>OY728123.1:906406342-908906342 GCA_963277665.1 Viscum album | reverse complement strand
CAAATAAAAGATATTTATTATTTTTATCAATGTTTTTTCAGTGTCTAAAATAACCAAATGGAAAAAATTGTGGTTATTATATTGGTAAATTTATGATAAAGATGATATTTCATGAATAAACTAAAATTCCTGAAGCTATATTTTCAAATATAATTACTCTTTTATTTATAATTTTTATTAAATTTTTATGTATTTATATTTTTTCAATGCTAATTTTACAATAATATATATATATATATATATTCACAATATGAAACACATTTCCATTGAAATGAATGGGAAGTATACAAGATGGAAGAACATACACAAATATCATGATTATGTAACCTCAATATAATTAATGTATTTTTTTCATATTTATGTTTAATTTATTTCATTTTAGTATTAACCATATAATAATTTTTCGCTTATATAAGATGATTAATTTTCCCAAGTTGGGGTAGTTTGTTCGATGTTTCACAAGCTCCTGAGAGATTGCACTTTGAGGCTACAATTGAGTGTTCAATGGGAATGTAAAACTATTTTTTTATATTCTATATTTCTCTAATAAAAGTATATATTATCTATAGAATTAAGATAATATAAATTAAATGATTTAAAACTCGTGTTAAAAATGTATTTTTCACATGAATATGTTACCAATCTGGTGGAATAAGAGACTATAATGTAGAAACCCATTTAGAGTTTTAATGGTAATGTTATGATATAAACTATCTATTTTACTAAAATATTATAAAATAAAACATTAATTTGGTTTTCATTTTTCAATATAGAGTTATTTTATTATAGAATATTTCTTAACTATTATTCCTTTATCCACTAAAACATCCACAACCATATCGTCTAAACCCATTTCACCCATGGAGTGTTGGAATTTTACACATTCCTTCATGTTCAACCACTATATTTTCATGATGATAAATGTAGTTTTTTTTCTCATTCATAGAGGAAATATTGATGTGTTCACAGTAGAATAATTTTACAAGGAATATGAGTATTGTTTCATATGTATGTTTGATTTTACCTTTTTAATATTACTCTCGTGAGAATTGTTTTCTAATATAGGTGGATTCCTCTCATTGATCTTTGGTGGTTTATTCAAAAAATCTCATGCTCGTTTGATATTGTAAATAAGATAATATCCATATGGAAATGGTTTAATAATGTTTACAACAATCATGAAAAGTTTATTTGCAACTAATTGTTTTATTAATTTATTGAACATTTCATAGAATATTTTTATGTTAATATCCTAATAAATTTTATCTGATACATATTTGGGTATTTTAAAAACACTTTTGGGATGTCATATATTTCGATCAACAGTATACAATAATTCATAAGAGAGATATCATGTTTCTTTTTTCAAATGACTCCATGAATTCCATTGTATTTCATTATCGAACATCCAAAATAGTATATTGAGTTGACATTTATAGCTGAAAAAGGATTTTTGGCTAAATAAATCCTCTCAATATTCAGTGTAAGAACATCGAAAAACCCCAATTGAAATAGTGGTAACATTATTAGTTGATATTTTTATTAGACTTTGGAAAATTAAAAATTCATTCGCACCGTAATCCAATACATGGTGTGTCCTGTATGAAACTCGATGCTTATTATTATTTAATAATGATAGTGTTTTTTGAAATAAAATATAATTAAATTGTAAAAAGCAAGAAAAAAATTTCATATTATTTTTATAAATTATTGAAATTATCCAAATTACATTTGGGACTTGATTGAATCATCTTAGCCTCAATATTATAAATAATTTTCTTAGTATGAATCAATGTGTCTATCGTTATTTTAAAATTGAAATTTTAATTCCAAATTTTCACTCATTGAAATTTAAGGAAACAAACATGGATTTTCCAGATAATTTATTAAAATGATTCATATGTCATTTTTGACATATATGAATCATTCTCACATAAAAACGATACATGATGTGACTGGTATGATTCAACATTCTTAATTCCATTATAAAATTTCATTTTAGTTAAAAAGAAAAGTGAAATACTCAAAACTGAGAAAAACATTTGGTTGTTTTGATACTTTAATAAAATAATCCATTCACTTTTGGATGTGTAGGAATCATACACACCTCAATTTGATGCATTATCGGACTATTATGAATCCAAATGTGTCTTCTAATTTAATTTTTACATTAATTATTGTAAAATATTAACTCACAAAATCAAAACAAAGAAGAAACTTTCATATTATTTTGATAATTTAGTAAAATGATCCACAATTAATTTCTGATATATATTAATTAACCTCATATCGATATGATACATGATATTCCCAGTATGACTCAAGGTGTTCATTATCAATTTATAATTGATAATTTATTTTAAAAAGTGTCACTCATTGAAAACCAAAAATAAACATTCTCTGATTGTCTTGATAAATAAAGAAAATGATTAATAAGTAATGGTTTATGTATAGGAATCATTTTCACATCCAACTAATAGCCTATGAGACTTTTATGACTCAAAATAGTGTTTCTAGTTTAAAATAACATTTAATAAAAATTATATTTGATTTTCTCAAAACTAGGAAAATGCATTCAGAGTGTATTGATACTTTATGGAAAAATATATATGTCAATTGGGATGTTTATGAATCATATGCACCTCAATATGACATATGTTGTGAATGGTATGATTCAATGTGTATCTTTTTATTTAATATTGATATTTTTTTAGTAAAAAAGAAAACAAACATACTCAAAACTGAGAAAATCTATTCTAATTGTTTTGATACATTATGAAAATGATCCATAAGTCATTTTTGACTTGTAGGGATTTTTTTCATGATTTATTTATATTACTCAATGAGTCTATTATAATTTTAATGTTGAAATTTTAGTTTAAAATTCGTAACTAACTAAAAACCTATCAAACATGCTTCAATTTTCTTCATAATTTAGGAAAATTATTCATAAGTCATTTGTGACCCATACAAATAATTCTAACATAAAATTGCTAAAAATTTGGATTGATATCACTCAATGCTTTTGTTTCAAGTTTCAATGTAAAATTTAATAAAAAAATACATGTGACATACTCAGAACTGAGAAAACTCATCCAAATTATTTTGATTCTTTAAGAAATATATCTAAATTTCATTTAAACATACAAGAATCAGCTATACATCAATCTAATTCATGGTGTGACAATTATAATTCCAATTATTTCTATCTATTTAGATTTGAAAATAATTTTAGTAAAAAAACTTACAAACTGAAAATAGAGAAAAAAATATTCAGAATGTTTTGATACATTATAAAAATGATCCATAAGTAATTTACATCATATAGAAATCAGTGCCACCTCAATATGATGCATGGTGTGATTGGTATAATTATAATTACGTCTTTTAACATAATATTGAGATTAATTTTTAAAAATAAAAGGTTACATTCCAAAAAATGAGAAAACACATTCACATTTCTTTGATACTTTAGTAAAAAGTTTTATCAGTTATATGTGATGTGTAAAAATTAGTCACACCATAATACGATGAATGGTGTTACATGTATAACTCAAATTGTCTCATTTGACTGAATATTGACATTAATATTATTAAAAAGAACATGTGAAATACTAAAAATTGAGAAACAATTTTAGATTATTTTGGTAACTTAATAAAACGATATACTTATCATTGGTGACATCTAGGAATCAACCTCACCTCAATACATCACATGGTGTGACTGATATTACTCTAGGTGTGTATTTGTATAAAAAATTGGTAGTAGTTTTAGTAAAAATAATAGTTAATATACTAAAAACAAATAGAAACCATTCAGTTTATTTTTATACATTATGAAAAATGATCAATGAGTCATTTGTAAGGCTTAGGAGTCAACTTTCCCTCAATATGACGCCCCATATGACTAGTGTGGCTCAATGTGTATGTTATCAGTTTAGTATTAAAATTTATATTAAAAATTGGTGTAACTAAATGAACACTAATAAAATTCACTTGTATTGTAATAATAATTTTGGATAGTGATACTGAATTTTTTATGTGTATAAAGTAGTCCCAATTCAAACTGATACACGATGTGACCGATATGACTCAAAGTGTGTGTCACCTTTTTGAAATTTTATTTTACTAAAAGAACATGCAAACTAAAAATAGGAAAAATTCATTCATATTCTTTTTAAACTATTGTAAACTGACCCATCAGCCATTTGCAAATTATAGGAATCAATTGCAACTCAATATGATGCAAAGTGTGACCGATTTGACTCAATGTGTGTCATTTTTTAAAATTGACTATAATTTTTTTTAAAGACCATGAAATGTTCACAAAAAATATAAAAATAATCTTTATTATTTTGATACTTTATAAAAAGGATATATAACATATTTTTGAGGTGTAGGAATCAACCACACCTCAATATGATATATGATATGGCCGGTATAACACCATGTGTTTTTTATAAAAAAAATTATATTTTATTAATGTATTCTTTCATATCAATTTTAATTTATTTATTTATAGTATTACTATCATAAGACTTCATTTATAGTATTGGTTGATTCTTTTTCTCATGATGTGGTGATTTGTTAGGAAACAAAAACCATGTGAGAAATTTTTTGAGAGGGGATCACAGGTTCCAAAGACGATGAATCATTAATTTTTTAAATGATAATGGATAGTAATGGTAAATGTAATAATAAGAAACATTGTTTTATATTTATATCTTAATGAATTTTTTTATTTTTGGTGTAAAATTATATCGATAAAATAATATATTTTTCATACTGGTTATAGGTATGTGTTGTTTTGTGTTGTTATACAAACAAGAAACTATAATATGTTTGGCCTTTATCATCTCTTGAAATAGGGCAGATAAAGGGAGGAAATTATGATCAATGAACTTGAAATGATAATGCATAGACTTTATCAACCTTTTTTATTGATAATAGAGGCCACATTTATCAGTTATTTTCTCACACTAAAATAGGGGAATACCTTTAACAACACAAAGGATATCATCAATTTTTTAGCACTATTAGAAGCATTTTTGCATGATGTTAAAGGTAATATCTATTGTAGTGCCTCTTGCATTGTAGATCAGGTATCATTACTTGATTTAAGATATCATAGGTACATTAAAAGGGCACATTAATGGGGGTATGTAAAAATTCCATTGGGTTATTTTTTAAAAATACTTCATTTTTTAAAAATTCCCTTAGGAGATAAAATTAATTCAGGTGAAGTTTCTACATTTTGTGACTCATTATGCTATAGAGTTAGGTTCCAACCTAACACTTACCTTCTTTATCGATAGACTAAGTTAAATATGTGAGAGTCTAATGAAATATGGTCTTCCTAGGGAGAGAAATGAGTCCATGTCCATTATAGAGGTGTATTGTGTGCTCCTTTCATTTAATGACAGTTTTGGGTTTGATTGTGTGGGGAACAGGGATCAGAAGAAGCGGTGAGACTATTTTTTGGAGTGGTTTAACAATGGTAAATTTTTATATCTGACACAATGGATACCACAATGGATATATTTCCAAAATCGTATGCACCCTTCCCTGGAGGTTGCATGATTCACACTGAAGGGGGGTTGGTGAGCTTGATGGATCGAAGGAATATGATGTTCTCCATATCCATAATAGAAAGTGAGGGATTACACTTTGGGGCCAACATTAAGATTTAAACATTTGCCACATTTGGACCAACCATGTAACATATTGGAAGAAATTCCAATTTGGAATTGTGGGGCCCACCCATAAAATATGCCCTCCCTCCATTTGGATGGTTCCTCATTAGTCCCTTGTATATTTCCACTACTATTAAAAGCTTAATTTTTCTTGGTAAAGTTATTGATAGTAGCTTGTAAAAGTTATATTAAATATATTGAATAAAATTCATTTGATTATGATCACAAATCTATAATAAATATTTTTTAAATGAATCAATAAATATATTTTTATACAGAATTATATGATTACATGATTTTTTTGTATTGAAAGTTTTTCATACATTTAATATTACATCAATAAGAATATATACATAATGTTTTTGTAATAATAAGATGCTTCTGATATTGATCATTCATTGGTTCAAAAGGACAGTGGATGAAACACCATTAAAAATGTTAAATCCAAGGGAGAATATGATTCACTTTAAAATTATTGAGCTTCCATTATTTATGAATATTTTCATAGAGTTTATTATGATGAATATTTATTAATGAATGTTTTGGGGAAATAATATATATAATTGAAATATTTAATTTTCATTTGAAAATGATATGTATTTTTAGATGGAAGTTAATGAAATGAATGTAAAGGAACGTGAAATTTTTTTAAAAGGGGTGAATAAAATCTTTGAATATTAGATTATTTATTTGAATGTTGATTACATTGAAATGTTTCAATCACTAGAAGAAGAAAAAATCTTCCATTTTGAAATTTCTAGAGGTGGATGAAAAAATCAAATTCCAAAAATAATGAAGGTGAACCATTACAACCTCATGATGATAATAATGATTTAAAAATGATTCAAAAAGGAATATTCAACCAAATATAATAAAATTAGTGTCAATAATTTTTTTATAATAGGTAATGACCCAATTATTCTACTTTTAATGAGAATATAATGAATCATTACTAGGCCTTAAGTGACATCCCCAAGAAAAAGGATTAAGGAAATAAATTCCAAAGGGTTTCAAATACAAGTGGGGGATGATTTAACCATTAAGAAATAAAATATTTTTCCTAGTAAACCATAAGTAGAAAACTCACTATATGATGCATAAATAAATGAAATAATACTCAACCACTTCATTTATATCAAAAGAAAACCAAAGTGTGCTACAATGGATGAAAAAGAAGTTATCAATGTAAAAAGTTGAAATACAACTAATAAAGTCAAATTCAAAAACCAAACATTATGCTCCAAAATCTATGTGCTCCAATAACCTTACCTCATAAGTATCACGGGGTGGTGCTAAATACCTGTGATACTTTACCTTGTCCCATTTCATAGAAGATCACATATGCAAAAAAATCAAAGTTACCAAGAAGGGGTGCGTATAATACTTAGTAGGATTTCCCAAATGACTTAACTAATCTCACCACTATGATAGAAAATTGAGAAAAATTAAAATAAAACCATTTATATAAATGATTTCTCTAAAACATTCTATAACACAATATTATAATGTTCCATAACTGTTTGTAGCCCAATGAAAACAAGTTATATTTAAACCAATTGTATAGAAAATATTATTTCCAGAAAACAATCCAATAAGTCATTAAAACCATTTCTCAATATCATTTTGGCCTAACAATTCGATTTCAATTATCCACACACCCAACCATGCATGCAACCTAAAACTCCCTATACTTGCGAGGGTGAGTTATACTTCCACTAAGTCATCACATAGTGCACCACTTTGATAGGGTTACTTCGTTCCCATAACCATCCCAACATTTTGATGGGGTCCCTTTATGCCCTTATCCATCCCAATGTATATGAACACACACCACAACCCATGCCAACCAATTCCAAAACCAAGTGTGTTCAAGAAATTCAATCCTCTTTAATCAAACTGTTCTTTTATAAAAAACCATTAAACCAAGAAATTTCAAACACCCATTCCATTTCAATAAAATCATTCCTTTTATTGAAAAGCATTTAATCAAATAAATTTACCATTATTATAGAAAAATACCAATTTTAAATATTCATTTAAAAATCAAGAATCAAGCACATTATTCAAGAACACCAATTTTCCATATTTCCACAACCTAAAATTAAAGAAGATTTCTGACAATCAAAAATATCCAATTCATCATTATTTCCTCCCAAGGTAATAAATTTTAAATCCTATCAATTAGATATATTAAGAGGAGTATAGAGTGAATCCACATACCTCAACTATTTTGATAAAAACCAAAACATATGAAGTACACTAATGAATCCAGGTCAATTATCCATGAAACCACTATAGATATATTCCGAAAACATGACCAAGACCAAAACTCAACTTATATGGAATTCATAATCGTCGATCTAACCATAGAGGTATTAGATCTGAGAATCCAAGAGAAGAGGATAAGTATATTTATGAAACTGTGGTAAGAACCTTGAAGAATGACACTTGCTAGAAGAATGAGGATTGAAAATGGAAATGGAGGGATCCTGATTGGCTCCCAATCACTTGGAAGAGGTTCTCCTACCCTCAATGGAGAATAATCCATAATTATGTCTTAAAAATAAAAAAATGAGGAATTTAGAGGAAAAAATGTGTGAGATCCTCTTTTTACGATCTTAGTTGAACCCAATGCATGGTTTAGTAGCACTTTTAGACAACTTGTGCACTAATTATGTGTTAGCTATGACCTGGGAAGCCCCTCATGAAATCCTCCCACAGCCTCCTTAACCATTCTCTCACCATGCTGAAGCTACTTTACAACATCATCAACTATGCATGGTTTCTCATAATATTCTTTATGATTTAGACAAACTATGCACATCCCATGAGACGTCCCTTTATCTCTGAAACTCTCAAAACATTCTCCAAACCCTCCCCACCTTCACCCTTAAAGATTATATTCTGGAAAATAAAAAAAAATTGTTGTCTACCTAAATCAAAGGGTACTACATTATCCCTAACATTGGTCTTTTAATCCTCGAAAAGTAGAAAACCATCCTTTCTCTAAAATAGTTACAACCATTGGTCTTTCATTTCCTTCTCATGTTCCCAAGTCTCAAAAAAATATGACCACATTTCCATAAAACTCATACTAAACCGATTTTTTTCATCAAAGCATTATCCATCCTATGCACAATTCAAACCAGGATATATACCAATGAACCATCCAGTTAATGGTCAATGTGTTCACATCTAATCCCATGGCTAGGATTAGGCTATTACTTTTAAAACTGAGATTTTTGGAAGCCATTATGCATCTAACTGAACCATGGTGGTAATTCCAAATGATATTCCACCTCTTCGGCCCATTACCATTTCTCAAAAGGGCATATGTAACTTGCAGATATTTTTCCATTCTTCCCAAAACGACGATGTCCAATCCTTGGAGAGATACTAAAGAACAAATGATACCCCACTGTGAATGGAAATTCCCTTTAGTGATGATCCATATATGCTTTCTGATGACTATGAACCATCTTCATCCTCTTTCTTATCAATTAAATCTTCTCTGTTGTTTCTTGTACAAGGCTCAGACCAACTAGTAATTATTCACCTACTTCCACCAAACAATGTTGAGAACAACAAGGATGATCATATAATTCTTTAAAAGGATCTATATGAATCGAGACCTGATAGTTGTTATTATATGATAATTCCATTAAGTGTGTATTCACTTCCCATATGCCACCAAAATACATTACAAAATCCCACAACATTTCTTCCTATTTATATATTTTCCATTTAAATTTATCATCCATCTATGGATGATATGCAGTACTCATAGTCAGCTAATTTCTAAGGGCTTTTTGAAAGGATGTCTAGAAACGAGATGTGATCAGCATATCTCTTTTTGAGACAATGGAAACCAGTACACCATGTATATTTTTCAACTATTGGATATAGATTTTGGAAAGATCTTCCACCATATCAGTTTAATTAATATGAATAAAATAGGCTAATATGGTGAGCCAATCCACTATCACCCTTATGGAATGATGTTTCCAGACCGCTCTTGGGATATCTATAACAAAATAAAAGGCTATGTATTCCCATTTTCACTCTTGAATAGGTAAAGAATACAATATAAATGTTATTAATGGATGTTCGTACTTAACTTATTGATACATTAAGCACTATGAAATGATCTCAACCACTTTCTGTTTCATACCAATCCACAAAAACTATGCTTTCAATTCCTTATACATCTTATTTATACGTGTATGTACAACCAATCTTGAATGGTAGTAATAATTAAGAATTTGTTATTGAAAATACATATGTACAACCATTTGATATTTGAACCAAAAAAAACAAACTCCCATCTAGATTTCACCCCTCAATGGTCTCCCCACCATTAGTTTTGAACTCAAAAATAGATATTCTGTATCATATTTTTATGCCTCTTTAACCATCATTACAAAATTAGGAACAGTAGAAATTTGAAATAAAACCGCAACATAACCTTGATATTCACATTCCAAATTTATTTCATCTATTACTTAAATAAACTACCATTCATCTGATGCTTCTTCTTCCAACTAATCATATGTCCTTCTTCTTAATGAATAATCCACCGAATTACCTTTTCCCAGTGTATACATCGTGTCAACATCAAAAATTTGGAGATACTCCATCCATATTCTTTTCCTTTTATTGAACTACTATTGTGATAAACTATATTTGAAGATTTTATGATCTGTGAACACATTAAATTTCTCACTTAGAAGTTAATGAATCCATGTCTTCAAATCAGGGAAAATTGCTACTAACTCTAACTCATGTGTTGGGAAATTCTTCTCATCCAATCCCAACTACCTTGATCCATAAGAAAAAACGTGTCCTCCTTGCATGATAACATATCCCAACCAAGATAATGAAGAACCATAGTACACCACATACCCCTGTCCTGATTTTAGAGAAATCAGGATAGTTGTTGAGGTAAGACAATCTTTCATTTCTTGAAAAGGATTTTGGAATTATCACACTATTTGAATGGAGCATTTATATTTGTCAAATATTTCATTGGTGAATATATTTGTGAGAATTAATGCACAAAATGTTGGTAATAACTAGTGAAACCAAGAATTCTTCATATCTCAGTGACATTCATTGAAGGTTCCCACAGTAAAACAACTTTTATCTTTTCATGATACATTGAAACACTTTTTCAGAAATTATGTGTCTATGAAAGAATACCTCTTATATCCAAATAGCACACTTTAATAGTTTCGGAATAAAAATGATGGTCTCTCATGATTCCCAACATTTTCGCCAAGTGTTTATTATTCTCATCCCTTGTCCTTGAATACACCAATAAGTTATCCACAAACTCTATATCAAAAGAATCCAGATATTGATGAAATATAGAATTCATCAAAACCATGAAGACCATGTTTTCATTTGTAAAACCTAATTTCCTGACTACGTATTTGTAGTGACCATATCTTCTTCTAAAAGGTGTCTTAAATCATCTTCCTTCCAAACTCACAATTTATGGTATCCTGATCGCAAGTCAATTTTTGGGGACCACTGAGCTCCCCTCAATAGATCAAACAGATCATAAATGTGTTGAAGTGGATATCTGATCATTATAGTAACTTGGTAAAGATTAAAATAATTAGGGCCCAGTTGAAGAGTTCCACCTTCTTTATTCACAAACAAGACTGGTGCTTCCCATGAAGACGTACTTGGCTGTCTGGAACCTTTGATTTCCAGATCCTCCAAATACAATTTATATTCCCTTAATTCTATTTTTTCTATTCTATAAGATGGAAGTGAAATATATTTGGTCCCTAGAAGGATATAAATTTTAAACTCCACTTCCCTTATTGGTGTTAACATTATGATGTTATTTGGAAAGGCATCTAGAAATAGATCCTCGATTGCTGGAAAGCATATATCATCGATCTCTTCTATTGATTCCAATGTCAATGCCACCAACTATAAAGAGGTTGTGCCCACTAATGGAGCCAACAATAAAAATGCACCTATATTTACAAACCTTTATCCTCTAATGAGAAATTTGACACCATCATAAGTTGTAAAACTAAATGTTCTACTATAACAATTGATGTGAGCCTTCAACATTTTCACCCAATCAATATCCAGGTTTACATCAAATACATACATCTCTATCAATGATAAGTAGCATTTTAGCTCATCTCCAACAGCCATTATAGAACAAGATCAACACATAATGGCTCAACATTGAGTTACACTGAGATGAATTTAAATTACTAACATCGAAGGAATCATCTCAAGTTTTAAACACAAAAAATCAAAAAAATCAAGAAGATATGAAGGAATGAGAGTCACCAATATTAAACAATAGTTGCTTAAGGATTGAATTCAATAGAAATTTACCCCCTCACCATAGATGGTATATCCTGATCATCTATAATCATCTGCTCTAAACCATACAATTTCATTATTGCTTCACTTTTCTCTTTGTTTCCTTGTTAATATTTCCCTTTCTGAGGAGTCATAGTATTCCGTGAATCACCATGGATAGATATGATCATCTGATGAGTGTAATTCTTCTAGCCTCATCATGTTGAATCATAGGATAATTCCAATTCTTGAGAAGTGTCTCAAGAACCTGAAATTAGAGCACTATGAAAATAGAATTCAAGATTCCCCATCTGCTTGAAATTATAGCATGCACTAGTTCGTGTTGTATAGTCTCTCCTAATGTGGTCAAGTGAACCTTAATGTAAATAGCGACTTTCTATTGGGTCTTGAAGGATGGTTTACTGATCCAACCATCTGATTTTGAGTCCCTCTCCCACCATGGAAATAGGTTCCCTATTTCACTTCCTCCCATAATTTTTTGTTCCCACCATTTCCTATAGGTGTCATCATACTTCCTCGTCCAACATATCCTAATATATCATGTTCAGCCATAGTCACTCTATTAACAATATTTGTCTAATCCTAAATATAAAGAACTTAAATATTTGATCGAACCTCCTACCATCAACCCAATTTGAAGATGCATGCCTTCAGGTTCTCACTCACTATAAATTCGAGTGAAAAGTGCACTAAATTCATGAATTTAGATTAATACTCCACGATAGAGACGTTTTCCAGCTTCAGGATGAAGAAGTTCTCTATTCTATAGATCCCAAATTTGTGAGGATAGAATTGTTTTTTTGAAAAACAATTCCTCAGAATCCTACCAACTTAGAATGTGATACAGTTTATCCTACTTTGCTAAATCCCACCACTATCATGAAAGATCCTCCATCATATATGTTCCCAACAAGGATTTCATCTCTGATGGTGTACCAATGAAGTCCAATATATTATTAATCCTACTCATACATACCTCCACCTTTTCATGTTCTGAATCACCCTAGAAGATAGTTTGATTCTGCTTTATAAACTTGATGGAATGATCGACATGACTTGGCCCATCCCTTATGTTCCCCATGTATAAAGATTAGAATAATTGAACGATACTCTGAACCAGCTCATGGATCACTTATGGATCAGGTTCACCATAGTCTCTGTAGCTTTTCTAGTTGGCTTCTACGACATCTACCAAGAACCATTTTCGAAATAGAAAACAAACATTAAAAGTCTCACTCTCTAGAAATTGAAGGCTTTGCATTTCAAATTATATTACATAAAATATCACAACATTTCATTCAAAAATCATCATTTTCCACATTCCATCATTTTTCAAAAATTCAATCCGGATTCTGAAAATCAATCCATTTTCAAAATGCATCAACCATGATTTTTAAAAGTCTTTCATTTGGAAAAAAATCCACTTTTTAAAAAAATACACCATTTCACAAAATCATAAATCATTACTCTTAATAAAATATGAAATCACAGTGGAAATTCATTAATCTACAATTAATTTTATGCTCATCTCATTGGCTAAACCCATGATAACGATATCGCAATATTCTATACATGTAACCAAAAAACTTGTGTACTAAATTCCATGGTAACATTATGTTCAAAATAAAATGGTTAACTACATCATTTTATGATATACATTTCTTGTCTTGAAAATCATATAGATTTCCAAGATTTTAACCTAAGGAATTGTAAAAAATGAGTTTTGACTAAAAGGCCACAAAAACTGATGATTATTTGTTCCACTAAGGAAGTAACCAGATCATACCACATATCTCAAAGAAGTAATTGTATCCAACAAATTTTTATGATTTGTAACGGCCCACTTATTCTCATTGGCTTGAGAATATTATAAATCATTACATGGTATTAAGAGAAAACCACAAGATGCTAAAGTATGGAAATAAATGAAGATGGTTTCAAATAAAAATGGGGGATGATTTACCCATTATGAAATAAAAGAATTATCCTAGAAACCCGTAACCAAAAAACTCTCTATATGATGCATGAATAAATGAAAGACAACTCAAACACTTAATTTATATCAAAACCACACCAAAGTGTACTATAGTGTAAGATAAAGAATCTATAAAATTAAATTGTAGAAAGAAAACATATAAACTCAAATACGTAAACCAAACACCATTCTCCAAAATCACCATTCTCTAATCCCCAAACATACTATGTATCACGATGCGGTGCTAAATACGTGTGATGCTTTACATTTTCCCATGTACTGGAAGATCAAATCTCCAAAAGCACCAAAGTGACAAAGTAGGGTGAGTATAAAACTACGTAGGCTTTACCCAATGACTTCCCTAACCACACCCCTAGGATATAAATGTTATAAATTTTTATATAAAATAATTATGTAAAACAATTTATAATACAATATAAAAAAATTTCAAAACCATTTGTATCCAAATGAAAAAAATGCTATTTAATCCAATTATACAGTAATACATATTTTCAAAAAATGACCAAACAAGGATTCAAACCCATTTCTTAATATAATTTTGGAAAAACCATTTCATTCTAATTAACCACACACCCAACCATGCTTGCAACATGAAACTACCTATACTCACAAGCGGTGAGTCATCCTTCCACTAAGTCTTCACATAGTGGACCACTTTTATAGGGTTACTTTACACCCATATCCATCCAATCCTTTTGATGGGGGTCCCCCACTCCCTTATACATCCAAATGAATATGAACACACAACACAACTATTATGATCCCCTTCAAAAACCAAGTGATTTCAACCAATTAAACCCATTTCAATAAAACCATTATTTTATTGAAAACCAGTTAACAAAAAAATCAAATACCTATTCAATTTAAATAAAATAATTCCTTTTATTGAAAATATATTAATAAAATCCATTTAACATTATTACAAAAAATATCCCATTTTAAAATCATCATTTTAAAATCATGAATCATGTACATTATTGAAGAATACCAATTTTACAGATTTTAAAAACCCAACATTCTAGGAGGTTTGTATAAATCAACAATAGCCAATTGATTATAATTTCATCACAAGGTAGTTAATTTAAAATCCATAAAATTATTTCTACTAGGTTGAATTGAGAGTGAGTCCACATACCTCAAATATTTTGATGAAAACCTAAAACAAATGAAGAACACACACAAAACCCGGATGATTCTCCAAGAAACCACCTTAGATATCTTCCCCAAACCTGATCAAGAAAAAATATCATATTGTTTGGAATCCTTATTCTTAGGTATAAACACAGAGAGTGTAGATATATGAAACCAAAATAATAGGGGAAGTATAAATACAAAACTGTGGGAAGATCGACGAAAAATGATAACTATCGCAAGAATCGTGGATGAAAATTAAAAGGGAGGGCTTCAGATTGACTCCAAATTGCTTCATAGAGGTTATCATAAATTCACTAGATAAGAATCCCACATTAGGGATGAAAATTAGAAAATGTGGTAGTTAAACGTAAAAATGTGTGAGATCAACTTTTTTAGGATCTCACTTAAACCCTATGTACGGTTTAGTCGCACAGCTAGACAAACTGTACGCTAATCGTATGTTAACTACTGCTTGGGAAGATCCTTACAAGGCCTCCTCACATGGACTCCTTAACATTAAACACACCAAGTCGAAGCTATTATCTAACATCTACGACTATTCATGGTTTCTCCAAGGATTATGCATGGTTTAAACAAACCATGTGCATAGTGTGCACCTTCCATTTATCCCCAAAACTCACAAAACGTCCTCCATACTATCCCAACCTTCACCCTAAAACATTATATTCATGAAAAACATAAGTAAATGGTTACATACACAAAACTAGGGTTACTACATAATATCATAATAAACCAATAAAAATATCATGGATGAAGGAAACCATTGATTTATTTAAATATGAATTCACTAAATTTATTTTGATTAAAACTATAGGAATTATGATTAAATAAGTAAAAATTAGTGTAAAGAAAAATCCTTTGAAACACGTCATAATTTTAATTTTATATTTTATTTGTAACATGAAAATCATCTCCATAAATAAAAAATAAATGAATAGGTATTCCTCCATAAAATAGAAATATAAAGGTTTTGGACAAACTAATTCTTGGGATAAAAAAGAAGGTTTATGGTTCCCTTCTAGTTCAATTAGAGGTTTTGAAACAATTTCATATATTTTAAGGAAAAAAGATATCAATAAACTAATGTAATAGAATCCATCAAGAATGGTATCAATAATAAACAAATAGATGATTGATTGGACTAATGTATAGTTCAAATATAAATAAGAAACTATCATAAAATAATATATTACGTTGATTATAAAATTTCCTTAATTCTTTCAATAAAATAGGTCAGAGTTATGAAGAGTATCATTACATACTAACCATGAAAAATAAATATATTTAAGACAATATATGTACCAAAAATGAAGTAATAAGTTAACAAAATAAGCTAAATCTTAATTGAAAATATAAAAAAAATTCAATACAAAATTAAAATTATGTTAATGATAAATTAGATTAGAAAGTTTCAATAATGAAAATATGATTATCGGGGTCCTCTTTAAGATATCCATGAATTCCAAAAAAATTATGGGGGGAGATGGATTCTAAAATTGAATCAATTCATGAAAAGGATATTGGTATTTGTTTAGTGATATACATCCCCATGAAATAAAACAATTTTCATGAGATGTTTTCCCGAAGGGATAGCATGATGAATGTTGATGACGTGTGTGAATGGTGGATGAAATGTCAACTAGAATGAGAGTAATTATGAAAATAAAATAGTAAAAATTTTCTAATATGAAATACCAAAAATACTATGATGAATAAATATTGAATAGATATGAAGATAGTTCCACATGTCAATAATAATTATTAAAAAATATGGACAACCCAGTTAGAAATGAATAAGAAAATAAAGGTGAAAGAAAGGAGTAAAAGTGATGTTATGTGAGATTTTAATAACAATATTACAATTTAGAATAATGTTGAAAAAGAAAATAAAAACTTTACATCTAAAAAGGAAACATATCATGAAATTCAAGGGTGAAGATATACTTAGGTGTAATGAAAATTAAAATGCCTTGGGAAAAGGTGTTTCAGGGTTGAGAAATAGTTCTCGGTCCAATTTCTAAAATTAACGAATGAATTATTACTCATCTTAATCACATATTACTATATTATGGAACCAATTTTCTATATTTATTGTGTAAATTATGTATAATAAGATTGGTGTATAGATAGATATTGTGAGTCTAAGATATAAAGAACTATAGTACATCATTGAAATTTTTCCATGATGATCATCATTAGAAATAATCTTGTATGGGTCCCATTATAATATAAATACTATAGAGATTTATTATTTCTTTCCATATATTGAGAACTAGAAATATGCTAAAAAATGAATTATTTGTTATGATTTTCACTCTACCATTACTATTTTTATTTTAATTCAATATGGTTATCATGTGGACATTGACAAATAAACATTAATGTAGTAAAAAAACAAACACGTTAAAAATGTTTGTTATGTGTAGAAGTTGATTACTACATGTTCATATAATTTCATCAACATATTTTTTTAATGATCTAAAGAACTTTATTAAGAGATATTATGACATTGAGGAATGATTATATATATATATATATTTGTCTAAATTGATCAGTATTTTTATCTAAACCATATTATCACAACAAGGATTATATTTAAATGGATTATGGATCATTTATGAGAATATTTTGATTCCACACATCACTAATGGTTAAATTAAATTATTCTCTCAGTAAGGGGAAAAATTAATTATAATTACAAAATGATAAAATTTAATTCTTTTATAAAAGTAATAGAGTTAATAAATACCCATTACATGTCCTTTTCATTCTATTATAATGTCATTAAGGGTGATAATTGATATCCTAATTTTAATTTTGTTACAATAATGGAGGTGATATAATCATTGAATTTATGTGTAAAAGTAATATTGATAGAAAATATAAAAGGAGAGATTAAAGTATTAAAATAAATTAAAGATATGATGTTGTATTTTAAGTAAAAGTGTGATATTTATGTTGTTCAAAGGAATTTTTTTATGTGGTGTAGTTGGAAGATAGATTAATATTAAACGAATTGAAAATAAAGTGAAGGATAAAAATACATTGATTTAGAAATGAGATTGATTATTCTATTTACCATATAATGAAAGGTGTATATTTATTGTGAAAAAAAAAAGAATTTGGATGAGATAACTACATCCATATGTTGAGCTGATAAATCTAATAATATTTTTAATAAAAAAATGATAAATTCATGTGATAATTTTGGGTTGTTGTATTCATCTTTTTATAATAATTATAGATATTAAAATTGACTTTAGAAACTGAAATAGTGATGAACAACCCATATGAAAATAATTGAGTGTCTCAAAATAGTTTCAAGGATTTGGGGATGAGATGGATGAGATATGAAAAAAAATTCCTTTCATTATCAAATATGTTGGTTGATTTAATCATGCCAAAAACTCACTAAAATTAAGCAAAAAAGTGAATGGGGTTGATTTAAATGTTTTATGTGTATACTAACTTTGTAATGAAAAGTATATTGGAATCAATATGTAATCAGGGATAGTAATAATGGATGTAATTATTTAAAATATAGTCAGTAAATTAATAAAAAAATTGAGCTAATTTAATGATTTAAAGAGGGTTGTCCATTCATTTTATGAGATTATGGGAATATAAGAAGGATTATTTAAATTCTATTTACGAATAAAAATTTCAAATGTTGAATCTTTGTGTTCTATTCCATATAGTTCATTGTTTTTATTCTTCATAGAGTTCACAGTAAAGTTTCATACAATTTATAGTTCATATCAAAGTATATAATTTAGCACTCAGAAGAAGCTAAAAATTTAACAGTGTCTAAAACTGAACATTTTTTATAAAGTAAAATATTGTATATTAATAGGATTTTTTATTTTAATATAATTTTATTCGATCCAAATAAATAACTTTATATAGTTTAAGGATACAGATCGTAAGGATTCATATGGTTCAGAGAGTTAAAAAATATTATATTGAGGGAACATCGATGAGTTGATCAATGGAGTAAATAGTACTGATGAGAAACAGAATTTAGTAATGGAGTAAAACCAATATTAGGACAACATAGAGTTTAAATATAGTACAATATATTGTTTTTTTACTTAATATATTTGAGATCATATAATAATTCAGCATTATATAGGTGTAACAATAATATATGTATCGTTGTCTTCCACCAACATCATGTTCAGTAAATTTGTGTCAATTTTCCAAAATAATTATTTACGTTATTATATTTTAAAAATAAAGAGATAATATTATGTGATGATTATTTTCATCTCTTAATATCAAAAATTTATAATACATTTTATATCCTTGATTAATGATTTTATTTCAAGATGACCAGGATAAATTATTTTGAGAATATCACTATTCTATTTATTTTATGATTTTCAAAAGTGAATAATTTGAAATTAATATTTTTCATAAAAATTGAAATTAATTAAACTAATAACTAATATATTTTTTGGATTAAATAATCATAAATATAGAGATTCAACTTTTCATAAATAAAAATCACTTCATATGAGATTAAAATTTAATACATAACACTAAAATTCATTGTTGGATTGTAATGTGTTGGTGTCTCTCAAAACATAAAATGAAAAAAAAACAAATCCATTACACATTTATATCATCTACAACTAAGTTCATTAAAACTAGAACTTGTTTAAGACATATCATACATAAAAACATTATTTATAACCTATGAATGAGAAACATACGAAACGGTGAACATATATTCTCAGTAAGGGTAAAAATTGAAGATATCAATTAACACATAAGTTGAATATTGGAATAAATTTATAATAAAATTAACTTAAGATTAAAATACCATACCATGAATTATATAAATCATAATCTTGAGTCAAATAATATTTCTTTTCAGTTCATAAAACATGAATAATAGTGATATAAAATAACATATTCTATGAGAGAATAACAATTGTACAAGATCTTATGATAAAATAGTGTCATAAAATGTCACATTCTCGTAATCATATAGATACTCTATTAATTCTATCTACCAATACATTTATCACATATTAGGCTTGGAATAAACTCTCTTGTACATTCTTTGGTCTTAGGATGGCTTCCCACGAACCATATTTTTTGGATTCATATAACCTCTCAGATACCCTCTTTTTTAGGCTTGGGATAATTTGCAGTACACCATATAATATTATAAACATTATAACTAAACCAGTGTATTTAAGGGATAAATAATTATAGTCCCACAAATAAAATAATCATAATTACATTCATATTTGTTAAAAAAATATAATAGAAACCATTATCATAACATAACCCATGGAAAATAAAGTAGGTTTCATTAAAATTTCATCATTATAACCATTAACCATCCAAATATTAAATGAAGAAGTTTTAATTGGAAAATATACCAATAATAATTTAATTAACATTAAAGGGTGATATCAAAGATGAAAAATACCACTAAAAGTCCACTAAAACCTTTTTTATTGAAAAAAATCTTTTCACCTTGAAATCATGTATTTGAAATCAATTAAATTCACAAATAAAAAACATGAAATTTTATATCAAAAATAAATATGAAAAAATGTAATAGATTCTTAAATTCATTGAGAACATATCATGGTTGAAACAACTATTCATTTCATATATATTAAACAAAATTCCCTTCAACATTTTTATTAAAAAGATTCATTTATCGTGTTTTTAAAATGATTAGAATGTTACATTGAAAAAAAATATAAAGCATTCATGGTAGATAATTTCTTTAAGAAATAATATAATAATACAACAAAATTGAAAGTAATTATATATACACATGGATATACAAGAGAAATATACCTGATGGAATTGTAAAATAGTGTCATTTTTTATAGAAACATTGTTTTTTATATTTATTTCATGAAGAGGGGAAGGTGAAAATAAAATGTTTACTATTTATAAATAAAAAGAGGATAACAAAAATAAAGATATTATTCGTAGTTATATAATTAAATTTCATCCTCAGAAGCAAAATCTTAAACAGTCATGGTAAACAATGAGATTGTAAAATAAATTTTTTACCATTTTCATTAATAGATTTAAAATTTGTTTATCTGATTCGATAATAATTTAAAATTTATTATAAATCTTTATAAGATTAATTTAAATACATAAAATATCATATATGATCAAATTATAACATTTCAACTCAGGTTAATTAATTTTTACTTATTAAAAAATTGGTTTATGGGTGTCAACTATTTCATTTTGGATTAGAACATCCCTTGAGTAGTTCCAGCCCATTAAAATTTATCATGGTGAAATAGTATTCATAATTAGATTCATGATTTAAATAATAAATATTAAATAGATATATATTTATATTTATTAATATATGATTAATTTAGAAAAATGATTTACACAGTTTATGGAGGTGAGGCTTTGTACTTACACATGGACGATATTTCGATTTTTTAGTGGGTGGAACTATGGAAAGTTAAATAGTAATTCTCAATTATATGACCATTTTAATTTAACACATATCATTTATATTCACTAAATATATCATTATTACCATATATGTAGACCATAAATAAAAAGGGAATCACATAACATCGTAGAGATGGTAGACCACATGTACACACAAGTGACACTAATTTTTTATAACAAATTAGAAGAATGTGTATAATGGTTGTTATATTCCTCTAATAAACATTCATCAAATTTAATATAATTACTTATTTATTTTGTTTTTAATAACATGTAATTAAATTATTTTGAAGAAGAAATAAAATAGTAAACAGTCGGTGGTGAGTTATTCCTCTTCATTGAGAAACTTTATTTAGTTTACAACATATGCCTCAATGGGGTCATATATCTAAATAAAATATACATGAGGATGGGCTAAAGAAATATATGATCATATTATGGAATTTCATAGGGGATATAGTAGGCTAATTATGGTGTAATGTAATAAATGTTTGGGTTCCCTTTTATATGTAACGGGAGGACCACTACATGAATTTCGTTAAGGATTCATATATAATAATGTAATTACCATGATTTTTTTAAATATTAATGATATTTAAAGATAAAGAATATTTTAATTTAAATACCATAAACAAAAAAAATCATATTTATCTGGTGGTTTAAACATTATCATTTAGTTAAAACCATTACATAACCAATTTTAACATTAACCACGGTAATGAATTTTTCACTTGTAAAGGGTTATAATTTTACATATAAGATAAAAATTGTCTCATAAATTGATAAGAGACTATATATTAAACCAGTTACCTTTCTAAATTTTCACATTAAGGATTTCTAAGATATTTCAATTATTTGATAAATTATTATTCTCCATTAAATATCATTAATTTCATTTTTGAATTCATTCAAATTATATTGATTTGAAATTTTGATGACAGAAATGGAATTAGAAACTATATATTTCACAAATCCAAAACATGTTTTATTTTTATACAATATTATCATAACATGATAAATCATAAAAATTATATCACATTTAATATTTTTAAAATCATTTATTTTATTCATACCCAAGCTGAATAAATATTGTGTTAGTGTTGTGTTAGAATTTATATTAATAATTTATTCATAAAAAAGTATATATAAATTACCCAAAAAGAAGTATTAAACCTTAAAATAATCATTTAGAACTGAAAATATCCTTTTCTATCATTATTTAAAAATTTAAGAGATAATAAATTAAAGAGTGTGACATTTATTTTTTAAAAAAAATTAATATAACAAATCATAAAATTATAATTGTTCCATATGACCATAAAATAAATACATTGAAATATGTTTCCAAAATACATTCATCTAATATGATGAATGAATGTTTTATTAAAATTTTAAATCATTATCCAAATGTTTTTATTACTTTTTACCTAGTTTACAATTATATTGTTCTCAAATATTTTTCCAAGGTTACACTTCCAATTCCATAAAAATAAAATTGGTATACATAATGAATTTCATCCACCATATACAAAATATTTAATCCATTACTTACGATTCATTTTTTATAAAGTTTATTAAACCATTTTAAAAAAAATCTCAAAATGTGGCGAAACCCATTTTTAAGAAAAATATATTTTAAGTATAAAAGTTGATTAATTCATATTATAGGATGAGAAAAAACATAAACTGGATATTAAAAAATTAAAAAAAATTATTATATATAAATTTTTCTAAATTAATAAAAAATACTTATTAATTTAATTTATTATAATGAAAACACCATGCATTAATAGAAACATATTTTTTGAGAAACATCTATTTTACTATAAAATAATTTAAATTTTTTTATAATCAATTAATTGAAAAATAATAAATTTTATATATTTTTAAACATTATATTTTTCAAAATTTAGTTACTCTAACATATAAAAACTATTTAAACAACTACAAGGTATCTATTAAATTAAATAATAATATTTTTATAGTATATCAGTATTCATTTAATCAAACTATTCTATGTAAATAAAGCTATTAGAAAAATAAAATTCATATATAGATAATTATATCATAAAATGTAATGGTAAACATTAAACCACCATTAAAATTAATTTTTTTAAATGTTTTTTTGTCAATCTAATCCAAATTAACATGGATATATAATTTACAATACATCATTGTGTTCCTAATTGGTTATTCGAATTACAGATCCCTGTAATACAATTTAATAGGGTGAGTAGTCTAGATCTATAGAACATTAACTACACAATCCACCATTTATATTGTTTGATCTTCATAGGGAATATCATGATCTAGTGGTAGGAATATTAAGTTTAGTGCATAAGACGGATCAATTGTGTACTTATTTAGTGATGATACATGTAATGCATAATTAATATGAGAGGGGTTTGGTGGATGTTCCAAGAGAAAAGATACCATACTTGAACGATCAATAACCACATTAGGAATAACATACCTATGGATCTGCATTCATTTTGTTTAAAATCATATAACCATCATACATGGAGAAATTCACAAAAATATTTTATCACTAACAAGAAATTCAATATTTCATGAAATATTGTCAATATAAGTTTTAATTTTAATATCATATTACATGATATGATTATGAATGCATTTAACACAGATATCATTTCCTCTGGTAGGGCATTCCCCAATACCTTTATTTATCTAATTTCTTTCAAGTACATTGGAGTTGTAATACACTTTCTATAGATGGATTTATGAAGATTCAACTAAATGACAAAGTAAATGTAATTATCTTAAGAAGAAATTACTAGGGGAAGGTGTATTTCTAAAAAACATTTGTGGTCCATAGAAAAATATGTCAATATATCCTATAGGGTTTTAATGGTACTCTCAAACTAAAAAACATTCTAAGGATAATAAGATGTACTGAAACACAACTCTAAATCTAGAGACTTCTAAATACTAAGATATGAAATTGAGGTAAACCATAAATAATGATCAGATATAATAAATTGTGGTAATCCATGTAACCTTACCAATTCATTCATGATTTTTATCATGATATATCCATGAGAAAAATACTCTATAATAGAAATTTATTTTTTTTAATTTTATTGTGATCAACTACAACCTAAAATTAATTATATACTTTGGATGCATTTGGAAGTCTCATAAAAAAATACATGGTGATGTTTTTACATTTCCATTTTGGTATAGGTAATGGTTGTAATATCCAATTAGACATCTGTCTATATAAATTAACTTTATTACATACCAATCAATGAGATATATACTCTGAAATATATCCCTTCATGTTGTCCCACCCAAAATTCTATTTTAGATGTCTATACAACTTTCTAATCCATGATTAGAATAGAATTGTGATCTTTGAGCCTTGTCTAACAGTTACTTCAAAATATATTGTATAGATAAATAGATACATGATTCTTAAACCATATTATTCTTTCATAGTAAATGTTGAACTTAGAAACACTTCTCACATTCAATAACAAATTCATATCGTACATTTACACATTTTTAATCATCACATGGATTGATGATTGACCATTTTTCTGAGTAATATAATATCTATCCCCTTCCTTAAATATTTATTTATATAGCCTTTGAAAAAAATATTGTATATTTTAATATCCCCATTATTGGTAAGCTACCATGGTCCTTTTGACATAGTACATATTTCAACATGTTCCCGTTTATAGAGCTATACTATAATGACCAGTCAAAATCATTAATAAACTACAACATTCCTCAATAGAACATTATCAAAACTTTTAGTTTAGTTATATACATTTAGATTCTATGAATAGTATATATATAACACATTTCTCCATATATATAATACCTATATATCTTCAATGTAAAAATTAATTATGCTAAATCTAATTAAGGAGTTGGGGAATTTTTCTTAGGTACCTTCTATTGGTGTGTGGCATTATCTATCACCGTATAATTCTTCATGAACATGCATTTAAATCTATTCTTTAATGTATCTCTATAGATCACAAACTATTATCCACTATAAGGTAATATAACAACATGTCAGCTGGCTAACCATATTTTTATTATTTGAAATTTAAATCACGCTCATCATCTAGAAGAAACATAGTTCCCTTCTTAGACATAGTTAGTTGATTAGATAGCCATGATTGGTTCTTCATATGTTATCAATAATATCATGAAAAACCTAGAAAACTATAGATCCCAGTTGTAGTGATTAGTTTGTTTCAATATTAAATAACATTTTCTATTTATGTCTTCAGAATATATGATAAAAATGATACATGCAATTACCAGAATTCACAGTATAAAAATTTGGAAAACTGCTTATCCGGCTATATGGACTTTAGTAAAATGATCAAGTGTTCTTCATGCTCGTTATATCTCTTTGAATTTGTTATTATACAAGCAATATAGACTACTTCTAAATGAAAAATGAAAAAAGTAAGGTCTCTATTTATTAAATCTATGAAGATAATATGGGAATCTATTAGAACAAATGGAATAATTCTTAGTGTCTGTATCTGGTATGGAATACTATATTGGGTATATTATTCTTCATGAAAATCAGGTAATGATATCCAAATTGAAGGAAAATCATGGAAAATTATTGAGCATTATGTATTTGATCAATCATGCCCTCAATATTGGGTAGAGAATACTTGTTCTTAATACTTGTCTTATTATGTTCCTGATAAGCAATGAAAATACATATCAATACATATTTATAATTAATCGAAAGAACATATGCCACCCAAGTTCATACACTTGGATAATTTAATATATTCTCCATATTCTCAAAGTGTTTTTTTAATTCCAATAACTCAATTGAGGTCATTCTATTTGGGGTATTTCGAATAGGTGTAGCACCATGTATGAGTTCTATTGAAAAAAATATTAAATGATTTTGATAAATAATAGAAAATTCATCTAGAAAAAACCAATAAACTCCAGTAAAATAGAAATATCGTCAATGTTGAGTTTCACTCATACAATCATAGTTAAACACCCCTTTGGAATATGAATCAAAACCCATATAATGAATGTAATTCCCATCATAAGATCATATTTTTCTTCACATTCACAGATGATCATAGGATGGTTTGGAATATCAAATAATATTAACCTCCACCTTATTATATGTTGGATATATATATATATATATATCAAATTCAAATATATAGAGAATGATAGTTTTTTAAGGAATCAAATTCCCAAAAACCTCAATAAAAAAATCAAATAGTTGAATGTTTATCATCAAACAGTTATGTATTTTCAATAATAATTTAGCATATAGTCAATGTGGTGGAATTCTGATCCGCTTTGTAAATAATATGATATAAAAGAGTCTGTATATCTCGAATTAGTAAATACATTAAATGTTATATTGTT
Organism: Viscum album; assembly: GCA_963277665.1. Lineage (NCBI taxonomy): Eukaryota > Viridiplantae > Streptophyta > Magnoliopsida > Santalales > Viscaceae > Viscum > Viscum album. Next base: position 908,879,294 of record OY728123.1, on the reverse strand, counting down.
GACAATAAGCGTAACATTGACTACATTTTTATCCACCTTGCCAATATTGAAAATAAGATAATTCCATTTAACTCTATGAATAATAGGATATTTATCTTTCTCAACCAAATTAACCTTATTATTTTATCATTGGTTATCATAATTCCCATTCTCTAATCATTTGATACACTAGGGTTTGGGCGGTTCATTCTGTGATGATTTTATACAATAACTAGATAAGAACTTCCCATCACATTAGAATTCAATATCCCAGTGACCTCAATTTTCATACATAAATAATTAACTATTTCACTTAATATAATTTCTTCTGAATACCCTCTATCACATAAATATTAATGAAGGAATCATCTTCTTCCCTCAATGAATCTATCATTGTAGTATCCCTTAAATTCAAAAAAAATCTTATCAAAACCTTGATATTGATGGGTAAAATTAATCTCAAGTTATACCTTGGTATTCCATTTAATGATTTATTAATAGCTACTGATGTATCTTATGTATAAATTCTGCCATTTAATTATTTTTAAGAAACATAATAACTAATCAATAATACTTTCTTGTTCAATTATAATACTATAATCATATACACACATCTTCTAAAATATTACTCATCAGTTATAATGAATTCATCATCCTAATAATTCAGATCAGGAAATTTCATCACCATTTTCATATGATAATATGTGTTTCATGATTTTTTAAAAATATCCACCAAAAATCATCCCATTCTATGTAGTCAATTTCATCAAATTTTCTTATGTACTGGCTGAGAGTCCACCTTTGATAAAATTCAACATCTAAATGATAGATAGCTAAATTTTCCTTCCCATGATAGTGTTTCTAGTCTATATAGTTTCCCTCCATCATTCTGTATATCCTCATGGAATATTATAAAGAATTATATTATTAAAGTGATCCATGATTTTTTCAATGGAGGGTAGTTGCCTCGTGTTTCCTGTTCCACCACTATGATTATTATTCCAAAGACTAAGAATCCCACTTCTGTTATTCATTATAGTCCTATTAGTATAAGTAATATGCCTTACAAGATCCTAGCTAGTATTATCAATACTCATCTATCTATTCACTTTCCACGATCGATTTCTCTTGAACATCACAGATTTGTGAGGGGAAGTTCTATTTTGGGAGCTATAGCTTTGGCTTAGGGAATGGTTAGGGATATTTATCATAAAATTATGGGGTCAAATGTGGTCATTAAACATGATATGATTAAATCCTATGATCATGTTTTAATTGATTTTTATCAATAGTGTGTTAATAGGTATGGGTTTTTCTCCTTGTAACTCTAATTTGATTTTTTGTTGTTTTTTATCTTCCTGGATGGAAGTATATTTTATGGGTAAGACATATGGTTTCTTTAAATCTACCCACGGTCTATGTTAGGGTGTCCATTATCTCCAAGTTTATTCATTATTTTCCATGATTTTCTTTGTTGGATTATTTATAGAAGCATGAGTATTGGTGTCATTATTCCATATCGGCATAGCATGGGTTCTCTTTTTATATCTCATCGTTTGTTTGATGATGATACTATTATTTTTATGAATGAATCTAGTAGATCGCATTGAGTTATGAATAATTTTTTGGTTGAGTATTTTCTTTAGAGTGGACAATTTATTAATAAAAATAAAATTTGCTTCAGTGTTCCTAGTTGTTTCAATTTAATTCATCTGTCCACCATTGGCCACATTCTAGATATGCATAAAGGTGCTTCTCCTATGGATTATTTGGGATCTCCTCTATCTTCTAGAAGATATCTCATTCGTGATTTTGATAATTATATTTTCATAATTATGGTTTGGGTTATTAATTGGAAGAATAAATATCTCTCATTTTAAGGGAGAATAACATTGATCAATAGTGTGCGTTGGGACACTCGTGTTCAAGATCTATCTTCTGTTAAAGATCTAAAGGGGGTGATCAAAATTATTGAAATAATTATTGCTAATTTAATATGGGATTGTAAGGCTAAGGGTAAGAGTAAATGTGTCTCTTGGAAGAGGATGGGTCAACCTATACAGGATGGTGGAGTCAATGTCTTCATCCTTTATGTAACTCTTATGTGTATGCATGAAAAATTATCATGGTAAAATCTGTAATGTTTTACTTTATGGGGAAGAAAAATGCATGTTAATTCAATGGGTGACATTGTTTCAAAAGATAAACAGAGTTCTCCATTTTGGATTCATATTACTTCCATTGTTGATTTCATTTGACCTTATTTGCACTTTCTAGTTGTAAAGGGTGATATTATGTTCTGGAATCACTACTGGAGTGGAAATATTGTTGGTTATCCGAGTTGTCCTACTACGTTTATGTCATTTAAAGAAGCCTACCAATTCCCTACTTTTACTAATGTAGTTTTGTACAGGGATCAATAGGATCTTTTCAATCTCATTATGTTATCTTCATGTCTAGATTAGTATATATTTTCTCCTTCTTCTTCGGGATCCATTACGTCTACTAACTATCAGAGGATTATTACCACCTAGAATTCAATGGATATATGGAATAATACTCTTTAGGTACAGATTATTCCTAATAAATATAGTTTCTAAACATATAGAATTCATAATGGAGTTGTATCTATAGATGATAATGTAAAACGTTGTGGAATTTATCACATTTCCAAATTTTTTTGCTGCAAAAATCATAAATAAGAGAGTTCGGAACATCTTTTCCTTGATAGTTAATAGGATAAATAAGTTTGGGATTATTTGGGGGAATTCACCGCATTCTCTTCTCCAGCTATGTTATATCTTTCCTTCCTTCATAATTGGTTTTATGGATTAGGTGTGAGAGGTATTGAAAGAACTTCATGTATATTTTTATTACATGCCAGATGTTGGTGCTTGTGGTGGGAAAGAAATAAGAGTATCTTTGAGGGTCTGGTTTCAAATGGATGGGTGATTATATATATCATTAAAAACTTTTTGATTGATATTGTAAGGGCCTTGGGTAATTGGAAAACGGTCCTTCGTTACATGAATTGATTCATAATCCTCATCTATTTTCTAAGGGGAATAATTTTCAATCAGGTACGTCGGTGTGTTAATAGCCTCCATCAAGGGGTTTGAAAATAAATAGTGATGGTTCATGTTTTTTGGGTTTGATTCGAAAAGGTGGTATTGTCTGTGATAATTGATGATCAACTATTATGGCATTCTCTATTAGATTAGGTCAAGGTAATTATCTTTATGATAAGGCAATGGCTATGCTAACCTATTTAAGAATATGTAAACAACAGAATTTGGAGATCTCTTAAGAAGAAAGAGATTCTATGATCTTATATAATTCCATCGTAGATCGAGGTATGATTCCTTGGTCTATATATTATATAATTATAAAATGAAGGAGAATTGTTGGTTTTGATATTAGAATTTCTCATAAATGGTGAGAAGGAAATACATATGCGAATTACCTAGATTAGATGGATATTATGGGTCTGAAATATTTGTGATTTCATGATTTGATAGGATTGAAGTTGGAATAAGTTAACATCATTAGAGGATATACTCTTGGTCTCCAATATTTTATGCCCTCTTTATTTCTTTTATTCTATTGGTCTGTCTATACAGACGTATTCTATGGTGTTCTCCCATTATCATGAATAAAAAATTACATGATTGATTGATCAAGTTCTATCCATTAATTAATATCAAAAATCATAGTTTGAGAAAAAATTATCATATTAGGAAACCAAATAATCAAGAAAATTCTTTTTTATGATGTATTTATCATTACACCATATTTTTAATCTATAAGACAGTTTCACTATCTTAGGTCATCTAGTGTCATTAAATATTCAAATACATTATAATAGTTCATAAAAAATTTAAATATCCCATGAATATCCCCCAAGAGTGTCAAACTATGTGTGAGGATAAGTAATGATTACCATACACTAGAATGAGGGTCTATATATACATGAACAACTCTGTTGATGATTATAATCCCTTGATGAAAATATTCTATTTCCCAAACCACTAATAGTGTCCAGATAGTGTTGTTTTCATTGTAAATCTACACTCATATCATAACCTAACATAGGATGGTCACTTATATATGATTATTCTAGGTATTACCAATAATTTTTTTTCTTATCCTTGTTTCCAAAGGCAACTAAACCTCTCTCCGATAAAAACTATTGTTTTTATATATATATGATATTGTTATTTGATTATTAAAAAAATAACATAAGTTTCAATGTTAGGAGAATAATGTTTTAGTAGCCTCAGAATCATGGATACATAAACAATATATTCATAAGAGATATACATCATCTCCCATTTACTTCTTCACAACTAGAACCCTTCTTATACATAAAACACATAAAATCATTCTTCATAACATGGGTAATAGAAACATAGGAAAGGGTGATCCCATATGATCATTATGGTATATTAAGAATTATATCAATGAACACTTAACTATAAAATGGGAATAAGAGTTTGATAACAAAAATATAAAATTTGAAAACAACTCAACATATACCATAGATCATAAAAATGATTCATGATATAAATATTGAATGTTCATAAGATATTAATCATAAATGGATCATAGAAAATGATCCATTAGAGCATAAGTTTGGGATAAGATCTTTTCATAAAAAATTAAATAAAATGTGGCATTTTCAAGACCATATAAATCTAATTTCATGGATATATTCTAAGAAATTCATCACAAGTTAGGGTTAGGATAACCTCCCATATACCTTCTTCATACTTGGTATTATCTCCTATATACCATCTTCTCATGCTTGGGATAACATAGTGTGTTCCATTTTTTAAAGGATTTAGATAACATCCCATGTACAATTTCATCTCATAATCATTAATATAATCTTAATGGAATGAAAGTATTTATAATTATAATCCAACCTATATTATATTTATAATTCAATTCATATTTATGCATGAATATAATAAGAATATTTATCATAACATGAATTGTGTGAAAGAAAATGAGTTTCATTGATATTTTATCATCATAACATCCAAAAAACCACTGAAAGAATGGAGAGGGTATAATTGGTTCACATCCCTAGAAAATCATAATTAACATCAGAAAATGATTAAATAAAAAATAACATTAAAATAACATCAAAAAAATTATAAAGGAAAATACTTGTTTCATAATGAAATTCGTCATATAAAATCTAAAAAAACACTAAATAGTAAGGAAAACAAATGATTTAAAATATTTATTTCATTTTTTTAAATCATTAAATCATTGAGTGTTTTTATGGAAGTAAATTATATTTGTGTCATGTATGTAAAAATAATTATTTTATTCACATTTTTGAAAAAAAGTAAAAATTAACTATTTCATTTAATAAATGAAGAATACCATTATAATTTATTTTAATAATTTTATCCTGGATAAAAATGAAACAAAATAATCATATAATAATATAAATGCTTTTTAATTTTTCCTTTAAAAATTGATGTGGAAGTGAATGATTCCCAATAGAAAATTAAAACATAGTCAATTTCCTTAAAAACATATATTTTATATCTTATGTTCCTAAAGTGTTTAATTAATTTAAAACATAAATTAATTTGAAATATAATTTTTATAACAAAATTAATTATATTCTTAAGAGGTATATGATTATATTTAATCATTGGATACATAATCATATATAATCATAAATAATGAGATAGTAACAAAAATATTATTCCTTGATTTTGAATTACATAAAACAAACATTAACCTTGTATAGAATAAATTTAAATTTATTATTAATATATAAATGATTAATTTACATAAATATAATATTATAAATTATCAACTTATAACATTTCAACTCCCATTCAATAGTATTTAATTTTTAATTTTTGTATGGGTGTAAATCAATTAATTTTTTATTAGTATTTATCTTCATTTTTCCCAACCTGGTAAATATATCATGATTCAATCATATGAATAATTTAATGTAATATTTAAATATAATATATATTTATTATATAAAAAATTATGTTAATCCAAAAAAGGTATAGTTAAAAAATATATTGAAACCATTCAAGGTGATAGTATTAAGTATGTACACATGAACATTGTTTTTATTTTTTATGGATGGAATGAAGAGAATAAAAAAATTTCATGATCATTTTTATATCACTTATATCTTATATAATTATTAAATTCTTCCTTATTACAAACTTTTATAAATGAAAAGAAAAATGAATCATATCTCTTCATGGAGGAGGTAGTCCACACATATGCACAAGAAATTTTATCATTATATAACAAATTGATAGAAGGTGGATAATGGTTGTAACATTTATAAGATAGTGTTTCACAATGATAAATATATTGAATTAATTATTTTATGTTGGGTTCTATAAATTAATTGGAAATATAAGATGAAATAAAATTCAAAATGACAAGTCATAAGCTAAACGGCTTTATTGAGAAACCACATTTGTATTAGACCTAAATCCATAATGGGGTGGTTTTTATATTGACAGGAATCTCAAGGATGTGGTGATATAATATACGAAGATAATTTATTTGGTCTTGGAATAGATTTATATCCCAAATTAGTGGAGGAATTAAAATTATAGGCTCCATTTTATATGTGAGGGGATAGGACCTCTTGAAATTTTTTAAATGATTAAAATATACTATTGTCAATGTAATTATATCCAAATGGAGAGAGATTAAAAAATAAGATATAATTTTTTTGAAATAAAATTATGAAAAGGATATTTTACATGTTTATGTGGCCTTTTACACATTATCTTTTGGATTAACCCCTTAGTTAATCAATTTTAACATTAAACACGGTAATGACTTTCTCACTATTAAAAAGCTATAAATTTAAGTATAAGGTAAAAATTGGATAATAAATGTGAAAGAAATATTATTTTAGACCACCGGTCATCCGAATTTTAACTCATAAATATTTTAATAATTTTTAAATATTTTTAGAAAATATTATTTTCCTTAAAATATAATTACTGTAATTTTTTACAATATTCACATAATTTGGCTTTCAAAACAATATTACAATAAGGGAATTCAAAAAAAAGTACTTAAAAATAAAAAAGATTATATATATTGAAAAAATAATGGAATAAAATATTATACTTGAATTATATTACATATCAATTTTTAAAATCATTTAAAGAATTTTTCGATTAATTTAATAAATATTATGTCAGAATACAGTACAAATTTAAACAAATTATTGAATCGATATAAATTATAAATAGATTAACATGATAATAAATTAATTATTAGTTAAAATGTAGAATTTTAACTAACATATAATCTTTATATAATTATTTAAAAATTTAAGAGTTATTAAATTCGGGAGGGTGGCATTTTGTATTTACTTTTTTCGTAAATTAATTTAAAGGTAATTATAAAATGAAAATATTATAATGTGGCCATGTATTAGAGATTTTGATGATAATTATTGGTATCCCTTCATAAATTGTGATAAAGTCATGTGTTAGATGACTTTTCTAGCTTTCTCCAAAAGTTTTAACCCCATTTTACTTGCATGACAATAACTGATGTGACAAATATTTTCCAAGAACATTTTTCATAGTGAAAAAATATCTTATTTTTAAAATCCTATCCCATTAAATAAAATTATAGATTCCATGTTTCATTATCAAGTTTCTATAAGTTTTATATATTCATTTTATAATAGTTCATAAAATTTTGATAACAAATGTTTTTTAATAAAAATACATTTTTAAGGATAAAAAGTATTTATTCCAATTTCATTTAATTAAAAAAATAAATATATTTAAACAAAATTATTTAATAATTGATATATAAATTTCTATAAAATAATTCAAAAGTGGTTGTTAATTTATTTTATTATGATAAAAACACATTTTTTCCTAAATACTATTTTTTCAGAAAAGTGTCTCTTTTAATTTCAAATAAATTTTTAATTTATATCTTATTATTTGATAATTAATAAATTAATTTTTTATGAATTAATTATTAATCCTCCATAATTTAGGTTGTTTTAGGGATACTTTACATTCAAATGGATTGGTGAAAACTTCCAATTAAATAATAATATTTCAGTAATATATCATGGTTTATTTCACCTTAGTGTTTCATGAAATTAATCCTCTCAATGAAATTAAATTTATTTATATAAACATATATCATAAAATATATTGGTACTTAAATAATATATTAGGATGGAAATAAATATTTATGGACTCCCAAATCATATTGTAAAAGCCCTTTTAACAATATATTGTTTTATATTTGTTTATAAATATGAAAATTGTTTATTTTTGAATTTAACAATTAAATTTTTTTTAGATGAATAGTCATGAAGAATAGTTTTAAATAAAATGAAATATATACACATCAGAGAGAAAATAGGAAAATAAAAAGGGGTGAACTCCAAGTATTTTACTTGGGAAAGAGAATAATAAAACAATTATGGTAGATAACCTCAAAAATGAAATTGATAAAAATAGATGAGGAACACCATATTTATATGGTGAAAATTTCTATTACGAATATATAAAAAAGAATTTTTGGTCTAATATTATAAACAAGATGAAAGTAAAAATAGATATGGTGTTATTAATGATCCATTATGAAAACATCAATATTGTTTAAAATTTAATACATATATTATTGTGGAAATAATATGGTGTGCCTTAGGGATAGAACAAGAGTATTCAAATGATTAGAACCTCTCATAAAAATTTGAGAATATTTCAAAGATAAAACAAAGGATGTGATATTTTGATTAAAAATAAGAACCATTTATATAGAGTAGAAGAAGAAGTTTCTCATCACCTTCAATTAGATTAGATCCAATAGACCAAAAATATAGATTAAAAAAATAAGAAATGGGTGTATAATACTTTTATTATGATACCAATATTTATTTAACTTATAATGTTAAGAAAGAAGAAGAGTTGTGGAGAACCAATGTGCATGGAGACTGACATAAAACTCATCTTCATTCAAGATCCTTGAAGTTTGAGTTGAGTGTAGTCATAATTATTTTATCAATACAAAATACGAGTAAGAAAACAATATATACCATGTTCCATAATAGTATTTTTAAATATAAAAGTTTAGTTAAAAACTACTTGTTTGGGAAGAAGATCGGATCAATTTTATTTTTTGAAATTAGGTTCTTAGTAGAGATATGCATTAAGAGGATGAAGAATATTGTAGATATTGGTAGGATATAGAATAAATAAACCATATGAGGAGAAAAAATTCATGTGTATAATATAATAAACCCTCATATTTGTAATATGGTTATAATTTTTTTCAATAATACCTATTCAAACCCACATGTGATTGATCATGAGGTTATACTAGAGATTATCTGAATTAAACTTCCTAGTAACAATAAGGTGCAGGTTTCTCACAACACAGTCTAATCATGTGAAATCATTATGTATCTCACATTAAATAATTTCCATAATTCATTTTGGTTTTTTATGAGGTATAGTGAAGTGGTCTATTTTTTGTTTATTTTTTCATTTTTTATAGGGATTTAGTAGAGCTTATATTTAATACTTTTTTAAAATTGATAAATTGTGTGATTTTCCATAACCATTTGTGTGAATATTATTCATTGATTAATTTCTATGAAAATAAAGATTTTATTCTAAATTTAATGGATGTTCCTTGTTATTAAATTCCATAAAATTTAAATAACTACTACAATGGTGATATCTATCAAATATTTATAAACAATCTGTGGAAATATAACAATGGGGAATTTTAATTTCCCACTAACCATATTTTTTTCTATGAAATATTTATTCACGGGACAAATTTCAAATAATAATATTTTAAAATTCTTGGAATGTTCTTACTTGTTTAACCTTTAACTTTGATTAAAATTTTGTACATATTTTTAGGTTTAAACATTATATTTTTACGTGTAGCAATCCATCTCATTATATTTTTCATAAAACTCGCATATGATAGCGAAACTTGTTTCATGTAATATAATTTCTCCCCTACACAATCATATAATATCAGCATCAACGTACACAAAAATTAATTTCTTCAACATTAAAAATAATTTCCCCATCCATATTTTACATTATAAAATTTTTGCAGTGATTCTCCAGAGATAACTTCCATGTATTATTATTTTCCCAATGTGGTTCCTGATAGAGCATAAATTCATTGTTAAAAACTGAAATTATGGGATATTCATAACCTCATTGTGGTATGAAATAAAAAACAATATATAGGAATTATTATCTCCACTAATCCAATCTGAGATAAAATCAAATCTAGAAGTTACTAAATCCCTCTAATCAATTTTTTTGGTATATAAATTGATTCCTTGAAGATGATAACTACATGAACAATTGAGTATAAGGATGAGAAAATAATGGAATGGAAGTCAGGTTAACCAAGTGTATTTTTTATTCAATCAACACTTATAAATTGAAATTATATACTAAAATGGATTTATTATCATAATAGACAATGGTATTTACAATCAAGGATGATCAAAAATCTCAAAGGATATGAGAAATAAACATTAATGGATCGGACCTCTCTGATCCATTCCTTTTCTAAAATCTGGGGTTTAAGGTGTTCTGGGAGGTCATGGTTACTTATCCCCAACACTTATACAAAATATCTAAAGTATTTCATGAAATCATGTCAAGAAAAAGTGTCACATACTTTTCCAAATTTCTCATCTCTTTCATGAAATTATTTTATAAAAATGTGTCATAAAATGGTAGCACAGAAACTATTTCACAGAAATGGTAGCATAGAAACTATTCCACAGAAATGGTAGCACAGAAACAGTTTCACAGAAATGGTAGCACAAAAGATATTTTACAGAAATGGTAGCACAGAAACTATTTCACAAAAATGGTAGCATATAAACTATTTAATAGAAACAGTAGAACAAAAAATATTTCATAGTAACGGTATCACAGAAACTATTTCAGAGAAATAAAACTATAAAAGTATAAGCATAGAAACTAGAGCACAAAAATAGTGTCATAAAATTGTGGCATAGAAACAGTGGCACAAAACTATTTCACAGAAACTGTGGAACTGAAACTGTGGCACTGAAACTATGTCATGAATAGTGTTTCCAAAACTATTTCATTTCCTTTTCTAAATTTCTATATTTTTTCTGATTTCTTAGTTTCGCACATAAAACGTTTTCTTTGAGGAAAACGCATTAAAATCCTTGTTTTAATGGATTTTAGGCTAATGCAAAGCCCATGACTCTTATATTAATTTTCCTATGGCTTGGGATGACATTACAAAGTCAAAACCTTGTGGTTTAATGTGATCCACTTTTATTGTAAAATCAAGATAATCTAACACTACTCTCTGTTAAATCATCTAAATGGATGAGATATCTTCCTCCATTATTTTACCTTCTTGTTCAATGGGGGATATGCTCAAACCATTCCTCCTTCCCATAGTATTGGTGTGATTGAACCTTAATCCTTAGATCTTTTCCCCTTGATGTTTCTTCCAACTACATGTGCACCCCATGTTTTGGTGCAACCAAGAAGTATCGATCACTATTCGATATAAGGTATGATATATCATCGTTCTTTTGGGTTCCTCTCATTATATTTCTTGATGACCAATTATTTCATGTGATCTACATGTTCCTAATGGAGTTAACTTGAGTGTTGGCAGGTGTGGTGGTATCCTTATATCCTCGGGTGGATTCAGTCCTCCAGGAGATGGGATTGTGTTCTTTTTTGTTGGATTGTTCTCATGAAAAGAGCATCGGAATCCTTTTGAGGTAGAGGATTCGTGTATACACTATTCTTTTACGAGAATATATATAGTTAGCATGTTTCTCCCACTAGATCACAATGGAATAGACATAATAAATATTTGAACCTGATAAATAAATTGGCATCAATCTTATGTTATTGCCTCTGGTTTTTCTAGATAGCATTATATCTAAGATTTATTTTTTTTACAATTTAGTTCATGATGGAAATTATTAATGAACATAATGCAGTTATTAATTGTAAATTAATTAGATAATGAAAAAAGTTTAGGTTCTAAATTTGGTTGTTGTTGAGGTAAAATATTGATAACTGAATGGATGTAGTAATGCATATTTAATTGAACCATCTAATTAAGGATGGATTAAATAACAATATGTTTATAAAAAGATAATTCCTGGAAGGGGTTGAGTTACCCTCTTTCTTGTAAAGGCCAACATCGTTATTCATGGAGTCATGAGAGCTCATTGCATGTGAATGTAGAATGAGTTATTTAGGGAAAAGTGCCTAATTTTTTTGGTATTACAAGCTACATGTGATGTTTTCTTATCCCATATGGATGTAGTGGTATGTGTGGGTGTAAGAAGGCCCTATGGTTGTGGCAGTAGTTGATGCCTAGAGTTACTAGATGCATCGTTTTATGCATGTGGGTGTTGGGGAGGACACCGAAGAGGATGAAATGGGTCGGCTATCGAATGATGAGATGCTTGATGAATCTTATGGGTTGTTTCTCTTCTTTTATTTTCCCACTACACAAGGAAGTTGGTCATGATTACCCTCCTTACAAAAGGGGTGAAGAGGCACAAGGTATTCTAGATTCATTCCATGTTCATATTCTTGAGGTAGGATGGATCTACACTCCTACTATAAGTGGAAAAGACTTGAATGGTAGTACATCTACTCACCGTGTTGATCCCCCATGTGTCAAGTATCTTTTAATAATTTTCTATAATTCATGGGAATATGGGAAAGTAATAATGTAGTTAATAAATTATTGAATAATTAATGTTAACCCATGGGGTTGGAACTTACTGTAATGCAATGATGATGATACAATTTAAAGGAATTGTGGATCTTGGTTAGAATGCTATTGAAATTTAATGTGTAATTAATAAACATTAAATAATTGTTAATAAAATAATTAATGTACAGTGAAACTGATAAAAAGGTATAAATTAATCTAATGTTTCTCTTTAAATGGTTGTGTGCTTATAGGATACCTAATCTTTGTAGTGGAAGCCTATAGTTTGAGATACATTAGCTATAGTTGAGTCTAAGACAGGGTTATTTCTATTTTGTGGTTGTGAGATATAGTTTATACTGTAAATTTTTGTGTTTCTATATGATAATCAACCCCCTCAGTTAGGGCAACTAACAACCAGAGGATTCTGATCCCTGGCGATGTTTTCCCCAACATTCTGGTGGGGGTGGATATATGACTAGCCCCCTTGAACCCGATCTCTTCTCTTTGAAGTAACATGTTCCAGTAAGCACGTTGGTTTTTTTCTCCATATAAGTGTGTAGAGGGGATTAATGTCTTGTGGTTATTCCCCCAAATATATTTTGGATTTAGTTTCCTTTTGACTACTATAGGTGTAACGTGTATAGGTTGTGATGGGTTGAGGATCCTTACATGCTGTATAGGGTGTAATGGATTGAGGTATAATGCCTGATGTATGATACATGTTATGTGATTTTTGGTGGCTCCTGGAAACTACCTTGTTACTTTGGTTACGTGTACATATTGGTTGTGCTACATGAGGTGCATGTTGTGGTACTTCGCTCGGGTGTTTGTAGGAAATCCTTTTTTAAGAGAGTTTCTTCGGACGTGTGATGTTGGGGAAATGTGTAAAACCAGTGGGGAAGTAGTAGTGGGGTTTCCATTATATTAATAATTATTTTATATACTATTATATGCAATACTTAGTGAGAGTAGCCATGGTGAGGCTGGAAACTTAGTATACAGTTTAGGTGATGAGTTTGTTTCACTTTTTGTTCACTGTGTTTTAGCTTTCATTTGTTACTTTTTCATGAGAGTTACCATGGAGGTTCCTACTGAGTATATTTTTATACTCACACTATTTATATATGAACAATTTTTCTGGTCACATAGAGCGGTTTGGAGATTAGGACAGTTACTACTAGCTTTGGGTTGTACGAGTTGTTCGGGCATCATGGTTACTACCATTATTACTTTCTACTGGTACATGCAATTTACTATTTCAATTTTAGTAGTTTTTGAATGACATTACATATGTGTACTTGGTATTTAATTTATATTGTAGTATGAGTTGGATTTGGTTGGTTTATGTCTTATCTCTCTCTTTCGCATGTGTTCTCTTAGACGGTAATGCCTCCCATTTGTGTGTTTATTATACCCTCAGTGATAGTCGCCAACCCAGGGCCTATTGGAGGTGGGACTTGGAGGTCACTATCTCCCTTATCACAGTGTTGTCCCAAGAGGGGTAAACTTTGTGGGAAGTGGGTCATGAAAGAGTTGTATCAGAGGTAATGTTGAGGGATAGGATGGAGTTTGGTGTTAGGAACATGTGAGGTTGCATGGGTTGTGAGGTAAAGAGTTTCAATCAAGTTTCAAAAGTTATGTAAACATTAGAGATAGGCTGATACATAGGCATTTAGGTCCCCCTATGATATGATGCATGAACCTTTAAGTTTATAGTGGCTCCTAAACAAGGTGATATTGGTTACAGGGGAGAGACCTAGGAAAGGATCATGCATCATTCTTCTTTTTTTTGAATGGGTAGAACATGGGAATAGTTAATCAAAAATGAATAAAAGAAGATAATTAATTAATGTTGAGTCTTACATATTCCATGTTTAGGAGCACTAACTATTTTTTATTTTGAAGGTATGGCTCCAGTTTGACGTCATTGTCATGTTCATGTAGAAGTTATCAAGCAGGCTACACCATCATATCATTATAGGGTATATATTGATAATGATTCCACTTAGAGGAGGATACTATGAGAGTTTCAGTGCAATATTCTGCAGAAGTACAAGGAATGTGTTTAAGATTTAGTCATGGAAGACTGGTTAGAAGAGGTTGAGATAGCCTTTAGTTAGTTTCATGCTCAGAATGAGCACTGGGTGTCTTGGGTTGTGACATGGTCGCATGGGGTAGTGAGTAAATGGTGGTTCTTATTCCTCCTTGACTGCGAGGAGTTGGAGATCTCATGGGAGGAGTTTTGAGACAAGTTCATAGATGAGTCTCTTTCTTCGACTGCGAAGGAATCTAGTCGCATGGAGCTATTTACCCTTCAATAGGGGAGATCTAGTGTGCGGTTGTTTGGAATCTATTTTAGGAACCTTTTACGATATGCTTCAGACGTGTTTCTAGATGAGGAGTCCAGGGAGAGGTATTTTGAGGAGGTATTGCGTCTAGAGATCCAGTTCCATGTCACTCTATTTATGCTTAATACATGTATTGAGATGATAGAAATGGCAGAGGTCATCTAAAGGACTTTATCCAGAACCATATCATCATGAGATAGGCTTCATCATGATTCTTCATGAAGCCAAGAAATGGTTTGGGGTTCTCGGTTTTCAGGGTTAAAGAGTTTCCATTTTTCTAGGGTTAAGTCCTAGCCCTCGGCATCTTGTTTCTACAGGGGTGGAGGCTCTTAGGCCCATGCCAACAGATTGGGAACTTTTTTTTCTTGTGGAGGCTAATTCATCAGTATAGAGAGTTCCATACCTTTCAGAGCTGTCATCATGCACAAGGTGTTCTACTCTATGTTCCTCTTTTGAGGTAGTTCCAGCCGAAGCAGTAGTAGTAGGTTGCACCAACCTTTGATCATCAGAGAGCAGATGTGGTAGGAAAAGGATAGCCTTGGTATGCTCCATGTCATTAGAGAGCATATCATAGTCATGGTGGTGGTCATCATCATGGTCTGAGAGGCCATGGAGTAGGTCATGGTCAGCTTCATGCTTTATCATGGCCAGCACCAAGCGATCCAGATGACATTCGAGGTACCGTTTTCTTGTTTTCTACTTTGGTGTAAGACTTTTTGATTTAGGAGGGATGCACTCCTTCATATCACCTACCATTATCCAAGCTTCGGGACTTGAGGTAGAGAGGCTTCCAGTTCCCTTGGAATTGACTATGATAGATAGAGTTTGAGCTGACTTCTATGAAGTATGTAGAGACTATGAGCTAGTGCTGGGGCAGAACAACTCTTGAGGATATTTCCTATGTTTATGGATACAACCATATGATTTTATCCTAGGAATGGATTTTTTGTATTCGATATAGTGTATCGTTGGTTAATTAAGAATTAAGGTGGTTTTTTTCGATGTTGATGGAGAGCCACCAGTGTTTGTTGGTGAGCAGGATCCTCATATGGTTTAGAGGCTTGTTTCATCCTTGTCATCCGTGATTGCTGAGCTAGTGATGAGTTCCTTGGAGGTTCAACATTTTGCATTTCTCAGGGTTGTAGAAGAGTACCCTGATTTATTTCCAAAATATGTTGTATAATTACCCCTTGATGATAGATTGAGTGTGGTTTCAAGCTACGTCCATGACCATATCCTATCTCTACATCTCTATATAAGATGGCACCTTATGCATTACAGGAGCTATGTATATATCTCGATTTTCATTTACAGTGTGGTTTTGTTTGGCCATGTATGTTACCATGTGGTGCACTAGTTATGTTCGTTAAGAATGATGACCGTTGTTTCTGGTTGTGTATCGATTATCGTCACTTAAACAATGTGACATGGAAGAATCGCTATCCTATTCTATGGATTTATGATTTACTAGATCAACTGAATAGTTGAAGTTGGTTCTCAAATATCAACTAGTAGTCAGGATATCATCAGATTCATGTGAAGTACGAGGATATCACAAAGAATGTTTCTCATAATCCTCATGGGCATTACCAATTCATTTTAATATCATTCTATGTAATGAATGCTCCAGCTTTGTTCACGAGACTGATGAACATTGTGTCCTGTGAGTTCTTGGATATTTTCTTGGTGGATTTCATCGATGGAATCCTTGTGTACTATGTGTTTTAGGTGGAGAATGCAGAGCATCTGCACGCCGTTCTGGAAGTTCCTCATCAACAACCACTATTTGGGAAGTTTTCAAAGTGTGAGTTCTGGGCTTGAGAAGTTATTTTATTGGGTAATGTGGTTTCTCAATAGGTAATAGTAAGGGATCCATCGAATATAGAATCATTGTTTCCCTGGGCATCCCCCAATATAGTGGCAGAGGTGCGAAGATTCCTTGGTATCGCAGGCTACTAGATGAGGTTCATAGTTGATTTCTCTTGGGTTGTGACTCATATAATAGAATTTACCAGGAAGGATCCAGTGTTCATGTGGACTAATCAGTTTCTGGAATATTTTGATTATCTTAAGGAGAAGTTGTTAAGTGCTCCAGTTATTTCTCTTCTAGCAGAGGGAGTTCGGTTGGATGTTTTCTTCCATGCTTCACATCTGGGGTTAGGATTTGTTCCAATAAAGCAGAGATCATTCATTTCTTATGGTTCTAAATAGTTTTTTCCCATGAACATAACTACCCCAACAATGATCTCGAGTTAGGGTTTGTGGTGTTTTCTCTAAATATGTGGAAACATTACCTCATTGGTGAGAACTTTGTGTTTTTTCACTGATCATATGATGACACTAAGGTATGTTTTCTCCCAACGTGACATGAACTATAAGTAGTGTTAGTGGATGGGATTCATACAGGAATACAACATCAAAATATTGTATACACCTATAAAGTGGAACGATGTAGCTGATGCACTGAGCTGGAAGTCATGTAGTGATGCAGTGCACGAATCTGGTGATTCTTGGAGAGTAATGGAAGAACATTCAGAATTACATCTCGATATGTTAGAATTTTGGGGAAGAGGTCGTCTTTTTTAGATGACGGTGCATTAATCTTTGGGGCATCCCTTGGATGAGACTGTGTTGGAGATCTATAGGTGGAGGTATGGAGAGACTGGGTTGTTTGTGGTGAGGCCCCTGATGGTGGGTCTTAGGATGAAGGATGTCGGGTGGTCTATTCGGGAATGCATTATGTTCCTTCGGCGATGTGTGATACAGTTCTAAGAGAGTTATATAGTTCAACCTTAATAGTGCATCCTTTCATGAAAAATATGTGATGACCTTTGACAATTTGGGTTGGGTGGCCTAGGATGAAACATTAAGTTGTAGAGTTTGTGTCTCGGTATTTGGTCTCCCGGAAGGTGATGGTCGAGCACCGTGTCCCCTGTGGTTTTCACCATCCATTAGATGTTCCTCAGTGGAAGTGGGAGGACATCTCAATGTATTCCATAACAGTTTTACTTCAATCTTAGAGAGTTCATGACACTATATGGGTAGTAGTGGCTCATTTGAAAAAATCATCCCAATTTATAGAAATCAAGGAATCAATCTTAGTGGAGGTTTTATTAAGTCAGTTTCTAGAGGAGGTGGTGATAATCCATGGAGCCCTGAGGACAAACATTTCTGATCTAGATCATAGTTTTATTTCTAGGGTGTAGAGAGGTCTCCAATATGCTTTTGGTTATCATCTATTCCTTACCATTTCTTTTCATCCGTAGATGGATGGACAGAACGAGTAGACCATCCAGACTCTTGATGTCATGTTGCGCTCTTGTGTCCCGGATTTTGTAGGATCAGGGATAATTCACTTACACTTGGTGGAGTTCTCTTACAAAAATATTTTTCACTCCACCAATGGTATGGTGCCATTTGAATCCTGGTATGCCTGACCTTGTTGTTCTCTCTTTCTCTAGACTGGGGTTTTGAGAGTTAGCAATTCTAGAACCAGAACTAGTGTAGAATATGATTGATATGGTTCAGTTGTTTCGTGAGAGGATGAAGGTATCATAGGATCGTTAGAAAGCATATTTTGATCAAAGGAGGAGACATTTTGAGTTTGATGTTGGGGATCATGTGTTTCTGAAGGTGAATCCCTATCATGGGAAATGATGGTTTGGTCAGGGGAGTAAGATTTCTTCTCGGTTTGTTGTAACTTTCAACATGTGGGCTCATATTGGTGTTGGGGCATATAGTGTAGCACTTCCACCATAGGTGAGTAGGTTACAAGATATTTTTATGTGTCACAGCTGCATCGTTTTCTTCATGACGACTCTCACATCATCAATTAGGGTGAGATCGATGTTAAAAATGATGTGGCCTTTGAGTAGCGTCCTTCGGAGATCTAAGATCTCAAGGATAAGGTCTTGCATGGCTATTTTATTCCCTTGGTTCGTGTCTCATGGGGACATAGTGGCGTGGAGGAGAGTATATGGGAATTTGAGTCACAAATAAGTTCTTAATACTGCAAGTTGTTTCATATTTAACTCTTTTCATGTATCACTATTCCTTTGTGATTGGGAAACATTCGTGTTTTGAGATTTATTTATTTTGTTTCTTTTCTATGGATTATACTATTTGATAGGTATGTTGAAGGGTGGTTGTTTGGACCCCTTTTCTGGTTCCTATTTGGGTTGGTTAAAGATTCTCGAGGATTGGAATGTTTTAGAGGTATCTAATGTAATGCATGGACCTCTATGATCCATTCCATTACTGATATTTGGTGATTGAGGTGTTTTGGGAGGTCAAATTGACTTATCTCCAACACTTATCCAAAATTTCCAAATTCTTTCATAAAACAGTGTCACGAAACTATGTAACATACATTGCCAAATTTCTTTACTGTATTGCAAAACAATTTCACGATACTATGTCATGAAATGGTAGCATAGAAACTGTATCAAAGAAACGATGGCATAGAAACTGTTACATAGAAACAGTTGCATAGAAATTGTGGCACATAAATGGCGGCACATAAACGGTAGCACAAAAATAGTGTCAGAGAATTGGTGGCACAAAAAAGGTGGCACAAAAATGGTGGCATATAAATGGTGGCACATAAATGGTGGCATAAAGACTATTTCACAGAAATGGTGGCACTACAACTATGGCAGCAAAACTTTGTTATGAATAGTTTTTCCATAAGTGTTTCATTTCCTTTTCAAAATTTCTATATTTTTCTAAATTTTCCTATTTCACCCATTTAACTTTTTCTTTGAAAAAAACACATTAAAATCCTTTTTTAAAGGTATTTAAGGCCGATTGAAGACACATAACTCTTATATTAATTTTCCTAAGGCTCGGGGTGCCTTGGTCAAACTGTGCGATTTATTTTGATCCACTTTTAATGGAAATAATGTGTATCTTAAACTACTACTCTGTTAAATCATATGAAGATATGAGATATCTTTCCCCCTTGTTATACCTTCTTGTTCTCTATTACGAGAATCTAGATCCTTTCCTCTTTCCCAAAGGAATGTTGTCTTTAAACTATAATCCATGGATTGTTTCTCTTTAATTTTTCTTCCTTCTCCATGTGCACCCCCAGTTTTTTTGAAACCAAGAAGTATCGATAAATATTTGATATAAAGTAAGATCTATCAACATTCTTCTAGGATCCTCTCATTTTTCTCCTTTCCCTGTTATTTCATGCAATCTATATATTCTTAATAAGGTTTTCATGGGTGTTGGTTGGGGTAGGGGTGTCTCAGCATCCTCGGGTGGATGAATTCCTCTAGGAGAGGTGATCGTGATATGTTTTTTTGGATTATTCCCATAGAAAGGGCATCAGAAATATTTTGAGGTTGGGGATTGATGGATTCACTATTCTTTTACGTGCATCAATAGAGTTAGCATGTTTTATCCCACTAGATCACAATGGAATTGACATAATAAATATTTGAACTTGATAAATAAATTGGTATCAATCGTATGTTATTGCTTCTTTTTTTGGTAGATAGTGTGATATCTATGCTTGATTTGTTTAACATATCATTATTGATAAAAATTGGTATAGAATGAAAAGTTGGGCTTTAATATAATTTAATTGGATAAAGATAAAAGTGAATGCTTTAAATGAGTTTATTGTTATAGTAAACTATTCATAATTGAATGGATAAAGCTATGCATATTTAAATGAACCAGCTAATTCAAGATGGATTAAATAATTGGTTTTTTGGTAAAAGATAATTACTATAAGGGTTTGATTTTCCCTCTTTATTGTAAAGTCGGAGAGCCTTATTCTTGGATTCGCGAGAGATAATTGTGTGTGAATGAAGAATGCTTTGTTTAAGGCCATGAGCTGAGTTTATTTTTTATTTCCTGCTACTTGTGATGTTTTATTAGCTCATATGGATGTTGTGATATGTGTGAGGGATGGGAGGCCCAATGGTTGTGGTAGCAGTTGACGCCTAGGGTAGAAAGATGCACCAGTTTATATACTTGGGTATTAGGGAGGACACTAGAGATGATGAAAGAAAAGTTATTGAATGATTATATTCTTGTTTAATCTTATTGGTTGTTTAACTCATTTACATTCCCCACTTCACACGGAATATGGTGTTTCTTACCCTCCTTCAAAAAGGGGTGAAGATTCACAGGGAATTCCAAATACTTTTTATGTCTAACTTCTCAAGGTAGGATGGGTTTATGCTCCTGCTATAGGTGGAAAATAATTGGCAGGTTGTTTAACTACCCACCATGTTGATCCCCCTTGTTTTTAGGAGATTAGAATGTTTTTCTATAATTCATGGGGTTATGAGAAAGTAATAATGTAGTTAATAAATGATTGAATAAATGATTTTAACCCATGGGGTTGGAACATGGTTTAATGAAATGATGATGTTATAATTTAAAGGAACTATAAATCTTTGTAGGAATTCTAATGAAATGTAATGTGTAAATAATAATACTTAATTAATGGTTAATGAATTAATTGAAGTAAATTTAATGTGATAAAAATGGATAAATTACTCTAATGTTTATCTTTAAATGGTTGGGTAGTTATAGGATACCTAGTCTTAGCGGAGGAATTCTGGAGTCCATGAGACGTTAGATGCAGTTGAGTCTAAGAATAAGATATTCCCATAGGGTGGTTGTGAGCTATATTATATTCTATACTTTTGGTGTTTTTATATGATACTCCACCCTATTAGTTTGGAAAACATACACCCTGGGGATTTTGATCCCTGGGGGTGTTTTCCCCAACATTTCGGTAGGAGTATGGATGGATGAAAACCCCCCTTGGCTCCACTCTCTTCTCTTGGTATTTACTTGTTTCAGTAGTCACGATAGTTATTTTTTCCCATATATGTGTGTAGATGAATATAATGTATTTTGGTTATTCACACACATATATTCTGGATATAGTTTCTTTTGGACTAATATTGGTGTAATGTGTATAGGTTGTGATGGCTTGAGGATCCTTACTCGGTGTATGGGATATAATGGCTTGAGGAATAATTCTTGATGTATGACACATGTTATGAAAGCTATGGTGTCTCCCAGAAACTACCTTTTTCTTTGGTTACATGGAAATAGTGGTTTTGTTTCACGAGGTTCATGTTGTGGTACTTCGCCCAAGTATCTGCAGGAATTCATTTTTGGAGAGAGATGCTTAGAACGTATGATGTTGGGAAAAATTAAAAAACTAGTGGGAAAAACTTTATTCACGCGAGGAATTTGTGAGGATCCTACTGAGTATACTATTATACTCACCCTACATATATGTAAACTATTTTAAATGTCACTTTGAGAAGGTTGGAGATCAGGCTGGTTATAACAATCTTGGGGTTGCAGGAGCTGTTCGGGCTCTGTGGTTGCTGTCGTTTTTATTTTCTTTTGGTACTTGTAATTTTTTATTTTAGTCTTACTAGTTTTTTCACATAGTTACATATGTGTACTTGGTATTTCATTAATATTTCAGTATGAGATAGAGTTTTTTGGTGTATTTCTTGTCTCTCTCTTTAGAATGTGTTCTCTAAGAGGGTAATGCCTCCCATTTGTGGGTTTACTATACCATCGGTGCTAGTCTCTATCTTGGGGCCTACTGGAGGTGGGGATCAGGGGTCACTCTCTTTATTCTCAAATTTTTGGCCATGGAGGTTTACACTTTGTGGGTAGGGGGTCGTTACAAAAATAATAGGAGGTGATTGGAAGCACCAGATTTCCCATTTATGATCTCAAATTTACAAATAATTATCCACCCATGATTATTAATGTAAAAAAGATAATTAATATATCATATTCTTATAAATGATAAACCTATTAAATAATTTAATTCACTTTACATCTAATGAATATTTGAGTTATTCAGGGTTGTATTTTTTAAATAAGGTGAGAAGATGATGTGGTGGTGATGCTCCAAACCGTAAAATAATTTATATGTGGATAACATTATCATGTTATTGTAAAATAATTCATAAAAATTTCTACAAAATAATATATAGGATCAAATATTGTGGGAGTTCTATGATCCTAAAGATACATGTCACTTGTTCAATGTTAGTGATGACTTT
Organism: Viscum album; assembly: GCA_963277665.1. Taxonomy (NCBI): domain Eukaryota; kingdom Viridiplantae; phylum Streptophyta; class Magnoliopsida; order Santalales; family Viscaceae; genus Viscum; species Viscum album. Next base: position 908,856,151 of record OY728123.1, on the reverse strand, counting down.
GGGATTGCTGGTTAACTGTTGGTTTTTTTGGATAGGAATAATGACTTTTGTTTATTTTTGTTTTGAAGAGGTAGATCATATCAACTTATGTTTTCATCAAAATTACACAAAAAATGAATAGATATTTCGGGTGATGAACATTGAATACACATTTAAGTGGTTCCACTAAGGTAGGATAGATTTGAATTTAGGATTTTTGGTAGTGATGGATAATTTTAATGGTCATGTGTGATTTCATCGCCTTAGTACCCATATTATGGTGTTTCAATTATTTTAGTTAATTTCATTGAATCACTCTAAAAGTGTATTAGTATATTCCATGGACTCCACATTACATAAATTAATTTAATAATTATGATTTTTAATGGAATCAAAATCCAAAGAAAAAGTTTACTAGATTATGTTGTGATTAACGTAGTGATTGATTCTAGGTGATGTGATAAGCTTTTGTAATTATCTAGAGTCTACCAAAATTATATTGGATCCAAGTTATAAATATATGAATATGTAATAAATTAGAATAAATCCATGTTTGGGTTTTCAAATTATTTATTATATAAAATTTATAGTCACATGGCCGTCAAGAGAAATATAGTTGAAAGATATATATATTGTTAACATCTAGACAATAAAGTTTTTAAAAATCATATATCCTGGAAACTATTTTTTTGATCTATTCTAGTGGAATCAAGAAACAATAGATTATATACATTCATTTTTCATATAAAATGGGTTTGGTGGGAACAAATCAGAGTAGATATCCATATGACAGGGAGTGAGAAAAACATAGAAGTATGGGAAAGAGGGTAATTTGATAGAGAATCAGTATATATATATCAATTTTTCTACTCCTTAAATATATTTTTTTAATAATATTATCTTCATCAATATCAATAATTGTAATTAATTTTTTATGGGAATATGATTGAAAATATTTGATATCATTAATCAATTTGACCCAAATTTAATAAATTTGTATGTGATATATATTTTTTTTTGTTCTTGATTTCATTCACATTGAGAATCAATTTACACTACTCTAATTACAAATGGGTGACTATAATAAATTTTAAAAACCTATGATCATTTTATAAATTTTATAAGTAAAAATTTGATGATTATTATCCTCTACTTTACTAATGATACATTTCCAAAATTTTAATCAAACAATAATTCTCCTAGGAGTGTTTTTTAGATTATTATTATCACCTAATGATAGTCAGATTCTAGGAAAAAATTTCTTCATAGCACAGACAAGATTATATTAACATGAATGTTAAAAAATAATTTTAAATCATTTAATGATATTATGATACCTATAATATCTTCATCAATTTTACTTTATAACTTCATCCATTGTTTACAAATTTTAACACATCTCCCACAATTTTCAAGACTATTTTTTATTCCATTTCACATAATCAATGTCACTGCAAAACATTCCCTTTTTTCATTTTTTCTTTTTTAATTGTTTTTATTATTCTACATCATTTAATCTTTAAATATTTATGATATAATGAAATTATAATTTATAATTGTAGTAATATATTTTATAAATTTTAAATTTTAATACATCATCTTGCATAGATATCTGAATTTTGTAATAATTACTGGGGATGACATGACCGATCAATTTTAAAGAAAATTAATAAAAGTACAAAAAAAGGTTGTTTGAAAAAATAAATGTTAAATGATTTGAAAAATAATTCTTTAAGAAATATATGTATGAAGTGTGGGGTGATGTTTTTGAAATTATTTATTCCATTTTCTAGGCAATCTTGTGAGACAAAACCATCTTATAAACATGAAAATTTAATTCATGAGATAAAAGAATTGTAGTGTACTTCATAAAAACAATGAAAATTGAATAATATGGAAGTTTAATGAGATGAAAATATTAATAAGTATTTTAGATCATATCCATCTTATGGTTTCAACCCCCTGATAGTCCTAGACATATATAGTTTTAGAATCCATCTATTACTAAAAATAAATCATTTATAAGGCATTCCCCTCTATATAAAAACTATGAAAGAAAAAAATAAAACTTACATATGATTAAATAATTCAATTGTATATAAATTTAGTAATATATATAGATTCAATTAGATAATTTTATATCATTCTTTGACAACTACCTTTGTGAGGGTTTAGGGGAGAGGAGCTGATATTGAAGCTACTTCCATCATATCTTAAGGGTAATGATAGGATTTTGTCTCCCGCATTCAGTTTCCATGGATTATACTAATATTTATTTGATTGAAACTATGAAAAACTAGACCATAGTACACAAAATCATAGAATTATGTTATAATATTATAATTAGAAATGAGTTATCAAATATTAAGGGATTTTATATTTTTTTAGTCCTGTAAATCATGATACATTATTGAATTTCAAATTAAATTTGAATCACTAAAATAAAATATATTTTTTTCTTTTAGAAAATTAATATTTCATCATGCATATATCTTCAAATAAATCATAGTAAACATGTAAAAATAATGGGAAAGGGAAAAAATAAATTTGTGATCTTAGATTCTTATTTAGTTAATGAATAAAACTGAAGATACCATAGATTAAATACAGCATAACAAATACGGTTTGATTAAATGATGATAATTGTATTCTATATGAATAATATATTGATTAATAAACATTAATACAGATAACAATTATTTTAAAAAAATATCATCAACAATGATTTATGATTTCGGTTTGATGGAAGGAAAAATTTTGTAAATCCTAAACATAATGTTTAGGCCTTCTTATAAGAAAAAATATATTAATAGGTAAAGCATGTTCCAAATAAAAAACATGATTTTTCTCATGAGTAATATTTCTTCATAATTGGATAAATAAATTTGGGATAGTCCCATAACTTAATAATCCAATTTGTTTATAATATTAAAAAATAGTAAAACTTAATCAACATGGATCAATAATCAATAACTAACAGTACTAGAAAACCCGGTATACAAAATGATAAATAATTCCCCAGTAATTGTGATCATAATCCGTCAAGATAAATATGATGGATGGTATCATTAGAGTATAACTTTGATAAATCATAATATTATTCAATGTATTATAACATGCATGAAAAGATTTTAAATGATTTTGGGGCCATTTTGGGAGTAAAACACCCTTTTCATTTTGATTTCAATTTTTTTAATTCAAAAAATTCAAAAAACATTGTATTTTTTTAAATAAACATATAAAAAATATGTGTGTAATCAATAAACTTAGTAATCATGAATTTGGAATAATCCATTCATGTGTTTTATTTAAAAAAATATTTTATTAACATTAACAGTAAAAAGTGTAATATTCGGATAATGATAAGAATATTCAAATTAAACTATTTTTATTGAAAAATATATATGTTAAAAATGAATTAAATAAATCCTTTTATAATATTCAGAAAATATCCCAGAATTTTTTTAATTAATATATGGATATTGGAAAAAGGATTCCCAGTCTAGTAGAAGAAATGTTAATTTTCAATATAAACAATTTTTCTATCATTTGAGTTTATTGGGGGAGGAATAGAAAATGAAAATATTTAATTTTAATTAATAAAGATAAGAGAATAAAATATATGTATTTTAATATAAATTATCATATAATTCCCCCAATATGAACTTGACCTTATATAATCCTGAATTAAGACGATATTTTAAATCAAACCCTTAACTTAGGTTTTAATTAGTTCATAAGTTATTTCAACCACCTATATAATAAATATAAACTAATTATAATTATATAAAAATCATATATACTGTTATAATATCATATAATATTCCAATATAACATTTTACACAAGTCTATTTGTAATTCTGTATAAATATCATCTTTTTTCAGTGTTAATTGTTTCATTTATTAATGTTTGTTTTGATGTGATAGTTTCATTCCTTGTTTACTTAAACTAGTTACATACTATAGATAATTTTATTATTGTTTTAAATATTATATATATTCATTTTATACATATTTTAATCATACTAGATATGCATAAATGAAAAATGAATCACATTGCTTCCTAGATGTGGTAGTGCCCACGAATTCATTAGCGATGTTATCAATTTTCAACTGTTAAATATGTAAAAACGTAATTCATAATACATATTTTGAGAAAAATAACTATTTCATAAATATGATACATATAAACTATATCCATTGTAATAACCATCCATTACTATTGTTTATTAAATATGAAATACATCACTTCAGGAGGCGGTAGTTTTCTAGTATTCTCGAACAAGGATTTCATTACAAATTTGATGGAGAATGGGATTGATAGAGATTATTTCATAAACATAATTTCATATTTTTATGTTTTAGATACTAATTCCACTATATAATCAATTTTATCTTATAATTTAATGATTTATAAGAATAATTAAATTGAAAACACTATGTTAAGAGGTATACCTCTAATTCCGGGAACATGTGTTTGTTAATCCCATAAGCAATAAAGGGTTGGTATTTTGATAAAAAAACTCTAAGTTTAAGGAATGGATATAAATGGGGATTAGGTTTGGTTTTTCAATATATAAAAGGCTCTTTAACTATGAGTAAGAGTGGATATGTGATCTAATTTTTATAAAGCAAGGATATGTGACTCTTAGAAGTTTTGAAAATATAAAAATATATTAATGTCTCAATCAATCGATGGGGATCTAAATTAAAATATTTTCGAATATTATATTTTTAATGCTAAAATAAAACCATTTAGTTAGTTTTAAAAAAATTAGAGGTATTGTAATTCTGATCTCATAGTTTAACCCTCCATTATCCCATTTTAACCCTAATTGGGGTAAAATATTTTACTATTTTTACATATAATCATTTCAAAAAATTATATATATAATTTTAAATTATATTAATTTTTGAGATTCAAATTGTTTAATACATTTAAAAATATTTTATTTCTATAAATGTTATAAATTCAGTTGATATCAATTGTCCATAATGCAATATAAAACATTTATTTAGAAAAATGACTTTCTAAAAATAAAACTAAATTTACATTCATTCCCTGAATAGTAAAATAAATGAAATTAATTTTACAATATTTACATAATATATATTATTAAAATTTAATTAACATCACTATTAAATAAATATTTAATTATTTAATTATGTTAAAAACTCTTTTTCACACATAACAAATAGTGTTTAGTAAAATGTATTTTTAATCACAAAAATGAAATTTCATTGAAATATTGTATAAATTTAATTCATATGTAACTAATTATAATATTCCTAATTAATGGATACTTTTGTTTCCATAATGAAAAATTCAAATTATAATTTGACTATAAAATTATATTTTTAATTAATAAAAATGATTTTTTTTACAAAAAAAATTAATTATCAGTATTTACTGAACATGTATCATTTTTGTAAAATCCAAAAAAATTATAACAAGATAATAAATACATTATGATTTAAAAAAATTAATTCCCTCAACTAAAATTTTTAATAATATTATATATCGTTTATAATTTCCATGAAATTTTTTTAATGAAACCATTTTTGTAGAAATCATTTTTTTGACTCAAAAACATTTATGAAAATTGAGAAATATTTATTATTTATTAATCCAAATATTTTAATTATATAAAAGCTTTACAAAGTTTTTTATATTATCATTATTACTATCAATTAAGCTAATATAACATCTATGTTACAATGGTGACATTAAAAATTGCATTTTAGTTCTGTATTACATTTCACTAATAATCTTATTATTTCACATTAAAGAAGATAATAAAGGTGATATTATTTTAAACATAGTTATTTGGGTGATACATTCTCACATAATTGAATAAATTACATCCATTTTTTATCTCAATAGTCAATGGTTCTTAATTTTAAAATAACTTTGTTAAAAAATAATATTGAACAAAAGGACAATAAAACTTCCCATGAAAGGGGACATTCGAAAAAAAAAGGTTACCTAAAATAAAAGATAATATAGTATAAATCGTAGAATTACATTAATGGGAGTCAAAATATTGGCATGAAGGGGAAAAAATTAATATATAATATAATTTTATAAAGAAATTTATCTCAAAAAATTTCATTACCATAAAACATAAATTATTTAGGGTTAAAATACATGAAGTCATAAAATTTGTTGTAAGATGAATAAAATTTCCATTTTAAATATATTTTTTATAGATTATTTTCAATTATTTTACCATGTAATATGAGGAAATATATTTATTTTTTTTATTTAAATCTATAAATGTAATTTTAAAGATTGGTTTTATGTTTCAATTAGTTTTCATCCCATTTCATCTGATATTCCATAGATGGATGATAAATAATTATTTTTCATGAATGAAATATTAAAATAATATTCTAATATATCGTAAGATAAATCAAGGATAAAAATATATTCCTCTTGTCTCAATTATGTTACATAAACCTGAAATGGTTAATTAATTATAAGATAAATAATATGAAAAAAACATTCAGTTGAAATATTATTAAAAATTTCTTCAACAATAATACAAAAACATCTACTTAATTCTTTCCATTGACATAAAAATTTAAAATACCCTTAAATAATTCATAACTATTATTCAAAAAAATATAAAAATAGTAAAAAAAATGTAAATATTTTCTAAATAAACTATATTTTTATCCTCAAAAATAAAGTAGCTCATAATGTCTTATAATATTCCTAAGAATACATTGATAAAAATGTGTTAATAAACTAAATCACAAAAAAAATTATCGCAAAGACATGAATGATTCATAAAATTAACTCTATATTAATTCATTAAATACAATAAAAACTATTGTATATATTCCACAAATCTAGTAATGGCATAAAATTTATCAATAATAACATAAACACCTTTTTCATCCAATCACTAATCAATTTCAAGTTCTCCAGTACTATCTAATTTACATTATCAATATCAATAATTTATTTTTCAGAAAAAAATATTATCTCAATATCAGGCATAAAATTATGTTTATATAACTTCAAATAACGGTTAATCTAAAAATATCACCATACCACTAAAGCACTTTTTTATATTATTAGTACAATTCAATATATACTTGCAATTTCCTAATGAAAAAAAATTTAAGACTCCATATATGTTTCATGATTCTTATAACAAGATTATAATTTATAAAACACATATATAACATAATTTATGGTTTCCCAATACAAAAAAAACTTCATTTATTCTACATTAATGATTGTCACAACATATTTCCTTTCTTGGTATAAGAGTTCTCCCTTGTAATAGGATATTATTCCCATGTTCCACACACATAAGTCACTGAACTATATAAGCAAAATATATATGTTATTTATATCCAAAAATTTAGCACTTCATTATTATCAAGAAATTTCTTTATTTATGGACTTTTTTTAAACCCAAAAACCAAATTATTCTTCCATTTGGACATTTCCCCATGTGATTCTTCTAACATTGTTATTATTTAGTAAATTGGAAATTTTTTACTCAATAGTCTTTATTAAAATCTGTTATTCTATTATTTAGATCATTAGGTTACTCATCTATGATCAAAATTTAAATTAAAATATAATGATATATAGTTATTTTTAATCATGATATCTAAAACGTCATTCCTCTTAAAATATTTTAATCATTAGAGAAATCCTCACATTGTAAGTGGAACTAACCTTTAATATGATTCAACTTAGTTCCATCCATTAACTAATATTACAAACCATAGTGTGACAAATAATAGTAATAGTGAACAATAACATAATAATGAAAAATCATTTATAGGATTAAAAATCCCAAAAAATTATTTTCAATTTATGATATATTTTGTTTAACAATTATCATCCCTAATAATCATCTATCTATAACCATGATAATTATTCATAAATAAAATTTTAATTATCCTTGGCATATCCCCTTGGATTTTCCATCTAGGTGTATATTATTAGGCCCTCTCATCATGCATTCATGAAAATAAAGTAAATTCTAAATACTATCTATTCATAGTTATCACCATAATGTGAACCTATACTATAGTCATGTCAACATTTTAGTGTCCAAAAAGGAATTTATTTTCTTAGAAAATCACATAATCCATACTTAATCAAAACATTAGGATTTTATCATTTACTTTAACTTAACCTAGTAGAATATTATTGTATTAGGATATCTAATATATGTTTTCCCAAATAAGGTTCCAAAGAATTATACAAGACATTATCTAATACCAATATCTATATCCTCAATCCTATAATCCCAATACTAGTTGTTACCTTATTACATAGGAAATAGAAACATGTCACCAAATCATGATGGATAAAATAAATTATTTTTCTTGTCATAATAGATACATTATTTAATCTCACATTTAATTTTAAAATACAAAATAAAACACATAATTTACTTTAGAAACATTACTATTCCATCAAGAATGTACTAGAATATTAGCCATAATATACTTATTTACCACATGAGGAATGTAATAATAATTAAAGGGTAAGCTTAGATTATCATAAAAGTAATGAATAAATTGTTACATATCATATAATACATATAGAATGAATAATATGTCCTGATTTACTCATGATCAAAAAATTCCATAAAATTAATCACAATATTATAAAACTTATCTATAGAAAACATTACAATTTTAATAATCCCATTGAAAAAACTAACTAATTTCATAAGGATGTAATACATATTTATGAGCACCTTAAACATACCATTTAGGTTTTATAAAAAAATCATACTTTAATGGGTAAGGTATATTCTAAATACCAAATACCTATTTTTTCTCATTATAACTATTGATATATCTATGAGATAATTAATTTCAAGCCATAATAATAACAAAATAGTTCCAATTAATTCATAATTTAAATTAAAAAAACTACATTATCAATATGAAATAATAATAAATGTATACCCATAATAGAATAACTAGAACATATAATGTCAATACATTCCCTAGTTAAAACAATCATAAGACGTCCAGAGAAATATAATGGATGGAATTACTATTTTATAACTCCATTAAATTATAATATTCATCATAGGATTTTTACAGTGATGATAATACTTTTAATGGATCAATGGATCATTTCTGATATAAAATTCCCTTTTCAATTTTGAAAGAAGTTATTTTAAATAAAAATTCTACTAAAAATATACTAACAAAATTTTTATTTAATAATAATGAGTCAATATTGTAATGGAAGCTTTATTTAAACAGTAATCATGAAAATGGTAATATCCATTTGTATGGATTACATTTAAACAATGATATTGTTCACAACTTCAGTTGAATGTACCTCATTTGAGAAATTGTAACGAACTAGAACCAACTAATCCGGAGTCCGTATCTACATTAATATATATTAATAGCATATAAACAACCATATCCAGAAGGACTGAATAGTTTAATAATCTTGGATAAAGATATATATAAATGATATTCATATGATATTTAAATATAAAAATCAATAGTTTTTTTCAAGAATATAATTATTCTCCCTATAATATCCTTTAATATCATTCATATAACACTTCATGGAATTTTAGAAAATGAAGGAAATAAGGTTGAGCCTAGATTCTCAGTAAGATTTATGTATAGTTTAATATATCCTGAATCAATAATCTTCATTGACATCGAATTTTATATAACTAAACACACATTAAATTTACAAAATATGTTTTTAAAGAATAGATAATTCATAATAAATAAGCATAGGTAAATATGTGAACACACAATTAATTATTCAATAACTTCATTATCATTGTTATATGAGGAATAAGAATTATATTAATGTAAATAACTGAATACAATTTTCATTAAAATAACATGAATATCGTGAATGTATCAGGGTTAATCAATATAGAAATGTAAATAAAAAACACATTCCATTTAATTGATAAAAGGATAATGAAATGAATCTATATAAAATATTATTTCAAAAATACCATGGATAATAATAGATGATTTCATAATGATGGAAATTCTTATTTATTGGACATCAGGATCTAAGGCATCATGATACATCTATCATCAAGAAAAATAAAAATAAGGATTAAATCTACATGTAGAAACATGTTAAATTCTATCTTGTTGACTCACCAAATGAGACAACTGATGCTTAAAGGGGATATAAAATTATGAGCCCTTTTAGTTTCTCTAGGTCCAAATACATCCTCATATATTGAATAGTTAATTTAATTCATAAACACCATGACTTATTAGAAAATATCTATATTGTGTAATAAATATAGATTTATCATTATTTACACTAATAAAAAAATATCTCTCAATGTATCAATTCATATATATAAATGATATATGGTTTAATAACTAAAAATATTTATGATAAAGAAATTTGATATTTGTGGGAAATTTAGTGCCCAATGATCCATAGAACATGAGTATTTCAAGGGAATGTTAATGACTACCAAAATAAATCAATAAAATAAATATAAAAACTTTACTAGGTTAAGATGATAATAAAACATCTATAGAATGTATAAGGATGGTACCGATGCAATATATTGTTATTATTTTATAATTAAAATATATGGTCATTTTTTAATGAATAGTAATACTTTTAAGTGATCTTTATGAACATTGATGATGAAAATATCATTTAATGTTTTAGAATATATTTTTTTAAATAAAATTCAAAAAATTATATGAAAATAAATTTATTTGAAAATATACTTTGAAGATTATAATGTATTTCTTAAATAATTTATTGGTCACAACATTGATAATTTCTGAACATGTGATACATGGTAAAATAATTATTTCTTCCCACTTATCGTAAAATACAAACATGACTTGTTTGGAAAAGTACATGATAATTACATTGATTCTTTTAAAAAAATTAAAGTGGGTAAAATTTTAATTAATTAATAATTTTTAATATTTTAAAAAAATTGATTCTTAATGTTACACTAACAGTTAATACATAAATCTATTATGGGTATAAATTTTAAATCCAAATAAAAATGTGTTAATAAAACATATATTCAAAAAAATCCTTACAGATATATTGTTATAATATCAAAGATAGTGAATATGTAATATAACCTAATGGAAGGAAATAGAGTTATAAAATCAATTACCAAATAGTATCTTTTATATAAAATTCCATTGGATGGAATAATTCAAAATAGAACTTCAAATTCCTTGATATATTAATAAATAATGATATTACACATAAATTTGGTATTATATACACCATATAAATGAAATTAGGTTCATAAAAAAGTCAATATACATCACTGAAGGGAATTTTAGAGGAAGTCCCTTACCTAATTCTTAATATTAGCTAAACAAAAATTAAAATAATGTATAGTGGTTTTAAATGATTTATTAATAGATTACATAAGGATATTGATATTTATAATATTATATATTCTTTTATTACAACATCTTATTTCCATTTATTAATGATCTTTCGTTGTTTTCAATGTTTCTGTTTTTAATTACCTTGTTCTCTCATGTGTGTTTTGTCCGGAGTGCTCCATTTAATTTTGAAATTATATAGTTCCATCATATAAAAAATATTTTAATGTTATAAATAAAAATTTTATTCATTATATTTATTGTTATGATCATTATTTAAATGTTTCACAGGGAATCGATCAAATCGCTTCTTAGAGAGAGCAGGCCATACATACGCATCTGTGATATTATCATTTCTTAAATTAGTGAACTAATAAATAAGTCATAGAAATGTAAATTTTATATGATATATATAATTTAATATATATCATATTAATTCACTAAATTTATCCTTATTACCTTCCACGTAATTTGTATGTGAAAAACAAATAAAATTTATTCGCAAGGAAGTAGTCTACCACACATCCGAGTGACATTATCATAATCTAAATAGGTTGGAAACTAAACACGTTATGTCAGATATTATAATTATTGAATTATATTATTATCATAAATATAATATAAAATATTTAATTAATTAATTATATATATTCTTTATTGTTTTTTATGAATAAATAATTGCATCAGTTCTTGAGTCAGAATTCCGCCGTAAACACGATCGAAGATTTTCATTTCCATTTTATAAAAGAGGAGATGGACATAGGTCATAAAATTAACATAATAATATATAAGAACATGTAATATAATCTTTTTTATTATATAATAGCTTTTTATTATTAATTTCTTTATTTTGAAGATTAAACAATATAAAAACACTCTCTTTAGAATGTCACCTCATATTCGGGTAACTTTTTTAGTTTTTCACCATATGTCTTCTTAGTTTGGATATCTGATCAAAAAATGGATCTTTGATATTGGTAAAATATTAATTAACTAATTTATTCAATTATTATAAAATCAAAATAGCTTTGGAATTGTGAATTTGGTTGGAGAGTCTGTGGCCTTTTATAATTGGGGGAGAGGAAACACATAATTTTTATGAATTGAATCAAATACAAAAATATTGTTATTATTATGGAGGCCTCTATAAATGTTTCATTATACATAATTATATGTTAAAAGTCCCAAATAGGTCTATAAAATGAATTTTTTAAAATATTTATATAATTTTTAACCCATATAGTCTTATTTTAAACCATTAGAAAATAAGTTTTCCTAAAACCACATTTATTATTATTTTTCTTATTTTATTATTCATAATGGAAAAAGTAACATTAATTTGTTATATAATTTAAAATATGATGATACAATATATTTAATCTATTTTTATAAAATCAAATCACATATTTTGAAAAACCAAATTTGAAATTATACTCACGTACGTGATGAGAAAGAGCGTTTTCCAAGAGAAAATTCTAATAGCTAAAGACAATTTTGATATAAAAATTAAACATTAAATTTATTTGAATAACATAAATAAGTTAAATTGAACTATATATTTAATAATTTTACTTTAAATCCAATATATAACATAATTTTACCATGTAAATTATTTAACTGAAGAGGATTGTTTTAATAAAAATCAGTATTTTAAACTATTCTTGGACAAATGATACTTTCCAGAAAAATAAAAAATATTCACCCAAAATTAATTTAGAAAGGGAGATCTAAAAAAGAAAGTATTTTTTAAAAATAAATTTTATAAAATGGTAAAAGTTAACATAACCTTATTTATATAAATCATGAATAAATTGTTTTTTACAATTTTTAGTAAAACATTGAATTTTTTATAATGATTCTGATTTTATTTCTAATTAATAGTTAACGATAATTATAGAAATTTATTTATTACTAATTATAACCCCTAATTTAATGGCTATGTTATAATTTTATACTATTTTATGGTTTATTTAGGCTTATGATTTCATTTTTCACAAATTATTGAATAAATTAAATTTAATGATATGCAATTCATGGGTTGTTTAAGCTCAATGTTGTGTGTTACATATGATATTGAATACAATGATATAATTTTAAAATTATTTGGTGTTAAATTATCCCAAATTTAAATGAATTTTGTCCATTTAATTTAATCTTATGCTAGGAATATCAATGTAATTTAATTTGAAATTAAATTTTTAAAAAACACACATCATAAAAAGGATAATAAAATATATAATAAATAAGAGATAAAATAAAGTATAAGGTGATATATAATCACACATAACTAGGTTTGTAAGTATTTTTACATTTTTAGAGTGTGGAGATATGGAAATTGATGAAATATGTTTATAATTAGAGAGAGTTATATAGATCAGTTATCACAATAATGTGAAGGGTCAATGTAATGTTTAGGACCTCAAAACAAAAACTCTATGATCATTTAAAATACCATTTGATTCATGATTCATGAATTTAATATGATAATATACTTATTTAATGATATTTATCTTAATTTTGATAAATTATTACAATTTCTTGTAATATAAGAAATATACTTACATGATAAGTTTATCTTTCATTAGAAAAATTTCAACCTTTGGATGGTCTTTGATAAATTTCCAATTCATCGATTAAACCAAAAAATGAATATCCAAAAATAAATATTATATTTCTATAGAACTAAAATTTTCTTTTAATTTATCATATTATCTATAAATGTGTGGAAGTTATTTTTTGTTTGTCTCTATCTATTTTAAAAAATCAATATTGTTTTCTCATGTTATACAATATAATATATTAATATATAAACATTAATAGTAACACCATTGTATCATCATTAATATTTATTATAAATAATATTTATATAAAAATATTACATATTAACTATAACATCATGTAGGACAATGGTAGGCATTACACCATTGTCTCCCTTTGGTTAGGGATTGAATCCCAATAGCCTTATAGAATGTGATAGGTTATGAACCAACATGCATTTTTTCCTATATTTAAATCCAATTTAACATAAGTACTATAAAACTAAAAATGTGTACTAAACAATAATTAAATAAACATGAAACATAATATAATCCTTAATTTTAACCAATACCTTTCAACTTATTCCCCCCAAAGAAACGGAAATTCCTTTAGCTAAATTTTTCACTAGAAACATATAATAACCAATGGGTTGTATTGTTTTAAATTTCTCCCAAATTATACTTAATCTTACTAGTCTCCCATAACATAAAACCTAAAAAGCATTTTTATTTAATTAATATAATGGTAAATATTCAAATCATAATCCCATGATGTTTTCCATAAATAATATGTTAATAAATACATTTATCCCTAAAAGATTCTCAAAAACGTTATATTATTTGTGAATATAATAACCAAAATACAATTTATTTTAAAATAATTAAACATTTTAATTCTTGAATCCCAATAAATAAATACATAATATAATTCCATAGAACCGCACTTCCAGATTCGGTGTTACAATGCTGCATATATATTTTTATTAATGAAGCTAAACAAATATTCAATATTTATTACAATAGCGGACCATTTCTGGTCTAGGTTTTGTATAATTAGGCAATATATTTCCATTTTCCAAAGTTTAACAAGAATAAAAATATATATATCTCTATGCATATTTTATCTCCAAAATAGATGATGTCCTTTCTAAAACATCTATGACACCTATGAAAACATTTAAAATGTGTGATGATCATGAAATTTCCATGTAATTGGTTTTAAAATTCCATTGAAAATTAACAATCAAATAATTGTTTATAAAAAATTATAATACATGGAAAATAATTATACATTGAAAATGGTTTAGAAATTGACATATTATATTTTAAAAACATTATGAAGGCTCTTCAAATAAAAACACATGAGGCCACTTGAAACGTAGGAGGTTGTTTGGTCCTACCAACTTTTTTGAGGGATCGGCTCACACCCCACTCCATATCTTTTTTACCATGTTCATATGGTGATTATTATAAATAAATTTTCATATTTCCTTACTTATATATGTGTGTGTGTGTGGGGGTGTGTGTTCCCACTAGCATTTCTTTTTTAAAAAGCTTAAAACAAGCATCAAATACACGTACAATTATTTTTATAAAAAAATTTATAAATATAAACCTTCATTGAAAATCTATTATTAGACTTGGCTCAACCAATTCTCTTGATACATGAATTTTCATAATTACATGGAAGGTTAATTAGAATCCATGCACTTAAAATTTCATTCATAATCTCATAATAACATTTTGAAGGTAGTTCAGATAAATAAAATATTTGTTAAATTCTTATAAATATATATATATATATACATTCAAATATTCATGAATACATTAATGTGTGAAGTGTCAAGAAAAATAATTATTGTATGTCCATAGTCATGATTTGTGTAAGACATATATATGACATGATAAAATTATGTTATTATAACCTTCAAATAAAACATTGTTAATAATAATTAATTAAAATAGTTATAAACTTCAAAACTATACAAGTATATATATATATATATCTACAAGATTGAATAATTTAAAATTTTAAATATAGTAATAATTATAAATTTTAAACTCAATAAATATAGAAAAATGAAATAATTCACCATCATAATCTACGAATTAAAATTGAAATAAATTTTTGAATGATTTCACTCACCTTAGAATTTTAAAAAATTATATTTGTAGATATAGATACATACATATATATATACGCATTTTTTAAATAATATAATTTGGTCAATAATATTTTAATCATACAGAACAATAACATTAGAATAATCTCTTGCAAAAATAAAAGTTCAACTAGTATTATATGTTTTTCAAAATAAAAATTCAAGGTTCAATTATGATCAATATAATGATAAATAAAAATAACACCTTCCATACTAATTTTGAAAATTATATATTTAAATGTCTTTAAAAACAAATAATAATTTGAAAACAAATAAAATTAATTTCTCTTACCAAAATTGAAGAACCGAAAAAAAATAACAACACTACTACTAATGGTTGTTAGAACGAGATGATTGAAAAAGGTTTCTACCTGTGTAATGGTACTTTATCGGGATATCTGAAAAGAGAAAGGAGTTTAGCTCAGAAGAGTATTCATCAAACATAATTAATTTGGTTCACTTATATATACACTATGAAAATACAATCATACCTGGGAGTTTATGAAACAAGGTATTAAATAATGAATAAAAAATACATAAAAAATTATTCAATAAAATTAAAATCAGAAAAAAAAATACTAATTACATTTATTTATATATAATCTTGTCGAAATTGAAATCATTGAAACAAAACCATAATGGAAAACCTAACATTCGTTAGTAATCCAATTGTGTGGTTGTTCTGAACAAATGAACCACATGAAATTATAAATACGTAATTGATACACTGTTATAAAACAACGAGTGAGGATGAAAAATAGTGAAACAGAAAACATTACTAATATAGGATAACGAATAACCAAATAATTTTGACAACTAAAACATAAAACAATGCACCTACCTCGATTAGTTGAAAAATATTTTGTACCCTCAGATATGGATCTTTGTCGAACCCTAACTCACTCCAAAATCCATTGATGTCACAAGGTTCACTGGTGGGCAATCTCCATCGATCGAGCCTCGAATCCCCATCCAATCTCGGTGTGAGGGCAATGGCCCTAAAACCTCATCTCTGTCTAAACCTGAACCCCTCTTCCATTATCAGAACATCACTCAACCCCCTCATGTAGGCTCAAACCCAACACCTTGGATCCCCTTCACCCTTTGGGTCAACGTAACATGAGTAAAACCCTCAGTTTCCCTTACCCAGACCACAACTCATCCCCCATAAACCCAATTTTTTAATTTAATTTATTTATTTATTTCAATTAATATGTTATTATTAAAATTCAAATTTAAAAATAAAATTTATATTTTAGGTCAATAAAATTATAAAAAAAATTATAAAACAGATTCATAAATATATATTACATAATAACAAGTTTTCATTAAAATAAATACTTTTTTTTATTTATTTATTATTACAAATCTTATTATGTTTACCCTTGATCCAAAATTTTATTAATTATTTTATATTATTATCAAGATTAATTTAATTCAAATTAAAATTTATTATAATTAATTACCATTAATATTACCTGTAATCATTTTTATTTTTTAGAACAACATATTAGAAAAAATTATTTGATGAAAACTAAATTTAAAAAATATCACAATTCATTTATCATATTATAAAATAAAATTCGGAAAAATAATACAAATAGAACTAAAAAAATCAGTTTTATTAAATCACTTAATTTTATAAAATATATTTCTTAAAATGATTATTTAATTTATAATTCATTTAATAATTACTTAGAAATTCTATGATGTAACCCAACAACCATTTTATTTCAACATTTTCCATTCCTTATTCTACAGGATAACTATCAGAAGATATAATTCACTAGGATAATGCCCATAATCCACACATTAATTTAAATGAACTATAAACGGTTCCCTTGGATGAAATTTATTTAATTCCATCATAGTCTTCACTCTCCCTTGGAAATATATTACATCATACCCAAATTTTCCACATGTAAATAATTTCTTATTCTATTGAGTCACCTACCTAGATTTCTCATTCCACATTTCTTGAATAAATGAAATTGATCCTCCCTTCCTAATTTTTATCCATTACTCAAGCTATTAGGGGATTCTATATTTCTCTTCATTGGTGAGACATATTTTAGGTTAATGTATACGTTGTCAGACATATTTTAGGATAACAGTTAAGTAATAATCATGTTATCATTTGATTTAATAATAATCACATTTGGTATCTCAAATCCATAATACATTACTTCATATTCAATGATAAAATTATTCCTTTAGGATATATCCATTAACTAAAAATAAAAAATTATACTTTTAGAAACAATAATCATAGAGGGAAAACCATATAACCATTTTTGGGGTGTATAAATCATGACACCCACGTTTCAATCTAAAACACCTTAGTTTTAACCTATTTAATTCTTTCTCATCAGAATTCAAATCATTTATAATGGTTTATAATGAAAAACTGACTTTCCGAAATCATTTCCCATTATAGTGTGAAACAAGATGTGCAGCAAGGCATGTTTTGATGAACTTGGTAAACCAAAAATAAATCTCGATGTGCATTTTTTCTAGTTATTACCCCTACTTACATCTATTCTAGAACCACTTAGACTTGTATTATCTAGATAAAGAACCATTTCGATGAAAATAGTATATTATCTACCATACCAAATCATTAGTATGATCGTATATGATTATCCTCAAATAAACTCATTGGGTCATCTTCCGAAATCATTTTATTCTTAAATATGGTTTCCAATATTTCTAATAAACTTATTCTAATATAAACAATAATGAACCTAACCATAAAATCCTAGAGTCAGTTTCTTCCTTATTACTTTAGAATAAGTTACAAAGAATCGCATCCTAAAAAACCAAATAATTTAGAATTCATCATAAGTTAGATATATACAATATTCCCATATTACATTTTAAGATAAAAATTATGAATTTATTTGTTTATTTAATATCACTATTCTATGTAGAATATCCAAGATAGGGCACCTAGAAAAAACCATTATACATAGCAACAGCCATCTGACATGATAAAGGTATAAAGTACACAATAATGGGATGAGTTGATAAAGGTTGTACTCTAGTGGCCATGCCATGCCATGTACCACATGTTAATCTCATGTAGTCCCACATGACCAGCCAGGACATGGGAGGAGGAAATGATTTGTTTTCTAGGGGAGGTCACATATCATGTGACCCAAGGTACACAACATTTACCCTTCTCATGGACATACACCCTATGTATCTCAGACTTATGGAGTTGGAATTAGGTTTTTTAGTACTGTATCTTGAGAAATTTTCTATATTGGATTTAATTTTGTCATCATTTTGAGATCATGTATACTAAATTGGGTGATGTTGTATAGAAATATCAGCTTGTGGGGATTCAATAATATTAGTGATCAGTCTAGTTTATCAAAATGGTGATTGTGTTAGAAACACCCATGTTACTCTAGTTCGTGGTTCCATATACTCTCTTAATACGTAGAGTAGAAAAACCCTTTACTACATAGGGGTTGAGTACTCTACCCATGGTTTGGACCCCCTACACATATTCATTCTCTAGTATGGAATAGGTCATCTCATGGAGATCATTACCCTTGATTGGGGATTAATGTACTGAGGGGGAGGTCCTCTATCTAGTTTCTTTTGTGGTTTCATATGACTTTTTCCATGGTAGATGGACCACTGTGGATGAAAGTTGGATCATCAATCTAGGATGTGGTACATAGATAAAGACATCATTTTTCTCTCTTCTCTTGGTTTATTTCTGGTTATTTATGTTGGTTATTCATTGTACTTTTAAAATGGATTGATATGTCATCTTTTGAATCATTTTATTAATTTATTTATGTTTTTCAAGGTTTCATACATTGTATGTATATACTCACCCATGACTGGTTTATAACTACACATTTTATTCCTTGTGAATACAATAATGAGATCATTGGTTACATCGTGGGAAAATTGATAATTCGGTGCATCAAACATCTTCGTTGGATACACTTGGACATGTTGAGTTTTTCATTCTTCATTCTTACTTTTCCAAATTGTTTTATATTTGGGCCATTATTTCTATTTGGGAATTCATTTTCACACTTTTTATGATGGTCATATATATATTTACTCAGATTTATCTCTTAGAGGTTGTTTCATGAATGGTTATTCTCTATATGGTGTGGTATTTAAATTTTACTTTGTAACCATTCATTTATATTCTTCTATATGTGTATATAGGTATATTAAGATAAGGCCACCCATTTTATTTTATGAATTCTTAGTGTATGTCTCCAGCCCCTATCCAATTAAATTTGGGCTTCAGGTGTCACTCTCAACATTCTACTGGCTCTGTGGGACCTTATGGATCTGTTCATGAAATATTAGTATCATAGAAAATTTAAACATTAGGAAAAAATTTAGTGTTGAGATCATTATGAGGATTGGATTGTAAACATATTTAAAAGGTATACTAGTTTCTTAAGTGATTCTTTCTGGCCAGTGAACCACGTGTTTATGTGGAATCCAATGTATTCTTTTTTCTGGACACTTATTACTTTCTTGTTGACTCAACATGCTAGGAAATCTATTTGGTGGAGCCAATGGTAAATGCATAATATAATATTAGATATTTTAATATCAATATCATTCTTATGTAATGTCCCCATATATATTATCATTTATCCATTGTATGTATTGATAACTATCTAGTTGCCTCCATGGATATAGCTATATTGGATGTTGATATTTTATCATGATGATTGGTTGAGTGTTATGTTATTGGTTAAGGGAACATATAATGAATTACTTCCTCTAGGATGGAATATAGTAGTTCCAGCACCATTCGAGTAGTGGTTAGTACCAGCAAGTAACGATGAGTATTCATACATTTTTAGCATGTTTCTTGAGATCCAAAATGAAAATTAAATAGAGTATCCTCAATTATACCAACCCTCATGTATCATAGGGTTAGTCCTAGATGATGATCAGAGTATTTAGATAGATTAAGTCCTAGGCTGATTATATTTTTTCACAAGCATCCAATCTTATTCATATAGTTGAAATTCCCAAGTGGAATTTTGTCATAAAGACCCATGATGAGAAGAATATCTCAAGGTTATACTTATAGATTTTTTTCATGATAAGTATTAAGCTTAATACTCTTTATTTTTTATATTCATAAGACTCTCAACCTATATTAGGGAGATATAATTGTGTCTTAGTACAAAGTGAGATTCATTATTCACATGAGATACTCCCTCAATATGCTGCAAGATGGTTTCTTCTTAATGTGGATGTTTGAATAGGGCTTCTAAGAATTCATATGTGTTGGTGTATTATAATTATTAATTCCTACTTTTTTGGAGATGCTACATATTTCTCTAGATATAGAGATCTTCCTAACATAGGGATATAGGATGGCTAGGTCTGGTAGTGAAAATAATGGGGAAAGGTCAACTACATCAGCTATTAGGAATCGATCGATAAGGTATCTGTGTAGGAGACCTCCATATTTTTAGGATCCGACATGTGGATATAAATCAAAAGGTTTATGCTAAGGATCATGTTCCCAAGGATAGGGTAGATTTGATCCTCATGATCAGAGAGGTCGCATCGGTCATGATTTCTAGGATCATTATACTGAGAAGGATAGGGATATTTTTGATGGACTACCATGGAAGAGGTAGAATCATGATATAGGATCTCTCATATGGATTTATGATGGAAATTAGTGTGAAAATTTCAATAGAGGAGTTGGTGGAGCACAGTTAGTAGTAGGTATGGGATGAGGGAGATTCTATAAGCTTCTTCGATAGCCAGCACTAGGTGGCCCATAATAGGCTCAAAGAGCTAGAAGACTAGGCCATGCACAACTATAATATATGTAGAAGTATGATTAGGATGCACAAAAGATTATTTGAGTTGCAATATGTTTCATTTTAACTCTATCCCATATATTTATAGACATATGAGTGAGTCGTTCCTTTGTCATTGTAGGGTCCGGAAAAATCCAAAAATGAAGATAATAATCCCCTTCATTCGAGAGAGTATTTTTACCCAATTCCCCTCAACGAATTGGGAAAAGGAAAGAGGACAATACTCAAAATTGGCAAAGGACCAACCGGTCCGGGAACTGGCCTGAGTGTTACGCGGCCGGTTCAGCGAACCGTTTCCCTCCGCAGACCAGCCTCGTTCACGAGATGGAGGCAGAGATCCTCTGCGGGCGCAAAGCAAAACAAGCACTGAGCCAATCCACTGTCACGAACCTCCACAACTGTGGACCACGTCGAACGGCCCAAGCCGCATCCACTGTCATTCGCGGAATAGAGGTGCAACCCTCTAGGGCCGTGAAGCACTCTCCGAGCTTGTTTGCTTCGTGGGGGAGATCGTTTGGTTCACGGTGGAGATGCGCTCAATTCCCCCCGTGAGGTGTAAATTTACTAAGTCATCCGTGAATCGGGTTTTCGGCCATGGGCCTCTAAAAAAGGTGTTTCATGACCAAAGATACATCCTTTTCCCCGCTCTATAAAAGGAGATCAAGGGGAATAGAAAGGTGAGATATAGAGGAGATCAATCAGATTCGGGTGGAAGGATTTCGAAGGAAGGATTTGGATTTTGGACGTTCTAGTTCGCAAACCAGAGCAGGCATGAACTTGGGAACGAACTAATAAGGAACCAAAAAGGCATAATAACTTGGTGAACCATGAACCTAAAATAACAAAGAAGAGAAAACTGCGAACCATGGTCCCTCCTCGGATGTACTCCCCATGGACCAGGGAATTTATGTCCCTTTTTCGATCCGCAGCACCGTGTATCACCCTCCTACACGGGCGAAGCCCCGACCAACGAGCCTCCAGCCAGCGCCGCCCTTGGCCGTCGTTGCCCACATCGAACCCTCCGCAGACCACCCTGGTTCGCGGATCGAAACCCAAAGCCACGAGCAACCTTGGTTCTCGGGATGAACATAATTCCGCGGACCACCCTAGTTCATGGACGGCTTCTCCAACCACATAGCACTTCCCTACGCGAAGGGCATCACCACCCATACCCATGGGTGGCCCGCTGAGTCCTTTGGAGTTCCCATTCCCTAAGCCACATAAAATCCATCCAATCCGGCCTGATCCTCCATGACTCCCTCACTGGCCAACTCATCAGCCCCGAGCCGAGGCCTCCACCGGAGCCACCGGACCCGTGTGATGTAACCCTCAAGCGCATCAGCGTGCCGTTTTGAGTTCACATACCCACGGTAAATAGGGGCGAATGGGGTTTCCCCGACCCTTTAGTAGATTCCCGAAGAATTCCTAGGTTCACATTCCCACGGTAATGTGGAGTCTGAGCTCGGGAGACCCCTTTCTGACCCTCCACTTTTTGGGGGTGGAGTACTTCTCCCTTCTTCGGAGGGTAGTAAAATACCCATCATAAGGAAGTCCCGATGAACTTCGGTACTTCCCTCGAGAACAAGAGAGTTGATGGGCACAAGAGCCCCTCTTTCCCTCTCCCGCTGTGCTTTGTCTCCATGGGCATTCATCTCGGAGTAAGCGCCGACCTTATGGGCCACTCTATGCATAAGCCCCACTCCATTTCTCACAGACGCACCTTTCGCGACGTGATCCTCTAGTCCCTGCTGCCTCTTATTTCTCACACCAAGCATGACTCACGTGGGCTTAGAGTAAGCATCGACCATGGCATCCTCTTATGGGGCTCTTCAGAGTGTAAACCCCAATCAATCACTCTAGGCTGCTCAGAGCTTAAGTCCCATGACAATATGAACTATGTGGACTTGGATCCCTGTCTCCTGGGCAGGGTATGTAGGAAGCCTCCTAGGAGGTTCAAGCCCGATCACCGTTGAACCCTCGAGGTTTACCATCCCTCGGGTCCACCTTCATGTCAGTTATTTGACACCCCAATCTGAACTATGTGGACTTTGATCCATGTCTCCTAGGTAGGGTACATAGGAAGCCTCCCTGAGGTTCAATCCCAACAACTGGCTGCTCTGACTATCTTCAAGTCGGTTCACTGCACCAACCCTGGTGCCGCCTCAATGAGTCCAGACTCCTCGAGGTCATTAATCAAACGAGGGATGGTAAACCTCATGCATAAATGATTCTGAATCCCTGCGTTCAGCTGGCCATTTCCTACCAGGAGAAATCCATGGATACTATGCTTGGGTATAAACCAAAGATTCACGAACATATGAATACGTCTTAAATCTATAAAAGAGTCCCGGAACACGCAATAATTCCCCCCAAAAGGGTGCGACGAGCCCGACTTCCCATCCTCTCGACCAATGTGAGTTCCTAATAATTGTTGGTCAAACCACCCACCAACACCTGCCTTTGGAAATCATGTCCATGTATTACTGAATATAGAACCGTTGGGCGTTTCGAGGCAGAAAATGGTGCACCCGATATGAGTGATGAAGTAGAACCCAACCTTCTCAAATCAACCGTCGGGTAGCGCACGTTTCTTCCCCATGACCTCGTCGTGAACCTTCGAGACAAAAAATGGTGAACCCGACATGAATCTTTAACCAAGAATGACAGATTTAACCTAATCCCATCCTGTTCCCCCTTATACTCTTAAGGAGGGACAAAAAAGGTCATTAATTACGCATGGGGTCATGAGATGCTACTTTGACGAGTTTGTTGTTTGTATTAGTTAAAATGTTTTACATGTACTACATAGAACTCCCTTAGATCCAATGACGTCACAAAGGAACTCAAAAATGTGCACTTCAGGCTACGCGATGACTTGGAATCCTCACAAACGGAGGACCCCTTCACCCACCCAACTTCTTCAACGCTGGGTCTCGGTCACGCTGATCCGAGAGTACCACGTGAACGTTACTCTCCCAACGGTGGAGGCGGCCATGCATGCCCTCCAATCCATCAAGATTCACCGGTCGCCTACCCAGCACTGGCAGCAAAGTAAGATCCAGACAGCCCATGTTGATGTCTCTAACCATTTCGGGAGTCTATCCCCGGAACAGAACAATGCGTACCTCCCTTATCTTAGGGAGGCGGATGAGGTCGACGCTAAAGACTTCATCCCCTCTGAACGGGGGTTTCTCTCCAAGTCCCCCTCTAGCACACGTCATCACGGTCACACCATGACCCGACATCCTCATGCTCAGGAGGATGTCACCACGAGGATCTAGGCCCACGCTCCCCATGCTCTGGCCCCTCGGACTGCCCGATGAGGGCGGGAAACTTACAACAGGGGACCGGTCATCACCCTTGTCCTCGAGGAGGAGCTCCGCTGCCGAGTCACAGAGACGCATCACGAACAGGAACATGCACATGTTCGCTCCTCCAAATCCTGCCAT
The DNA here is from genome assembly GCA_963277665.1 of Viscum album. Classification (NCBI taxonomy): domain Eukaryota; kingdom Viridiplantae; phylum Streptophyta; class Magnoliopsida; order Santalales; family Viscaceae; genus Viscum; species Viscum album. Next base: position 908,830,829 of record OY728123.1, on the reverse strand, counting down.
CCAGATATGGAGGCATCATACGAGCAGGCACGCATCCCCACTGAGCTCCGTCAAGCCTGTCGCTCACACAGGACGACACTTACCGGGAAAGCACCACTCCCTGCCCAGGGTCTTGAAGCCCACCAACCTGACGTGGTGGCAACCCAGCACCTGCAGGACCATCTCCTAGCTGATGCTCATGACGCCTACCATCCCGATATGGTGGCGATCAACAAATCCCACCACCCAGATGTGGCAGAAAATCATAGGCGGGCACGTCTCCCCGCCAACAAAGGCCACCGACTCGATACGGTGGGAAACCAATATATGCAGGGCCAGCTCCCTATGGATGCAAGTAAAGTCTTCCACTCCAATGTGGCGGAAAATAGAGAAATAAACCGTCGTATCCCAGTATAGAGGCAGATTCGTTCACCTGCCCTGACACAGGAGAATTGTCAGTACCCACTGACCACTGGAGGACCGGAGAAGGATATTCCTACTCCGATACTGGAATGGGCCTTCATACCCATTCTAGCCAAAGATGTCTCTCTGCATATCCTAGGAATGATGGAGGAGCAGGTATCGATCCCAAATCATATCTTGCAGACTTTCCAGAATGTAATTGCATCAGTGGCAACAGCAAGGATTCGGGCACGTGAGCTCATCTCCCCAATTGAGGCGACTCATCTAAGAGACGAGATAGCCTCCTCAGAGCTGATTTCCATCTCGGATCCCACCCAGGAAGGTCTCCACCTATATTCCGCAACACAAGGGCAGCCGGATCGAGCGGCTTCACTCGTTCCAACTGGGGGACACCCGTCCATCATGGTGGATTCTCCAAATCATGCATATATCCCTACTAAAATTCAAGATGTTCGTCAGCATAACCCGGCAGCATCACGGGACCCAATTACCTAGGGAACAAAAGGTGAAGGTCGTTGTCGACAGTAGACGGTCCCTGCTACCCGCAAGAAATCACCCCAAATTCGCGGAAGGAAGCCGGAAAATAAAGAGCGGGTTCATGACTCCGCTCTACTCGAAGTTGGGGTTCTCAAGGCCGCTAAGCACACATCGCAGGCTCAGAAGCCTGCCCATCCATTACCATATTATGGGAGTGGAAGTAGTAGTTGCGAAGGTCCTCCCCGCAATGTTGCTACCAGGATCTCTGAAGGTCCTCCCCAGAGCACCCGTGGAGGCCTCCCCCACGGGCAAATAACGATCGGTCATGAGTGATTCTCTTTTGATGCGAGTCACAGAAACCCTCCACGTGGCCAGAAGATCAAGCAGCAAGATGTTCCTCCACTTTCTGTGGTCCACCCTGAAGGTCCTCCCTGGGGTATATGCTACAAACACTCTCCATGCAGTGGGACCACATATTATGATCGTATTCCTCACTATCATAGTCGCAACTGCGGATTCCCTCCCAGTAGTGATGTCTCATCACGACAAGAAGTTCCTCCCCTTGTCGTGGCATACCCTAAAGGTCCTCCCTAGGGTTTAAACTGCAACGAAACTCCGTGCGGTCGGGCATCAAATCACAGTGGTAGTCCTCGTCACCCTGGTAATGGAGGTCCTCCCCGTAGAGATGTCAAGAAACGAGAAGGCCCTCCCCTCGTTGCGGTACATTCTGAAGGCCCTCCCCATGGTGTTACCCGCAGATATTCTCCCTATGGAAGATGTAATGTCCTCTCCATTAAAGTAGTTGTGATGGAAATCCTCGCCACCGCGGCAGCCATTGCGAAGGTCCTCCCCGCAGTGGCCCCAAGCAACAAGGAGGTCCTCCTCTTGTCGTCGTGTGTCTTGAAGGTCCTCCCCAGGATGCACACCGAACGTCAAACCATGATGTTCATCCTCACCATGATGACAGTTGTTGCGAAGGCCCTCCCCATAACAACGCTACGTAGCCCTAAGGTCCACCCCTTACTGCGACACTCCTTGAAGGACCTCCCCATGGTATGAACTGCAAAAGTCCTCCATGCAGTGAGACATCAAGATGTGATGGTAGTCCTCGCCATTGTCGCCGCCATTGCAAAGGTCCTCCCTAAAATGGCATATCATATCGACAGGAAGGTCCTCCCCCTACCGAATCAAGCACATAAAATCCCTCGTATGTCGAGACACTCAGAAGGATGGGATCAAGCATGTCAAATTCCTAGCTAGTCGCCAATGACATCCTTCTTCAATCGGGAGACCTCCCGGGGCCGCGTTCATCTTCTGAACCACCTCGGAATCGCCCAAATTATGATTCAATACCTACCAGTCCCACTACATCATACCACACTGATAGTGAACGTCTTAGTTGGGGCGACCAGGTAGAGGAACATTGGCGGAGTAGTACGCCGACATGTTGCACCTAAGGAAACGACTGGCTAGGGATGATATACCAGTTATGTTTTGGCCTACGGCCACCTCTCAGTTTGACATACCCAGAGAGTTGTCAGAAGAATGTGTGCACAGCATCTGTCCCAATATATGGACGACCCTCCACTGGCTGAAATCAAGTTTCCTACCCTACGATGGGTATGTAGACCACGTCAAGAAAATAGGAGACCTCCTACGTCACATCGACCTGGAAGCTCTTCCTTTGGCGCGACAACAGTAACCCGAGAGGCGTAAAGGGAACATGGAGATATTCCATTTCCGTACGCTGCACCAGCTGCACCACCTCATTGGTGACACTCTGATGGGAGTCCATATCAGAGGATGGGGGAACATGGAGCTTTTCATTTCACTTCACACCCCGCCCAGAAGAACCCGTTCGGAATGGTGTCTTGCAACGTCATCACTTCAAGATGGCAATCGGGTGGTCTCCCTATTCACGAAAGGCAACACATCCAACTGAGTCGAGCCTTGAGTAAGTCACATAAGCGTCAAGCCCGACGAGAACAAGCTATTCAAGAACTCTGGAATCAGGCCACCGAGAGCATACAACATGCCTCTCGCCTAAGATAGGCCAATCAAGGATCTTTTCCTGCCTCCCCAGAAGGGATTGATTCATAGAAGAACTCGGCACCAAACCCAGTTCAACCCTGAATGGGGGCACGCAAGATCTGGTAGGTAGCAATAGCAGCAGCCACTGCCGCAATCTAGGGTCAACCCTAGCCTGCAGGGATGGGGAAAATATTAGCAACAAATTCCCTCTTAAGAGCAATAAAAACGGGAAGAGACACGATTTCCAAGGAACGGATCCAACCCTAGCCCTCAGGGGTGGGGGAATTATTACCCCCTCAATAACAACCTCCCCCACGAGAGTCAGTATTCTCTCATCTAGGGAGGACATCAAGAAGATGAGGTTCCTATATTATGCCATCCTTTGAATCATCATCCCCTCCGAGAGAAAGGCGCATCGTAAGGTCGCATCAAAGAACTCTCCGCGTCACCCATCGTCAAGAAGTCCGAAGGCAATCCCAGATCATGAAAGGGAAGGCCAACAGATGACGCGGGAGATCCTCTTCCTATTTGGAAGATGACATCTTCTCTGCCCCGTGATATGCATTAATCAATGTCATAGAGGTTAACCCCATGGGTGACACCATAGATGCTGCAAATCTAGATGGATCGGGAGACGATAGTTCCGGTCAGGCTGTGACTCAAGATGAACCACCAGGTGTGCACACCCGGAACCAGAGGGCTGCCCTAAATATGGCCGCCCCTTTAACTAACCCCCCTCTACTTACCCTGCGAGCTTACAACAAGGATAAGAAAAAAGGACTAGTTACCCTTAATCCTTCCCCTTCTCTCAAAAACAACGAGCCACTCACGCTCGAAGAAAGGTTTGATTGACAGGAAGAGGAAATGAAAGAATTGAGGTGGCTTAACGTCGAGCTACTCCAGAGGAACCATCTTATTAAAAATGCATCCCAAGAGGAGCCACATCTCGCACTCCAAGTAAGTGCACCTCAAAGACCCAGGCTTACCTTTCCCAATGAGACACCTGGTCCTTCCAACTACCTAAATGCGTATCCGGATGAATACGAAGACTTCCCCCCACTTAGGAAGAAACCAGAGCAAGTACGCCTGAACCCTCCAAGGGTGCCCCAAACGGAATATGCACCCTTGGTACCAGCTGATTTGGATCCTCAAGAAACACCTCGGGCTACACCTGCTCAGGACCGGGCCCAACATGATGTAAATCAAGGTCTCACCAACACCATCGAGGCACTAACGGCTTGATTGGAAGCGATGGAAGGTCGATGCGCTCCGATACAGCCAGAGTGGAAGCCCAACCCGGATTGGGTAAGCAATACGCCTCCCCCACCCAATTTGGGGATCCCTATATTCCCTATCTTCAATGGATCAGGTGATCTGGAGCAGCATTTGATGCACTACGCATCCTATTGCGACCCAATGATGGGAACTCTGGAACAACAAGAAGCAGTTGAGAGGACCAGTTTGGGATATACTTAACACTGAGAGGGGGGTAAATCAGTGTTGGGGACTTTTTAAACCAATTCAAACTTTTATCCATGTACGTCTTGACCTATTAAGATCTTGATTCCTTTATTCTCTTTTCCCTATCCCATGCAATAATAGAAATCAGTAAAAATATGCACACGATATTTTTACAAGGTTCACCACTCAATTAGAGTAGCTACGTCCTTGCCATGCCTGGATATTACCAATGCATGGATTCTCCACTATGATGTGATATGAAATTACAGTGGAGTGGCTAGGAAGATAATCTTCTAGCCAGTGTGAGTCCCTGCACTTTAGAGGGGGGGGGGTTAGAAACAATCTTCTTGCCTAGACTGATGATGACCTACCCAACTTGCAGCATCTAGCTAGTTCTTTATAATGCCTATGGAGACAGTCTTCTTCCTTCTTCAGTAAGGTAGGTTCTGCTCTTGATGTTCTTCAGTGCTCTTCACTTGATTACTTGCAAAGCAGTAGGCAAGAAATTCTTCTTGTATTCTTCTTTTCTTCTTCACTAGTGCAAAACCAGTTGCACTAGGACTTCATATTCTTCTTTAGTGCAATAACAGAATGCACTTACACTTCTTCTTCTTTATTAGAAAGATTCACATATACCAATGTGATTAATCAGGTAGTGAAGATCGGTTCACTTGGAATCATCTGAATTTAACTTCCCTGAACAATTGTTAGCATTCAATTGGGCATACTCTATTATTCTTCTTCTTCTCTCCTTTTTCTTTGACAGAGTAGAATATGGAATGGTAATACAATGCCTTAATCTCTTTCTTAAGTTTTCAATACCAACACGTAATTGTGTCGGTATAATACCTTCTTCCTTTGTGCATATGTGAGTTTGATTGCACGTCTAGTTCTTCTTTACTTCACAATGTATAACGAAGGTGATAAACACCAGTCGTGTGAGTGCAGTTCAACTTCTCTTTGTGAAACCGAATGGTTGATAGTTCTTTCTTCTTCTCAAAGCTTCTTCGAGTGCGTTATGCACCTATCGAATGCTCGCGGAACCACCAAATTTTTCGCGCACCCTTCTAGGTGGCTTAAGCGTAAAATTCAAACCTTGCACATAAAAACACCTTTTGGTGTGAAAAACCCTTTTTCACACAACTCTTCCTTTTCACGCAGAACTTCCCTTTTCACGCAGCACTACCTTTTGCGCGCTGCACTTCTTCTTTTCACAGAATACTCTATACTTAAATTTTTCCACGCGTCAGAGCTCGGGATTTTTCTATGTGTCGAGTCTCTAAAAATGAGAGGGGTTCACCTCATATTTATAGGCATTTTTTACCCTGCACGTAAAACCCCTTCCTGCGCGTAAAACTGTCTCTCACTTCTATAGATTACGCGCACCAGCCTTTATTTTCGCGTACCAATTGGATTTTTCGCGCACCTCATGACTTTGAAATTTTTCAACATTATATGCATGAAGCAACAATTGCACGCAAAATTACACACCGTGTTCCATATTGCGTGCAAACCCAGCCTTTCACGCGACATCGTATTTCTCGGAATGATCCAATTTTTCGCGCACATCATGCCTTTTAAAATTTTTGAGCTTCTGATCCCGAAACACCTTTTGCGCAAAAAACTTATTTCCTCTATTTTGTGCACCGTGCCAATATTTCGTGCAGTCTTGATGTTCGCACGTCCTGTTGAAATTTCATGCATCCTGCATCTATTTCGCGCAGCTTTTCTCTTTTTCGCGCAACCCGCTGATTTTTCGCGCATCTCGCAAATATTTTGTGTGACCTTCATTTTTTCGCGCGCTCGGCCCATTTTCTCATGCATGACATGCCTTTATTATTTTTCAATGTTCTGACCTTGAATCATGCCTTGAGTGAAAAATTATAAACCATATTTAATCTTTCGCGCAACACCCATTTCCAAAAACACATCTTCATCTCCAGATTTTCGGGCACTAAAATTTGGAAAACACTGGAAAATAGCGCCACCTTAAACTATGCTTTTATGCCACCCCTAGATTGTCCATTGCATTATCATTTCTCTCTTCACTGCTTCCCATAACCATTCTTAAGCTTTCATTACGAACTCCACTATCGTGATATATATCCTTTGATATATCAGCTTTAGCGTCATCAGAGTTACAATGGGAAGTACTGAAACATCCCATCTTCCTACTACATCATTCCTTCCAATCAAAACTGTATATGATTGGAATAATCATTTCTCCTCCATTCCTTTATAAGGCTTGAATCAAAAGTTCTTCGAACTTATGATATTTTTGAAATACAAATCAGCAAATCATCTTCTGGTATTATGTGCATTCTCTTTGGAATACGAATTCCAAAGTAATTCTTCATCTTCACTTCGAATCCTCAGTTTCTTTTGGAGTGTTAATTCCAAAGAACTCCATTAATATCTCTTAATTAAAAAGTGGAGGCTTTAATCTTCTTCAAACACCTTAAATGTTGTATACAATGTATCACCTTCGATACATGTATTTGGAACTTTAAGAACAGTGCAACAGTCGTCTAATTTCAAGGAAATGTGTAATTCCTGACCTTCTTAGAATTCCAAGCCCTTACAAACTCTCTCTTATTCTTCAACCACCATTCTCTACTTAATTCAAATTCTATTTCTTCTGAAATCATCCTTATATGGATGATACCTCACCATTCTTCATTGTTGTAAACAATGTTTCATCTTTGACACAAGTTCTTTGAACTAAGGATCAGTGCAGCAATCGTCTGAATTTACTTCATGGAGAATTGCCCAAGTATGACATTCAATGCTATGATTTAATAAAAATTCTCCAGGCATCCTCACTTAATATAATCTCCATTAACTATGGAAACATTGGAGGCCTTCGTCTTATCCTTATTCATTTTTACCGACATTGACAACTATTGACAACAAATACAATCTTCATATGCAAAGTGGTCCCAACAACCGTGAAACTCAGATGCTTCGTGCGGACCTTGCAAGGATCCGCCTTTGTCTGGTATACGAGCCTACTAGCCCAGTCAATAAAAAGTGGGGAAGACCTTCGGTAGCAGTTCCTATTCCACTTCAGCTCGACGTTGCCTAAAACAACAGTAAGTGACCTCATGAACTGCAAGCAGATGGAGAATGAGAGGGTCTCATATTTCATCACCAAATGGAAAGGTCTGACCTACTATCTGAAGAGGACAATGCCTCAAGATGATTTGCTTTCCATATACATCGACAATCTTCGAGATGAGATGTGAACACCACTCATACCAGTGGAGTGCACCACTTGCTTGCGCCATCTCTCGGTCATTGCCCATAGAATTGAGGACTCCCTGTAGCGAACCAATTTGAAGTCCCTAATAGCCTCACAGGCTCCTGTGAAGAGAACATCCAGAGCTGAAGCATCCTCTGTCATGCTCATGCCATCCCCTATACCTGCTCCACCACTCAGGCCTCCACCAAATTGTCAAGGGCCCCTTGTACATCAGCAACCACCCCCGCCCAGGGGGTAGATCATAGAGGATTGAAGCGGAACCAGTTTGAGGAATGAAGGAACAAAGTATACTGATTCTGAGAGGATCAAGTCCGCGACTACTTCTTCTCCGCCATGAACTGAAACTTTCTCTACCTCCGGGAGCTAAGGAAACCTGATGAAGTCGTCCACGATGACAGGCCAGACTACTGTCCCTACCATCAGATGTCGGGGCACAATATTCCAGAATGCTTTATCTTCAAAGACCTCTAGTAGAGGATGGTAGACTATGGGAAGGTCGAGCTAGGACCACCCCCAGTGCATGTGAAAAATATTTCTACCACCGATTCCGATAAAGGAGAGGGGTGGTAGGAAGTCACCAGCAAGAAGGGGCAGAATTTTGATAACTGGATGACTCGGAAGACTATCAATCGAGCCCAGGGCATACTCCGAGCTCAACTATAGCAGCCGGTGTTGCCGCCAATAGCCCCTGAAGCCGCAGAACCGACAGTAACGGCCTCACAACCCTCCATGAGCCGGTCATTCGGGCGTAATCGATGATGGAAGAAACAATCTCAAGAGGAGCAGTCCGCGACGAGGCCAAAGTTAGCCCCTGACGCTATCAGATTTCATGCCCTCGAACTTGGCGCCACGGGCACTGACCTATCAAACGACACCATCAGGGACAACTGACCAGTGTGACCTGTTGGAGGATGAAGATTAAATCTTTGGTTCTATTAACGTCATCCATATTATAGAATCATCCCCTGAAGAAGGGCACAGTTATGAACCTGAGTTCCAGACACAAGGGGCCGGTAGGAGGAATCGCAGAGGTAGGGGATACCAGGGGAGACGCATTCATGGCCGAAACCAACCCTACAGTTGGAACCCAGCACGAACCGTTAATATCACAGAAACCCATGGGAGAGCCCTTCAACGGACTCAGCAGGAGAAATAACATCCCTCCACATCCACAAGTGGCCACCCTTTCCCCATTATTCTGCGATACCCATCAGAGGAGGAACCAGCTCCTAACCGCCTAGTGCGCACAAACAGACCAGCCGGGACGAGTCCCCAGAACGTGGGAACATCATCAGCATCCGACCCCATGGTGGGTCCCTCCTCGTCACATACTCTAGCTCCAATTCCGCCTGCTAGAACCCTCCCGCCAGCGGATAAGCATCGACCGCTGGAGAAAAAGTATGACATCCTTAAGCAGCTGGAATCAATACCGGCCAAGCTGCCAATCCTATATTCCCTGAGTCTATCAGCCGACCTCAGGGAGGTTCTTATTGAAGCCTTGCTCAGCCCCCAGGAGTTTCAAGCCGAGGTAGCTGCTGCCAAGGTTTACCGGATGGAAACTGGCCTAGCTGAATGCAATGCGGTGATTTCCTTCAATGATTTGGATGAATATGTCTTCATGCAAGGAAAAATTAAACCACTGTATGTGTCATGCTCGCTGAATGATGTTGAGATCCTTAAAGTCTTCATCGACAACGGCTCTGGAGTAACCCCCTCACCCTACGGACACTCCGTAAGTTGGTCTATAGTGAGGGTGATTTAATACCCTCATACACCACTCTTCTAGGTTATGAAAAGAGTGAGTAGAAGCTGATGGGACAAATCAACCTAAATACCCATTTTGGTGACCTTGTGGACTACTCGGAATTCTTGGAGGTTCGGCAGAGCACAACATTCAATGCCCTGCTGGGAAGGTCATGGCTCCATAAGCACATGGTCGTTCCTTCGTCATACCACCGTTGTATTAAGTACTATGTTAATGGGAAAAGTGGAAAATTGTACACCGACAAGGCCCCTTTGGATCTCTCTGAGTAACACTACATTGACGCCGGATTTTATTAGAAAAAGAGTAAGAAGCCTTTGGCCGATGGTGTTGGCGGGATCCCCACTCCAAATGGACTGGAAGTGGTGCCTGACGACCCCCTAAGGAAACTTGGAAGTGACTATGTATTGTCCATCAACCATATTGAGAGCATGGGTTCAAGTCCAGACACACACTCAGTTATCTTCATGACTTCATCCACGATGGTCGAGTGCGATAATGCGGGAATGTCCACCAACCCTCAATTTGGGGGCGAGTACTTGAGCTAGGACACTCACAATGCCTCACCTCTGGACTCCTAGGAGCTCGAGTCAAGAGCTCACCCCCTGTCAGATCCAGAAGATGAGTATTTGAGAGAATAAGAGGAAGAAGATCTCAGGGACACACCTCCCGCATCTGAGGAAGGTATCTCCACCATGGTGGATGAGCTCAGGGAAATAAACCTGGGTACCAAGGAAGATCTGAGGCCTACTCTCATTAGTGCAGCCATGTCCCCTGAGGAGTGTGAGGTATATACCTCTTTCTTAAGGAAACATCGGGATGTTTTTTCCTGGAATTACACAGAAATGTCGGTACTTGATCCCGAAGTGGCGACGCATCACCTAAGTCTTCCAGAAGACCACCAGGGCTATAAATAGGCCTCCAGAAGGACACATCCCTCACATGCTGCCAAAATAGAGGCTGAAGTCGATAAGCTCATTAAAGCAGGCTTCATTAGAGAGGTCCAGTACCCCATCTGGTTGGATAACATCATCCCTGTCAAGAAAAATAATTGGAAAACCCTTGTTTGCATCGATTTCAGAAATATTAATCGGCATTTCCCGAAATATGACTTCCCAGTCCCAATCACTGAGTTATTAATCGATGCAATGGCTAGGTATGAGGCTTTGTCCTTCATGGACGTCTATTCTGGGTATAATAAAATCAGGATGGCCCAAGAAGACAAAGAATCCACTTCCTTCAGGGCACCTCAAGGAATATTCTGTTACAGGGTCATGCCTTTTGGTCTTAAGAATGTTGGCACCACATATCAGCACGCCATGCATCTTATTTTTATGCCATTCCGGGAGAAATTCGTCGAATGTTATGTAGATGACTTGGTGGTCAAATCAAGACAGTGCTCAGATCACCTGTTAGACCTTGAGACTGTCTTCAAAAAACTTTGATAGCATAGCCTGAAGATAAACCCCTTGAAGTGAACCTTCGGGGTTACCTCAGGGAAATTCATTGGCTTCATTGTACGCCATCACGGCATCGAATTTGACCATGAAAAGACAAAGGATATCCTTGTCCTGCCACCTCCCCGCAACCTCACTGAGTTAAGAGCATTCCAAGGGCACTTGGCTTATATCAGGAGGTTCATAGCCAACCTGGTAGGAAAATGTTTTCCCTTTTCCTGGTTAATGAAGAAAGGTGTCACGTACCAATGAACATATGACTTCCAAGAGGCATTTGACATCCTAAAGAGGTACCTCTTAATCCCACTGGTGCTCATGCCCCCGATCGAAGGAAGACCCCTCATTCTATACATGACGGCCCTAGAGCGGTCACTGGGAGCCTTCCTCGCACAAAATAATGACGCCGGTAGTGAAACAGTCTTTATTACCTCATCCGAACAATGATTGATGCTGAGACTCGATACTCAAACATTGAGAAGAGTTGTTTGACCTTGGTCTTCATCGTTCAAAAGTTGCGACATTATCTGTAGCATCATGAAGTCCATTTGGTCTCGTGTAATAACTCGCTCAAGTACATCCTCAGTCGCCCAATGCTAACTGAGCACCTATCCCAATGGGCATTCTTCCTGCAACAGTTTGACTTCCGGTTTATGCCTCAAAAGGCCATCAAGGGCTAGGCATTAGCAGACTTTCTGGAAGAGCACCCCTCAACAGGGACTATCGCACCAGACATCGATCTACCAGATGAAGACATCTTCTCAGTCCAAGGGGAGCTCCCAACATGGGAAATGTACTTTGACGGCGCATCCCATAGCCCAACTAGGAAAAGTATGGAAAATCCCAAATTCAACAAGGTGGGTTTGGGGATAATACTCATGTCCCCAGAAAAGGCAGTTTTTCCATATTCATTCCTCTTGTAATAAGGATGTACGAACACTGAAGCGGAGTATGAAGCCCTCATTCTAGGCTTGGAACTTGCACTCCTGGCACAAGTACAACACCTTAAGGTAAAAGTTGACTCGGAACTGGTTATCAAGCAAGTCAATGGTGACTATGCTATCAAAAAGGAGTAGTTGATTCCCCTATTTGACCATGTTCGAGGGTTAATGGTGGAATTTCCCACAGAACCAACGTTGACCTATATTCCCCGGTCTTAGAATGCCCAGGATGATGCATTAGCCAATGCGGTAACATCCCTAGCCGACCTAGACTGGGATGAAACAGTCATCATTATTGCTCACCACTGAATGGTCTTTCCATATGTTCAGACCAAGACAGAGGAGATCCATGAAGTCAGTCCTATCCCTAATCCATATTCTCCTGCAACCGGTTAGATGACCCCAATTGCAACCAACCTTCAATGGGGAGAACTTCCATCAGACAGGGTTGAACAAGAGAAAATACGGAGAAGGGAAATCAACTTTGCCCTATATGGTGGCACGGGTCAGCAAGAAGTCCTCCACAAACGAGGCCTCAATGGAATCCTCCTTAGGTGAATTGATGGAGAAGAAACTACCGCCATCATGACTGAAGTTCATGCCGGAGTGTGTGGGGCATATCAGCTGGGGACCAAGATTTCCCATCAGGTTATAAGACTCAGGTACTATTGGCCCATAATGGCATGAAATTGCGAGCTATTTACCGCAAAATGCAACTCGTGCCAAATACAGGCCAACTTCAGACACCAACCCCCGGAGTTACTTCATCAGGCCAAGTACTCCGGGCCATTTTTCGTCTGGGGAATGGACGTTGTGGGACCATGTCCCCCCTCCATAGCCAAACAGATAAAATATATCCTCACGGCAACCAACTTCTTTTCCAAATGGTCAGAAGTCGTACCCCATAAGGAAGTCGTGGCAAGAAGCATTGGCAGCTTCGTGAAAACCAATATCATCACCAGATTTGGTGTCCCTCATACCATACTGACGAAAAATGGCACCAACTTCTGCTCTTCTGAATTGGAGAAACTATACCAAGAGTATGGTATCTTGGCTAACCACTCATCCTGCTACCATGCAGCGGCCAAATGACAGATATAGGCATTCAACAAGACCATGTCCAACATTCTCCAGAAAATGGTGGACAATGACAAGAAGTCCTGGCCGGATAAACTCCTACATGCATTGTCGGCTTATCAAACCACAATATTCACCTCTACTTGGGCCACCCCGTACTATTGGTGTACGGCACAGAGGCAGACCTGCTCATTGAACTCCAACTCCCCTCACTCCGTGTTGCCATTTGTGATCAATTATCTGACGATGAGAAATCCAAAAAGTGGCTGGGTGAATTGGAACAACTGGATGAGAAGCAGCTGCACACTTTGCACCGTCTTGAAGTCTACTAGAATCGGATTACATGAGCCTTCAATAAAAAGGTATGTCTTCTGTTTTTCTTGGAAGGAGAATTGGTATTGGTCCTCCAGACCCCAATGATACCTAGAAGGAAACCTCCAAAGCTGGAGCCCAAGTGGGATTGACCATACATTGTACACAAGTTCTACTCCAACGGAGCATATACCCTGATCTCCATGGACGGGAAATTCACCACGTCTCCTACCTATGCGAGATTCCTGAAGATGTATTTCACATAGAGACCAAGTGTATTTATCATCCTTACCGCACGACATTAAACTGCATGGATAATAAGGGATAATAAGAGTTAAGAATGCCCCCTTCCCCTCATGTATGGACCAGACCTACACGGGGTGTATTCTTAGTCCGAGCTGCATGACATTAAACTACCAAGAACCCAACAATCCAAACACAATGACCTTAAACTAAGGGAATTTTGTCCTCACCACACGACGTTAAACTGCACGGACAAGAAGTTTTAAAAATGCCCTCTCCCCCTATGTATGGACCAGACCTGCACGGGGTACACTCATTTCAGAGAAGTACGTATGGCTTGATTATTTCCCTCACAAGACACGTAGCGACGCCAGGGTCCCCAATCATGGCCCAACCATCCCCAAAAGAAAAGGGGGTTTAAAAATTCCATTTTCCCCCCCATGTACGGATGAGACCTACACGAGGTGTATCCTTCATCCTTACCGCATGACATTAAACTGCATGGATTTCAGAGAACTACATATGGCTTGATTCCAGCCTTCGCAGGATACGTAGTGACACCAGGGTTCCCCGTCCTGGCCTAGCCACACTCGAATTAATGTTAAAAATTCCCCCTCCCCCGGTGTATGGACCAGACCTACACTGGGTGTATTGTATTTCAGAGAACTACGTACGGCTTGATTCCTACCCTCGCAGGATACGTAGCGACGCCAGGGTTCCTCGTCCTGGCCCAGCCACTTCTCAAATAAAAAAAATTCCCCCTTCCCCTGTGTACGGACTAGACCTGCACGGGGTGTATTTGGTAGAGAACTATGTTCGGCTTGATTTTTTCCTTCGCAGGATATGTAGCGACGCCTGGATCTCGTCCTGGCCTAGCCACTCACAAAAGAAATAAAATATAATTTAAACAATATCCCCCTCCCCCGTGTACGGACCAGCCCTACATGGGGTGTACTTCTTCTAGAGAACTATGTACGGATTGATTCCTACCCTCACAGGATACGTAGTGACTCCAGGGTTCCCCGTCCTAGACCAGCCCCCCGAATAAAAGATGAAAATTCCTTTTCCCCCCATGTATGGAGCAGACCGGCACGGGGTTTACTCCTCTTCCTTACCGCACGACGTTAAACTGTACGGATAGAAAGGTTTAAAAATGAACCCTTTCCCCCGTGTATGGGATAGACCTGCACGGGGTTTATTTTTACGTCCTCTCTTCACAACATTAAACTGCATGGATAATGAAAGTTAAAAAATGCCACTTTCCCCCATATATGGACCGGACCTACACGGGGTGTGTTTTTTGTCCTCACCGCACGATATTAAACTGCATGGATTCCATCATGAACCATGTGGGATATATGGTGAAACGAGGTGTAAATACTCCTTCCGCATTTGTTTTCATCCTCCCCATACATCAAACTCCACAGCCCGGATAATTATGGATCTTCATAACCATTCACGGCCATCGGAAGTGGAAAGTTATCGACCCGTGGACACCTTTGAATGACTATGCATACCATACCCTCAGCGGATCTGTATATTGATATCCCCTAGCCCATCTACCAAAGGAAAGATTTCCACAGGTGACACTCTTCTTAGCTCTGTATGCTTACCAGCCTCAGAGCCCCATATCATCCCTCCTGATCCAGAAGTTTATGGCGTAGTGGTTTACATGTTCATCCCCTTTTAAAATCCAAAATCACTAGGGTATCCCTAACCGGTTAGCCTATGTTTCTACCCGTGGTTCGCATGACGACCTGCATCTATGAACATCAAGCCAGGGCTAGGCTACTCTGACTCAGGGGGAAACTACTGTGAAGATGTCTCTTTTGTTCTCGGGACACCATTATCCCCACATGCTGAACTCTGTACTATGAGAAATCTCGGATTTTTATAATCATCCATGGCCATAGGAAGTGGAAATTTATCGACTTGGGGACACCTTTGTACGACTATGCATACCATTCCCTTAGTGGCTCTGCATAATGATAGCCCATGGCTCGTCCATCAAAGGCAAGATTTCCTTGGGTGGTACTCTTCCTAGCTTCGTACGCTTACCGGCCTCAAAGACCCCACACCACATCTCTTGATCTGAGAAACCTCAGAGTTGTAGTTTACAACCTTCATCCACCCACCCTGTTCCAAGTATATCAAAGCATGTTAACTCAGTTGTCCTTCGAGTGACTGCAGAAATAGTTACCCAGTGGTCTGAGCTCTATGACCGCTAAACTAGGAGTATTTTGTCCTTACTGCACGACGTTAAAATTCATGGAGTGAAAGTACACCGACATGCGCAGAATAAATCAGTACGGGGAGCTCTCTAAGCTTTAACAACAACCAGGGTCGAGTATGCCATACATGTCCAGACATTTTTTTCCCAAATGACAGATTTTGTGGCCCGGATAATTGTGAATCCTCAGAACCACTCATGGCCATCCGAAGTGGAAAGTTATTGACCTGTGGACAACTTTTCATGACTATGCATACCATTCCCTTAGCGTCTCTGCATATTGATAGCCCCTAGCCCGTCTACCAAAGGCAAGATTTCCACAGGCGACACTCTTCCTAGTTCTGTACACTTACCGGCCTCAGGAGCCCCATATCATTTCTCCTGATCCAAGAAGCCCTGAAACCACGATTTACACCAATAAACCCCTCTCCATTTCTGGGAATGCCGAGATGTTTGAGCCCATTTGCATTCTGATGAAGAGCGGACTTTGACACTACGTCCTTAAAACATGACATTAAACTGCACGGAACATCTTGACCACTTGGCATAAAACTGCAAAGACCAAGCATTAATCGTCCAAGGAAATAACTTCAACTACAATCATTTTCACTGGTTTAAAAATCCCCCCCCCCCCCCCCGTCCTCACTGCATGACGTAAAACTGCATAGAATCCCTTAAAAATGCTCTCTGTCTTTACCACATGATGTTAAACTGCAAGGGATTTCTTCCTTATTGAATGACGTTAAACTGCACAAACCCCCCTTTCCTTTCACGTCAGGTCACCTTCGTCCTCACCGCATGATGTTAAAAAGCATGGAGTTCCTCTTTACCGCATGACGTTAAAATGCACGGGCTTAGTCGAGACCCACCCAAGATATACGAAGAAATGGGAATGGAATACTCCTGGCACATTTGGATGCATCCTATTCATACACCAGACACCATGACCCGGATAATTTCAGACCTCCATAACCACTCATGGCCATCGGAGGCAGAAGTTCATCGACCAGTGGACACCTTTGTACGACTATGCATACCATGCCCTCAGCGGCTCTGCACAATGATATCCCCTGGCTCATCCATCAAAGGCAAGATTTTCCAAGGTGATAATCTTCCTATCTTTGTACATTCATCGGCCCCAGTTCCCCCATCCCATATATCCTGATCCAAAAATTTATGGAGCAGTGGTTTACAAGTTCATTCCTCGCCCGCATCTAAGTGTTAACGGGGCACCCCTGCCTGATGAGCCTATGTATCTGCATGTATTCCACACAACAATTTGCATCTACAAGCATCAATCCAGAACTAGGCTACTCTGACTCAGCAGGAAACTACCGTAAATATGTCTATTTTCTTCTCAGGAAACCATTATCCCCACATGTCGAACTATGTACTATGATCAATCTCGGATTTTCATAACCATTCATGGCCATCGGAAGTGGAAAGTTATCATCCCATGGACACCTTTGTATGACTATGCATACCATACCCTCTGAGGCTCTACATATTGATAGCCCCTTTCCTTTCTACCAAATGAAATATTTCCTTGGGTGGTACTCTTCCTAACTATGTACGCTTACTGTCCTTAGATCCCCCATATCATCTTTCCTGATCCGGGAAACCCCAGAGTTACAATTTACACCTTCATTCCAACACAATTGTTCAGAGCATTCCAGAGCATCCTAACTCAATTTCCCTACGAGTGATTGTAGCAATAGTCTCCCAATGGTCTGAGCTCTATGACCATTAAACTAAGAGTACATCGTCTTTACCGCATGACGTTAAACTGCACGGAATTTAAAAAAATATCCCTCGTCCTTACCGTATGACGTTAAAATGCACGGACTTAATCTTTACTGCATGACGTTAAACTGCAATGAATGTAAAAAAATGTCCCTCGTCCTTACCGCATGAAGCTAAAATGCACGAACTCCGTCTTTACCTCATGACGTCAAACTGCACGGACAAACTCATCATGAGTCCAGCCAGGGATAGGGGTTTTCCTCCCCCCTCAGTGCAATGGCCAGACCTGCACAAACTACCACCTCACATCAGCGTGGGGAGGGATGACTTCACCCGTTCTCGGAAATTTATCCAGGACGTTTCTCCCATGTCCAAGCATCCTATTTTAATAAACCATACTCTGCACCCAGAAAGAGCCGAACCCTTGTAATCCACCCCTGGTGGTCCAGAATCTCAACTTCCCTGAAGTTTCTTGACTATCGGAAGAATAAAATCATTGACCGAAGGATACATTTGCATGAATATGCATACCATGCCCTCAACGGCTTTTCATATTGATCACCCCTGGCCCGTCTACCAAAGGAAATACTTCTTAAGGCAATGCCTGACTCCTTACGCTTTCTGGCCATTGAACCCCCATATCCATTCGGAAACCCTCTCAGCTACATTTTATTATCCCCTTTCACAACCCTGCCTAAATATAGTGGAACGTCTCTGACAATATTACCGAGGACTAGGAGAATCTGTTCCACTCTAGATAATGTCCCAGTTTCATGACTATAAAATGCACCAAGACCCAACCATCCATTATTCTAGATAAATTCGTAGGACAAGAACCTTGCTTCCACACTTCTGATTGATACTGATGTTCTCAAAACCTTTCAGACGTCACATACCCTTTCCAAGCCACCCCCGATGGTTTTCATAATCCTCTAAGCCACCCATGTTGGTTTCCATAAGCCGGACTTTCATGAAGTCCTATGGACATCTGAAATGTAGAGTCATTGACTTAAGGACACCTTTTCACGACTATGCATACCATTCCCTCAACAGCTCTGCATATTGATCACCCCTGGCCTATCTACCAAAGGCATGATTTCCTTAGGCGATGCTCCTCCCACCTCTTCACGCCGATACGGATCCCATGCTTTGACACATTCCATGTGTGTCATTCAAATCTAAACACGCTCCCTCCACATGCGTCTAAAGGATGTTGAGACATCTTTTAATCAACCAAACCTCATTGGGGCCCTTGCCCCACAATATTTGGTCAAAGATATTCGACCTAAAACATCAGTAATGATAGTCTTGACTTTAAACCGCTTGCAAAAGAGGCACAAAGCCTGTTAGGCCGAAAACCCAAAAAGGGTGACCTAAGAAAAATTTGTGCCATACCCGGTGGGTTCACACTAAATGAGCCCAAGAAAAATTAGCGCGTTAAAAGAAAAGACAAAATGTTTGTGGGTTTTTTCTATAGAACCATAGCAATAGTCAAACTATGCTCGCTGGATCCCATGGCCCAGGAAGAAGTTAGAGTTTGTTTTCCTGAGTTATGAATAATTCTGATTCAGTGAGTTGTTATTTACACAACAATTGTTCAAGTAACAATCAAATTTTACAGTGACAAGTGATTGACAGAGATTGTATTATTTTCGAACAAAAAGGGAGGAAGTCCACAAGATGGGGTCTCTCCCTAAAAAAAAGGGGGTATGTAAAATAGAGAGTACAATAATGGATTTGATAGTCATAAAGGGGCCTGACTCGCTCTCTCCAACAGATCAGTGACCATGCGGCGGAGGTCATTGCATGTCTGCTCCAGCACGACCTTCTCCCTGGCATCAACCATGGCCACCGAACGAGTATGCTCCACTATTGTTTGGAGATCATTGATCCCTTTTATGGTGGCTTCAAGGTGACCAGTTATAGTTGATAATTGATCCCTCAGCATCATTTCTCGTTCATCACGTTCATGCAACTCGGAATATAGGATAGCCACATGATCTCGAGATATCACCTCTTGTGCTATCAGTTGATAGAGATTTATCATGGCTCCCTCCAAGGCTCGGGTCCCATAATGAGAGGCGGCGATGTGAGAAAGTTTGCGCACACTAGTAGAAACTTCCTCATGGGAAATGACAACCTGGCAGCTGAGAAAATGAAACTGTCGATTGTCAAAGCCACCCGACCCCAAACCCAGGAAGAGTTGTTGAAGTGCTTCAGTTTTAGTTGTCATTTCGGCCACGGGAGTTTCTGTGACAATCTCGCGAATCCGAGGCCAGACCCACCTGTGCACTGCTCGATTATTTGCCATGACATGAGGATCATTGGTATCCTCACTAGACGGCATGAGAACGAAGTCTGGCATTGCGACCAGCGCAGTCATGTGCACGCTAGATGATGGTTATGAAGCTGGAAGACCTGAAGCTTCTAACCCTGGTTCAGGCTTGGGAGTCAAGTTTCTAAGACTGGTATCGGTCGGAAAAACTTAATGAATTGTCTCGATAGGACCCAAAGCCATAGGTTCATCCTCATCCACATCCAAGAAGGTTGGTTCCATTTGAACTTCGGCCGCAGAGGGGATGGGAGGGGAAAATATCATGAGTCGCTTTGACCGAAGAGCCATCAGTCGGTCCTCCCTCAAAGATGATGAGGAAGGTACGGTAGGCATAGCAGCCGCAATGACTCTTGACTTGGGAAACTTCCAGATAGCCTTCCCTAGGATCCCATTGGGGTAATTTTTTACCCACATCCTTTCATACTCCAAGGATTGGTTGGAAACCGCTCCCATAACAGACAAGAGAATGCTTGTATCAGATCCCTCTTGCATCAGTATCAACCACCATTGATGGAGAGTGGCTGGGTGCAGTCCTCGAGCCTGAGGAGGAGGAAGGGAAACTTGGAGTTTCATACACCCTAACCGGCAGGAAAAACAATGTGGGGCATACAACTTTCACAGAGAAACATCGTCAATCCGTGCAGACAAGAACCCGTCCCATAGTGAAATCATGTAAGAACATTTTTCAAGGCTCCCCTTGCGGTTTTCAACCAGGACGCCAGAAGGGGTGGGGTGGGGATTGATGGAAAACTGGTAGAAATCACTCGGAAGCTCAATGACTTCATTAGAACTGTGGGGCTTTAGACAAACCCCAGCTATATCAAGCAGGGTAGGCCGAAAATTATGATGCGGGATGACCGTGTTATGACAATACTCATAACAGTGTATGTGATTCTCTATCCAGCCTTATAAGAACTGAAATGGCCCACTCAGATTGTAGGGTGACCCACCCTCCTGCATGTGAATCAGCAGTTCGTAAATACGAGCCAAAGTGGTCATGACTAAGTTCACTGAGCGGCCCTCTACCAACTCGACTGCCATCCCCAAGGTAAAATCTCTGACGACCGGGTTGATCGAGAAGGGAACAACCACCTGCTCAGAAACATAGCAAACAAACCTACTAGTTGGAGCATAGGCAGCACACCAGGGTGCACCTCGTAACCCCATGAAAGGTAGTCTCCCACCTCAAGAACCGCCCAGTAGGAACCTGGGGTGGTTCGTGACTGTTGAAAAGGATGAATCTTGGGGAACTTGATCTTCGGCACAGGACCAGTGGTGTTCATAAATAACCCTATCCAGATTCTATAGGGGATAAGAGAGCGGGCACGCAAGACCGGACCCAGCGATTGTTCCGCCATAACCAACAGATCCTTCACCAATGAAGGCACTTGTTCGATGTCATCCCATGCACTAAGAGTGAGAAGGAACTCTTCATACATCTCACCGATAAAAGGGAGCCCTCCCAATTGATAGATGTCCCATAGACTAATGCCAACTTCACCATGGTAAAGGTGGAATGTATTAGTGCTTGAACACCATCGACTGAGCTGGTCAGGCGGGATCAAGGATGGTGGGTAAACAGCAAATTGGGAGGCCCATACTGCGGAGTACAAATAGATTGCTTCCAGAGACTTGGGAGATTCCAGGAAATGATGATGGACCCAGAAGGCCCAGGCCCAGTCATTTGAGAAGAGCCCTCTGGACCGAATATCCCACCTAGGAATCCACCCTGCGTCAGGATCCATTCAAGCAAGATTGATAATAGAAGGGTAATTCTTGAGGACAGCTTCTTGATAGAAGTCTTGTGTGTATTGATCACTTTGGGTCCACACAGAGCCTCTAAAAATGAAGGTATCTTTTGGATCAGGATCACATATCATCTCTCCCAATAGGGTAAGGCTCTCCTAAACACACTTTGGTAGCACTTCCAAGAAAGGAGACAGAAGATCCGAGAAAGTAGGGGGGATAGGGACATTGTCCTGAAGACCGAATCCATAAAGCGGAATCCGATTTGATAGTGGATAACCCAGGAGCTCAGGAGAGAGTAATTCATTCAAGAAACCATCATCAGGAATGATAGACTGACTAGGGTCCTATTTGATGTTTTCCGCTCTGCGAATCACGGCTAGACCTCTCCCTGAACCAATTGGGAGAGGCCCAGCAGCGGGCCTAGTCGCAGGACGAGGAGGGACCATATTTATCTTCTCCCTATGCCATAGAAATCATGCAAAGGGTTAGTCCAAAATAATAAAACTTGGACAAAATAAAAATTATTTTCAAAGGATTCCATCCAAGCCTCATAACAAAATTCGCTAGGTGGCCTCATAAGTTGGTTCGCGATGACAGCATCCTGCGAACCAACATTACGCAGAATGCATCCGCGGGACCTTGGCCCGCAGAACGTTGGCTAGAAAATCGCGAACCAGGTTACCTCGTGGAACCTCAGCTCCGAGCATTAAGCATTTAAGTTCTGACTTAAAGATTTTATTTTCAATTTTGTATCACTCTGGTCCACAGACCATTTAAAACCGCGAAGCAAGTTCCTCCACGGCCCGTCGTGAATTCCTTTTTAATTAATTAAAAGCTTTGGTTTGCTGCCAAAAAATTGGTCTGCGGGTGGAGGCAGCCGCGAACAAAGATTGGTTCGCGGAAGAGGTAGTTGGTTCACGGATGAAGCGTCTCACGAAGGAATGAGCACGCGCAGACAGAAATACAAGAATCTCTGGTTTCGCGAAGAATCTGGTAAAGGACAAATGAAGGGCCCCTTGTATTTATAGGTGTGGTCCCCCACTGGGTCCATTCCCCTACCGCAAACCATCCATGTTTTAGGACCACTTTACATCGGAATAGCCTCCACTTCATTCCGGTTGGACCCCATTCCGATGGGGGCATCTGTATGGTCCTGAAAAATCGGTAAATGAAGATAATAATCCCCTTTATTCAAGAGATGATTTTTACCCAATTCCCTTCAACGAATTGGGCAAAGGAAGGTAGCCAATACTCAAAATTGGAAAAGGACCAACCAGTCCGCGAACCAGCCCGAGTGATACGTAGCTGGTTCAGCGAACCATTCCCCTCCACGGACCAGCCTCGTTCGTGAGATGGAGGAGATCATCTGCGGGCGTGAAGCAGAACAGGCACCGAGCCAGTCCACCGTCAGGAACTGCCCCAGCCACGGACCGCGTCGACCGGCCCAAGCCACATCCATTTTTGTTCACAGAATGGAGTTGTAACCCTCTGCGGCCGCGAAGCACTCTCCGAGAACGTTTGGTTCACAGGGGGAGATCATTTGGTTTTTGGGGGAGATGTGCTCAATGCCCCCCGTGAGTTGCGAATTAACTGATTCATCCGTGAATTGGGTTTTCGTTCATGGGCCTCTGTAAAAGGTGTCGCATGAACATAGATACATCCTTTTCCCCACTCTATAAAAGGAGATCGAGGGGAAGAGAAAGGAGAGACAGAGAGGAGATCAATCAGATTTGGGTTGAAGGATTTTGAAGGAATTCTTAGGATTTCAAAGGTTCCAGTTCATGAACCAGAGCAGGTATGAACCTGGGAATGAACTAATAAGGAACCAAAAACGCATAATAACTTCGTGAACCGCGAACCTAAAATAAAAAATAAGAGAAAATTGTGAACCATGGTCCCTCCGCGGATAAACTCCCCACGGACTAGGGAATTTATGCCCCTTTTCCGATCCGTAGCACCGCGTAGCACCCTCCTACACGAATGAAGCCCCGACCGACGAGCCTCTGGAAGGTGCCTCCCTTGGCCGCCGCTGCCTGCATGGAACCCTTCGTGGACCACCCTGGTTCACGGATCAAACCCGAAGTCGCGAACCACCTTTGTTTGAGGGATGCCCATCAGTCTGCGGACCACCCTAGTTCGCGGACGGCATCTCCAACCACGTAGCACTTCCCTACACGAAGGGTGTCACCACTCATACCTCTGGGTGGCCCGCCGAATCCTTCTGAGTTCCTATTCCCCGAGCCACATAAAATCCTTCCGATCCGGCCAGATCCTCTGTGACTCCCTCACTAGCCTACTCATCGGCCCCGAGCCGAGGCCTCCACCGGAGCCACCGGACCCATGTGATGTAACCCTCAGGCGCATTAGTGTGCCGTTTTGAGTTCACGTACCCACGGTAAATATGGGAGAAGGGGTTTCCCCAACCCTTGAGCAGATTCTCGAAGCATTCCTGGGTTCAAATTCTCACGGTAATGTGGAGACTGAGATCGGGAGCCCCCTTTCTGACCCTCCACTTTTGGGGGTTGGGGTACTTCTCCCTTCTTCGGGGGGTAGTAAAATACCCATCAGAAGGAAGTCCCCGTGCACTTTGGTACTTCCCTGGGGAACAAGAGAGGTGACGGGCACATGAGCACCTCTTTCCCTCTCCCGCTGCGCTTTGTCACCATGGGCGTCCATCTCGGAGGAAGTCGTGACCTTATGGGCTACTCCATGTGTAATCCCCGCTCCACTTCTCACGGACGCACCTTTCGCGACGTGATCCTCTGGTCCCTACTGCCTCTTGTTTCTCACACCAAGCATGACTTAGGTGGGCATAGAGTAATTATCGACCATGACATCCTTTTATGGGACTCCTCAGAGTGTAAGCCCCAATCCATCACTCTGGGATACCTTAGAGTATAAGTCCCAAGCCAATACAAACATCATGGACTTTGATCCCTGTCTCCAAGGCAGGTTATGTAGGAAGCCTCCCAGGAGGTTCAAGCCTGATCACAGTCGGACCCTCGAGGTTTACCATCCCTCGGGTCCACCTTAATGTCGGTTCTCCGACACCCCAAACTGAACTACATGGACATTGATCCATGTCTCCTAGGAAGGGTACGTAGGAAGCCTCCCTGAGGTTCAAGCCCAACAACCGATTGATCCGACTATCTTCACGTCGATTCACTACACCAACCCTGGTGTCGCATCAATGAGCCCATACTCCTCAGGGTCATTAATCAAACATGGGATGGTAATCCTCGGGAATAAATGATTCTGAATCCCTACGTTCAGCTGACCATTTCCAACCAGGAGAAATCCATGGATACTATTCTTGGGTATAAACCAAAGATTCACGAACAAATGAATACATCTTAAATCTATAAGAGAATCCCGGAACAGGCGATAATTCCCCCCAAAGGGTGCGATGAGCCCAACTTCCCATCCTCTCGACCAATGCGAGTTCTTAAGTATTTTTGGTCAAACCACCCAGAAAATGCCTGCCTTTGGAAATCAGGTCCATGTATTACTAGATATGGAACCGTTGGGTGTTTCGAGGCGGAAAATGGTGCACCCGATATGAGTGATGAAGTAGAACCCAACCTTCACTAATCAATCATTGGGTAGCGCACGTTTCTTCCCCATGACCTCGTCATGCGCCTCCGAGATAATCATGGTATCCTTTCGGTGAGATATAGAGTATATGGTTGAGAATCAAAATGAGTGGATATGGATAGAGGTTCTTACTAGGATAGATTCTACTATTTCACACATCTATAAAAAGTGATAGTTGACAATATTTGGAGTTAATTTCTCTTGGAACCTATTGGTCATCATGATGAAACATTGTAATGTCATCATGTGTATGGACTAGTTTTCTACGGAGCATTGAATGATAAACTGCCACCAGTAGAGAGTTAGATTACTTTGTACTAATTGGAAGAGACATTAATTTGTGGAATATATATTTTTTTCTAAGAAAGTGATTCTATCGATCATGAAATATCCAAATATCACCCATTAGATGGAAAGTTAATCTATTATTGTAGTGGGATCTTTATATATCTTGCTTCTAGAAGTAGGGGAGAATTATATGTATTTATATCCCAAGGATGTATTAGGACTAACTGTGTGGTGCGAAAATGGATACTATAATGACATGTACCTTGGGACCACCCAAAGGCCTTCTTAAACTACACCATATTTATGATTTAGTGTCTATCATTAGAGGGTGTTTTATAGACATATTTTGAAAAAAATTCAATTTTTCTATTGTTAATGGAAATACTCCTCTAAATATTATATATTTCATAAAACCATACATCTTTCCCTTGATATCCCCTTCTCAACTGAACCCCACTTGCCTGATCCCCTACCATTGGGCCCCCTCTCCATAGAACCCTCACTACCACCCCCTTCGCTGCTCCCCCTTGCATCACCACCACTACCTAACCCCCTTTCTGATACCGTTTCCCACCTCATCACCAAGTGACCCCTCACCAATGACCCCTCATCTCTACCAAACCACTTACCCAAGACATTATCTACACATCTTATCCCCAAAATATATCCATACCCCTCCACTCGCCCTCCCACATAGTTTCCCATCCCAGTGGAACCCCTATGACAACCCTCCCCTCCCACACATCCAAATAATGGTCCCTCCTCTAATAATATTTAAATGAATCTTTCAAGGTTATAGTTTCTTCCATTTCCTCTTCTTACTCCCTTATCTTTACTCAAATTTTCCATATCCAAATTCCTCAATTGATACTTATAAAAACTATAGTTTTTTGGGGTTTGTAAAAAAATATGGATTCTATTTTTAGGGTGTGTGATCTCATATGTACACCATCCTCTATAGGTATATAGTGTTCTCTCATTATATAGTCTTGGTTCCAAGAAATTGATTCTATGATTTCTCTTTTATTTATAATACCACATATTCCTAGGTTTTATATATTTATTTTAATTCAATATAGTCATGTTAATGAGTCTAATAAATTTAAATACATTTATTGAAAGTGGTTTATATGAAATTATTATTGATTACTAAATGGTTTATATATATACTCCTCTACTATGTGTCTGAACCTAAAGATATACTATATTTTTTCTATAAAATATTAATGGTGGATTTTGTATGGAAGTGGAGCATGTTCTTATTGTCTGAAATTTTTTATGTGATTGAATTTATTGGTGTATAAGTCTATGTGTTTGATGTGGTTGGGCTATAAATATTTGTGTTATTTTATTCAGAGAACATATTTTAACCTTGAGTTCACTTTGGATTGATGTGCAAGGTTTTCATGTTGTGTATAGTGTCATAATCATATATACAAGTGAGTATATATTTATATGTATCTATATAGATATTCACTTGATAATATATTAATATGTGAATTTGGATATATATATATATATATGAATATATGTATAATGATATAGGGAATAAGATAGTATAAATTTGATGTCTAATTTGGTTTTCTAAATCAAAATTCTAAGGGACATTTAAAATGATTCATAAAGGCCTAGTTGGTATTTTAAAAAATAAACTTACAAATTATTTTATTATTAAAATGTTTCAAGTATAGTTTTATAGAAATTATAGTTTTTTAATCAAATAAAGTTTTAAAAATAGAAATTGTTTCTCATCACATTATTTGTTTTTGATTGTGTCAATAGCTCGAAATGTTTTTTGGAGAGGGAATTCATCATCAAATAGTTAATAAAATATATGATACTATTAGATTTTCTTATTTTTTTAAACTTTTGAGAAACCAAAGGTTCTTGGATCAGCTAAAATAGATAGTAATAGATCGTCTACCACCATCAATTATAGTTACATATTGTGGGTCAACCCCTCTGAGTATATTTGTGTTAGAACTCTAAATCCTCTCTTAGGGTGACATATAATTACTTGGTGCACCAATTCATAGTGACCCTAGTCTATTTCATCAATTATTCCTATTTGAAATTAATGATTATATGGTTTTTTAATTTCTTCTATTTTACATAATACAATCCATGCCGGAATTCCCATTTTTCATTGACTATTTTATTTCTTATATAATTTTTCTTATAATAAATTTGGTTTTTATTTTTTCACTTTAATTTACCTCTTTTAATGCATTAAAATATTAATGTTTTTAATGATTTATATCTGAGTGTTGAGTTTTAATTAATTAAATTTCTATAATAATTCAATTTATGATATATAAATTTTTCCTATCAAGGGATTGTGTTCTAAATTTTTGGTTTATAAAATGTAGTTTTAAATGAAAGAACACCAATATTTGTTCAAAATATAACATAAATCCTTTTTAAAAATTATTTACATTAAAATAGTACTTCTATAGGGTTTTCAATAAACTAAATTAATAATTTCATTTAAATTTCTTATGTGTTTTAATTTTTTGTTATGATGTGTAGGAACATTGTGATATATAGATAAAAGATTGGTCACAATACCGGGGAACAGAACTCAATATGATATGGGATTGGAGGATATTTATAGATTTTTCAATTTCCAATCCATGATTTATGGTATAATAAAATTTTCATGACCTAGATGTATATTTGGAAGATGGTTGGTGAGAAATGTTGTTTATGAACAATTTATATTAAATCAATTCCATGCGGAATATTGGTACTTGGTTTTGCATGGATAATCAAATATTATAGAATGTTTGAGAACTGATGTAACTCAATAGAATGATCTCCCAACATCATCTAAAATGGAAAATGAAATGATAAATCATATAAAAAATTCATTTATAATTTCATGGAAACATATTAATCATCAAGACATATCAGAAATATATGTTTATGGAGCTACAAATAGTAACATGAATAATGATATTTTTTTGAACAATAGAACAACCAGATTAATATTGTCACATATCATTAGATCATGTACTTGTTAGTGTAGAGACTAATTTAACAGGTAATGTCACTTATCAGATAAATGAATTTTGTTATTTAGTGGATGAAATAAATAAAGAGTTTTATGGTGGATATCTGATATATTCAAAACATTATTTTCTACTGAATTTGTACCATATCAAATGCCTATACTAAATTACAAATAACGTGATTTCCATGATATTGAAATTTTTTGTGTTATACATTTTTTAAAGCTAACATAAATGAGTCTATTTGTGATATGAAGAATGATGTTACTAGACTAGACTGAATTATACAAAAATACATTCTTGTCCAAATAATTGTATACTTCATTAGGGATGACATTTATATATATAGGATTGAAAAAACATTTCTTCTTCTAGAAGGTAGTCAATTTGTAATTTTGGAAGTCTTAATAAATATACTATTATAAATTAGAAGATAAATTAGACATGTGAAAATGTTTTTTGTTACTTCCATTTAAAATAATTATTAAAAATATTATTCATGTAATTGAAAACCACTGAGCACCTAAAAAGGCATTCTATAGACAATAATAATGATGGTTTAATTTTACACCTAAGAAATTAAATATAATGGAAGAAATTTTATTCATTACATTGAGATTTCATATCCTAGCCTATGAAATTGAGATTGGTATTAAATACCAATCGATTTAACCCATTCAGGACTTTCAGAACAAGTTATAGCATTTGGATGGTTGTTTTGATTCTCTACAATATACCATTGTAACTGTTTATGAAACAAACTTATATAATTATTTTGATGATAATTCATGGGAAAAATCATAAAATTGATATTGACATATACATGCCACCTATAATTGAAGAATAACAGAAGTTATGGATAAATGACATTGAAAGGTAAGATGTATCTTCAAGAAAAGTTTTCAAAAGGAAGACTACTCTAATGTGGATTATTAGTGAATTCCATGGAATTGGGAATATATATTTTTGGATAAATTAAATGGAATTGGATTTTGTTTTTTGTATATTTTTTTGTTTTGAATTACTACCTTATAGTGAAAAGGTTTCCTACTTTTTTCATTACATATATCTTTATGAATCTCATAGATTTCGGTTGAAAAAGTCAAATTTTATTGGTTATATTGATCATAGACCACCTCAAAATTTTTTGAATGGTTATAAATTTTTTAAAAAGTAGTAAATGTTGAAACAAAAGTTGGGAAGGTGTATCATTTTAAGTATATTTGGTAATGAGTTTTATTTTCAATATCAATTGAAATTGTAATGTAATAATGTAACAAAAAGTATATTATCCAAACATTTGTATTGGTAATTTTATTTGTTGTGTTATAATATTGATGTTTAAAGTACTGAGAAAAATTTATATGAAAATTATATCATCACATTGCGTGGTGATGATGGAATATTGAACAACCATGTCAATGCTCAAATGGACTTATAAAGATTAATATATATCATGATCTAGAGCCAGATAAGAATGGAATGTATGCACTAACAAATTTTTCAATGAACAATAGGGTCATATATACATTCCTATGATCACTAAAACAATTGAATGTGTTTATTGGGTACTCATGTAATATATCAATGTGCATAAACATAAATCATCTTATATTATATGTATTTAAAAGAAATGAATCAGACATTTTTTATAGAACATACTAACATTGGCAATGGATACATTATTACCTGAAAATCATTTTGTATTTGTACTCCAATTCATTACATTCTATAGAAAACTATGTGAGTAATCTCTATAATTAGTTTATTTAGAGAATTTTCATGATATATTTTTACTTACACTTTTTCCAATATAGATGTTCTTTCCTCCATCATTATTTAATATAATGATGTATTTGACTATGAATTAGGTAGAATAAACTAAATTTAGAGGACCCTAACATTATATATGGATTTATCCAGTTGAGAGGTTAATTATTTATATGATTTTAATTATAATTAGACAATTATTTGAGCATAATTAAATAAATTTTTATGTTTTATTTATTTTCTTTCACAAATACCATATACATTTGAAATCATACCGGAGAAATAATGGTCAACTAAATGGCTCTATTTATAAATATTATTTAAAAGATGTGTGTCATATATTTTTTCTAGATAATAGGAATTTATTGAGAAATGTTTGATGGATTTTGACTTGTTGATAACACATCGACTAAATCTAAACTACGTTGAAAATGAAAAATATTTCCTTGTATTGTCTCATTAGTTTAGATGATTTCAAATATCACACTGGTATAAATGGAATTATTATATAGATATATGTTATTTATACTAAATAGTGAAAATATATATAAATTTATTGAATATACTAGGATACAAAAAAGATATGAATGAGAATTAAAACCTAAAATAAGAAATATATAAAAAAATATCTAAATAAAGAATTTGTAGAATGGTTTGAATTTTGTGCATGTTCATAAATATTTCAACCAATACAGATATTCAGTTGATGAATAAATTTTGTATATATAATAATTTATATTAATTTTGGAATATCCTGAATACTAATACTTAGGCTCTATTGTGAGACTATTTTAATTTTAATGATCAAGATCCTCCAAATTAGACCAGAAAGATCTACACTTACAATGTGAATAACCTTAAATTTCATTCAGTTATTCAAGAAGAGGGTTTAAAAACACCGAATAGCAGTATATTTACAATTTTATATTTGGGATATATTGGAATGTTGACTAATATTATTGAATTAATCTACCATGATTATTTTTTAGATTTTTTATTCAAAGGAAACTGGTTTGATATTAACCAAGTTATTAAAAGATTTTCCTTAGAATTTACATCTGTGAACTTATCTCTATTGATGGATGATGGTGAGTGTGAATTACATGATCTTTAGATATTATCATGATAATATTAAATGTTATATTATATGGAATATTCCATTGATTAAGTTTGTTGTATATTTTTTCTTGTAAATTAATGAGACTTGTATGATATTGGTGATGAAGTGTTGGATTTGACCACTAACATTAAATCTCACCAACAATAAAGAACTGAATTATTTTTACAAAATGATATTGCAATTATTAGTTATGAAAGGGAGTTTGAAGTAGATTAATTAATGATGGAGTATGATTACAACATGGTATAAGGAAAAAATATTTTATGTGTAGTCATCCATTAACTTATAAAGCACCTATGTTATATGTTATTAATTTCCACTACCATGTATCTTTTATAATATTTTAATTCATATTTAAGGAGGAGTTGTTTTATTATGAATAAGTAAAGTTTATATTTGTATGTAATTTTAGTCATTCATATCTATATATATTTGTTTTTAGTATTGTTCATATATTATAATTTCATAATTTCATTATCTATATTAATTTTATGAGATAATTGTTTTTAAGTTAATTGTACAAGTTCAAATGATAATAATTCCAAAGAAAAATAATTTTAGTAGTCCAAATTAACTCCCAGTTGATGTTTATTTGACCACACAAACACCTAATGATCTCTTATAATCCCTCAATATAGAATCCAGGACACCCTCTGTCTGCCCGCTGCCAACATCTGGAGCACCCTCCTCTCTTTTATCAGTTTCCAGCACACTATAATTATCTATCCCATTAAAATCTAGCATATTTCCACCCCATATAGAATGATCAATATGTGGTGATTCTTTATTGATGGAATATTTCATCACTTCAATTTCTTTATGAGGATATTAGATGGTGGTGATTATAGGTACCAGTTTTAATGTGAATAATCTTATTTCACCTTCATAAACTAGTAAATATTTTTCATAAAAAATGGAAAAAATGTTAATACTGAGAAAAATATGAACAGTAATGTTGTATAGAATATGAACTAATTGGATATAGTTTTCCAATTTGATTGTTATGTGGTCCACATTAGTAATGCTGCGGGATTATGTGGAAATATTTTCAGCTAGTTGGTGGCAAAACTGATTACCCTTCCAATTACGTATTTTGATTGGTTTAATATTCCAATATATTGGATGAATGAATTATTTTATTTCTATAAAAAGATAATTTCAATACATTATTGATAAATTAAAATTTTTTATGTAATTAAATTATAATATTATATGACTGAATCTCTTTTTACAGATTTTATTCTACACTATCATTCCTTATGTTATCTTATTAAATTTGATTTAATGATATTGAGTAATAAAGGAAATTAGTTAAAATGGATATTATTAAATTAATTTAATGATGCATCATTGACCACTCAATAGTAGTATGATATGTTTCATGAATTTGTACATAGTGATTAGTTTAAGGTGTTTGTTGATGACCATCACCATTAGAGTTAGATGGTATAGAAAATATATTATTATATTTGTCGCGTTTTAAATATGTACACATAAATGACACATATATGTCATTTAATGCATTTCTATTAAATTACATATTATTTATTTCTGGATGTTTCAAGGAAAAATGTATCAACTCAGACTATTCAAATCAACCCCCGCATTATTGGTTCAATGACTATTTTCAAGAAACATATTTTATGTTATAATATTTTATTAGTTTAAATATTTATAGGATACCTCATACAATTTATATATTAAATTTATTATTTTTCTTTTTTCAATGTATTAAAATAATTTTGACACCAATTCTCCTAAATGAATCATTGTTTAGATTTTCACAAAAAAATCATCTTGGTGTTATGTAAATGATCATGCAAAATAAGTTAGGGTATTCATTACATTTTCATTATAATAACTTATTGTACATTATAATTTTTTAATATATATTTCTTTAAAAATGGATGATATTTTATTTATATGTAAAACTTAAATAACTATGGGATCCTAATCTCATGTAGTCTTTCTCATTCACCCTGGATGATTTAGTTAGTCATTTCCATGGGAAAGACCACCATAGTCATCTCAGATGGATAGGTTCAAAACCATTTAAACATGAGGTGTTTGGAAGTTCCCAAGGGATTTCCTCTATATAGACACCTTGTTGTATTTACTCACAAACTCAATATTCTCATTGGGAGATTATTGTAATTAAAATCAGGATTCATCAATATGGTGAACAATATAGAAATAGTGGAAAATAGCAAGATGCAATATTTAAAGGTTTTTTCAGGAACTAATACATAGTTGAATTATATTATAAGATGAATAGATGATTCTGCATTGATATTTCATAGATTAGTGGTTTGAGATATCAGGTAAATCACAAAAAATCATAATCATATATTATAGAAACATTTATTGTTTTCAAGTTTAAATTTAAATATATATCATAATTTAATTTTCTAGAAAATTTTCAAACATGTGAATATAATAGGGATTGGAGAAGGATAAAGATATAATGTATATCTTAGTGCATCATGTAATGATTATGGTTGAAATTAGGTATAGTAATGGTGATTTATTACTAAAATCATGAAAGGCTACCACCGAAATGGTGAATTGGAAACAATGTTTTGGTTTGTGGTAGGGGACATATTTTTTTCCCTTATATTACATGAAATCTATAATATTGGTTTATTTTCTATGTTTTCATTGTAATTTTACCTTATACTCATCACTCTCAATATCTCTGGGTTTCATTTTTTCTCAGTGCTCCTTCAAATTATAATTCTTATTACTATTTTCAAAATATCATGTCACTTTATAAAATTTATTAACATTCCTTAGTTCTGATTTACACATGGTTATTCAACAAAAATAATTGTCTTAAATATCTATAGAATCATAAAATTTAAAACATACATTTTGCCCACCTATTCCCCATTTTAATTCATATTAGTCAAAGGAGAGTCTTATGAGACTTCCCCACTTCTGCCTCTATGTATTTTTGTATCCTCATCTTGGTTTCCTCTTGGTCACTCAATGTAATCATCTCAATTCTCTTAATCTGACTTCTCACTTTTTCAACATTCATTCTTCACCTTTATCAGCCCCTAGTGTCTATGGGGACATATATCTTATCCAGAGTTCATTTAATTATGATATGTTTTATTTATAGGGTTGATAAATCATTGTTCACAAACTAATCAGGTGTTCCTCATCAATGTTATATTGATTTCATCTCTTTGAGGTAGGAGTTTTATATACCTCTGTTAATTTAAAAATTGATAAATTCTTTAGCTTTAAAAAAATAAACTTTTATTCAATATCAACAAATATATTCTAATATAATTGATGTTAAATATTTCAAAATTTTACTAATATTTTCCATGCTTGACATGAATGGTTTCACTATTGGTTTCTATGTTTTACACTAGAATATCAATTTTATATACATTATATATGTTTGATAAAATTACTTCGAGGATATTTTTATGATTTATTAATAAAATTAATGTTTAAATTTTATATTTGATTTATAAATGATTCTAAAAAATATATTTTGTATATTTTTGTCTTTTTCAATTATTTAAGGTATTTTTTAGTTGAAATTTCATTGTTATTAAACCCCAATGCATTTCTTTTTTATATTCCTATGTTAAAAAAATATATTTTTTTCTTGTCATTTGGTATGTTTTTATGATTTTTTGTTCCAATATAATATTTATTGGACATTTTGTATAAATTTTAATTCTTTTCTTTGATTTAGATTTGATTTATAATGAATGATTAATTTGATAATTGTTTTCTAAGAAGGGGTACTAAATTTTAACGTGATGGTTGAAGATAAAGTTATGATCAACACCATATACCAAAGGATTTTATATTATAATCTAAACTCATGGTTTGATTTCCATTTTTCTATTATTATAATATTACTTCATGTTGTGAAAAGAAATTGATTACTGTTTGATGTCTATGAAAAATGGGAGGGTGATTCTTGTTAAAGGGTGATTAAAGGATTGTTGAGGACTGTGATTTAATTTATATTATGGTTATTATGTTATGACATATTATTTTCTTCCTCACTTCCATCACATATTTTTATAGGAACCCTGGGTATCAAGGTGGGATACAATGATATATTTGTTAGGATATCCATGTATGACGACCCAAACCCGGATGCCACTTAATGGGTGCTCCGAGCCTGGTGGGCCACATGGCATCAAGAACATCTTTCCAAATTCCAGAGGCTGCTGATTAGCATCGAGGGCCTAGGGTGGGTCTATGGGAAGACTATTCCCTCATGAGAAGAGTGTAGCATAGTGGAAGGAATATAATGGAATAGTAAACGGCGGAAGAAATATAAATGATATAAATAAACAGTATAAGAAAACTGATGCAATACATAAATCGGAATAACAATAACTATATAAACTGGAACAATGATAATGTAATGTAATGTAATTATAAAACTGGAATGCATGGATACAATATAAAAGTAATAACATATTCCACAAGGTAAAAGAAAACAAAGACTACTCC
The DNA here is from genome assembly GCA_963277665.1 of Viscum album. NCBI lineage: Eukaryota > Viridiplantae > Streptophyta > Magnoliopsida > Santalales > Viscaceae > Viscum > Viscum album. The sequence continues at coordinate 908,795,076 of OY728123.1, read as the reverse complement.
AAGCATCTTGAGATCCTACTCGGTCATCTGCTATCAAGCTCTATCCTATCATCACATAATCAAGTGTTTTAAGTTGTACACTTCCCTTTGTCAGTGCCTAAAACCATGTAATCTACTCTAGGTACCAAACAGAGCTTAGAGATGGTGTGAGATAAATCTTAGTTGGCCACCACCAACGGTGTCTATAATATTTGGCCTGTGTAATGGAATATAACAGTGTGTAGCCATGTATATATAAAGTAAAAAACTGTAAAGTGTAACTAAATACCCAAGCACCTTCTTCAACCCTTGGATAGTTTCTAAACATTTAAGCAATTAATTTTATTAATAAATTACCATGTAATGTTAATAAGTCAGGGGAGGCATAGCAAGCACGGACATCACCTCATGATAGTATGAGTAGTGAAGGTATCAAGACATAACAAGGAAATATGAAAATGATATGTAGTGAGGGATTTCCATGGTAATAACCAAGGTAATGTAAACTCAGGGAATACTAACCCGGTAGTATTTGAGTCCAGATAATGGGTAAGAGTGTAATCCAAGGGGCTTAATCCAATTCATTCCATAGTAAGGTACCCACCGAGTCCAAGGTGCTCGACCAATGTAAAACAGAGCTATGAAAAGACATGGCCCTATGGGCTTTCATCATGGAACCTACTAGTCAATGTTGGATCCAAAGAGTATATATGAGGATTCCTGTAATACTGAAAAGGACCTTATGGTAGTATAAATAGCATCTGAGGAATATACAAGAAACAGAGTCTAGGTGGGTACCAACTTAAGCAAACTGCATCCATGAATAGGAATGGGGTTCCTGAGACCCAAGGTATTCTCCACTCAGAATCCAAGGCAAGATCAAGTCAGTCCATTTCTATTTGATGTTGAAATCATTTAATAATTCATTTGGTACATGTCTTTCCTTCCATTAGTGTGGATAGGTCAATTAGAGTTGAAACCATTATTGTTGATCCATCCTTCACTTCCATTAGTGTGGATAGTCCAAGTAGCGTTGCAACCATTTAATCAACTCATAATTAACCATTACAGAATATTCAGTTAGAGAGGTTCACTCTGCTACCATCCTTTAATATGGAATGGGGTTCTATGGAAATGTAACCATTATTCAATCTCATTTTTTAAGTCCAAGTTATATACTTAGTATACTTCCCATTGAACAATTTAAATTTAAATCATTTGGAAGCACATATCTTAGGTGGGTCAAATAGTGAGCATACATGGTACATTCCATTATGAAAGTATCATTAATAACAAGACATTTAATATAAGAAGTATCACCTTTAAGAAGGTCAAGCAATGGCACACCCGAACAGTGGCTCAAATGTGTCAAAACACTAAAAATCCAATTATGGAATAACCTTCGACATGAGAAGGATTGAGTTGTGGGTGTAACCACTAACAACTAATCACATATTTGTAAAGATCATAACTATATTATTCTAAAAAGTATAACCATGGAATGAAAATTTAAGAAAATGTTTCCAATGTAGTAAGTGGGCCCCACATGAACATTCAAAAAACAACAAACTTAAGGGAAAATTTATAGACCACCCACCTTAGGGTTGTATGATCCTTCTCCTCTAGTATCAACCTTTGATTTTCCCCGGATCAGAGTAGATGTAAGAAAATGTGGAAAACCCTCACATAGAGATATAGAGGTCGAGAGTGAAACAGAATAAGAACAAATAAAGTGGACTTGAGTACTTATCATTGTGCATCCAACATGTTTAACGGATGATCAATCGGACATCAGACAAAAGTGATATCCTAATCCCTATCCCTAGCCTTCTAAAAGCTCCAAATCAGTGAAAAATTAGAAAAATCCCACTGGTTCTTAGATTAAGAAGAAGGAGGAGTATTAATATATCATTAAGGAAAAAACTAGAAAAATACCTAGAAAAATCGCATGTGCACGGTGTCTCCAAAAGATGGTTTTCAGGCACCGACCAAGCCCCAAAAAACCCTAGAACCTCTACTAACTCATTATGAATCCATATTTGGTATAAATTAAAGGTTTATATTGAAAATTAAGGGATCCAAACTTGAGTGAAAAACAGGTTTCTTAGAGACTTCCCCCCTTAAAAGAACTCACACCCAAGTTATCCTTCCAAGGGTAATGAAACATTGTTTGAGAAAAAATCTCGCCACTGAGCACGTACATCATTTTCCCTCTCCCATATCTCATCCTGTACTCGCTTATGTTGTCATAGCACCCATATGAGAGGGATAGACATTCCTCAGATAACCTTCATTCTTTAGTCAATGAAGCATACTGGATACAATTCATTGGTAGCATTGGCATCTAACTCAACTTCCTCAGGATCAAATGTATGAGACTGGTCAGCATGATATTAGTGAATCTGTGAGATGTTAAAGATGTCATTCATGGAATGGTACCTCTAAGGTAGTATCAACCAATAGTCTACAAACCAAACTCTCTCTAGAATTACAAACGGTCTGACAAAATGAGGGGACAACTTTCCCAAATTCATTAACCGTCTATACCCTAGAATGGGAGATACTCGAAACAAAACACGATCCCCAACCTCAAACTCAAGTGGTCATAGATGGAAATCACCATAAGATTTCTGTCTAGAATGTGTAGTATTCGTACACTTCCTGATCAGATGTACCTATTCTGAAGTCGCTTGAACCATAGGATGGCTTTTTAGGGCTTCCTTGCCTGCCTATAGCCAGCACAAGGGTGAACGCCACGACCTATCATATAAGTCCTCAAAAAGGATCCATCTGGATCATCTCCTGAAAACTGTTATTATAAGAGAACTTGACAATAGGGATATGTTTTTTCCAAGAACTTTTGAAATCAAGTACACATGCTCAGATCATATCCTCTAAAACATGTATCATCCGTTCCAATTTCCCATCAGTCTATGTGTGAAAGGCTGTTCTTAGAAGCACCTGAGATCCCATATATTTCTAAAAACCCTTCCATAATCATGAAGTGAAACGAGCATTCCAATCTGAAACAATAGTACGTGGAACCCCATGTATTCGTATGATCTCAGAGACATACATTATTCCCAACTCATCAATTGAGAAAGTCTCCCATATATAAATAAAGTGGGATGATTTCATTAGTCGGTCAATGACTACCCAAATAGCATCTCTACCCCTCGAAGAACTAGGTAAGGTGACCAAAAAATCCATAGAAACGTCTTCCCATTTCCATTCCGGGACTGGAAGTGCCTGTAATAAGCCAACAGGTCTTTGGTGCTCCACCTTCACCTGATGACAAGTGGAACACCTAGTGATGAAGCCTTCACTCTGATCTTTCATTCCAGGCCACCAATACTGGCATCGCATATCTCAATACATCATCAAGATTCCTTGATGAGCTGCCCACTAAGAAGCATGAGACTCTTTCATCAACTCCTCTCTCATATTTGTAGGAACCCATATATGTCCACATGGATGCAGGAGGTTGTCTTTATCCATAGACCAATCCAGAGGCAGTTTATCTCGTGATATACTCTCACAAAGAACCAAACCTTTAGGATTGTACAATTTCCTACTCTTCACATTCTCATGGATTGAAGAGGTTACTGCTAAGGCTGAGAGGTAAGACTTCTTGTGAATATCATGAATCTCTAAGTGATGTTCATAAAAGAGGTCCATTAACATCCTTTCATCACTGGATTCATGTACTACATGAATCTTAGTTTTCTAACTCAATGCCTCAGTGACCACATTTCCCTTTCTAGGAGTATAGGAAAGAACAAAATCAAAGGATAATAGATATTTGACCCATCTTCCATGTCTGAGGTTCAAGTCATGCTGAGAAAATATATACTTCAGTATTTTGTGATCTGTACACACCACAAAGATCTCACCCAATAGATAGTGTCTCTATCTATGTAAGGCATGGACAACAGTTTCTAGATCAAGGTCGTGTGTCATGTAATTTCTCTCATGAGGCCTCAACTACTGATATTTGTACGCAACAACTTTGTCTCCCTATAACAACACTACTCCTGGTCCAATTCTTAATGCATCACAGAACACGATATAACCTTTAACTAGTTTTGGAAGAATCAGAATAGGTGCCGATACAAGCCTCCATTTTAACTCCTAAAAGGATTTATCACAATCTTCTGACCACATGAACTTAATACCCTTCATTATAAGTCCACTAAGATGTGAAGCAAGATGTGAGAAGTCCTGTGTAAAATGCATGTAATTCCCATCCATCCCCAAGAAGCTTTGTATATCGAACACATTCTTGGGCTGCTCCCAGGAAACTACAACGCTAACCTTATTAGGATAAAAAAACTCAGACTTTTGAGATAAAATGTCCCAAGAAGTGGACATTGTCAATCCATAAGTCGCATTTAGAAATCTTGACATAAAGTTGATTCTCTCTCAGTGTAATTAGAATGATATCAAGTTGTTTGGCATGGTTTTTATGAGTGTGATAATACACAAAGATTCCATCCACAAAGTCTATGACAAAAGAGTCCAAATTATGGTGCAAAACCCTATTCATCAAAGCCATGAAAACGACACGCACATTTATTAGACTGAAAAACATAACAAGATACTCATACAAACCATACATGATATGGAATGATGTAAAAGGTATGTATAATTGTATGACTCACACCTGAGGATAACCTAATCTCTGGTCGATCTTATAGAAAACTGTTACTCCTTAGAGCTGGTCAATGAGATCATCTATTTGAGGAAGTGGATATCGGTTCTTGAACATAAGCTTGTTCAACTTTCTATAATCTACATATAGATGAATAATTACATCAACCTTCTTAGAGAAAATCATGGGTGAACCCCTAGAATATGTACTTAGCCTTATAAAGTCTTTTTCCTCAAGGTCGTCTATTTGCTGCTTGAGGTCCTACAGCTAATTAGGTGCTATCCTATACAGAGGAATGGAAATTGGAGATGCTCCAGGAAAAAGGTCAATTGTAAACTCTACCACTCTCTTAAAAGATAATATAGAAAATTAATTAGGAAATACATCCCTAAAATGATCAAATACAGGAAGGAAATCAGTTTTAAGAAAACCTTGGTCTTCCACGAAACGATTTGCAATTTGGGAAACCACTCCACCTAGCCGATGATGCTTCAGATCCCACTCACCTTTGAAAAGATAATTGCTGCCTTCTGGCGATGTAAAAGATATCCTATGGTGATTTCAATCTAAAAAGGTGTGAAAGTGGAAAACCCAATCTTTCTTGAGAATGACATCAAATACCATCATCTTGAGAATAATGAGATTCCACAAGAAATGGAAAATGACTACCTCAAGGGGACAGTCCCTGCATTGGCATATGCCTTTTGTCTGTATTCCCCATGGTGTTTCGAGGGTCATTACACCATAGTGATATTGTATCTCTAGTTTGATACTTTCCATGAAAGATACAGAAATGAAAGATTTTTATGCACCTATATCAAACAAAGTATATACAATAGTAGAGGATACTATAATATTACCTCGTACTATAGATGGCCCCACAAATAGATCATTGGGCCTCGGCTATAAAGCATGCAACTGACCTGATCCACAACCATATGGAACATATGGACTACCATGATCCAGACTATTCTGTTGGTGCTACTAGCAATCAGGGGTCAGAATACCACATCCATGACCTCCTCCTCATCCAGACCTACCATTTTTTTCCAATTCCTCGCCTGATGTGGTGCAAAAGAGCACACTCCTAAAGATGGAGCTACCACAGATCCTTTTCCACTAGATACTGGTGGAAAAGTCTTGCAAAAGAACTAAAGATGACCCATATGGAGACAAGATCAACACTCTATAGGGACTCCGTAACATTGGGGATTTTTATTCCCCAGTCTTTCACACTGATGACACACCATAAAGCTATCAAACTGGATACTCTGGCTGCCACTAACTTGATGAAAAACATCAAGGAAGCATTTCCTACCCCTGGAAGAACTACTGGCTTGATGCGGCACTGGTCTTTTAAACCCGGTACTTTTGTTGTCCCTTAGGCTGCACTCAGGGATAAGGGATTGATAAACTATTTCATAAAAGTTAGGAAGGATAAAGACATTCACCTGAGTTTAGACGGTGTAATGAAGCCCATCCTCAAAACATCTACCACGTGAAAGCTCATAACCATCTAGAAGCAGTGAAAAGCATTGTAAATCAATGAAATTTGATAAATACTTCATAACTGTCATAGAACACTACTCATGATGCATAAACTCTCTGGATATGTCAACCCTCAGTGCCTAAGAAAAGAACTGATCATAGAACGAAGTCTATAAGTCAACCCATAACATGGCATGATGACTATTGGCCTTGGTAACTACATCCCACCAACGATTGGTTGAATCCCAAAAAAATGTATGTATCATTCATGACTATTCTATCTAGAGGCATTTCCAAATGCTCAAATATATATTTCATGACATCTAGCCAAGACTCAATAGCTTGAGAACTACCATACCTTAAAAAAGTGGGAAGATGCAGCTGCTGGAACTCTCATGTCAGATCATCCATCGTAGGTGCAACCCATGGAGCACCTTACATGGAATGCATCAGTCATAAGAAACTATCATAGAATTGATCAACAATTCTCAGATCTGGTAGAGCAAGAAGTGCCTCAAGTGGAACTCCTAGAAGTAAGACTAGAGGATCAAGGCCCATTATGTCTGGAAAATGGTACCATCACCCTCTTGACAAACAACATGAGAACGTAGTGGCGGAATTGTGCTTTAAATTCCAAGAACTCACCTCAAAACAATCATATAATCATAAGATAGAATCACTAGAAGAAACTGATCACAAGAAAAATCACCAACCAGAGTATACTACCCAAACTACCTGCTTAGACAGCCAAGAATCGGTAAGTACTCAAGTATACGATTCATGTCATTTGTCAGTTAATTATTAGGATAACCTCTTTACCTTTCATAATAATGACAAGGTGGGATATGTATTTGCAACCAATTCATTTTAGATTTCAGGATTCACTTTATAATGGAGAACCATTTATGTTGAATCAGTGCCCATACACTTATCACAAGAAATGATACCAATTTATTTATAGTATAATGTCTCGACATGGTAAATTACTCATCCCAACACATGAGGGCCCATAAACCTCATGAATTAAAACAAGAAATCACTCAAACTCAACCAAGAGTAATACAATTACTAGAATCTATAACAACATCATTCAACAATCATAAGAATATCATCCAATGTAAAGCAGTGAAATGCACAAATATGGTATGGCAATATGCATGACATGTGAATTCTAGGTACCTATAATGATGCATGTAGCAATGCATCTTGCCCTCATATCATCGGGTCTAGGATAAAATAATTCCACAAATAGAAAAATAATCAATAACACCACACAACATGTGTGTCACCCAATGGTGAAATAATATTAACTTTAATAATAAAAAGCATAATAACAATTACAATTTAGGATAGTTGGTTTTTACCCTGAACATGGGTTCGTGACGCCCCAGCATAACTTATGACCAAGTACCAAAAATTTCTATTCTCCAATATATTGTCTATAAATAGAAAAGAATGAAAAGAATACAATAATTGCATCACCTCTAATACCACTTTGTGATAAACCAAACCCAGATGCCACTTAACGGGGGCCCCGATCCTAGTGGTCCACCAAGCTGCAAGAGTATCTTCCCGAATTCCAGAGTCTACCAACTAGCAGTGGGGGCCTAAGGTGTGTTTGTGGGAAGACAATGACCTCATTAGTAGAGTGTGTCATGACAGAAGCAATATAAAGGAATATTAAAGAGCAGAAGCAATATAAATGATATAAATAAACAATGGAAGCAAACTGATGTAATTGATAAATGAGAATAAAAATAATTGTATCAATTAGAACAATGATGACGTCATGTCATGTAAATAGAAAACTGAAAAGGTTGGATACAAGATAGCAAGAATAACATGTTCAACAAGGTTAAAGAAAACAAATACTACTCCAAGCATCCTGAGATTTTACTCAGTCATCTGTTATCAAGCTCTATCCGATCAGCACGCAATCATCTTTTGGAAGCTATATGCTTCCCTTTTTCAATAACTACAACCATTCAATCCACTTTGAGTACTGAACATCTTCTAAAGAGGGTGTGTGATAAATCTCAGGGGGTCACCACCAACATTGTCTGTAACATAAAACCCACGTAATGGAATATAGTAGTGTGTAGGAATGTATATATAAATAAAGGAAACTGTACAAAGTAACTAAATACAAATATACCTACTTCATCCCTCAGTTGGTTTCTAGACAAATAACTAGTTCATTATTAATCCATTACCATTTAATGTTAATAGGTCACACGAGGCATATCCAGCACTGACATCACCTCATGATGGTATAAGTAGTGAATGTCTCAAGACCTAATAGGGAATCCTAAAAATGATATCTAGTGAGGGAGTTCTAGGGTAATAACCAAGGTAACGTAAAGTCATGGAATGCTAACCCAGTAGTATCTATGCCTTTCTAATGAGTATGTGTATAATCCAAGGATCATAATCCAAGGCATTCCATAATAAGGTGCCTACTGAGTCCAAGGTAATGTACCAATGTAAAACGAGACTACGAAAAGACAAAGCCCTATGGGGTTTCACCATGGCACCTACTAGTCAATATTAGATCCAAGGAGTGTATCTAAGATATCCTGTAATAATTAAAAGGACCCTATGGTGGTATACTGGGCATCTGAGGAATAGAAAATAACTGAATTCTAGGTGGTTATCAACCTAATAAAACTGTATCCTTGAATTGGAATGGGGTTCCTGAGACCCAAGGTATTCTCCTCTCAGAATACAAGGTGATATTGAGTCACCAATTCATATTTTATGTTTAAATAATTTAATAATTCATTTGGTTCATGTATTTCCATATATTAGTGTTTATAGGTTAGGTAGACTTGAAACCATTATTTTTTGACCAAGCCTTGTCTTCCATTAGAGTGGGTATGCCAATTAGAGTTACAACCATTTAATAAAATATTAATAAACAATTAAGGCATATTAAATTAGAGAGGTTCACTCCACAACCATACATTAACATGGAATGGGGTTCTACATACATGTAAACTTTATTCAATCTCATTTTTCAAGGCCATGTTATATACTTAGTATACTTTCCATTTCACATTTTTACATTTTATAAATTATTTGGAAGCCCATACCTTATGCAACTCAAATGGGGAGAATGTATAGTAAATACCATTATGGAATTATCTTTAATAACAATACATTTATTATAAGAAGTCTCACCTTTATAAAGGTCAAGAAAATTCAAACCCAAACGGTGGCTCAAATGTGTGAAAACACTAAAAACTCAATTATGGAATCACATTCGACAAGAGGTGGATTTAGTTGTGGGTGTAACCACTAAAAACATATCACATATTTGTAAATATCATAACCATAAAATTATAATATGTATAACCACGTCATTTGAGTTTATGAAATGGTTTCCAACAAAGCCGGTGGGCCCCACACGAATATTCCAAAAAAGACTAACTTTAGAAAAAATTTATAAACCACCCAACTTAGGATTGTAAAATCCTTATCCTCTGGTATCAGACCATGATTTTCTACAGATCATAGTATATTGGTTATAAAACACTCACATAGAGATATATAGGTTGAGAGTGAAATAGAAGAAGAATGGATAAAGAGTACTTGAGTACATACCATGTTGCATCCAATGTGAAAAACAGAAACTCGATCGGATTCCGGAAGAAGAAGATCTCCTAATCCCAAGCCTTGGAATTCAAAAATATCAAAATGGGTGAAAAAGGAGGAAACTAATATTGGTTCTTAGATTATGAACAATTAGGATTACTAATAGATAATTAAGGTAAAAAATTGGAAAATTACACAGAAAATATCTTGTGCATGGTTTATCTGCACGGTTTGTCAAACTATCTGCAAACCATGTGAGATGGCTCTGCCCGAAATAATATCCTATGTACAGTTTGATCAAACCATGCACAATCCATGCACAGGTACCTACAGAAAATGGATGCTCACATGGATAGGTCACACGGCTATGCGCCAACCATGTGAGGTGGCTCTGTCTAAAAAAACACCATCCACACGGTGTGAAAACCCATGTGGAAATCCAACATGGTTTACTTTAAACTATGCGCAGATCCTTTCTTCTCCAAAATAAGGGTTCTGAGCTCTGAACAATCCCTGGAAACCCTCGGAACCTTCACTAACTCATTTGTCATCCATATTTGTTCTATATTAAAGGTTTAGAAAAAACATTAAAGGATCTATACCTGAGTGAAAAACTGGGTTCTTACACCATGATGAGACTATAAATATTATCCTACTGTGAATGACAGGATTATGTTATGGGGCGTGGTACCCAATGGGGATAGGTTTGTGAATGTTAGGTGGATATTTATTATGAATATCATAAATAGTTCATAGGATACCTCCACATGAGTATATCAAGGATTTCATCCTAAAAACCTATGGTATTATCCATTGTATATAAAATTTCACATGTCATACTTATTGTTGGGTGTTAATTAATTCTTTGGTTACATTATTTATATTATCATGTTAGCTTCACATGATTGTAAATTTTTTGAATATACAATTAATTTGATTATTTATATTCCTTTATCAATTATATTACTCCATTATCTTACAAAATTCAATATGTTACTTTTATCCTTTAATATTATTTCATTACTTATGTCATGTTTTCCTTAGTTTAAGACATTTGTTACAATTTGTGGTTTTTTCTTCTATCTATATAATATTTCTCCTCATTTTGTTTTTGTAACGCCCCGACCCCAGCTACCCAGAGTCGGTGCATTACTTCGTAACATTGGCATGATCACAAAAGATCAAGTCTCGAAAGACCGATTAGTTTAGTAGCCTTGGAAACACTAGATACATTCGTAAACGTTACATTACATCACAAAGTGAAAAACTATAATAACATAGTCTCCATAGTCCACACTTCTATCCTCTTCGGACTATCCCTATAGGTCATTCTTAAAATACTTCTTCACATCCTGGAAAATATTAAAACATTGAAAGGGGTGAGCTCAGATGCTCAGTAAGGTTAACAATATAGCGGAAGCTTTCATAAATAAAAAATTAACATTTAAGGCAATGAATAACTAAAACAAAAGCCTTTTAAACTTGAACTTCAACATAATATGGAAAAAGTAAAATGAGATAATGCCATTTACTTCTTCACATGGATATTCTACTGGTCGAATAATCACATGCAATATCAATAACCACTTTCATAATGATGGAATGCATAATGCCAGACTATCATAACCACGTAGTCAAGGCCTCGTGCCAAGACCACAAATAAGATTTTGTCAAGGCCTCATGCCAAGACACTAGTTTGTGTCATGAGACCTGCCGATGCATCGAGGAGCTATAGCGGGCTCCACCCGTCACTTATTAAGTCCAATGCATTCCTCATATGAATAGGTTTAAACATATCATAAACCATAACATAATCGTATCACATAAAACATGCATAAAGGAAACATAACATTTCCATATTTCAATCACAAGATATCAATACAACACATTGATATAATAAAAACGCTTTCAAAACCATTTTCAATACCAAAATAAAAGAAAATTAAAACTTTGTATTTATTTTTCATTAAAAAAAATGATGGCTTGTAGAGGAAGTCGAAACTCAAATAATGGTCACGGAGGCGGAGAAGTCGTTGTCGCCGCATAAGTACGGAAAGAAAAACATTCCCTTTTTGTCGTTTAGTAAAACGCTTCGTATAAAAAATATTCCTTTTGAATAAACATAAAAGTCAAAGGGGTTTATACACCGTATAAAAGAAAGTTGTGTATAAAGCCAAATATGCCTCAATGAAAGGAGATTGAGACAAAGTCCTTAAAAAGATTATTTTTAAAATAAAATAGATCTATTATTTGTATTCACTATAGGTACACATAAATAAAGTAAAAATACAAAATAGGACATAATAATATCATGACATAATTTGGAAGTAGGAGATTAACCCAAAGAAAGGAAGTTGGGTTAAGAAATTCCCTTACCTCGTGTCCGACTTGACTCAATCATTCTTTAACCTCCTGAATAATAAACTATAGTTAATATATACCTTATTAAGAACCATTTTTAATTTCATTATCATTTTTATATCACTTATTACAATGTTATGAACATTATGTAATTATTTAAGTTAATAACGATCGTTTTGTCGATCTTTGTTACTTGAGTCAACAATAAATTTCTTATAATTACAAGTTGTTTATGTGGTAGAATATCCATTATCTCCAGAATTATATTCATAATTTAGATTTCATATATATCATATATATCCAGTATATACATTCATTTATAATATTACTTAACATTTAGAGGTAAGAAATGAAATGCACCGTTCATGGAGACGGTAAGCCGTACGTACGCATGAACGCTACTTTCATTTCTATTTCATATTTAATGGAACGAAATCATAATGATATAAGTGTATAATATAATTCCAGTATAATATAGTGTATTATACGATTTACTCCATCCTTTATACATCCCACATATGTCATTAACGATTCAAATCACTTTGAGGGGGCGGTAGTCCGCACTTCCTAAAATGAAATTATCGTGTTTTACCCATAATGGAAATCATAAAGTATGCCATAAATGAGAAATACAGAAGCATAATTAAAATATAAAAATATTATATATCATATATAAAAATAGTGACATCTTAATGGCCACCTTTGAAGGTGTTATATGAGTGTTGAACAATCATCGTTTCGTGAGGCAGAAATTCGTCATCCACAGAAACCGTATGTTCTTTAACCATTATATGTAGGTGTGTGTAAGTGTAGCTCGAATACTTCTTATAACAACATCCTAGTATATTTAGGATACTGGTGTTGTTACAAAAGAAATGAATAAAAAGAGTTTAGGGGGTTGGAGAAGAAAAACAAAACAAAACAACATTAGAGAAGACATTACCTCAAAATCGGGTAACTCTTTTTGATTTGAGCCAAAGGCTTCCTTGGGAAGAGTTCTGCCAAAAGTGAGGCTTATAGGAGTAAGAGAGGGATGTTGGGAGAGTATTTGGGCAGAGGTTGGCCGAGCCAAATGGCTTTAAAGTGTAAATGAGGTGGGATAGGTGGGGGCCTTTTATAAGTGGAGAGGAGGGGCTCTTTTGGAAAGATTGAAATGTTACATTATTATACAATGCTTTTCGGATTCTAAAGGTCCCACACTTATATAATTCGTGGCTAAGGTGATAAGGGTTCGAAATAGCTTCATCCAATAGGCTTTGGACAAGTGTAAGCCTTGGATTTTGCATTATCTTCTCATTTTATTTAAATCGTTAAATAATGAGGTCATCGCCACATCATAATGATGTCATAAATAATTTAATTTATTTAATGTCTAAAAATTATAAAAAAAATACTATGATGTAATAAATCTTCTTAGATTTATAATGAATATTTATAATCAAAATTTGGACTTGTGTAACCCTACGTAAAAATTGTTTTAGTAAAACATTTTATGTTTGTGTCATTTTTTACTTTAACATTAAATAAAAGGTGTTTATGTCATTTTATAACTAAAGTGGCTCCATGGGGTCCCCAAGTTGACCCATGGGTTGTCTTGGTCGGCTATGACTCATCCAATAGGAGTAGGACAAGTGTCATGCTCATCTCATATTATAAAAACATTGTTTTTACCTTAAACTACACTAATTAACTCTAATCGCGATTAAGAACTTAAAAGTTACTATTCACCAAAAAATTATTTTAATCTCATTGAACCACATTTTACTTCTTAATGACAACCATGTATGTCGGATTTTTGAAAATCAAATCACAGAAGTGGTAATATTTCATTTAAACGAAAAATTAGTTATTTAACTACCACTTAGTGGTTTCACTATTCATCAAAAATTGAAGTTTTTCAGAACAAAGCCAAAATTTCACCCTAAGCTATAATTGATATTCCGAATGCAAAAATGATGTCTATTTTAAAAAATTACAAACATATAAGTTGCATTAATTATTTTTATAATTAATTCCCGCTGTTACAACAAATAGCATGTTTTTAAGAAACAATTTATATCAAAAGATTGGCAATTGTTTATGTCCAATTTCAATGTTAAATTAATTCTAATGACCACCATTGGATAAAATGGTAAAAATATATTCTAATTATACTTTAAAACCACTCAATATTATAACTTATCACTATAAATTATTTTGATTAAAAAAGTTGTTTTGAGTATTTTTCACTATTCATAAAAGTTGGAAGTTCTCGGAAAATTACAAAAAATTCAACTTTGGATAATTTCGAAATTACGAATACAAAAATGAAGTTCATTTTGAAATATAAAATTTCTATAAATTTAAAAAGTGGTTTTTACTATTCATAACGGCTACTTTTATTAGTCGCGGTGTTTTAGAACTCGAAGTTGCGTACAATGCAAGTCATTGCATTATTGAATGAGAAGCGTATCATGGAAGCTCGGGGTGTTACATTCTCCCCTCCTTCAATAAATTGCGTCCTCGCAATTTGAAATTTTTTTTCTTTGAAAATAAAAGGTTGAAAAGAGAAAATACCTTTGTGGAAAACCCACATCGGAAATAAGATTAATAAAATTTAGCCTTAATAAGAGGGAAATGGAAATAAGAAAGTCACCACCAAATTATGATCTCGATAAGGAGAACATTGGTGGCAATTAGAGACATATAATTGGAGGAAAAACGTAAATATTTGTAGGGAGTGATTGAGGTCATCAATCACAATCAACTGTCAAATTGAGGGCCTCAAAGCCTTCAATCTATGTTGATTTAAAATATCATCAGTTCAACAAGACATAAGGTATTAGGATAACACATTTTTTTGTTTTAATATCCCTTTACTAAAGTTTAAGAATTAATTTATTCATTGAATAAGAGATAGGTATATATATTTTCATGCTTGACAATTAGAGTTTCAACCTTCAACTCATCTTTCACTCAAAAAGATAATAGAACTCAAAAATATTATACTTATCCTAATTGTATAAGGTTCCAAATGTTAACACATACCATTTAGATTATTAAAATTATTTTGTAATAACTGGGGACTTACTGTAGGATAGTGGTAGGAAATAAAGGTCTGTCGCACTATGATTGTGGGTTCGATTCCTGCAACATTGTCTGACGCGACGGGTTATGCCCCACCCTGCAGGTTGTCCTTTTACTAAAACTATAGTATTATAATATTCCAAAAATAAACTTCAAAAATGTTTTAACCTTTAACAATACTATCCAAAGATCAACTTAATCCATTCCAACCTTTATAGTTATCCAAAATACTTCTGTCCAACTCACAGTCCAAATTTTATAAGGAAGGTAAACATAATGAAGATCCTTTTTTCCATGTAACAACATGTGAACACCTTCATCATGTATTCTTTTTAAACATACTGAATTACCATGATCCCTTATTCCTTATAGAATACTAGATATACTCCTTCTATCCAAAAATGTATACAAATAATCAATCAGTTTCAAGGAAGTTAAGAATATCCAATATAATTTATCCAAATCAATCACGTTATATTCCAAAATCACTATCTCGGTATCAGAACCATATTATGGTTTATCTTTCTCTCAACCATATATTTTCCAAAAATTTAACCTACTGTGGAGTCACATTTCTTGGTTCCACACAATCTCAAGTCCTTGATGAAATAGTACTGCAGTACAATCCTTATATACTCCATAATTATTATAACCAGTACATCATTGATACAACACTCAAATTACAAAATTCTTTAATAACAACATAAGAACTCTAATCATTACTCCTCATCTGTGGTAGTATCATAACTTGATTATTATCCAATAACATCATTTGGGGCATACTCTGATGATTTGGACATTGGTTTGCGTAGTGTCCCCAATCCTTGCAGAAGAAGCATTGTACATTTGAAATCATTTTCTTACCCTTACAGTCACGCACTTTGTGTCCTTTTTCTCTACACTTATAAAAAACTCCCATTCCCTTTAGGCAAGTTCCATGATGTTTCTTCCCACAGTTACCGCATATTGGAAAATTCTTCTTTCCCCTCATCCCTTTATCCATCATTCTCTCTTCCATCCCTTTCGTCTCTTGCTTCGCTTCAAAGCCATAGGACTCAGAGAATTCTTTACTTATCTTATTAACACATGATACTATTTCTTCATATGTTGAGAACACATGGGAGACTATTTCCCTTCGAAATGTTGGCTTAATACCGTGAAAGATACGACCCTTCTTACTCTTTGGATCATACGTACTGCTGGAGTTCACATTCCTTCTACTGGGCGCCATTTCTATACAATGGCATAAACTAGAGTAGTTTATGAATCAAAATACATAATTCCATACTTATAAAATACTTAACATAAAGTGAACTATTTATGGATATAATCCATAATCATAAAAAGGTTTTCTTTGAGTAAGTATATACTCATAACCGTTCATAGTGGTTGGTAAAGAAAACGAGAATTATCCTAAGCATATCCCCCGGGAGTGTCGTAACCAAGAGTGCAGCAAGGCCCGTTGTCGTGTACCAGTTCCCGTTCGAGTCTAGCTCAAAGCGGTGTTTTCGGGTTTTACCCCTAGGTACATCAGTGCCAGAGCCACCTCTACCTGATCGTATCCAGACAGGGATGTATTTCTCGGAAAACTCACAAAATATCTATAATAACAAAATTCTAGGACGTTCTTCTATACCAATCCTCAAAGTCTATCTCTGGGCTATGTGCTCTAATCAGAGTTTATCTAAATCTAGCTTCCAAGGTTAGTACTAAACTGCCTCTGATACCAACTGTAACGCCCCAACCCCAGCTACCCAGAGTCGGTGCATTACTTCGTAACATTGGCATGATCACAAAAGATCAAGTCTTGAAAGACCGATTAGTTTAGTAGCCTTGGAAACACTAGATACATTCGTAAATGTTACATTACATCACAAAGTGAAAAACTATAATAACATAGTCTCCATAGTCCACACTTCTATCCTCTTCGGACTATCCCTGTAGGTCATTCATAAAATACTTCTTCACATCCTGGAAAATTTTAAAACATTGAAAGTGGTGAGCTCAGATGCTCAGTAAGGTTAACAATATAGCGGAAGCTTTCATAAATAAAAAATTAACATTTAAGGCAATGAATAACTAAAACAAAAGCCTTTTAAACTTGAACTTCAACATAATATGGCAAAAGTAAAATGAGATAATTCCATTTACTTCTTCACATGGATATTCTACTGGTCGAATAATCACATGCAATATCAATAACCACTTTCATAATGATGGAATGCATAATGCCAGACTATCATAACCACGTAGTCAAGGCCTCATGACAAGACCACAAATAATATTTTGTCAAGGCCTCGTGCCAAGACACTAGTTTGTCTCATGAGACCTGCCGATGCATCGAGGAGCTATAGCGGGCTCCACCCGTCACTTATTAAGTCCAATGCATTCCTCATATGAATAGGTTTAAACATATCATAAACCATAACATAATCGTATCACATAAAACATGCATAAAGGAAACATAACATTTCCATATTTCAATCACAAGATATCAATACAACACATTTATATAATAAAAACGCTTTCAAAACCATTTTCAATACCAAAATAAAAGAAAATTAAAACTTTGTATTTATTTTTCATTAAAAAAATGATGGCTTGTAGAGGAAGCCGAAACTCAAATAATGGTCACGGCGGCGGAGAAGTCGTTGTCGCCGCATAAGTACGGAAAGAAAAACATTCCCTTTTTGTCATTTAGTAAAACTCTTCGTATAAAAAAGATTCCTTTCGAATAAACATAAAAGTCAAAGGGGTTTATACACCGTATAAAAGAAAGTTGTGTATAAAGCCAAATATGCCTCAATGAAAGGAGATTGAGACGAAGTCCATAAAAAGATCATTTTTAAAATAAAATAGATCTATTATGTGTATTCACTATAGGTACACATAAAGAAAGTAAAAATACAAAATAGTACATAATAATATCATGACATAATTTGGAAGTAGGAGATTAACCCAAAGAAAGGAAGTTGGGTTAAGAAATTCCCTTACCTCGTGTCCGACTTGACTCAATCGTTCTTTAACCTCCTGAATAATAAACTAGAGTTAATATATACCTTATTAAGAACCATTTTTAATTTCATTATCCTTTTTATATCACTTATTACAATTTTATGAATATTATGTAATTATTTAAGTTAATAACGGTCGTTTTGTCGATCTTTGTTACTTGAGTCAACAATAAGTTTCTTATAATTACAAGTTGTTTATGTGGTAGAATATCCATTATCTCCAGAATTATATTCATAATTTAGATGTCATATATATCATATATATCCAGTATATACATTCATTTATAATATTACTTAACATTTAGAGGTAAGAAATGAAATGCACCGTTCATGGAGACGGTAAGCCGTACGTACGCATGAACGCTACTTTCATTTCTATTTCATATTTAATGGAACGAAATAATAATGATATAAGTGTATAATATAATTCCAGTATAATATAGTGTATAATACCATTTACTCCATCCTTTATACATCCCACATATGGCATTAACGATTCAAATCACTTTGAGGGGGCGGTAGTCCGCACTTCCTAAAATGAAATTATCACGTTTTACCCATAATGGAAATCATAAAGTATGCCATAAATGAGAAATACAGAAGCATAAGTAAAATATAAACATATTATATATCATATATAAAAATAGTTACATCTTAATGGCCACCTTTTAAGGTGTTATATGAGTGTTGAACAATCATCGTTTCGTGAGGCAGAAATTCGCCATCCACAGAAACCGTATGTTCTTTAACCATTAGATGTAGGTGTGTGTAAGTGTAGATAGAATACTTCTTATAACAACATCCTAGTATATTGAGGATACTTTTGTTGTTACAAAAGAAATGAATAAAAAGATTTTAGGGGGTTGTAGAAGAAAAACAAAACAAAACAACATTAGAGAAGACATTACCTCAAAATCGGGTAACTCTTTTTGATTTGAGCCAAAGGCTTCCTTGGGAAGAGTTCTGCCCAAATTGAGGCTTCTAGGAGTAAGATAGGGATGTTGGGAGAGTATTTGGGAAGAGGTTGGCCGAGCCAAATGGCTTTAAAGTGTAAATGAGGTGGGATAGGTGGGGGCCTTTTATAAGTGGAGAGGAGGGGCTCTTTTGGAAAGATTGAAATGTTACATTATTATACAATGCTTTTCGGATTCTAAAGGTCCCACACTTATATAATTCGTGGATAAGGTGATAAGGGTTTGAAATATCTTAATACAATAGGCTTTGTACAAGTTTAAGCCTTGGATTCTGCATTTTCTTCTCATTTTATTTAAATCGTTAAATAATGAGTTCATCGCCACATCAAAATGATGTCATAAATAATTTAATTTATTTAATGTCTAAAAATTATAAAAAAATACTATGATGTAGGAAATATTTTTATCTTTCTAATTAATATTTATAATCAAAATTTGGACTTGTGTAACCCCACGTAAAAATTGTTTTAGTAAAACATTTTATGTTTGTGTCATTTTTTTACTTTAACATTAAATAAAAGGTGTTTATGTCATTTTCTAACTAAAGTGGCTCCATGGGGTCCCCAAGTTGACCCATGGGTTGTCTTGGTCGGCCATGACTCATCCAATAGGAGTAGGACAAGTGTCATGCTCATCTCATATTATAAAAACATTGTTTTTACCTTAAACTACACTAATTAACTCTAATCGCGATTAAGAACTTAAAAGTTACTATTCACCAAAAAAATATTTTAATCTCATTGAACCACATTTTACTTCTTAATGACAACCATGTATGTCGGATTTTTGAAAATCAAATCACAGAAGTGGTAATATTTCATTTAAACGAAAAATCAGTTATTTAACTACCACTTAGTGGTTTCACTATTCATCAAAAATTAAAGTTTTTCAGAACAAAGCCAAAATTTCACCCTAAGCTATAATTGATATTCCGAATTCAAAAATGATGTCTATTTTACAAAATTCGAAACATATAAGTTGCATTAATTATTTTTATAATTAATTCTCGTTGTTACAACAAATAGCGTGTTTTTAAGAAACAATTTATATCAAAAGATTGGCAATTGTTTATGTCCAATTTCAATGTTAAATTAATTCTAATGACCACCATTGGATAAAATGGTAAAAATATATTCTAATTATACTTTAAAACCACTCAATATTATAACTTATCACTATAAATTATTTTGATTAAAAAAGTTGTTTTGAGTATTTTTCACTATTCATAAAAATTGGAAGTTCTCGGAAAATTACAAAAAATTCAACTTTGGATAATTTCGATATTACGAATACAAAAATGAAGTTCATTTTGAAATATAAAATTTCTATAAATTTAAAAAGTGGTTTTTACTATTCATAACGGCTAATTTTATTAGTCGCGGTGTTTTAGAACTCGAAGTTGCGTACAATGCAAGTCATTGCATTATTGAATGAGAAGCGTATCATGGAAGCTCGGGGTGTTACAGTTTTCAAATGTGTTTTAATTTAAATGAAATACAAAATTTTTTTAATGTAATTTATCATTATATTTATTTTTACTTAGTAATCTACACATTGTTCATTTCTCTTGATATTTACATTATTTCATGTCAAATATTTATGGATTATATTATTCAGTAATTATGTTTGTCTTATCTATGAAACAATTTATTTTGATATGGATGGAATTAAAATGTCTGGATGCACCATAAATTGATTATAAAATTATATTTATGTTTATAATTTAATATTTTTTCCCTATTTTATATTTTTAGGATGTATTTTTTGTAGCCTTAAATTTTTATCTTCACTATATAACTATAATATAAATTTTCACTATATATGGTAAAAAAAACTAGCCATGGTTTAAACTATCAATGAATCCTTGGTAGTTTTGAGAGGAAAACCACTGATAAAGATATAATCATCACCAATAAAAAATAAATATGAAACAATTCCTAAAAACCACCTTTAAATGGGAGAAACCATAGAAAGTTCGATGTTGAAACCAACTTTAGCATAACTTGAAAAAATCGTCATAGAAACATTTGGATGTGGTTGAAACCACATAAAAATTAAAAAACAACCAATGTTGTTACCCTATTTGTTTATAGTGTAAGGCTTAACTGGTGGCTTGTACATAGATCCAGCTAGTGAGGCTGTAGTTGGATGACCTTTGAGAAAAAGGATTTATCAAACCTAGTGTGTCCCACTTGGAATATCAATTTTAATCATAAAAAATTATGGATGGTAGCTTCAGTAATACTATGTATTTTTTTCACCTAAATTAAGTAAAAATAAAAAAAAATGTACCCATTTTAGTATATTTATTACCTCATTGAATAATTGAGTGGTGAGTCTTAGTTCAAAAATATTTATCTCAGATCCATCTATTATAAGTTCTAGTTTTATGAGGCTAATATTATACAGAGGGCATTCAAATATCTCTCATTAAATTTTGCGTTTCTCATGATTTTTTCCACTATAATGCACGAAACCTTAGTTTTTATGGATCATATGAATAGTATTATCCATCTATACTGGGGTTGATTCTTAGTTGTCTTCATTGATGATATAATCATTCACTCTTTGTCATAATTGGGGAATTATGTGAATTATGTGATGGTTCTAGACTTATTTCAGGAGGACCATTTTTATGGAAATATCTTGGATTCTTGGTTTCATATCCATGATTTTCAAATTCTAGGTCATGTCATTTATTAATTAGGATTAGTTATGGACCCAGTAAAGATTAATGTTGTGCATTCATGGGATCCACCAAAGAGCATGCTACTTGTAGATAATTTTCATTGCGTATCGGGGTAATAAATGGAGTTCCAAGGAATAATTCACTTTTATAGCCACTCAATTAACTACTTTGAAATGTAATGTGTAACCATTTATATATACTAGGTTGGGTTTGTGAGCCTTTCTGATGTAAAGAAAGAGGTTGAAGAATGCTCTTTTGTTGAGATTACTAAATGAGTGAATTCAATACATTGTTTTTATGTGATGCATCTAGATCTATGATTGGTTGTATGGCCAAGTAGAGTAAGGTAACTATACCTTTTTATTTGATGAATTTTAGACCCCATGACAAAAAACTATGAACACTCATGACTTAGAGATGGAAGTGTTATTATTCGCACTAAATATATCGAGGAACTATCATATGGGAAATAATTTTCTTGTTTATACAGACCAACAGAGTCTTAGATACATAATTATATAGTGAGATCATATAATAAGGAAGATTCAATGGATATAGTTGTTATTGGACTATGAATTTGTGATAGAATATACACTTGGTAAGGAAAAAATGATGAAATTTTCCTAGAGTTTGAAGTATCTATATCACTTGGTAGTGTTGGTCTCTGAGTATTTTTCTTATTTGATATTGAACCAAGTGATGAAGAGTAGTGTAGTTTACCATTAGTCGATACTGATGACACCTATGCTACTCCAGTGTGTAAAAAAATCATAGTTGGGAGGCATTGACTATGAGATTATTTGATATAAGATCTTAGACTTATAATGTGGTATGGTATTATCTAACTATTGGTCAAATCCCATTTTTTATGGCTAATTAAATGTTTCATGTGATTATGATGGATATTGGGGGTGTTCTAGGGTTTCAGTCATGAAATTTTGGGAAGATATGTCATCCATTATAGGTTTCAAGTTTGGATAATGGTTAGTGCTAATAGTTCACTTGAACTGATGTCCCAACATAGGAGTGGTACATGGTTGATCAAAATGTGTGATCTTGGATAGATCTATATCACATGGAAATCACATAGTTTTCCCAACCATAAAGTTCCCTAACAAACTGTGTGACCTAGGACCCTTATTGGATACAGGTTGGCACACAGCTGGTGCATGGTTTGGAAAACCTTGCAGCCAAACCCTTTTCCTCTATAATAATTGGGAAATTTACCATTGTTCCCCTAGTTCCATAATAATTCATACATTATTTTCCTCCCCATTTATCATAAAATAGTTGGAGTGATGAACCTGACCCTCCCAAACATCCCAAGGATCAATCACCTTCATTTCATCGCCATTTGGAATGTTTTCAGGTATGGACTGAAGGTCCGAGTGATTATAACACTTATCATTTTTACTTTCTTTTATTGGGTCTTGTGAAATAATATCTCTTCTTTTGAATACCAAAAAAATATTTTTACAGTGGTTCTTCGGTTGGTTCGGTAAAGTGTTTTTAATTTTGGAAAAAAGGATAAGGTTTAACGAGTGCTAATATTCTGAATCATGATAGGTAGTCTATATGTTATATCGCCTAGCCTTGTTATTAAATGTATGTTTATGATTTGGTAAACTTCTGAGGTTGTGATATCTATTTGGTTATCCATGGTTAAAATCATTAATTTATTGGTTAATTAAGGAATTAAACCCCTCATGTTTCCTCTGGGATGCATTGAGGTTGATTAGACAAGGTTAAGGGTCACTCATTGGGTGTGACAATTTCTTGAACATGTAATTAAGTTGAAAAGTGTAGAATATAATTGTTAAGAGATAGGGCCCATGATTAGTATTTTGAAATGTTAGCTTGTGATATGAAATTAAACTTGTGGTAAGTGGATCTATTTTGTGGCATGGCTTGGTTATATTTTGGGTATTGGACTTGAGGATCTACACTAATGGGTTAGGTTAGACTGGGGGTTTAAACCCTAACTCTATAATTTAAGGGTTAGGGAGTTGGACTAAGGCTACCTTCCCCTGACAAAATCATGGTGTATTATTACCTATAATGAGTCTCCAATGCATGTGTTATGTGATTTTTTGTGGGTTTTCCCATAAAAATGTTGGTAACTTAATTATTTCCCCTATTTGTAGTTTAAATTACCGTCATAGGACTAATTGTTTTGAGGAAAATTCCTATACTAGGGAAAATAGTTAAAGTGGATAAAGTGAATATTCTTTAATAATGGAACCGAGTTATATTTTTTATCTTTTTATTCATTATATACCTATATACATGATCTATTATACATGATATTTTTATATACCCTTGGTGGTGGCCTACTGAATTGTACTCAAAACTAACATGCACCACCATCGGGTTTCTATATAGTATTCATGGTTGTAGTTCAACACATGGGAAAGATCATAATTCTAGATGGATTATTTGGGTGTGTGATGTGCAATGATGAGGGATTCATACTTGGGGTCAGGACCTGATTCTAGGATTCTTCAGTTTTTCATTATATTAGGTCTTCCATATAATAGGAAATGTATGAAATTTTATGGAATATATACTATTTGTTTTTAGTTGTGTACCCATGTTTAGAAATTGATTTGTGTTTCATGTTTATTGGTTTTACAAATTCTGTTATTTCCAATTGATATATATTGGGGATAACACTAATAAAGAGTGTATAGTTTCCCCATGTATTACATTAGACCCTCAATACTATTTTTATCCTTTATAGTATGTAAAGGCATGCCTGATGTTATGTGACAACCCATATCAGGTCATCAGATATAGTGGCTCCATGTCTAGGGACGTTAAAATGTGGTATCATAGGGTTTTTTTCTTTTATTTTTTCTTATTAATTGGGAATAGTATATGTGAGAGTAGGAAGTGTGGGGACATTTAATTGAGCTCATGCATGGGTGTAGCTAAACCATTTATAATGAAAATCCCGTTTTTCTAGGGTGGGATTATTGTTATTCATGTTTTTTATTACAGTTGGATGTTATTTCACATTGTATTATTCACTTCTTATGATATGTGATTAATTTTTGGTATTTTTGATACATCCAAAATAGATGGATTTTGTTCATACAAGCATCATTTTTGTTACCAATTGATATATGTGACATGCATCATGATATTAACACACGAGAAGGACATGTGGGATGTATGGGATAAAATGAATTTAATTCTCCTTGAAATTTGAAATTAATTATATCTTAAAGTGTATGCAATTGGGTAAAATGAATAATTATTATATAATTGTTAATGAATAGTTCAAAATGAAGTTTCATAAATTGGTTAAGATTTTTTTTCATTTAATTGTAAATATATAATGGTTACTAAATGAGTAAAATTATTTTTGTGATGGTAATATGGTTGAAAAGTGTGTCTAATGAATGACTGGTTACTATGTAATTTGTTATACCCCAAGTTGACTATGACATGTGGAATGGATGGCTGAGGGTAGTGAAATATATTTGATTATATATCCAGGGATAGTGTATAAATAATTGGTTATATATGTCTATTAGAGATCCTCATTTAGTTTAATATTTTGAATAATTATGTTGTGTGTTTTGAGATTCTTGTCTGGCATTGTAGTGTGATTCCATAATGACAATGTGTGTTTTTTGGGAAACATATAAACAATTTTGATAATTCTCCTCCATAGAATAAGATGGAACCCATTTTATACCCTGTAATAAAGGGTAAGTGTTGTTCCATGATAACTTATCACTATTTATGCAGATGAGGGGGAGAGATATATGGCAAGTTGTGCTGAGTATATTTTACTTTAATAGAGAGTTCTAGTTTCATCATCCTCTAACATTTTCTGTAGTGCATATTCTTTAAGTAGTCTAGTTTTGAATAGAATCAATCCAGACAATTCTTGAACACATGGAGACTCCTCATGAAAATATATTCAAGTTGGAAACTTATACATTATGGGGACACTAAAAACACTAGTGGATTATTGTGATTCATTCTAGGGATGCATAATGCATGTTATGGGAAATTTCTTAAGAAATTTTTCTGGAAGATGTTTATTTGGATACCTTGTGGCAGGAGAAGGCTATGAAGTTTTTGATTATGACTTAGGGGACTATGTTAGTGATGTATTTTTTGGCTTCTTCATGAACATACAATTCTTTTTTCAAGTATTTCAAGTGATTAGATATTTTGATTCATTTTTAAGATGGAGTTAGACATTATATCAAGTCCCAAGTTCATGTCCTACATTTAAATAGGTTTTTTAAAGTTTTCAATGACGATCTCATTTCAGAAGGAATCCTAAATGAGTCCTATAGTAGTGGAAATGTGGTCCCATTTGGGTGATCAAGTGGTGAAATTTTGATAGTAGTAAGTGTTTTATCAAGGGTTTTCAGTAGGGATGTGGTTGATAGAGAACTATAAGAAGTTGATAGGCCTCTCAGGATAATGATAATGTTTTATGATGTCAATTTAGTAGGCTATAACTCATGAATGGTTACTGTCCCTAACCAAAAGTTTAGTGTCGAGTGTATGGTAGGATGGTTCATGTGTAGAGGTTCTATAGGAACACTCAACAAATAGGAAATGATTTAGGATCAGGACTGACATAGTGAATATATAGTGGTTAGTAACCATATTCCAAAAGGATTATGGGGTTCTATGGTTCAAACTATTTGGGAAAGAGGACATTGTACTCTAGGAAAATGGTTTCCTTACCAGAAAGGTAGTGCATCACCTACAATTCAGACTGGAGCCCAGGGTAAAGGATATGTAATCTTCAGGAAGTTCATCCTTTTCTTGGAGGTGGGGAGGCTAAACCATTGACAGTTCAAGGTATGATTATTATAGCATCCACGATTAAAGTGATTTATTTAATATAGGTGATTAACACTCTTTTATATATACTTATTTTATAAATGGGTTATGTCTAGAAGTGTATCATATGTGTTGGGATATGTTGATTGATACACAATTATGTTTACGGGTAGAAAATATCCAGCAATGTATGGAGTATACCCTTATGGATGGCTGGTACTATTTCATGTGGGGCTTGTTTGTGCTTGAAATGTCAAGTTTTTACCTAATATTGGATAGGGAATGGATGGAGTCATATCAGACCCATATTGAATTTAATTTCCATAGGGTTACATTCACATCATTTAAGGTGGTTGATTAGGTTTTTCATTAGGAATGGGTTATCCATATATGTTGTATAGGTCTAAATTTTCTACACTTCGGTGAGCTCAAATCCAAAGTGGTATGTCTTGTGCTTGATGGTGTTGGATTAGAAAAATATTTTTTCCTCATGTAGTGGATCTGTTTCAGTATGTGTTTCCTAAGGACATCTAAATGTTTCTTATTAAGAGATATTTTGAGTTCAAAATTGTGTTGTTCCCTAGAGAAAAAATTATTCTGTTACTCTATATAAAATGATACTAAAATAACATCATTGACAAAAAAACTCAGTTTGAGGAATTGAATTATAAATGGTTTATTAATCATAGTATATCACCTTAGGGTATCTCATGTTTTATTTAAAAATAAGGTAGGTGGGACGTTTTTCTTTTGTCGATTATTAGAATTTGAATCATATGATGATTTAGAATCGATACCCTATTCCACGAATTGATGATCTTTTTGAACATCTATGATGTGCTCTAGTGTTCTCTAAAATTGATATTAGATCATGATATAATCAGATGAGGGTGATATCTTCTTATATATTATTGACTTATTTCATGAGAATGCAGGCTCTGTATTATTATTTTGGGTTCTGTTCAGTTTTACCAACATGGAAACAGTATTTTTGGAACTAATGATCCAAATAATTCTCTTGTACTTGGATCCTATCATAGTTGTCTTTTTGGGTAATTTCATGCTGTACTCTATGTGTAATTATGATTATTCCAAACATCCTGACATCACATTCGGTACACTGAGAGAGAATATGATATATTGCATGCTATCTAATTTTCATTTCTAGATTGACAGGGTACATTTCTTTGGTCAGATCTTCTCAGAGGAAGGTGTGTCGGTGGACCTAGAAAAAGTGAAATTAGTTTAGTCGTGGAAGAAGTCCAAGAATGTTTTTTATATTTGATTCATTCTAGGATTTTTGGGATATTACTGAAGGTTTTTAAAATACATTTCATGTTTTTTAGAACCACATTTGAGCCTAAACAATAAGTTCATCAAGATTGAATCATCATCACTGATCATCATCAAGATTGAATAGTATTTGGAATTTGAGGATTCTTTCCCAGAGTTATAGAGGTGGTTGACTACTATACTGATTTGGATTCTACCTATGTTTAGTAAGGAGTATACCTTGATTTGTGATGTGTTCAGTGTTGGGGTTCAAAATTTTTTGGTGCAATGTAACCAAGTTGTGGTTTATGGGTCACAATAATTGAGGTCACTTGAATGAAACTAACCTATTCATATTCTCGAGTTGGTTGTGGTGGTTCATGACTTAAAGCGTTGGCAGAACTAGTTGTTGGTGGAAAGGATTATTGTGTATACCAATCATAAAAGTCTTAAGTACATCTTCTACCAGAATTATTTTATTATTTGGACACACAAATGGGTTGATTACATGCATTCGTTTTATTTTGAGTTGGTCTACATGCCAGGAATGGGAACCAATGTTATAGATGGTTTGAGTTGGTAGACTCAAACTCAAGTAGTTCATAAATCTAGTTCTGAGTAGAGAATGACAAAAACATTTATTGAGATGCATCTATAGGTTTAGGATGTACAAGGAATAATTACCTTTTTATACTTAGTAGCTAAATCTGCATATCTAAACTGGACCAAGGATAGGCATTATAAGCATCTTGAGGTTTTTTCCTTAACGAAAGTTCTTTAAGGTGGGGAGTAACCTTTTTGATTGTACTATTGATAATAATGAGATTGTTTATGTATGTTTCCATGTTTTCATTCCAACTTGTATGCAAGAAAAGTTGATTCATGAGTTTCGTGATTCGAATAGGGTGGTTCATCTTGGATTAATAAAAAACTAGTGTGATCTTGTTTTATATTTTTGATGGCCACATATGAAAAAGAAGTTTTATATTTCATGATAGGATTCTAAAAATTTCCATAGGTGAAGGCCATGCATCAGTGACTATGTAGTTTTTTAAAGCCATCTCTCAACACTGAATAGAAGTGGGATGATGTCATGATTTATTTTGTGATAGTTCTACCAAGTGAGTCTCATAATAATGGTTGTATATATGTAGTATTTGATTAGTTAACTGTGGTGGAACATTTCTTACCAATTTAGGAGACATTTTATCATTTTATATTTAGTTTATTTATTTATTCAAGAGATATTGTGGTTTTAGGGTTTTCCACTAACTATAGTTTTAGATCATGATCATTATTTTACTTTACAATTATAGTAGGGGTTACAAAAGTTTTTTAGTACCTGGGTTTTTTTATGTATTTCAACCCATAGATAGACAGACAGTCGGACAACACAATTTTAGTACTAGAGAACATGTTTATTGAATGTTCCCTAGAAATTTGTGGGTCTTGGGAGATGCACATGATGATTTTTGAGTACATATATAAAAAAGTAACCATTAAACTATTTTTGTGGTACTAAATGAGGCACTCTATTGTAGTACATATAGATCTCCATTATGTTCGATAGAGCCTATGGAATCATAGTTTTTGGGATCGAGTCTCATGTAGGAGATGACTAATAAGGTCTATTTTATTCAGAAATGTATGGAAATTTCTTAGAGTAGTCAGAAGTCATACACTGAAAAAATAAATAAACTAAATCTAAAATGGTAAATGTCTCCTAAATTGGTAAGAAATGTTCCACCACAGTTAACTAATCCACTAATACATATATACAACCATTCCTATGAGACTTACTTGGCAGAACTATCACAAAATAAATCATGACATCATCCCACTTCTATTCAGTGTTGAGAGATGGCTTTAAAAAACTACATGGTCACTAATGCATGGCCTCAGTACTAGAGAACATGTTGATTGAATGTTCCCTATAAATTTGTGGGTCTTGGGAGATGCACATGATGATTTATGAGTACATATATATAAAAAGTAACCATTAAACTATTTTTGTGGGACTAAATGAGGCACTCTATTGTAGTACATATAGATCTCCATTATGTTGGATGGAGCCTATGGAATAATAGTTTTTGGGATCGAGCCTCATGTAGGAGATCACTAATAAGGTCTATTTTATTCAGAAATGTATGGAAATTTCATAGAGTAGTCAGAAGTCATACAATGATCAGCACAATCTACATCTTTAGTTTCTATTGGGTGATCGTGCATTCCATCAGGTGACTCCACTGGTAGGTCACTTCCTAATACGGAAACTACAAATGTGGGATCCTAAGTATGTTGTACGGTTTGATATTATTGACATGGTTGCACTATGGGAATATTGATTGTCTCTACCATAGTGGTATAGTGGCATGCATGATGTTTTTCATATGTCCCAACTTTAGGAATATCTCCCTGACCCTCCCTATGTGATAGATTCAAAGTATATTGAGCTTCTGGATTATGTTTATTTTTCATAATATATAGTTATTATGGTGTATCATAGTGATAATGTTTTTCAGAACAAGACTGTTCCATTGGTTTGAGTGTTATAGCAGTATAGTATCATCCAGAAAAAAATGGGATATAGATACATATATTCAGGTATTGAGACCCAATCATTTTAACACTAAGACATAGTTATTATTGGGAGTGCAGCTCAAGGAAGATCCATTATAAGTTGGGGAGATTGTATGATCTCGGGCATCTAATGAGGTATTTTTTATTTAAATTTTTTTTCAACCCCCTTTAATATTGTTAATTAAATGTTTTTTGACTCTATAAGGAGGCTTGGGGGTTTTCAAGGGGTTTAGGATGTGAACGGGGTACATATTGCTTCCAATTATTATTTTATTGTTGGAAAAATGGTTATTATAAATCATGTGCTAGAACAATGTGTCCTTGAGAGGGGTCGTGTATGGTTGATGAAATAGTGAATTGTGGGAGACCAACCCATGAAATCTTGGACAATGAAATCCCACATGGCTACCACATGGTTTGAAAAACAAAGTGGATATCTAGGAAATTGTGTGATTCAAACCCCCTCTTGGAAAGATGGTGTTTCTTGATTGGCGCACCATTATTTCAACCAAGCGGTCAAATCATGCCCCTCATTTAAAATGTATAGATTTACCATTTTTCCTTTCAGATCATAAGAAATAATTCACATTTTCCTACCTATTTTCCATTAATTACCAATCATAATGACCTAAACCCTCAAAAAGTTTCCATCAATTGGTCTCCCTCCTTTCTAAGACATTTGGAAAGAGGTTGGGTGTAGATCAAATCTTTGGGTGTATTTGACACTACTATTTTTTTACCTTTTTCATATTAATTATTTTTTAATCATTATCCTTCTTTATATGTTATAAAACCATTATTTATATGAGATCCATGATTTAGGATTGGAATGGTCTTTATGTGTGGATCCAAGGATAAGGTTACATGAGTGTTCTTCTTTGGAATCTATGTATGTGGTCAAAAAGTTACATCCAATAGTCTTATGGGTAAATTGATGTGTATGTGGTTTTTTTTGTAGTTGAACTTTACATTTGGCTTTCCACGGTTTAATTGGTGAATTGATTGGTTAATTTATGAAATTAAACCCTCATGATCCTTATGGGATGAAGTAAGGTTGATTAAACTATATTAAGGATGACCCATTGGGGTGTTCCACATTAATGGACATGGAATTGATTTGTTATGTGTAGAATTTTTTTTATGAGATAGAGCCCATGATTAATATATTGAAATGTTTACTTTATTTTTGAAATGAAATAATGGTATGTGTGCATAGTTGATGAAATGTCTTTGTGGTATGTGGGGTATTGGTCTTTAGGCTCTATGCCCATGGGTCAGGAAAGAGTGAGGCACTAAACCCCACCCCAATAATGTACAGTTTACAGAGAAGGAATGAGGCTCTATGCCATAACTAATGCATGTGATGTTAATACAATGGATGAGGATCCAAGGTAAGAGTTATGTATTGTTTGTTTTATGTTCTCCCTAGCATAGTATGTAACTTGATTATTCCTCCTATGAAGAGTTTATATGACTGGAACACGCAGAAGTGTGTTGACAAAAATAGTTTTCCTATGGAACAAATAATAAAAGTGGCTAATTTGAATCCTATTATCAAATGGAACTAGATTATATATTGTTTATTATTGTATTAAATATGTATGATCATACACTAATTTTGATAATTGATATTTTTTTGACACCATTGGTGGTTCCCTATCGATTCATACTCTCAGCATGCTCAGGGAGCCATTGGGTACTCGAGTAGACTTCATTTTCAATATCCATCACAATGGAATAGATCCAATTACATATGGTGGATTTGGGTGTAGGATATGCATGGATAATGGATTTATAGTTGGATTCAGGACCAATTTTATGGATTCCTTAGTTTTCCTTTATTTTGGAATTTCTCTACTGTTGGAAATATTTGAAATTAAATTACATATTTATAATTTTGTTGTGATATTATTCCCATTTTAGGGAAATTTAGTTATGATTCATGTATATTTGTTATATTGTTTCCTTTATTTCTTATTTTTATCTATTATTGATTACATTGATATATAGTGTATAGTCTCCCAATGTGTTACATTAGATCTTTGTTGCTAGTTTGCAGTCTCTAGCATATAGGGAGATGCACCTGAGGACATGTGGTGACCTATCTCGAAGAACTGGATATAGTGGAACCTGGGTTAGGGACATCACATACGGGACTAGATTTCATTAGGAGATTCGCTATATGGGTTTTATAAAATTGGGTATCATGTCTTCCAATACAAGGTATGGATTTTTTCTGGTCTTGTTATGATAAGAGGTGATGTGTGAATTTTACACTATACTTTGGTTGTATATATGGGTTTGTAAATGATATCGATGATATTCAGTTCTATTTTTGGAGGAAAATAATGAGGGGGAGTGTCATAATGTTCAACTCTCAAAATATAACATTTCAATATATAAATTATAAGAATCTAGATCCCACTAGTTGGACATAAAATCATTTTATTCCCATGAGTAATTGGGATGAAATATGAATAGACTTAGTGATATGACTTCAACATAAAGTTAGTGTACATGATTCAATCGATGTAATTATTAACATACATAGAAATTCAGTAAACTTTATTTCCAACATAAAGTATTATTCCATAGATATTTTTAGTAAATTGTATATATGGGAGATCGTTTGGATTCAAGTGGTACCCTTGAAGATTATCCTTGGCCATGATGATCAGTTCACATCAGGTTTTTGGGGAGTCGTTTAGGATGCCTTCATGAATCAATTAAGGATGAGTACATATTTTCATGACCAAAAAATTATTAAATCAGGTGGACCATTAAAAAGATGGAGGATACTCTAAGAGATTGTATGATATACTTTGACCGATGTTGGGAGGATAACATTACATTAGATTAGATTTCATATAATAATACCTATAAATCTTCTATTGATATGAAATCATTCAAGGCTCTGTACATGAGATCCTATATGTCCCACTTATGCTCGACTATGATTAGAGTGGAATCTATAATTTATCTAGATATGGTGTAGGATATGAGGGATAAACTACAAGAAATCCGCAATTTTATTAGTATATCTTATAGTTGATAGAATTCATACAGTGGTCGACATTGTCTGCCTTTCGCTCTAGATATGAGAGTCATTTTTTACTATGTGTCCTCTATGATGGGGATTTAAATGATTTTATTGGAAAATTAATATATCCATGAGGTTAATCGGGATATTCAAGATCTTAAAAATGATTGGCGAGGTTTATTTATACACTTATATCAAAAAACAGTTGGATAGAGTGCATAAATCCTTCCATGTATCGTGACTAAGGGGATTTTTTCACAACATAGTGTACATTATTTACTAGGGTATAGTAGAAGTCGATGATTAATCCACCTTTGGAGAGTACCTGATGGAGATGAGGATTGAAAAGAGAGTTTATTGTGTGGATTTAACTTCTCATTAGTTTCTCATATTTTTCAAAATAGTAGCACGCATGAGATATATTAGGAGAAAGAGAGACTAATGCGGACTCGGTACCCCAATGATTTTGTGTAACATTGTTTTATTGAGGAGAAAACCCATGAAAGAGGATAGAATAAAATGAATCTAGTTCTATGGATCTATTCATTTCAATATTTCTATATATATAACTGTCATTTTTCATCAGTTTCGATGATGTGTTCGTGTGTCACATGAACATGAAATTAGTATATTATAAATAATAATACTTATATAAACATGTGCATAAATAATTTTGTAATGGATGATTTTTTTCATTGTTAGAGACCTATAATAGTATATGTTTTAATAAAATATGTTCTAGAACACATGGTTTAGTGTATACGTGAAAGCTTATTGGTCAACATCAGATGTTTAGTTGCATAAAACCATGGGATGTGGGTTTAATAAAATAAATAAATTATTTATTTATTTTATTTTATGTGACCTAAACATATACGTAATATTTAAATACATATCTATGGTGTTTTTTAATGTTATCCACATAAATTAGAGAGAATTTGTAAATTAGGGATTGTTCCTCTTTCATCATTAGTGGATCAATATTGACGAAATAAAATGTATGGATTGAGGAAAATCTGGTGATAGATGATGAAAGTAGTTGGTTTTCTTCTCCATAACATGAGGATGTGTTATTTACTAATAATCAATCCATTTTCAAGGAAGGAGTCATTATTTTTTGTTTAATTTTATTTATTGAATAGCTCAGTATGGGTTTTTATTATCAACTTAATTGATCTGTGATTAACATTTCTACACTTGATCCCAAATTTGAATAGTATAGTTTAACCATATTCATATATTTTATTACATTATTCCGCCAATTTTTTTATTTTATCATAGTTCTTAGTCTGTATATCATCTTATATTAAATATATATTATTTCATGTGTATTTCCCCCACCATTCATTTAATTATTCATCATTTCAACCCATTATAATGATTTGAAAATTCTGAGTTGGGTTAACCTGTGATCAAACACAATAATTCATGGAGGATGCATGTATGATGTACAAAATAAGATATTGGTGGATGAATCAAGTTGTGGAATGATATATTTTTGATTGAGGAATGTATTTGTTATTCATTGCTATAACACAAGGTGAGATTGTTTTGCAGGGTTGATCAGATTTCTCATATCCAGTAACTAAAGTCCATGGATCGATGATTGGTGACAAAAATATTTGATTTACGGAATTCTATGGGAGATATTTAGTGTAGAAATTCTTGTTCCAGAAACTACAGAAATAAAACGACTTATTTTAAATGAAAAAACTGACAATATTCCAGGTAATCTTAATGAATTCACACTATGCAATCTCCATGATGTGGATTCTATAGTTTTAGGAAAAGATTAATATAAAAATCCATTTATGAATTATATATTATATGTGACTGGGTGATGGAAACATAGCATTAACTTCAGTAGTAAAAAATAATGGACACATCCAGACACACGATCATATATAGGAGTACATAAGAACTACCATGTACACTAACATGCCTTGGGAACTTAGATTCAACCATTATAAATGGATAGAGCTAGTGTAAATAGTCATGGTCTATGTAAAGGGGAACATATCATATTTTCACATTAAGGACTTCGGTATCTGATAATATATGTTTCACACAAGAATAAAAAATTTAGTCCCATAGGTTTGAATAATATATGTTCAATTGGGGATAAGACCTAGTTTCTAGGTTACTTCACAAATCTTGTACCTTCTATAGGGACATCCACCCAATGTATTTCTTTCTTTTGGAATGTATATGGGAATATGAGCATCCTATCTTGAAAATTTTCCCTTTTAGTTTTTAATGGTGGTGTTTTTGGAATCAATTATGTAACATGAGATTATACAAGTGTAAATATTCATATAGAGATTCTTTGTAAATTGTTGTGAAATAATGCTTTATTAGAGATACCATGGGGTTTCACCCCCCTGATTCACAAGGGAATGGGACCCCCATACTATTTTCTCTTGTATATTTATAAACCCTCATTACTAAATAAAGAAATATACCTCTACCTAGGTAGTAGAAAACCTATCTTCGAGCTTCAAAGGGGAGCAGGTCCTGCACTAGAGATTTTGCTACAAAAACTATAGAGTATTGTTGATTGGTATTGGTCCTCCGCATAGTTTTTTGTGAGGTTTTGTGGGATTCTGGGGATCAAAGAGATAAAATTGGGTATGCAGGTAGACACATCATTATCAACAAGTTTATAGAGATATATATCCTTTTTATCCCACATATAGTATTATTTAAGAGCATATATATTTGAGTTTTTTTCTCTTAATATGGTTTTATCTATCATCTATTTTATCATTCTATTTCTCACTTTATGGTTTTACGAGTATCCTATTAGGTATGTATATACTCACACATAAATTGTTTTTTCCATCATATATCAAGTCTTATTAAAATAATGGGAATATTAGTGGTGATATTGGTTGAGAATAGAGATACATGGGGTCATCCTTCATTTTAGGTGGTAAGACAAGTAGATCAAAATTCATGCCATATTCAATTTTCCTTTTTTCAGTTATTGTGAATTTTGGGGTTAATTTCTAGCTGTTCAAATAATTTCCCCTTTATAAATTACCTTTTATATCCAAAATCAGATTTATTTAGGATGATTTATTTCATTCATTGATATACTCTAGCATTTTTTTCATTAAGAATTATTCTTTTATTTTTTGTGCATATAGTTTGCTGCATTCACAAATGTACAACGGGATAAGTCTTCCAATTTATTTTTATTTCATCTCAACATTTTTCTCAACAAAATAGCCTATTATATTATGTATTGGGTTGTCACATTCAGTATACTACTATCCAGGTGGGCCCTAATGGATCGTGTGATGACATTTATTTTATAGGGAAATTAATTTATTACCTTAACAGGTAAGATAAAACATAAAGAACCCCAAAATAGGGAAAATATGATTCATAATTTTAAAATTGAATTTTGGTGAATAATATTCCCATGTAAGACTTTATATTACAAATGTAGGGTCAATAATGTAGACTAGAACAGTCATCCATTATATTTATGATCAATAATGGGTGGAATATAAAAATTTAAATTAAGAAGAAATTTGGAAGAAAAATAAAACCATTAGGGCCTATTGATTTACTGAAATGGGTTATGGCATTAAATTTTTATTTATTTGTTATAAGGATATAAATATAGTTGTAAAAACTAAATTAAATGTTTAGTAATGTTGACTGATAGAGTGAGAATCCACAAACTAATGAATCAATAAAGTGTTCCATTATAATGATGGTCAATAATTTTTTAAGCATCCATTTAGCATCTAAAATAATATCACTACATAGGTTTGAAATATAATTTCGAAGAGTTAGATGTTGTATTGTGAGTATAAGATAATTAATATATTTTTCTTATATTATATTTAATGGTAGGTTCAAAAGTTAGAGTGCTACTTATAATGTAGAATAAAATGAGTAGAGAGGATGATGTAGAAGCCTGCTACTGATATTTTGATGAATAAATTGTGTAGTTTTAATTAATGTAATTAAATTATTATTATGGTTTTGTATAAAATATAAAAGTTAAATGAAGTAATCATATTTATAATATCATGCTTGAATGTAAACTTATTCCACATTAAACATCCCTTGGATGAATGCTAAAAGTGAATAAGGTTTATGATAATGTTAGAAGTGAAGTGTAAATTCATGGAAGGACTCAATAAAGATTAAACATTATATAATATTCCATTAAAATGTTTCATAAGATGTATGAGAACTTTTAAAAAATCAAAAATGTGATTTTAACTAATTAAATTTTTTTAATAAGGGTCGGATTTAGACTAAAGTGATCTAGATCATAAATATTTTATATATATAAATTATGTATAGGGATGAAAATGGATTATTATTGAACCCTACATTCTACATAATATGTTTTATAATTCATAAGGATCCTATATTTCATTTATTTGATCTATATTTCATTTAGTTGAGAAATATTTAATATATTCAATATCACTTTATTATGTTCACCACTAAGTATATGCCTGAAATTTGACAGAGTATGGAACACAAAACATTTTATTAAATTTAAAAACAAGATTTATACTGAAATATTTAGGATCAATGAGTTATTTAATTTATTAATAATTTAAATCAAACTATTTATTAAATAAGGTCATAACATTTCATGGATTTCATAATGTTCAGAACATTTTAGGGTTGGAATGTTTTATAGTTGATCAATGGACCTTGTAAAGATTATGATATGAAACAATTGTAAAATGAATGATCCCATCAATGGAATTTTATAGAGTTCATCTATCAGGAAATTTGTGGAAATAGAACATTATAGAGTTTTAATATTCTTAGTGTTCAACTATATACTATTGAATACTAATATTCATAGAGTTTCCTGCACCAAATCCATTTTCAAATCATTATGAAAAACCTTTAAAATAAAGATTTTAAAAATAATATATACTGATGAATGATGGTGTATTAGGTGGTTTTTATTGTTGTGATTACATGATCAATCTACTATGATGATGTGTCAAAGAATTATTCATGATGTTATTTAAAGTGGTTGATGTAATGTAGGGAAAAATATTCATGATCCTATTTATTCAATGATTTTAAAACAAAAATATATGATAGTAAATATAACATATAAAATTTTATATTTATTAAAATTATTCTAAAGATATATTTAATGTATTAATACATCAAAAAATGTTGTTATTCATGATTTAATTTATATATTATCATGAAAGGATGAGACAATTAATAACAAAAGATATTTACACTATATGTTTTTATACATATATAAATATTGTTTATTGGTTTATTTAACCACAGTATTTTTTGAAAGTAGATTCTCAATGATAATTCGGTATTAAAATGAAATATTTTTTTATCTAATAGAAAATATGAAATCAAATTTTTTTGTCACTAGTAGTTTTTTTAGAGGCTAGAGGTTAGTGGAATAGATCATGGGAGATACCATCATGAATAATGTCAATAAAAATAAATTTGTTTCACCGTAATGATTGGTAATTATTTTATAGAATATATAATTAAATTATATTTTTGATCGGATGATATAAAATGGATTATAATAATATAGGAATGTCATATTTAATGATAAACATGGTAAAATGATGAGTATGGGAAAAAGTGTTTCACACATGCTATATAAACAATGATCAGACACTAGGAGAGATAAGTGTATTAGTTGAAAATGGAACAATCTTTGAGAATTATTGAGTATCTATGAGTGAAGAAGTATGTTGACTTGATATTGAGATAATAATGGTGAAAATTATCTATATCAGAAAAGATACTACCAACATGGTTTTTGTAGATCAGAACCATTGTGTTGAAGATATATAATAGTATAAGTAGAAGTTGTTTTTTGAATACTATATCATTTTATATATAATATATTACAAGTTAAAATATTAAAAAATAATAATTTTTTGATAATTTTTTATTGTAAGGAGATATAATGAATAATAATTCGTAGCCCTAAAAATTGATGTTTGAGTTGAGTGAGGAAATCCATTGGTTTCTAAATAATGACTATTAGAATGGTTGAAAATGGACACATAGCTACATACTAAAATTCGATAAGATTTAAATGTAGTCATGTATTATGAACTATGAAAGAAGAAAATAACAATATGAAACAATTACATCCA
Organism: Viscum album; assembly: GCA_963277665.1. Lineage (NCBI taxonomy): Eukaryota > Viridiplantae > Streptophyta > Magnoliopsida > Santalales > Viscaceae > Viscum > Viscum album. Next base: position 908,755,416 of record OY728123.1, on the reverse strand, counting down.
ATTTAAGGGGATAATAAAATAATGTGGTTAAATATTGTTATGGAGAAAAATAAGGTAATAATTCAAATAAATCAATGGAGTGTCATCTAATAATCTATTTACTCTGTTCAAATATCACTTATGTAATATAGTGATATTGGTTTCAGGATTATACCTTCTCAGACCCATTAGTAATTGATCATAATACCAAGATGGAGAGTTTATAACTCATATATCCTGATAAATGTAATGACTTGGTATCCCACATCTCGATCAAATTTCATAATAATTTCTTATGTTTCACATAAATTTGACTCCATGGTTCCATGTAATGTGGGTTGTTTGGTATATTTATGAAAATACATTTATTTCCTAATATATATAAGTGTCCCACATTACAAAGGGGTTAGGATGTCTGTATGATTAATTTATAATTTTATAAAAGATTATCTATAATAGATTCACCCAACCCCTTCCCCATACACCTTTCATGTTCTTACAAAATAATCCTTTGGGGGATTTTCAAGTATCTCAATTTTTCATTATATGGAAATTACATAATCAATCCCTATTTCTTTGATTTTTTTCTTCAACCACTCTATTACTCACCTAGAAAAACTATATCATATATATATATATTTATAATTCTATTATATAAATGGTTTTTTCTGTTATTCCCTTATTAAATATCATTTCCCTCTTAGAACCATCCAACTTAGAGTACCAAGAGCATTGGTACCTTACTTAACCCCTAGGGATCCTTCCCTATCATGGAAAACAATTTTCCATATCTATATAGAATAACTCCTTTAGGTTTCTCAATATAGATTTCTTCTTCCATATCTCCAGTAAAAAATGATTATTTTAATTTTATTATTTATATTTTTTGATATAATTGATCTACCATAGTTGTGAATATTTGTATGGACTCAAACATGGTAACAAGAATAGAGGTCTCTTCAAAATTATCTTCTTCGAACTATACATAAATCTATAATTAATGACTATTTTTATTCCTTATAAATTCTACGTTATCATTGATATTATTTTTTATTACCCACATTTTAGTAATCACATTTTTATTCATTGATATATGGAAAATAATTGAATGTAAATTTCTCTCAATCCAACATCATTATTATTATATATCTTAAACACATTTATATTTATCAATAGGATCATTAATTGAATGTGAAACTATACTTGATATGAGAGGGGTTTGTATGTCAAGATTCAACATTATTACTATTTTCATAGGTTCACACTAACTTCCAATTATATTTTCTATATCTATATGCTTTTTTGATACATTTATTGTTCAATATAGGCAGATTATTATTCATCGTAGGTCTCATAAAAACCAATATTTCCTACAAATGGATCATTTACATATTTTTATGTATTTATTTTATTTAGATCCCACTATTTTTTTTCATCATTGTTTACAAGATATAACATAATTATAATTTTAATGAAAGCTTAATTTTTAAGGACCACCATGTTATAGATTTAAAAAATCATTTTAATCATTTTAATCATTTTTTATCTACAATAAAAACATTTTATATTGGATATATATCCTAAAAATAAAATATTATCATCATTGTCATCAAACCTTGAAATATTTTTTAAAAAAATTTAATCATACAGGGATTGAAAAAAACATTAAATTTGATAATGATTTGTTTTCTTTTATATTAAATATTATAACAATTCCTTTTCAATTTTTGTTTTAGTAAATACCTATTTTGATGATTCATATTAAATCATACAACTTCTCTATAGAAAAACATTATCCAAATTAACTTAACAAGCAACGTTTTTCTCATTTAAAAAATTACTTTATTCATTATTTAAGAGACACCACTCTACTAGTTAGTGCAAGGAGCTCATTAACAGTTATTAACATATTATTTCAAAAGTTTGGGTTCAAAAATGTATTTAACTCCATTATATTATCATTTACCAATTTTTTGAAATAAAACCACTTCAATTTACTAACATCTTCTTTGAAATTCATAATCATCCCCACTTTATGTGACTTGTTCATTGTAAATATCATAGTTTCCAATTTTATAATGTTATCAATGAAATTGATTATTTATAAGACACCCCTAGGATTGATACATCGTTTGATGATTTAATACAAAAAGGATTAATTCAAGTCTCCTTTTTTTATTACACTATATCTCTTTAATATCTATATTGTATGATATTCACCTATTGACAAGCTGCATATAAATAATAGTTATCTATATTTAAATTTTATAGATCTCATAAACCAATTTCATTTTTTTGAAACTCATCAATTAAAATGAACAAGTCATTTATTTAGAATATTATTCTCTTATTTAGTATAGTAGTAACATCAATTACATAAATCTCCAATATAAAATAGATTACAGATTTTTATTTCACCAGTAGTGATTTTTCTTCATTATTTAATTCTATCGATAACATAAGTGTGAATTTTGAAAATAATTTTATTACCCTCATTAAAAATCACACTCGCACTAAAAAATTATTGTTTTAGACCACCAAAAACCAATACATGTTCATATTGTAAATTTGGAGGTTAAATTTATGCTGAAACAATTCTATTTATAATCAAGGAACCTATATTTCCAAAATGGAGAGCACTATTTTTTTTATTATATATTTTTCAGGATATTGAAATCCATATTCGAATGTGATGATATGCATCATTCAAGAATCCATTTGATGCTTCTCTTAATTTATATGAAATAAATTTAATTCTAAGGTGACCTTTCTATTTTTTCCTTTGATGATTATTCATTACTTTAACATTAAAATTATAATATCCAAGAAAATTGGTAATAATTTTCTCAACACATTGGATTTTCTAGTCACACCTTCTATTATTCTCATCTAAATAATCAATTATATTTTTGATAGATAACTATGAAAAATTTTATTTTACTGGTTGTTGCTTCATAGATTTTCCAATATTATTCTTGGGATAGATCACCCATAATTAATTTCATAATTGACTCCATGGGATTGGAACAAAATAAAACAAAACTAAATATTTATTAATAAATACTATAATGCACTAAATGTATCATCTAAAATGGTCTCTACCATAAAATTGTTGAGTTAGTATAGGAATTCTACATTATTCACAAAGTGGATTTATGGCATCCTATTTTTTGGATTTGGGGAAAAAATTCTTTTAATGTTGTATCCAATGTGTATTTATGTAGTAGTACACTTCTATTTTTTTCCAAAACTAATTTTTCAAAAATGTATTTAAAAATACACTTTTAGATGAAACACATATAATATTCGTTTCTGTCATAAGTTCCATTTGTTATATATGTTTTTGAATTTTATATATCATAATCATGTGGTGACTTTTCCTTAATGTATACTGCTTTTCATTATCATCTATAATTTTTCCTTGGGTCCTCTGAGTCTTGAGTAACCTTGACTCTATCATGTAAAATTATTCTTCTTTTACAAAAACATAATTCTAAAACACTTTCAGTATTCTCTCAGTATTAAAAATTCCTAAATTATAACATGTACTTTCATAGACAATGTCATTTTAATTTTTTTTTATATTTTTACTTTCTTCCTTCTTCGACATCATGAATTTTTTCTTTTGTGGGTTTTGTTAATTTAGGTTTTTCATGTTCATCTCAATACAAACATCAATATCAATTTTTAAATTTTTTTATGTTAGTGTATTCTTTTTTCCACATTGATTGAAGTTTCACTTTTTTCATTATTATAAAAATATTTTTTTGTCCTGTTAAATGTGACAACCGGGCCCCGGTGACAGTACAACCACCCCGCCTTAAAAAGGTCATCGGGTCCTGGCCCACCAGGTACCACCAGTTGCCCCGCAGACAAGTGGGGCCCACCCCAGGGTCCATCCACATGCCTGAATGGGTCATCTGACTAATGACAGTCCCCACAGGCCAACACTTTTCCTTTCCAGTGTGCGTTGTCCTCACTCACACAAACCCTGGGAAACTTCCCAGAAGGTAACCCATCCTGATCACTAATCCATGCCAAGCACGCTTAACTGTGGAGTTCTAATCAGATAGGCTCCCGAAAAGGAAGGTGCACCTTATTGACATGAGTCATATCATTTAGTCATTTAACCCTTTATCATTGGGGGATGTTACAATCACCCCCCCCCCACCCCCCTTTAGAGCACAACGCCCTCGTTTTGGGCCCTACATCATAACCCAGGCAGTGCACCACGCACTTAAGGATGGGTTCCTCCTCTGATACCAAATGTGACAACCGGGCCCCAGTGACAGCACAACCACCCCGCCTTAATATGGTTGTTGGGTCCTGGCCCACCAGGTACCACCAGTTGCCCCGCATACATGTGGGGCCCACCCTAGGGTCCACCCACATGCCTGAACGGGTCATCTGACTAATGACATCCCCCACATGCCAACACTCGTCCTTTCCAGTGTGCTTTGTCCACACTCACACACACCCTAGGAAACTTCCCAGAAGGCCACCCATCCTGATCACTAATCCAGGCCAAGCACGCTTAACTATGGAGCTCTAATCAAATAGGCTCCCAAAAAGGAAGGTGGACCTTGTTGACATGAGTCATATCATTTAGTCATTTAACCATTTATCATTTGGGGATGTTACATTAAACATAATCATCATTGGATTAGAAACCATAATAGTGTTGAAACCCTCTTCCTTGGTTAAAAAGATCTTTATTTTCCATATTTGTATCTTTTCTTCATTCACATAATATATCGTAACATTTACTAAACTCCTTCCCCATTTTTTCCCTTAGAACATTCATTATCCTATAAATCTTAATTTCCTAAACCCTTATTTAATAGATATTTACACTAAATATTTCTAATAAAAACATATATATGGAATTAAAGTTTTTTCTTCACTTTGTATATAACCTACCCCTTTTCCATTTTTTAGAGATAAGGGTCACTATCAACTTTTTTCATCATAATTATCCTCATATTCTAATAATTAAATATAATATTAATTTTTAACCTTCTTAGATATTGATCATGTTCGTGGATTTAAAATAAATTTTCTACTTATCTTATCTCTTGAACAAATGAGACTTTATCATAAAATAGTTGAGGAGTATGTTATCCATCTCATAGATAAATAAAACATCATTTTATTCCATGAAAAATATATTTGGATATATTTTTTTTAAATTTTTCTCATTAAATTCATTTATAGGTTTAATATTTCCAAATTATATCTAAATAACATGATCCAACACACCATTTCATTAAACATAATAAAATATTCATCAATTATCTCATCTGAAGCCTGCTTATTTATTCAAATTTATCTCTATATATTAGTATTTTGTCTTAAATATCATTAATATTCAATTCATACATGTTATCAAGATTTTCCCACATTACTAAGGTATTTTTTGAGCCATAATACTTTTTAACACTTTATGTAATGATGATTATGATCATGATATAATTTCACTTCATATTTTTCTATATACTACTATAATATTCAGGTCTAATATATTCATGGGATCATCTCTTCCATGAGTTCCAAAACACACCATCACAACTTAAATAAAATTAAGTCCATATAAAAAATGATATACAAGCATTCTATTCTTCCACCCATAGATTTTATTTCTATAAATAATTTGAATTCCTATTCTATTTATAATTATTAAATTTTTCAAAAGTGAGTTTTATAGGAGTATAATTATAAAACTAACCTAGCTAAATCTAATACCAAATGAATATCTCATTTCAATGGATATTCTATGATAGGGGTGGGGAATAAATGGTAATGGTTTACATAATTTCATTTATAAAATTTACCTTTATGACTATATAATCTCATGATAAACTCTTCTTTAAACCATGTACTCAATTATGTTCATCTGTAATGAAAAATGAGAGGAAAACATATATTTTTCAATGGTGTTGTAAAAAATTAAGATAAAAATTATTATTAGTTTTAGTTTATATGAAATATCAAAATTATATTACTATTTAAATTTTTCATTTATTACAAGAGTAAAAAAGTCATAAATAATATCTAGGAAAATATCATCTACATCCAAGGTAATGTATCATCCCCTTACTGAATGCAAAAATATGTTTTTATAATTTAAATAGAATCCATAAAGACATATAAATTTTTATCATGTATTTAAAGAATATCTACAATACCATTTTACATGTATCAGAATTTTAAAATAAGATCCTCTTCCTCAATTTCGTTACTTGATTTCAATTGAAATTCAAGTAGAATATTATACATGTATACCTTTATCTGAAAGATTTTATAATGAAGAAAATGTCGATAAGAGTTTCAATAGCCACATAGATCTTATAACTCATCAAAATAAACCCACAAAATGATAACATTAGATTCACATTCTTCCAAACTAAGGAGCAAAGTAGTCCAAAAAAATTACAATCTTCTTTTCTCTATCTCTGATACATAAACATTATAATAATTCACTATACCATCTTCGAAATGACCAATTATTTTTTAGTCTAATATTTAAACTTCTTCATATTAACATAATTGAAAAAAATTCTATATATGATAATAAAAAATTAGATGTTTTTTAGTGAAAATATCTTTGTACAAAACCTTTTTATTTAATCTAGTTGACAGTTTCTTGATAAACCTCTATTATTGAATATATTAATGAATTTAAATTATCTATTATAAAATTCCATCAAATATTATTATAGATACCCTTCATTAATTAATTAATAATTCTTGTATTGAATAAAAACTTAAACAATATCCTGTGATATTTTAGGATTTCAATTCTAACTAACCATCATAATGTTTATTTTCTAGAATTCAACTACTCATAAATACTTTATTAAGGATTGAAACCATAATAAACACAATGTAAATATATTTTCATAAGTGTAAATTAAACATTTTTGTTTTCTCTACAATCTATCTAATTTACTATTTTCTACTTTAGATGTTATTTCTATAAGGTAAAATGGATCATACAAACATCTTGGAATGGGATATATTATGTTTTTTGTTTATCTTTTAAAAATTTAGGGTTTCTTTTGTAATAACTCAATTACTGTTATTTAAATTTAGGATTACACTTCACTAATATCAATTATAATTAAGAAAACATGAAAGGACTCTTATGGAATGTCAAATGAATCTTATAAAAATTACAAATGACAGAAATTTCAAATGATAATGAATATTTTCAAGGGACTTTATGCCTTTTCATCAACCTTTTATCCTATGAAAAATAATTCTAATTTATCAAAAACAATCCTCAACAATATCATCAAAAATTTCATAAATTGTTTAAAATAAATTCCGCATTTGAATATTTTTCTTGTGTTATTAAAAATACATTTTGATAGAGATCATATTATTTTTCAATTTATCTCAATCTAAAATGGTCGTTTAACTTCTAGTAATTCACAAAAAAAAACATTTTTAAACTGAATAGTTCTATAAAAACATTTGATCATAAACTATAGAAGATTCAAGTATCCCATAATGTGGTATAAACAGCTTTAAAGAATAAAGGTAATATAACTTTCTATATATTTTAAGGATATTATTTAATTATACCCATTTCTTTACCCTTTAATTAATTTTCCTTCCATGAAATAAATGTATTAGTTGAGACACCGTATTTCCCCTTCCTTCTTTATTTAATACATATAACCACGTCATATTTTTTATAATAAATAAAATATATTATGAAAAGGATTTGAGTTTTATTTTATCACATGAATATTTATATGACTTATATATATAATGTATATTTATTATATTAATTCAATTAATACTTTTATAACTAATTTTATAGAAATTGAAGAAAATTTAATAAAACAAATTTTTTTTTGTTTATAAAGGATATATTTTAATTTCCCTTAGTTGTCTTTTAATCCATAATAAATTTAATTACCCTTCTAATTGTTCATAATGTGAAGTCATTTTTCCATATCATGACTAAAAATTTAAAATTCATAAAAGGAAACAATTTACTACAAACATCTCTAAATATATCCCAATAATTTTAATGATGTCTATAATCTATAAAATGTCACTATGATTAATAAATTCATCCAAACATATGTTTTCCTTTTTATTGAAAATTTTAATTTTAGATTTTTGAGGTTTTAACATCGAATTCATGTTTTAAAGACCTATATTGTTTCATGTAATTTTTTTATATGGGAATTTTATGAGTCCGCGAAAATAGACGGCACATGATTCTGAGGCCCAGAGTGCCCGGAATGAATATTTGAACTTTTTTTCAGGTATGCTCAGTAAATGTGCGAGTGGGTTTTTGTAACTTTTGAACCAGTGCCCAGAATTGAAATCAGATGACACTGTTGAACTCGCAACACCGGTATTCGCTTAAGGAGACATTCACCACGACCGCAGTAGGTCGAGAGTGAAAGTTAGTTTTTAGAATTTTTGTGGGTGTGTTAAAATAATGAAAATAAAATAAAACATCTTTATTTTTTCCCTTGTTGAAACCACCATTTGAGTTATGGTGGTGGGGACAACCCGATTTTGAAATCTCCTTTTTGAATATTAATTATGGGGACCACCCAAAGCCTTCTTTAATGTGGGAAAATTCCTTGGAATCCTCCCATTCAATTGTTCCAACATTAATTCAATTTAATCTTCCATTTAATTATGACAACATAATTCAATTTAATGTGTCATTTAATTGTGCCAACTTTAATGTGCCAAAATAACCAAATTAATTGTGCCAACCTTAATTAATTTGATAAACCTATTTTAATATATGTTGGCTCCTCATTTCCTAGTTGTAAATCATTGGAAAATGAGAGTTGGGGGAACCTTGGAGAACCGGGAATAACTTTCTCCAATGAAGAACCACCCCCCCCCCCCCAACGAAGAATGTGGAACCGACCCTGAGCCCAGATCGGATGCATCTTGCAGAAGTGACAAACGATGACGTTCTTCATCGACTACATCTTTCTTCCTCACGCCACCTCCAGCGAATAATTTAGGTAGGGGTTTTTACACGTTGAATTTATTCTATTGAATCTTCATATCCTAAGTTCACGACGACGATGAAAAAAAAACATGGCCATCATCCCACACATTAACCTTTATTCTCTTACTTTTATTTCTTCTCATGTTCCTTGTGCGTTCTTCAACCCCCTAATTTTTATTGGTGCTGTAAATACGAAGTTTTGTTGAATGTGATATATGGATTTGATGCCCTTGACACAAGGATCGCGAATATGCGATCGTATAATTGTTTGGGATTGGAACGAATCCCCAATGGCTCATGGAAGAAAGTGACAGCCTGCACCCGACCGGGCGTGAGGAAGGAAGGGCGGTGCACATCTGCGCCGCCGATTTAAGAGGAGGTCACAGCCCATTGACCTTGGTGGGCCAAGATAGCAGCCGGTAACTTGTCGGTCATGTGGCAGATCGGCGGTGTGCATCTGTTCCACTGGGGGAGCAAGAGGTCGGGGCCGCTTGGATGCAACGGAGGTGGATATCGGCCAGCACCCGGCCAGCACCCGGCCGGCTGTAGGTGGACAACGGTGCCATCACGCCATTCTAAGGAAGACCGGTAGGGTGTTCTGGCCGGCCGAGGCGCACCATGCAGGACCACCGAGGGGTCCCTCATGCCAGCCTGGTCGCACTGTAGGGTGCAATGCGGGCCGTATCGCGGACAGCACCGCGAGGCGGCACTATGACGCGGCACCGGGGGTCGCACCGTGAGACCGCACCATGAGGCTACACCATGGGGACCCACTAAGGGCCAAACCGTGCGCCACACCGTGGGCCGCACCGCGAGCCGCTCAATTGGCCATGCTAACGGGTCGTGCCCTTCGCAACCCGGGCCGGGCCGCCACCTACACGGGTCGGGCCCACCGAGGCCCATGCCTTCTAGTTCAGACCCAGATCGGGTCATGTGGACTCAAACCGGGTCGGGCCGGCCCAGGCCGGGTCGGACCGGACCCGGGCCCATCTCGGCCCAGTATTACCATTTTGGCCATAACATGAGAATCGGGTATCTGTTTGACGAACTGTTTGTGGTGCCGGAATCCGTGGATCGAGATGGTCCTTTTTATATACTCCACTTGAGTTTTGGATATGGTTGGAGTATGGCTAGGTTGGATGAGACCCTGAATCCAACCGGGCCCTCGGAGCGGAAACGCTAATAACTTACAGATCGGGCGTCTGATTGACGCGTCGTCTGTTGCGTTGGGTCCCTTTTGATGTGACAGACCTTTGGGTTACATTTTCTTGGAAATTATGGGTGGTTGAGGAATGAACTATGGCTTGGGGAGTGGTTCTCCAAAGCGTGATACGTACAGAACCCTGCGACTGGCTAAGACTTGATGACTGCTGACTATTTTGACTTAGATTGACTCGACTGGCCCAGTGAGGAGCGTCTTTGTGTGATGCGGAAAAGCCAAGGTGGGTAGTGTCTTTTTGTGATATGGAAGACCCATGGTACAAGACAAGAGGAGTACCTCAGTAGGCCACAAGGGGGAGCGCCTCTGGGTGACACGGTAGACCCACGGTGGAGAGTTCCTCTGTGTGACATGACAGACCCATAGTACTCAATAGGAGGAGTACCTCAGTAGACCAAGGTTAGTGGGAAGTGCCTCTTTGTGACATAGCAGGCCCACTGTACTCGATAGATGAGTATTTCTCCAACATCTGAGGTGTTCGGAATGTTACTTGTTACTATCCCTATAGAATCTTGTGGCTGGCTATCAGCTTCTATAGCGATCCTATGTTGGTTAGCTTCATAATTTTGTTTTTCAAAGTTGAATACCTGGTGTGAGCTATGTCTTTATATTTCTGATATTCTTTCCTTAATGAAACAGTTAGGCTTTGGGATTTTTAGTTGGGACTTGTGTTTCCTGATGATTGAGATGGGTTTACTCAACAACTTAAGTATATGTATCGGCATATACCTAAGTAGGGTTGTCAGTTGTTTTCATGTTTTTTGGTTTATCCTCTGTGGTTTTTGTGAGACCTTTGAGGGTCTCAGGTCCCTACAGAGTATAGTTATACTCACCCCTTCACGGGCTATTCCCACACTATGTTGTGTTTGGTGCAGATGACAGACAGTGATGACTGAGGACAGGGGTACCAGGACTTGAGGTAGCTCAAAGGTGGACCATAGACGGGGCTTACTGCAGAAATGACAGTTTGAGTGTTTTACCTACCCTTCTGGTAGGAGTCCTTGGCAGGTGTTCACAGTATTTTTACTCCTTTTTACTTTTACTTTCCCATTTTTGTTGTACTTTACAGTTGGTCTTGTATTCTGGCCCCTTTTACTTTATGTACACACCCTATTTACTACATAGTTTTACTTTGTGATTGTATCTTGCTTTGTGCTTAGTTGTGTGAGTTACAGGTTATAAAGGCAACGCCTTCCTGTTTTTAGGGAATATTCCTTTCGGTGCTAGTCTCTATCCCCTGGCCTATGGAAGGTGGGTCTGGGGTAGTCATGCCCCGGGCCCCGAGGGACGGGTCATGACACATTTCATCACTTACCAATTACATTTGGTCTTTGACAACTAAATATAAATTGTTCATAATTATTTTCATACAATTAATATATTATCTGAGTATCTTTCAAAATGAATCATTTAGGCCAGGCTAGCCTGAAAAACATAAATATTACATCATCTTACATGAATACTAAATACATATCACAACTATACAAGCCTATATATTGTAATGGTTTAGTGCCTTTAGATTGTAGATACATAATTAAAATATATTACTGAATATCCTCAACATATCCTACAATAATAATCATATAATTACCCATCTAGAAATTTAAATCATAAATCCTTACATTAATACCTGGTGAAGGAAACCATGATAGAGGTTGTGCATAGATGCTCAGTAAGGGTAAACATGTGAGATATCAATTCTAATGAATCATAATATAATTATAAGGCTATTTTAACCTAATCAATTTCTTTTTCTAAAAATAAAAAATTCCTACCAAGGAATGATTAGATAAATTCATATCTTGGAGAATGATTAAAATAGTATTAACAAATCAGTCATCATAAGCAATTCATAACATTATAATGACACATAACAATCATTGGAAACCATAATCAATAGAACATGGCTATTTTCAATAATATCTATTCATAATATCAATATTAAATTAAGAAAAAATCATGCTCTCACATCCCAATGTAAAAATAGCTATTCTAAATCATGACCACATTTAATCTTTCATGTTTAGCAAGAAGAAGTCATATTTAAGAATCAAAATTCGTACACATTAATTTCAAACTAAATCCTTTCTTATCATAATATTATCTTGGGATATATGTGTGTGTGTGTGAAATTACCTGATAATTTTGAGGTATATTGTGTACCCAACCATTATACAATCATTATACATTCATATATATACCACATGGTTAGGAAAACATTTACAACTTTTTGATTGATTAACCCATGAAAAATATGTAATTCATCAAGATTTCATCATCATTATCAATAACCACATAGATAAGGAATAATTATTTTATTATTAGATCATATTATAAATGATTCATAAGTTAATCATTGGTTTATGTCATAGATTAATGTATGTTTAAAAGATCACTTGAAAATGTTCGATGAAAATACTCTTTTAAATTTGAAAACACCTATTCAAAATATAAATTTGTTTAAATATTAGGAAAAATACTTTGTTTCAAAATAAAAATGGAATTAATTAAATTTAGTTATACAGAAATGTGTATTATTCATGGGTAGAAAATATATTCCAGCATTATATATAAAAATAAGTAATACATTCACACATTTGGAAAAATATTCATTGTTTAGAATGAAATTAAATTCCATTTAAATCATTTTATGGAAATTGAAACATGCGTAAAAATATTTTTATTAAATAGTAGTATAATAATAAGAAAAATACATGAAAACAATTTAATGAAAAATATATTCAATGAAGAATAAATTCATTGACCAAATATGAAATGAGATTGGATTAAAATGAAAACATGTTCCATCTCATTTTATGTAATAAAGAGAGTAAAATGGTAATATTAAAGTAAAATTCAATGAACAACTAGATTATAAGAAAATTTATTCATTTCAAGTTACAATATCCTTATAGTTTCATGAAACTAAAAACTATATTAGATAATTTGATAAAACATTGATATTGTAACATAAATCCCTTACCTCAAATCTTATCTTAGTTCCTACACATTTAAATCACCATTATAATAAATATTTATTTCATATAAATCTATTCTAGAACAATATTTTATTATAAATTACAATATAACAAACATTTATCATTTATAAATATCTAATTTTTAATAGTTTCTTATTAAATTTAACTTTTGGGTGAAAAGTATTCTTTTTTCCATGCATATTTACGTTTGATGGTATTGGTACATGCTCCATGGATATATCTTCATGATCTAAAAAATAAATATCAAAAAATAATTATAATATTAATTAATTATATACACTTATATAATAATTTCTAAAAAAATAGGTGATGAAAAATGAATCATCGCAGTTTGTGGAGGTGGTAGTTGACATGTATCTAGAAGTGATATTTTCTTTTTCTAATAGATGGAAAGTTAATAAGGTAGTTAATATAATATAATCACAAAACTATAATGTTTTCATAAATATCATACATAATCATAAAATACATTATAATAACCAACCATTAAATAAAATGTTGTAAAATGATTCATATCGCTACATTAAGGTGGTAGTCTAGAGGTGCGCACGAGTTATATTTTAATTTCCCATTTAATATAAAGGAGGTGGAAAATGGTTATCAGTTCATCATAAAAATGACTCAATAAATTTATGATACTATAGTTATTTTCTTATAATGGATAACATAGGTCTATAAAAGGTGGTTTAATATATAATATTTAATATATTAGATTAATTGTTATACCATAGTGTAGAGAAATAACATTTGGATGACACCTTAATCCTTAAATGAATAGTATTATGATCAATTAATGTCTACTAGGATGTGTATAGAGATAAACAGATTTGGTTTTGGTATCACATGGTCTAGATAATAGGTGCCTAATGTGTAGATAATAGAGGAGGTAAGGTGTCAATAAATAAGGGAGGGAGAGGAAATTTATGGAATTTTTAAAACAATTAAAATATATTAATTTCATAATCAATATAATGTGCTCCAATAAAAATCATCTTAATGTATTTAGTGATATGTGGTTCAAATATTATTATCCAATAGGAATTAATCATGTTTTATTTTAATTGTAACACTTATCATTAGTTTTGACATGTTTAATCTTTCATCATGGTATCAAAATATAATATTGATGTTACTAACCATAATGAAAAAAATAGAAGTGCCATTATTTAAATATTTTTGAAATTTTTTTATAAATATTGATTACACTTTATCCAATTAAATTTTAATAATTTCTATAATCTTATCAGAAAAAAGTTTAATAAAATTATTTGAAAAATGGTTTCCCAAATAATTATCTTTTTACCTACAAATGTTTTCCAAAAAATTATAATGTTGATTCCAATGAAAATAATTAGACAATGTTTAATAAAATGTAACAAATTAAATTCTAAAATCAATAGTAATTGGAATGTGACTTTTAAAATACCTAAAAAAAGATAACAAAAAGGATAAAAACATGATGAAGATTGACCTAAAATTAATTCAGAAAATGTAATATATAAGGTTATGAATTGTATGCAATTTTATGAATTCGAGAGTGGGTATTTCTCCACATTTAATAATAAGTGGAGTTTAAATAGAATATTTGTCCAGGAAGGACCACATCAAGATTTCATCTATAATTTTAATCTTTAAAAATTTATCGACAACTTTATTGGGATCCAAATATACATGTCACACTATCTGGTTGAGATGATTATTTATATGGAGAAAATTGACCCAATTGGGTAATACACTCTATGTAAATTGTCTAGTTATGGATGTTAGATCATCCACTCTAAGCTTTGAGTCATATTGGACCCACTTAATGTTCCAATCTTAATGAACTGAAAAAATTAAATCATATATAATATCATCAATTTCAACTATATATGCAATTAAAATAACAATGTAATGTGATAATAAACCCTTGAAAAATCCACAATGGGTGTGGAAAACAATACCACACCTCAAGGTAACTGGCATGATAGAATTCATGTCTTAAATTTTTACCATGATCAATGAGTTGATTAGGGGAATCTATTGGATATATTTATGAACACTCAGTAAACATTCCCTACCATGCACACAAAACATCTAAAAAATATTCAGTTTGGAGAAGTAGTTTTTCATTTAACGTATTTTAACATAAGGTGCATTATAGAAAAATATATGTATGTAAATGATCTCATAGTGAATATAGGGGTCTTGATTCTCAAAAGTGGTCATGTTCATAGATATATGGGTGTGCAAAACAGCTAAATCATTGGTTGAAAGCATAAAATTGAATACATGTTCATTTTTAGAAGCCATTGCAATGGAAACAATATGGTAAACTAGATCATTATCCATCTTGAATGTAGTTCAGAATCGAAATTTTATATAAACCTATAGTTTGGGAGTGTAAATAGAATTTACAAAAATATGGTCATTATTCTCTATAGATCCCATTCAATGACTGCATGCTGATTCAAAATGGATCACATCCCTTTTCATGTAATCATGTGTGGGAAACCTACCTCTTTATAATTCATATAGGAGATTCCTTCTTTAGGGATGAATAAAAATGGATATTAATTATTCTAACCATGGTATACTATTGGGATTTCTGAAGTAGGCCATCTGTTTAACTTACAAGATCATCACCAAATGTGTCTTAAACAATATACAATCCATAAAATTTTAGGACTTTTTATAAATAATAAAGCATAGTCAATAAAGTAAAAATACTTACATATTCAATTATTCTCCATTTAAACAAATTCTTTTAGCCAATTTCATGATGACACCCATACCATCAATACATGCTTCATAATGTGATGTAATATTAATAATCCTTATAGGAAATGACATATCACATAGAACATCACAATCCATTATTTCATGGTATTTCATTATCTATTTAACTTTAATTGATATCATGGACATCTAGAACAATAGTCCACGGCCAATCCTATAGGTCTAAAATGTCATTTCTAGAACCTCATGGGTATTTAGAGAATCAATACATGTCCAATAACCCATGGGTTTTTGAAGCATCATTACATATCTCATATCATAGTAATCACATGATTGCATTTGGGTCTAGAATGTTATGCCTAGTACCATATGGGTATTTTTAGTAGTAATCCATATATCACACCCTAATTATCAATCATTCATGTTTATCACATATATCAAATTCAAGAAGTTTAATCAAAGCTAACCCTCCCATAAAAAATTAAACATCCTATAATACTATTTTAATTATCAAAACATTTATAATTCATTACTTTTACCAACTATAATTATATGAACAATTCACCTTTTACAATATATCAGCAATTAATCATAACCCATTAACTCTTTATGTTTATTCCAAATATCCCTCTTTCCCATTATCAACCAATTCAATATTCCTTCAATTGTCTAATTATACAATCTCATTTACCCATCAATTTCATGATCACAATTAAACCAATTTCAATTTCCCAGAGATTAAACCTATTCAAAATCACATAGCTATACAATTTTAGAAATTAAATCTATGATTTAATTTCCAAATCATGGAAATTTAATGTACACAATAACATAAAACTAATTAAATAAAGTCCATCATATTTTCAATTTAGACAATGTACCTCAATAATTTTGATGGATGATCGCCAAACTAAATACCAAAATTGAAGTGGAACGTTAAATTGAACAACAAAGAATGAGATCTATATCTAAAACCTAGATACGGGACAAAACATACTATTTTATATCAGAACCATGATATAAAAACATCAAAATTGGATGAAAACGGACATTAATAATATGATAGTAATTGGTAAGAAATGGTGAAATCCATTCATGATGAAAATCTCCTATTGGTAGATGTGTATATCTAGGAATAGAATATTTAATTTATCAATCACGGAGCTTGTAATTAATTTGAATTCATCTAGGAGCCTCTTTATTGGTATGAAATTTGTTTATTTGGAGGTTTCTAGATTAGGTATAATAACTGGGGGTTTAGGAATTTAAAATAAATTTTATGAGGATTAAAATCATGTGGTCATGGTTTCATAGGCTGGGGTGCACAATTTTCCAAATAGTGAGCCCTAACTATACACCTCTCTTATTGGGGTGAAAATTTTATCGTAATGTTTTGAATGGTTTGACAGACCATGTTCTAACCATATAAGCCCTCTGTATATAGGGTTCCATAATTTAATGGGTCACATCACACAACTTGGGATAACTATGGGCCAACCATGCAATGCACAAAAAACCCATGCTTTCAAAATTTCACACAAATACACCCATGATATTCCTAAATAAATGTATAAGCAAAAAAGGATGAATATTACTTTTAAATGAGCTCGATACATCTCTATAAAAGGTGAGGATCTTACAATCACCCCACCATATAAATGATCTTCCTCGATCTGTGCTCCCAATAATCTCTCAAATTATGAGGTAAAATGATGAGGCCACTGAGCCGACATATCTTCTTCTATATACCATGTTTCCACATGAACCATCCCATGATCGATGAATAATTGAACAATTAGAATGTTACTTCCTCACAACACATTCTCACTATGATCCATAACTTGTACCATATTCCCTTCAAATGAATGATCAGTCTCAAATACAACATCGTCCAAATCGATCACATGAAAAGGGTCAGTGTGATACTGCCAATGCTATGAAACATGAAAACCATCATTCACATAACATTACCGTTGTGGAAGAGATTATCTATATTTCATCGAAAAAATTATATAAAATTTTTCAAAAGGTTAAGAAAACCTTGGGGACATCATTCCCTTCCTCCAAATCCAATGAAGACGAAATCCAGGTGACATAGAAAGGAATCTAGGACTCTGGTATGTAAACTCTAGGGGTCATTGATTTTTTTCATCATATAAATTATTTTTACTCTTAACCATATATATACATTTCGGAATCAAATAAATTGACTCTGATGTATCCTATAGGATACTCAGTCCCAAAACTCCGACTCACCAACCTCCATCTAGCATCGAGGTGGTCTATATGGCCTTCCATAAAGAGCCTCGTATGGTCCTATATGCATACATTCCTTATAAATATTTTTATAGGTGAACTCAACGAGTGCTACGTGCTTCTATAAAGACTAACCAAAATCGATAACACAATCCCAAAGCATTTCCTTAGGAATCTGTATATTACATTATGACTTCCCATCTTTATATTGGTGGAATTATATTTCTAGTAAAACCACTGTAACATGTTCCTTCTGTAATCCCTACCAGAAGCTCATTGTAAAACATGATTCATGGTCTGAATTAATACCTTGTGGCACCTGTTTGAGATGGACTACCTCCTAAGCATACATGTATCACAACTGTTACACTAATGATGTCTCACATATAGGTAAGAAATGCACTTCATTCATTAATAAGTCCATAACCACCCAAATTGCATCATTCTTCTAAGGAATCTTCTAGAGTCACACCAAAACTACCATAGTAATATCACCCATATTCCATTTAAGAAAGGGAAATACTTTTAGTAAACCACCAGGTTTTTTATTCTCATCCATCACGTATAGACAGGTGCATCATCATGTCAGGAACATTTATATATCTATTTTCATTACCAACCACCAATACTATTGATGTAGGCCATAGAACATTTTTTTCAAATCTAAATGCACCTCTGACATAAAGGTATGAAATCACTACCTCATCTCCTCTCATATATACATAGGAAGAACAAAATTATTCCTAGCATTGGTGATATCATCCTCATATATGGTCCAATCAGAAGATTTATCCCCCTCTCCCCTTCAAGAAATTCCCTCAATGACAAAAACTCTAGATACAGGTACTTCCTCTCTATAATACATATCAAAAGTTTGTAATCTAATGTTAGTAATATGAGGGTAATCTTCTCTTGACCCTCCTGAACCACCATATTCTTCTCTACCAGTAAAGACATCATCTTCCACTCATATTTAGACTTTTTTACATCCTGAGTCTTTGTTATCCTTCTCAAAGAATCATCAACAATGTTTCCCTTCCTGTTTTTATACATTAGTTCAAGATCTAATGATTTAAAATACTCAACCCACCTTTTCTACTGGAGATTCATAACTCATTTTTAAAACATATAATTTAATATCTTATGATAGGTATACACAATAAACATTGCACCCAATAGATGGTTCAACTAACACTTCTAGGAATAACCCACAATAGCTATCTTGATGTCATGTGAAGGTTAGTTTTGTTTATTTGGCTTCAATTTCCATAACCCATATTCCACAACTCGATCTCACTTCATCAACAGTTCTCTAACCCAAATCCTAGAAGTATCACAAAACATTATATACTCCTCACCTGGATCGTGGGGATCAGGATTGGCTTCATT
Source organism: Viscum album (assembly GCA_963277665.1). Lineage (NCBI taxonomy): Eukaryota > Viridiplantae > Streptophyta > Magnoliopsida > Santalales > Viscaceae > Viscum > Viscum album. Next base: position 908,735,861 of record OY728123.1, on the reverse strand, counting down.
GTCAAGTGCTGCCAAAACTCATTGAATACATTCTTACATGATCCAAAATATTTAAAAATCATCCCATTCATGTTAAATAAATAATTGTGTTCTTTCATGATAGAAAATTCTTGAATGAACCCCGGATAATAACCCGCTAACCCTTGAAAATTGAACATATTGAAATAGTTTTTTGGATTATCCTATGAAACAATTGTTTTCTCCTTCAATGGGTCCACTATCACACATTATACAAAGATGATGTGGCTCATGAAATGTACATGATCAATCCAAAATTGGAACCTAGATAGCTTGTTGTATACATGATTCTATCTTAGTGTACTTGGGTCAATGTAAAGATATAGATAATGATTGTCCTGAATCTTAAAGTAGACCAATATTCCATACAAAAATACAACATAAAACTAATCTAGTTATTGATGGAAGATTCATTTCATCATGGATATAAATACTGCATATTTTTTTATTAGCTTAAATGGAAAAAACTCAAAAAGTTCATACCTACTTATGAAATTAGTCTGAGATATATTAGAAGGTGTAACTCATAATTGATGACAACCTGATATCAATTTGATCTTGAAGAATACACAATCTCCTCACAAATTGTCGAATAGATCATTGATACCCAAAAGTTGATAATGGGTTCTATACTCATCTGGTTAAACTTTTGGTAATCAAAAAAAACACAGGGTCACGTTAATAATCATTTCAAAAAAGACTAGAGAACCCCAAGGCAATGTACTCATATGGAGAAACACCTTATCAATAAAATCTTCTAGTTGAGTCATATGATCATAAATAATTGTTGGTTTCATTCTATATGGTAGAATAAAAACTAATTCATCCACCAATATTATCTCAATTTTAAATTCCACATCTCTTTTAGGTGGAATCCTTGATATTTCCTCCAGAAAAATGTCCTGGATCCTGTCTACAGTGGGTGGAAATTCATCATTATTTTCACCCCCATTATACATCAAAATACATGAAGTCTCATAGGTGACCTCCCCCAAATGCAGATAAATTTTCCCTACACAACCTTCCTTGATATCCCATTATCCTTTATATATATAACTGTCAACATATAGATCCATAAGAGTCAGTATCATGTAGTAAAAATCAATGTGGGATTGGAATGCCACTAAATAGTGCATACCAATGATCATGTAAAATAATGATACTCCCAGAATATAAATATACCAGAGTAAACTATACTCCCAATCCTCGAGAAAACACCCTCTCCAAATAATAGATGTCTCTCGAGTATACCCTCAAATTTGTATCAATTGTCATAAACCAGCTCAAAAACTCCACTTATAACCGCAACCAGTTCACAAGTTATGGAGATATAAAATAATGAGAAGTGCCAGTATCGAATAACAAACTAGCCTATATAAAATCTATAATAATAGTACCTCTAACTATAGATGGTTCATTCTCTCTATCCTCAAATTAAGGATGAATTAAAAGAAACTATCCTTTCCCTATTCCTTGTGATGTATTCTAAGTCAATTAAGATTCCCCACTCTACTGATATGGCCACTCTTTTCCAAAATCTCCACATCCACTACCTCATCCACCAGGGCCAATAATACTCCAACTATCATGCCGATATGGGGTCAAATACCCCATTCTTGTAATCTGATTTTTCCTAGCTACCCTATCATTTCCCATCATTCATAGGTTCCTGCAGAACTTTAGTAGATTCCCCATACTATTGCATGCTCATCACTCTACCAGTGGTATAATAAAATGCCTAGATTGTGACTCAGCCTACTACACGGGCGGCGAGCACTTAGTTATGATCATGGGTAACTGATAATACCCCCTATCTACTCTATTTCTCACTTCACAAGTAGAAATTCTAATCTGGATTCTTCCTACTCTTATAAGATGTACCTCTTGATCATTCAAAAAAGCCACAAGTACTCTAATGGAATATTCTTTCAGGTTCCCCTATGTATGAGAGCCCGATCCACTACCATAGTAAAATCCTTTAACAGAAAGATGTTATCATGATATGTAGTCTCATATTCATTCCCACACTGAAAACTTATTATCATAATTATCGTATCCCCTACCACCACAAGAGGAATGTACTGCAAGTTGGTAAAGTTTCCAATATAGTCCAACACTAAAATAATCTTCTAGGTGAGATAAATAATCCATGCATCCCTCTCATATCTCAGAGTCTCTTGATAAATTTTTTCAACGAAGTTCCCTTGGATATACTTCTATAACATGTTTAACAATTTCAATTTTCATTTCTATATATACAAACATTGTTTTAAAATCCTTGAAACATATATGATTTCATCTTGAGTCTTTTCTAAGAAAGTGTCTCTGGGTGGAAATAATCATTTTCATACACTGAATACCAAATTCAACTTCCTTGGTTCAACACTCTTCGGTGAATGTAAAATGGTACTGAAACATAAATGCCCAGGTTGAGTTATATATACTATTCACAACCTTCACTTTCTATCTCTACATAAACTACATAAATCAATAATGATCTCACATAACCACACTCTAACTTCCTCACATGACACTATTGGACCCTTAGGTTTAACTACTATAAAATAATTTATATCCATGTCCTTTTATCTCCCTATATCCAAGAGTCATTATGGGGGAATATATCTACAATGAAAAAGATATTTCTTGAGAAACATAATGCAACATTAACACATTTAACATGATTTATTCACATAATGACATAACAATTGAACCCTCAAATCCCACCATATGGTCATAACCATGGTGCTATCACTACCCATACCAATACTAAATTTATGTTATTGTTAAAAAAGTTTAAAAATACTTTAAACATTAATTTATTATTATATACAAAAGTATTGAAATTTCTCATCATTTTACAACTTTCAATTCAACATTTGTCACAATTTTCAATTCAATTAAAAATGGAAAACGTTTAAATTTCAAAAACATACCCAGAAACATCTCCTTCATGTCTTCCTAAAAATGGTATATATCTCAATAATTCTTGAGTTCTTAAAATTATTCATACATACTCAATTATCATGCCATACCATTTAACGAGTCAAATCTCAGAAAATCTCTAAATAGATAATCATTTCACATAACAAGTGCATCACTCAACCTAATATAACATCCAATTTTAACAAAACACATAAATTATAATAATACGACCCTAGGAATAGGGGTATATCTCATACACGGCTTAGCTACTCGTATGCACAAGCCCTTGTCCAATTCCTAACTTGTCCTATTGTCCTCACTACATTTTCTAACTATTAAAGAAAAATAAAAGAAAATAAAACTTCTTTGATACCACATTGTAACAACACAACTTGGGTGCCACACATCAGTGCCCCAGTCTAGTCATTCACATGAACTCAAGTGCACCTTCTCGTATTCCATATGATGAAAACTAGTAATGAGGGTCAAATATTCAAAATGGGAAGACAATAACCTATTTATCAATGCGGAAAAATAGTGTAAATAAATAAAATTAACCAAATGAAAACAACCATATCAAGAACTATACCAGTATCACATGATGACCGAAACATGAATACAATATCCAAATTATAATAGTAGTTATTTAATTACATACTTGTTAGAGGTGTATAAATAAAACCAAACAAAATAAACAAAGATAACAACCTAAGTGGGTTCCAACATAATTTTTGGTTCCCTTATCCATGATCCATCCCGACATGGATATAAAAAAATCTGTATCTTTACATTATCCAGTCCTAAAAACATAACCTATATTCAGATACCGATCAGGATGCCTAAATAGTTTTTGAGTAACACTCATTAGGCCACCACCAATAGATTTGAAAACAACATATAATAAATAAATCTATATGAAGTTTTATAAATAATAAATCTCAATCTATAACTTAAATAGTTTATATATTATTATATTCTTTATTTAACCACAATCTTTTCGTCACATTCATGATGGCACTCATACCATCAATAACTACTTTAGAATATTTCCCTCACATTCACAATGGCACTCGTACCATCAATACCTACATTGTAATATTCCAAGTCTAAAATACCTCTAATGGATTTCTCATATGACATAGACAATCACAATTCATTAGCACATGGTCGTTTATTACACATTTAATTTTAATTCATATCACAACCATTTGGAACCATAGCCCAATGCCAATCTCATGGGTGTAGAACATTGTATCTAAAACCCGTGGTAATTGGAGTATAATCCCCTATCTCATACCCCATGGGTATTTAGATAATTAATAATCACATGCATGAATTCTGGCCTAGAACGTTGTGGCTAGAACCACATAGGTATTTAGAGAATCATACCCTGTCCCATATCCAATTTATCAATCATTAAAATTTATCACATAAATCATATTCAACAAGATCAATCAACATTAACCCTCCCATAAAAATTTTACATAATGGTATACCATTTAAATAATTAGAACATTCATAATTATTTATTTTAATCATGTGGAATAATATGAATAATTCACCATTAAACCATCTATCAACATTTAATCAAAATCCATTAACTCTTCAAGGTTATGGATAAAATCCCTCAATTCCCATTATTAACCAAATGAATATTCCTAAATTAAAATATAACACAATCCCATTATCCCATAAATTTATTGAACATAACTCAACAAGTTTTAAATTCGCTGAGATTATCCTAATTAATTATTACATAGAAATTAAATTTAATCAATTAAATATCTAATGTAATTTCCCAATCATGGAAATTGAACTTCCAAATTATAAATAAGTATTTAAATAAATACTATCATAATTTCAATTTAGACCACCTAACTCATGATTTTTAATGGGCCCTCACTAATTAAAATCCCCAAATGGAAGTGAATTATACAATTCCACAATGAATAATTATATCTCGATGCTAAACCTGGATCCAAGATTAAATTTATTAATATTTATCAAAACCAAGATCTAATCTATCACCAATGGTGGAAACATTTCATTCAAATGTTGAGGGAAATATTAGATAATGGGATAAAATCAACCTGGATTAGAATCACTTAATAGGAGAGATAGAGATCATGAAATCATATCATCAGTTTTTCAAGAATATAGTTTGGAATGCCTCAGAATTCATACAATAGGATCTAAAAATGTCTAAAAAAATTTTAACCTGAGCAATATTTTTTAGGGTTAATAAACGAGGATTTAAAGAATTTAAAATAAATTTTTTGAGGACTAATGTTATGGTTACACGGTTTATGGAGATGGGGCACATAATTTTCCAAACCATGTGTCCTATCATTGAATCTCTCCTCTAGGGGTGCACAGTTATTATTTTGAGGATTCATGGTTTGAAAAAAAAAATCCAACCATTTAATTCCTCTCTTTCTAGGGTCTCATTATTTTTTGTGGTTGGGAGAATGTTTTGGAAAAATTATGTGCCAACCAAGAACTGCCCATAACCCCTCCAAAAACATAAAAATTTTACCAAAACACATAAAATTCAATTCATGACCAATGTATAACCAATAAAGGTAAAATACTTCCATTAAAAAAAGATCAGTGTATCTCCAAAGAATGGTTAGGATCTTATATGGAGCCTCCAAATGGAGTGAAAACTTTGATATCTTCCATAGGAATATCTAGATAAGTTGTGGACTAGTAATTGTGGATAGATTTCATGTACACAGACTATTTATAATTTTTCATGAGATCATTGAAAGAATTACTAATGGTAGGATAAGTTGATGAGGCTAGGTAATAATAATGCTAAAAAATCATCTTTGTTGTCAACCAGACAAAGGGAAACTCTATAGAATGATCATTATATCCTAAATGGTTCATTGTCAATTTGGTTACAAAAAATTCATTGAAGATCATGAGGTTGTTGATGCTAAGGCCCCCAATATCCTTTGGTTTTATTTCCTCAATCCATTAAAATGTAATAATTTTTCATTAATGTAAGGATCAAGTCAAGATAAAATTCTTGATCATTTAATAATGATTCATATTGAGGCTTATAGGCCACCAGTACTGGGATGTGGAATTGAATAATTTAGAGGTAACAAATATGTTGACCAGGATAAGTCTCCTACCATGAGACATCGACTTACCTTTCAATATAGAAAAAAATAAAAAATCTTGAGGAGATGTCTTCAAGGTTGAATCTTTTCACTATAGACTAAAAAAATAGTACACAAAGGTAAGAAATAGGGAAGAACCCCCTCTTCCATATAATGATAATAGAAATAATGTAATTAATTTTAATAGAAAACATAAATTCATGATTTAGGAGAATAATGGAAAATTATTCAGTAGATATAGTAGAAAAATCCATACCAAAAGTCATATCAACATTTTTTATTTTCTCCCTAATAATTTCAGAGAAATATATATCATAGATAGGTTGTAAGGCTCGTACAATGTAATAAATTTCCATTTAAACACTAAGTTCATCATAATAATTATATAGAATCATACATTGATTTGTAATATAAAACATGACTTCCCATCCTGAAAATTGATATTCTATTTATATAGTGAAGGAAAATCCATTCCTAAAATAACATGAAATTTATTTTGAGGGAGAATCAAATAAAATTTGGGATACATATTACCATAAATGATGATCAGAGAAGATATTTACACTTTAGATGTGATCACCGCACCATTAGATACTGTTATAGCTTACTAAACAATAAATAATTGATGATATGAATAAAAATAACTAGATACATCTCATTATATAAAATAATTCAGTTTACTAAGCTCAAATATGTTACATTATAATTTGATCATACTTATTACCACCTAAAATTGTTTTTTCTAAATTTCTTACCATATAAAAATTAAAAAATTTAGTTTGATTATCATATATCCTAGTGATCAATTATATAATCATCAAAATATTTCATAAAATATCTAAATCGTAACACCTTCATTTCAATATATGACAAAATAGTTTTATCCGATGTCATTCATTTTCATCGTTTATTAAAATCCCTAATATTGGTACATAAATAAAATGTGGATTAAACTAATCACATCACCTCAGACTATCTAGATTATTGTGTATTATTAGGCCCACTGATCATGCACCGGTAAAAAAATTCTAATACCATGTTTGACCCTTTTATGGTTTTTACCCATAGTTGCATCTCAAAGATAGTTGCATTTACTAGCCAGTATCTAGATGGAGAATTAATTGTAGAGAAATCCACTAAATCCCTAATTTAACACAACATTAAGATTTTAACTTATAGTGATATTTATCTACATGGTTATTAATAATGTTCTCTAATATTATTGAAAAAAATAACTAAATGCTTCTCATATTCAAACTAAAGAAACCTAAGCTTAAAAAATATCACATCATTTAATATTAATATTCCATAAATATTACAATTGTACCCACCATATGACAATAAAGGATTAGTGAAGTCATAGAATATATAAAAATTAAACTAATATCTTAAAAAAATTCAACATCTCCAATAGATACATTAATATTAGTACCCATCATGACAAGTAAAAAATATAACCTTTCATTATAATGTAGGGAATGAAAACATAAAAATGGTGAGTTCCAGACTCCCAGTAAAGTTAAAAATTAGAGATATCAATCATAAGATAGTATAAGATAATCATAAGGCTATGATAATATAATAGTGTTCATTTATCAATAGAAAATAATGATACCTAGAAAAATTTAGATCACTTTGTATCTAGAAAACAACTAACATGGTTTCAAAAACATTAATCATTATTCAAGAATCATAAAAAAGGTATGTAGAGTCATAAGAATATAGAATCTTAATCACGGAAGCATGGATATTTGAAATCATTTCCTTGAATAATATTTTCATAATAACATGAAAAAATCATTATCATTAAAAAAAAGGTTAACAAATATATCTATAATCATTCCCATGAATAATCATGTGAACTTAGATAGAAGTAGTTATATTCACACATCAAAATGAGAACAATAATACCTTAAATGGCGTACACACTAGTAATATTCATCTATTGAGGTATCTATATGACAATAGCCAATGTATTGGAGGGTTATAACCTACCAAACCATCACATAATAATTATTAATTCATATGTATTCCACAAGGTCCTAAAAACATTTACCATTTCATAAATCATTAACCTAATAAAAAAAATTGGGTTATTTATGATTTCACAATCATAATAAATAACCATAAAAATAATGAATAAGGATAATATCATTTTATAATATCCCTATAAAATTATAAGTAACAACAATGGTTGTTTTCTAAAAGTTAAATTCTAGTAAAATGTCATTGGATCTTTTTTTCTAGAAAATAACCTTTTATTTTCAAATCACTTATATCAAACAAATAAAATTTAAAAATAATAGGGAATAGATTTTCATTTTAAGTAATATTTTAATAATTTAATGGTATCCTAATAGGAATTATATTAATTATGGTATCAAAATTCATTCATGCAGAGCATGTTAAAATAATAATTTTTTCAACACAATTGGTTAAAAAATACCTTGTTCAGAAAAAGACAATATGATTCATCTTAAGTAGATTTATATAATTTAAATTATTATTGAAAAATACTTTTATAAATAATTAAATAATAATAATAAATATTTGAACACTTTTTAATGAAAATATTTTTATGGAATAAAAACATCATAAACTAAAAATGAAATAACATAACTTTTTTATTCAAACATTTTTCCATCCATTTGGTTGTTATAAAGGGATAAACTCATACTATTACATTTAAATTATAGGAATAACTAGTTATAATAAAATATATGGTATTTAGAAAATATTATACATATAATTTTCTTTAATGGAAATTTATCAAAGACAGTCCAGAAATTAAATCAGATTGTAACACAAATCACATGCCACATGTTTTTTCTTAGAACACATTAAATTATCTTAAAAAATATATATTCATAATATATAAAGTTATTATACATATTAAAACATTAAATAATATTTAAAATTAATTTATAAATTAAAATTTTTCCGTAATTAAAAAATTTATCAATAAATTGATAATTTATGTGAAAACGTTAATATTTTCCGTGTATGTTTTGGTTCAATGTTTCTAATAAATAAATATTAGTCAATATTTTACCTTTTCAGGAATAATAATCATAAAATAAGTATAATATTTATTCATCGTGTTAAATTATATTATTATTCGTAAAAATAAGTGTTGAAACTTAAATCACATCACAATATGGAGGTTGTTTCCCAAAAGTACACACCAGCAACGTTATCATTTTTTAAGAGATGGAAAGGCAAGAAGGTAGATAATATATTTCAATTAGTGAAGTATTATTTTTTTTTAAATATCATATATAATCATTAAATTTAACATAATAACCAGTAGTGAAATATTTTTATGGATAATGAATCGTATCACTACATAAACATGGTAATCCATATATATTCTCGATCGATGGATTCATTTCCCATTAGAAAGAAAGGATGTGGAAGATATTTTTTCCAAAATAATAACAAAAACATTATATATTTAATATATTATTTTCATAATGGTTATAATTGATACTAAATATTAAGATAAGGCCTATGAATAAGTAGAATATCTAGCCCTCACGTAGGAGTTATACCTCTTCATTGGGAAACCTCCTTTTTCTTACTTATTAAGCCTAGAAATGATGAAATTCTTATCAAAATAAGGCCTATAGGATGTATTAAAATATTTATGAAATTATTTGTGTATGTATTGGATGAGCTAAAAGTATCTTGATGATTGGATATGAGAGGAGTTGGTGTGTCCTCTTATATTTGACGGAGTGAACACAATTGGAATTTTTCAAATGATATAAACTAAAAAGAGGTTTAATTCAACAAAATGGATTAAAAATAATTCATTTTAAAATATGAGATTATAGGGGTTAAAAATATGACAAAATAATAGGATTTTTACTATTCATTATTTAATTTTAAACCATAACATTTTAGTTTTACCCTTTTAATATATTTTCACTCATACTAGTATTGGTGAATTTTTTTAATTCCAAATTTACTATTCACAATGAAAAAAAGTGTCCCATTACCAAATTTATTAATTTTCTATATAAATAATAGGCCAAATAAATAAATTTAAATTTCAAAAAGTAGAAGAAAATAATTTAAAATATATCTATAAGATGCAATAATAAACACTTTCTTGAAAATTTCCGTTTAAGAAAAAAAAAATTAAAAATATATTGTAAAATATTGATTCTATTAACTATTATTGGGAAATTATAATTCAAAATAAGATAAATTCATGTTAAAAACAATAAAATATATAATTTTTCTATGTAAATACATGAAAATAAATACTATACTTTAAAAATAATTGTTATTTTATACTACTAACATATAAATTAGATTCTTTATAAAAATCTCCAAAAATAACCATAAGATAATTTTTAAATTCTGATTCAAATAATGATATTCATTTTCTAATAAAACTTTTTGAAAACATTTTGATGATAATTATAAGGATCATTCACAAAAAAAAATAAAGCCCAATTTTTAAGAAAACATATATTATAAGAAAATTATTATAGAAAATGCACTTCTAATTTTTTATATATTAATCAATAAACTACAATTGTATGAAACATTAATAAATATTTTTTCTGAAATTTAATTATTAATATTTATGGAACCAATTCAAATTCTGGGTTATAATGGTGATAGTAAAATAAATATAATTAACTGGTACGTTCTTGATCACTAAATCTTGGTGTCACATGTAAATAAAGTTACAAAATAAATTAAATGTAATTAAATATATATATATATAATAAAATATTATGATGTTATAGGAAACATATTTTAAATATCAAAATATATTTCATCCTCAAGAATCTTCCTCCTGTAAATAACTTCTAATCAAAGTTTGTTATAATTATTTTTTTCTCCTTCTTTCACATATGAATATAACATTTTATCAAAAATACATCAAAAAAATTTATACAGATGTACAATGCATCTTCAGGATTGAAAATTTCATTTTCATTTTAATTTTACATTACTAATTTATCTAAGGGAATAATTTTACTTCTATAATATTAACATAACTTATGCATTCTTTTATCGAAACATAAATCTTTATTCTCTTAATTATTTATATAAAAACATCAACAAAGAATCTTTCTATCTCATCCATGTGATCCATTAATCTCTATTTTAAAAAATTCCATTCAATTTATTTTTAATTTTTCTATTATATCCATAATAATGTCTTCCATGTTTTAGATAAACTAAATATCAATAACTACCAAGGGATATATCTCGTAATTAATTATCCCTTAACATTCCAACACATTCACTAAACTTCTTTCTTTTTTTATTTTTAGAATTGAATATCAATATATGATAGGAAATTATCATGGTTTTTGTGTGATTTTATACTCAATAACCTCATTATAAAATAATTTTAGCAGCCAAATAGAAATTTTTCCAACCATTCAACAATGAAATTTAACTAAAGTTATATTAACATTGAATTTTATAATAAAATTATTAATCATCCTAACCACATGTAATAAAAATCCCTCACGTATATCGTCATATAACTTTTTTCCCACAAATATCATTCTTTTCAATCAAAATATGTCAACATACTTTATTTAATTCTCAGAAGAACTTTATCTCATGCCTTAAATTTAATATTCAACCCACTTTCTATGAAAATCATGAAGAAAAAATTCCCAATATTTTCAACTGCAAGTGTTAAAACACATAGAATATACATTGGTCCAGATATTTTTTAATATTTTATATAATATTAATATATTTAATCTCATCGTTATTTCCAAAAATATCGTAAATAAATTAGAAAATATTACAAAATAAACCATAAATACCTTTACTTTAACTCATCTTAATATCATTAAATCAATTATCAATAATTTTCAACTTCATGTATTTCACCCAGTTTTCACCTTTAAAAATATTGATCAATATATCCTAGAAATATTTAAATAATGAATAGATCCTAAAATTCATGTTGATTTAATTTCAAAATTTCACTAATAATTCATTTTAAGCCTCATAATAATCACACACAAAAAATATTATTCACTTTATCCATTTATAATTATTTGGATAATTGTCTTGAGTTATAGGAACTGCTATTTAGAATTTACCATTACTAATATATTATTGATCTGATTTCATTTTTACATCCAGAAATTATAATATTGGACAACACATATAGTACACCATTTAAATTCAAAACATTTTCTATGAAAATAAACATCACATAAGAGACTCACTATGATGTAAATTTTAGTTTTTAATCCACTTGTCACAACCTAGGGTTCCAATACACACAATAAGATGGGGTGAGTGAGTGTTGTTTTAATATTTACTCATATATAAAACATCGATAGATATTTTATTCTTGTCTAATATAACAAAAATATTCTATTTATAGTGACCAAACACCTACATACAATGATATTACATCTTATTTAATTTATAATAGTTATATAACATTGTGATCTATGAAAAAATTGTAATGGTATTGTGTCTTTCAAAACATCAATACATAGAAAACTAGTACATAAATTATATGTATAAAAATACTATAATTTTTTTTGAATTTTTTACCTTCAAATACATAACCAATATAAAAACATTATTCATAAAATAGGGGATGGAAATGTAAGAATGGGTGAAATCAGTATCTGTGTAAGGGAAATCAGAAGAGATATCAATCATCGATCATAGTTTGGAATAAGATAACTGTAAGGGAATCGTAAAATTATCATTTCATAAAATTATACAACATAATCAATCAATTATCTTTAGTAATAAATTATTACATAATTCTTTCCCATAAGAAATAAAATTCATAACTGTGGGGAATCATCAATAATGAATCGAAATCCATGAGAATATATCATAAGAATAAGAAATAAGTTTTCAGGATACACATAATCATAGAAAAACATTTCCATAATCAATTATCAAATCCAAGACTATCATATTTTATTTATTTCACTACCCATTCCATCATATATTTAAAAATTATTCGCTCCCAAGACTATACTAATGTATAGAGTCTCACACTAAACAAGGTTCAATCCCATTCTAAAATGTATTATCTTATGAGATATCTATCATAACCCAATGTATTGGAGGGATATATAATTCAAGACCCACCCATCACATTATGAAAAATATATATATGTGTTCCACAATTATATAAAAAATCATCACATCGTCATTCCACAACATATATAAAGTAAAATAGATTCATAAACATTTCTTCATTTCATTGTATCAAAACTAATATAAAGTATAATGGTTTCATAAAGGTTTATCATAAAAAATTAAACAATGAGATAAAAAATGTTTTGTAGCATAATCATTAAATCATCATCATCAGAATCCATCTAGAGAATTAAATTGTGTTTTATTAGAAGATCACATCCTCATTGAATCAAATAATCCTTAAGGAATATTTATATATATGAATAATACCATTAAAATATCATTTAAAAAATTCTTTCAAAATAATACAAAATATCCTTCTCTTTCGAGAAAAACATTAACTACAAATTTCATAGATATTGGAAAAATAATTATCTATGAACATTTTTAATGAAAATCTATTTGTTTCATATATGTTAAAATTAATCATTCCTTTCACATAATTTTAAAAATGCAAACAAAAACATTGTCTTGGAGAATTTTTTTTTAAATATAAAATTTTAAATCACTATAAATAATGCCAAAGTTAATGAAAATGATATTCCTAAAATATTTAATGTATTTTTTATTAAAATAATGAACCGATGTTAAAGAGTATAGACAATATGGAATTTTTTATTGACTAAATATAAAATAAGTATGACCATTATTTACAAAACAATCTTTGTAAATTAAAGTAAAGAGAAAAAAGGTAATAAAACTAAATATATATAAAAATAACCATATGATATTAAAATATATTGGTTTTAATATATAATTTCAATAAAATTTCATTCAATGTAAATTCAATAATAAATAATTCTGATTAATGTAATATTGATGCATAAGTACATAACTGATTTTGTATCGTTTGATTCATATCACAAAAGAAAGAAATATATTCGATTGAAAAAATAAATATTAATAAATTATTTGTATTAATGATACAATATATTCAAGGGGTATTAGATAAACCACATATAAAAAGTCTGGTCAGTAATATAACATATGGCTTGAAGAAGAAAAAATTTGAGATCATAAACCCTTAAAAGGTTAATAACCTTAAAATTAAAGAATTATAAATGAAATTATTTCAAAATTAACATTAAATAACATAAATTAACAAAAATACCTGATATAACATGTAAAAGGGGTAGTAAAAATATATTCTAAATATTAATATTTTTGTAACATCAAACAAGTCCCAACCAAACAATAATGACATGAATAACCCTTTCCTTATTGGTAATATTTGAATCGAAATCAAATGAATGAGATAATATTAAATAAATTATTAAATCAAAATATTTTCAATATAATAATCCTGAAATACATTAATTTTAATTATAAACACCAAAAAATAGAAAACATTGTTAAATATTTCATATTTCACATAAAAATAAATGAGAAATAGGAAGCCCTTTCCAGAAATATTAAACTTTTTCATATAAATTCTCAAATATTGTAAAATAAAAAATATATTTTAATGGTATATGACAGAAACAAATTCATTAATATAATATCATATATGATCCAAATATGATATATCATAATAAATTTATTAAAATTTCATTCTTAAAAAAATTCTTGAGTCTTAACTATTTCATTTATCATGAATGTCTTGGTTCAACAGTTCTGGTATTTTTATATTGGTAATGATTCCATAATCACCACAATTTTAGTAATATCAAAAATATCATATTTATATATTATAAAAAGATTTATAAAAATTCATAAAATGTGGTGATTATAATTGAATAACATCGCTTTTTGGAGATATTAGTATTTACATATGAACGAGTGGTGTTTCAACAATCTAATGTATGTAATTAAAGAAAATTAAGTAATGATTCACTGATAAAAATTATACTAATATCCTAAATATTATATATATATATATATATCAAATATATCATTACAACGATCAATAGGAATTGGTGATGAAAAAAAATGCATGGCCTCATGGAGGTGGTAAAGAAAATGTATGGACGAATGAAGTTTTATTTTTCATATAGGATGAAAATGAGGTGGATAATTATTGTTCCATAATCATAATAAAACTTAATTATATTTAAGACACTTGATTGATTATTTTATAATTGATACCATATATTTATAGAGGGAGAACAAGAAATAAAATATAAGTTACTCAATTAAGAGTTATAGATCTTTATTGGGGAACACCCTTTGTATTAAACCTTATGAATTGAAAAGAAGATAATTTTGAAATACCAAATGATCAAGGATATATGGAAAGAATATATTTTTATATTAGGTAAGTTTTTGTTAATGATAAGGTCCTAAAAAGTTTTAAAAAATTAAGGGGAGGTTGTGTCATTTTATAACTGAGGGGAAGGACACCGTCAGAATTACGTAAATTATTAAATTAATATAAATTATGATTCCCATAAAAGTGAATCAAAATTGATATATATCAAATACAGGATGACGAGAAGAATAAATAATCTCATAAAATATATTTATACCAGTTAAGATCATTCTTTAACCCCAATGTATTATTTCGCATCCCCCTCGTTGAGCCTTTTGCAAATTACTATAATATTAATATTTTTTACACATTAATATTAAATATTGAAACAATAAAAGGAAAAGTGGACCATAGGTGGAAAATGGTTTATATGATAGACGATTTCACATTCATTTTTCTAGTGATCGTATTTTAATTAATTTTATTTCATTAATGAAAATATTATTTATTATTAGACACCATTAATTTCATTTTTGGACTATTCAAATTGTTTTAAGTTAAAAAAAAAGATTGAGTGTAAATTTGAGTAAAAAATATTATAAAAAAATATTATTTTATTTATTTTCTAAAAAATATTTTTTAAAAACAACCAACATTGTATTACTTGAAATATTTTTCAAATCATTTATTTCATTTTTCTTTTACAGGAAATGATATTGTGTAAACATTGCACAAGAATTTAATCTAATTATTACATAACTAAATATTTACCATACATTACCATGATAAAACATATTAATTTATTTTTAAAATAAAAACATATAATAGAACATAATAAAAATTTATACTTATAAAATGAATTAGAGACATTAATATCAATAGTGTGACATTTTGTAATTATTAGTTTCATACAATAATATTAACTTCATAAATAGTGAAAACGTGCACCAAGCATCCATATTTTTAAAAAATTGAGAAGAATTAAAAAAATTTCCCATCCAATATGATAAAAATTTGATTCATTTGATATTTATTCCCTTATACCATAGTTTTAACCTTTTTTGTGTTTTCCATCACTAAGGGGAAAAATATTTACCACCGTAACTTTTCCAAATGAAATAAAATTAATATGTTATTTTTAATAGATAAGATAATCATAATTTAGAATATGGAATCAATTTTTGATAATTAAATATATATATATGTTGATGAAATAAATTTTAATATAAATGTGTAATATAAGAAGAAAAATAGTATTTCTAAAAAATAATTAATCAAAAAATGAACTTAAAAATCATGTATATTGTTGATTACTATAAAGATATTGACATTTTATAAACTTATATCACATATTAATTGATGAATATTCCTTATATAACATAATGATCCATGATATAATTTTATCATTCTAGTTCCATTAGAAAATTGTATATGTTATCAACTCGTTCATAAGTGAAAAATATTACCACCCATATATTTATTCATATTTACCACCCATCATAGTTATATCATACATAATACCTATCTTCATAAGATATGAAAAGAAAAGTTAGAATGGGTGACCTAAAATGATCATTAAGGTTAAATATGGTATATATTTATACAACACGATCATAATGGTATGGGAAAATGAGAATAAAATTTTAAAACCATATCTATAATATCATAGATCATATTCATGAGTCATGTAATAAATCTTCATTGTCCATAATACATGAATAATAAGGCATAAAATAGCGTAATAAGTGTTATCGTAACATTAGAATAAGGAATATTTTTTTAATACATATACACATAGAAATTCGAATGTCAACTCTACCTCACAATGAATTCATAACATGTTAGGCTTCAGAAACTACTCATGGACCTATTTTGGGTGTGGGATAACCTATAGTGTACCCTCATTTATACTTGGAATAACCATCAGTGTGCATTGTTTTGGTATTTGGATACACTCTTGTGTACTCTCTTTGGGGCTTCAGATAAACACTAGTGTACTCTCTTTCGAGATTGGTATAACCTCTAGTGTACACTATTTCCAAATTTATATAACCTCACATGTTCCATTTGAACTCGTAGAAAATTATTCATTACAACATTCAATAGTGGTAGATATAGGTCCCACCCATCACATAATCAATAATTTATTTTGGCACAGAAATATAATAAAATCATCATATCAGGGAATATGAAAATAAAATAGGGTTTATAAACATTTCAACATATTAAAATCTTTGGGAGATAAATGAGTTTTATAAACATATTTCGATAATAATAAATACATAAAACATCTGTAGATATAATAATGATTGTATAATTGGATAATATACCTAGTCAAAAATAATAAAAATTATGAATTATTGTCATTGGTGAATGGAATTTCCATTAAAACTTAATTAAAACATTCTTGAGTAAAATCACATTTCTATTTTTAAATCCTTGTTTTGAAATATAGAATTTTACCAAAAATTAATGATAAATTTTTTCAAAAAAAATTACCATTGTAAACATGTAGTGTAATATTAAAACATTTATTGGTCATATTGGAAAACATATAAATAAAAAAATAGAAAATTAAAAATATTTCTTTAAAACATTTTTAGAGAACCTGGACCTAGATAAAAAGGTATTTTCATCCAAAAAGACAAATAAAGACAAATTTTTTTAAGAAACATTTGGTTTATATATTTAATCAATTAAGAGAAGAAAATTTAGGTAAATGAAGTATTCACTCAAAATAAATAGAGTAGAAGAAAATTCATGAGTTTTTATGAGAGATGGTTTATCAGATTTTGTCATCATAAACATATTCATAAATAATCCTGAAAAAAATGAGATTGTAACATAAAAGTTTTACAATATTCGTAACATTTAAAAATTAATCCCCATGAATGAAAAAAATCATATATGGATATTTAAATATATATAATTTTTATATGAATCATAATTATAATCACTCAATGGTAGTGTATACACCAAAAAAATGAGTTTTGAATAGGTCATATGCCTCTTAGAAATAGAGATACTAGTAATTCCTTACCTCAAGTCCCAAATATCATCATATACATTTTAACCAAATGTTTAATAACTTTAGGGTCATTATAAATATATATATGAATAATAATAATATATATCATACCATTTATTATTTTTATATAACTTATTCTAACCATTTATTAACAAATTCCTTTTCTAAATCACATTTCGGGTAATAACAGTATTGGTTTTCATGTATATTTTTGAAATTTATTTTCATAAATTTTAATATGGTCACCCTTTAATAATATCTATAAATATAAAAACTAGTAAAAATATCATTATATTAACTATAGAGTTATTTATAGTTATCTATAAAATTTAGAGGTTGAAAAAGAATTACATTATTCTTGGAGATTGTATGTCATATATACGCATGAATGTGGTTTCCATTTTCACAATGGATTGAATGAAATAAGTTAAATAATATTTAAAATTTAACAAATAATATATATATATATATATATTCATTAAATATATCATCATTTAAATCCAATTAAAAATAAAATGAAAAACATGCAAAATCGCTTCATGGAAACGGTAGTCCACAAATATGCGCAAGTGATGTTATCTCATTCTAATGGATTTCAAGGTACGAAGGTAGATTAGGTATTTTAAATATATAATTATAATTATGTAATAAATATCCTGTAATAAATTTAAATCCTTAATTATTTCTATCAACGAGAGGTAGTGATGGAAAACTAGTATATCAGTTAGCGAGGTAGTAGTCCACTATGCACACGAGCGAGAGTTTTCTTACACATTTTATGGAAGAGGAGATTGATGTAGCTTGTTACACTAACATAATAACATATAAGTATAGGTATAATAATTATTTTATTATATTTTAATATATGAAGAAAATTTGATGGTGGTGGATGAAGTTATAAAATAAAAATGCTCAGTTTAGAATAACACCTCCTTTTATAAAACCTCCTTAGTTTAGCACAAAAAACCTTTTTTGTGTTGATTCATAACCAAAATGAGGAATATAGGATGTTTGTATGTCTGTAATTAATATATTTGGGTAGATATTATCCAATCCAATGGATTTGGATATATGAATATGATAGGATATTGGGTTCCCTTAAATTAGGGGGCATTGGACAATTATTGAATGTTTTAAATGAAAAAGTTATAACCATGTTTTAGACATGTAACATGACTCAAAAATGGATCACTAAAGATCCTAGATTATATATGGTTGAAATATTTCCATAAAATAGTAATTGACAACGTTTTTAAATAATTTTAACCCTTATCATTTTTTTATTAAAACAAATAAACCCATTTTATCCTTAATCACATTATTTAATTTTTAATTTATTTATTGTTCATCAAGAAAAACAATTAAGAATAACATATTATTAAATACTAATGATTATGACTCCAAATATGGAATTAATCTTTTCAAATTAATTTCACAATATTGGTTGATTTTTTTAAAAAACCAAACCAACATATGGGATGAAAACGGGCTTTCTAATAAAAAGGCACTCGTAAATTTATAATGATTTAATATCAAGATAATATATAAAAAATATTATAATTTTTTTACTATGCTTAATTATTATATAAAATAGTTAATTTAAAATTTAACATCATCATAAATTAATTCATCTTGAAAAAAATTTAACGATATTGATGATTTTAATTAAAATAATCATTTTTCACTATTTGTTAAAAAATTTAAAAATTACGAAAAAAAAGAATTTATTTAAGATAATTTTGGCATGTTGATTCGGAAAATGAGGTTAATGGACTCAAATAAGTTTTATAAAAATGGAAAAAACTTATTTTATTATTTCATTATAAAATTAAAAGGTATTCTTTCTTTTGATAAAATGTATTTTTGAAGCATAAAAACACTTTACCAATAATTAAGTAATTATATAAAAGTATATTTTATCTAAATAACTAAAAAATAATTTTTAAAATGTGGTTATCATTTTCATACTTTGAAAAATATTAGCTATGTAATAATGTTTATGTTTAAATAATAATATTTTAGATATTATATTATGATTCCTTAGGAATCTTTCTTCTGTGTAACAAAATATATCAAATAAATTAATTTTTTTGGAAAAAATTATTTCGGAAAATTTGGAGGTGTTACATCCTACACCCCATAAAATAATTTTTTATCTTTAAATTCTTCTACTATGATTTAAACAACATGGGATACTTTATCCACAAAATATCATTAGTGTTGGTTAGAGTGTGACACTGAAGAGGGCGGTGAATTGAGTTCCTAAAAAAAATTGTCTTTAAAAAATTATTTTAAAGTCCCCAATTAAAAAAACAAAATAGGGTAGTTAATTGAAGAAGCATATTTATAAAATATTTGGTTTTTTGAATAATTTCTCAAAGAGTGATTATTTTTCATTTAAAACAATTTGTGTCATTATTTCGACATTTGAAATCATTCTACTAAATCAAAATATAATTAAAATACTATTAAAGATTAATTATAGTAGTAATGTAGAGTTTTATAAAAATAAAAATTGAGAAAACTGAACATAAAAGAACACAATATAATTTAAAACAAGATCTTCAGTCTCAAGAAGAGATATAATCCTCTATACACAGTTATCACCTACCACATGGAATTTTATATGAATAAGCATTGGTACATGAATTGGATTAGTGTAAACAAAAATATACACACTATCTAGGTCAACTAGGCCTCTTCCATAGTTTTTGTGTGAGTTAAAAAACAAACATGCCACACAAGGACCTCTTCCACTATAATTTATCAGTGTGTGAGATTTAAAAATTTGGGTTGTGAAGACATCTGTAATACCCAGGAATTCCATGAATTTTTTTTTGGAAAATTAAATGGGATTATTTCACTACTATGCTCTGAGAAGGCATGTAATTATGTGTCCTCCAGTGGCCGGAACGTATTTCTGAACTACTTTTAATGTTCATTAAATAATCGTGTGAAGAGGTTTTTATAACTTTTAAACTGGTTCCTGGATCAAAAAGTTTAGTGCACTATAGAACTCAAAGTGTCGGTACTTTCCTAGAAAGGGCCTAACATTGGTTGGCGCATGCCAACATTGGAAAGTGGTTTTTGGCCTTAAATAAAATAAGTAATGATTATTTTATTTCAAAATCCATATAACTCAAAAATGGTAAATCGAATAGGAAATCCTATTGTACCGTTGATCTCGTGAGGGTGTACTTACCTTAGGCAGATCCTAACCTTGACCATCGTAGGTCAAGGGTAAAATTGGTTTTTCCTAATTTTCAAAAGAAAAATAAAATAACTTAAAAAGTTATTTTATTATATTTTTTTTATCATTACACACTGACTCATCATCACTGTGATGCAGCGACGAGGTGATGATGAATCCCATTAATGAACTTCATTAATGGAATTGGGTGGATACGCTGCAATGCACACATGACTTCCTTCATTAATTAAATAGGGAATTTCGTGTTGACGAACAACCCTGGAACCCCTCTGACGATAAACAAAGGAGCCATCTCTAATGAAAAATGTCAGCAAATCAGATGATGGTGATGAAACCCTTGGGGAGAGGATATGAGATCGTATATCGACAGATGATGATGAATGATCATCCTCAAGCAATCTTTTTTCCCATGTATGGGTTTGATTCTTTTATGTATGCATTTATTTTCCACGTTCATTATTTTAAACAACAAATACGGGTTAACTCACAAACAAGATAACCTGTAGATCAATCATTCAAACGGGGGGCGAGGGGGTTAATTATTTGGGATAAAAAAAGGATATCTATATTAGTGACTATTTCACCTTATTTTGGGTTCTTCGTGATCCTGCTAAAAAGAATGCATCCAGGTCAACAACAAAAATACCTAGAACGTTCATTGGGTGTTCCTGTGTTGTGACTCCTTCCCCAATTTTATTCTTGCGTTCTTACCATTCTTTATGGAGTAATGGTTAGTTGTGAATCTGCATGCAGTACTAAGAGAGAAGGGCCATAGCCAGGCGGGCCGTAGCACAAGGTTGCGGTGGTAGTAAGAGCTGTTGGCACAAACGTCGACGGTAGTTAGGAGGAGGCGTACCCCGATGACATCTCGAGGCAGTGGGGGCTGCAGCCAAAGGGGGTCACGGCGGTGTAAGAGGGCGGTTCTAGATGGGTTCTGTGTCAAGGGATGTGGCCAGCAGGAGTGGGCCACGACATGCAATGTCACGTGGTCCAGCATGGACAGTGTGCGGAAGGGAGGCGGTCGGCATAAGCCGGTCGCGTGGCATTCTTGCTAGATCCATGTCGGCCCACCAATGCGGATTGGGCCTTTGAAATGAACTTGGCCGCTAGGCATCCCAGACTGGAGGAGAACCGACCCACCAATACGAGCATGGACGGATGGTAAAATGGGTCCCTAGGTGGCCCAACTGGTCAAAACCTATCCTTCTAAGTAAGACAATGCCGGATGAGAATTGGGTCTTTGGGAAACGAGGCCGACTGCACCCACGGATGAACTGGACCAGGACCAGCAAGGCCCAATGGGCCTTTCCACTAGGCTAGGCTAGACCGGGATGGCTTAGACCCAACTGGGTCGGGTCAGGTTGTCTGAAATGGGTCATGTGGGACCCCCGGTCCTGGTTGGTGGGTTGGTCTGACCAGGTTGGACTGCGCCCAGACACAACTGGTCCCTATTTTCTAAAACTCCAATATATTTTAAACTAAGAGTCTAATTGACGTGTTGTCTACGGCGTTGGGACCCTTCCATGATAAACTCCATTGAGTATACTCTAAGTTAGTTTTCATGGCGGTCAAAATAAGGCCAATGGATTGGGGTGTAGAATCTACCGTAATCAAGCACACTAGAGAGAAAGAATCCTAATGATGGTTGTAACACGAAGGATATGATGAGCGAGACCTCGGAGGACTAGTATCCAATCATGCCTCATTGGTCCAGTAAATGAACGGACCACAGTGGTCTAATAGACGAGTGGACCTCAGTGGTCCAGCAGAAGAGTGGACCTCAGTGTTCCAACAAACAAGCGGACCCCAGTGGTCTAGCAGATGAGCTGACCTCAGTGGTCTAGCAGAATACCAAACCTTAGTGGTGCAGTAGACTAGTAAACCTCAATGGTCCAGCAGCTGAGGGGACCTCAGTGGTCCATCAGACAAGTGGACCGCAGTAGTCTAGGATACAAACGGGCCTGAGTGGTCCAGCAGTAGATTCGACCTTAGTGATCCAGTAGTCAAGAGTGCCTCAATAGTCCAACATCTGAAAAGACCATAGTGGATCATTAGGTATGATTCCCCCAATAGTACTGGATGATTTAGTTTTACAACTAAAAAACATATTTTCTATACCTTGAGTTATACCTTGTGTGAGTTTTCTTTCCTTTGTAGTTTTTCTTTGTGATCTTGTAGTGTGGTTTTTCTTTGTGGCCTTTCCACTGTGGTTTGGGGTCCCTACTAATTATTGTGTTACTCACCCCTACACAGGCCTCACCCGCACATGTCTTGTCTCCGGAAGGTGATCTATGCTTTGATAGAGGCCTTGGTGGTCCGGGACCAGGTGGTGTCCAGTGAGACGGGAAGGACGAGATGTACTTCTATGGCTATAGACAGCTACCCTCAACCTACCCTTTTAGTAGGGTTAGAGTAGTTAAAACTTAGAATCTGTACATTCTTTTGTGGTTTTGGGCTTTTATTCTAGACCCTTTGTACTTTCAGTTTGTTTTGAACCCTCAGTAGTTGTCTCAGTGACAGTTCTATTTTACATTTCATTTACATTCCCCAGTTTGAGCTTTGTGCATTTTTACATGTTTAAATAAAAATGCCTCCCCTTTTTTGGGATATTCCTACTCAGTGTAATTTTTCATCCCTAAGACTATGGAAGGAGGCTTGGGGTTGTCACGGAATAGGCCCTAGGGGATGGTAAATGAAAATGTGGTATCAAAGAAGGTCGGTTCTACCAAAATAACTAAGAGTATAAAATTTTTTATGGGGAAATAGTTTTAAGTGTCTCAAGTTCATCTTTCAGGCCAAGGAGTCCAGTGTTGGGGCGGGGACCGACACATATCCATACACCAAGACTCTGAATTCTACTTTCAAACTCAGTATATGAAAATACTAGTTGCATAAATCTTTAAGTGTTTTCCCATTATCTGTTTTTTGAATCAGAGTCTCCTGACCAAGTATAATCTATAGACTATGAATCATATTCATCTCTTCTTGGATGCGTCCACGCAGAAAACTAGCTAGGATTCCAGTACCTGATAGGGTGGATGGTCCATAGAGCAATGAGGCTTCTGTGTAGGAACTGTTTCCTGAGATAGTACCTTCAGAGGATGTCCCGGCAATACCATCGCCTAGTTTTTAGTAGTTACTATCAGCGCTACCCGTAGAGGATTCACGTAGTCTCAGTTCCTTAAATGAGTTCCAGCAATAGAGACCTACTTGGTTCAGGGGAGAGACATATATTAATGGTTGATGAGGATTGGTTGGAGGTAGTGACATGGGTCTTCCACTTAGTGAGGAATCCATTTGACCAGATGGTCATTCTAGCAGTGAGCCTTTTGTAGGGATCCACAGGGATATGGTGGGTTTTGACTATCCATACCCACAGGGAGGTTACCCTTGCCTGGTATGACCTCAAACAACTTTTTAGGGTGGAGTTATTCTCTATAACATTGCACTCTGTGCACATGTAGGAGCTTCTTCACTTACATCAAGGAAGCCTAATTGTGGATGATTACTCTGTGAGGTTTATAGACCTCTCCCATTAATATATAGATATGGTACGAGACCCTTTTTTTGAGGCCCGTACCATTGAGTAGATACTCCGCTGGGAGATAGGGGCATCGATGATTTCCCTCAGCATCCCTATATAGACCGGGGTGCTGGAGAGAGCTCTAATTGTAGTGAGATTCCTGAATGAGTATGCATTCATAGTGGGTGCTACCACCAGACGATGGGTGGATAATTCATCAGTGGAGGGTAACTGACAGATGAAACAAAGGCCCAAATGGGGAAGACCATTCGAATGTTGACACCATGTCTCATGGTCGGCGGTACAAGGCTCATTGAGCAGAGGGAGTCATCAAGGGAGAAGAGTATGCTACGCTTGCAGTGGTCAGGGGAACATAGCTCAGGATGTCCCAACTCATAGTGCAGAGCAGCGACAGATGGTCGAGGGACCATTGAGGATGTATTATATATAACAATAAGGTAGTCGACTAAGTGGAAGACGTGGGGGACGAGCAAGATGAGCTAAAGATTGTGGGAATAGGTATGAGGTTCCATCACCACCACCCATAAGTGGTCCTCCATAGGCTTCAAAAGTAGGTGGAAAAGTGGAGCCTCGGCTTCAGAAAACTGAGGCCTATTGTCCAGATGTCCCTGAGATGATACAAAGTATGATCTGTGTCTTCTCTAATTTTCTGCAGTTCATATAGACATAGGTGTCATTCACTATTTCTTTTCCACAAACCATGTTCAGATCATGAATATTATGATCGATCTTTGGGATTTGTCCTTACTATTATAGGATCCTATAGGAAGGGATTCTATAATCACACACTAGTGCTGGTAGTGTGAGAATTCTCATGGATGCGAGAGCTTCGGCTATGATCTCATAGTATTGGTGTTTAGGCCTTAAAACGTCATTCTGGTTATGGACTAGAAATTACTCTTCTATTCCTAGATCTACTATTTTATGTGCATAGTGTGGTGTGTCCACAGAGATGGGACTAAGTTTTTTGTTATCTAAAAAAAGGAAACTAGAGAAGCGTAGGATAGACTCACACAGAGGAGGGTATATCTGATCACTCATTAGTTGGATATAATGACCCTCGGTGCAATGAATGACATGAATCCACAGTTTCCTGTAGTGGTAGACGATTACGTGGATGTCTTTCCAGAAGTTTTTCTGGCACTGCCTCATTATAGATATGTAGACTTCTGCATTCAACAATTCCTTGGGACAACACCAATATCTACACCTTCATACTAGATGGATCCCATAGAGATCTAGGAACTTAGGGTTCAGTTGGAGGACATGCAGAAGAAGGGGTTCGTAAGGCCTAATCGTTCACCATGAGCAGCCCCAATGTTGTTTTCTAAGAAGGAATACGGAAGATAGAGGTTATACGTGGACATTTAGTGCATGAACCAGGTGACCTTGGAGAACAAGTATCCTTTTCCAAGGATTGATGACCTCTTCAATAAATTGAAGGGATCAATATAATTCTCAAATATATACCACAGTTCTGGCTATTGCCATCTTGGAGTATGGGATTAGGACATCTCGAAGATGGCTTTCAGATGTCACTATGTTCACAACGAGTTCTTAGTGATGTCTTTGGCATTACAAACTCCCCAGCAATGTTCATGGGACTCATGAATAGGATCTTTTAGCCATACTTAGAATAGTTTTTAGTGGTATTCATTAATGACATCTTAGGCTTTTTAGCTTTTAAGGAGGAGCATGTGATAAACCTAAGGATGGTTCTGGACACACTCTAAGAGCACCATCTTTACGAAAAACTCTCTAAGTGCGAGTTCTGGATACAAAAGTTTCACTTTTTGGTACATGTCATCTCAGAGGTTAGAGTTGTGGTGGATTCAATGAATATCAAGGCGGTGCTTGCTTGGGATCCATCCAAGAGAGTTACTGAGGTATAGAGTTTCCTTGGGTTGGTTGGGTACTAACGGAGGTTTGTACCTACCATCTTTAGAGTGGAAGCACCCATGATGGAATTGAAAAAAAGGAAACCCATTTGTGTGGATAGAAGGATACCAGCAAATATTTTTGCAGTAGAGGAAGATCTTGATGAGTGCTCTTATCTTGAGACTTCCAGAGGAGGGAACCGATTACATTGTGTACTGTGATGAATCTAGAACTAGGCTTGGTTGTGTCCTGATGCAAGGGTAATCACTTATTTCTTATGTCTCATGACAGTTGAGACTGCATTAGTAGAACTATGTGACTCGTGACATTGATTTGTAAACAGTAGTATTCGCACTGATGGTTATCTGACACTACCTTATGGGAGAATGATTCATCATCTACTCTGACCACAAGAGTCTCAATTATAATTTTTCTCAGAAGGATATGAATCTGAGATAGCGATGTTGGCTAGAGTTCCTCCTGGACTATGACTTAGAGCTATTCTATACTCATGGGAAGGGAAATGTGGTGGAAGATTCTCTCAGTAGGAGATCGAGTTCATAGCTACTGAACAAGGCCTCAGAGAAGTTGGCATCACTTCAGATATCCTTTGTGGATAGAGATAAGGCAGCTTATCTTCAGCCAATGGTAGTTTCCCCTATACTATTATAGTGATTCAGTGAGGAAAAACTTAGAGATGCCAGCTGCAAGACCACATGTGCCCAGAAGTCTACAGGGCATGCCCCTAATAGATATTCGAATGGTGGGGAACGCGTCATCCTTTTTAGAGGATTAACCTTTGTACCAGTGGTGTTATGGTAGGAAGTGTTGAGGGAGTTCCATACACCCCCTTTGGTGGTGCATCTAGGTGTGGGAATGATGTACTAGGACCTTCGATGTTAGTACTTATGGCTGAGAATAAAGAAGGAAGTGGCAGAGTCTATCTCTAGATGCCTCACTTGTCAGCAAGTGAAGGCTGAGCACCATCTTTCAGCAGGTTTGACACAACCCCTCGAGATACTACAGTGGAATTGGAAGTGTTATAGGATATCTATGGTCTTCGTGATAGAATTACCATGTACATCCATGGTGCATGATACCATCTGGGTGATCGTAGACCAACTCAACATGTCGGCCTACTTCCTACCCATTCGAGAATAGGGTTCAGTAGAGTTATTAATATGACTCTACATGTAGTATATAGTTTAACTCCATGGAATCCCATCTAATATTGTCTCATATCATGTTTCAAACTTAACATCTCGGTTGTGGAAGAGAATACAGGAGGCTTTTGGGACTCATTTGTGCTTGATCATAGCCTTTCACCCATAAACGGATGGTTAGACAATGTGGACCATAAATATCATGGAGGAAAAGTTTTGTGCTTGTGTTCTTGATTTTGTTCATAGTTGGGAGGACCACCTACCACTGGTGGAGTTTTTTTACATCAACAGCTACCACTCCACCATCGGTATGTCTCCATTAGAGGAACTTTATGGAGGACCATGCAGGTCATGGTTATGATGTACATATCCAAGGGAGTCAGCACTCATGGGCCCAAAGATGGTACATGCTACCACTGGGAAGGTGTAGGTCATTCGAGAGAAGATGAAGACTGTGCAGAGCTAATATAAGTCTTATGTTGATAAGTGATAGAGATCCTTGGAGTTTGAAGATGGGGACCACATATTCCGACAAGTCTCTCCTCATTGAGGGATATCGAGATTTCGCCGAGACGACAAGTTATCTTCAAGTTTCATTGGTCATTTCTTGATAATACATATAGTGGGTGAGGTGGCATACCACATTGACCTACCACCGCAGTTAGAGAGAGTGCATGATTTCTGTCACGACCTGTCCCCCGTGGCCTATGCCGTGACTACCCCATGCCCAAATTCCATAGGCCAGAGGTTGGTGACTATCACTGGAAAGGAATTTCCTGAAAATGAGAATGAATTCCCTCAAAACCTATACACACACAAGCAGGGTACACTACACAAAAGTAAAACACAATGAAAGATTAAGGTGAAACCACAACTAGTAACCACAACTAAGTGTAAAAGTAATTACTGAAAGTAAAGGTAGAGGAATACAAGAAGAAATGAGAAGAAACAACAACAATAGATAATAGAAAACAGCTCTAGAGATTTTCCACCAAGGATCCTACCTGAAGGGTAGGTTCAGCTCATCTCTACAGCTCTCCACATCAACTATTCACCTCCATGTACCATATAGTCCTAGATCCTATAGTCTCAGTCGAGTTGCTCGTCGTCTGCACAAGACACAACAAGGTTCGGGTGAATCCCGTTAATGGGTGAGTATAAAAATACCCAGTAGGGACCCCGATACCCCCTATGGTCTCCCAGAATTCCACTAAGAAAAACCAAAAATCATGATCTCAATCACAAATCACAAATCCAAAGACTCAACTCAAACCAGGTATAACATTAGTACATAAGTATAGATGATTAGTTATAAAGATAGATCATCTTATTCTATTAGGGGTTCTACTACTGATCCACATAGGATCGCTCAGTGTTGATCCATAAAGGATTTCTAGGTGCTGATCCACATAGGATCGCTAGGTGCAGATCCACAAAGGACCTCTAGTGGTGATCCACACAGGATCGCTAGGTGCTGATCCAAATAGGATCACTAGGTGTCGTTCCACACAGGATCTCTAGTGTATGATCCACACAGGATCGCTAGGTGCTGATCCACGCAGGATCTCTAGGTGCTGATACACATAGGATCACTATTCATTCTTCACATCTCAGCTAGCCACTAGATTCGCGTACATAGTATGCTTGATTCTAGAAGGATCCTCTCCTCAATCCATCATTCATACTTCAACTGAAACTAAGTCCCATGAAAAATTAACCCAATTATCTATCGTGTCATAAGGATTCCAATGCAATAGATGGCATGTTAATCGGACGCCCGATCTGAGAGTTATAGGCATTTTAGTGTCAAGGGCCCAGTTGGA
This sequence comes from Viscum album, assembly GCA_963277665.1. Classification (NCBI taxonomy): domain Eukaryota; kingdom Viridiplantae; phylum Streptophyta; class Magnoliopsida; order Santalales; family Viscaceae; genus Viscum; species Viscum album. The sequence continues at coordinate 908,705,791 of OY728123.1, read as the reverse complement.
TTCAGGTACGATCCAACCCAACCGTACTCTAACTTTCTCCAAAATTCAGGTGGAGTGTCTCAAAAGGACCTTCTAATCCCAATTATTCCAACTCCCTAGAAGGCTCATCAAATGGACGTATGGTTTATAAGATACGGACTTTTAAGCGAAACTTGGCCATAAAGGGTATGGCTCTTATCCGACTCAACCTGTTCTGGGTCTGCCCCTGGTTCGACCTAGCCCGGCCCGAACCGGCTGGGCTGCAGACAGGCTCAACTCGAACCGGATGGGTCACGGATCCGCCCCACCCAAACTGACTGGGTTGGGCAGTGGTGGGCTCGGCCTGCTGGCAGTGGACCGGCCTAGCCCACCGGCTAGGCGGGACCTGCGCGAGGGTCGCGTCACACTGCCTCCCCGAACCACTCAAGATCTATTCTACTCTTCAACAGTTGGCACCACATGGCACCTCCTCGCTATCCACGGGACCCGCAAGGCACAGGCCCCCCTCCACCATGGCTTCCAAGTCGTGTCCCCCATCTGTGGCATAATACGGCACACCGCCCTTCCGTCAACGCAGTCGGCCGCTGTAGCTGGTCTGCCACGGCGCCATGCGGAACCTCCCACTTCCATGGTCGGTGTGCGCCGTCCGCACTAGTGTCGTGCCGGTGGGTCTTTCACGGGTCACTGGGGGAGCTCCGGTGGTCTTTTTCCCTTCTGAAAGCACCTACGGGCCTCCAAGGACGTTTCCAGTGTTTTATGTCTCTCGAGTTCATCTTGCCGCTTTGTTTTCTAGTTTCCAACAATGAACGAAACAAAGATCAATGTGGTGGAGGTTCTAGGCCTTGTTCATCTAGACCGAGCCCTCTGTGTTAGAATCATAACAAGTGTGTGATTAATTCACATTCAAACTCTTATAAATAACCGATACAAAACCCCCTACCTCGAGAACTGTTGGATGATGTCACGGTCATGGAGGGAGAAGAGTCCTCGTTTGTTGAAGTCGAAGGCATTCATCGATCATGGATCATTTCCCCCAACGACATCATTCAATCCTGTGTTCTTCATTTGTGGCAGACACCATGGTACTTCGTCAGAGGTTCCTCCCTTCCGTGTCAAAAACTCAAGCCCGAGCTCCATTTAAATAGATGAGAGAACCAACTGTGTTTCATAACATTAATGCGGTTTATTTATGAACCACATTTAATGTTCCAAGGTCAACGTTACTCAACCCAAGTTTCATTCCCTTGAATGACCGATTTAACTCTGTGATCCTACCACATCGCTCAATGGTTACAAAAAAAGACAAAATAAATCGTGGAGTTATTTTTTTATTTTTTGGTAAAGTCCAAAAATTAAATGTTTCATCTGACCCTTGTTGGTCAAAGTTAAGTTTTTCCAAATCAAATCCTGGTGCAAAGAATTCAATGGTTCCCTTAGATTTTTAATCAGAGAACCGGTTCAAAAGATAGAAATCGCCGCCTGCACGTTTTTTAAATGTACCTCAAAAAAGTTCGAAAATTATTAGCTATCACCCTCGACCCACGCCAGTTGAGGTTATGTTCTTCCTAAGGGGAACAATCCCCCATGAGATCAATGGTAATCTGATATTTCCAATCCAAGTTACTATTTAAATGTAATAAAATTTAACAATAAAATAATTGTTACTTAATTATTTTACTTACGACCAAAAAATAACTTCAACTATTCGCCCATGTTGGCCAATGTTAGGATCTACCTGAGAAAATAATACCCTCACCAGATTAGCAGTGGTCTTAGATTTTTAATCTTAGTCTCTGTCCGTGAGTTTAAAGCATTTGAAAAATAAAATTATTTTATTTTATTATTTTATTTACAGTTATTCCATTTTTGAGTTTTCCCCCAGGATGCCTACACCGACTAAACTTAAGTCGTGCCTAGGGTAAACGCATCATCCTAAACTCAACGGTGCCCTTATATTTTTTATCTGAGCACCCATTTAATATTTATTTCACTTTTTAAGGAAAACCACTCACACACGCTATTTAAAGCAAAACATTTTTCAACGGATCATTCTAGGCACTCCGAGCCTCATAATCACGTATCGTCAATTTTCTAAGTCTCTTAATAATTCCATATAATTAAAAAACAGTATATAGGATTTATGGGACATTTCATTCTCCCAACCTTAAGGTTTTATATCCCCAAATGCCAAAACATAGGAAAATCAAAACAATGAGGGTATTGAGCGTGAATCTAAGCCTCTCGCTCCCATCTTCTCTTCTGGAGGTTCCCGTGCTGCCACCAAACTCACACCGGAGGGATCGACCATCCACAAAGGACTTGCTTCTATTGATCCAATATCTCCATCAAGAACTCCATAAAAGTTGCCCCATCGTCAATTTCTAGCATGCCCCAGACGATAACGTGCGATGTATCATGCACGTACTTTCTCAGATGTGACACATGCAAAACATTATGCACCTGGTTCACCTGTGGGGGAAGATCTAGATGGTACGCCGCCTTTCTCACTATGATGAGAATCTGAAAATGTCTGATGAACCTTGGAGATTTCTTTCCACCCTAGTTAGATATCTACAATCCTCGTTGGGGTGAGACTCGTAGAAAGACATGGTCTCCCTCCTCGAACTCCAAGGGCCTCCATATCTTCTTAGCATAAGAATTTTGTCGGCTTTGTGCAGTCTTCATTTGCTCCTGGATGATCTGCACCTTCACAGTAGTAGCCCGTACAAATTATGGATCCATAAGTGCTGACTCCCCAAGGTCTGCCCGGTATGGAGGTGATCTGCACGGTCACCTATATAGGGCCTCAAATGGAGACATGACGATGGTTTAGTGATAACAATTATTTTATGCGAACTCCACCAGTGGCAGGTCATCCGCCCAACAGTGGCCAAAATCTTGGACTCATGCACAAATTGTGTCCTCGAGTGTCTCTATGGTCCGTTCCATCTGACCATCTGTCTGTGGGTGAAAGGCAGTGCTCAAACATAGCTAAGTCTTGAAAACCTCCCGCAATCCCTTCCACGAGCGGGATATAAAAAGAGCGTCGTGATCTGAGAAAATCGCTGATGGAACCCTATGAATCCATCCAATCTCTTGTATATAGAGACATCCCAATCCCTCTACAGATCCCTATTCTCAGATGGGTAGGAAGTGGGCTGACTTGGTGAGTCAGTCAACGATCACCCAGATGGATTCATGGCCCTGGGATGCATGTGTTAGTCCCATCATGAAGTCCATGGAGACACCATCCCACTTTCAATCTGGCACCTCGAGTGGTTGTGCTAAGCCTACTAGTACTTGATGTTGAGCCTTCACTTGCTGACAAGTGAGGCATTGTGATACGAACCCTGCCATGAATTTCTTCATCCCTGGCCACTAGTACTGATGTTAGAGGTCCTGGTACAACATTGACACACCTGGATGTACCACCAAAGTGGGTGTGTGGAACTCCATTAAGACTTCCTCCCGCAGTTTCAGTGGAACCATGGTATGTCCTATGAAGAGGACGACATACACCCCACCTTCAAAAAAATTCTTTAGGAGACTGCCCTGAGGATATCTGAGCACATCGGGCCTCACATTCAACGTCCCCAAGATTTCTCTTCTGAAATCACTGAAGGAGTGGGGGAGTGATAGTCATATAATGGAGGTAAGCTAATCCATCAATATACATAGAGGATAATTTCAACACAGCTAGCTACTATGTCGCCTCACTCAGCAACCGTAACCCAGACCTCCTGCTGAGTGTGTCTACCACCACATTCCCTTTCCTATGAGTTTAGATTATCTCAAATTCATAGTCCAGGAGGAACTCCATCCATCACTACCATATTAGGTTCAGGTCCTTCTGTGAGAAGACAATCCTGAGACTCTTATGATCGGATTAGTCAAAAAAATGTTCACCCTACTATACTCTCAACTCCTGGAGATTCACGTAAGACATCCGATAGGAATTTTTATATATTGGTACCATCCTTGGGTACAATTCAAAGAAAAATTCCCTCTCCATATTGGGAGTTAATCCTAGAAACGTCTTTTTCAAGGATGTCCTGACACTCTGCCACTACTATTGGGAAATAAAAACTCAAAACACCTGCTACTACGAGGGTAAGGTTGGTAGACTCAATAGTGATCGGATGCACCCTTCTATGCATGAGTTTAACATGTGCTGCTTGGGTTTCCTTTTTCACTGACCAAGGAAAACCTCATTCTAACACTGCGGATATACCACAACCTTTTTGTCAAAAACAGTCAATCTAAGCATGAACTATAGTTGACCAGTATATACCCAAAATAACGTCGTAAGGGATCGACACTGCCACCAAGAGGTTCTAACTGAAACTCTCGCCTCAAGGGTCAGATCACACCATCAGTATATGTGTGATTATCAAGTCTCCTCCCATAGGTATCTCTAGATGTAAGGGTCAAGTCAACGGTTTATCTAGAAACTCTAGGTCTTAAACAAGATTTGTGACAAGAAAGAATGATTAGTACCTATTTCTATTAATACGGAAGCTAGTAGTAGACCCAAACTATACTTTGAAACATTCCTAGAGCCCTTGGGTCACATTCCTTGACTGCGTGCAGCTACTCCCTTCCCCTTCCCTCCAACTCTATGAGCCTGGTGGGGACCACATTGGGGTGGTGGTTGTAACATGACAAAATGTATACCACCTTAGGCTACTCTACTAGCTCCTCTTCCACATCTTCTACCTTACAGATTCATCTGTTCCAATCACTTCCTCTTCCCGAAACATTTTACATGCCCAATTCTCTGAGACTGGCATCAGTTTCCTACTTTCCCACTGCTAACATTCACTGGTTGTATCTGCTCAACCAAAGAACATTCAACCACAAAAGGATTTCTCTAGCACTCGAACGTAAGTAGGAATACACCGAGAAATAGTGTCGGCTCGGATGTCCCTAATCACATATCGCTCGGAGATTCTAACCGTGAATCACTATTCTTATCATATTCATCGATTACCTAGAATGGTCAGTACACCTCGAGGAATACTTAGCTACTAACATGTCATCATACCGAAGCAATAGAAGCTCTTGGGAACTCATACCCCTTATCTTTTTATAGAAAGAGACCCCTTCTCTTAGGAAGGTTCTCAATCTCTTTACATAGAAAAGTCACCTCCGCATAAGATATGGGAATCTAAACCCTACCATCACCCTAATTAGGCACAATGAATGTTCACTACTTGGACCACCATCATATCTAATGGTTCCCTAGATAGATGGAAACTCGGTCACCACCTCAAGCTAGTCCTTAGCCGCTTGTGATTCGGGCTCGCCTCAGAACCTGAGGGGTATCTTTCATTGAAACTCATGTAAGGAACTGAACCTATATGTATCCTCTACCGGTAACGCCGGTAGTAACTGATGACCAACGGGTAGTGGTATCGCTGGGACACTATTTGAAGGTAACATCTTGGGGAAAAATCATCCTACTGAAGCCTCATTACACTGTGGACCATCCTCATGGTCACGCATTGGAATCCTAGCTATCTGTTTGTGTGGAGGCTTCTTGATATAGAATCAAGATGAACCAATATCAAAATGTCATACCAAGTGAGCTGACTCAAAAGAGATCAATAGAAAAACATTTTTGAAACACATGCAACTAGTATTTTTGTATACAGATTCATAAAAAAGAATTCAGGGTCCTAGTGTATGGATACGTCAGCAGCCGCACCAACACTGGACTCCTCGAACTAAAACTCACAATCAGGACACTTAACACTATTGCTCCATTGAAAACATAGACTCTTAGTTCTTCTGGAAGAACCACCCTTTGATACCAATTTGTCACGAACCATCCACTGGGGCCCATGTCGTGACTACCCCAAGCCCGCCTTCCATAGGCCAGGGGTTGGAAACTAGCACCAAAAATACATTTCCCAAAATTGGGAATTCATTGCCTAAAAACTTGTACACACATAAGAAGGGTACACTACACAAAAGTAAAACATAATGGAATAGTAAAGTGCAACCACAACTAGTAACCACAACTAAGTGTAAAAGTATGTACTAAAGGGGTGGAAGACAAGCCCACCTGAAAAGATACAACTGCAAAAGAAAACTGAAAACAGCTCCTGAGATCATCCACCAAGAATCCTTCTTAAAGGGTAGGTACAGCTCGTCTCCATAGATTTCCATGTCAACTATTAACCTTTGTGTACCATCTGGTTATGACTCCTATAGTCTCTTTAGATATGCTCGTCGTCTGCACAAGACCCAACAAGGTGAGGGCGATGTTTGTGCAGGGGTGAGTATAGAAATACCCAGTAGGGACCCCGAGACCGCCGAAGGTCTCTCAGAATTCCACTAAGGAAAACCAAAAAGCATGATATCAATCACAAATAATAAATAAAATACTCAACTCAAACCAGGTATAACTTAAGTACAGAAGTAGAGATGATTAGTTTTAAATCTAGATCATTGTATTCTGTCAAGGGTTCTGCTGCTGATCCACACAGGATCGCTCGGTGTTGATCCACACAGGATCGCTTTGTTCTGATCCACATAGGATTGCTAGGTGTTGATCCACACAGGATCTCTAGGTGCTGATCCACATAATATCGCTAACCATTCTTCACGTCTCAGCCAGCCATCGGATTCTCATACATAGTATGCTTTATTCTAGGAGGATCTTATCCTCAAGAAATTAGTTATACTTCAACTGGAATGATGTCCCACAAAGAAGTAACTCAATGATCTATCATTTCATAAGGGTTCTAATGCAAGAGACAGCGCGTCAATCGGACGGTCGGTTTGAGAGTTATAGGCATTTTACAGCTGAGGTCTCAGATGGATTCGGGTATGATCCAACCCAGTCATACTCCAACATTCTCCAAAACATGGGTGGAGTTTCTCAATAGGACCATCTCATCCCAAGGATTCCAACACCATAGAATTATCATCACACGAATGTCTGATTTTTAAGATACGACCTTTTAAGTGAAACTGGGCCATAAAGGGTCCAGGTCCGGTCTGACCCAGTTGAACCGACCTGGCCCGGACCGCACTAGATGGGCTGTAGAATGGCTTGTTCTGAACCGGCCGGGCCATGGTGGGATCGGCCCACTACCCGCAGACCAGCGAGGCCTAAACCTACTGGGCTGGGCTGCGGCGGACTCGACCCGCTGGCAGCAGATCGGCCTAGCCTGCCAGCAGGGCATGACCCGGTCGATGGTTTGTGCGGCCCCTCCTTCCCAAATAGCTCAGGAACCATTCATCTCTTCAATTTTAGGCACCACATGGCGTGGCCTTGCTATCCTTCAGACCCGCAAGGTGTGGGTCCCCCTCTGTCGCAACCTCCATCTGCGGCACGTGATGGCGCACCACCATTCCGCCAATGTGGTCGGCCGAAAGCCGACCAACCCTGCTGGTATACCACGGCCCCATGCAACACTTCCCCCTTCTGTGGTTAGCGAGCACCGGCCGCCGCCTTTTCCCAATGGCACTGGTCACTAGTGTCGCACCAGCGGGTCTTCCGCGGGCCTCCGGGGGGATTTGGTTGTCCATTTTCCCTTCAAAAAGCACATACGGGCCTCCCGAAACGCTTCCAACTCTATGTGGCTCCCTGGTTCATCTTTTCACTCTGTTCTCCGGTTTCCCAAAAAGAACACAACAAAGATCAAAGTGGCGTAGGGTTCGGGCCCTTTTCTTTTGGCCCGTGCCCTCCACGTTATCATCATAACAAGGGAGGGATTTATTCATCTTAAAACACTTAAAAATAATCAATACACAAACCCCTACCTCGTGAACCGTTCTTTGATGACGTGGTTGTGGATGGAAGACGCCACTGTACTTCGTCAGAGGTTCCTCACTTCCATGTCAAAAACCCAAGATCGAGCTCCATTTAAATAGATGAGGGAACTAACTGTGTTGCATAACATTAATGCAGTTAATTTATGAACCGCATTTAATGTTCCAATGTTGAGGTTATGCAACCCAAGGGTTATGCCATTGAATGACGTATTTAACTTTTCAGTCTCCCCACGTCGCTCAACGGTTAAAAAAAGATAAAATAACTCATGTAGTTATTTTATTATTTTTTTGTGAAGTCCAAAAATTTAATTTTTTGTACAACCCTTCTCGGTCGATGTTAAGATTCACCTAAGTGAATCCTGGTGCTGAGAATTCAACGGCGCCCTCGAATATTTAATCTGAGCACCGGCTAAAAAGATATAAATCGCCTCCTTCACATTTACAGAACGTACCTTAAAAAAATTTGAAAATTATTAACAGTCACCCTTGACCCACACCAGTCGAGGTTAGGCTCTACCTAAGAGGAACACACCATCATGAACCCAACTGTAATATTGAATTTCTAATATGAGTTACCTTTTAGGATTTATATAATTTAACAATAAAATAATTGTTACATAATTATTTTATTTAGGCCAAAAACTAAATTCCATTTTTTTCTCGCGTTGGCCAATGTTTGGATCTGGATAAGGAAAGCATACCCTCACGAGTTCGGCGGTGGTCTCAGATTTTTAATTTTATTCATAGTTCGTTAGTTATAAGAATTTGAAAAATTAAATAATTTTATTTAATAATTTTATTTATGGTTATACCATTTTCATGTTTTCTCACCGAAGGCCTGCACTGACTAAACTTAGGTTGCTTATAGGGTAAACCCACCATCCTAAACGCAATGGTGCCCTCGGATTTCTGATCGAGGTACCCGTTTAAGAGTTATTCCAATTTTTCAATAAAACCACTCATGCACACTTTTAAAATCTTAACATTATTCAACAGATCATTCTGGGCACTCCGAGCCTCAGAATCACGTGCCATCAATTTTCACAGCCTCGTAAAATTCCATATAATTAAAAAAATATACAGAATTTTCAGGACATTACAATGTCTTCCACATATCCTAGCTAAGGAGATATGTGCACGACCCTTCTCATCTTATCAACTACAACGAGCTAGAGATTGACTGCGAGGTGACATTTGGGGAGTACCTAGTGTAGATAGAGGATCGATAGGAAAGGATCCTCTATAGATGGTAGATTCATCTGGTGCGTGATCATTGCCAGCATAGGAATCTTCAGGATAGCACATGGTAGCGAGAGTCTTAGATTCATGCACAGTACCCCTATTTTTTTATTAGCCCTTGTTTTGGCTTGTGAAGACAAAAAGTCCTAAAGAGAGGAGTAATGTAATACCCCATAATTTCATGAAATTTTTTCTTTTGAAAATTAAATGGGATTATTTCCAGACCAGGCTCTGATAAAGAACGTAATTCCAAGGCCTAGAGTGGTTAGAGGATATTTTTGAACTATTATTAAAGTTAATTAAATAATAGTGCGAGAGGGTTTTTTCTATATTTTCGACCAGTTCTTGGATCAAAAACCCAATTGCACCATTGAACTCAAAGCATCAGGATTCACCGAGAAAGGGCCTAACATTGGTCGGTGTGGGACACCAGTGGAAAGTAGTTTTTGGACATATATAAAATAATTAAGTAATAATTACTATTTTTTCAAATCCTTATAACTCCTAAATGGTAACTCGGATTAGAAATATGAGATTATTATTCAGCTCGTGAGGGTGTGATTCCCTTAAATAGAGCCTAACCACGACTGGCATAGTTCGAGGGTGAAAGTTATTTTTCAGACTTTTCAGAAGAAAAATATATTAATTTAAAAAGTTATTTTATTATATTTTTATTCCTCATTACGCAACGACTCATCATCACTACGGTGTAGCGATGAGGCAAAGCTGAATCCCATTAATGAACCTCATTAATTGTGTATGGTGGAGACACTACAACGCATATGAGTCTTCCTTCTTTTATTAATCCAAGACTTCAAGGTTGAGGAACAGCCCCATAATTCCTCTGATGAATGACAAAGTAAACCTCCCCGGTGAAGAACGTCGGCGAATTAGATGATGGAAACAACACCCTTAGAGAGAGGATATGTGAGAATAGATTGACAGATGATGAAAAATGATCATCCTTGAGCAATCTACTTTCCTAGGTAGGGGTTTAATGCTTTCTATGTGAATTTATTTTCCATGTTCTTTGTTTTAAATAAAGAATTTGGGTTAACTCATGAACAATTTAACCAGTGGATCAATCATTCATATGGGGGATGGGGGGTTAATGATGCGGGATAAAAAGGGTATGTCTATCTTAGGGATTATTTTAACCTTATTTTTGGTGCTTCTTGATCCTATTAATATGAATGCATCCAGGTTAACATGAAGAAAGACATGGAAAATTCTTTGGGTGTTATTGTATTAGGACTCCACCCTCAATTTTATTCTAGCCTTCTTCCTATTCTTTGTGGTGCAATGGTCGGTGGCGCATCGGCCCGCAATGGCCGGAAAGAACGTCTGCGTCCAAGCAGAATATGGAATTAGCGATAGGATGTGACACCCAACCGTGATGACAACACAAGGCTACAGTAGCCGGCCACGGCGGTAACACCAAACCATGGTACCTAGGCCGCAATTCCCACAAGAGCCGCAATCACCAAGGCCAATGGAAGGTGGGAGGCGGTGTGCCCCAGCGGTGCACCGAGGCGAAAGAGGCCATGACCAGTGGGAGCAGCGGCGGTGTAGGAGGGTGGATCCAGTCATGTGTCGCGTCAAGGGATGTGGCCCATGGGGTGGGTCGTGGCATGTAGTGGCATGCGGTTCAGCATGGACCACATGCAGAGGGGAGGAAGCTGACATCAGCCTACCATGTGGTTGTATGAACTGGAAATTCATGTGGTATTTGGGATGGATCCAATCCGGACCCACAATGTCGTGCGGTACATCAAAATATACCTGGTCATTGGGAGGGCCGAGATAGATGGGGAACTTGGCCCTTGGGTGGCCCTACTTATTAAAATTGGTCTGAATAAACTTGACTGGGCTGGATGAGAACTGGGTTGAGGGGTGACCCAGCAGACTGGACCCAAAGCCAAACTGGGTAGGGTCCCGCAAGGCCCAATGGGCTTGGCCACTAGGTCAGACCAGATCGGGTCGGCTGCGACCCAATCGTGTCAGGTCGGGTCGGTTGAAATGGATCGATTCATACAGGACCCCCAGGCTGGGTTGTTTGGGTTAGTCTAACCATGTTGGATTAGGCTCAGAGGCAACGGACTACTATTTACTAGAACACCAATATCATTCAGAAAGGGACCTCAGTGGTCTAGCAGATGAGCGGACCTTAATGGCCCAGCAGATGAGCGGACCTTAGTGGTCCAGCAGACCAGAGGACCTCAATGGTCTAGCAGATGTGTGGACCTCTGTAGTCTAGAACATGAGGGGACCTTAGTGATATAATAAATGATCAGACCTCAGTGGTCTAGTAACCGAGTGGACCTCAGTGGTCCAGAAGACAAGTATACATCAGTAGTGTGGGAGACAATCGGACCTCAGTGGTCCAGTAGAATAGCGGACCTTAGTGGTCCAGCAGCCGATCGGACCGTAGTGGTCTAGAAACCAAGCTGACCATAGTGGCTCATCATGGATGAGTCCCTCAATAGTAAAGGAGGATTCATCTTTACGAATGAAAATCATACATTCTATACCTTGAGTTATAGCTAGTGTGAACTATCTTTCCTTTGTTATCTTGCTTTGTGATATTGTTGTGTGGTCTTTATTAGTGGCCTTTCCTTTGTTCTTTGGGGTCCCTACTGACTATTGAGTTACTCATCCATGCATGGGCTTCACCCGTATGTGTTGTGTCTCATGGAGGTGATCGACGATTCAATAGAGACCATGGTGGTTCGAGACTAGGTGGTGCCCAGTGAGACGGGACAGACATGACGTACTTCAACAACTACAGACAGCTACCCTCCACCTTCCATTTAGGTAAGGTTTGAGAAATTGGACCTTGGCAGTTGTACTCTCCATTGTGGTTTTAGGCTTTTATTCTAGCCCCTTTGTAATTTCGGTTTGTATTATACCCTCAATAGTTGTCTCAGTGACAATTGTAATTTACTTTGTGTTTACATTCAGTAGTATGAGATTTGTGCATGTGTACAGGTTTCAAGTAAAATCCATTCCCATTTTGGGATATGCCAACTCAATGATAGTTTTCATCCCATGGCCAATGGAATGTGGTCTTGGGGTAGTCACTACATAGGCCATGGGGGATGAGTTGTGAAAAAATCATTGTATCTTATAGTTTTTCATAGGAGTTAGTGTGTTTTCATAGATCATATATGCAAAAAATTCTCGTAATGTTAAAAAAAATATGCAAGAAATGAGAAATAAATATGATACAATTTAGAAGGATAAGTTTTATTGTCAATGGAGCTTGCGAGTTCTCAAAGTTTTGTTCAGTTAGCGCTTGAGTTGACTTCTATAAACAGAGAGAAAAATATAGTGTTGTGAGATCTTCTATCTACTATTTCCAATGATGTACTAGTTTTTTCAAATAGTTCTTCTCCTCACATTAGTTTGTTAATGCATGATGTTTTCCATTTTACTATCTTATAAGTATCTTCTTATTTCAAAATTTTGTAGTTTTTGAGTTTTTACTCTGGTGCACAAGCATCACCACACCTCTCATAGCTTTTTCATCCTATATTCCCATTATACATGATTGTATACAAGGATCATGTTCTCTGGTACCTAATACAGGTCTCTAACATAAATATTAGTTCATTATACAAAATATAGACAATGTTATTAAACTAAATAATAAAACTAATTTTCACAAATGTGTCCATTAGAATAAATTTGAATTTAAATGAAAATGTATGAGTTGATAGTGTCACAATAATGGTAGGTAAGGTAGTAGTGTCTTAGAACTAGTGTCTCATAAAAAGATCATTCTATAATCAGGATAAGCTATTCGAGTATTATTGATTTAGGGATGTTAGGTCACTCTAACGGTCGGTCCACTTGATGATGAATCATGCCATCGGTAGCTCAATGTGACGTTTTATCATACTTTACAAAAATTCGGAGAAGCAATTTAGTCTAACGATGACTCGCTATGATGGTTTATCATCCTTTTCAAAAAAAAATTGAGAAGCGTTTTAGTCTAAAAGTGAATCGCTATGACAGTGTCTCATCCTTAGTGAAAATTTTATGCTGTGTTGTTGGTAGGCTGAACAATGGTAACTCAATGCGTTAGTATCATGATTGATGGTGTCTCATACTTTTTCAAAATTCAGGTTCTGTGCTAACAATGAGATAGTTGATAGTGAGACAAAATACTAGTAGTTTCATATCAACGGTAGTTAATATTTATCCAATTTTCTATCATTAGTAGGATTTCTAATAGTGATTCCACCTTAATAGTGACTCATACATAGTCAAATATTGGAAACCTATCTTATGATGTGAAATACTTACAAGATAGAATAATATGATAAATAAATATGAGTAAACATAATTTAACATAATTAATCATGATTTGTGAGCATTAATACTAGATGATTCTAACAATCTCCCCCTTTTTGATGATCACAAATCATCACATTTACATGTCATTCACAATAATTAAAGATAGTTTTCTACTTAATAAGTAAAAAAATTCATGTGAAAGTAGATAATAAAAGAGTCATACTAATGTAAAATTAAATACCAATTAAATTCCATCTCATTCATAAAATTCCATAATGATTATACAATAAATTTAAATTCCACATCAAACTTCTCCCACTTTCAAGATTATCAAAAAGAGAAAAAATAATAAGAGAATGGGAACATAACATTTATGAAAATATATAATGTATCTCATGTTAAAAGGATAGTACAGTGGATGATAAAAACTCAAAATTCCATCCATATAAAAGTGAAAGACAAAATATACTCTTCTCCAAATAAGAATCCATGGGTGCCTTTCCCTTATCAATATCAGTAGGTGGATGAACGTAAGGTTTAGAAGGAGCATATGTATACATATGATGAATGGGAAGTCAAGAGGGTACTGTAGGTGTAAGACCTTGAGTATAAGAGGTAGGTGATGTAACTTACCAATAGATAACAGGCTATATTTGACTAAGAGCCTATGCTACAATCATGGGAAATGGTTGAAGGGTTTAAGGAAGAGGTGCAAAATGAATTCGAGTAACAGAATCTCTAAACTGAGGATCCACAAATCAGTATATAGAGCATGAAGGTAGGTTCTCAGTTATAGGTTTAATATGTAATGCTACTGAAGTGATAATAGATGTACTATAGACATGTAGGTATGGATTTAACATGTTTTTAAATTACATTATGACCTTTACACCATTCTATATAGCCTTGGTAAAATTATTCTTATTCTCCATAAACATCTAAAGTGTAGGTGTAAACTCCTTGAACTATTTCACTTGTCCCTTGAATTCTTGAGTAACAGGATAGATCCTTAAATTCTCAACCAAGTACATAAAGTGACTATCCAGCTGATCTTTCTTATAAATACTTTTAAAATAGAAATATGACTTCTTTTTAATCTCTTATTGAGATTAATTATCCCCTTTAGTGTAAAACTCTACAATATCTTGTATTTGGTCATTGTTTTGATTTAATTTTCTTAGGCTCTCTTGATCAATTCCACCAAAAGAAGACTAAAAATATTATCCAATCATTGTTCTAATCATCCCAATGTTTTTTGGATGATTAGTAGAATAATAAGTTGAGGCTTCATTTACTGCATCTTTGAATATTGATCTCAAAATAGCCAGATCAATTGTTGGAGGAGAAGGAGGAGTATCATTCTGAGAAAATGTATCATCAATAATTTTTGCAACTTTTTACAAGGATTTTTCATACTAATATGACATCCCTTTCACAATAGGAATTATTAATACCAACTCATCACATAAAATTTTATTTTACAACCTCATTTCTTCAATTTCATAAACTATTTGTGGTTGAATTTGGGATAGAACTCTCTATGTAATCATAGTATCATCATTTTCACAAACACTATCAATAGGTGTTGGTTGGGGTTGGATAATTTCTCTAAAAAGTTAACACAAATACTGTTTAAAGACATTTAAGTATCTCTCACTTACATAGTTAGAAGCTTGAGGTGAAAACAATGGAGTCGAAACAGGAGTAGTTTCAGTAGGAATTCTTTGAGCACTAGCCACTCTTTCAGTCAACAATCCCTTAAGATCAAATTTCTCATTATATGAATCTTTATAATCCAAGATTTATGTGAAATATATAGGTTTCTTCTCTCATTCATCTACTATTACAAAACAAAAGTATTAATGGTGGAAACATTTACTCATTGATATTGTTCTTCCCCTCAACATGTGCTTCCCTATCAACTGGTTATTTCTTTCTAGAATAAACTAGTTCTTTCACTTAGGAAACTGGAGCTACTTATTCAGTTAAATTTCACTAAGGATATCTTTGATGTTACAAAACATTATATTAAATAGAAATAGAGTGTGGGGCCTCATAAAGTTCAATGGCTGGTTCTTTTTCCACTGAACTAGTTTTAGCAAGATTTCTAGGTTCTCCAAAACTACCTTGATCGCCTATAGTATGATCTGGTTCTCTGTCAACTTTATTATTTTCCTATTTTCCCTCTTCTTATACATTTTCATCACTTCCACATTATTCTTCATACTCTTATTCATCTTCATAATCTTCATCATCTAACCTTTCACTTTCACTAGCATACACATTATCTCATTATTCTTCTATGTCCTCATTATAATGATCATCTAGGATATTTTCCTTCATAAGAAGACTTTTTTAAGTATATGAGTATCGTAAGAAATTACTTTAGGAATTTTAGAAATATCTAGATCACTCCAATCATCAATACAGGAGGCACATGATTTAGCTACCACGGCTTCTTTATCTTCATCATTAGAATATTCTACCACCTCATTAGGTCCTATACAAGGATCAACCATATATTTCGGCCCAGTGGGGTGTGAATAAGATCAAAATAATTATAAATCTTCTCATTATCCTCTACCCATTGTCTTTTCTAGGGATTCTAGTTAATTTTAATCCTTTTACATATGGAATTTTTAATGAAAAAAATATCACAGTCAGTCATAGTTTCTTCTCCTTCATTTAAAACCCTTAAGCTTTCAGCAATGCAGAAATCAGAATAGAATAAATTAAGGAAGTTGACTTGGATTTGGGTTTAATAATATCACTCATGTTTACAATTAGGTATCTATAAAAATTGATCTTGTGTCCCTATTTCATTTGATACAAAAAATAAACATCTAGATATTTTAAGAAAGAAAATTCCCTTTTCCTCGGACACAATTAATGCTGGATAAACTTAAATAACAACCTTCATTCAACATATAGCTCCATTTATATATGTATTCTTGGGATTCCATCATTTTTCAAATCAGTTTGGGCTATTTAATATCTGAAAATATCACTTGTAGGAGGAGGACATCCTTGGTAATCCTCAAAAATACCATCATGAGGTACTTTCAATCATTAGCCCACTTTTTAGAGTAAAATGCAATAATTTTCCCACCTATTATAGACATGATCCATAACTCATAATTTCCTTCAATAATAAGCATGAAATACATATAAAACTCATGCACTAGTTTCGGATATAGAGGTCTCATTTTGTTCATGAACCACTAAAACTATCCTTGTTCATGATGTACCTTCAAAATGAGAAACTTAATTAATAGTAGCCAATATGAATGCACTCCTATTGCAGTATGACTATTCTGTTGGCGAGATCTAGGTTAATATTTTTGGGGTTATGATCACTTCATTAACCCTTTTCTTTCTTTGAATTATGGTACTCATTGGGAAACATATCATATAAATTCAACACTCAATCCATTGAGAATTATTTGAAAGGTTAGATTTGAGGAATAAATATATAGAGGTTTGAGATATAAGGGTTCGGTTTTAGGAGAGTGAGTGATTATGAAATTATTTTTTGTCGGTTCGATATTTATCATTTCGGAATTTTGAAAACATAAATTGAAAATGTGTTATAAAATAAACAAAAATTATTTAAGCAATGAGTTTGATGTTTGATCTTGAAAAATTACAAAGTAATGGTCTGTAGATCACAATGGTGATTCATAATGGAGAGTTTTCATCAGTGAGTTTTCAATGGTGAGTCATAAATGGTGAGACATCAATAATGATTCATCAATAGTGAGTCATCAATGGTGAGACATCAACAGTGATTCATCAATGGTGGGACATCAATGGTGAGTCATCAATTTTGAGTCATCAACGATAATTCATCAACAATGAGACTTCAATAGTGATTCATCGACGGTGAGACATCAATGGTATGTCTTTAATGATGTGACATAAAATAGTTAGTCAATCAAAATTGATCATCCCTAACACATGACTGATGTAACTCATTCTCTCAGAATTTAATGGTGTAGTAAAAATATCAGCAACCTAATGTTTAGTGCTTATAAATTCAAGAGTTATATCACATTTTGGATAATTATCTCTCAAAAAGTGATTTATTACATCAATATTCTTTGTTCTTGAATTTGAAACTAGATTCTTAGAAATTTTAATAGCAATTATGTTGTCACGATTTATATGAACACGCCTAAATTGATATCCATAATCTAGTAAGGATTTTTTTCATCCACAAAATTTTAGCACAACAACTACTCGTATCTATGTATTCATATTTGGAAGTAGATAAAGAAATAAAATTTTGTTTCGTACTACACCACAAAACTAGAGACATTCCAAAAAGGAAACTTGTTCAAGAGAATCTTTTTCCATCTAACTATCAACCACTAAAATCAGAATTAGAATGTTTAACTTTATCAAATGGTTCACCCTTAGGGTAGAATAGTCCTATGTTGGTAGTATATTTGAGGTAATTTAAAATTCTTTTAACAGCAAGTAAATGTGACTCATTATGATTTTCTTAAAAACAAGCACACATACAGACACTAAACATAATATCAAGTTGACTGGTAATTAAGTAAACAAGACTTCCTATCATACATCTGTAATAGGTTTGATCTACTAATTTTCATTTCATCAATATCCAATTTATAATTGGTACTCATTGGAGTACCACTAATTTTACTATTATCCAAAAAAAACATTTTAAAATATCTTTTGTATTATTACTTTGATTAAAAATAATATCATCCTTATTTTAAAAATTTTGAAATCAAAGAAAAAATTTGAGTTTACCCATTAAACTCATATAAAACTCATTTTGCATCAGTTTTGAAATATCAACACATAAATAATTTTTTGAAGATCCAAAAATAATATCATCCAAATATATTTAAAAAGTAATACATCTTTAGAAATTATTTTTATGAAAGGAGTAGGATAAACTATACCTTTTTCTAAAACCTTTAGATATAAGAAATGTGTTGAGCCTATAATATATTTCTCTTAGAGCACTTTTTAAACCATACAATGATTTTTTCTAATTTTAAAAAATTATTTTGAAAATGATGATTTGAAAAACTAAGGGGTTTTCAAAAAAAACAACCTCTACTATATAACTATTTAGGAATACACTTTTCACATCCATTTGATAAATCTTTAAATTAATATGTGTTGCACAAGCTAGCATATTTATAATGGATTCATATCAACCCACAGGTGAAAAGTTTTCTTTATAGTCAATTCCTTCCTCTAAACTATAACATTAGGAAACTAGTCTGGATTTATTTCCTACTATAATGAAAGCTTCATTAACCTTGTTTCTAAACACCAACTTAGTGCCAATGTTCAATGTGTCTTTGGTTATATCGACAAGTTTCCATACATTGTACCTTTCAATTTGGTTTCATTCTTCCTAAATTTCCATCATCCAAAATTTATCATTGATTGCATCATTGATCATCATAGGCTCAAGTTGTTACAAAACTACTTGATGTTCAAACTAGTTTCTTAGATAAGCTATAGTATGTGTTCCATTTTCTATGTCTCCAACTAAAAAATATAAATGATAGATTTTAATGGATCTAAGAGAACAATAACAATAATTTATGGTCACTTCTGGTTCATATAGAGATTCGAGTTCCCTTTGTTCAGAATCTGGAGAGTTTCTAGAACAAGGTTTTGTTGGTTGTTTAAAAAAATAATCATAAGGTTTAAGATTTATTTCAAGACTAGACTGGTTATCCTCAATAGTTTCAAAAGATTTTTCAGATTCATTTAGATATGTTTCGTCAAATATTAAATGAATATATTCTTCCACCCACTTGGTAAAGCCCCATGTTTTTTAATAGTGCTAAAATACGAAGGTTTTTGAATTTTTATTGGTTTATCAACTAGTCCTTTTTTAAATTGAGTTCCAGAATTTTATTTTGAGTGTTGGAACACATATAGGTGTCGTTTTGGATTTGCATAATTACCATATAATTTTAGCAGGTTTCCCGATAAGTATAGGAAGCACCAAATCTGGAAAATTCCACTTTAATGGATCTATATAGACAGTGCACAGTTGCGGTCCAACCCGTGTATTTTACCCTATTTAATAAATTATTTAATTTAATTAAATATGATTATATGAGAGATTGGGATTAATTTAAATAAAGTTTAAATAATAATAATAATAAATTTATTATTATTATTATTGTGGTTATTAAATTAAATGAATGATAAAGAATTTACTAAATGACGGTTGAAGAAATTAATGTGACTTTTGGGTTTATCAAAGAACCATTTTAATTAAATTGAGAGTTTAAGAACTATTAAAGGACCATTTATTATTAAATAGAGGTTATGGGTTGGAATTTTTATTTTTAATATCATATTAATGATATTGTAATAAATTGGGGGTTATGGTTTTAAAAAAATGAAAGTTGGAATAATAATAATGATGATGTTATTATTATTATTATTGTGTTTATTTAATTAAATTATTGTTAAAAAGAATTTAATGTGGATTTTGAGCTTTTTAAATAAAATTTTTCTATTATTAAGGATTAATTATGGGTTTTGGGTCTAACAATGAAAAGGAATTTTAAATGATATTAATGGTCATTTAAATTGCGATTATTTTAGTTTATTTTATTTTATTTGAAGAGGAATAAATAAAGGGAGGCGCAACCCCCTTCTTCCCCAAAAGCATGAGCACACACCCCACCCCCTCGGACTCTCCTTACAGCACTCACAATGTGTCTGCCTACCCTCCTCACCAGACCACCTGTCACTCTTCTCCCTTAGCTGAGTCTCCTCCTCCTTATGGAACGAGCCCTTCCTTAAATGAACTCCATGCAATGCCTCATAGACAAAACCCCCTCCCCCTATGTTTTACAATAGTGTGCACTAGCTCTTTGAGGTGCGACTCAAAATTCCTCCTCACTGCGACCTCCTCTCCATGACTGAAGCTCCCCCCTATGGTGCAAACTCATCCCTATTGTGTGACCTAGCGATGCACAACCCACCCCTAGGCTACCCTCGGTAGCAGCGTGTGACCCCCATGGCATGACCCATCCTCTATTCGGGGATGATTTCATCCATTTTTCTCCATGGGTCTAGTCCGGTTCTTTGAGGTATGACCGTATTCGATGTCCTACTCCATCTCTTTGATGATTCACACCTATTTTGGCATCAAATTTAGGTTTTCCCAATTTTAGAGTTTTAGTTTATACGAGTTGTTGTGTTGTTCCTTCAATAGGTTGTGCTTTTGGTGTATTGGGACCATTGGTCTATGTTCCAAAAAACTGCCACTGAAGGTGAGGTGGTTTGAAATGATCTGGTTCGCTGATGTCGATTTGGAGGTAAGGATTTAAACCTATTTTTAGTTTTCCCCCAACTATTATGGAGTCTGATAAATTATACGAGTCACTGGTACTTTAATTGAGGTTATTTGAGTATTGTCATTGCATTTTTGTGATTATAAGTTATGTTGCAGTGGGTTTTGATCAATGTTGAGGGTGTGCACGTATATATATAGGTGTGTGTGTATGGTTGGGGTCCAGTTCTGGATTGGCTACTGACATGTGATAAAGTGCGGTGTGTTTTGGTTCCACCCCAAGGTTGGGTTCCAAGTATTTATCTATTTATTTAATAATGACTATTAGCTTCATTAAATGAATTTAGAAAGTTAGTTTCCTTGATTTTGGAATATCTATGTATTATTGAAATACTGATTAAAGATGAATTGTTTTTTAGTGGTAATTTCATACCATTCTTGTTGTGGTTTGGATTTTCATATGTCTTCTTGTTGGTACTGATATTTGATTTGTCGATGCATTACACTTTTGATTTTATTAAATGATGTCGGCCATGTGAGATAAATGAGGACTTGATCATGTGTTGGTTTTAATAATTTATTGCTAATTTGGTTTTTAAGTTATATGTTTAAATAGTTAAATGATTTGAATGGATATGGTTGAGTAATAGGGTAATTAATCAATGAATTAATTATCAATATGTGAGTCGGGAAATTGTAGCATTTACTGAATATTGAGAATATTGAATATTTTTACATGTTCAGAATAAAAATTGGAAACCGGTAAGAATTAATGGATGGATTAATTATTACATGATAAATGGTAATTGGTTAATTAATTGATGAACTGGATAAAGAGATATGATTTAATTAATTAATTGTTGAATTAATTAATTTGCATGAATTAAGTTAAGATTGTGAATAGATTGGCTGTTATGACTGTTGGCCAATAATAAATTTGGATGCATGTTTATTTTTCATGCCTTAAGTTGTTTAGGATGGAGTTGTTTAAAAATATGATATTCTATGTGAGATGGATTCTAAATATGTGGACCTTGTTCATCATGTTTGACTTGAGATTTTTATGATGTGCTTGTTAATTTTTATAGTCCTGGATGAAACATTGTTTCAGTAGATGGGTTCAGACTTGTTAAAGATTTGGGATAATTAATTAAACATAATTAATTGATAATTAGTTATTAACTATTGATATGTTGAATGGTTAATTGATTGAGGAATTATTGTATGACAGATTTATGTTGTTAATTAGTTGTGGAATTAATTAATAGATCGTATTAATTAATTTATGAATTAATTAATGGATGATTTTGGGGTGTTAAAAATGTCATTCTACACCAATGATAAATATATATGTATGATTGATAAACTGGTTGTGAGACAGGGACTGATGCTCCAAATACTCATGGGGTTCTAGACATGGCGATCTAAAACCATCTTGCATGAAAATATTCTTTTATGGGACAGGGACTAATGCTCCAAATACCCATGGGTTGTGAGACAAGGATTGATGCTCCAAATACTCATAAGGGTTCTAGACATGATATTCTACACCTATTAATTGGAATTGGACTATGGGTCCAAATGTTCATACATGAAATGAATTAATTGGTTAAGGAAAACTGTTGTGACATTATGATTTGTGAATTTAATATGGGAAAGGGTTTAGTCTTATCAATGAATCTGGTGAATCACTATTAGTGGATAGTTCTAGGAGAGAATCACTATTTTTTAGTGGATGGGCTCGGATATAGTATATGAATTATTAAATTGAATAACTTATGATGCGTTATCCAAGTCAAAGCACAAGCTTGGATTCGGTCTTTACTTTGATTACTTATACAGCCTATAGAGACATTTGTGGTGAGTGAATTATATAGGGGATGTCAAGCTTAGGCCAAATCCCGAGACTTTCATAATTTAATGAGGTTTTAATAATTGATAAATCAAAATGATTATGTAATGAGTATTGTGTATGCATGAAAAATGTATAATACAGGTTCAGACGCCAGCTGAGGGCTGAAACAGGTACTTGGGTATATAGTTACAATTATCTGGTTACTTTATTTAGGCATGCTTTCACACGGTTTAAATTATTTATTAAATGTATAGATTTGGGGTAAACACTGGTGGTCCCAACATACTGAGATTTATCTCTCACACCCAACTTAGGCCGCCACTACACTAGGGTAATTGAGTAGATTCTATTTAGTTGCAGGATTGTGTTGTTTGTATATAATTAGGGTATAAGATAAGTGTTCCGAGCGGAAGCTCAGAATGCTCGAGGATACCACCCTCGGGGATTTGAGTCATTTATTATCTATTTTTGTATTAGAATATAAAGCATGTGGTTTTTGTTCATTGTTTTCCATTTTGTATCATTAACATGTCATGAATTCATATGTTGTATAATTCGCGTCGGCCACTTTTGTAAAATTAGTACTATTTTTCTTCCACTAATTTATAATTTCTTAGACTTATTCTGCTATTTATTAACATTTTCTATTATTGAACTCTAATATAAGGGTATAGTCTCTCCACAGACTATATATAGACTCTCGCTACCAGTCATAAACCTCTAGAGTATAGGGATATGCGCTTGAGGTCATGTGGTGACTGATCTGGCCACTGGTTTAGTGGTGTGTCGGACTAAGACATTATAAATTGGTATCATATGGTTTCTTTTTTTTGTCTTTCTATTTTGGAATGGAATGTTTTCATAATCATACATTGGATAGTGTGAGATTTCGAGACCCATAAAGCCTCTTTAAAGGTGAAATAAAAATATTAATTATATTATAGTAAGCAATAAAAATAAATAAAAAATAATTTAATAAATCTAAAACAGTTCATCATATGAAAAATCTGAGACCACTATGAGATCTAAAAAGTTGTGTTTACCCTAGGTAGGGCATGAAAAATGTAGGAGTCAGACGTTTGTATGTCTCGCTCGTGAGTTAATGTTATTAAATAATATTTAACATATTATTTTATAAAAAATAATTAAATATCTTTCAAATGGTTCATCCTATGGGGAATTCAAGACCACCAATGGATCAGGAATGAGTGGTTTACCCTAAATAGGGTATAACATTTGTTTGTGTCGAGCGTTTGGATGACTCGTTCGCAAAAAATAAACCTTTTATTTTAATTAAATATGTATTCCATTTTTTAAAGAATAAATCATTAATAACTCACAAACCATGCATAATACGAGAAATATGAGACAACTAATGTGTCTGGAATGGGAGGTTTACCCTAGATGAGGTATAACATTGGTAAGCGATGAGATTTTGGACTCCCTGCTCACAAAAATATTTGTTTTATTTTTATTAATTATTTATTCCATTTTTTATGTATTAAATTATTAATATCTCTCTAATGGTTAATCATTTTAGAAATATGAGACAACCGTTGGGTACAAAATGGTGATTTTACCCTAATCAGGGCATAATTTTCATGCTTAATGGACGTTTGAGATAATTTGATTTTCTTGTTAAATAATTAAATTATCTATTTTATTAAAATTGACAAACAATGTTCATATTCTACAATTAACAGTTTTCCTCCATTCTTAATGATAGATGAATTGTGAACCATTAAATTTCAACCGTTTTTTATGTTTTTAAAATTTATATGACTTAATGAGATGAAATTAAACACTATTAATTAATTGTTTCAGTTTAAGGAGTGGATTAATGAGGCTTTTGGTGCTTGAGCGGAGTCATGTGCATGGGGTTTATAAAAAGGTGTGACCTTCATTTGTTCTTGTGAGATTAGCCTTTTAGAATCTAGTTAAACCTGAAACTCTCTTCGTACAACCTTACTTGGGTAGACCAGGACTCCCCATATTCCTCTATGGAAAACGAGTGTGTTACACCCTTAAAGTTGTTGTGCGCCAAAACCTGGTGTGTCAAACAGGTGTGTTTTGTTTTGATTTAATTTTTTTTCTAATTTCATTTATTAACTCTATATTTATATCCTTTTATACTAATTATTTGTTTTAAAAATGGATGGAAAAAAGGGGAAAATGAGGATTGTTTTATAAATGATAATTTCATTTTTGAAATGGTGATTTCATGAATTTTTTAAAGACATTATCAATGTGTGACTTGATAAAATAATATTTCAATGACTATAATTTTGTTCCCTTGACGTATTAATATCCAATATATTTATAAATAAATAATATGGAATTATTACATGATTAACAAATATGATATTATCATAAGATATTTATCAGCGGTAGACGTGAGTTTTTTTAGGGTGTTCGTCCGTCCTTTTTCACTCGAAGTAGGTCAAACCATACCTCGATTTTTTATATCTAAATTATATTTTACAAAATGTAGGTGGTTTAAAATCCAATCCCACAGTCTCATCCTGTTATGTGTATGAAATTGTACAAATATCATGGCATAAATAATAATTGAGTTTTTTTAATCAATTAATTAATTGATTAAATTTATTAATTTGGGAAATGAGAAATTGGTAATTGATTTGGTTGGAATAAATAATTAATTACGAGTATTTTTTGATGATGGATATAGTTAACCAATTTCAGAATTAATTGATGGTCAAAATGTGGTTAATTAGTTTATTATTTAAAATAATTAATTGGTGGATTTGGTTGATTAAATTTGGAATTAATTAATGGTTATGATGTGATTAATTAATTTGGTTGGTTTGAAAAATTAATTGATAGACTAATTATGAGAATTTTGTGATGGTGGATTTTGTTAATTAATGTTTCAAATAATTTATGGTAATTATGTGATTAATTAATTTGGTTGGTTTAAATAATTAATTGATATATTAATTATAAGGATTTTATGATGGTCAAATTGTTTAATTAATTTTGGAATTAATTAACGGTCATGATATAATTAAATATTTTGGTTGGTTAAAATAATTAATTGATGAATTAATTAATTGAAGTAATGTAATTATTTAATTGTTGAACTAAATAATAGAATTGATGGAAACAATCAATTGGTGGATTAATTGAAGAGGCAGATTGAGTATGAATTAATTAATTGTTAATTAATTAAATTACATGGACAATAAATTGGTGAATTAATTGAAGGATTGATTTAGATTAATTAATTGAGGAATTAGGTAAAGGGAATAATTTGAATTAATTAATTGGTAAATTAATTAATGGAAGTAAAGCTATGATTTTTGAGATACATTAATTAATTGGAGAATTTATTAATGGGAATTTTTGGGTTGATACAATTGAATGAGTCAAATTAATTAATTGGAAAATTAATTAATGAGTATTGTTGAGTTATAATAATTGGATGAGTCAGATTAATTTATTGAAGATTTAAATAATGGACATTATTGTGTTGAAAAAAATTGAATGAGTTAGATTAATTAATTGGTGAATTAATTAATGAGAATTGCTATGAGATGAAATTGAATGAATTAGATTAATTAATTGATAAATTAATTAATGTGGACGGTTGATATATTGAATTGATAAGATTGAATAATTAATGGTTGAATTTATTATGAGGAAAAGATATTTGTATGTTCAGTAATTAATTGTTGAATTAATTATGTGATATTGAAACAGATGATTCAAGATAATTAAGTGTATAATTAATTATAAGTTATTGATATTTTGAATGATATAATTAATTGTAGAATTAATTATGAGATTTTGAGTTGTGTATATTGATTAATTAATTATTAAAATTAATTAATGTGATGATATTACTAATGAATTGTTAAATTAATTAATGGGACAATGTGATTAATTAATTGTTAAATTAATTAATGGGAATATGTGAATAATTTATTGTTGATTTAATTAATGTAATGAGGTAATTAATTAATTGTTGAATTAACTAATCTGGTGATATGATTAATTAATTTGTTGAATTAATTTATGGGACTATGTGAGTAATTAATTGTTGAATTAATCAATGTGATATTGTGATTAATTATTTGTTGAATTAATTACTGTGATGTTGTGATACATGTGACTTGTAAAATTGTGATAAAACATTAATCTTGATTAATCTTGAATAATTTGATATATGTTCTTTATTGAGAAATGGGTTATGAGACAGAGACTGATGCCCCAAGTACTCGATGGGTGATAGACATGACATTCTACACCGGTCATGCATAAAAATATTATTTTATGGGATAGGTATTGATGCTCCAAAAACCCATGGGTTGTGAGACAGGGACTTATACTTCAAATACTCGCAAGGGTATCAGACATGGAATTCTACTCCCATTAATTTACATTGGACTATGGTTCCAATTAGAGGTGATATTAATTGAATTGAAATGGACAATAAAAGCATGTTGGTATAAATGAATTGTGAATTGATAATGTAAAATGGTTCAGACTTTAGCATGGGTCGAAGTAGGTATTGATATGCGTGTGTCCATGGGAACCTGGAGGTTTATGCAGATAAATAAGGGATAATTGAATATATTTAAAGTGTTTACTTTATTACTTGTTTTTATTATTTATTAAACTGCTTACACTATTATTGATTTGATTTCTTTTAGATTCTGTTGGTGGTGGCCTACTGAGTTGTACTCACACCCAACTCAGGCTGCCTAATCGATACCCGAGTAGACTTTTTTTTATTTTTCTTGACAGGTTAAGGGAAAAGTCCCTGAGTTAGATGGTTGAATTGGTATATAGCATGGTGAGGGGACCGGACGTGGTTCGGGACCCTCTTGGGTTTCATCAGTGTATTTACTTTTAGTTTTCATTTAACGCACCTAACACGTACTTCAACATGACATGTTTTCTGTTTTAGTCTGATATTGTGTTTTCTTTCTTCTTAATATTAAGATATGGGTTATGTTTGTCTTTATATATGCTTCAACTATTGTTTATTATTTATGCTAGTGTTTACTCTGATACAAGAGGGTATAGTCTCCCCACGACTATCTTACCAGACCCTCGCTGCGAATTGGCAACCTCTAGTGTACGGGGAGGTGCACCTAAGGTTATGTGACCGACGAGCTCGGGGACCCGTGTTTTTGAACGGGGTTTAAATACAAAGGTTTTCAAAAAAAATCAGTTTATCAACGGGGTAATTTTTTAAACCGAGATCCATAATTTTATTCTGAGGGTTGGAACACCTTAAGGTGTAATTTTTGGATTTTATTTTAATTACCCTATAATTTTAGTAGGTGTCCCAATGATTCTTGGAGCACTGGATCTAGAAAAGTCTATTTTAATGGATCTTCATGGGAAGCACACGGTTGCAGTCAAACCCATACAGTTAATCTTGTTTAATAAATTCTTTAATTTAATTAAATAAGATTATATGAGAGATTGTGATTAATTATTGAAATTTTTTATAATAATAATAACAAAGTTATTATTATTATTATTATTGTGGTTGTTTAATTAAATGAAGGACAAAAAATTTATTAAATTATGATTGGATATATTAATGTGGCTTTTGGGTTTATCAAGGAACTATTTTAATTAAATGAAGAGTTTCAGAATTATTAAAAGAACCATTTATTATTAAATGGAGGTTATGGGTTGAATTTTTTATCATTAATATCATATTAATGATATTTTAATAAATTAGGGGTTTTGGTTTTAAATAAATTAAATATGGGATAATAATAATAATAATGTTATTATTATTGTTTTTGTGTTTATTTAATTAAATAAAATTTAAAAAGAATTTAATGTGGATTTTGATCTTCTCAAATAAACATTTTCTTTTATTATGGATTAATTAGGGGTTTTGGTTTTGACAATTAAAAGGTATTTTAAATGATATTAATGTTAATTTAAATTGTGATTGTTTAATTTTATTTTATTTTTTAATTTAAGAGGAAGAAATAAGGGGAGACATAGCCCCCTTATTCTCCCAAAATCATGAGCACGCACCCCTGAAAGGCACTGTTTGGGGCCCCCACAAATGATTAATGGTTTTTGGGTACTTAGGTGCAAAAGAGTGGCTAACCATGGTCGTCTCTTAGTGGAGGAAGTAAATTTGACAACTTATTACAGGTATTTTGAAAATAACATAAAAGGGAATAATAACACTACTTTAAAGGATGTGGGGTTTTTTGACCATTCATAAAACTAGAATAAGTATTCTAGAAGAAGATTGTATAATTTTTTTGTTTTTTTTTTTGAAATGAAGTTTGATTAAAAAGACACAACAAGAAGATGTTTTTTATAAAGTATTTTAAAAGGAATAATCGATCTAACTCTACCTCTTCAATCAATTATTTATCATTGTCATTTAAATTAACAACCACTTAATTATGATCCCCCAACATGTTAACCCTTGAACCCTATGAAAATTAACCTTACCATACGGATGAAGTGAATTAAAACCTAGGCTATCTTCGGGACATGTGATCACAGCACCCTACTTTGATTGATATTCTAAGGATATCTAATGGTTAGAAGTATAATTAAGGCACAAATCCATTCTAGAAATTAGGACTAACTGAATTTATTTATTATATTTTAACTCTACAAATTTATCCCGTGTGGTCTAGTTTGGCCGATTAAGTTCACGCTCTCACAATTAACACAATTATCTTCCTCCCGTGTTTTGTGTTTATTGTTCAATTGCTTTCATAGTTTCATAAAAATAAAAAACTAAATTAATTGATCAGATTATGTTAATTATAGTATCTCATTAATTAAAAATAAATGATTGAATAATGATAGATGCTGATCGATTATTAAAAATAACTACTCTTTCCTGGGTGGTGTAGTTATCATAGAAATGTTTTGCATGTACAAAGGTTTAGAAAGGGTAGAACCCAATATTATTTATACTCCGGATTCTAGCCCAATTAGGAAGATTAAGGAAGAATAAAATAGAGGGAAACAGGGGAATACAAAAGAAAATATAAGAAATGGAATAGGAACAAAGAAGTTTATTATGCAAACATAAATATTACAATGCAAGAAATAGATGTGGCTTCGGTTAATGGATCCTTGCTTCAAGATCTCCCATATAAGTATAGGAAGTTCCAGAACCTCTAAGGCGGTTAGAGGACTCTTCTATAACTCCAAAATGGCATCTCTTCACTCCTTGCATGAACTTCCAATTGGGGTTCCCAAGGTGTCAATTTGTAGCCAAAATGGGGAGTGGTTTTGGGCACCCATTTTTTGAGATACCATTTGTTTTTTTAAGGGCAAAGCCCTGGATTATTATTGAGAAAAAGAAAGTAAAAAGAATTACAATGTAGGGAATGAAAATAGAGAAACTTATCTCTCTTTATCATGGATGCTAAGCTTTTTCCTCAACTTGTCCCCTATGATACATTCTTTATCCCTCATCTCATTCCAAAGCTTGGCGCTAATACGTCTTCTTCCTCTTCCTCTTCTCCCACAGTAGGCTTCTTGTATCTCCTTGGCTTGTTGTAGAAGCAATTCAACATCTTCATCAGAGCTTTCATCTTGAGCTTCTTCCTTCCTTTTCATTTGTTCTTTCTTTTCTCTCTTCATTTGGCTTCGGGTTCTAGCATGGTGCCATTCATCATCAAGGCCTTTCTTCTTCTGATCTTCTTTTCCTGAAGATTCCTGCACACAAACAGTTTCCTGCAAAATAGGAGCTCTTGATTCCTTACTCACCTTCACATCAGAATTTTTCTTCAACATTTATGGGGTTCCTGCCATGACGGATGATTCCATCTGAGTAGTCCTAATAGAGTTAACAGTTATTCCAGCCTCCCCAAGGTGAGAGTCAGGAGTGGGGACATTCAAAATAGGAGCAGCCACCAATGTTTCACTGTTCTGAACTATATTGTCCCGAACAGTCAAAATAGGAGACTGATCTGCTCTTTCTACAGGGGCGTGATTAACAACAGATGGAACATTTGGAGAATCAAATGAAGTTTTATCAACAGCTCCTCTAAGAGAAGGACTAGGCAGAGAAACCTGGACTCGGTTAGCCAAAGAAATTTGTTCTGAGATTCTTGAATCAGATTTAACACCAATTGCAGAAGCAGGTTCAGAAACATGTGTGTGCATTTTATCAGAGTTGGTTTTTTGTGGTTGTTTCAAGGTGACCACATTACCAGTACAGTAATGTTGCAAGTCTGGGAGCCCAGATTGTCCTTCCTCTACAATGGCAGCCCAAGATTTTTTGGGAGGTGACACTGTGGAGCAGTTTTGAACAATAAATTCATAATATTTCTTGGGTGATGGAGCACTTTTCTGTTCATGTATCATGTTTTTCAGTTTGGGTCATGATTTAACATCATGTCCCTTAATAGAACAATTTGAGCAAAAGATAATATTCATACTGTTAGAGGATTGATGCCCTAAAACTTTACAATCAAAACAATATCTAGGTAAGCTTTCAAACTCAATTCTCAAACTTATTTCTTCCTCATCAGTAGATAAACAGATTTTATCAATTAAAGTAGATGAAAGATCCACCTCAACTAAACAGCTGGAAAAATGCCCATATCTGGCCAATTCAGTTTCCTTATCTATTCTAATGGGCACCACTATACCCAACGAAATGTCATATAGGATCCTAGGATGCCATAGGATCCAGTTTAAACCAAAAATTTTGTTCCAGACTTGTGCCATAGAGTTACCCATCGCCAAAGGATTAAATGATCTGTCCCACTCACGAATGTGTAAAGCCCCAGGCTTGAATGAGATGGAGCCAAACCCCCAAGCTCTCAATTTATGATCCTCTGAAGGAAATAGCAAATGGTAGAATCCCTTACCGAGAGAAATGCAGTTCCAGAAATCAATGCCCCAGATATCAGCTATTCGTGACTTGAGATGGTCTAACCTCCAGGGTTGCGAGCCCTTCGGCAAGATCAGCCTAGCGATGATAGAATGATCCCCTAATTTAAATCTCTGAGCCACCACATCATCATCGTCTTTGATGTACGCAACTGAACCCTTCTTATTAATCCCTGCATGAGAATCCTTGAAATTACAAATGAAATGGTTATTCTGACCAACCTCAATCGATTCTCACATGCGAGGATCCTGCTCTGGTTCTTTAATCCCTTCCACAAAGTAGATTCCCTTTGAATTCCCCTCAAGCGCTAGTTTCTGTTGCGGAGGATTGGATGCATTAGGGGTTTTGTAGACCATCTTGTGTCCTACGGATCTGGTCTCCTAAGAAGGATCGAAGCTTTCCATAGCTCTTCGAGATACCATTTGTGTATTGGTTTTGAGTTTCCAAATGTTATTATATCAAGTTGGAAAAAATATAAAGGTTTTATTCCAGCATCATTACTATGTCCATGTCAAAGTTGGCAGCTAATGAAGGATGACATCGTGAGATATGGCCGAAATACAGAACGAAATCATTGACTTCGTGCAGATTTCATCTCCTAGACATATTGGTTCATATGGACCCCTTAATGAACTAATTAGGCTTCGGTTACTTAATATGATTTGTATCCCTTGATGTTTTGGATCGGCCCACAAAATTGCATCTCATTTGGAGGCACGGATTTTAAGACATGTGCAAACCAGTGGACATATGTCTTTGGGCTTCCATGAAGTTTTCCCATTTTCCTCTTAAATCATCTCTTACCCTCCAAATCACATCCTCCTACAATGAAATCAAGAATAATTTCCCTTTTTAATAGTGATAAACATTTAATAATTGAATCAAATGGGATGTTCAATTGGAGGTAATATTTGTAATTTTAAATAAAAAACAAGCTTAAAACAGTGATGTAGGGGTGAAATAAAGTAGTGAATTGTGATGTGATCGCACCCCCACACTTACCCTTTTCACACCCGAGGAAAACCTCATATCATGTATTTCGAAAAATTTTGACAAGTAAACATCAATATCAAAACAAAACAAATTTTAAAATACATATCCTTTAGATCCAATAATTCAACTTCAAGAAACAAATGATATCATGCCTCATAAAAAACCATTATTTCAAGTTTTTTATTTATATCATTCAATAAATTTCCACTTCATTTATCCTCCCATGAACAAAAAACTTACCTCACTTGAATTTTCTTTTATCACAAAAATGTCAATTTTTCAGCAGTGTCTTTCTCATCCAAACTCATACAATGGTCACCATAGGCTTAATAAATTCCTACATTGCAACCCGATGTGAGTCAAGAATATATTTCAATCATGAGGACTTTTCATAGTTGTTCTGTGGATTTAGGTGGGTAGGATTTAGTTGGAAAAATTCTGAGGCTGAATGAGGAGGTCTTTACTCTTCCTAAATCAATACTGCATTATTCTAATTTTCACTCAAGTATGGTCTCCTCCTCACTCCTCTTAGTATCAATTCGGCTCCATCATCATGAAAACTCATGGAAATTTTACACCATTCGTCATTTCAGAAACAAAAATGTCAATCCTCTTAAACATAGTTTTTCATGAAAGCTCTAGATAGGCACAACTGTATTTCTTCATTAGAAGATCCAGAAAGGTACAGGTTCTTTTATCATGAATGATCTAGAATGGAATAGCATTCAATAGAATGATTTTCCTTAGTAGTAAAAACATCTCTTTGGAATTTAATTTTCCACCCAAATTATCACAAAATCTGGTTGCACAACACAAGATAGAATCCCCCACACTTAAGTTCAACTAGATTATGAAATTTCACTTCAAGAGTTGGTTGGATAGGGAAAATTGGCTTGTAATGTGACTAGCCTAATAGGTTGTTCAAGGAATCTATGGGATAAAAGGATTAAATGTTCAAGGTAGTCTATTATAAAAAGGATTATTATGAAATGGGGGATTTAATAATAAAGAAATTCCTCAATCATTTAGAACACAAGTACCTCAAACCCTCATGTTTTGATGGGAAAAAATCAAATTCTGGTTAAATCAAACATGGTTTGGTTCTCTCAAGAAGTGAGGTGAATTTAATGAATATGAAATTACTGTTTTTGAAGCCTCACAAGAAATTTATTTCAAATATAAAGACAGTGAGATGTGGTGTGGGATTCAAAATTCATATTACTTTTCATGAAATTGAAAAAGATTTTAACTTGAGACAATGTCATTTTCAGCATTCATTTATGATTTGATTCATGGGATAAATACTTTAACTTATTGATATGGATTTCAAAATTGTTGTGAGAATAATTTCAGCTCAAAAGGTTCAAAAACACACAAAATTTGAAAAACACACAATTTTTTTAAAAACATTGAAAAACAGGAAAACAATTGAAATTACTAAAATAAAAGGATCCCTCCCCCACACTTCCAATATTGCATTGTCCTCAATGTGAACCCATGAGATGATATATTCAAATTAAATGAATAATTTTAAATAGGAAAAATAATATAAAAGTGAAAGGGTGAGGAATATCCTGATATTCTCAAGTGATTATGGGGTCATGCTGTGTGATGAAATCCACTGCATTAGAAGGATGTCCCTCAATGTATTTCTTCAAACGTTTCCCATTGACTGTAAAGCTCATTATTGTGTCCTCTTTTGTGATCTCCACTGCACCATAAGGAAAAACATTAGTCACAACCTAAGGACCTAACCACCTGGAACGCAACTTACCAGGAATCAACTTCAGTCGTGAACTATAGTGATGGAATTTCTCTACAACATGAAATTCTCTTTTCTATATCATTTTCTCATTAGATTCTTTTGATATTTCTTTATAGAGCCTTGAGTTCTCATGAGAAGACAATCGAATCTCCTCATGCTCTTGAACTTGTACCTTCCTTTGGATTCCATCTTGGGCCTAATTCATGTTGCATTTCTTTATATCCCAATATGCCTGATGCTCAACTTCCACGGGGAGAAGACACTCTTTCCCAAATACAATCTGAAATGGGGAAATATCAATGGGTGTCTTGTATGCTATCCTATAATACCATAATGCATCATCCAAGAGCTTGCTCAAATCCTTCCTATTCAGTTTCATAGTTTTCTCCAAAATTTGTTTCAACTCGCAATTTGAATCCTTATCCCGTCCATTTGTTTGGGGGTGGTATGGTGTTGATGTTTTGTGTGTCACCCCATTCTTCTGAAGAAGATAAGAAAGATTCTGATTGCATAAGTGTTTCCCTTGGTCACTAATGATGGACTTCAATACTCCAAACCTACAAAAAATCTATTCTTTTACAAATTCCACAAGAAAATGAGAATCATCAGTCTTAGTGGCCTTAGCCTTCACCCATTTTCTCACATAATAAATGGAAACCAAAATATAAAGGAAACCAAATGAACTAAAAAAAGGACCCATAAAATCAATTCCCCATACATAAAAAATCTCACAAAATAATATGTGTTGTTGGGACATCTCGTGTCTCCTAGAAATATTACCAGTGTGTTGGCAACGTGAGCATGACTTACAAAACACATGAGAATCATGGAATAAACTAGGCCAATAAAATCTAGAGTCCAAAACATTCATAGTTGTCTGTTGGGGTCCGAAGTGTCCACCAGAAGCAAGTGTATGATATAATTTTAAAACAGACTCAAACGCATGATTAGGAACACACCTCCTAATAACTTGATCACTACACATGCACTAGAGGTATGGATCATCCCACAAATAGTATCGAGACTCACTTTTTAATTTTTGGACTTGATGATTCTTTAAATTTGTAGGGATTTCAGAGGCAACAACATAGTTAACTAAATCTGCATTCCAAGGATTCATACTTGATATGGCATAAAGATGATCATTGGGGAAAGTGTCTCGAAGTGGAACCTGGTCCAAGGTGTCATACTCTAGTGCGTGAGTAATCCTACTCATGTGGTCTGCCACAAGGTTTTTTGTCCCCTTCCTGTCATTTATTTCAATATTGAATTCTTGAAGAAGGAACACCATCAGATTATCCTGGTCTTTGCATCGGGCTTCTTCAAGAGGTACCTCAGAGCTGCATGGTCAGAAAAAACAACTACTTTAAGGCCAAATAAATATGAATAGAATTTATCTAAAGAAAATATGACGGCAAGAAACTCTTTTTCCGTGGTTGTGTAATTTGATTCTGTTGAATCCAGTGTCCTCAATGCAAAGGCAATCACATGTGAATGTCCCTCCACCCTCTGAGATAAGACAGCTCCAATCGTGAAGTCAGAGGAGTCACACATAATCTCAAAAGGAATCTCCCACCATGGAGTAAATATGGTATGTGGAGTGATCATATGTTGTTTTATCTCATCAAAAGAATTCCTGGAAGAAACATCAAACCCAAAATCATAATCCTTTTAAAGTAGTCATGACATACGAAAAGCAATCTAACTAAAATCTTTGATGAAGCACCAATAAAATCATGTATTCCCTAGAAAATATCTAACATCACACACACATGAAGGATATGTTAAGGATGTAATAATATCCACTTTAGATTTATAAATCTATTTCTCATGTTTTGACACTACATTCCCAAAGACAATGTCATGTTATACCATAAAATGACACTTTTCAAAGTTCAGGACTAGATTCTTCTCAATACAACGATTAAAAACCTTTCCCAAACTAGAGATACAATCATCAAATGAAGACCCATAAAAAGTAAAATCATCCAT
The DNA here is from genome assembly GCA_963277665.1 of Viscum album. Lineage (NCBI taxonomy): Eukaryota > Viridiplantae > Streptophyta > Magnoliopsida > Santalales > Viscaceae > Viscum > Viscum album. The sequence goes on along the minus strand of OY728123.1, from coordinate 908,669,709 downwards.
AAATACCTCCACGAAGGTTTCAATAAAATCAGAAAAATACTCACCATGCATCTCTAGAAGGTACTTGGGGCATTATAAAGTCTAAATAGAATCCTTCGATAGGAAAACATACCGAATGGACAAGTGAATGTTTTCTTCCCCTGATCCTCCAGAGTAATAGGAACCTAAAAATATCCAGAAAATTCAGCTGAAAAACAATAGTGTGTTTTCCTAGCTAGTCTCTCAAGCATCTGATCAATAAATGGGAGGGGGAAATGGTCCTTATGAGTATATTGATTTAGTTTCTATAATCAGTACACACACACCAACTATTTTGAATCCTCATTGGAACTAACTCATTTTTCCCATTTTTCTCATTTTTAAAAATAGTAACACCACTTTTCTTAGGCACAACCTGAATAGGACTCACCCACTGGGAATCTGAAATGTGATAGATTATACCTACCTTGATCAATTTTTCAACCTCTTTTTTAAGTGTTGGATTTAGTCTCATTTGTGGCTGCCAAACCGGTTTATCCTCAACCTCCAAAAGAATCCTATGCATGAAAATAGAGGGGCTAATATCTGATATGTCTGCCAAGGTCCACCTAATTTCCTAGATGTTCTCCCTAAAAATATTCAAAAGTTTTTCTTCATGTTCAAAATGGATATTGTTAGAAATTATAAAAGGTAATTTCTCACCACTTAACAAGTATGAGTATTTTAGATTAGGTGGTAATGGATTGAGTTCCAATTTAATCGGTGATGTATGGATGGAGAAATTAAAATAACTAAAATATATGCACAATGAACATCAGTATCAGAATATACATCGTCAAAATCAAAGAATAAAGCATCAAATCCATCAGCAAACTCAACATCCATGTCATAATCAAAGTTCACATGATCAAAATCATAATACGAATCCATTTCAAAATCAAATCTAAGAGAGTTTTGTGCGTTAGAAATATGTTTGGAAGTACTCTTATACATCAAACTAGAACCAATGCTCATAACCTCCCTAAGCATAGGACAATCAAATTTCATGGGGTTTTTACTTGGGGGTTCAAATGGTAGATAACAAATACAGAATGGTCCTCTAAGGGTTAATTCATGGAGTCCACAATATTAAATATCACAACATCATCCCCAAACTCCATGGAAAGTGTACCCTCATTAAAATTTGTGATAGTTTTTGTAGTTTTGAGGAAGATCCTACCTAAGATAATGGGATCATGAAAACTTACCTGATCATCCTCCGTGTTAAGAACATAGAAATATGATGGGAAGATCTTGTCTCTTACCCAGACAATTACATCCTCAAGGAAACCTACTGGATATGATGTATCTCTATTCACCAACTGCACCATTATTCTCATTGGATTCAACTCACCAACCTGTAAAGAAGATAATATAGTGAGGAATCATAATTATGGAAGCTCCTTAATAACATAAAGCATCAGAAATGTGTAACTCCCCTATGGTGCATGGGATGGTGAATGTACTGGGATCCTTTCACTTTGTTGGCATCTCTAGAGTTTTTCTATTGAGTTCTGACACATTCCTTCCAATAATGATCCCCTCATTTCCCTTGAGCCCTCTTCTATTGTTATAAAGTTCATTTATGAATTTCGCATACCTTGGGATTTTCTTAATGGACTCGATCAAGGGAATGTTTATCTCTACACACTTGAATGTTTCCAAAACCTCTTTTTCCATTGCCTCTTTAGCCATATTCTTACTTTGAACAACCCTTTTTGGAAAAGGAAGGGGTTTAGGAGGAACATCATTAATCCTTTTATTAACTTTATCTTTCTCCTTGGGTTGCTCATCAGATGGTTTTGAATGGAGATTCTCCGGAGTTGAGGTGAATCATGGAGGAATGGTAGGTATAGATGTATCATTCATTTGCTTCTCAATTCTAAATGTGATGGAACTAACATTCCCCTTGGGATTTGGAGTAGGTTTGGAAGGAATATTTATGGAGTTCTTACTTTCAGTTCAAGGAGGGAGGTGGAAATCTGGCTCATTTGGGTCTTCAACTCCCTCAGCTCCGAACTGTGACTCTTCATCTCATTCTGTTTATTAAGAACAATTTTCTTCAAAAGATAATCACTGTTATAATCTACCTTTGGTTGATAATTCCCTTGTTTTTGAATTGTTGATGCTTGAGCTTCAAATATCCTTTGGGGTTTTTGGAAGCCATGTTGGTAAGGTGGAGGATGCTAGATGTTTTGTTGAAAAGGGTGCCTTTGTTGTTGTCCAGAGCCATGCCTCATGTTTGACCAATCCTTCCACCCTTGGTTGTATATTGGAGAAAATGAATCAAACTTATTTTGGGGATATGGTTTTTGTTTTTTCTGCTGATATGGTCTCTCAGGAAACATTGTTGCACAATCTTCTATTTCTTGTAGTTGGGGGCAGCAGTCAGTTGGGTGGTCTGTTACAGTACAAATGCCACATGGCCTTGAAGGAGGGGGTTGGTATGTCTTTTGAGAAATGAAATATAACTCACCATAATGGTCAATTATTCTAACTTAGTATCAATAAAATGACTTTAATGAGAAGATGGACTTACATGATGTACTCCTCTAACCTGTTGGGTACCTTCATCACCAAATTGTTGAGAGTTTTGTTCCATATTGCCAATAAAATCATGTGCAGCTACTGGTGTCTTGTCCACCAATTCTCCCTCCAACCACAACATCCACCAAGATTCTCCTCATAGGTGTGAGTCCTTTGTAGAAGTACTAGATGATTAGTTTCTCATTGATTTTGTGATGTGGGAAGCTTCCACAAAACTTCTTGAATTTCTCCCAATACTCATACATTGACTCCCCTTGGGCTTGCTTGATCCCTGAGATCTACTTATGAATGGAAGTGGTCCTTGATTCTGGAAAAAATCTCTACAAGAAAAGACGTTTCAAATCATTCCAAAATGTGACATCTTCAGGTTGTAAATAATATATCCAATCATTTGCAGCTCCATCAAGTGAGAATGGTATTGCTCTTAATTTCATTTGATCTTAAGATATATTTCTTGGTATCAGGGTTGAGAAAACCACATTAAATTATTTAAGCTATTTATTTGGATCCTCACCAAATAGTCCATGAAACTTTGGAAGAAGATGAATTAACCCAGATTTTAATTCAAAGTCTGATTCGAGATTTTGGTATGCAATACAATTTGGTTGACATTTAATGTCTCATGCAGCCAACTATCCAATAGTTCTATTAAGTTCATTTCCATTATTTTCATCCATTGGTTCTTGTTTTATGGTTGAATTTTAATTTCTTTCAATTTCAATGTTCTGAGGGTGGTGGAATTATCCAACTGGTTGAATGTTGAAACTTATTGTATACTGAGAATGTCTGATTTGTGCCCAAAGGCTACGTTCAATCTCAAGATCAAGATCTAAGAGATCTTTGGGATTAGTACGTTTCGTAAATAAAAAAATGAAAAGAATAAAAGTGTACCATAATAAAATAAAAGATGAGAAGTTTGAGTTGATGGTCCAAAAATAAGAAGAAGAAGAAAATAAAAGAAGAAGAAAAAAATCAAATTGGGTAAAGAAGGAAGAAAGAAAGAAGAAGAGAATAAAATGTAAAATAAAATAAATACCTCTAAATGGATGAGATAATTATTTACTCACTGGAAACGACACCAATTTCAAAGGCTCTATCGTGGGTTCCCTCAAATGATTAATGGTTTTTCGGTACTTAGTTGAAGCAGAGTGGCTGGCCAAGGTCATCTCTCAAAGGAGGAAATAAATTTCACAACTTATTAAAGGTATTTTGTAAATAAAATAAAAGGGAATAATAACACTACAAGAAATTATGTGGGGTTTATTTACCATTCATAAAACTAGAAGATGTTTTATGGAAGAATATTGTATAATTTTTTTGTTTTTTTTTTGTTTTTGAAATGAAGTTCGATTAAAAAGACACAACAAGAAGATGTTTTATTAGAAAATATTTTAAAAGACATAATCGATCTAACTCTACCTATTCTATCAATTATTTATCATTATAATTTAAATTAAAATCCACTTAATTATAATTTCCTAATGTGTTAACCCTTGAACCCAACGATAATTAACCTTACCACAAGGATGAAGTGAATTAAACCCTTGTCTATCTTCAGGACAAGCAATCGTAGCACCCTAATTTGATTGATGTTCAAAGGATATCTTATGGTTAGAGGGAAATTAAGGTACAAATCCATTTTGGAAATTAGGACTAATTGAATTTAGGGATTATATTTTAAATCTACAAATTTATCTCGTGTGGTCTTATTTTACCGATTAAGTTCACGCTCTCACAATTAACACAATTCTCGACCTTGGGTGTGTTGTGTTTATTGTTCAATTTCTTTCATAGTTTCATTAAAATTTAAAACTAAATTAATAGATCATATTATGTGAATTAAATTAGATCATTTATTCAAAATAAATTATTGAATAGGGATAGAGGTCGATCAATTACTAAAAAGAACTACTCTTCCATGGGTGGCGTAGTCATCTTAGAAACGTTTTGCATGTGCAAAGGATTAGAAAGGTTAAAACCCAATATCATTTCTACTATTGATTCAAGCCCAATTGGGAAGATTAAGGAAGAATAAATTAGAGGAAAACAGGGGAATATAGAAGAAAATATAAGAAATATAAGAGGAACAAAGAAGTTTATTATGCAAACATGAATATTAAAAATCAAGAAAGAGATGAAGGCTTTGATGAAGGGATCCTTGTTTCAAGAGCTCCCCCTATGAGTACAGGGAGTTCCATAACCTATAAGGTGGTTAGATTACTCTTTTATAACACCAAAATGGCATCCCTTTACTCCTTGGCTGAACTTCCAAATGGGGTGCCCAAGGTGTCAATTTATAGCCAAAATGGGGAGTGGTTTTGGGAACCCAGTTTACGAGATACCAATTATGTGTCGATTTTGTGTTTGTAAATAACAATATCTCAAGTTAGACAAAATATAAAAGTTGTAGGTAAGAATCGTGACTATATCCATGTCACATTTGGCGGGAAATGGAGGATGAAAGTGCGAGATATGGCCAAAATACAGAACCAAAGCATTGACTTTGTGAAGATTCTGTCCCCTGGATAGATTGGTTAGGATGGACCCTTTAATGAATGAATTGGGATTCGGTTCCTTGAGATGATTTGTAGCCCATGACGTTTTGGATTGGTCCAAAAAAATTCATCCAATTTGGAAATAGGTATTTTGATAAATGTGAAAAACATTTGACATATGTCTTTGGGATTCCATGTTGTTTTCCCATTTCCATTCCGGATCATCTCTAACCCTCCAAATCACCTCCCCCTACAACAAAATCACCAAAATAAGAATAATTTATACTTTTAACAGTGATAAAATTTTAATAATTGAATCGATTTTTTTTAAATTTGATATAATATCTGTAATTTTAAATACAAAACTATCCTAAAATGGTGATGTGGGGGTGAAATAAAGCTGTGAATTGGGATGTGATCAACCCCCCCCCCCCCCCCCCCCCCCGGACTCCCCTTACAGCGCGCACGGTGCCTCCACCTTCCCTCCTCCTCTAGACCACCTGCAGTGCTTCTCCCTTGGAAGAGTCTCCTCCTCCCTGTGGACGAGCCCTTCCTCGGACAACCTCCAGGAAATGACTCATAACCACAACCCCCTCCCTCTAAGTTTTACAACAGCGTGCACCAACTCATTGTGGTGTGATGCACAAGTCCTCCACTCTGTAACCTCCTCTCCATGGTTGGAGCTCCCCCATGTGTCATGATATCCTCCCTACGCTACAACCTAGAGGTGAACGACCCACCCTCAGATGTCCCCAGGCAGCAGCGTGTGACCCCCGTAGCGTGACCCCTCCTCTGTCCACGAACAATTTCTTCTATTTTTCTCTATGGTTCTGGTCCAATTATTCAAGGCATGTCCATCTTCAATGTCCTACTCCATCTCTTTGACAATTAACACCTATTTCGGCATGCTTTTTAAGTTTATATTATTTTATGGTTTTGGTTTATACTAGTTTTTGTTCCTTCAATAGGTTGTGCTTCTGGTGTATCGAGATCGTAGGTCAGTGTTCCAACAACCGTCGTTGAAGGTAAGGCAGTTCGAAATGATTCGGTTCGCCAATGTTGATTTGGGGGTAAGGATTTGAACAACTTTTTGGTATTTCATAAACTATTATGGATTCTTATAAATTATACGATTCCCTAATACTTTAATTGAGGTGATTTGAGTCTTGTTGTTTTGATTTTGTGATTCTAAGTTACGTTGTAGTAAGTTTTAATCAATGTTGAGGGTGCTTAGGTATATATATATAGTCATGTGTGTATGGTTGCAAACCAATTCTGGATTGGATTCTGATGTGTGATGAAGTGCGGCATGTTTTGGTTCCACACCGAGGTAGGGTTCCAAATCTTTATCTCTTTATTTAAGAATCCCTATTATCTTCTTTAAATAAATTGAGAAAATGAGTATCCTTGATTATGGAACTGCTGAGTTTTATTAAAATACTAATTAAAGATAAATTATTGGTTAGTGGTAATGTCATAGCATGCTTACTGTGGTTTTTCTTTTCATATGTCACTGGTGCTGATATATGATTTGTTGATACATTAAACTTTTGAAGTTATTAAATGATTTCTCCCACGTAAGATAAATGAGGACTTGATCATGTGTTGGTTTTGAGAATGTATTTCTAATTTGGTTTAAGTAATATGTTTAAATAGTTAAATGATTTAAATGGATATGGTTGAGTAATAGGGTAATTAATCGATGAATTAATTATAAAGACGTGATTTGGGAAATGGTGGCATTTACTGAATATTGAGAATATTGAATATTTTGACATGTTTGAAATATAAATTTAAAACTAATAATAATTAATTGGTGGATTAATTATTTCATGATAAATGGTTAATGGTTAATTAATTGATGAACTGGTTAAATAGATATGATTTAATTAATTAATTATTGAATAAATTAATTTTCATGCATTAATTTAAGATTGTGAATTGATTGATTATTATGATTGTTGTCCAATAATACCTTTTGATGCGTGTTTATTTTCCATTCCTTAAGTTTTTTTTGATTTATTTGTTTAAAAATATTATATTCAATGTGAGATGGTTTCTAAATATGTGGACCTTGTTCAGCATGTTTGAATTGAGACGTTTATAACATGCATGTTAATTGTTAAAGTCCTAGAAGAAACATTGTTTCAGTGGACGTGTTCAGACTTGTTAAAGATTTGGGGTAATTAATTGATAATAATTAATTTATAATAATTAATTTATAATTAGTTATTAACAATTGATATGTTGAATGTTTAATTGATTGTGGAATTATTTGATGGGAGATTTATTTTTTTAATTAGTTGTTGAATTAATTAACGTATTGGATTAATTAATTTATGAATTAATTAATGGACGGTTTTGGAGAATTAAACATGGAGTTCTAAACAAATGATAAATATATATGTATGATTGATAAATGGGTTGTGAGATAGGAACTGATGCTCCAAATACTCACGGGGTGCTAGAAATGGCGATCAACACCTAGCTTGCATGAAAATATTTTTTTATGGGACAGGGACTAATGCTCCAAATACCCATGGGTTGTAAGACAAGGACCGACACTCCAAATACTCACGAGGGTGCTAGATATGATGTTTTACACCAATTAATTGACATTGTACAGTGGGTCCAAATTGTTTTACATGAAATGAATTAATTGGTTAATGAAAATTGTTGTAACATTATGATTTGTGAATTGAATATGAAAAAGGGTTCAGACTTATCAATTAATTGGGTGAATCACTGTTAGTGGATGGACCCAGGAGTGAATCACTATTTTTTTGTGGATGGGTTCGAATATAGTATATGAAAGATTAAATATAATATCTTATAACACGTTATCTAAGCTAAATCACAATCTTGGATTCAGTTTTTATTTTGATTACTTAGATGGTCTTTAGAGACATCTGTGATGAGTAACTTATACAGGGGATGTCTGGATTAGGCCGAATCTCGAGACTTTAATAATTTAATGAGGTTTGAATAATTGATAAATTAAAATGATTATTTAATGACTATTTTTTATGCATAACAAATGTATAATATGGGTTCAGACACTAGTTGAGGGCAGAATCATGAACATAGGTATATAGTAACATTGTACTGTTTACTTTATTTATGCATTCTTTCACATAGTTTAAATTATTAATTAAATGTATGGATTTGGGGTAAACATTGGTGGTCCCGACCTACTGAGATTTATTTCTCACACCCTACTCGGGCCGCCACTGCACTGGGGTACCCTAGTAGATTCTATTTGGTTGAAGGATTGTTCTATTTGTTTATACTTGGGGGATAGGAGCCGAGGTCTGAGTGGAATCTCAGAATACTCAAGGAGACCTCCCTTAGGGCTTTGAGTCATTACTTATGTATTTCTGCATTGGAATGTAAAGCATGCGATTTTTGTTCATTATTTTAAATTTTGTATCAATAGCATTTCATTCATTCATCCATTGTATAATTGTTGTTGGCCACTTTTTTAAAATGAGTACTCTTTGTCTTCCACTACATTATCATTTATTAGACTACATCCTCTATTTATTGACATTTTTTATTATTAATATCTGATATGGGGGTATAGTCTCCCCACTAACTATACATAGACCCTTGTTGCTAGTCAGGAGCCTCTGGAATATGGAGAGACACGCTTGAGGACATGTGGTGACCAGTTCGGCCACTGGTTTAGTGGTGATCCAGGCCGGGATGTTACAATGTGGTATTAAAGGGAGATTTCATTTCCTTTTGTCTTTATATTTTGGGTAGGTAGACAAGATACTATGAATGTGTTGGCACTTGGGTTAATAGTCATTCTTGGTACTGATCATCCCATGTATGGGAAATGACCAAGTGGCCAGGGATGGGAATTGATGTTTGTAGTATTTGAGGTTATAGTTGATTTGATTTCACCTTGAGTGACTGGTGTATTTTCCGCTGCTGATTTATTTTGAGAATTTAGAAAAAAAATGTCTTGGCCTGATATGGAAAGGAAGTTTCATACATGCATCATCTAAGGCACATAGATATTCACATTCCATTCATATAACATTCCATGAAGTTTCATTAGTAGGATGCCTATTATTTGGATTGTGTGCCTTGGGTGTAATGCCATGTTTTGATCTGTTTTTGCATACCTTTATAGATAGCATGTTTCAGTGATAGATTTTACATGCTTGAGTGATTATATGAAATATTGCCTCAGTTATTAGCATGTTTTGTTATTGTTCCATGCTTCTGTGTTATAGCATGTTATTGTGTCACTACTTATGATTACATGCTAGAGATGTTTTGAAGTGTGAACGGGCTGTTAAAGTAAAAATGTTAAATGAATGTTGATTGTAATAAATGGGAGCCAAATGCCAGCGATAAGGTTTTTGGGATCCTTATCGATTGGTATATGGCCACCCATGTGTTTGAACTTTATATACCCATAGTATGTTTGAAAATGGTTATAAATATAAAACTGTTGGGTTTTGATTGAAATACACTGTTGTTGGGTTACTTTTTGAAGAACCCGGGCAGAATAAATTGGACCCTTAGAGGTCACCTTTTTGGTAAAGTGAATTTAGATGATAAATTGCCTATTTATATTTGGATAACACTATATGTAAAATTCTTAAAGAGGATGTTGGTTATAGAAATTTTTCTTTTCCTATGATGCGTTGATTGAAAACCAAGTGACTTTCTATGAAAAATTACTTTTGGGTTTATTGAAATTCATTAAAATGTTGAAAGGTTGAAATGAATTATTTAAAATTGATAAAATGAAAAGTGGATTTTGAATATTATGATTTTGGTTTTTTGTGACCAATATAGAGGGTTGATGTATATGTTTCATAAGGGGATACCCCGTGGTAGGTAGTACCCTTAGAATGTTCTAGGCCATTAAAGTAAGTTTCTCCCACTGCTTAGGAGGACTTCTTAGGACTAGGCTTTTATAGCACACCGATAGGTTTATGTTACAGCTTTTATGATCAATGTTTGACGTGGTGATCGTGGTTCTAGGAACATCACATGCATGCATTAATGTGTTCTAAAATAGTGCACTGGTGAGTGGATGATCATTTCCTGAGACATTATGGACAACCCTGAGGTGGGTAGTGTCCCATCATTTTCAGTAAATGTGTCAGCAGGTGATGCTGATCTTTTTTAACATGGTAGTCAAGTAGTAGTTCAGCTGATCTTTTCAGTGACCTTGGATTTCTCTTAGTGCACTCTTCCAAATGCGATGATCATATCCTCTATCTTCACCTCGTCATAGAGACAATAAGATAGCATCGGTCTTACATCACGCTAAAGTTTTAAATGTTGTTGGGCTTGATGAGTGGTTGTTATCTGAGTTGTACGTGAGATGCGTGGTTTCTTGGGGATACTCCTTTATTCATGTTGGGGCATGATTGTTTTTAAAATAGCCTTGCGATGGCTTGACTAGGAAATTTCACCAGAGGTTAGGTACGGACTTTGACATACATACAGATGGTTTTGGAAAACTTTTAAAGGCATGTCATCAGTTAAAGGGAGAATGTGGGTTTTGGGATTAGGACGTCTTTAGAGGGAAGCATGTGTAGCCTTTTTTTGGGTTGATTGAGATTCAACTATTTTCGTTAACGAGGTCCCCATAATGGCCTCACATATAAGTTTGGTTTCAATTTTTAAGCTATAAAGTGAGCTTTGGATCTGGTTTTAAAGGCATAGATGAGTCTTGTGAAGGGTTAATGGTGTGTTTGGCATTGGGAATGAAACATGTCAGTTCTAACAATATTAAATTACCTTCGTAGTTTGGTTGTTTTACTAGTGGTTCCCAAGGGATTCTTAGGGACGAGAAGATTTTAAGGTAGGTATATTGTAAAGTCTTGTGTTTTCGAACTAGGTTAAAATATAAAGGTTTTCGAATTTTTTTCAGTTTATCAAGGGTAATTTTTTTAAACCAAGTTTTAAAATTTTATTCTATGTTTTGGAACACCTAAAGGTGTTGTTTTTGGATTTTATTAATTACACTATAATTTTAGCGGGTGTCCTGATGAGTCTCGGGAGCACTGGATCTGGAAAAGTCAACATTAATGGATCTGCTTGGGAAGCGCACGGTTGCAGTCCAACCCGTACAGTTTACCCTATATAATAAATTATTTAATTTAATTAAATATTAATATATAAGAGATTGTGATTAATTAAATTAAAGTTTTAATAATAAAAATTAAGTTATTATTATTATTGTGGTTGTTTAATTAAATGAATGATAAAGAGTTTATTAAATTAAGGTCAAATAAATTAATGTGGCTTTTGGTTTTATCAAAGAACCATTTTAATAAAATTAAGAGTTTCATAATTATTAAAGTACCATTTATTATTAAATGGAGGTTATGGGTGGGAGTTTTTATCATTAATATCATATTAATGATATTTTAATAAATTGGGGTTTTTGGTTTTAAATAAATGAAAGTTAGAATAATAATAATGATGATGTTATTATTATTATTATTTTATTTAATTAAATAATTGTCAAAAAAAATTTAATGTGGATTTTAAGCTTTTAAAAGAAATGTTTTCTTTTATTTACGATTAATTAGTGGTTTTAGGTTTGACAATGAAAAGGCATTTTAAATGATATTAATAACAATTTAAATTGTGATTGTTTTTTTAAGAGGAATAAATATGGGGAGGCACAACCCCCTTCTTCCCCAAAATCATGAGTATACCCCCCCCCAGACTCCCCTTTTAGAGCATATGGCGCCTCCGCCTGCCCTCCTCTTCCGAACCACCTTCAGCACTTCTCCCTTGGTCGAGTCTCCTCCTCCCTGCGGCGCGAGCCCTTCCTCGAACGACCTCCATGCATTGCCTTATAGCCACAACCCCCTCCCTCTTCGTTTTACAGCAATGTGCACCATCTCCCTAAGGTGTGACGCACATGTCCTCCTCATCATGACCTCATATCCCTGGCTGGAGCTCCCCCCCTATGATGAAATCTCCTCCCTATGGTGCGACCAAGCGGCGTGTGACCCACCCCCATAGGACCCCCAACAACAATGCACGACCCCCATGGCGCGACCCCTCCTCCATCCGTGGATGATTTCTTCCATTTTTATACATGGGTCTGGTCTGATTCATAGAGGTATGATAGTCTTCTATGTCCTACTCTATCTCTTTGAATATTCACACCTCTTTTGGCATCTGATTTTGGTTTGGCAGATTTTAGGATTTTGGTTTATACCTATTGTTGTGTTGTTTATTCAATAGGTTGTTCATTTGGTGTATCGGGATCATCGGTCCACGTTCCGACAACCACCTTTGAAGGCGAGGTGGTTCAAAACGATTTGGTTTGCCTATGTTAATTTTTAGGTAAGGATTTAAAGCGATTTTTGGTATTGCACCAACTATTATGGAGTCTGATAAATTATACGAGTCGTGGGTACATTAATTGAGGTTTGTTTAGTCTTTTCATTGCATTTTTGTGATTCTAAATTATGTTGCAGTGATTTTTTATCAATGTTGATGGAACACACGTATATATATATATATAAAGGTGTGTGCATATAGTTGTATAACAATTATGGATTGGTTTCTGACGTGTGATGAAGTGCAGCGTGTTTTGGATCCACCCCGGGGTAGGGTACCAATGTTTATCATTTTATTTAATAATTCCTATTAGATTATTTCAATAAATTAAAAAATTTAGTTTCCTTGATTATGAAACTACTACGTTTTATTGAAATATTGATTAAAGATAAACTGATGGTTAGTGGTAACGTTATATCTTGCTTGTTGTGGTTTGGATTTTCATATGTCTTCTTGTTGGTACTGATATATGATTTTTCGATGCATTACACATTTAATGTTATTAAATGATTCCACCCACATATGATAAATGAGTACTTGATCATGTGTTGGTTTTAATAATGTATTGCTAATTTGGTTTAAGTAATATGTTTAAATAGTTAAATGATTTGAATGGAGATGGTTCAGTAATAGGGTAATTAATCAATGAATTAATTATTAAGATGGTAGTTGCGAAATAGTGGCATTTACTGAATATTGAGAATATTGAATATTTTAACATGTTCAGAATATAAATTAGAAACTGGTAATAATTAATGGATGGATAAATTATTACATGATACATGGAAAATGGTTAATTAATTAATGAACTAGTTAAATATATATGATTTAATTAACTAATTTTTGAATTAATTAATTTTCATGCATTAATTTAAGATCGTGAATTGATTTATTGTTATGACTATTGGCCAATAATACCATTGGATGTGTGTTTATTTTCTATGCCTTAAGTTTTTTAGGATGGAGTTTTTTTAAAATATGATTTGTTGTGTGAGATGGTTGCTAAATATGTGGACCTTGTTCAGAATTTTTGGCTTGAGATGTTTATGATGTGCATGTTAACTATTAAAGTCCTAGAGGAAACACTATTTCAGTGGATCAGTTTATACTTGTTAAAGATTTGGGATAATTAATTAATAATAATTAATTCATAATTAATTATTAACTGTTGAGATGTTTAATGGTTAATTCATTGTGGAATAATTCGACAAGAGAATTATGTTGTTAATTAGTTGTTGAATAAATTAATAGATTGGATTAAATAATTTATGAATTAATTAATGGATGGTTTTGGGGTGTTAAACATGGCATTCTACACCAATGATAAATGTATATGTATGATTGATAAATTGTCCATGAGATAGGGACTGATGGTCCAAATAATCACGGGGTGCTAGACATGGCGATCTATACCCATCTTGCTTGAAAATATTCTTTTGTGGAATAGGGAATGATGCTCCAAATACCCATGGCTTATGAGACAAGGACTGACACTCCAAATACTCACGAGTGTCCAAGACCAAATGTTCTACATCCATTAATTGACATTGTACTGTGAGTCCAAATGTTCATACATGAGATGAATTAATTGGTTAATGAAAATTGTTGTGAAATTATGATTTGTGAATTGAATATGAGAAAGGGTTCAGACATATCAATGAATTGGGTGAATCACTATTAGTGGATAGACCCAGGATAGAATCACTATTTTTAGTGGATGGGATTGGATATATTATATGAAAGATTAAATTAAATATCTTATGACGCATTATCTAAGACAAAACAGAAGCTTGTATTCGGTTTTTTACTTTGATTACTTAGATGGTCTTTACAGACATCTATGGTGAGTGACTTATATGGGGGATGTTGGGCTTAGGAAAAATCTTGAGACTTTCATAATTAATATAGGTTTGAATAATTGATAAATGAAAATTATTGTGTAATGGATATTGTGTTTGCTTGAAAAATGTATAATACAGGTTTAGACACCAGCTGAGGGCTGAAGCAGGTACTTGGGTATATAGTTACATTTTACGGTTTACTTTATTTATGCATGTTTTCACACAGTTTAAATTATTTATTAAATTTATGGATTTGGGGTAAAAACTGGTGGTCCCGACCTACTGGGATTTATATCCCACACCCTACTTAAGTCGTCATTGCACTGGGGTACCCAAGTAGATTCTATTTGGTTGCAAGATTTTGTTGTTTGTATATACTTAGGGATAGGAGAATAAGTCTAAGAGGAAGCTCTTAATGCTCGAGGAGACCACCCACGGGGATTAGAGTCATTTCTTATCTTTTCTGTATTTGAATTTAAAACATTATGTTTTTGTTCTTTGTTTTCCATTTTGTATCATTAGCATGTCATGCATTCATCTGTTGTATAATTGGTGTTGGCCACTTTTATAAAATGAGTATTATTTATCTTCCAATACATTATCATTTATTAGACTACTTATGCTATTTATTTCCATTTTCTGTTATTGAACTCTAATATGAGGGTATAGTCTCCCTATAGACTATCCATAGAACCATGCTGTTAGTCGGCAGCCTCTAGCGTAAGGGGAGATGCGCTTGAGGTCATGTGGTGACCGATCTGGCTAGCAGTTTAGTGGTGAGTTGGGTCGAGACATTACACACTTGGTTCTCTTATTAAATACTTTATAGGCTTTAATATATATAGAATAACCTAAAAAACCATTTCATCACCCTTGGAAGAAAATTTGTCAAATATATGTTTTGTATTAAGGATAAAGGCATTGCAACCAAAAACATTGAAGTAATTATCTTTAAGTTTTCTATTATTCTGCAGATCATGTGGGGTTTTCATTAGGATAGGTCTAATTATAATTTTATTGATTATATAACAAGATGGATTCATATATTCTTCCCAAAAGTAACCAGATAGATCATATTCATTAATTATAGTTTGTGATATTTCTTGTAAGGTTATATTTCACTTTTATACAACTCTACTCTATTGAGAAGTCCTAAGGAGTAGAAATGTTATGACTATATCCATTTTTTGAGAAAAAATATTCAAATTATAAATTTTCAAACCCATATTCAAGGTCAATTATTATATTTTTTATGCCGAGTCAACTAATGTTTTCTATTGGCCTATCATACATAGTGAAATAGGAATATGCCTCACTTTTGTGAGATAAAAATAAGGTCCAAGTATACCTAGAAAACTCATCTACTAGAACATATACATAGTGCTTCCCACTTAAGCTTTAACCTCTAGAAGGTCCAAACATATCCATGTGAACAAACTAAAGAGGTTGAATGTTGAAACTTCATTTTTTGTTTTTAAAGATATTTTATGTTCTTTTCCTTTTTATAAGGATTACAAAATTTATCATTTGAAAAATCTTGTGTAGTTAGATCCTTGACTAATACATTTATATTATCCTTTCTAATAGATTGAATGTTAACGTGGCCTAGCCTCCTATTCCTGATCCAAGACTCTTTATGGAAGACACTTAAGCATGAAACATTCTGAGAGACTAAGGAATCTATATTGACATCATATAAATTTTCATTTCTAAAAGTAGTAAATAATAAATCATTATTATAATTGAAAATATTACAAGAATCGTTTTCAAATTTATCATGAAACCTATCATCACATATTTGTGAAATGATAGGAATATTTTACACACAACCATCATTAAAAAGAACTTCAGAAATTAAAATTTTGGTAGTGTTACAAATTTTGATAAGGCTAATAATATTTTATGTTCACATTGTCATCAAAGGTTCCATATCAACCATAAATATTTATGATGTTATTGAAGCTAGAGTATTCCCATGACATGTTTCTTGAACATCTACTATCCATGTACCATAATCTTTTACATTAACTCATTAAACTTCTCTCATAGAAAAACTTTTTAATCAATGGAAGACATTGGTACCCAGATTTGTTTGGGTCCAGTAATATTAGTAATTAAGGTTTTAGGAACCCACATGTTCTTCATGGGATTCTGATAAACAGTTTGTAATGTTTTAGAAAAAAAGTCACTATTTGGTCAAGATAAATTAAAAGAAATAAAATTATTCCCAGTACTGGAACTTATATAAATTTTTCTAGAACTAGGCATAAAACCAAATTTTTAATATTTGGATACAAAGTTCTTCTTAATAAAAATATGTTTCCCTAGTTGACAACCAAATCCAGTGATATAATTAATTGCAACCTGTTTTCCATGAATTTTTGTTAAGTTATCTTTTCCATTTGTAAATTTATCAAGATCCTTCAATAATTGTTCATTAGAATGTTTGTGTTCAGTAATCTCAATGATCATTTAAGCATTCTTTTGCTTTTCCATAGTGTGTTTGGATTTTTACAGTATTATTAAGAGAATGTTGTTTCTTGAGAGATTTATATTTATCATTAAACTCATTTTTTGTATCCTCTATCATATTTCAATATTCAAACATTTATTCATAATTTTTATTTTCATAATTATCAGATACGGATTATTCTCAAGAATAATAAGAGTTTTGTGCAAGAGATTCAAGGGTAACCTCAGATGTGTTTTTCATAAAACAAATGTTGTCCTTTTTATCCTTTTAATCATGAGATGATTTCGATTCATTGTAATTATCCTCATATGAACTTCATGTGGCCATCATAAATTTCTTGTACTTTCTGTCCTTTTCCTCATATTCATTCATGTGCATTAGTTTTGTATTTTCAGCCTTCTCATAACTTTTTCATTTACATTCATAGTAGAGTATCTAATTTGTATTATCAACTCTTTTCCAATAACTTTTCTAGTTATATTTTCTCTCATATTTTCCTCAGTAGCTAGGATTTCAATGTAACTTCTTATTTCAATAAAATTTATTAAATTACCTAGATAGATGAACTATTTCCACATCATTGTCAGTTGATGAATCTTCATCACTAGAGCTTTCAGCATAAACTTTAATTTTCTTATTTTGATTAGATGCAATGGTTTCTAAAGCCATTGAATTTCTTTTAGGTTCATCATATTCCTCTATATTGACCTTCAACTCTTACTTGTACATCATTTGGTTACCTATCAGTTCCTTGACATGAATCGTACTGATATAATAGGATTCTATTATCAATATTGAACTTCCACTCCTCTTTTCTGGTAGACATCTGAGTAGCCAAATGATTAGTTCATTAGCACCAACTATATTTCCCACAGTACTCATTATATTGAAAATTTCATTAAACCTGAGGTACATGTCATAGATTGTTTTTTCAAGCTTCATTTTAATGTTATCATAATTAACTTTATATGTATTGATCCATAGTTCCTTAAAATTTATGGTTACTACTTGTGAAATAGCTAAAGTGTCCCAAATTTCAAAGGTTTTTTTACATGAAGAAATAGTATTAAATTCTTCATCACTTAGAGCACAATATAAATCATTCATATCTTTGAAGTTATTATTATTGGATTCCTTAGTTGTGTCATTCCATATATTTTTAAATGTAGTAGGGATATTATATTAATCTACCATATCATACCAAATATCAAAGCTCATACTTTCTAAATTAATTTTCATTTTAATTTTCCTCTGATCATAGTTTTTTCCATTAGAATATGGGGGTATGTTCGTAGTATCACCTTCATTTCTATTTTCCATGTTAAATAATAAAAATATGTTTTAAAGAACTCAAAACTTCAAACAAATAAAAATTTTCAGATCACTAAAACAAAACTAAAATCACATTTGAAAAGATTGGAAATAATTTTATGAAATTTGATACTCAAAAATAGGAACACTATGATACAAAATGTTGGTTGGATTATGAAACTCAATAGGGTGTTTTATTGAGTTCCTATAAAAAAATTACTTAAAAATTTATTTAAATTTCCCCAATTCAAAATACAAAATGGCCCAGTTAATCAATGAAGCATATGTATTATTGATTTGGTTATTAGAATGATTTCTTAAAGAGTTATTAGTTATCAGTTAAAACAATTTGAGTTATTGTTTTAAATTTTGAAATCAGTATACTAAATCATATTCTAATACAAACACTAATAAATATTAACTATCACAGTATGGTAGAGTTTTCTAAAAATATAAATAGAGAAAATGGACATAAAATAACACACGAGAATTTAAAAAAAGAGGATCAATCTCAAGAAGATTCTTAATCCTCTCCACTTGTTCATCACCTTCCACCAAAAGGTTTATATAAATAAACTTTCTTCCACAATATGGATTAGGTTAAACAATAGTATAAACACTTCCTAGGTCAACTACTCCTCTTCAACAGTTTTCTTGTGAGTGTAAAAACAAATAGGTCGCACAAGTACCTCTTCCTCTATTATTTGTTGGAGTGTAAGATTTAAAAATATGTTTTGTGAAGATATTAGTTTAACTATAATTATAACATCCTTCTTTTTTATCACATAAACTTTCATTACATTATACAAAACTAAGGATCTTTAAGGTTTACTATCTTGGAAACTAGGAACTTAATACATGACGAAATAAAAAAACTCTTCTTAAACACTTGAATGTCTTATTCATTGTTCATACTAAGTTCATTACAACATCTCATAACCTAGGAGCATACATCAAAGGAAATGGTTAGCAGAAGGCTCAGTAAGTGAAATAAGAGAAACATTTTACATGTGAACATGAGATACATCAATAAAGTCATGATAAATAACTTTAAGGCATGAGAAAGAGATCATGAGTCATATCATAATAAAAATAAAATGTTTCATAACTTGAATATGTTTATACAAAATTTAACTTATAAAATCATTTCTGTATCACCAAGGTCCATCCCCAAGGTTTCATTAAAAAATTACCAAGGTTATTCACCAAGGTATCGTTAAAATGGTCATCTCTAGAGAATAAGTCTTTACACAATGCATTGGAGCGCTATCAGGGTGCACCCTTAATTTGTATTTATTATCATGTGATCCACATATATCACTATCAATAATTACATAAATAACCCATATATCATAAAAGAAAACGGTTTCATTTCATAGTCATAACATTTTAAAAACTACTTTAAAGACGTGATCTTTATATCACTTTAAACCCACGAAAAAGGAAATTGGGTCTCATGTATGTAAATACAAGAATTTAAAATAGAAAATTTTGATATATATGTGAATAAACCTATAGAATAAATAATTTTGAGTATTAAATTAATAAAATAAAATAATTTTAGAAAAAGAGAGAGACATTTGGAGACAAAAATTCGGCAGCATAACGGTTATGTTGCAGGGTTTTAGAAATCATTGAAAAGAGAGGTGACATGGGTCACACACTCAAAAATGATCCATAAAATAGTTTAGGGACATAATATAAAGGATATAAGAACATGGTAATGAAATTTTTAAGCACATACCATATGAAATGATAAACTTTAAAGGAAGACAAAAATAAGATTTCTCTTATGAAAAATCCGGCAACCTAACAGCATCACTTAAAACTTAAAAAAATGAATTGATGAGATTAAATAGGGTCTCTCATCATGTGAACATAAAATGACATTATTATGAATATAGAGATCATACCCCAACATGGAAAAAAGGAACTTTAAATACTTGACATGAAAGTAGAACTTTGAAAATGGGAAGAGTGAAAGAATCCCTTACAAAAAATTCGGCAGCCTAATGGCGCCACTTAAAAATTCTTAAAATTAATTGAAGAGAGTAAGGGGGGTCTCTCATAATATTAAAATAGAAATTAAATTATGTTGAATATAAAATAACATCCTCCAACATAAGAACATGGAGCATAAAATAAATGACATAAAAGAGACTACTTGAAA
Organism: Viscum album; assembly: GCA_963277665.1. Classification (NCBI taxonomy): domain Eukaryota; kingdom Viridiplantae; phylum Streptophyta; class Magnoliopsida; order Santalales; family Viscaceae; genus Viscum; species Viscum album. The sequence goes on along the minus strand of OY728123.1, from coordinate 908,649,522 downwards.
AGAAAGAGAGAGGTAGGATCTTTTACCTGAAAATGTAACTCTTAAAACTCGAAGGTCGGGACCTCGAGGGCCTGGGGGAACCTTGGGAGGACTCCATGGGAGGTAATGAAACCAGATCATCGTTGAGGGGGAGTTGGTAGTGAAATTCATGAGGGATATTCTTAGTATTTATAGGATAAGTGAGGGAACAAAGCATTAATTGCCAAGGGACACCTCATCAGTGGTATTCACAAAACCATGGGATTTCCCATTGTATTGTCCACTTGGGACACCACATACCTTATATTACTATTCATAAGTCTACCAAAACTATTGCATAATTATTACATCCTTAATGATTTCATCAAACACCTGAAACTCAAAAACTGTATTTTCACTAGTCACCCAAAATTCAACTTTCTCAGAAAAATCCCAAAATTTCACCTTAACCAAATATTGATGCTCTGATTTTAAAAATGAACTCCATTTTATGAAAATAATTTTATAAATATTTTTAATTTATTTTTTTAAATAAAAACACTATTCACCTGAAAAAACTAATACTTAACCAATAATTTCTAAAATAGTTATTTATCTATTTTATTGAATCACATTACTTAATAAAGGTGCCTAAATTATATTAATACTTTCTTAAGTGAAGTTACTTAATCCATTTGGTCACATTACTAATCATAAGCATAAAATCACTATTCATAATTTACTATTCATCAAAAACTATGTTGATCATAATAAACTCTAAATTTCTTACTGAACATACCTGTAGAAGACCATTTTTCGAAAATCGTTACAAATTATTAATTATTTAAGGTTAACATATATATTTTTAAAATATCCTTTTTCTAAAATTAATCAATAATATTCATACTATAATTATCCAGATATTTGAAAATTCACAAACATCACTATAAGATGAAATCACATTTTTTATTTAAATCAAAGGATTACACAAGGCAGTTAAAGTCTCGTTACATAAACCCTTATAACACCAGCATAGGACCTAAGATTAAGGTGTTCTAGGGTGATAGAATCTTGGGGCGGCTCGGCCAACATTTCCCGAGTAGTGATTTCTATCAGCTTGAACTTCTTGCGAAGGCGATTCCGTTCCAGCTTCACACGATGAAGTTCAGCTTGGGTTTGGTCCAAAGCAAAGCCCAAAGGTGCTACCTCCTTCCCGAGTTCTGTCAGATGGGATTCGATCGGCCTGAGACTACTGGAAGGGGCCATCAAATATTCTATCTATATTAATTAATCAAGATCACTTGTATTTATAGACAATAATCGAAAAATCTAGTTTCCAACGGTCTTATTGACCAACGGTCATATAACAGTCGAAACCCAACAGTCTTCTTTTAATTATACTCATTTTATTAAATGAAAATGTTTTGTTGAGAATAAAATAAAAAAATGAACAATGTTAAGAAAGAAAATTTATTCAAAATTTCGGGTCGTTACAATCTTCCCCCCTTGGGAAATTGCATCCTAGAAATTTTAAAATTGGGCTTGGAAATTTCATTGAAAGTCCCGCATCGGAAAAAGAGTCAGTAAAACTATTACTTTAAAAGAAAGAAAGGTAAGTACAAAGGTCACCTGAGTTAGCCCATAATAGGATTCCATGTAGGAAAAATGGATATGGAAGAGAAAACAAAGGGTCATGTTCTGATGGAGAGTGAAAGAAAACATGATGAAGAGAAAATTAACCACAAGAAGATCACAAACATTAGGTGTGTTAAATGGTATTTGATTACCCAGTAGGAAACATAAACCAACAACGTTTTTGTTTTATGTTCATTTTCATAATTTTGAGGGATTCATTTATGACATAGAATAAATACATAAGGAAATATACTTACCTTCAAGTAGAGTTTCGTCCCTTAATAAGTTTCCACCAAAACTAATTTTTTCTCGAAACAATGAGCATTCAAAAATACATGGTGTCATCAAAAGCACAAGAATCATCTTCTAGAGAATCACATAATCCAAAAAATATTAACTATCTATTTCTTCTATCTTTAAACATTATCCCAAAAATAGAAAGGGTAAGATAAAACAACTCTTCAAAAAGAAAGAACCCCATATGAAGGGAAACTACTTTTAATCTTCAAAATTCCACGGTACTAAGCAAAGTTCATCATAGACCATTCCATAAACAATTGTCTTTAATTTTTCTCAAAATAAACCAAACTAATATTGAAACCCAAATATAAGAAGGATTTGATAACATAGTATTCCAAGATAAACTTTATTGTTTATCTCCAAACAACATCAACCACTCTTAACGTCTTATAAAAAAGTAACTAACCTAATCACATTTTCCCCAAGATAGGTTAATAATTTCCATAGGTAACCTAAATTACCATAAGATCACCATAAATTTATCGATTCTTCAAAATATAATTCAACCTTTACTTCTCAAAGAAAATACCATAGTAATCTTTTTACCTTGATCATATAGGGTTCCAAAATTAGTGAATGTCTTCCAAAATAATATTCATCTTTTAATCCCCTAAATATTTTTTTTCTCAAGAATAACAGCTTCACAACATCATAATGTGATACATAACAATATATTTTTTCCTTAATGATATAAAACCATCTTAGGTAGTGACTCGATGTTTTTATAAAACACTAATGATATGCTCATAGAGCATGAACTAAAATATAACATGACATAGAAAATTATTGTGAAGAATTTACATGTACTTAAATCATCATGATCCATATCAGCATAGGACTTGCATTGTTCCCTTGTCCTTGAAGATTGTTGATTCCCATCATGCTTCTCATCCCTTCCAAGAGAGCATTGCCTTGGATAATGTCCAACATCTCTACATTTACAAAATTGAAAAGTATATGGTATATTAGATTGAACCTTATCTTCATTCGTCACATTATCCATTTTTTGAAAGCAATTGGATACTTTAAGCCCTATCATCCCACACTTAAAACGTCTCTCTGTTCCTTTGTGACATTTTCCTTGGTGCCTCTTTCCATGTTTTTTTCACAAAGGAAATTGGGTCTTCTTTCCCTTATCACCTTTGTCTTATGAACATCCTTGAGACTGCATCTTTCTCTTCCTGGATGAATTTGGTCCTTCAACTAGGTACCAATTATTAATTGTGATTTTTGATAGGTGGTTTGGCATAATCAAAATATGTCCAAATTGATCTCTCGTCATCTTTGTCATATTAATAAGGCAATCATCACATTTCCTACCACATTGGTTTTTGGGACATGTTCTTATATTTCCCGCCATTAACTAAGAAAATAAAGTATAATTATGGGGCTTAAATACTTATCCAATAATCATGAAAAGGAAACTTTAAGAATATAAGGATAAAATTAAAGAAGAAAAGTATATCCTAACTTATGATCCCCTAGGTTCTAGTCTAGGTTATCCATGATCATATATTCTTATGTGAATCTTTATCTTATTTTATCTTTGTTCCTTTAATAATGGTTCATAATAAGCTTATGAATTTACCAAAGAATATCCCCTAGGAGTGTCAAACCGATAGTGTAGCAAGTCCCATTTTCATGCACCAGGTTTCCCCGGGTCAAGCCTGAAACACCTTGTCAGAGTATTCTCTCCTAGTTACATCTGTGCTAGAGCCACCTCTACTTGTTCGTATCCAGACAGGGATTTATTTTTTTCGAAACCACTTACTCAATACATCACCAAAATACCAGGATGTTTTCCTATATTTAATATTTTCATTAAGAAACATTGTAAAGTTTTCAAATCCTAATTTACACAAATTATTAAACCATCCTTTGATACCAACTATAACATCCCACCTTTTTATCACATAAAATTTCATTACAGTATAAAAAATAGAGGATCTTTAAGGTTTAGTGTCTTGGAATCCAGGAACTTAATACATGAAGACATAAAAAAATTCTTCTTAAAAACTTGAAAGGATTCTTCATTGTTCATCCTAAGTTCATTACAGCATCTCATAACCTGGGATCATACATCAAAGGAAAGGGTGATCAGAAGGCTCAGTAAGAGAAACCATAGAAACATTTTACATGTGAACTTGAGATACATTGATAAAGTCATGATAAATAACTTTAAGGAATGAGAAAGATATCATGAGGCATATAATAATAAAAATAACATGTTTTATAACTTGAATATGTGGCTAAAACATTTAACTTAGACAATCATTTCTGTATCACCAAGTTCCATCCCCAAAGTTTCATTAAAAAATTTCCAAGGTTATTCACCAAGGTATCGTTAAAATGGTCATCTCTAGAGATTAAGTCTTTACACAATGTATTAGAGCGCTATCATGGCGCAACATTAATTTGTATTTATTATCATGTGAGACACATATATCATCATCAATAATTTCATAAATAACCCATATAGCATAAAAGAAATGGGTTTCATTTCATAGTCATAACATTTTAAAAACTGCTTTAAAGACGTGATCTTGATGTCACTTTAAACCCACGAAAAAGGAAATAGGGTCTCATGTATGTAAATCAATGAACATAAAATAGAACATTTTGATATATATGTTAATACCCCTGTATAATAAAGATTTTTGAGTATTCAATTAATAAAATAAAATAATTTGAGACAAATAGAGAGACATTTTGAGACGAAAATTCGGCAACATAACGGCTATGTCGTAGGGTTTTAGAAAACATTGAAAAGAGAGGGGACATGGGTAATACATTCATAGATGATCCATTAAATAGTAGAGGGAAATTATATAAAAAAATATAATAACATGGTAATGAAATTTTGAAGGACATACCATATGAAATGAAATACTTGAAAGGAAGACAAAAATAAGATTTCTCTTATGAAAAATTCGGCAGCCTAAAGGCGTCACTTAAAACTTCAAAAAAATGAATTGATGAGATTAAATAGGTTCTCTCATCATGTGAACATAAAAGGAAAGTATTATGAATATAGATATCATACCCCAACATGTAAAAAAGTAACTTTAAAGACTTTAAATGAAAGTAGAACTTTGAAAATGGGAAGAGTGAAAAAATCCCTTACAAAAAATTCGGCATCCTAACGGCGCCACTTAAAAATTCTTAAAATGACTTGACGAGAGTAATGGGGGTATCTCATAATATTAAAGTAAAAATTAAATTATGTTTAATATAAAATAACATCCCCCAACATAATAACATGGATCATAAAATAAATGACATGAAAGAGAGTACTTGAAAAGAAAGAGAGAGGTAGGATCCCTTACCATAAAACGTAACTCTAAAAACTCAAAAGGTTGGGAAATTGAGGGCTTGTTGGAACCTTGGTAGGACTCCTTTGGAGGTAATGTGACCAGATCTTTGTTGAGGGGAGTTGGGAGTGAAATGAATGAGGGAAAGGATTGGTATTTAAAGGAGAAGTGAGGGGACAAAGCATTAATTTCCAAGGGACACCTCATCGGTGGTATTCACAAAACCATGGGCTTGCTCATGGTATTGGCCACTTGGGAAACCTAATACCTTATATTACTATTCCTAATTCGACCAAAATAATTTCATAATTATTACATCCTTAATGATGTCATTACACACCCAAAACTCAAAAACTGTATTTTCACTATTCACCAAAAATTCAACTTTCTCAGAAAAATCCCAAAATTTCACCTTAACCAAATATCGATGCTCTGATTTCAAAAATGAACTCCATTTTATGAAAATAATTTCTTAAATATTTTTAATTTAATTTTTTAAATAATAAACACTATTCATCTGAAAAAACTAGTACTTAACCAATAATTTCTGAAATAGGTATTTACCTATTTTATTGAATCGCATTACTTAATCAAGGTGCCTAAATTATATTAATACTTTATTAAGTGAATTTACTTAATCCATTTGGTCACATTGCTAATCATAAGCATAAAATCACCATTCATAATTTAATATTCATCAAAAATTAAGTTGATCTTATTAGACTATAAATTTCTTACTGAACATAACTTTAGAAGACCATTTTTTGAAAATCATTACACATTATTAATTATTTGAGGTTTACATAAATATTTTTAAAATATCCTTTTTCTAAAATTCATCAATAATATGCATACTATATTTATCCAGACATTTGAAAATTCACAAACATGACCATAAGAAGAAATCACATTTTTTTATTTAAATCAAAGGATTACACAAGGAAGTTACGGTCTCGTTACATAGCCCCTTATAACACCAGCATAGGACCTAAGATTAAGGTGTGCTAGGGTGATAGAATCTTGGGGCGTCTTGGCCAACATTGCCCGAGTAGTGATTTCTATCATCTTGAAATTCTCATGAAGGTGATTCCATTCCAACTTCACATGATGAAGTTCGGCTTGGGTTTGGTCTAGAGCAAAGCCCAAAGGTGCTACATCTTTCCCGAGTTCCGTCGGATGGGCTTCGATCGGCCTGAGACTACTAGAAGGGGCCATCGAATCTTCTTTCTATATTAATTAATCAAGATCACTTGTATTTATAAACAATAATCACAACATTTAGTTTCCAATGGTCTTATTGACCAATGGTCATATAAAAGTCGAAACCCAATGGTCGTATTTTAGTTATACTCATTTTATTAAATGAAAAAGTTTTGTTGAGTATAAAATAAAATAACACACAAAGTTAGGAAACAAAATTTACTCAAACTTTTGGGTCGTTACATCCATTTTTTTCACAGGAGTCATCATGTGTTCATATAATAGAGATACACACTACTATAAATGTAAAAACAATACACAACAAAGAAAAATTTAGATAATAGTGTTTAGAAGGATCTGTGTGATTGTCAATGGATCTTGCAAATTCTCGAAGTTGTGTCCAAATGCAGCATGAGTGGACTTCCTAAACCACAAAAAAAATCGAGTACCATGAGATATTATATCTACTATTTATAGTGATTTACTAGTTTGGTTGAGTGGTTCTCATCCTATCATTAGTTTTTTACTAAATATGTTCATCAGTTTCAGCTTTAAGTAGTATCTTCATGTTTCTAAAGTTTGCAGTTCTCAGGTTATTACTCAAGCACACGAGTAGCTCCATACCTCTCATATATTGTTTATCTTAGATTCACATTATACACTACATAATACATGGGGCATGTTCTCTGGTACCTCCAACCTCATATGTGTCTTTGACATTGATATTAATTTTCTCTACAAAAAAATGTTATTAAACTAAATAATAGCACTAAGTTTTATAAATAAGATTGTTATACTTAATTTTAATTTTAATGAAAATTTAAGAGTTTAAAGTGTCTTAAGAATGGTAGGTTAGGTGGCGGTGTCTTAGAACTAGTGTCTCATACATAAATCATTCTATAATCTGGACCAGTGAGTCAAGTAATGGTAACTCAATAAGGGTAGGTCACTCTGAAGGTAGGTCCACTAGATGGTAACTCATGCTATAAGTAGTTTATTTTCATTATGTCCTATTCTTGGAAAAAAAATATGAGAAGATTTGGAGTATAATGGTGACTCTTTATTATGGGGTCTCATCCTTATAGAAAATGTAATGACTTGTCTTTTCCTAATTTTTTTTAGAAATTTTCTGGGAGAATTCTGAGACCAGGCGTTGAGGTTGTGTGCGATTCATAGGCCCAGTGTGCCCAGAATATTTAAAATAATAATGTTATGTTTTTAATAGAGAGATTGAGTGGATTTCCTGAAGAAGTGGAATAAATCTGAAACAGATTCCTAGATTAGAAATATAAGTTCATCGTTGCTTTTAGGTTGGTCGGTTTACCCTAGGTGCAACTTAACATTATTCAGTGTGTGTCTCTAGTGAGAAACCTGAAAAGGACGTAACCATAAATGAAATAATTAAATAAAATTATTTTATTTTCAAATCTTAATAACTCATGAATTTTGACTTGGATTGGAAACCTAATACCACCATTGAGTTCATAATGTTTCATTTTCCTTAGTAGGGAAATTAAAGATGTTTATTTCATTTCTTTTTAAAGATTTCATAACTTCACATTGACGCTGCGATGATTCACCTGTTTAGCTTCTTAAATAAGATATTGTGTAGATGCTACAACTCTCTAACGGTCCGACGCAATTTCCTTTTTCCATAATTAAAAAGGAATTTAGGGTTAACGCATAACCCTAGAATTCCCAGGAAACTCTAGAGAGAGGAATCAAAAATTACATCCCATTGAGGAATGATAAATGATGATGAACACTGGTGGATCAATGATCATAGATTGAGGATCGAGAATCGACAAGGCGACCGGCCATGACGACTCTCAATGGATCTCCAACGATGATTGAACCCTAATGTCAACCGATCCAAACACCATGTAGGGTGTCAATTTTAATATAATTTCATTCCCAATTCATTATCCATATGATGAATGTGGATTAATCAAACAATAAATTAATCCACAGGTCATGCGTATTGAGGGTTGGGTTTTACCTTACAGTGATTATTGGGGATTATTTATTTGATATTGATTGTCCTTTGTTGATGGTTTTCGTTAACCATTCTAATGGAAACGAACCATGATTAACACAAACATTGATCAAGTTTCATTCCTCTTTGTTGGTTCAGGAATTTCACCCTCTGGTCTTTGTTCATCGTGGGTGTTCCTTATTTGTCCAGTGACTCAACATTTCGTGATCAATCGATTATTGTGAAACTAATTCAAGGCGCAAAGATCTGATATCAAGGACTTGGGATAGATGTAGTACAATGTAGGTGTGATAAAGATAGTGTCAGATGGATCTAAGTGGTGCATGAGATATTTCCACTTGAATAGAATTTCACCTAGATGGATCTTGGCATGGATCTGAGCACATAGTAGTTAAGGTGGCATCCTGAGGATCGTGGAACATCTTTCAAATCATCAATCGGAGCCCAAGATCTAATCTAGTTCCCCATGGAAGGGCCCCTCGGCACGCTATCTCTAGTGATCATCCTGGTGGTGGCTGGTGATGGCACGTATTGGTAGCCTCATGTTGATGCGTTAGAGTACATATGCCTATTATGGTGGCTGTGAGAGCCCACGGTGGATTCCATGAGGCTGGAGGGACGTGGTAGTGCTCGTGTGACTGGCTGCATGCAGATGAGCTACATATAGGACTACTAGTCCACCTGAGTAGACTAGGATGGATGGGGGAAATCTGCAATAGTGCTTGAGGTGACGCGGCAGGAAGCCAAGCCATGTTCTAGAGGAGGTTGTCCCGCGCGACTCTGGACAGACCGGTAAAACTAGGCCGCCAAGCGGCCCGGCGGGCTGGGTCCAATGGCCCAGTCAACCCATCGGGTCGGCCCAGTAGGACATTCCCAATGGGATGGAACAAACCAAGTCTAGTGGGATATACATGGTCTAGTTTTTCAACACGGGTCGGATCAGGTTGGATGAAACCCGCCCAAGTCCCAGATCGGCCCATTTTCAAATAAATGAATGTATCTTTCAAACAGAGCATCGGTTTGATAACCCATCTATGGAATTGAAACACTTTTGACAAAAAGGTCCTTTTGATATGGCTTGGTGGGTTATTATTTGTACCATCATAAGGATGGTATCATTTTCATTTTCTTTCCTATGATTGATCGATGTAGAATCTCAATCCCATCATATAAGGAGAATGTAGATATTGAGATCATACCCTTGGTCATTCTTATGAAGGTTCGTTGCAGGATCTTATTCTTATCATAGAGGATGACCTGGGTTCCTATGTGAGTTGTCTCATCCCAACTTCAACAGTGTTTTAGGGGGATAGAGCGTGTATCGCACTGAGAGGCATGGGATATCCTTATTACTCTTCATGGTACCTTAGATGGGGTTTCTGGAAAACATGTAACCAATATTTATGTGGGAATGTATACCCTATCTAGGATGATGTTTCTAGTAGGGCCAGGAGTTCCCTAGTGAGCCCTGACCATAGGACCCCCTATCTATGTATCATGATTAGATTCTTTCCTTCATAAATTGACTAGACCAGTGTTATTCGGGTAGTTCTATGTGTGTTCTCATTAGGAAGGGCCCAAATTAGTAGGACCTCATTACGAGGGTATCTAATGACTTCATAGCTCGAGGAGTGAGTTCTCCCAGAGTGATAGTTCTTTAAGAAGAATCATATAACCAAGGATTGGTTGTGATATTGAGACTCCTTGTCTTAGTTAGATAGTACATCTCAGGGAATATCTGTGACATATCGAGACTAGATGTTCTATCAGATACAATTAGTAGTCTTGTTCAACATGTTTTCTATTAGATATCTTGAGGAGTAAGATATTCTATAATCGAGCAATCTATGAGTGGAACCATATGTCTAATAGTGGATGAGAACATGAGTCTTGTAATCCTTTACGAGTATACCTAGATGTTCTTGTTATACGTGTTGTTGATTCATACCTATATTGAGCTGACTGTATCTTCTTTGTGGTGTTTCCTTTATGGTATCTTACTTCTATTTTCTGGTTCCTAACTATGTATTATTTTACTCACCCCTGCATGGGATTTTCCTATACATGTCGCATCTTGTGTAGATGATCAGTGCTTTGATGGAGTCTATAGTGGATCGGGGCCAGGTGGTTCTTAGAGTGATCTGAGAGATGAGGTGTGCTTCTACAGCTTTATACATCTATTTCTATACATACCCTTTATGAAGGGTTTTCCGAAAGAGGTGTTCAAGGGGATTTCACTTTTACTTTTCCTTTGGGTTGGGATTGTATTCTAGCCTTGTTTACTTTTAGTTTCCTCCTGTCATACCTTGTTTTTTTTTACTTAGTGTTTCCACTTTCTAGCATCTGTGACTTGGAGTTGTGTGCGTGTGTATAGGTACTTAGGAAAATGCCTCCCATTTTTCTAGGATATGCCTCCTAAGTTCTAGTCAGTAGACCCTGGCCTAATGGAGGTGGGATTAGGGTACTCACAGCACAAGCCCCTGGAGACGGGTCATGATAGAGTGGTATCACAGCTTGTTTGGTCTGACATTAGGACCGTGAGTCTATAAGATTGTTTGGGGAAACATTTATATGTGTTTCGAGTTTGGATTTTAGGTTAGGGACTCAAGTGTTGGTGCAGCAGCCGAAGTATCCATACATCAGATCTCTGGACACATTCTTTCAATCTTGGTACATGAAATCACTAGTTATGGGGGAAAATAATGGTAAATGCATCATATAGAAATGGGTTGTGTTTTACATGTCCTTCTTGAGGCAGCTCACAAGGTATACTATTTTAACCATGATAATAAAATTTCCCTTAGGATGTGTTCGTGATGCCATCAAGCAAGGTTTCTATAGTGGTATCAAGAGTTTTGCCCGATGCTCGACGAGGCCTCCCTTATGGGAGATAGTCAGAGAGTAGTTTTTATTCAGGATGGTCAACAGGTGATAGTTTATCTTTTTGATCAGTTATAAGAACTACCTTTAGTGGTTCAGGTGGATGGATGGATCTTTTGGAATTGGATGATGATGTGTAGGGTTATAACATATATCATAGGCTTCTGAGGTAGTGGTCACCCAGGATTCAGGGTCAACAGGACCTAATGATAGCATGTTCCCAATGTAAGATATAGAACTAGAGGTTTCATTCGATGTTCAAGGGGGATTTCTAGTTCCTTAAAAGATATTATTTCCTATACATGTCCTAAAAGGGGTCATCTCTTGTGATATTGTCCCACCGTTCAAGTTGTAGTTAGAGAGGTGGTTGATGAACCACCAAGGAAGTTGCACCTACAAGATCAGACAGATCTATCAGGCAATTGACTTAGAAGGAGAGGTGGGGAAGTAGTATGAGGTTGGTATCATTTTTGCATGTTAAAACCACCACCTCTATGAGGTCAATTCTAGACATAGGGAGCTGGAGGATAGTAGGGATATAGTTGTAGGTTGTCGAGGCTTATGACCCCATGACTCCAGGAATGGCTCAAGGTGTGATCTGTGTCTTTCTACTTTATCTATAGTATTGATATAAACTTGTATGAGTGATTTTTTTCCTTCCAATTTTCTTGTTTGATACTTAGTGATTCTATTTCGTCCATTGAATTTGACCTTATATATATAGACACCTACTAGAGGATACTTGATAATCACACACTAATGTCGACCGTGCGACCTTACTCTTAAAGGCAAGAGTTTCAGTTGGGATATCTTGGTAGTGGCAGTGATGACTTATGATTCATTATCAGTATGAACTAAATCCATATTTCATTATCAGATTTATTGTTTTAGAAAAAGCGTGCAATTATTCATTGGTAATGGAACTAGATATCCCTTTATCGGCAAGGGGAAAATCCTTAAAACTCTTAATGGACTTAGGCATAGAAGGATGCATTCGATTTCTATTATGTTGGACAGATCTCCTCTCAGTGTACTAGATGTTATGAGTCATCAATTTTTATGTAATGGTGGTTGAGTAAGGTTGTATTCCTCAACGATGTTTCAGGTTTACCTATTGGCTGAGAGTTAGACTTTTGTGTTGTTCTACATCTCGGGTTGGCACAGATATTTAAACAAGTATATCATATGTATCCCAATGAATTTCATGAGTTGGGGTGTAGATGTGGGAATTTTAGAGGAAGGTCTTAGTAAGACCTAGTGATTTATCCTGGGCAAATCGAGGTGATCTTCGTTGATGAAATATTAGTGTAATCGGTGTCCGAGAAGGAGAAAACGATACACTTAAGAATGGGCCTGAACACATTATGAGATCACCATCTTCAAAAGAATCTCTTAAAGTGTCAGTTATGGATTTAGAAGGTCCCTTTGTTTTAGACAGTTCATGTCATAGGTTAGAGTTATGGTGAATCCAGTAAAGGTTGAGATGAGGCTTAATGAGTGCTCCAAACTTGTAATTACCAGTGGAGGGTGTCGTTAATGTAGTGTTATGAAATGCACCGGGAAATGGGATTGCTTTTGTCTTGATGTAGAGTCAATTGGTGATTTCCTATGGTTGATATTGCATAATTATATCTACAAGACACATGATCCTGAGTTATAAGTAGTATTCTTCAAATTAAAAAAGTGGTGATACTACCTGATGGGCGAGCGATTCATAGTCTACTTCAACCACAATATTATCATGAATTTATTCTCTTAGAAGTATTAGGGATTAAGATAGAGGTGATGCCTAGAGTTCCTCTAGGACTATGACTTATAGTTTTTATATACTCCTGGGAAGAGGAATGTGGAAGAAGATTCTCCCAATAAGAATCCGGTTAAAGTTACTGAACTAGGAATCATAGTAGTTGGGATTGTTGTATTTATCCTTTGTGGATGGAGATGGAGAAACTTAACTTTAGTCCTTGGTTGTTACCCCTCAACTTTTAAATTGATTCAGGTAGGCACATCTTAGTGGTATTTACTGTGAGTCTTTACATGCTCAGTTCTCCATACGGAATTTTGCTGATGGATATTCAAAATTTGGGGAGCACGTCGTTCCTTTCATAGGACACACAATAGTAGAAGTGGATGGCTAGAGTGGTGAGATGCATTAGGATATTCATTTGGGTGTCAAAGAGGACACTAGGGATATGGAATGGGTTGAATTTGGGCTTTCTTGTTGATATAAAAGTTGAGTGCTTGTTTGAATCATTTTTTTGATTTGTCAACTCACCATGCTGAGTCATTGTTCTTGGAAGGGGTTTAACTTTTTTTCCTTGGGGTTCCAGGATGGTAGTGAGAAATGATATTGATGGAATTCATGATAGTAAATACCATGTACTTCTAGGGTACATGATACCATCTGAGTGATCATTGACTGACTCACCAATTCGGAAACTTCTTAGCCTTTCAAGAGAAGAGTTTACTAGACAGCATGGAATGCCGCTACATATAGGAGATAGATCGAATTCATGGAATCCTATAGATTATAGTTTCTAATAATGAGGATCTCTTTTTTCCTAGTCATACATATCGAGGATCGGCATGAGATGAACCTTCTTGGGCAGTCAATTCTTTTAGTTTGTGTCGTGTGGAAGCACGACAATCTCTAGAACAGTACATGGGAGCAGGGGGGGTCATCTTAATGATTACACCCTCATCTGTTTGGGTATCCCTTGGGTTGGATTTCTGGGATGTAAAGCCTTAATGTGGGGAGAATTTACGGACTTATATTTTCATGGTTTTATTTGTAGAAAATCTCATAGAAAATTCCTAGACCAGGCACTAAGACAACATGTGATTTTGAGTCCTGGTGTTCCCATAATGGTTTGATGAAAAATGTTATATTTTTAATAACATGAGTGAGTGGATTTCAATGATAAGTACAATAACTCTTAATTGGGTTCCCAGATCAGAAATCTGAGGGCACTGTTGTGGTCAGGATGGTGGGTCTACTATTAGCATGACTTAACTTTAGTTGATGCGGGTATCTAGTGAGAACCCCCGAAAAGGATGAAACCACAAATAAAATAACTAAACTAAATTATTTTATTTTAAAATATTAATAACTCATGAATAGTTACCCGAATTTGAAATCTGAGACCACCGTTGAGTTTATAATGTTGTGTTTCCTTAGGAAGGGCCTCACATCAACCGGTGTGCGTCTACTGTTGAAGTTAATTTTTGGAAATTTTCAAGAATAATAAAATAAACTTAAATAAGTTTATTTTATTTCTTTTTAAACGTTTCAGAATGATACTGTGACACAACGATGAGTCGTCCTCTTTCATTTCTTAAATGAAATAATGTGGTGACCCTACAATGCTGCAATGGGTTGACATGTTTTATTTTCTCCCTAATTAAATAGTAATTTAATGTTAATTCATATCCCAAAAATTCCCTAGATACTATATAGGAAGGAGTTAGTGGTTCCCTCTTGTTGGAAAACAAAAAATGAAGAAGAACGTCAGTGGATCACGATTCATGGATCGTGGATTGAGTATCGACAAGAAGATAGATCTTGATGACTCAAAACAAATCACCAATAAAGATCAAACCCTAACATCGACCGATCCAAACTCAAGGTAGGGTGTGAGTTTTAATATCTTTTCTTTCCCTGTTCTTTATCCCTATGAGGAAGATAGATTAATCGATCAATATATTAATCCATGGGCCATGCAAATTGAGGGTTGGGTTTTACTTTACAGGGTTTATTGAGGATTGTTTATATGATATTGATTATCCTTTGTTATCTTTTTTCATTAATTATTATAATGGAAACGAACCATGATCAACACAAACATTGATCGTGGTTTCTTCCTATTTTTTGGTTCATGAAATTCACCCTCCATTATTCGTTCATCGTGGGAATTCTTTGTTTGCCCTGTGACTTGATAATTCATGACTGATCGATAGTTGGGCAACTAATTATTGGGGCAATGATCTGATATCGTATACCTAGGATGGATGTGGTAAACGGAGGAGTGAAAATCAATGTTGTAGATTGATCGAAGCGATGCGGGATATATCTCCATTCTAATGGATTTTCATTCGGATGGATTTTGGCATGTATTTTATCCCATTACAGTGAAGGTGGTGACCCAAGGATCATAGAACTTCTTTTGGACCAATAATCTGATCATTGGAGCGAATCTGGTGGCTCACGGAAGGGGCCACCAGAGTGAGAGCAACCGGCAGTGGAATATAGTGGTGTCCATGTGCTGGTGCGAGGGAGGGTATCCACCCATGGTGTTGGTCATGTGATCCCATAGAGGTGGTTGTGTGAACCTTTGGTGGATGCCTCATAATAGTGTGGTAGAGGATGGTCGCTCGTGGCTATGGCCATTTAGCTTGCGGTGGTCCTATGTGTTCAACATTGTGGTTCCCCAGATTGACCAGCCACATGCAGCTAAGCCACATGCAGAATTTTTGGTCCATGTGAGCAGAACAGGCTAGATGTGAGTGGCATGCCCCATCGCTGAGGTTGATGCAGTCAGGTCGTGTACTGGAGGAGGTTGGACCGCACCACTCAGGTCGCCGAGTAGCATAGAGGGCATGGTCCTATAGCTTAGTGGGCCAAACCAGGTCAGGTTGGGTCAGACCCAACCCAGACCCCGATCAAGCCTTCTTCATTAAAATAGACGTATTAGTCAAAATAAGGGTTTGTTTAACAAGATGTTTATAACATAGGGGCCCTTTTGACGAGATGGTCCTTGTGATATGGCTTGGGGGTTTTATTTGGACCAAGAGGGGTTGGTAGCATTCTCGTTTTCATTTCTATGATGGATTGATGTGGGATCCTAATCTCGTCATAGAGGGTAACCATAGAGATTGAGATAGTACCCTTAGTATTTCCTTTAAATGATCGATGTAGTATACTATTACTATTATAGGGGATGATCTGTGTTCCAAATTAAGTTGTCTCATTCGGGATTCAACAGTGACTCAGCGGTATAGAGCGTGTATCGCACCGAGAGGCCCAGTCGATCCTTACTACTCTTCGTGGTATCATAGATAGGGTTTTTGGAGAAGGTGTGACCAATATTTTTACAGGCACCTCTCCCCTATCTAAGATTATATTTTCAAGAGGTCTAGGAGTTCCCCATTGTGCCTTGGGTGTAGGACACCCTATATGTTGATTGAGATCAGATTCATTCCTTCATAACTTGACCTGACTAGTGTGCTTTGGGTAGTTCTCAGTGTGTTCTCTTTGGGTGGGCCCGAAATTAGTGGGACCTCTTTGTGAGGGACTCTGATGAATTCATTGCTTGAGGAGTGAGTTCTCTAAGAATAAGTATTCCTTAAGATTAATCTTGTAACCAAGGATTTATTGTGATATCAAGACTCCATTTCACAGTGAGACCATACTTCTAAGGGAAACATTGTGACATATAAAGACCATATGTTCCCTTTGATACTTTTTTTAGACTTGTTATACATGCTTACTATTAGATAGCGCAAGGATTGAGATCTCTCGGAATTGATTGTGCTATGAGTAGAACCATATGGTTGGATATAGATGAGACCTTGAGTCTTGGAATCCTTTTTGTGTATACCTATATGTTCTTGTTATTTGTGTTGTTAATTCATACCAATGTTGAGATGTCTGTATCCTCTTAGTGGTGTTTCCTTGGTGATCTTTTACTTGTGTTTCAGGGTTCCTTACTGAGTATTGTTTTACTCACCCATCAACGGGATTTGACCGCACATGTCATGTATTTTTCAAATGATTGGTGCATTGATGGAGTCTTTGGTGGACCTGGGAAGGGTGGTGCATAGAGTGACCCAACAGACAAGGTATTCTTCTACGACTTCAGATAGTTGTTTCTATAACAACCCTTTAGGTAGGGTTTTCCCGTGGAGGAGTACCAGGGTCTTGTAATTTTAATTTTCCTTTTCGGTTGGGCTTGTATTATAGCCCCATTTACTTTTATTTTCCTATTTTAATATCTTGTGTTTATTTACATAGTGTTATCACATTCCATCATATGTTTCATTTTAGTAGTTTTTGTGTGTATAATTACTTAGGAAAATTTCACCCATTTGTTTTCGTTATCCTCACCCGGTGCTAGTCCCCATCCCCTGGCTTATGGTAGGCAGGCTTGGGGTAGTCACGGCATGAGCCCTAGGGGACAGGTCATGATATAAAATTATGAGAAGTTTTTTAGTATAATGGTGACTCGCTATGATGGTGTCTCAGCCTATGCAAAAATTCACAGTTGATCTATCTATAATTTAAACAATGGTAAGTTAGTGCATTAGTATCTTGAGTGATAATGCCTCATCCTTTTTCAAAATTCTTGGTCTATACTAATGGTGAGATAGTTGATAATGAGACACATTACCAGTAGGTCCATATCAAGGGAATCATATACTTATCCAATTTTCTATCATCATTAGGATGTTCAATAGTGTGTCCACCTTAATGGTGACTCGTACTTAGTTAAATATTAGAAACATGTCTTATGATGTTAAATTCTAAAAAAATAGATTAAAATTATAATAAACATGATTAAAACTAATTTAACTTAATTATTCTTGATTTGTGAGCATTAAAACTAGAGGAGTCCAACACCTAGTTTCTCAGGTAGATTTCTAAATTTGTTGATTTCTCTATAAACGCTTAACTGAGTTAGTGATCTTGTTTCAAAAAACCATATTTAAATGATGAAAAATCTATAACAATTATTCCTCATAGGAAATACCATCATCTAGTTGTATGATTTTTGAATTTAGTACATGATAAGTGTCAAGTATGTAGTTCCTTGGGATGGATACATGGAACACATCCTGGGAAAAAGAGAGCTTTGGTGGGAGTACTAAGTGATAAGAAAATGTCTATACTAAATCAAGAATCCTATGTGTATAATATAAATATGTATCGTCTTTACTTTCATTAGGATTATCATGACCTTATACCATGTATAAATTCAAAGAAAACCCATCTAGTTAACATCAAAATTTTTATAATAACTTTTCTATCAACATTGAGATGCTTGGATATGTTGTATAATTTCTCTAGCATTCAGTTTTATTTCCTTGACTCGATTAGGTTAAAAAATTAATTTTTTCTCTAACTTCATTCATTAATTGTGGAGTTTTACACTTAATTACAGAGAGGGATTCGTAATTTTCCATATGAATTTTCGAATCAAATCTATTATTGTATGAAAAATAAAATACAGTAAGTTTTTGGGACTAACCACCATTTAAATCCATATTAAAATATCTCAGCATATCCTCTAGTGTTTGAATAGTCTCTTAGAATGACCTTTTGTATGATGATGATTCATAATTCTAAAACTCAATTCTGTATCATGATCTTCACTAGACATGGCATGATCATTGTGATAAACCTTATATCCTAATTGTAAACAATAGAATGTGGCACACTATAATGCCTTACCACTTAATGAATGTATGTCCAGGAAATTTGATCTAGAGTGAAATATT
The DNA here is from genome assembly GCA_963277665.1 of Viscum album. Lineage (NCBI taxonomy): Eukaryota > Viridiplantae > Streptophyta > Magnoliopsida > Santalales > Viscaceae > Viscum > Viscum album. The sequence continues at coordinate 908,630,748 of OY728123.1, read as the reverse complement.
CATTGACACTAATGAAGTGTGTTGAAATCGTAAGGTTATCGACTACAACCCATATAAAAGTATTCTCTTTAAAAGTTATGGGGAGTATTGAAACAAAATATGTCATGTTGATTCCCCATTTCTAATCATCTATGTTTAATCGTTGTGACTTACCCTTATACTTTTCTCTTAAATACATAACATATTGACATACCAAGAACTGAGATACATACTCAAAAATATCAATTTTCATTCCATCCTTCCAAAAATAAACATTCAAATATCTCTAAACATTTACACTTCAAGGATCACTAGAGAGTGGAGATTTATGAGCTTCCTCTAACAGCTCTTTCTTAAACTTAGGTATTGATGGAACACATATATGGTTCCTGAACCATATTATTCCATCATAGGAATGGTTAAAAATAGTAAAAAATGTCATATTCTTTTGTTGATCAATAGATTACTTTTATGCCACTATAATCATCAATTTTATATTTGACTAAAATTTGATTTGAGAAATATCATATTTCTCCCCTTCCATCATGATTTATAGTTCTATCATTTTAAAATATCTAAATATTGGAGATTTTTTATCCCAATCATAGATAATCTTGAATGATCCATTTGACTAAAATGATCATCCACCTTGTTCACTCTTCCAAGGTGTTAATGTATTGAGTATTCATAATCATTAATCATCACCAACCATATTCTCTAGTGTATGTTCATCTCTTTTTTTTTATTATATTCTTTAATCACTTATGATCACTATATATATCACACCTTCATTTAAAAATATAATTTATCCTCATTGTTAATGAAAAAAATTAGAACAACTAACTATAAATCATTGTTTTGGTATTTTTTATCATGAACCTTAAAATGCCTTGAGGCTTAGGTCTCCCCAATTCATTCTACATGAAAATCAATCTAAGTCCCTTACACAATGCATCACTATATATTATGAACCCTGATCCACTATAGGGTAATGTAAGTATAGATGAAAGGACTAACTGTCTAATTTCTTCCATTAAATATTTCTCACATTCATTAATCCAATGGAACTTGGATCCCTTATGAGATAATAGGGTCAGTGCATTAAATAACCATAAATTTTTTCAACAGACTGACATTAATGGATACAAATATATACCCTCTATTAATAAATAATGACCTAAAAATGAAACTTATAATTTCCAAAATTCACACTTTGTTAAATTTTCATGATGTTTCTCCTTGTATAGTTTCTTCAACAACATTCTCAAGTGATAATTATGAACATCCTTTACCATTGAATATATATAAATGTATTCAAAAAAATATTCCCCAATCTGATCATAGTATACTATAAAGACTCTATTTATTAAATCCATGAATATATAAGGAGAATTATTAAGTCCACATGGAATCACTATATATTCATAGTGTTAATACAATATATAAAATGTCATCTTGGGTATATCCTCTTCATAGAACATAATTGGGGATATCTAGAATGAAGGTTAACCTTGTAAATGATGTTATATCCATATAGTTGATAAAACAATTGATAAATATGAGGTAGATGATAACTTTTATTGATTTTACTCTTATAGTGTTTTGGGTAATCAATGTAGAGACATATCAATTCATATTTCTTCAAAAAAAATTGTATCAGTACACCCCATGGTGATACATTTTTTCAAATGAATCTCTTATCAATAGTCTCCTATATTTTATACATCAATTATTGTAACTCAATCAAGTTCAATTTAAATGGAGTATTTAAAATGGGTGTAGCTCTAGGTACGAGTTCTATTAAAAACTCAACATTATGATTCAAAAGATGACATGGAATTTCCTCTAGATAAACAACTATAAACTACAACAAAATAGGCATATCATCGATGTTGAATTTCTCCTGAACCATCTAAGATAAAAAAAATTAATTAAAAAACATCTCCATGTAATGGATATGATTTCCATTTGAGGTCTATAACTATCATCACATTGATATATGGTCATAGGTTGGTTTGGAATATCATACGATACATCCCTTCAATATAATTTTATTTGGTCTCTCTTTATATAGTTAAATATTATCCATAGTTCATAAAACATAAAATTCAACCATATGGTTAATAATGATATTTACTATAGGAATATTCCCAAAAAAACATATAGAGAAGAATCATAGACTTTAGATGAAATAATTATATGATTTGTATATTTCAATGAAAATTTATTATCCTATATTTTTTTATAGGAATTTATATTTTTAGATACTTTTAATGATACAAATGAATTCATATAACCAAAATAAAATATCATACTTAAATATTTAAGGGTACTTGTTACCACATTAACTAAAAAATTCAATCATAAATCCTTTAGTAAAACCTAAATGGTAATAATGATCATCAATAATCTTTTATCAATCTGGTCAATCATGAAAAATCATTCATTGAATATATAAATCATGATACCATATTTACAATATATGACCCAGTAAAATAATACTAGGTCATCCATGATCATAATTTTTTCAAATAATACTTAATGGGTTGTAATGACTTTTTGAATTTCAAAATCAAATCCCTCAAAAGTATCAAAAGTGGAATAAATCAAGGCACTTTATCATAATTAAAGTGATGATTAAGTAAAAGAACAATTCTCCCATTTTGTGTTCATTCCCCTAGGTACAAAAATGCTAGATCAACATACACTTATAGTTTATAGATGGGGATTTAATTTATTGGAATCCAATTTCTTTATCTTTCATCAAAATTCATGGAAATTTTTCTATACATCAATATATTCCTAGAATGTTCCTTAAACATATCCCTAGGGATCTAAAAAAATGATTATAATCCTTTCTTACAAAGATTAATTAAAAAATGATCTTATATTGATTATAAATAATTGAACTTTTCATGTGTATATATCACATAATAATATATGAATAGTCATTACAAAACATTATGATCCATGCCAGAATCATATCATACTACTGCCTCCAGAAACATGGATTCATAAACAACTGGTTCATAAGTGAACGACATTATATCCCACTTATTTTTTTAAAATACAAACCCTTTATATACATATCATGCATAATACGTTTCTTTATATCCCATGAAACATAAACATAATAAATGGTGATATCAGATTATAAAAATAGTTAAACACGGGATAATTCAATATAACATGAGCATAATAGTCTAAGAACATACTAACAACATTTGAAAATTTTACCCTATATATCATAGAATGTATTCTTGAGTCAAAAATATAGGTAGTTCATAAAAAATCATAAAGAAGTCAAAGAGAACAATTTAAAGGATAAAAAATCCCTATGCCAAATATTTCTGGAAAATAAATAGGCATATGATATTTTATATCATGTACACCCACCAAGACATTCATTATTTATTAGTTTTCTTCTAACCATGTGTGTACCTTCTTTTATCACGGGACAACCTCCCATGTACCCTCTTACATACTATGGATAACAACCCTTGTAACCTCTTATGTGGTTGAGATAACCTCCTCTATACCCTATTTGGGGTTTGTGATAACCTCTATTGCACCAACTTTTAGGCTTGGTATAGCCTCCCGTGTAACCACATTCAGGCATAGGATAACCTCCATGTACCATTTGATATTATAGAACATAAAAGATTACCCAATTAATTGGAGAGAGATATAGGTCTCATTTATCACATTTTACATACATTTTTGTGCCATAAGATCATATAACAGTCATCATATCATACCTTGTGAATAAGAAAAAGGTTTCATTAACATTTCATCACAGTATATCCCATGGTAAGAAAACCAATTTCATAAACATATTTTCATCATACTCATAAAATAAACCATACATAGAAAGAATAATTATGGTATCATTAGATCATATACCTAGTTAAACATAAGATAGAATAATGGTTATTTTTTATGAATATATTTTTACTAATAAAATTATAAAAACATTCTTGAGGAAAAATATCCTTTTAATTTTAATATCATGTCTTTAAAATCTAAAAATTTCAAAAACATTATTGAAGGTACGTTTTTTAAAAACCATGGAAACCTGTTACATAAGGTTTAAAAAATTGAGTGTTCATGAATGTGAAAAATATATTTCATTCCTTATATATTAAAAAGAGGGTTCCTTTCACATTTTTGATTAAAGTTAATAGATAATCTGTTAGGAAAAAAAGAACATGATTAAATTAATTTTTTAAAAAATGAAAAAAATGGATGAAAATTATATCAAAACATATTTATGTAATATTAAAAAAATTCTTGAAAATCATTTTTAGAATAAATTTACCTGGATGGAAGATGAGTTTTGACTGAAGAGAGAAATAAATTCATATTTTCATAAAAAAATATTATTTGGGCATCTATAATCACTTTAGAGTGTAAAATGAAATAAAAACATGTATTATAAATAAATAAATATAGGATGATAAAATTTGTTAGTTTCTTGATAGATATTTTATATGATTTTATCCTAAGAAACTAAATAATATACAATCCCAATAAATAATGATACTGTAACATTAAAGTTACACCACTTTGGTAACTTTTAAATCATAACCCACATGAAAAAAAATTAAAATATACGGATATTTATTTCTAAAATATTTTCAAAAGAAAAATCATAAAATCAATTCATGGGTATTATATATTCCAGACAAAATAAATCATAGCTTCATATTTTCCATGTCTCTTAAAAATTAAATAGAGACTATTAATCTTTTACCTAATGTCTTTCCATTCATTATATACATTGGAACCTCCTATATAATAAATATATGTTTAATATAAATATATTATAATTTTATAATCATATATATCATATCATATATGACTCAAAAACAACCTTTTATTACCCTTTTATTAACAATTTCCATGTGAGAGTCAAGTTTCATGTAATAACCACTTCATTTTTCATGTATGTATTGGTTTGTTAGTTCAAGTACATTTACATTGATCATGGTTATATAATATAAAGAAATATAAAATTTATATAAATATATTATATATTCATTGTATGTGTATTTATGTTAATCCATATGTTTTATATTTTGAAAATTAATTACACTATTCATGGAGACGGTAGGTCATACGTATGTATGTACACTCTTTCCATTTTCTCAAAGGATGGAACGAAAGGAAGGTAAATATAAATTCCACTTAAAATAAATTTAGTTATATTATATTTATAATTTAAATTCATTAAATATACCCTCATTTTCATCTTTATCAATATAAAATGATAAATGTTTCACATTGCTTCATGGAAGCAGTTGACCACACAAATGCGTGATGGAACTTATCATTATCCGAAGGATTAGAGTACAATAAGGTAGATGTGATATTATAATTACATAAGAATAATAACATAATAAATATAATTTTATATCTTTTATCCATCATTATATCCTTCCATGATAGGTGACTATGTAAAATTAATTAGATCAGTTTTTGAGGTGATAGTCCGCCATACACATGATCTCTGGTTTTCATGTCCCATTTGTTAGAACAGGATATGGATGTTATATTTCAAACAAAAATAATAAAATACCACTAAATTATAAATATTTATTTTATTATATCACCATATTTTAATTATATTTGAAGGATTTGAAAGATGAAAAAAATATGAACACTTTATTAAGAAGGATATATATTCTTCAAACAATATCTTTATGTTTACATCACAATAATTTCATGAAGATTTTCCTAAAAAAATAATTCCTCTAGTATTTGGGGATGGAATTAATAAATATATTCTTGTAAGTATTTTCCCTATAATATGGAATTTTATTTATTAAATGGATAGGGCAAGTGGTTCCCTTTTATAAGTGGCCGAGAGGACACACTTGGTATTTTTGAAAAGAAAATGCTATACCCGCGTTTTTCACATGCCATAGTGCTCCAAAATGGACCCTTCTAGAATATATATGACATAAGGTCTAAAATAGCATGAAAAAATTAATTATACATTTTATATGATATTTTATTCCTAAATAATTTAATTTCAACCCCGTGAACCCATTTTAACTTTTAACATGGTGATTGATTTTTTGGGTTTTTACAATTCATTATGAAGAAAATTTAATTCTGGAATATTATTTAATAATAATTTTTATGATTCAAAATATCCAAATCATTTTTTAAAATTGAATTCATAGTACTATTAGTATTTCATTTAATTTTTAACTAGCATATGCGATGAAAAAATAGTTTTCCAATGAAATTGTTTTCAAAAGTATACAATGTTTTAATATCAAAATTAAATTTGAACATGATTCTAATGAACTAAATATGATTATATATGATAAAATTTTAAAAAGTTTACTTTTATAACCATATTTTTAAATTTAACTAGTATATTCAAAAAATGGTAGATTTTAATAAAATTAAGCATTTTTCACAATTCATTAAAAATTAATCATTTAAGAAAAAAAATTATTATGAGGTAATTTTTATATTCTAATAATAAATATGAATTTATATTTTCAAAATAATTTTTATCATATTGATAAATATTAATTTATTTATTTTTTCTCAAATTAAAAAAAAATCATTTTTTGATAAATATATATTTCCATTACATATAGACATTTCCAAAAATTATTTTCTTACTTAAAAAAATATTTTTTTTATATAAAAGCATCATATATATGATATAAAAAACCATTTTATACTATCCATATGACAAAATTTATTAGCTAGGTTGTACTATTGATGTTTTAATTAGAATATTTTAAGTATTATATTTCAGTTTCTTACAACTCATTGTTTCATATTATACAAACTATTAATGGAATAAAATTTATTAGAAATAAAACATTGCATATTATATTCGGTTTAAAAAAATACTATTTAATTAACTAAATTATATATCCTTATAGGAGACTTTTTTCACATTATGAAAAAATTAAAACACAATGGGACTTTTAGATGAATAAAATTGATAGTTTTCTAAAAATTGGCATTTTTTACTAATCACTAAGAAACCATTTTATAGAAAAATAAAAAAATTAAATTCAATATTTTTAAAATCATGATTTGAAACATTATAGAATTTTTATAAAATTATATTTATAATTGTGGCAGAAATTGATAATAATATTCAATAACAAAATAAATTAAAATCTACATTGGAATTGTTTTTTAAAAAATATTAATGGAATTACAAAATATTATGTTATTATTTATTATGAATTAATGTACATATTTTAGACATATAAATCATGGGAAAAAAATTATAATGTTTTTATTCCAATTCAAACTGAAATTTTTTTTCTTGGTAAGTTCGGTGAGAATTATATTTTTTAATATTTCTACAACATATCTCAATGTAGATAATGTTCATTGTTTGGTGTTATTCATATTATTGAAATAATTATTCATTTATAATAAATTTTCATGGTGTTAAATTATCCGCCAAAAATTAATTCCTTTCCCATATTTTTACTCTCGGTAATCAAAGGATCAATATTTCAAATTACCATTGATGAGAAACCACATTGTACAATGGGATAATAAAACATCCATTTAAAATTGGTACTGGGAAACCGAAAGGTTACCTGTTATAAAATAGAATTGGACACAAATATAAGGATAAAGTTGGAGAGAAATTAGAATATTTACAATGAGGATAAAAATAATTTATATGAAATTGATAGATGGATAAATAACTTGATCACGAGAAAGATAATGGTGACAACACTATAAACCAATGAGGGTTCAAAAGACCATCAATTCATATGAATTGTATTTAAATAATAACATCTTCATTCCAAAAATCAATTTTCTAATTATGTTATATTGTTTTATTATTAAGATATATAATGTAATAAAATAAACATACTTGGTTTTGTTCTAATTCATAAGAATAATTTCATCATTTAGTTGTACTTTGATCAGTTTACACATCATGTCTTACTATAAAAAATGGATATTGATGATGAATTTTTCATGTTTAAATCACTAAAATTAATATTTAATGGATCATTAGTTCAATTAAATAATGAAAATTCATTCATCATGTCTCTACAAATTTTCAATGCCCCAAACAGATAATTTTGAAATAAATTCACAAAGGTTTCAAAATTATATTATCGTTAATACAAAAAAAATATTCTAGCTCATAATGTCACTCAAAAAATAGATGACAACATATATTATATTTTCCCTTAAAAATGTTAATCCATTCTTAAAATAACATGGATCACCATAAAAAACAATGAAAACATAAATTATTAAAAAAACTAACTTTATCCTTATTCTTAAAATAACATCATTATTTCCATAAAAAAATGTGTGTTCAAGTTAGGTGTCGCTATTTATGAACAGTTTCCAATGGGTATATTAATGGAACTATAAAAACCCAATGGTTGTGTTTCCATGGGAACCTGCTTTCCAAATGTAGAAGCTCATTATGGATTTTTACCTATAAATCTTATGAAATCACATTGGTTGATAGGATTGGAGGTCAGGCTCATCATAAATTTTCAGGGGGAATAATTTCCTACTCCATTACTCTCTTAAAAATCTATGATATGTCTATGAATCCTTAAATAATTCCCATATATGATGTGGTTCACCCTAGATATTTCCAATCAATTATTAGCATGTATATATTTAAGAATCATCTATATGGATCTTATGTTCTTCATCAATGGGAATATCAATATGTATCTGTGGATATTTATCAATTTTATCCTCTTATATAATGTTTAGAGATTCTTTATTCATTAATATGATGATGTTGGTTTTCTAGAAACACAGTGTGGAACTATAGAGTTTGTGGTCATGCATAGAACTAGGATTACTCTTGTGTTTATCATCGTCCTGGAAGAGTGGAGTTGTTTTTCTACTGGGATCAAAACCATAGATAGGATTCCTACATATCCATGTTAAATTAATCATTAAAAACATATTTTAGTTCCTTTAAATGTGGCACAACATACCTTTTAAGGTCATGTGATATGTACCTAACCATACAGATTAACGTCATATGTCAAGGATAACTAGGAATAATATTACTAGTCATTGTTTGGTGTGGGACTTATTAAAAAACATCCTAAGGTACCCATAAGAGATATGAACTTCCATGTATAACTAGACCTTGTTTTGGGGTATGGATTAATGATAAAATGGTGTATTTGGGGTGTTGGGTTTGAACCTCAGTGAGGCTTTCTATGTATCCCATTTAGATGAGAACCAATAAACTTGTAGTTTGATTAGTATTATAGGGGGGTATGTACTTTGGAGATGATTATTCTGGAAATTAATTCTAAGGGGAATTCCCTGTAAAAGTGACCATGAGGAATTTATCAACTCATAGTGGTCTATTGGGTTACATTTGGGAATATTATTGAGAAGGATTCCATATTAAGGGATTTATGATTGGGACTTACTCCCGAGGAGGATCCATGCTGATCATGGTACATAGATATTCTTCATATGTATCATGGTAAGTAGGAATCAGATTTATTTTAGATTAATAGATGGAATGGATCATGAGGAATTCATGACCACCATTACCCTCTATGCCTACATGATTGATGCCTACTGTGAGAAACAAGAGGAATTGGATGATCTGGGGTACCAAACGATCTTCTTTTCCTTAACGATGGATACATAGAAACTAGTACATACACCTATAGAGGAACAATAAAGGTGGTGGAGGGTAGGATCCAAAGGATAATACCTTTCAAAAACATGCATATGACGGTGTGGATACTGTGATCATGGCCACCCCTAAGCCTAAAATTCATGGATGATTCGGGCTTAAATGTGATGGGAAATGATAAAGTCAAAGATATGGAAATACACATTCATTTTCTTATTCACTAGTGTACGAGGGCATGGGTATATAACTTCTCCCTCTTCACTTTAGCCAGAGTGACTTCAAGGAATGGAGACCGAGGAGGGAATGAAGGTGAAGGATGTGGAGGTATAGAGGAGAAGGACTGCAACCTCCTTCCAAAAGGGCTAGGGGTTTACTTCAAGAGGGATTCCCTGAAATAAGTTACACAATATGAGGATGGTTTGATTACATGTTGAATGTAAAATCAATAATAACAGTCACCCTCCATGTTGAGAACAACAGGATATGAGTCTTAGAGACAACAAGGGTAGGAAATGGTCTTAACCTTAATGCCTAATACCATGAACTCCCCAACACTATCCCTAGGGTAAGGGTCCTCTGGACTGTGGAAATATAAATTCACACATTCCCCAAGAACCTAAACAATCTGTTAGGAAATGTGTGGGAAACATCAGACCATAGAAATATAAATCCATATGGCAAACACTTTGAGGTGCCTTTATCCATTGTTTTGTAAGTCTAGAGGTTTTGGTGGAGGCTATGAGTTGATCTCTCTTCGAAAAGGGAGACATATAAGGAGAGGGCCTTCCATGGATGACTTTTAGGAAGGTCTAATAAATGGAACACACATGTTGTAGGGTAGTTTGAACCAAGAAGTCTTCCTTAAGGGGTTCTTCACACAAGAAGGTCTAGGAAAACTAGTAGTATCTTAGTTGAAACCACCTGGGAAACATCACATGGATGAGAATTTTCTCAATCATTCATTGTTCACCATAGGTATTCCAAGAAGTGACTCAAAAATATTCCTATTTAAGGAAGGTTGAATCATGATAGTATTATTTTATTTATGTTTCAATAGAATGTATTAAGAAGATATCATTTATTTTAAATGATGGGAAGACTTTAATCTCACTATACATCTTTAATTCCCACTCCTTTAGGTATTAGGAAGCAACCTATAAGGTTTCAGAGGGATTTTGAAAAAGAATATGGATATCATATTATAAGTTTCACTTCAGGAAGTTTCTTTTGAACAAATAAAGACCCCAGGGTCCTATTTATAAGAAAATATTGGACCTTGGGTGAAGGAGTCATCTTGTGCTGGTGTCGTGTGAAGGAGGTACGTGTACGGTTCTAGGAAAGTATGATTCACATCAATGGTTCCTAGTGGATACATGGTAGAATATCCTACATGGTTGAACCAACTATTCTATAATGCAAAATCTTCACCCTCGCACCCCTAATTAGGTTCAATGTCAGGACACGGTCTTGGGCCTTTTTGATGGTCCCTTACCTACCATCATTGACCCCCATGAAAAATGGAGAGTTTCCCAATGATATTTTTGAGGCTAGTCGAGGTTGTTTTTGATCATGAAACATGGAAATAAATTATTCTCCTTCTAGTATAAATATTTATTTCTAATCAAACTCAACATTTGTTGTTTTATTGAGTTTTATACCATTAATTTTGTACAAAAGTGCATGATACACATATCACGCTGTCAAAAAAATCCACCCCTTAGAATAGGTTCATTTGGAATAAAAATAATATGGTTACAATGTATCTTCAAGGAAATTTTTCACAATCCAAAATCATATTTGGGGTTTTGCTGAAACATAAAGTATGGAAGTATTCTCTAATGTTTTACCATACCATGGAACCTAGAGATCATAATTTGACTATTTCTGGAGTCATGGGACAACCCTACAAGCATTGTGTCTTTTATTTGGTTGCCATAATTTTTTCCTTTTCTTGATATGATGGAGGTTTAGCAGGAGATATTTGGATTTTTCATAGGCCACCCTTTGTAGACTTTTTAGACTAAAAATTTATGTGCCTTTTATTTTTTTCAGTCAATTTTGGCGTAAACCATATAGAGTGTAGGTCTAGAAATCTGAGCATTGAATTTTATCCATATTTTCCTTTGTGGATTTCCAATATAGAGAGGGTTTTCTATTTTTAAAGTTTTAAATAAACGATGTTTAGACGAATGAGTCTTGTGTTTTAGGTCAAACAATATTAACTGAGAATTTTGAGGTGATAATCTAAACAAGGCTTGATGGCTAGGAATGTACCGATATTCTACAGATACTTCCATGTGTAATCTTGGGCCATGATTTTATTGTTTATGAATCTAAAACATGATATATGGAAATATATGAGGTCACTTCTGAGGATGGAGTTACCTCTAGCTAAAAAACTTGTTATGCATGTTGTTTTAGGCATGCCCAACTCAGGCACATACTGCATAGTATGTAGTTCTATCCTTAGTCAAAGAGACATGTTATTTGGGACACTTATGTAAATCCAACTAGGGTATGTACTACATAGTCAGTAAAATGAGTTATTAATAATTCTAAAATTCCATTTCTCATGGGTGAAGGAATTTTATGGGGATTCAAATTTCACAAGACCATAAGGTGTGGTTTTCCATTGAATGGTGTCTGAGAATAAATTGATTATTTGTATTGGCATAATCTGTGAATGGGAAACCACTCCTACATGAATTTAGTGTGTGATGGAGGGTATATTTTCATTAGATAACCAATGTCACGGGGAAGGACACTTTCTAAAAAGGGATAAAATGTCATGTAGTTTAACATCATGTTAATAATACATCGACCGTGTATTTTAATGTATTATGGAGAGGAAATTATTCTATCTATTTTAATGTCATAAAAAATATAATTATGCAATGTAGTTTAAATTCATACAATAAGGAAATTATGCTATGAAGTTTCAAATCAGAATAGAAATGGTATTATGGGGACTATAATTTAAGGTTTGTAGCTTCAACCAAAAGGATGATGGTTCTCCCAATATATGGAATTATTCTAGAAATGTGCTACCATATTCATATGATAGAGGATAAAAATGTATTTTGTAAGCTGGGGATCTTCATATCTGATGAATGATATGGGGAAATGACCTATGGAGTTAGAGGAGGTGTCTCACGAGGATGATTTTACTACTAATTGAAAAACTTGATTGGTGGGATGTTTTATGAAAGACTAACTACGGAAGCATACTTTATAGAAAAACAGTGGCATTATTTGGATAAAAAAACATGTTTTATGGGATGTTTTATTCAAAGTCAACAATGAAATGTTACAAAATGGTCAAGAAAAGAAGTACTCAAGAATTTTGAAATTCTATCGGAAAAAGATGATAGATATTTGTAGAGATTCAAATTTCCCTAGACACAGAGTTTCTTTTGTGGGAGGAATGTACCTGAACATAGAAAAGGAAATTTCAAGTCAACATTATCAAATAATTAGTGTATTATGAACTTTAAGAGGGTCTATCCTAAATAAAAAAAGTATAGGGTCTATAGTTTAAGGTCATATGACTATGACCTTAATATCATGAAAGTAACATGAGATATGTGTCCTTACTAGACCATGTTCATTCTTGTATACATTAAAAATGGGGATGAAAATTGTATTCCAAGGTCTTAGAAGTTTTCATATCATGAGGGAGGACATAGTATAATATACATGTGATGATCACTGACATTGAATCATAGGTTCCAACATATTATTGTCAAAGTTTATGGGGATAGAATAGGCTTATCCCAATAGTGAGCTTACCACTGATTGGAAAACCCATTTAATTGGATGTTTGATGTAAGGAAAACTAGGTTTCATACTTCATAGTCAAATAGAGGCATCATTTGGCTAACCAACATGTTATGATATTTTTTTATACAAACTCAACTGAGGTTTATTACAGCATCATTTAGAAAAAGTGCTCTCAGGTATCATACATTATACTACAAGAATATGAGGAATTATTATACTGATCTGAAAGTGATCAAGGTTATATGTAGTAAATACAAAATGGGTATTATCCAATGTAAAAAAATAAATCATTTGAACTGATATTGGTCACAAGTTTGGAGTCCATTGCATATATCTAACTTATATTTGGAATTTTGATGTGTCTATTTCTTTTGTGGTTCCCCTAATGAGGGGACCCAAAATAAAAGCTCTTGCATGGAATTTTTGTTTATATGTGGAAAATAGGGGGAATTTTTCTTTATCCTATGAATAAGAATATGATGTAAGGCCTAGTCATCACTATATATCCAAATAGGATAAAAATCAAGCCATATGTAGTTCTAATAATATAATGGTCTCCCATACTGATTAAATACATGTATGGAGGACATGGGGTTTTTTGAAAATGGTATCATACATAGGATAAGGAAATGTATTAAATCCCATCATGTAGATCTGACTCATACATGAGAGAATTGATTAATTTCTTGTATCATGATTTGTTTGGTCCTAATATTCAATGATTGGATATCATTATGTATCACATAGAGGTGAGAATCAAACCACACATAGTTCATAAAGAACCACGTAGTTTATCCTTATGTGATAAGGAAATTTTTTATTTCAATATGAAAAGGAATATTGTGGCTAGACCAGGGTTTAAGAATCGGGAATCACTATGCATCTTTCAAGGGTAAGAATCCATCCACACATAGTTCGTAAAGAGATCTTGCAGTTTATTTTCATGAGAAGAAGAAATATAGTATTTCTTTCATGGTATTACATCTAGGATCATGGTAACACCATTTTGAATTAATACACCTTATTTATATAGAGAACTCCTTTACCAAACTCCTAATACAATGTGAGTTTTTTTTAGTGTGAGAAACAAGTAGTTGTAATTGTTCCTTTTGACACACATGGGTAACACAAGTGAACGAAAGGGGAAATTCAATTATGTGGTGGTTGATACAAGAGATAGAATATAGGCACCACTACATATCTCATTTGGATTATAATCAATCCATATATAATTCTTTAAGAACCATGTAGTTTATCATCATGTAATAAGGAAAAAAATGAACTAACATGAAATGATGGAAATGTTGCGGGTGGAATAGGGTATAATACTCAGGTGTCACTTCGTATCTTTCTTGGGAAATAATAAATCCACACGTAGTTCAAAAATAATATTCGATATGTAATTTTGATATGTATACATAGGGATAGAAGGGTTTTTTTATTTTCATATGATCGGGACCTGACCCAAGATTGGAGATTTGGGAATCCCTATGTATCACATGGAGGTGAGAATCAAGCCACACATTATTCTTAATGATGGTTCCCCACGTCAAAAAGTTTTTTATGTGTGGAAAATGCCTTTAATATTTTCAATAATAATGGTTGAGCCCAAGACATTAGGTGGTATGAGAATCAATCCATATGTTCTGGAAGAGTTCTCGTGTAGATATAATTCATACATAGAGAAAGGGTAAATTATTTTTGGTTATAGTTGGACATGAGATTGGTGATTTAGGTGTCATTACATATATCATTAGAATGATAATCATTACACACATAGTTCTTACAGAACCACACAGTTTATCATCATGTGGCGAGGATGTGGGTAAACTGATGTGAAGAAACATTATGGCCAGACCAAGTTATAGGACCCAAGTGTCACAACATATCTTATAGGTGAAATAATAAAGCCACATGTAGTTCTTGAAATCCCTTTTATATTAACATCATGTGGTAAGGACACTATAATTCTAGTAATTATACCTATAAAAGCATATTAGGTGAAACTATAGAGTTTTAATGATGTTAGTGGGGATTATTCATGGGAGTTTTCCTTCTTTTAAGAGGCCATATGTATGGTCTGTTGTGGTATTTGGGGGAGGGGGAGGGGGTTTAACATCAAATTGTGGATACATTAACCATACAGTTTAATTTCATGTGATTAGGACAAATGGTTTTCTATATATTGAGGTCATGAAACTAGGACCTCATGTCATGTATTTTATCATCATGTGACAATGACATTGATGATACACTATTTAACTTTGTACAACAAGGATGTATATAGTTCTATTCAGGTTAACTTATAGTATCTATGATAGAATCTTTGTTATTTACTAAAGTACATCATCAGGAACCTAGCATTGTTTGGAGTTGTAATGAGTTATCCATCCATTGATATCAAATAATAATCTCTATTAGAGTGGACCTTGGGTGTGGAGTAAGGTCACTCCCACAATTGGTCAAGTATTGGAGGATTATTTCTTGGTATAATTGGATTCATAAGAACTAATACCAATTCTACATGGATGAATGAATGGAGGCATACATTCTTATTAAAAGCTCGTGCTATCCAATTCCAATAGTTATCCATATGATTTATGGTTTTCAATATCTTCTCATCTTGCTACATCAACTCATCCCATTTTTCTAGGATTTCCCATTTATGTATAGAAGATCATAGATGAAAACTTAGTGAAATTATAATTGAACCTCATTGGGAAGAAAACATTATGTTTCTCTTAGTAATGAATATGGGGTTTCTTGTGTAGTAGTATGGGTTGTAGTCATGTAATACCATATGGAATAAATGATCTTTTTAGGCCAAGACATATTATCTTTATACACCATCTTATGGAATATGTTTGATAGTGTCTTGTTGAAAGCCTCTATCTATCTATTAGAAACTACAAGATAGCAGGATGAATGGTTGGATTTGATATTGTTTTCGTGATATAGGTTCTCTACCTCAACAGAACAAATATTGGGGATATTTTCAACCAATATGGTATGAGGGACAAAAACTCTATATATGATGTTATCCTTGACGAAGATAACAATTCTTTTGTCCCTAACTTCGTTAAGAGGTATTGCCTTAACCCATTTGGTTAATAAATTTGTAGTAGTAAGGATGTACTTGAACTGATTAGTCGTATCTAGTGGATAATGTCCCACTACATCCATCCACCATGTGTAAATGGGAAACAGTATTTGCCTCTATATAACAACTTTGAGGGGTTGATGGATGAATTTTTCATGCACTTGGAATTGATGTAACTTCTTGATTAATTCCATGAAATATAGTGTCATCAAAGGCTAGAATTGTCTAATCATTTATATTTGATCAGAATTTAGGTACCCTGACTGGTGGGAACCATAGTCTCATGCATGTACTTCTTCTAGGATAGTCAAAATCTCTATTCCAATGATAAATCTGAGAAGGATTCCATCAAATACACTCTTGTTGAGGGTCGTCTTGTGATTTATTCCATCATAAAGGTGAAAATTGACCACTCATTGACATGTTTTCTCTTTCCCAGTTCTATATAGTATAAGTATCCCATCATGGAGGTATTCCATGATGGGTATAATCCATCTTGTGGTAGGACCATATGGATTAGGATTAGTGCTGATTTTGTTAATCTTCCCAATTATGATTTGAAAAAAAATAAAACCATGTGACGACAGGCAATGTTTCTGATTTTTTTTTTCTCAATTTGGATCCTCCAGGGTTGTGGCTACATTTGAAAATGCATTGGACTTTTAATTTTATTATTATTGGATGTGGGTCAATATTGGATTTTAGGGAAATTTTTCTATCAACCCTTGAACATAATCACACATAGGGGTTATCTCATCTTATATGATGGTGTAATCTATGTTGATCTTCTTGATTACCAACTCCTAGACACCCTTCACCTCAAGGTGGTTCCCTAAGACATGGAGTGACAACTCCAGGTCTACAATGAGAGCCTAATATTCTACCTCAATATTGGTAAATACTTCTGATAATAATAAGGATTATGTAAACACATACTTATTTTGGGAGATAAGTAAAATCCCTTACACAAATTTGATGAGATTAGGGTGTTCTGCACTCTTTCCCATTTCACTCCTTGATGCACCATTGAAAAACATTTCCAACATTTTGTAGTTTTCAAAAATAGAGAATATCTCTTCATCTGGAAGTTCGGTATTTAAAGATGCTTCATCTATAGATGGGTGTTCAGTGAGGAAGTCTTCCAAATCCTAGACTTCTACTAATTTTTTAGCCACAAACTGCATATTCAAATACTTTGGAATAACTTCCAACTGTGCCAGACTTCCTATCAGCATAGGAGGGATGAGAATAAATTTGATCAATTTTTTGAAAGAAACCAAGTGGACCTCATGATACTGCAGATAGTGTATCATCTTTTGAATTATAAAGATTAATTCCAGACATCTCTTCTCGATAACTGAATAACTATTATCTATGTCAAGAATGGTTCACCTAAGAAAATATATTTTTTCCCATTCCCAGCATCATTGTTTTGTTCAAGGAAGGCACCTCATGATCTCTCCAAGGCCATCACATATATAATGAGTGGATTTACCTCTGTAGGTGGAATTAAGACTGGTGTAATCAAGAGTTATTTCTTGAGGGTGTCAAATTCTTCATGATAGCTATTGGTAATCTTGTACATGAATCCATTCTTCATTAGTTTTGTGAAGTTAAAAAATTTAATATCAGTATGGAAATGAAGCAACATATGTAGTCCAAGTGTCCTTTAAGTCCTCTAACTTCTTTCGTGTTTCAATGGAGATACATTCCAAGTAAAGATTCAGTCTTCTCAGGGTTAACTTAAATCCCTTGATAGTGTAAAAAAGGTGGTAAATTTCCATGAGGTTTCCTCAAAATTACATTTTAAGGGGTTTATCTTCAGGTTATGATGTCTTAGCCTATTGAAGATGCTTTCTAGGTCATCCTAGTAGTTAAAACACTTCTAGTACATTACCTCCTGATCAACAGCATAGCATTAAAAAATTATCCCTATGAAGGGTTTGTAGATTCTATGCATGGTATGTCAATTTTTGGAACCAAGATTCCTTAATACAAAGGGAATTACCTAATAGAAAAATACCACTTGGGTAGTTTTGAAGGCTATCACTTATTTATTATCCATGACCATCCATATTTGGATATACCCAGAGTATCCATCCATGAAGGAGAGGGTATGGTAACCGACCATTGCATCAATCAATAGTTCACTAATTGGAATCGAGAAGTGATATTTGGGACAATGGCGATTGAAATCCTTGAAGTCAATGCCAACTTCAATTTTCCCATAATTCTTTTTCACTAGGACTATATTGGCTACCCATTTTAGTTTTTGTACCTCTTGGATGAGGTAGGCCTTGATGATATTATTTATATCAGCATTAAATTTTGCGGAATGAGTTGGGTGTGTCCTTCTAGCTACCTATTTGTATCCTTGATGATCTTCTAGAAAACCAAAGTGATGGGTGGCCACCTTGGGGTCACTTCCTGTCATATTTATGTAATTCTAGGAGAACACGTCCCAATTTTTCCTTAGAAAGGAAGTATATATCTCATGTTTATCAGATATCATGGATGAACTTATCTGAGTGGGTTGTGGGTCTTTCTTTGTACATAGATTGATCTCTTAGATTTCATCCATGATGGTGGACACACCATCTTCAAAGGATACAGTAATGTCTCTAAGGTCTTCCTCTTCTTACTCTTCCTTGAATTTTACTTATTCTTCCTCTACTATAATGGTAGGTTATGAAGCAAGAATCGCAAATATAGGGGAGGAGTCGGTATTTGGAAATATAGAAATGGAAGCAACCCTTTTCGGCCTAACTGATGATGATGGGCCTCTTTGATGCTCTAAAGGGAAGACGATGGGTTGAGACTAAGCATCCATATCTTTTTCTATTAGGGAAAAAACCTCTTCCAGAATAACTGATGGATAAGAGATTTATTGAAGGTCTGTGTATATAATGAATACATTTTCATCCAGACTTTCAATAATGCAGGGAGAGTTAACAACTTCTCTGGTGCGGTAGGGTTCAGTTGTCACGACTGACATTATGAAATCCAATAAATGAGTGCTTGAATGTGGGATCATGATTAAAATTTTATTAATGGAAAGCACATAATATACACTGATATACTTGAAAATGTTGGTTATGATATTCTCCAAAATAATTTGGTGCATTGATTCATGTAAAACCATCCACCATGGATGGGTTTTTTCTCTTGTTGTAGAACCCGTCATCAATTTAATGAGACTCAAAAGAGTTGAATGGGGAATTTCCACCATTCAATTTTCCAATTTGACCATTAACTGAGTATTTGAGTCATTGGTGGTATAAAGAAGGAATATCCTCATGATGATGTATCCAATGTATTCCCAGAATAACATTGATATACGCATCCTTCCGAATAAACATAAATAGTGAATCAGGCATAAGATCCCCTAACTGAGTTTTGAGGGTAATCTCACTGAGAGGTTCTTGCACATTCTTGAAAAAACCTTGTAAAATTAGAGTAGAGGGAGAAAAGAGATATTCAGTTATACCTAGTTGGTGATGTATTTGGACTGGAATGAGGATTACCCCTGAACTATTTTCAATAAATAATCATCGGATATCACTATCATTTATCCTACCAGTTATATATAAGGGCCTAACGTGTCCTTTTATGACAACATCCGCATCCTAGTTCATGAGAGAGATGACAACATGGAATAATATAAGATCATTCTTTGAACAATAAACTTCAGAAAAAAGAACCCCAAATTCAAACTCTTGAGGTCTTAACAAGGTCTTTATGGGTTCTTCTCGATGGTCTTTTGATAGACTCAAGGAATCCAGAATTTTTATCTTAGCATGTAAATGGTCCAGTTTCTTCAAAACATTATACTTTTGATTGAGATTTTTGTGCTTCCCCACATGTGGATTATCTTTTTCAAGTGACCTAGGAGCTAATTTTCCTCATGTGGATCGTTATGCTCTTCGGGTACGAGCTTGATGTTATTTTTTTTTAGTGGATTAGGCTAGCTAAGTCTGCCTACCCACCAAGGAGGTGGTGGTGTATCCATTAACCAGTCTTGGAAAATGATAATATTTGGGAAGACCCTATCATTTGTGGGGGATTTCCCTTGTTCCTTTTCAATATACTAGAGGTATATCCTAACAGTTTTGGTCATTTAAACGGTTCATGCAGTGGTGTGGTTAAAGTAGTGTCTCTTGGCATGACCACATCCTCCCCCGTAACCTTAACACCAATGGACTCTCCCCCTAGTTAGCCAATAAATCATGGGAAATCATGTTCATAATCATAATAATTATTTGGAAATCGATCCATTAAATTAATGGAATTAATGGAACCAAAGGTGATCTCTTCATCTGATGAAAATTCTTAATGGTGGGTTGATTCTTATTCTAATGTTTTCTGAGGAGGTGCCCATACTTTTTGGATGGTTATCACAAAGTTTAATAAGGTAAAGTAAAACCTTGATCTTGAAAAGAGGTCATGTTGTTCCATTTTATATTCAACCTTAGATCCATGACACTTTTTGGAGTATTGAAATTTAGAGGATTTTGATGTTTAGGATGATGGATTTGCAATAGTAGAAGTGATCAAGGGAACAGTTGGTTATTTCAGCTATTCTTGAAGAGTATTGCGAGTCTAATTGATTTTTTTTCTGAACGTCCCATCACTAAACATCTACAAACTCCTTCATTTAACTTCATTCCATTCAAATTCATCGTCCAACTTGGTAGAATAAATACCAGGTACTTGGAATGATGAATTTTTTAGTTTCACTTTCCTAGAGTCCAACATCTTCTATAGGTGGTCATTGAAAATAAAACAATCCTGGATGGGGTGACCTTATATTTGATGGAAGGGGAAGTATTTTGGGAGATCTTCATCATCTTATTTTTTGGTATTCCTAGTAATTTGAAACTTAATTATGTTTTTTTTCTAATTTCGCAAAAAATTAGTCGAGGGCTTAGTTATTTTGAAAATAATAGACCTTGTTTTTTAACTCCTCAAACGGTTTCCATATTTGATCTCTTCTATAATCTTGACTAGGAATCCATTACAACTGAAACCTGGGAGGTGGATCCCTATGATATATTGTGGGCCTTGATGCAGGAATAGGTACAATGGCCTACTTAAGTGTAACTGTAGAAAAATATGATTACCCTGTTATCCTTCCATGAGCTCATGGAATTTCTTGAGTCGTGGATTTGGTCTCTAATATGGAATTATCCACATATTATGGAATTGAGTAAAGGTTCCAAAACCCTCATATGTATTTCATAGGTATTAATGGTGTGATAAAATCTTCATGATGATTCACTACATAGATTTGAAACAATTCTTATTGAGATATTGAAAATTTCAAGTAGTATGTCAATCTATTCCATCGGGAAAAGAAATTTGAGACTCTTTAAATCTCCCATTACTTGTAGTTCTTGATATTGAAGATTTTTTTATTCTAAAACGATGAGATGAAATTGAAGAGGAATTTATGAACTCTGAATCCCCATATAGTGATTGGATAAGGTTTCAATATTGTATGTCAGACAAAATGTTTCCCCTAAAGTGATTGCACAAGGCACTTAAGTTTCATTCCCTCATGTTGTTCAAGGGTCCCCATCATGGGATCATAGTGAGAGACCAAATGATTCAAATGATGATCTGGGACTCATGATCCATTGAGGACGGAAATGTGGGATTCCCAACATTTTATGGGGGAAGGATAGGATCTACCCATTCTGGGAAAGCCTTCCTTTCTATTTGTAACATTGTTCATTGTTCATACATAGCATCTAATTGAGTCGTTATTGATTCAATATTATTCAAAAGAATTCAAGGAATATGTGGCTGGGTCAGGACATGAATAGGTATGGTGGCTGGATCCTGGATGGGTGTAGTAGCTGGTAGGGCCAAAAACAGTGATACTATTAGTATCTTCCAGAGATAACCAATAGGGGAAGGCCTATGAGAATGGGTATGATCCTTTCCTAGTTTAAAAATAAATGTATGGATCTCTCGATCTACTACTATGAGATCCAAATATATTGGTCGATATGCCACATTGATTGAATGTTCTAGATTTGACTCAGTTTCTATGGTAAACCCTGTTTGTGGAGTTGTATCAGTTAGAAGTGTGAGTTGAGGATCTGTTTACAGAACATATCTCGAAGGAAGGATGGATTGGAGTAATTTTACACTTATTTTCCTCAATTATTTGACCTATTCCTCTTTCATAGAAAATCATTCTTCCATAGAACATTTCATAGACTTTATGGGAGGGAGGTGAGACACTGTATTCACCTTACATTTATCTCTCTGTTGATGAGGTAAAGGTTGATTGTTCAAGGGAGCTCCCAAATTTAGTAAAACCCTATGATTTCAAGTACACAGACCTACATCATTCATTTTGGTGTAGAATGAATAATGAAAAGGATTATCCTCTCCCAACTCCTCTGAATCTTCCACACATTCTGGAGGGTTTTCAGTGATCACATTGATGAAGTTCACCAATACATAATGTATTGTAGGAATTTTGTCGGTATCTCTGTGAGATCTCCATCTTCTACATCCTCCACAAGATCTTGTCCTACCTAGTTTTTATTCTCTAAGGGATTCTTGGTGAAAAGTAATTCTAAGGTAATATCTTGTTAGTTCATTCATGCACATTTTAAGTGAAGACACTGGATCATGGGATAGAATGAACTTTGAAGTTCCACAATACTGAAATCTCCCCAATTAAGAGAATATTTCTTCTAAATGAGGAGGGGATTGTTTTCATGAAAACTCTCATAGTTCTGAGGGGTGGGGTGGTTTCTATTCTACTTCCACATCATATCGGGCATGGTTTACTAGCTCTGAGGGTTGGGTTAAAAAATACCCTAGCCTTGTAGGTTAGGGTTTTTCCCAAACAATAGTGTAAGATATTACCATCATTCCTCTTATGATTTTATGGAGTTTTTTCTAAACATTGGTTAGGTGAATCATTTGGTATGTACATGTATCAATCATTTCTGGTGATCTATGTGATATTACTGAAATTTTTTCAATATGATATCTGACATTATATTGATAGGAATACTACAAAATATTATGAGATTATTATTGAAATAATCGTTTTATAGCTTTCTCTCATCTGGCTTGACATCGGTGATAGACGGTCAGGACCTGTTCTTGTTGATCGTATCATAAATTATAGATAGGGTCTATTTTTAGAGATGACATGATGTTATGATATTCCATTATACAATATTATCTAGTATTTTCTAATTAGGGAGTATAGGAAAGTGTAACACTCCTTGTGCCCCCATCATCTAATACAAACACCATATAAAGATTTGGTGATCAACTATCTCAACCACATTAATGCACTGAGACTTTCACCTTAAAGGTCACCTTCCTATTTCTCGATCCATGGATGTCGTGAATCTAGGAGAGATTCCAAGTAAATTTTTACTAAAACCCTTATATTACCTTGATGTGATTTTGATATTCGTCATAGAGTAATAATTTTACTTTCAAGTCATGAATATTTTTACATATGTTGAGGCATATTTCATGTATGCAATCCTCTAACAATGACTTGGAATGATATATTGAGAAGTGATTAAAGGAAATAAATGACTGTTATGTTATCTTTAGGTATCTATTTCTTCTAGTGTATCATATCTTCTTTATCTTTTAGCAGAGGTTTCTCTACCTGGTCTGATGAGAGTGGATTATTACTTTTCGCTTTATTATTAAAAACAAGATCAGTATCGGATTCCTCTGTTGTATTGGGAGACAAGTGATAGAAGTATGGTTCAGATAATGATTGTTTCCTTGTGATGTCCTACTATTGATAATGGAATACTTCTACCAATGATAAGGCATCCAACATGACTGAGCTTGTTTTCTCAAGTGCCTTGTGGTAGGAGGCATTTCTCATCACTGCATTCCCAATTGGAGAATTATTTTGAAAACATGAAACACTACTTTGGAGAGAACTCTTTCAGTGAACTCCTTCATGGGTGGGGGTATCGTGATAGATTATAAAAAGGGGAAGACCATCTGTCTACTTCATTTTCTGGAAACATGGATGGATTACATGGCTCTCATCAATAGATAAGACCTTGATATCAAGAGGATTTTTTTCATGAATCAACGCTTTGTGATGAATTTTTTAAGTTGGACCTTAGGAATTAAAACTACTTCTCCCGTAAATTTGTAACATGAGATTAGAATCATGTGCTTCCATAGATTGACATCTGAGGGCTTCAAGAACACAATAATTAAGAAGTGATGAAACATATATCGACTATTGATATTCCATGCTTGTTTGTTGAGAATTTTTATTGGGTTTCTTATTACGAGTGATTGGGACCATATTCTATGAGATGTTTTTTTCATGGATAGGTGTTTTCCCCTACCTTTGAGTGACCATTATAATAGGATGGTTATCTCTAGTTGGAGATGGTTTATGTTCTCGATCCTATTTTCTATATGATATGGTTTAATTTTCCCTATAACTCTACTGGAGGGTAGCGGGGGTATATATATTCTCTGGTGTGACCTACTATTGAGAAACCCCACTTTTGGTGATATAGTTATGTATCCATCCCTCAAGTATAATTATTGTCATAATTATGGTGTTTTTCAAAGTCTCTAGGATTCCATAATGGCTTTTTGTCTTCCATTTCACCATTGATGGCTTCTGTTTAGTGATTTTAGAGACTAGAATAGGGATATTATTCTATTCCTTTTTTGGATTAATTGTATGTGCCAACTCTTTTCTTCCATTTCTATCGATTTCATACTAGAATTACTTGTGTGTGGGAGTAGGGAGTTGATTATACCCCCTTATGGTTATCGAGACATTCTGAATGACTTCTCTGTGTCCTTCCAAACAAGGATCTTGGTAGGATTGGTGGGTGGAGGAAGGTGTATTTTCATGCTTTTAGGTTTCCCCCATATTTTTTTGCAATAATTCTTTGAATTAATCAAGAAAATTATACCGGATGGAAGAATGAAGGTGGGTGGGTGTATTTTACTACTCAGAATTTTAAACCAAATTGGATTGGAGGGATTATTCATAAGTGAAAGTGGTATGACCCTACTCCCTATTTTTCGGTTTTCATCCCTAGAGATCCATATAGTGTGCTTGATTTTCAAGTTCCTAGGTCAAAAAGATGAAGGAGACACCAACATTATGTTGAATGTTACCTACCACACAGCATATGAGGTGATGATTGATATAAGTATCCCTTGATAATGATCCATTTGTCATTGGGGTGAGGTCGCATGTGGACTCTTCATCCAAGTCCTTGAAACACGGTAGGGAATGGTTGTTTGATTTTGGGTACAAAATCCTAAAATGGTTGAAGATGGAAGTTGGTTTCATCTTCTTCAGAACCACCTGTCTTCATTAAAAAAATGTTCGTGGGTGCTTGTTGATCTAGAAGTATTATCAAGAAGCCTCCATGGTCGGGATAGTATTGTGCTGAAAATACATACAAACTAGTGAATTTGATACCCATCATTGATGAAATTATGTTAGTTATTCTATCCTCTATGTGGATGAAGACTTGGCTTGAGTGGTAGCTAGAGCATTCATCGATGAAAGTTGGAATTATTCCATTGGATTGAAGGGATCTCTGAGAGTAAGTACTTTATGTATGATATTAATGAACAAGAAATACTTGTTAATGAAGCATCGTTCTTTGATGAACATGTGTGTGATTGATTTCCTTCTGTGTCCCTTTTTATCAATTGAAATAGGCCCAACAGATGGGTACCAATGTCATCTTGGTTACGGATTCACATCATGTTCTTCATTTTTTCCCCTTCAAATTGTGTGTTCGAGTTAGGATTCACTATTCGAAAATGGTTTCTAATGGGTTTTTTCATGGAACCAGAATCACCCAAATGTTATATATCCATGGAAACCTAATTTCCAAAGGTATGATCTCATTAGGTATTTTGAACTACAATGCTTAAGAACTCGCATGGTTCAAGAGGATGGGAGGTGGGGCTCATCATACCCTTTTGGGGGAAATTATTTCCTACTCTAGGACTATATTATGGATTTAATATATGCTCAGGAATCCTTCATTAATTCCAATGTATGATGTGGGTCACCATAGAGAGTATCCATTAATTATTAGCATGTATAGAATTCAGAATCATCTATATGTAACTGATGATCTTCATTGATGGAGATATCATTATATATCTGACGTTATCCATTAATGGTATCCTCTTATATTCTACATAGAGTTTCTTTGGTTGTTAATACAATGATTATAGTTTTCTATCCACATAGTGGGGAACTCTGGAGTTTATTTTCATCCACAGAGACTAAGGTTACTCTAGAGTTTATTATCATCTTGGGAGACTTGAGTTGTTTAAATGTTAGGATCAAACCCATAGATGGTCTTCCGATGTATCCTTGTTAAAGTAATTAGAACCCAAATGTTTTGTTTCCACTTAATGTGGAACATCATACATTTTAATTTCATGTGAAAAGAACCAAACCATACAGTTTATCTTCATGTGGAAAGAATTTATAAGAAAAAGATGCATAGTCAAAGTTTGTTGTAGGACTTGTGCCAAACCAACACAAGGTACCTGGAAGGGATATGAATTTCCAAGTTGAATTCAACCCTACAGGGGGTATGGACCAAAGATATCATGGTTTATTTGTGGTGTTGTGAATGAACCTCGGGAAAGCATCCCATGTGACCCATTTAGATGATAATTATAACCCATGAAGTCTGATTAGCTATAAAGTAGAGTATATCCCTTTAAAAGTATTTTTGTAGCTTACTCCTATGGAGTATTACCTATAAAAGGGACTATGAGGAATTTCTCGACTCATTGTGCTTTGGATGATTAATTCAGGGCTTATTCTTAAGAAGGATGCATGGATTAAGGGAATTATGATTGGGGCTCACTATTGAGGAATATTCCCATAGACCTCCAGCCTTAGAAAGTCTTCCTACATATCCTGGTTAGTTGGAATCAGAGTTCTCATAGTTTCTAATATGGCATGAACTATGTGGAAATAATGATTACCATTAACTTATAAGCTTATGTGAGACATGATAGGTGTGAGAAACAATAAGAAACAGAGACACCACATAGTCTTCTTTTCTATGAAGGTGGATACATTACCATGAGAAGCTAAACCTATATAGTCACTCTAAAGGGGGTTGAGAGGATGATTCAAAAGATAATCCCCTATTGAAACATGCATCAAATGGTGTGGACACTCTGATCATGAGAACCCCTAAGACCACAAGTCATGGATGGTTCATGGTTGAATGTGATGGGGAAGTAGGATGTCAATGATCTAGAAATCCACACACTTTTCCTTCTCTACTG
The DNA here is from genome assembly GCA_963277665.1 of Viscum album. Taxonomy (NCBI): domain Eukaryota; kingdom Viridiplantae; phylum Streptophyta; class Magnoliopsida; order Santalales; family Viscaceae; genus Viscum; species Viscum album. The sequence goes on along the minus strand of OY728123.1, from coordinate 908,602,933 downwards.
GTGGAATAGGAAGGGGTACATCACATACCTCTCTTCAATTTACTATGCGTGGTTGTATGGTATGGAGACTATAGAGGGAATTAATGTGAAGGACATGGAGGTAGAGATGATCAAGATTGTAACCTCCTACAATAACGTCAAGAGGCCCACTCTGGGAGGGATTCCCTAAAATAAATTCCTTTATGGGTGGATGATCTAATTACATGTTGAACGGAAATTAAAACATAATCCTCACCCTCCATGCTTTAAACTAGAGGCTCTGGGTAATAGAAGTGATATGGGTAGGACATGGTCCTAAACATAATGACAAGTATTGAGAAATCCTCAACACTATACCAAGGCTAAGGGTCCTAGTGACCATAAAAATAAAAACTAACTCTTTCCTTGAGAACCCGTACCATCTGGTAGGATAAGTTCATGAAACCTATACGAGTAGAAATATAAATACCAATGGGAGACACTCTAATGTTACATTTTCAAAGGTTTTGTAATTCATGTGGTTTCGATGGAAGAGTTGAGTTTATCCATCTTAGATAAGGGATCCAGTGGAGGAGAGGGTCTACCATAGATGGATTTGAAGAAGTATTAATGAATGGATCATGCAAGCTAGAGGGTAGGGAGAAAAAAGGAGGCTTTATCAAGGGGTGTGTCGTGCATGTTTCTCTATGGGAATTGGTATCACCTTAGGTGATAGACCACCTAAGATACTACACTTGGGTGATACACTGATCATGACTTCAAGGGTCTATACATGTATTCTTGAAAGTGACTCATGTTGCTTCTTATTTGAGGAAGGGTGACTCGCATTAGTCTTCTATTAGTTATGGGTTTAGATAATGACTCGCATAGGTGTTGTTTATTTTAAAACTTTTTAGGACATTAATATAATTATCCCTATTTAATAACCTCTCCATTAGGTATTAGAAAACTACCTATAAGGTTTTGGAGGGATTAAATGAATGACATGGGAAACCAGATCAGTATTTGGACTTTTGGAATTTCCATCTATACAAATGAAGACCTCATGGACCAATTTATTGGAAAATATGGGACCTTGGGAAAAGGAATAATCTTGTGTAGGTCTCTCACACATGTCGGTGGATTAGGGTTCCACACATTTACCTTTCATGATGATAGATCTTGGGGTGCCTGGGAGAATGACCTATTGTCTAAACTCATTGTTCCATTCCATAGGATATATGCCCCCACAACGTTGCATGAGATCACAACAAGGCTTTCATGTAGGACCTTTGGGCTTTCCCTTTTAATTCCATATTAGACCCCGATGCAAAAAGGGGAGTCTCACCACAATCATTATTAAATCAGTCAAGCATGTCTCTAGTCATCACACATGGAAATCCATTCTCCTCTATCTTCCATCATAAATATTTATTACTACTCAAACTCAACATTTGGTTATTAAGTGAGTATTAAATCTTCAATTCTATTGAAAAGTGAATGGTACACATTTCATGGTTTCCTCAATCACAGAATATCAATTATATTATATAAACCAAAAAATTAAATAAACTCCATTCAAGATAACATTAATAAATTTTTCATCAAATAAATAATTAATTTAATGGTTACAAATACAATCAAATTTACTCTCCCAAAATAAAATGTCAATTTATCATAAATATACCATAATATATATATTAAGGGATATCATTTCCATAATCAATTTTTCTAAAAAAATTACCTTACCACTAAGTCACATTTATTTGTTGTAATTTACCTTCAATATATGCTTCAAAATCCATAATCAAAAACTAATGTAAAAAATACATAGATGTTTTATGATTTTTATAACTATAATATCATTCATAAAATACTTCAAAAATATAATTATTTAAATCCAATATACAAAAACATCAATCATTCCACTTAAATGATTGGAATTTCATAGAAAATTCCATAGTTTTTATTTGACCCACGGATTAGTACATTAAATCGAATAATTCCCATATTACCCAAACATAAGAAGATGAAAAATAAATAATGATTTAGTATGAACATAATATCCCTTAATAAAAAACATCCTTTTCCTTTTATATTAATTTCTTGATGATCATCCTTATCACACATATAACATCATCTTATTTTTAAAGACATTTCCCTTAGCGCTTCATCACATATAAATGACATGTGTGAAACTAAATATTATACCATATTTGGTATTCATAAAATTAACCCCAATAAAAGTCTATTTTTATCTTATTTTATGTGTTAGTAAACTCTCCCAATTTTATTTTTTCAATTCTATAATGTAACATTTCATTAAGAATATTCAGAAGCCTTTATATTCCATCTCTAATTTTATTTGGTTTCTCTTAAGAATAATCATTACATTATACATAAAATTTTTAGCAAACAAAAATCTGTAGAGTTTTAGATGTTGACTAAAACCAAAACACATAGTGTGATCGATAATAAACATAGTGAGTAATCATGTAATCATGAAAAATAATTCTTAGTTTCTCAAAATCATGAGTCTTTCATTTCAATATATACACCCTTGGGATTATCCTTCGTCTCTCATGTTTATCGTCTATTAAAATAAATCATAATGGCTCATAAATAAATTGTTAATTAACACTAGAATACCTCGTGTTGGTTTCTATCTAGGTGTGAAGTTTTTTTCTGTGTCATAAAGAAGGACACAGTTGAGTTAATACCTAATAGGCCCTATTATAGGTTAATACCCGTAGGCATAACTATCCCAAATCCCAAAAAATATTCAAATATTTAGATACAGATTTATTTCCTATGAATTCTAATATAATCATTATTATATCATAATATTTTCTCTAATTCATAGGCTATTCCTAAGGGTTCTCAATAATGTTTCCAAATCCTTCGTTCAAAAACTATCTAAATCATTCTATGAAACCAAATATTGTTACCTACCATTTCATACAGAGATATTACATCTTAATTGATGGATATCCATCAAAGAAATTATGATACATGTAATAAATAGACGGGTTTAGTGTTTATGGAAACATTAAAACATAAAAAAAATTAACATAAGTGATATAAATCTTCTCCTAATAAGATCACCACAACTAGAACCATTCTTAAACATAGCCTACAAAAACCATTTTCTATAACATTTACAAATGAAACATAAGAAAATGAGATCTTAGATACATAATAATGGTAAATATAATAGAATCAATCAGTGATATTAATTCACAATAATGCAAGTGTATGAGAAAATTATAATAAATTAAAATAACCATACAAATTGGTCATAGATCATTAATCATAAATCACGGAATGTATATTGGTTATAACAAAAGGAAAAATTCATAGGTGTGTGTAATCATAAATAAAAAAAATAATCCATGAAAACATATCATAATTGTAAAATTCATGTTTATGGAATACACATAAGCATAGAAAATTATTCCCTTGGTATAGGCTCATTTCCAAGACTATCATAGTGGAATTGGTTCACAGCACATTCCATCACATTCTTACTCAAGGTTGACACCCATGTCTATCCTAGTTGGATATTTTCCTTAATAAACTGAGATCACTCCCCATTCAAAACCATAGTATCTCATTAGATATCCATCATTTACTACTTTATTGGATGGATATATAATTCTTGGGCCACCCACCACATAATGAATACCATGAATATTTGTGATACAATATCATAAAATGGATGTAATTTTATCATATCATATCCCATGTAAATAGAAACGGGATTCATAAAAATGCCTTCATTTCAATATAGTATAACTCATGTAAAATAATATAGTTTCATGAAGGTTTCGTTAGAACATAATTAACCCATGTGAATGAAATAGGTCTTATATAATCATCATGAAATCAACATCTTGAAAATCAATACAAAAAATGAAATTGTATTTTAACGTCCCCAACTCAGAGGACACTAAACTGGTGCCCCGATTAGTGTTTCCACGTGACCTCAGGCACATCATCCCATACACTAGAGGATTTAATCTAGAAGAGAAGGTCTAATAGTTCATGTGGGGATACCATACCCTATTTATAACATTAAGTAATATTATATAGAATATGAAATATCAGAAACAATAAATAATAAACAATAAACAAGCATTACTAATCACTTCCCAAAACTATGTACAATCCTATAACCATATAGTAAATATGTCATGCCATGTCATAAATTTCAAAGTGAAATTAAAACCCAAAATTAGTAAAATCTAAATAACCCTCCATTTGGGTCCCAATAACAATTCTACTTCCCTCATTTATTCACATCCCATCCCCAAGTCAACACTATTGGATAGGGCCCTTTCCCTTGACCTGACCTGAAACCATGACATCTTCATGGGTACACAATGACTGCATGAGTGGGGTGTGAGTAAAACTTAGTATGCCACCACCAATTATGTCTTAAAAATAACCATTATAAACCAATAGTGTCTGAATGTGCAAAAATAGTGATGGAACAAACATTAGATAAACCAAGTTTCATTAGTTAAAAATGTTTGCATAATTTGTTTAAATCATTTAATATATGGGTTAAGAATTTAATTTATAACCCAATGACCTAAGATGTTAAACTACTATAAATAATTGGATATGTAAGGCTCCCTATATTATTAGGAAAAAACATTTCATAGTAATTATATCACACATACCTTAGAGACTCATTCCATGTAGTCTCAACTGATTAAACCATTAAGGGTATAGAGCTTTAGTCCGACTCCCTAACCTTTTCATTCTAGGGGTGGGGTTTATGGAATATGTCCAACCAAGCACATGGGCATATAACTTCAAGTCAATACCCCACAAACAACCAATCCATGGGCATGTTCATTTTTAACCATTCATCAGATAAACTATTTCACAAATCATATTTAACAATAAATATAGCATTAACAAGTCATAGTTCGATCAATATTGTGATAATATTCATTCCTTAACCCATTTACATGTTATCATATATAAGCCTTAACTCATTTACATATTTCCATTACCATAAATAAGTCATTTAACACATTCAAATTAATTTATTTAACCCATTACCATTATTCCAAAAATCTACTTATGCAATGTCAATAACTAGACACAACATCCATGATATTCATTTCAAACCAAATTAAAAATATCTACACATTTACTATTCATTACATGTCATAAAAATTATATTCTACACTTGATATTCCAATTTCCAATATCAAGTAGCAGTAGACCCCATGGATAGCCCGTAACCTAGCTAAATCAACCTCAATGTGTCCCATCGGATTGATGAGGGGTTCAATTTAACATTTACCAAATAAATTTATCATTTATACAATGGAGAACCATGTTGGAAACACAACAACATGGAAGAACAATCACATAAAATTTAATATTGAATATTACTATGGTATATACCTTGTAGACAACCAACCTCTATTCTAAAATAGAATTATTTCTTGACCATAGCCTTTGATTCATATCATAAAAAAAAAACATAAAATCCCCAACCTAAAATCCACTGGAAAAGAGGGTTTCAATTCTTTGGAAGAATAATAATAACTATACAAACCATAATCGAAAAAAGAGAAGTAAGTGAAGTGTTAGAATCATATGGAGCATCGATTTACAACTAACAGTGCTCCAACCGACCTAGAAATGAAGGAGATTGATTTATTGGGATGATTGGGGAGTTTTGGTTCCTCACTTGGGTTTTTTGAGGATGAAATGACAGAAATCCTAAGTTATAACATTTATGTGTTGAGAGGTAAAAGTGGAAAATTAACACTTTTAAAGGGGCACATGGTTTGGCCCCACAGTTGGCCAACCCATGCCCCGACAGTGCACCACCCTATGTGTAATACAGCAATATTTTATAAGATGGATTCTTTTTAATTTCAATGAGGTCTTGTGTTGTATGCTACACCATGATTATATTTCTCTATACACAACACCGTATTAGCTTTTAGTATGCACAATAATATACTTGGCCTGTGTTGCACAAAATTTCAAGTACTTTTGATAGAATTGATTTCATGAAACACTGAGTATATATTTCGTTCAATGTATAAATGAACTAAGTTTTGGTTATTTTATACATAAAACCAAATGAATCTTTCACTATAGGAAACACAAACTTGTCTTGTGTTACATGCAGGAGCAACATTCCTCAATAACTTGCATTGTACGCAATATCGAGTTTCACTAAACAATGATAAATTATTAAAATATGATTATTTAATGGGATATAAACTAGCCGTTATGAATTTTATTAACAAAATTTTTAATTTTATAACATTATCATTTATCTTACACATTTTATAAAACATGGTATGAGAACAGAATCAATTTTTCAAATAAAATAAGTATTTTAAAAAAATGTAGTTTTGCCTTCTTTTGATGGCGCACCCATTTTAAATATAGTTTTTGACACGTTTATAAGTTCAATTTGAAAAAATAAACTTTTTATTTGGAATAAAGATATAAAAATTTACTTTGGATAAATTTTTAATATTTTTCTGATAACTTTTAAATTTTGATGAATAATAAAAATACGATAAATTTTAATTAAAAATACTTTTTTCATCGAGACAATTTATATGGTTAGATTGTAATATTTAATGGTTTATAAGTATAAATAGAATATATTTTTACCATTTAATATAATTTATTTCATTATAATTAATTTTACATTAAATTCATAGGTAAAAACATTTCAATCTTTTTCAATGTTTTAACTTTAAAAACCAGTTTTTCTCAACAACGGGATTAATTTTAAATTAATTAATGCAACTTATATGTTTTGAATTTTGAAAAATTTATTCCATATTTGGAATCTGTAGGCCCAAATTATGTTAATATGATACTTTTATTTTTTTGGCATTATTAATAGTAACTTTGTTAATTATTTTTATTACTATTGTTAAATGTAAATTGGGTAATTAAAGGTAAACATAATATTATAAAATTACCCTAACACCTGAAAAAATTCTATTGGATGAATAAAAGTCTACCCATATCACCTAAGGGTGATAATAGATTCATTTCATGGACTTTATTCCATGAAAATGATGTAATTATTATTAAGACAAAATAAAGTGACAACATGTCACTCTCTTATATTTTATAAGTGTAATAATTTTAATTTAGTGATAAACTTGATAAAACAAAGAAATTAAATAGTCACTGGAAATATAATTAAATTATATACATCATACAAATTTATTTGGAATTTGTAAATATCAATTAATTATCATTAATGATGACACAATTGTGATGTAAAAATTAGTCTTTTAATAGAAATATCAAATAAATGGTTTTAAAAATATTAAAATAAATATCATATGAACTAATTGAAGTTATCCAAGAATTTTTTAGTTTAATATGACATTTTAGGGGTGTACTAAATATTTTATTTCAAATTTATATTCTGTGAGGATTTTATTTAAAGACAAATAAATGAATAGTGTCAAAATTGACACTATTGATATTTTATAAAAATAACATTTTATTAAATTATGTAAAAATAATAATAAAAATATTTAAAATTACAAAGTGATAATTATAAGATCTAAAATTTTATAAAATACCTATTTATGGTCTATTAACACAATATATGTAAATATTATTAATTTTTAAACATTTATAATGTTACTACAAAAATTAAAATTTAATAGAATAACTATGTGTCAATTAAAATGATAAGGTTTACATTGACAAAGTAAGTTGTAAAAAATTTATTGGTTGATTATATGTTAACTTTATATCATCTAATATTCACATTTTTGAAACTTTCGAGTTTTTTGGGTAGGGTTTGATTTTATTATAAAATAATATTTTTGTTTTTTTTCAACAGTTCCCCTCTCCTCTCCTATAAATGGGTACCCCCTCCATCTCCTATTTACTCCATTTTGAGCCTTCAAGATCGTCCAAAACCTGAAAATATCTATTCTAAACATCCCTAGTTTCATTCTATATGTTCTGGTCTTCTCAAAAGACCAACTCTAGGGACCTAAGAGGAATTTAAAGGAGGCATGTCAAGGAAGAGGTAATCTCTTCTACTGATTCTTTCAAATTTATTTCCTATTAAACTTACTATTCTTTAGTTGTTTCATTATAAATTAATAAAATCAGTATAAATAATATACTAATATGTTATTATAAATATTAAACAACCCTATTTCACCATCTATTCATCCTATTAAAAATGAAATCATAGCGCGTGCGTACATACGACTTACCGTCTCCACGCTGTGGTGTAATCTGTTTTTCACCACCACCTTACATGGATGGGTATAATGGTAGAAATAATAAATTTATATTATTATTATAACATGATTGTAATTATTATATACTATACACCATCCACTTAAATATCATTCAACAATTATGGGAACGATATCGTCGCTCGTGCGTACGTACAGTTTACCGTCTCCAAGACGCGATGAGATTCATTTTCCATGTTAACCATTAAAGAATGATTATAAAGTATATATAATAAATAATCATGATATATATGAAATAATGATTCTATTTTGTTTATGTATATATATATGTTTCATTTACTTACTTCCATCCAATTAAATAAATAAATGAAAACAATGTTCATGCATATGTACGGCCTACCGTCTCCATGAATGGTGTATTCCATTTCTTTTATCTATCTATTATATATTTATTTATATACTGAATATATAAGATATATATAAATCATATTTTACATTCTTTAAGTAATTAAATATTGATCTAAGTAATCATATAAATAATAACAAGTCTAAACTCGTATGATAAATGAAACGATTATTACCCAAAACATTACTTTAACATTGAATTAGAAAATTAACATGTAGTATAAAATCATAAGTGAATCATATATGATATAATAAATATTATTATGGTTCTATTACATGTTAATAATATGTTTAAACCCACTATAAAAGAGTTTTGGACACATACGGAAGAAATCGGACCTAAGGTAAGGGATAATTTTGCAATCACATTTTTATCCAAGATTGCTTATATGTAAGTATTTACTCAGGTTATATTTATCATCCATTCCGTGTTTTCTAAAAATGTTTTAATAAAAATTTTACTATTCTTCCATGTATCTTTAAAGTCATGTTTACCCCTTTTTGACTTTTACTAAGTGGTATGGAAGGAATCTTTATTTTGTTTTCCATACGAGGTACTTTTTACTTTTCTGGTAAAATTATGAGGAGAATGTTTTTTAACTTATACGGCATGAATGGATTTTTACATTTTCATGAAGTATTATTCCCATGAATCTTCCTCTACACTATTTCATGTTTATTTTCCCATGAAAGGATATTTTACTTAGGAATTAAGCTCAAGGATTTTATCAAAATTATTTTCCATGTAAGATGATGCTCTTTAAATAGGGTTATGTGTCTATACCTATTATTACTATGGTATAATTTCATTAATGATGGAATAGTCTTTTATATGGATTATGTTATGATGAAATTATATTTAAGAAACCCATTTTATTTCTTGGGTTATGGTATAATGAATGATATATGTTTTTTGGCACATGTAAGAATGATTTCATTATGAAATGAGTGGGACCTATATATCCCTCTAGTGCATTGGGTAAAGATTTATATCTCATGAGATAGACATGACTAGAATGGAAGGTAAATCTGGTTCAGTAATACATGGTTATAATAACAAGTAAACCCGGTTTAGTAATGGACTTTGTCCACTATGATCGTATTGGAAACAATTCATTGGCTACTATGGAAATCATGTTATGTGAGTAATGGTTTTCCACAATTTCACATTTTATTCCCATGCTATTTTATCATGATTAATGTTCCTTTATGATCTATTCCTTGCGTACTTCCTATATTTATGTCATGACTCATGATTTCGATGTTTAAACTTTATGTTCATGTTTTTACGTTCAAATGTTTTTGGTTTTGTTTTATGTGCTCCATGTTTACCCTTACTGAGCATTTGAGCTCACCATTTTTATGTTTTCTTTTCCCAAGGATGTAAAGAAAGGTTTCAGGTAGGAAAATAGAAGGGGAAGATCTTTATGGGAGATGTTGAAGATCTTTCACCAGGATTAGAAAATTATGTTCTGAGTTTCCAAATATACTAAACTAATACTGTCTTTGGGCATCTATTTGTGTCATGTATTTAAGTATTCCACAAAAGAAATGTAATGTCTATGTACATCAAGTTTGGGTCTCTACACTATGTCCAATATGGGGGCTATGTTATATGGTTACCTATTGATCCCTCATGGCTTGATAAACTGTTCTTAGACAATGTGGGATAGCTCTATCCAGGAACACATGGATTGTCCTTTCCCATTACAGAGTTTGATCAAACCATTTTATACTCCTCTAGGAATGCACAGTATGGGAACATGGTTACTACTAACTATTTTCCAACCATGAAACATTCACTATATGGACACATTTTCCTTTCATTCGTGTGTCGAACCCCCGAAACACCCCTGATACATTTTACATGATTTAAAAGAATTAATTTTTCCAAAAATAAGATACATAAACCAAAACATAAATAATAAAGTAAATCAATAATGTATGGGAAATTACAACATCCCCACCTCATCTCATCTCATCCTCAATCCACACTTTCTAGCATAACCAAGATTCCAATGATTAGAGATCGGGCCACTGAGCTCACATATTCATATCCCTATCTAATGTTTCTTCTAGAACAATACCATTCTTCTAAAATACTAGAACCAAAGGATAAGCCTTTCCTTGAAATACTTTCTCACTATGATCAATAGTACAAACTGAATGATCCCCGATGGACGCATCGGCCTGAAGAACAACATCATCAACATTAATCACATGAGATGAGTCTGGGTGATACTATCAAAGCTATGACACATGAAAAACATTGTTATAACCACTATGTTACTATGGAAAATCCAATTATTACACCATTATTATGATCCCCCCACTATCTCAAATGATACCATGTACCTCAGTGGGAACATTCCAAGTTTATGAATCTAATGGTTACCCAACCATAGAGACACTCAATGAAACAAAAAATCAACCACCATAATCTAAAGTGGTCTAAGATGTTGTTACATATATTACCTTTAACTACATTGATCCATATTCACTTGTTTCTGAATTAATTCAACCTATTACGATATCTCCTAATTGAGACTTGGTCCCAACACCTCTGACTCTCAAGCCTCCAACTAACAAAATGGTGATCTACACAATTTAATATAGAGAACCTAATAATTTTCCATTTAATCTTCACCTAGTAATTGATGTTATAGGAAAACTCAACATACTTTAGATGCTTCTCCCATGATCCACCAAAGTCTAGGAAACAAGGTCTCTACATTTCCTCTAGAACCCAAATACTATTCTACAACTAATTTTCTATCTATTGGTTGAAAGTTGTACTAAAAAACACCTGGGTAACAAGTGATTTTTGTAAACCCTACTAGAAGAATGATCTAAAATGAGGATCATGATATGAAACTATTATTTATGACACCCTATGAAATTGTACCATCTCCTGAACATACAACTATCCCAACTGACCAATAGTGAAGGTCTCTTGAATTGGTAAGAAATATCATCATGTGGTTAACCAATCCACATCTACCTATATCAGATCAATTATTCTAAGGCCTCATCAGGATACATGCCACAAAATCCATCATGATGTCATCCGACATCTATTATGTAATGGAAAAAGGTTGTAACAAACTACCCATTCATTAATTATAGTCCTTAACCTACTTAAACATATAGTATCATGTCCTAAAAGATGAAACATATCTGTTCATCCCTATTTGAAAATACTATCCATGAAGATCACGATACATCTTGAATTATACAAGATGCACTGCCAACTGTGATTCATGGGACTCACACGAGAACTCTTCTCACATACATGTATGTATGAAAACATGGCCATGAATGTATATGATCTCATAATCAGCAGCATTAAAAATGGAAGTTGAATCTCCACCTTCATTATATTCACACAATTCCAAGCACTTTGGATCCTCATGCTTTCTCTCTTTGATCCAGCTCATAAGGGTAGACTCAACTTCTAAGGATTCAAGGTTAATCTTTTATTTTCAATATTGTACCTATATATTCAGCTCTGCAGTCAACTCCACTATACTTCACTTAAAATAGTATTCTAAAACCACTTTATTTTGTTTCTTTTGAATCAATGAAGTACTAAAACTTTTTCTATTTCCCATTTTGTATTCTAGTTCAAAATCTAAGAACATCATGTATTCAATCCTTCTTTACTACTGAAGATTCAAATCACTCTGAGAGAATATGTACTTAAGGTTTTATGATTGGTATACACAATAATCATCTATCAAAACAAGTAGTCCCTAAATCACTTTACAATGTAAACCACCGAAGTCAATTCAATATCATGAATATTTTAATTTCGTTTATGAGGCCTCAACTGCAAAGACCCAAATGTTGAGGGTCTCTACAGAACCTCTTCACATTCCCAAACATTCTGCAAGCCTGACACTCAACTCATGGTTAGAAAAACTGACCTCACATCTATCCTGGCCTACCACACAGATAGCAGAAAATGCTATCACTACCCTGAGAGGTATTTCTCTTTTCTGAATACTATTTCCACCACTGTCCTAGTGAAAACTCTCAAATTGGAGCTTCATACAATCATAAATTTCACCACTAGATCACCTAACCTAAACCATATGTACACCACCTAAAACCTCTTGGATAATCCTTTCTAAAATAAGTTCATGATCAACCACTTCATCAAACCTATTTAATCAGAAGATATTCCCTTGGGATTTGATCTCATGTCTATGTATATCCTAGAAATGTCTCTCTGTAGATGCATTATCCCTTTCCAATGAATAAATAATGCATTTCAGGTCAGTGAAGCAGCCAAAAAATATATCACTATCATAATCCCCTAAGTCAAACACTTAAACAATTTTGTCTTCCACTACATCAAGATATCCCTGTAGAAATGTTCTAGAAACATCTCAAGGAAACCCTTACACAATATGCACTCTTTATTCTCATTCTTAGACTAGATATCCACCCACAAATTTCACTATCCATATAGCATATAATCTACTAATATGACTCTCCACTTAGGAGGAGTCTCTAGCTAATAAAGAATCATTTGGATGGACTCTATCTAGAACTCAGATTCCTTAGGTACACCCTCACTAGAAAAAGTCAAACTTTGTTGCAGCTGAAACACCCTAGTCAACTAAAACATACTCGAAACAACCCACCCTATGTCCTTCTCAATAATTTTAATAAAAAAAGAAATGTTATTACATAACTGATCCTATCTCCTATTACTATGGACCATTATATTTTTGTGCTCTACTTCTGGAGTATAATTCTCGGTTACATTCTCTTGACCCCAAACTAGTACATGACAATGTGGTGGCATCTTCCTATAATTCCAAACACAAATCTTTGTGTACATAACACAAAACATCCACAGTTTCCCAAAAAAATAAGGTTCTCCAGTAGGCATAAACAAAACAATTATGAATAAACCACCCCAATGACTATCACCAAACCAACATCACCACTGTTATCATTCCATACCATAGGTCATGGTTAACATGGGGAATGATTAGTCAACCAAGTGCTTTTTCATAAAATATTCTTTTGAATCATTCTCACTTTCACAACTCAAATTCTCTCTTTAAGACAAAATTCAAACTCTACAAATTATTTCCACAAATGTTTTAACTCATTTATCACAATTTATCAAGTAATATCCTTTAATAAATCATTAAAATTCTTTCCATTTACCCATTTTGATCATTTCTATTAGACACCACTTCTTTCATATTTTAAAGAAAATTAAAGTGAAATCTATTATTAATGTCCCAAAAACCCTCCCTTGTGTTCATACCATGATACATGCCTTATATATCCCTAGGTTCCTAAAATGGTGCATGAATACATAACATTAGGCCATTTTGGCCATGATAAAAATATCATAAAATAGTCACATCACATTATAAAATAATCAATCATTGTTGACATATCATTCATCTATAACAATAACCAGCACAAAAAGATTCCACCCATGGAACTTGGATTTTCCCCCATAAATGAGTTAGATACTCTCAATCATGGAATCATTTCCAAGACTCCAAACATCCTAATATATCTTATACCATACCTAAATAGAAATACCACATAAATGAACCAATATTAAACCACTTGGTAACTTCCCCAATCTGATGGCCATAAAATCAGTGCCTTGAGCAGAGTTGCTGTAACACCCCAGGTAAATAAAGAATATGGAATTTCCATATTTATCCATATTTGTGAATAAAATATTAATATGACTTTAAATGGGACGCTATGCTCGATGGCGTACCCAACACGCAACAACGAGTTTCTTGGGAATCTTACGTTGCACTCTAATAATAAAATAATATTATTTTAAATGGTAGTTAACATGTAGCTGTTGTATTGGCGGTAATGTATAGAAATAACTAAAATATGATTATATATGTTTTTAAATGTTTTTACATTTATCCAATAAATGATAAAGGCTTAAAATACGGAAAGAATTCAATTTTAGGCGTATATGCCTCAGTTTTCACTAAAGGTTTACTTATCGCCTTTTGATGGAGACCCGTCATTAAATATAGTTTTGTTCACTCTTATACATTCTATTGGACCAAATAAAACTCTTCTTAAGAATTGGGACATCAAAATTTACTTTGTGTAAATTTTTGGTATCTTTCCGATAAAGTTCATTTTTTAATGAATAGTGTAAAATGTTGTATTTTAATTCAAAAATACTTTTTAATCTAATTTATTTATATGATTATATTATCTTTTTAATTGGTTTTGAAGTGAAATTAGAATATATTTTTACCATTTAATCCAATAGTGGTCGATGGAATTCATTTCACTTTGAAATCGGACTTAAACTACTGTCAATCTTTTGATACTTTTTGTTTCATAAAAACACTCTATTTGTTTTGACAGCGGGAATTAATTATTAAATTAATTAATGAAACTTATATGTTTTAAATATTTTAAAATAGACATCATTTTTGAATTTGGAATATCAAATATAGCTTAGGGTGAATTTTTGGTAATTTTCTGAAAAACTTCAATTTTTGATGAATAGTGAACCCACTATGTGGTACTTATAAAAACTGATTTTCCGTTTAAATGAAATTTTGCCACCTTTGTGTTTTGAATTTCAAAAATCCGACATACATGGTTGTAATTAAGAAGTAAAATTTGGTTCAATGGGATTAAAATAATTTTTTGGTTAATAGTAACTTATTAAGTTTTTAATCGCGATTAGAGGTAATTAGTGTAGTTTAAGGTAAGAATAATGTTTTAATAAAATGAAATGACCTAGACACATGTCCTAACCTCATTGGATGTGTCATGGCCGACCAAGACAATCCATGCGTCAACTTGGGGACCCCATGGAGCCACTTTGGTTGGAAAATGACATAAATACCTTTTTATTTAATGATAAAGTAAAAATGACACAAACATGAGATGTTTTACTAAAACAATTTTTACATGGGGTTATACAAGTCATATTTTTGACTATAAATAGTCATTGGAAATCTAAAAATATTTCCTACATAATAGTAGTTTTTTTATAATTTTTATACATTAAATAAATTAAATTATTTATGACATCATGATGATGTAGCGATGACCTCATTATTTAACGATTTAAATAAAATGGAAAGATAATGTAATATCTAAGACCTAAACATGTCCAAAACCTATTGGATGAGTGTATTTAGAACCCTTATCACCTTATTCACGAAATACATCAATGTGGGACCTTTAAAATCCGAAACTCTTTTGAAAATAAAGTAACATTTTGTAACTTTACAAGAGTGCCCCTCCTCTCCTCTTATAAAAGGCCCCCACCTCTACCTCCTTACCCACACTCCCAAAGCCTTTGGCTCGGCCAACCCCTGCCCATTTTGTCTCTACACTTCCCTCTATTACTCCTTGAAGCCTTAATTTGGGAATAAGTCTTCCCAATGAAGCCTTTGAGCTCAAACCAAAGGGAGTTACCCGATTTTAAGGTAATGTCTTCACTTGTGTCCTTTTGTTTTATTTTGCTTCTCCAACCCCCTAAACTCTTTTTATTCATTTATTTTGTAACAAATACAGTATATTAAATATACTATTATGTTTTTATAATAAGTATTCTAGCTACACTTACACACACCTATATCTAATGGTTAAAGAACATATTATTTCCGTGGATGGCGAATTTCTGCCTCCCGAAACGATGATTGTTCAACATTCTTCTAACACCTTCAAAGGTGGCCATTAAGATGACACTATATTTATATATGATATTTAATATGTTTATGTTTTACTTAAGCTTCTGTATTTTTCATTTATGTCATACCTTTATGGTTTCCATTATGGGTAAACGCGATATCTTCATTTAAGAAAGTACGGACTACCGCCCCCTCAAAGTGATTTGATTCGTTAATACCATATGTGGTACGTATAAAGGATATATTTAATGATATTATATATGATACCATACTTTAATTAAAATATTATTATCTATCATTATGTTTTAATTCCCTTAAATATGAAATATAAATGGAAGTAGCGTTCATGCGTACGTACGGCTTACCGTCTCCATGAACGGTACATTTCATTTCTTATCTCAAAATGTTATGTAATATTATAAGTACATATATATAATGGATATATATTTAATATATTACATCTAAATTATGGATATCATTCTGGAATTATAACATATATATATCTCTCTCATTTTGTTTTAATTCCATTAATATGACAAAAAAATGAAAGTAGCGTTCATGCGTACGTACGGCCTACCGTCTCCATGAATGGGGATTTTCGTTTTTTTATCTCCAAATGATATGGAATATTATAAAATAAATATTTACTGGATATATATGATATTTTAATCATTAATACTATTCTGGAAATTATTTACTTATAACTACATGGGCAATCTTTTTTCAAACAAGATCATTTTTGACTCATGTACCAAACATCGGCAAAAACGTCTGATATGAACGAACATTATTAAACAATTATTATAACATTGTAATATGTAATATTAACTGAATAATAATCTCTAAAGGAGGTACTTAGGAAATTATTAATTGACCAAAGTTTATTATTCAGGAATATAAAGAAATGAAGAAGACAAGTTGGACTTGAGGTAAGGGATCTTACTCCTCTCTTTCTTTTTAAGTACACTCTTTTATGCCATTCCTTCTAACGCTCATCTTTCTTGTTATTGGGATGTTATTTTATATTAATCTTACTGTAATTTTTAGGTTCATATGATGAGAGATCCTATTCTCTCTCATCAATCGATTTTGGGAGTTTTGAGTGGCAACGTTAGGCTGCCGAATTTTCGTAAGAGATCTAACCTCTCTCTTTCTTTTTAAGTACTCTCCTTTATGTCACTTCTTTTAAGCTCCTCTTTATTATGTTGGGGGATGTTATTTTATATTACTCTTTCTATAAACTTCATGTTAATATGATGAGATACCCTATTTGATCTCATCAATCCATTTTTGTAAGTTTTATGTGGCGCTGTTAGGCTGCCGAGTTTTCGTAAGGGATTTTTCATCTCACTTTTATTCCCGTGAGATTTATGATACATTTGCCACAATTTCCATTGAGTGGTGTATGTAATTCCCATTATTCTACTCTTTGTGTAATATAATTTTGTTTATGAGTATTTACATCAATTATGTATTGTCCTTCTTTCATGGGGTGTATGTTTTGAAAGATACCCAAGTCGGTAAGGGAACCTTTCACCCTCCTCTTTTTAAAAGACTTATTTTGTTGGGTCTTTTAATTTACATATTTTTATGTTGGAATATGTTCTCATATATTTTTATTGATGTAAATTTTATGTCCAAGTGATGAGATACACTTTTTATCTCTCATGTGACGTCGTCACGATGTCAAGGGAACTTCTTAACCCAATTTTAATTTCTTTGGGTTCAACATGTAGTTATTGAATATATCATCCTTTGAATATGTGTGAATGACCTTTGATTATTTTACACTTAATATCCACTTATATTTGGTGTATTCGTTTGTCACACATAATTATGTAATTGATTTATCCTTAAACCAAGGATGTCATCTTTGTATGGGACTCCGTCTCAATCTCCTTTCATTGAGGCATATTTTGTTTTATACTCAACCTTAATTTATACAGTGTATAAACCCCTTTTACTTTTACGTTTATCCAAAAGGAATCTTTTTTATACGAAGCGTTTTACTAAACGACAAAAGGTAATGTTTTTGTCGTACGTATGCGGCGACAACAACTTCTCCACCGCCGTGACCATTATTTGAGTTTCAGCTTCCTCTACAAGCCATACCATTTTTTTAAAAGAAAAATAAATACCATGTTTTACTTTTCTTTTATTTTGGTATTGAAAATGGTTTTCATAATGTTTTTATTATATCAATGTGTTTTATTGAAATCTTGTGATTGAAATGTGGAAATGTTATGTTTCCTTTATGCATGTTTTATGTGATACGATTATGTTATGGTTCTTGGGCATTATTATGAAGACGGGTGGTTCCGTGATAGACTAAGGGCGGGTGAGCCCGATATAGCTCTTCAATGCATTGGTTAACGTCAAGGAGTGAAACGTTAAGGTTTCTCCGAAGAGATTTAGGGAATATACTGTGATGGGTATTCCAAATGTAACCAAGAGGGTTACTCCCTACGTAAGAATGTTATGAATGCCTCAAGTTACCTTTATGTCATATGATTTATATGATTTATTCATGATTTTATGAGGTATGTTAAAGTGCTTATGTTTTATGGGTAAAGTATGATTTCATTCTTATGTATAAATGTACTCATGTTTCCTTTCCATATTTTTATATCCCTTACTGAGCTTTTTATGCTCATCCCAAGTTTTTGAAATGTTTTTCACAGGTCAAGGGAAGGGTACATGATGTGATGATAGTGTTAAGGATGTGTCAAGAAATAATCCATGTTTTATTTTAAATATGTTTCCGTTGATGGGAATAATGAATACTGTCTTTTATGTAACCACTTTGTTTAAATGTGGAATGTAATGAAAGTTTCATGATCTAATTCTCTAAAACTCTAAACCTGAAAAGATCTTCAATGTGTAATCTTGTAATAATTCAATATTAAGTAAGGTTTAAGGCTGGGGCCTTATAGTTGGTATCAAAGGTCGGTTTAGATAACTTTAGAGGTTAGGGTATTCTCTAAGCACAAGTGACATTACCATAATGGTTAGGATTTCAGAAAGAGTCCTAGTTTTAGATAAAGTGAATGAGTAAGTATATCTTAGTGTTTATATTCCTCATTATAACATGATTGTTATGTTGATATACTCACACTGACCTTTTTGGTTTTAGTAAATGGCTGGATCTAGCAGGCACCAAAGTGACAATGGGTTTGAAGGAAACTGTGGTGGTTCTCTGATTAAGAGACTGGATGAGATGGGGGATTCAATGAGGAATCTCATGGTTATTCTAAACCAACTATCAAGGAGTGATGATCAACCACTTCAACCTTGGTGAGTTCTCTAATGCATCATCTACGAGATGGCCAACTCGATGTGGAAATTCAGGTAATAATTATTAAGGTAACCATTAGGGTTTATATGATCCTTACTTTTTAGGTAATTATGGGTTACTCTATGATATGATGGAAAATGAAAGGAATGAGATAAACTTGAGGTTAAAATATGTTATGATCATTTTTGAAGATTTTATCTCTTTTTGGGGGATGTTTTAAGAATTATATAGTTTTGGAAAAAGGACAACATGCAGACCGTGTGACAACCCGTCGCGTCGGACAAAGCTGCGGGAATCGAACCCACAACCAAAGTGCGACTGGTATTTATCACCTACCACTAAACTATGTGAAGTCTCTGGTTAGTTTGACTGATTCTTTTTAGTTATATGATTTTATGAATTAAGAGTAAGTTTATTTTGGGATATTTGTGAAAATGATTAACCTATCATGGAGGATATGTGATTAGGTTAATTACTTTTCAATACGAGAATTTAAGAGCAACTGATGTTGTTTGGAGATAAATGTTACGATATAACTTGGAAGAATATGTGACTAAATCCCTCAAATATTTGGGTTTCAATCTTATTTTGGTTTACTTTGAATAATTTTATGGACAAATTGATTATAGAATGGTCCTCGTTGAACTTTGGGTTTTGTTGGACAAATTTTGGAGGTTAAAAATAGATTTTATTTTTATAAAGGGTTATCCTTTTCTGGATTATCTGATCTTGTACTAACCTTTTTGGTTTTGGTTTTGGTTAAAGTCTAAAGACATGGGAAGTATATAGTTCTCTTTATTTGATTAGGTGATTCTCTAGAAGTTGATTATAGTACTCTTAATGCGAACAAGTCTTCCTAGATACTCGTCTTCTGGAAAAAAAATATGAGTTTGATTAAGGAATCTAGTAAAAGTTTAAAGTCAACATGATAAGTGATTATGTTTCCTTATGAATAAATTCCTCAATAAAAAGTAACTTAAAACAAAAAATTTGTCTATTAAATTTTCCTACTGAGGAATCGAATACCGTTTAACTCATCACAAGTTTGTGATTTTCTTGTGGTTAACTTTCTCCTAAAAATGTTTTCTATCACTCTCCATCAGAACATGACCCTATGTTTTCTCCTCCGTGTCCATGTTTTCATACTTGGAATCCCATTATGGGTTAACTCGGGTGACCTTTGTACTTATCTTTCTTTATTTTAAAGTTATTGTTTTACCGACTCTTGTTCCGATGTTGGACTTTCAAGGATGTTTCCAAGCTCAATTTTAAAAATTGTGAGGACGCAATTCCCAAAAGGGGAGAAGGATGTAACACCCTAGGTAAATAAAGAATATGACATTTCCATATTTATCCATATTTGTGAATAAAATATTAATATGACTTTAAAGGGGACGCTACGCTCGATGGCGTACCCAACACGCAACAACGAGTTTCTTGGGAATCTTACGTTGCACTCTAATAATAAAATAATATTATTTTAAATGGTAGTTAACATGTAGTCGTTGTATTGGCGGGAATGGATATAAATAACTAAAATATGATTATATATGTTTTTAAATGTTTTTACATATATCCAATAAATGATAAAGGCTTAAAATATGGAAAGAATTCAATTTTAGGCGTATATGCCCTAGTTTTCACTAAACGTTCACTTATCGCCTTTTGATGGCGAACCATCATTAAATATAGTTTTTTTCACTCTTATACATTCTATTGGACCAAATAAAACTCTTCTTAAGAATTGGGACATCAAAATTTACTTTGTGTAAATTTTTGGTATCTTTCCGATAAAGTTCATTTTTTAATGAATAGTGTAAAATGTTGTATTTTAATTCAAAAACTCTTTTTAATCTAATTTATTTATATGATTAGATTATCTTTTGAATTGGTTTTAAAGTGAAATTAGAATATATTTTTACCATTTAATCCAATAGTGGTCGATGGAATTAATTTCACGTTGAAATCGGACTTAAACTAGTGTCAATCTTTTGATACTTTTTGTTTCATAAAAACACGCTATTTGTTTTGACAGCCGGAATTAATTATTAAATTAATTAATTCAACTTATATGTTTTGAATTTTGTAAAATAGAAATCATTTTTGAATTCAGAATATCAAATATATCTTAGGGTTAATTTTTGGTAATTTTCTGAAAAACTTCAATTTTTGATGAATAGTGAAACCACTAGGTGGTACTTATAAAAACTGATTTTCCGTTTAAATGAAATTTTTCCACCTTTGTGTTTTGAATTTCAAAAATCCAACATACATGGTTGTCATTAAGAATTAAAATTTGGTTCAATGGGATTAAGATAATTTTTTGGTGAATAGTAACTTATTAAGTTTTTAATCGCGATTAGAGGTAATTAGTGTAGTTTAAGGTAAGAATAATGTTGTAATAAAATGAAAAGACCTAGAAACATGTCCTAACCTCATTGGATGTGTCATGGCCGACCAAGACAATCCATGGGTCAACTTGGGGACCCCATGGAGCCACTTTGGTTGGAAAATGACATAAATACCTTTTTATTTAATGATAAAGTAAAAATGACACAAACATGAGATGTTTTACTAAAACAATTTTTACATGGGTTTATACAAGTAATATTTTTTACTATAAATATTCATTGGAAATCTAAAAGGATTTCGTACATCATAGTAGATTTTTATAATTTTTAGACATTAAATAAATTAAATTATTTATGACATCATGATGATGCAGCGATGACCACATTATTTAACGATTTAAATAAAATGGAAAGATAATGTAATATCTAAGACCTACACATGTCCAAAACCTATTGGATGAGTGGATTTCGAACGCTTATCACCTTATTCACGAAATACATCAATGTGGGACCTTTAAAATCCGAAACTCTTTTGAAAATAAAGTAACATTTTGTAACTTTACAAGAGTGCCCCTCCTCTCCTCTTATAAAATGCCCCCACCTCTACCTCCTTACCCACACTCCCAAAGCATTTGGCTCAGCCAAACCCTGCCCATTTTGTCTCTCCACTTCCCTCTATTACTCCTTGAAGCCTCACTTTGGGCATAAGTCTTCCCAAGGAAGCCTTTGAGCTCAAACCAAAGGGAGTTACCCGATTTTAAGGTAATGTCTTCACTTGTGTCCTTTTGTTTTATTTTGCTTATCCAACCCCCTAAACTCTTTTTATTCATTTATTTTGTAACAAATACAGTATCTTCAATATACTATTATGTTTTTATAATAATTATTCGAGCTACACTTACACACACCTACATCTAATGGTTAAATAACATACTATTTCCGTGGATGGCGAATTTCTGCCTCCCGAAATGATGATTGTTCAACATTCTTCTAACACCTTCAAAGGTGGCCATTAAGATGACACTATATTTATATATGATATTTAATATGTTTATGTTTTAATTAAGCTTCTGTATTTTTCATTTATGGCGTACCTTTATGGTTTCCATTATGGGTAAACGCGATATCTTCATTTAAGGAAGTGCAGACTACCGCCCCCTCAAAGTGATTTGATTCATTAATACCATATGTGGTACGTAAAAAGGATATATTTAATGATATTATATATGATGCCATACTGTAATTAAAATACTATTATCTATCATTATGTTTTAATTCCCTTAAATATGAAATAGAAATGGAAGTAGCGTTCATGCGTACGTACGGCTTACCGTCTCCATGAACGGTACATTTCATTTCTTATCTCAAAATGTTATGTAATATTATAAGTACATATATATAATGGATATATAAGTAATATATTACATCTAAATTATGGATATAATTCTATAATTATAACATATATATATATCTCTCTCATTTTGTTTTAATTCCATTAATATGACAAAAAATGAAAGTAGCGTTCATGCGTACGTACTGCCCATTATTATACTCTTTGTTTAATATAATTTTGTTTATGATTATTTACATCAATGATGTATTGTCCTTCTTTCATGGGGTGTATGCTTCGAAAGATACCCATGTCGGTAAGAGAACCTTTCACCCTCCTCTTTAAAAGACTTCTTTTGTTGGGTCTTTTAATTTACATATTGTTATGTTGGGATATGTTCTCATATATCCTTATTGATGTAAATTTTATGTCCAAGTGATGAGATACACTTTTTATCTCTCATGTGAAGCCGTCACGATGTCAAGGGAACTTCTTAACCCAATTTCAGTTTCTTTGGGTTCAACATGTAGTTATTGAATATGTCATCCTTTGAATATGTGTGAATGACCTTTGATTATTTTACACTTAATATCCACTTATATTTGGTGTATTCATTTGTCACACATAATTATGTAATTGATTTATCCTTAAACCAAGGATATCATCTTTGTATGGGACTTCGTCTCAATCTCCTTTCATTGAGGCATATTTTGTTTCATACTCAACCTTCTTTTATACGATGTATAAACCCCTTTTACTTTTACGTTTATCCAAAAGGAATCTTTTTTATACGAAGCATTTTACTAAACGACAAAAGGTAATGTTTTTGTCGTACGTATTCGGCGACAACGACTTCTCCACCACCGTGACCATTATTTGAGTTTCGGCTTCCTCTACAAGCCATACCATTTTTTCTAAAAGAAAAATAAATACCATGTTTTAATTTTCTTTTATTTTGGTATTGAAAATGGTTTTCATAATGTTTTTATTATATCAATGTGTTTTATTGAAATCTTGTGATTGAAATGAGGAAATGTTATGTTTCCTTTATGCATGTTTTATGTGATACGATTATGTTATGGTTCTTGGGCATTATTATGAAGACGGGTGGTTCCGTGATAGACTAAGGGCGGGTGAGCCCGATATAGCTCTCAAATGCATTGGGTAACGTGAAGGAGTGAAACGTTAAGGTTTCTCCGAAGAGATTTAGGGAATATATTGTGATGGGTATTCCAAATGTAACCAAGAGGGTTACTCCCTACGTAAGAATGTTATGAATGCCTCAAGTTACCTTTATGTCATATGATTTCTATGATTTATTCATGATTTTATGAGGTATGTTAAAGTGCTTATGTTTTATGGGTAAAGTATGATTTCATTCTTATGTATAAATGTACTCATGTTTCCTTTCCATATTTTTATATCCCTTACTGAGCTTTTTATGCTCATCCCAAGTTTTTGAAATGTTTTTCATAGGTCAAGGGAAGGGTACATGATGTGATGATAGTGTCAAGGATGTGTCAAGAAATAATCCATGTTTTATTTTAAATATGTTTCCGTTGATGGGAATAATGAATACTGTCTTTTATGTAACCACTTTGTTTAAATGTGGAATGTAATGAAAGTTTCATGATCTAATTCTCTAAAACTCTAAACCTGAAAAGATCATCAATGTGTAATCTTGTAATAACTCAAGATTAAGTAAGGTTTAAGGCTGGGGCCTTATAGTTGGTATCAAAGGTTGGTTTAGATAACTTTAGAGGTTAGGGTATTCTCTAAGCACAAGTGACATTACCATAATGGTTAGGATTTCAGAAAGAGTCCTAGTTTTAGATAAAGTGAATGAGTAAGTATATCTTAGTGTTTATCTTCCTCATTAGTACATGATGGTTATGTTGATATACTCACACTGACCTTTTTGGTTTTAGTAAATGGTTGGATCTAGCAGGCACCAAAGTGACAATGGGTTTGAAGGAAACTGTGGTGGTTCTCTGATTAAGAGACTGGATGAGATAGGGGATTCAATGAGGAATCTCATGGTTTTTCTAAACCAACTATCAAGGAGTGATGATCAACCACTTCAACCTTGGTGAGTTCTCTAATGCATCATGTACGAGATGGCCAACTCGATGTGGAAATTCAGGTAATAATTATTAAGGTAACCATTAGGGTTTATATGATCCTTACTTTTTAGGTAATTATGGGTTACTCTATGATATGATGGAAAATGAAAGGAATGAGATAAACTTGAGGTTAAAATATGTTATGATCATTTTTTAAGATTTTATCTCTTTTTGGGGGATGTTTTAAGAATTATATAGTTTTGGAAAAAGGACAACATGCAGACCGTGTGACAACCCGTCGCGTCGGACAAAGCTGCGGGAATCGAACCCACAACCAAAGTGCGACTGGTATTTATCGCCTACCACTGGACTACGTGAAGTCCCGGGTTAGTTTGACTGATTATTTTTAGTTATATGATTTTATGAATTAAGAGTAAGTTGATTTTGGGTTATTTATGAAAATTATTAACCTATCATGGAGGATATGTGATTAGGTTAATTACTTTTCAATACGAGAATTTAAGAGCAACTGATGTTGTTTGGAGATAAATGTTACGATATAACTTGGAAGAATATGTTACTAAATCCCTCAAATATTTGGGTTTCAATCTTAGTTTGGTTTAGTTTGAAGAATTTTATGGACAAATTGATTATAGAATGGTCCTCGTTGAACTTTGGGTTTTGTTGGACAAATTTTGGAGATTAAAAATAGATTTTCTTTTTATAAAGGGTTATCCTTTTCTTGATTATCTGATCTTGTACTAACCTTTTTGGTTTTGGTTTTGTCTAAAGTCTAAATACATGGGAAGTATATAGTTCTCTTTAGTGGATTAGGTGATTCTCTAGAAGTTGATTATAGTACTCTTAATTCGAACAAGTCTTCCTAAATACTCGTCTTTTGGAAAAAATATGAGTTTGATTAAGGAATCTAGTAAAAGTTTAAAGTAAACATGATAAGTGATTATGTTTCCTTATGAATAAATTCCTCAATAAAAAGTAACTTAAAACAAAAAAATTCTATTAACTTTTCCTACTGAGGAATCGAATACCGTTTAACCCATCACAAGTTTGTGATTTTCTTGTTGTTAACTTTCTCCTAAACATGTTTTCTATCACTCTCCATCAGAACATGACCCTATGTTTTCTCCTCCGTGTCCATGTTTTCATACTTGGAATCCCAGTATGGGTTAACTCGGGTGACCTTTGTACTTATCTTTCTTTATTTTAAAGTTATTGTTTTATCGACTCTTGTTCCGATGTGGGACTTTCAAGGATGTTTCCAAGCTCAATTTTAAAAATTGCGAGGACGCAAATCCCAAAAGGGGGGAAGTATGTAACACCCTAGGTAAATAAATAATATGAAATTTCCATATTTATCCATATTTGTGAATAAAATATTAATATGACTTTAAAGTGGATGCTACGCTCGATGGCGTACCCAACACGCAACAACGAGTTTCTTGGGAATCTTACGTTGCACTCTAATAATAAAATAATATTATTTTAAATGGTAGTTAACATGTAGTCGTTGTATTGGAGGGAATGGATAGAAATAAATAAAATATGATTATATATGTTTTTAAATGTTTTTCATATATCCAATAAATGATAATGGCTTAAAATATGGAAAGAATTCAATTTTAGACGTATATGCCCTAGTTTTCACTAAAGGTTCACTTATCGCCTTTTGATGGCGAACCATCATTAAATATAGTTTTTTTCACTCTTATAAATTCTATTGGACCAAATAAAACTCTTCTTAAGAATTGGGACATCAATATTTACTTTGTGTAAATTTTTGGTATCTTTCCGATAAAGTTCATTTTTTAATGAATAGTGTAAAATGTTGTATTTTAATTCAAAAACTCTTTTTAATCTAATTTATTTATATGATTAGATTATATTTTGAATTGGTTTTAAAGTGAAATTAGAATATATTTTTACCATTTAATCCAATAGTGGTCGATGGAATTAATTTCACGTTGAAATCGGACTTAAACTAGTGTCAATCTTTTGATACTTTGTTTTCATAAAAACACGCTATTTGTTTTGACAACGGGAATTAATTATTAAATTAATTAATGCAACTTATATGTTTTGAATTTTGTAAAATAGAAATCATTTTTTAATTCAGAATATCAAATATAGCTTAGGGTGAATTTTTGGTAATTTTCTGAAAAACATCAATTTTTGATGAATAGTGAAACCACTAAGTGGTACTTATAAAAACTGATTTTCCGTTTAAATGAAATTTTTCCACCTTTGTGTTTTGAATTTCAAAAATCCGACATACATGGTTGTCATTAAGAAGTAAAATGTGGTTCAAGGGGATTAAAATAATTTTTTGGTGAATAGTAACTTATTAAGTTTTTAATCGTGATTAGAGGTAATTAGTGTAGTTTAAGGTAAGAATAATGTTGTAATAAAATGAAATGACCTAGAAACATGTACTAACCTCATTGGATGTGTCATGGCCGACCAAAAAAATCCATGGGTCAACTTGGGGACCCCATGGAGCCACTTTGGTTGGAAAATGACATAAATACCTTTTTATTTAATGATAAAGTAAAAATGACACAAACATGAGATGTTTTACTAAAACAGTTTTTACATGGGGTTATACAAGTAATATTTTTGACTATAAATAGTAATTGGAAATCTAAAAAGATTTCGTACATCATAGTAGTTTTTTTATAATTTTTAGATATTAAATAAATTAAATTATTTATGACATCATGATGATGCAGCGATGACCTCATTATTTAACGATTTAAATAAAATGGAAAGATAATGTAATATCTAAGACCTACACATGTCCAAAACCTATTGGATGAGTGGATTTCGAACCCTTATCACCTTATTCACGAAATACATCAATGTGGGACCTTTAAAATCCGAAACTCTTTTGAAAATAAAGTAACATTTTGTAACTTTACAAGAGTGCCCCTCCTCTCCTCTTATAAAAGGCCCCCACCTCTACCTCCTTACCCACACTCCCAAAGCCTTTGTCTCGGCCAAACCCTTCCCATTTTGTCTCTCCACTTACCTCTCTTACTCCTTGAAGCCTTACTTTGGGCATAAGTCTTCCCAAGGAAGCCTTTGAGCTCAAACCAAAGGGAGTTATCCGATTTTAAGGTAATGTCTTCACTTGTGTCCTTTTGTTTTATTTTGCTTCTCCAACCCCCTAAACTATTTTTATTCATTTATTTTGTAACAAATACATTATCTTCAATATACTATTATGTTTTTATAAGAAGTATTCGAGCTACACTTACACACACATACATCTAATGGTTAAAGAACATATTATTTCCGTGGATGGCGAATTTCTACCTCCCGAAATGATGATTGTTCAACATTCTTCTAACACCTTCAAAGGTGGCCATTAAGATGACACTACATTTATATATGATATTTAATATGTTTATGTTTTACTTAAGCTTCTGTATTTTTCATTTATGGCGTACCTTTATGGTTTCCATTATGGGTAAACGCGATATCTTCATTTAAGGAAGTGCGGACTACCGCCCCCTCAAAGTGATTTGATTCGTTAATACCATATGTGGTACGTATAAAGGATATATTTAATGATATTATATATGATACCATACTATAATTAAAATACTATTATCTATCATTATGTTTTAATTCCCTTAAATATGAAATAGAAATGGAAGTAGCGTTCATGCGTACGTACGGCTTACCGTCTCCATGAACGGTACATTTCATTTCTTATCTCAAAATGTTATGTAATATTATAAGTACATATATATAATGGATATATATGTAATATATTACATCTAAATTATGGATATAATTCTGGAATTATAACATATATATATCTCTCATTTTGTTTTAATTCCATTAATATGACAAAAAAATGAAAGTAGCGTTCATGCGTACGTACGGCCTACCGTCTCCATGAACGGTGATTTTCGTTTTTTTATCTCCAAATGATATGGAATAGTATAAAATGAATATTTACTGGATATATATGATATTTTAATCATTAATAATATTCTGGAAATTATTTACTTATAACTTCATGGACAATCTTTTTTCAAACAAGATCATTTTTGACTCATGTACCAAACATCGGCAAAAACGTCTGATATGAACCAACATTATTAAACAATTATTATAAAATTATAATATGTAATATGAACTGAATAATAATATCTAAAGGAGGTACTTAGGAAATTATTAATTGACCAAAGTTTAATATTCGGGAATATAAAGAAACGAAGAAGACAAGTTGGACTTGAGGTAAGGGATCTTACTCCTCTCTTTCTTTTTAAGTACACTCTTTTATGCCATTCCTTCTAAAGCTCATCTTTCTTGTTATTGGGATGTTATTTTATATTAATCTTACTGTAACTTTTATGTTCATATGATGAGAGACCCTATTCTCTCTCATCAATCCATTTTGGGAGTTTTGAGTGGCACCGTTAGGCTGCCGAATTTTCGTAAAAGATCTAACCTCTCTCTTTCTTTTTAAGTACTCTCCTTTATGTCACTTATTTTAAGCTCCTATTTGTTATGTTGGGGATGTTCTTTTATATTACTCTTTCTATAAACTCTATGTTAATATGCTGAGATACCCTATTTGATCTCATCAATCCATTTTTGTATGTTTTATGTGGCGCTGTTAGGCTGCTGAGTTTTCGTAAGGGATTTTTCGTCTCACTTTTATTCCCGTGAGATTTATGCTACATTTGCCACAATTTCCTTTGAGTGGTGTATATACTGACCATTATTCTACTCTTTGTGTAATATAATTTCATTTATGAGTATTTACATCAATGATGTATTGTCCTTCTTTCATGGGGTGTATGTTTTGAAAGATACCCAAGTCGGTAAGGGAACCTTTCACCCTCCTCTTTTTAAAAGACTTCTTTTGTTGGGTCTTTTAATTTACATATTTTTATGTTGGTATATGTTCTCATATATCCTTATTGATGTAAATTTTATGTCCAAGTGATGAGATACACTTTTTATCTCTCATGTGACGCCGTCAGGATGTCAAGGGAACTTCTTAACCCAATTTCAATTTCTTTGGGTTCAACATGTAGTTATTGAATATGTCATCCTTTGAATATGTGTGAATGACCTTTGATTATTTTACACTTAATATCCACTTATATTTGGTGTATTCGTTTGTCACAGATAATTATGTAATTGATTTATCCTTAAACCAAGGATATCATCTTTGTATGGGACTTCGTCTCAATCTCCTTTCATTGAGGCATATTTTGTTTTATACTCAACCTTCTTTTATACGGTGTATAAACCCCTTTGAATTTTACGTTTATCCAAAAGGAATCATTTTTATACAAAGCGTTTTACTAAACGACTAAAGGTAATGTTTTTGTCGTACGTATGCGGCGACAACGACTTCTCCGCCGCCGTGACCATTATTTGAGTTTCGGCTTCCTCTACAAGCCATACCATTTTTTTAAAAGAAAAATAAATACCATGTTTTAATTTTCTTTTATTTTGGTATTGAAAATGGTTTTCATAATGTTTTTATTATATCAATGTGTTTTATTGAAATCTTGTGATTGAAATGTGGAAATGTTATGTTTCCTTTATGCATGTTTTATGTGATACGATTATGTTATGGTTCTTGGGCATTATTTTGAAGACGGGTGGTTTCATGATAGACTAAGGGCGGGTGAGCCCGATATAGCTCTACAATGAATTGGGTAATGCGAATGAGTGAAACGTTAAGGTTTCTCCGAAGAGATTTAGGGAATATACTGTGATGGGTATTCCAAACGTAACCAAGAGGGTTACTCGCTACGTAATAATGTTATGAATGCCTCAAGTTACCTTTATGTCATATGATTTCTATGATTTATTCATGATTTTATGAGGTATGTTAAAGTGCTTATGTTTTATGGGTAAAGTATGATTTCATTCTTATGTATAAATGTACTCATGTTTCCTTTCCATATTTTTATATCCCTTACTGAGATTTTTATGCTCATCCCAAGTTTTTGAAATGTTTTTCACAGGTCAAGGGAAGGGTACATGATGTGATGATAGTGTCAAGGATGTGTCAAGAAAGAATCCATGTTTTATTTTAAATATGTTTCTGTTGATGGGAAGAATGAATACTGTCTTTTATGTAACCACTTTTTTTAAATGTGGAATGTAATGAAAGTTTCATGATCTAATTCTCTAAAACTCTAAACCTGAAAAGATCCTCAATGTGTAATCTTGTAATAACTCAATATTAAGTAAGGTTTAAGGCTGGGGCCTTATAGTTGCCAGAAAACCTCATACATGCCTCCCCATATGCCAAAGG
The DNA here is from genome assembly GCA_963277665.1 of Viscum album. Lineage (NCBI taxonomy): Eukaryota > Viridiplantae > Streptophyta > Magnoliopsida > Santalales > Viscaceae > Viscum > Viscum album. Next base: position 908,571,326 of record OY728123.1, on the reverse strand, counting down.
CTTCAAAATAGATGCAAGGGCCTAATAGGTCATGTGAGGAGACTATACCCACTATATTAGAGTAATCCATAGCATATACAATACAAAATAACGAAATCAATGAATAATAATCAATAAACATGAATTACCATCCACTTCCTATAACTAATTATAAGGCCACAACTAAACAATAAATATTTTATTCCATTTAATATAGTTCCAAGGGAAAGGAAATACAAAAAATGAATAGAAGATGAATAATAACCAAGATGTGTCCAGATATTATGTCTGGTTTCCACATTCATGAACATCCCAGGACTAATTCAACCCTCTAGTATATAATTTTTTCCCTTGTCCTGACCTGCAACCATGATGTCTACAAGGGACCCAATGGTTGCCCAAGTAGGATGTGATTAATACTCTATATGAAACCCACAATGGTTTATATAAAATATTTACTTTAAACAGGTAGTGTATGCATGTTCTAAAATATTAACAATATAAATTAAAGGAAAACTAGGTTCCACTAGTTAAAAATGTTTACTTAATTTATCTATATCATTTAATCTATGGGTTGGGAAGTCCATTTATAACCCAATGACATAAGATGGTCAACCACTATGAATAAGAGGATAATTCATGTTCCATTTCATTCTAGGGAAAAAAATTTCACAGTAATTATATCACACTTAAATTAGAAACATAGTCTATATATTATCAAATAATAAAACCATTAGGGTAATAGAGCCACAGTATAACTTCAAAACCCATTAATTCTTGGGGTAGGCCTTAGGGAATCAATCCAACCTTACCCATGGGTACATAACCTCATGTCAATACCCCACAAACCACAAATTCATGTGCACTATTTTTATCTATGATTCATCACCTAAACCATTTCACAAAACATAGTATATCAACACACATAACATTTACATATCATTGTTTGATCAATATAATAATCATCTTCATGCCTTAACCCAATTACATATTCTAATATATAGGCCTTAACTCGTTTACATATTTCCATTTCCAATCATAATTCATTTAAGAGACTCATATTAATTCATTTAACTCATTTCCATTATTCGAATCTACCCTATATTCCTTGTATATAACTAGATAAAAATACCATGAATTCCATTTAATACCCAATATAAAGTTTCAACACATTTACTACGGGATATAGGTCATAAAAAATCAATTCTAGACTTAACATTTGAATTTCCATGTTCAAGGAGCACCACATCCCATGGTTAGCCCTTAACCCAACCAAATCAACCTCAACACATCCCATTGGGATCATGAGGGGTTGTATAAAACATTAAACCAAAAAATGTATCATTAATAACATGGTGAACCAAGTGGGAAACATAAAATCACAATGAAAAACCACATACACTTTAACAATCATCAAGACTATGGGATATACCTTGAAGACCACCCTCCTCAATTTTGAAGTCGAATACTTTCTTAACACAAGAATTTGATTTAAATTCAAACACTATTCAAAGACTTAACCTATTATCCACTGGAAAAAAGATGTGTTTAGGTATTTAGAAGAAGAATCTCAACAATACAAATCCCAATTCAAAGAATATAAGTAATATGGGTTTTAAACTCACCCAAAGATTTGGAAACCAAAAAACCAACAAATGACCTAGAAATGAAGGAGATTGGTCCTTGGGATTCTTAGGTATATTTGTTTCTTCCCAATGGATGTATAATGAAAAAATAAGGTAAATAATGAGTCAGAAAATTTATGGTCTGGTAAGAAATAATAGTAAATTCACACTTTTAAAGGGGCACACAGTTTAAAAGCACAGTTGGAAAAATAGTGCGCTAATCATGCACCATCGTCTATCTAAGAGGGCTTCTCAGCCACACAGTTACATGGGGATCTCAGATAGTCTGATTAACCATTATCATACTATGTAGGATGGATCTATCCAAGCCTACATGTTTTATCCTTCCCCCTTGAGTGTTTTGTTCAAACTGTGGACCCCTCCTCTAGGCATGGACGGTTTGGGTGCATGGTTACTACTAACCATGCTCCAACCAATCAACATGAACTAGACAGACATATTTACCTTTAATTCATGTACCAAACCCCTAGAACACCCCTAATACTCCTTACACACTAGGAAAACATTCCATTAATCAAATACAAGATACTTAAAACAAATCATAAAAAATAACATTCATTAAGAATTTTTGGGATATTACATGGTTGATACCATAAAAATATATCCCTAGGTGTGCATAAAAATCCTTAAAAGATGATTTCATTGATGACAAATAGATTTAAAATGAAAATTTAACATTTCTTTGAAAACATGATATAATATCATTTTCATTATATAACATTTTAATTAAAAATAAAAAGAATATTTTTAAATTACTTTTCTATGAAAATAATCAATTAACATTCTAATGAATTCATTAAGTCAAATAGTGGTTTGGATGGTGGTAAATTCATTTCATTATATATACTATAAAATAATTCATTTCTTTTACACATTTCTAAAAATTGAAAATGGACTGGTTAAAAAAATATTGTTTAAATAGTTTCCCTTTTAAACCATTTTAAATAAATTATATTATAGTGAAAGTTTCCTTTTTAAAAGATTTCAACTATAGGTAAGAACTTCTATAAAACAATTTTTAAGAGTATGGAAGTTGAGGAAAAGGATCATAAAAAAAGGGAAAATAAGGTCAATATTTCCTTAACTTTATTTTCTTGGTCATTTTAGTAACCAAAAAAAGTAAAGTTGCAATAATAAATAAAATATCTAAAAATAACTTAGGATATTAAAAATTATGTGTTTCAAAAGACATGTTCCATATAATTTCCATCAATTGAAATTGAATCATAGACAATCTATATAAAAAAATTTGAATCATAAATCCATTACTGATTTGGTAAAATTTGATTAATAACACCCATCAATGAAATATAAACAAATGATTTTTTAGAAAACATGATCATAAGGATATTTAGGATACAATATATTTAAGGGGTAGTACAAACACCTCATAAAATAAAATATGTTAATAAAAAACATATGTTCCAGAGAAGATAATTTGATAAGATAAATCGTTACAATGTTGGTAACATTTGGATAAAATCATATTGGATGGTGTAAATTGAATTGGGACATTAAATATAATGAATTTAGAAGGATCCATGATACCTCATGTCAAAGGTGAAGTATAAAAACCTCATGAATTTAATAAATTTATATGAATTTTAAAATCCCAATAATTTTTATTATGAAAATTTTAAATGAAACTCAGGGGTAGTATATACTCCACAAAAGGTAAACAAGTGTTGAATGTGTCAGGTGTCTTATAGAAATAAATGTGAGGGTAGAAACCCTTGCCAAAATTCCAACATCCTGAATCGAGTACCACACACTAGTGCCCCGAGTTGGACCGCTACGTGAGTTCAATCACACCTCCATAGATTCCAGAGGATGCCGACTAGTAGTGAGGGTATATTATCGATCATAGAGAGGCTATACCCTCTTTAATCAGATTAATGCACCAGTAGAAATTAGTACACAAAATTCAAAATGATAAAACATAATTAGAATATTACTAGTATCACAAGATAACCCAAAACTAGAATAAAATATCAAAACTAAATAGTATATATTCCATCCTAAAGTACGTTCCAAGATTCAAAATGTAACTCAAAAGTAAGGAAACTAGCGACTCCCAAGAGTGTCCCAAACCACTTGTTGTTCCCTCATCCATGCTCCATACCAACACATTCATCAAACACAATGAATTTTCCCTTAACCTGTCCTATAACCATGAAATATATTTAGGTACCAATCAATAATCCTGAGTAGGGTGTGAGTACAACACAATAGTCCACCACCAATGGATTATCAAAACAATATCCATTCAAACAGTGTATTAATTTGTAGAGAAATAAATACATTGCATATGTAAATATTTATGACATTATAAATTATACATTATTTAATGGAATAAACCCAAGGGTTCCCGAGGACACACGAACCTTAATAACTGCTTCAGATCATACTAGAGTCTAAACCATGTCACATATAAAATGCACCATTCCTTTTAAAATTCATCATTTATTGTCCATTTCATTTCAATTCAAAATATGGCTAATTGGAACTATAGTCTAATTCCACTATTTTGGGTGTAGATTGTAATATCTAGCTCCCTATGTATATTTGAATCATCAGTCCTAGCCTTACACCTCATATCACAAGGGTATTTGGAGTCTCATCCCATGTTCGACACTCACTACCTCATATGGGTATTTGGAGACTCAATCCCTATCCAACACATGGTTATCACATAGCTGGGTATTTGGAGCCTCATTCCCCATACCAAACATAATTAATGCACTGATGGGTATTTGGAACCGTCATCTATGTCCCACAAATGTCTAACACAGACATGGGTATTTAGATCCTTCATCGGTGTCTCATAGATATTTAACACACATATGTTTATTTGAAGCCTCAGCCCCTGTCCCGCACATATTTAACACATTGATAGGTATTTGGATCCCTAGTCCATATCCCAATTTAATTTAACACAGCGATGGGTATTTGGAGCCTCAACCTCTATCCCATACATATTTAACACATAAATGAATATATCACAATATCACATGTTTCACAATATCATGTTAATTTATTCATCATTTATTTAATCAATTCCAAAAAATTCACATTCATATCAATTATTTAATTAATTCGAAAATTATTTAACAACTTCAATTTCATTACTTAATTAGACAATTAATTAATCACATCAATGATTATATAAATAAAACAATCTACATTAATTAATTCAACAATTAATTATTCAATTTCACAATCTCAATATCTCAACAATTAATTTTATAACTAATCATTCCATATCAATCTATTCAAAATCCCAATTTCAAAAATCTATTAATTAATTAATATTCCAAATTAATTAATTCAATGATGGAAAATAGAATTTCTAATAAACCAACAGAATTTATAAAATTACATAAGTGTAATGGAATAAATACATTGTGATCTTAATTATAGACCACCTACCTCAATTCATCAATGATAAATCGCCTGATGGAAATCCCCAAATTTGAATGGAATAACAAAGTCAAACGAGATCTGGATCTAAAACCTAATTCTAGATCAAAAAAATCAAGATCTTCTTGATATATAACAAGATATATAATACTAGATCCAGATTTAAAAAACAATGTTTATATTTATCAAAACATGAGAATAACTTACCTTAAAGGAAGGGTGAATGATAGAATAAGATAGGGATAATAATCGAGATGATATCCACATACCTCTAGGGGTGAACATATCTGTTCCAGACTTTGAATAACCATGAACGGAGGTCAAGAGGGGATTAGATTCATATGGGGGGGCTCTGAAATATTGAAAGGTCTTCAAGGGGAGAATGGGAGTCGATATGGGTGATTTCCGGAAGTTTAGGTAATATTAAAATTGGTTTTTAGGTGAATTAAAAATTCATGAAACATTTCTTGTGAATGGGAACAAAGATTCACCTATCCATGTGCTATATCCATGAACCTCTTATAGAGGTGGTGCACGGTTTTTTTTTCAGGTGCATGGTTTGAAAAATAGTGTTCTATCCTTACAAAACCCTTTTGTCTAGGGTTGCACAATTTACTGGGCCATGGAACATAGTTAGGAAAAATCAAGTGTCAATAGTGTTTTGCCCTGTTTATTCCATTTTTCTCAAATGTTCACCCAAACACATCCCACTATAAAACCCAAACAATTTTTGATAAAAAAATAAAAAGATAATACCTAAAAAAATATTAATACATCTCTAAAAAGGTCAGGATCCTACAATCTCCCCCTTATAGTTCCTTATCCTTGATCTATACCCCTAGCTATATCTAATATTCTAAGTAAAAAATATTGGGTCATTAGGCCCTCATATATTTTTCTCTCTCCAATGTTTCCTATTCACATGCCCATGCCCCCACAATATATGATCTATCAAAGTAGCCATTCCCCAAAACACATTCTTACAATAATCCAACACATGTATTATATTTCACCAAAGGACACATCTATTTTTATCCCAATATCATCCACCTCGATCACATGTAAATGTTCAGGGTGATACTGCTATACTTTTCACACAAGGAAAAAATCATGCATAGAAATGTATCTCTGTAGATGAGCCAATCTATATTCCATATACCCAACTCCACAACTTCAAATGGTCCAACGTACTTGGGTGCTAGCTTACCCCATCTCCATATCCTATGGTGACCCAACCTAGGTGAAACCTGAAGGAATACATGATCTCCCTCTATAGACTCTAGGGGTCATTGATGTTTGTAAGCATATGACTTCTGTCTACTTTGTCCATAGTCATATGATTTTAAATCAACTGTACCTGCACTGACTTCTCCCACATGAGACTAATCCCCAAAAACTCTAACTCTCCTACCTACATCTTACATAAAAGCGATATGCATGGTATACCATGAAATGAATCATATGGTTCCATATGTATAGTTTAATGTTAAAATTTTTTATAGGTGAACTCCACCAAAGCTAGGTTCTTCTCCCACGGCCCATCAAAGTATACAACACATAGTCCTAGAAAATCCTCAAGAACATATATATTTTTCTCCAAAATCCCACCTGACTTTTGGAAAAAAGTCATACTCATTAAAATGGGTATACCAAGAACCTTATGCACTCCCTACCATAATTTTGAGTTAAATCATGGATCCTATTCTAAATCAATATTATGTGGTTCCCCATGTAGATAGACTATCTCTCCAACATACAACTCTACCAACTGATCTAAAGAAAAGGTTTCATGTATAGTCAATAAATGTGATACCCTCTTCAGTCTTTACAAAATAACCAAAATAGAATCATTCTTACAATAAATCCATAGGAGACCAACCAAAAAATACATGGTAACATCGTCCAACATCCACTTAGGAATGGGAAACGTATTTAGTAACCCAATAGGTCATTTATGCTCATTCATCGCCTATTGGTAGGTGTTCCATTGTGCCACGAACCCTTTTATATACTTTTTTATGATCAACCACCAAAAACTGTCAATGTAGGTCAAAGTACATTTTGGCCGCACCTAGAATTACCGACCACATTGAGGCATGAAATTCCCACATCATCTCCTCTTGTATTCTCATAGGCACCACAAACTAATTCTTGATATAGATGATCTCATCCCTATCTATCAGCCAGTATGATTGTGTCTAACAACCTTTAAGGGTTTCCCTCATGGATATAAATTCCATATCCCCATATCATATATCTCGGATCTATCTCAGATGTGTGGACTCCACTGAAACTGAAATGTGAGTAATCTTTTCTAGATTCTCTTAAACCACAACATGCATATTAGCTAGTAATTTTATCATTATCCACCCAACACTAGACTATTGAACTTCCATATTCTATGTCTTCCTTCATGGAGCATCAACAACACTATTCCCCATTGTGGTAATATATGCTAGCTCAAAATAAAATGACTTTATATACTCAACCCACCTTCACTTTTTGAGATTAAAAGAACACTTTGAAAATATATACTTCATGACATTATGATTTGTATTCATAGTAATATTTTTTCCCAACATATAATTCCACCAAAATGTAAAATCATAAACCAATTCATCCCAATCAAGGTTGTGGATAGGGTAATTCCATTCATGTGGCCTCAAATACTAATACTCGTACACCACAAAACAATATCTCTTCATAAAGACTACTCCAATACCTATCCATGAAGAATCACAATACATCGCCTAATCCTCCATAGGTTCAGGTGAGATCATTATAATTGTCAATATCAACTGCTTATTCAAATATTGAAAGTAATTATTGAATTATTTTGATCATTGAATAATTATCCCCTTCTTATTAAAGCTCGAAAGTGACGCTGCAGAATGGGAAAATCCTGAATATTCCAATGATAGTATCCTTCTAACCTCATAAACTACATATATCAAAAATAATCTTTTTCTGCTCCCATGAAACCACAACCTAAAATTTTACTAGGTCCACTAACAAACCTTCCTCTAACATGATGTGTCCCATGAAGTGTACCAGATCAATCCAAAAATGATATTTATATAGCATGGAATATAGATGATACTCTATTATTTTAATCAAGATGATATGAAGATGTTGGACATGATCTTCTTGAGTATTGGATTACACCAACATGTCATCCAAAAATACTACCAAATATTGATTGAAGTAAGAATGATATATTCAGTTCATCATGCCCATAAACATTATTGGTGCATTCATCAACCAAAAAGGTATAATTAATAACTCATATAGGTGATACCAGCATCTAAATATAGTCATATTTATATCATAAGGTTGTACTATCAATTGACTATAACCTGATCTCAAGTTAATCATTGTGAAAACACAAGTTACCCTCAACTAGTCAAATATATCCTCGATACATGGAAGAGGATACTAGTTCTTCACAATCATGCAGTTCAACTTCTAGTAATCAACACAAAATCATATAATATCATCAACATTATTTGAAAACAAAACTCATGAACCCTAAGTTGATGTACTTGATTGAATAAATACCTTATCCTCCAACTCCTCTAAATTATTTTTGAGATATTGAAGCTCTATCATTTCCATTATGCCTGGTGGAATCGAAACCGGATTATCCCCAAACATGATCTCAATAGTAAATTCCACATCTCCCTAAGTAAGATGACCTATGAAGTATTTAGGAAACACTCTATGAAATATATCCACTATAGGTGGAAAGGCATCCATATTTACACATCCATCATCCAGCAGTAGACTAGAAACCTATGTTGTGAGATATTTGAGTAGCTAAGCAATTGTCCCTGATTAACCTTCCTGGATATCCCAGTCTTCATGCTGGATATATTTTTCACCCTTAGGGGATGGAAATTCCACTCTTCTATGGTAATAATAAATATGGGTATCGTATTCTACTGACCAATCCATACCCAAAATTAAGTTAAAGAATGTCATATATATAATTTAGAGATCCAAAAGAAATGATATTCACTAACCTCAGGAGAATACCCCTTTAAGAAGAATATTTATCTAGACTATACTATAAAAGTTTTATAAATCATTTCTACCCCACTTATGAACTCCACTACTAGGATGAGACCATTAAAAAGTTGCAATGAAATATAGGAATAAGAATCACCAGTATCAAATAATAAACTAGATAATGTAGAAGCTACATGAATAGTAAATATCACTAAGGATGGTCTAACCTTTTTATTCACATGTGTTGGCTGAACTACATGCTATTGTCCTTCACCTATTCCCTATGATGCATTCTGACTCCCCATGAGTTGCACCACCCTACTGATATAGACTCTCCTTTCTAGAATCACCACATCCTCCTCCTCAACCACCATGACCATTACAACTCCAAATTCCATATTGATATAGGATAGAAGATCCCCTTCCAACACCATAACTATATCTAGTTGCTCAATCGATACTTTTATGTCATAGTTTTCAGTAGAACTTCTGTATATGTCCCATATTATCATAATATCGGTACTCCACTAGTGGCCAAGGAAAATATTTATTATAGTGTCATGTGTTACCACATTGGTTGAAAAGAACTTGGGTATAGTACTGAGTAACTGATCCTTCCCCATAACCACTATATTTCCCTATTCTCTAGATAACTCTCTTATATTGATGCTTATTATTCTCAAAAGATTTACCTCTTGATCGTTGAGAATAAACTATATATCCTACACTAAAATCATACTTCATGTTCCCCACCACTTTCAGAGATTGATCCAACACCTCAGTAAAACATCTTTAACCAAAATAGTATATTTGGGGACTTAAAATAAAATTTAAATCTATCCTAAAAACATCTCATCATAGATGTCTAATCTCTGGGTCATACAGGAGAAAATCAATTCAAATCTATAAAGCAACTAGAAGAGCCCATCGGGGACATACTCTCCTAAGTGAACCTCATGAACTTAACTGCTCTTTAATGCCTCAATATCTATGGATATATGTTCCCTAGGAACTTCTCTAGGATGTCCTTACATAACATACAATAAACCTTTCTAGTCCCTTCCTAAATGTCCCACCATTTCGTTGATGATACTTGTAGAATATAATCATCCAACTTGAACTTCTTGTTACCGAGAGTCTCCATGAGGTCATGTATAGTCTAGATAGACTCAATATAGAACTATGAATCCTTAGTCTATCCTTATATAGTAAAATTCATAGGGGGTACAATTGGAACTCGCTTATCAGATCAAACATGAATCTCACAAACCTTCACTGGGTCGCATTCCAAAAGCTTCAGGAATTGAGAAAAGTTCTAACAGAACTTCTCCCTAACTACCACACCTAACCCTATTAGTTCCTCATGTTCCACCACTATAGGAGCATCCCTATCCATGTCCTCTTGTTTTCCTATCAATAAGCATCGTCATAGAGGAATAACTCTAAAATACCAAACACACACCAGAAGACACATTTCCTAACATTAAAATGTTTATGGGAAATACAATAATCCAATACAATTCATTTCCCTAAACCCCTCCACATAGACAAAAATAAGGTGTTATCACTGCCCTTATCTATCCAACACCTAGGTCATGGTGAACATGGGTAAACAGAAACACAATTTTTAAATTTCTCATTAGACGCCCATTTATTCACATCATGTGTCATTTTTTTAAATCTGAAACACATATTAGGAACATTATAATTTCAATTCAGAAGTAATGATAAGTAGTTCAAGTTCAATAACATCCCCATAACCTATTTTCCCTTGAATTCATGAAATTATTTGTGTCACAAAGTTGTCCCAACTTCCTATAATGATGCATGGATATACAATTCTTTTTCAAAACCATGCCACAAGTCAGATATCAAAAAATATTTGATATAATAATTACTTCACGCAACAGGAGTGTAACCAAATGTGAAATAACATTAAAATGGAATATAAAATGTAAATAAAAACAATCCCAACCTAGGTACTCATGTTTCCCAAGTATGTGGGTGAGCTAGTCACATGTACAAGCTTCCAACCAAGGCCCAAAACATTTATCTCTCATGTTTAACATTCAAAAATTGTAAGAAAAAAGTAAAAGAAATTAAAAATAGGCCTTAATTACACATTGTAACATCCCTTCCTGGGTACCACACATCGGTGGCCCAAGCCAGACCACTACATGACCTCACGCATTCCACCCCATACACTAGAGGCTTTCGAATATCATCAAGGATCTATTATCAATCATTGAAAACTATACCATCTAATCAGATAAATACACCAGCAAAAATAAATAAACAATAATAAAATTGAAATAAAATAACTAGAATAGTACCAATATCACAAGATGACCCAAAACTGAAATACAATATCAAAACTAAATTGTAGATATTCTATGTTAAAGTATGTGCCAAGTTTCAAAATGAAAGTCAAAATTAAGGATGTAGATGAATCCCAAGAGGGTCTTGAACCATGTATGGTTCCCTTGTCTATGATCTATCCCATCCCAACCATATAATAGAGGGGAATTTCCCTTAACCTATCATGAAACCATGATATCTATTCATGTGCCAATTAGGCAGCCCGAGTAGGGTGTGAGTACAAATCCATAGCCCACCACAAATGGAATCTAATATAATATCCATCCAAATAGTGTATACTATTTTATAAAGATATAAAAACAATGAATAATTAAATATTAATCACAATATCAATAATTATTTTTTAACCATAAAAATCCACAGATTCCTAAGGAAAACTGAACCCCAATACCATTATTGGCCTGTATCAGAGTCTAAAACATATCTCAAATTAAATATATAATTAATTTAAAAAATGGTCTTTTATTATCAATTTCATTTCAATTCATGATACAGATAATTGGAAACATCATCCAATAACACTATTTTGGGTGTAGATCATCATGCTTATTTCCCCATGAGTATTTGGAGCATCATCCCTAACCTCAAACCTCAAATCACATTGGTATTCGGAGCCTTATTACTTATTCTACAGTCGTTATCTCATATGGTAACTTGGATCCTCAATCCCTATCCTACACATGGTTATCACACAGATGGGTTTTTCGATCCAGAGTCCATGTCTCACACATATTTAATGCATAGATGGGTATTTGGAGACTTAGTCCTTTTCCCACATATATTTAACTAAAATACGGGTATTTGGAGCCTTAATCTTTATCCCGCATATATTTAACAGACATATGGATATTTTGAGCCTCAATATCAATCACACACATATTTAACACGTAGATGAGTATTTGAACCCGCAATCACTATCCCAGGAGTAATTAACACACAGATGGGTATTAAGAGCCTCAGTACTTGTCCCATATATATTAAACACACAGATGACAGTATCAAAATTTCACACGTGTCACATTATCACAATAATTAATTCATGAATTAAATAATAAATTTCAAAAATTTAACATTCACATCAATCTACAAATTAATTCAACATTTAATTAACCACATCAATTCCATTAAATAATTCAACAATTATTTAATAACATAAATGAATATATTAACATTGAAATATACATTAATTAATTAAAATGTTAATTAATTAATTTATAAACCCAATATCCCATAAATAATTATTCAATTAATTATTCAATTTCATAATCACAATATCTAAAAAAATAATTCAACAATTAATCAATTTAATATCCCAATTTCACAAATCTCTTAATTAATCAACCTACCAAATTGATTAATTCAATGTAAGAATCCTAAATTGATAATGAGCCAATATAAATTCTACAATTACATAAAAAAATCAAATCAAGACTTTGGGATTTGAATCACATACCACCTTCTTGAATTCTTTGATGAGAGATCACCTAGCAGAAATCCCCATGTTTGAATAAAATAATGATGTCCCAAGAGATATTAATGTTAAATGTAAATAAAAAACTAAAATATCATGATATATTCAATCAATATATTTATCTATAATCCTAAATCAATATCCAAAATCTAGGTCGAGATCTATCCAAAACAGATAATAACATTCATTAAATAAATTGGTAAGAATAAAAGAAGAGTGGGAAAAAATAGGGATGATATACTCTTATTGGGAGGGGAGAAGATATTCAATCCATCCGTTTAATACCCAATAAATTATGTAAAAATGGATTTCAATCCATCTGTGAGGCTCTAATATTATTAATGTATGTCATGGATTGAATGGGAGTCGATTTGGGTGAATTTCAGGGGTTCATATAGTTAGAAAACTAATATTTTGGCGAGTTTAAATGTAAATCTTGATTTGCTACATAGGGGAACACAGTTTCCGCTAATAATGTGACCTAAAACTGTGCCTCTTTAAGGGGTGAACAATTTCTACATTTAGGGAACAAGTTTTGACAAACAATGCTCCTTCCGTGTGAAACCCCTCTGTCTAGTGTTGCATGGTTTGCAGGGTCAGGTCACACTATTATGGAAAATCATGCCCCATCCATGAACCACACTATTTATTCCATTTTTATCTAATATTCACCCAATATAACCCAATGTTAATCCCAAACAATTTATAATTAAACAACGGAAAAATGAATACCTGAAAACAAGTTGGATAAATCTCCAGAAAAGGTGTGGATCTTACAACAAGACTCCTCTTACATTGTACATGTTCAAGTATCCAAGAAAATAAATAAAATTTTATTATAAATATATTACATTGAAATATTAACACTTATAAAATCATATATTGTGCACTTATATCAGTTCAATACACTTTAATTAATAATTAAATTTTAAAATTGATTTTTTTTATGTGATAACAATTTCATTTGTCATGAAGACTTCTATTCAGTAGTTTTGATCCTTTAACATTACTCATGGATGAATAATAAAAATAATTTTTATCAATTCATACACATCATGTTTAATCATTATTTCCAATTTTATAACCATTCATATAATGGTGATAAAAATGAATTACAACGCTTCATGGAGATGGTAGTCTATATATATCCATGAGTGATGTTTCCACTTTTTGATGGATGTAAAGAAAGATATTGAAATAATAAATCACTATTAAAATACTAGAATAATATATTAGATATAATTTGTATTTAGTTAATACATCATTAAAACTGTCAATGTGAGGTGGTGATGAAAAACAAAACACATCACTTTGTGGAGGTGGTAATTCAATCATATGAAATTATGAAGTTTTATTTACCATTGGAAGGAAAATATGTGGATAATATTTATTACATCATCATAAAAATAATTTATTATAATTAATATACATAATTACACATTTTATAATTGACTCCTTATATTAAGAGAAGGTAGAAGAATAATTAAACTAGAATTTACTCAGTTAGGAGTTATACCTCCTTGTTGAGAAACAACTTTTGGAATACATCGTATAAATTGATAAGAAGGTATATTGACAAGAAAATAAATGTAAGGATTTGGGTAATGAAGATGTTATTCTGTTAGGGTAGATATATTTTATGTTAAAGTGCTCAATATTTCTGAATAAGGGAGGAGATAAGGTTCTCTTTTGTAAGTTAGGTCAGTGGCACCCATGGAATTAAGTAATGTATTAAAATAATTAGTTTTATTTTTAATGTGGATAAATATATATATATATATATAAAATATGGGAATAATTTATTTTTAATTAGAATTATATAATAATATTAATTAAAGTAAAGGTGACTCTTTTTCTATTATCTCTTATTTTTATCCCCCAATAACCATTTTTACAATTTATGTAATATCAATGTATTTTACTATTTAAGGGTCAAGAATGAAACTATAAAACAACAAGTGACCCATAAGTGTATAATGGTTGAAATTATTGACCATATCCCATTCACATGGAAATGGATGATATTATTTCAAAATTTAATTAATTTAATAAATTATTATTTAATCATATGATTTTATTAAAGTAATTTTTAGGATCATTCATATAGTTTGACTTTAAGGTAAACATGATTGAAATTTAATTTGAATAAAAATAAAATAAAAATATCACTACTATGAAATATTTATAAAAAAAATCATGGAATAAAATAATTCATCCACATTCAATTACTTTTAAAAAATATATAATAATTTATTAATTTTTTTTATTACAGGAACAAATATTTTGTATGTGATAGATAAGGTTTTAAGGTAACTATTACATCACTAAAAATATAAAATAAATGATCACACTAATAAAATTAATTCATATTCAAAATACAAATTTATAATTTAACATTATCACTCTTCATCTTTATGACAAAATATAACATATACTAAACTCAGGAGAATGAGATTTTGTATTTATCCTTCTCGTAAAATAATATAATGTGATTAATCAAAGACAAATAGAACCATTATTCCATATATTGGAAGCATGGATGATCATAGACAACCTCCACTCATTCAATATGATAAATACATTATTATTTGGAGATTGATTGGTCGTATCTCGTAGTTTTAACCCTGTTTTACCTATTTTACACATAATGAGGTGAAATTTTCTTTCAAAAATTAATGTTATTTATGAAGAAAAAAATTAAATTTTTAAAAATTTTTACTATATTTATTTAAAATATGGAATATTTTTTTAAAGAATCAATTTATCTAAGTGGTGGAAATAAATTTTAACATAAATGGGAAAAATGTGATGAAAAATAGTTTATATAAAAAAAGGATTTTTAATATTAAAAATGAACTTATACCAAAATCACTTATATTATTTATTTATATATAAATAATTATATTATTACCTTTTAAGGGAGAATTATCAAAAATTAATATCAAAAAAATAATGGGACTTCGAAATGATTATAAATTGCAGTTTTATAAAATCAGCATTTTTCACAAATCACTGAAATGTAAATCATTTTAGAAAAATCCCAAATTTCACCATAATATAAATTATATATACTGATTTCAAGAATGATATAATTTTGTTTACTATATTTCAAAAAATTGTTCTAAAATCATTGTTAATTTTTTCACAATAATAAATTAAAATCATTTTGGAAGAAAATGTTTTTAATAATCATAAAATAGCATTACGAAAAATGTTGTTCATAATTGTTATGAATTGTCAATAAATTTTCATTATTTAAAAGCTCTCATCCTATGATCATAATTTTTTTATTCTTTTTTATACTTAATATTGAACTTGTATGTTCTAACATTCATATTTAAAACATTTAATATTTATATAGTATATCACAATTCTCTTAAATCTCAATGATTCATGTAATGAAATATAACAAATGTATTATTATTTATAGTAGTGTTTTAATATATTTCACTATTTTAATGTTAGTACACCAAAAAATGTTAAAAATGACCTCAAACACTGATATTTTACAATGTATACTCACATTGGGATACATCCAAGGAGCACATGTCAAAAATGTTTTACATTGAATAATAATCACTACTTCACTTGCATTGGGATAAAATATTTATGATAATATCATAGCTCATCCAGGATCCATGGCCACTTCATTTCATCAAGTCACTTATTTTCAATTGGATTGATGAGATTAATATATTGATCCATATATCAAAAAATCAAGAATACTAAAAAATTAAATAATATCATATGGTATTGTTTTTCTCTATAATGTTCTAGTAATAACTTATTGATATTTATATGTTTTTTAAGAAAAATTCTCTTTCAGTCCTAATATTTATAACCATTTAATCTATAAATAACGTTGTCATCAATCCATTATTTTGTATTACCTCAATATTATCCTCTTCTATTTTCCTTAACCCAATATTCTCTATTCTTTTTTATTCTCCACATTAATAATAAAAAAAATTATATCATTGATTTAGATAATTGAAATTCAAATAAATTTTCAACAATGTAATCATAGTGAACATTTATTGCAACAAACTCATGATATAATTAATTTATAGTAAAATATCCATAATTAAACATCATTATTACAAATATAAATCATTTTATAATCCTAAAATCCTCATAAGATAAATAGTTCGTAAATTATAATGAATTTTATTCAATTTATCAAAAATCATATTGTGACAACATTATTTGTTGTGTGATCTATTTCTTCCAATTTGGGTTTAATCCCAATACTTGTCACATTGATACTCAGATCTATTACCCATAGTATGACATCAAATCTTTAACCAATCAAAATCGATCTTCATTCTTATATCTTAAACATTATGGTGTAGTTTCATCCCAAGATCCCACATTTTCTTCTAATACAATATTAATTTCCGAAAGAAAATTTCATCTCTAGGTTGATTTCATTATTGATTCAAAAAAGTATAACCTAAAATTCTCACTAGGTACTCACAACATATCGGAGTGTTCCCACCCTAGTGTGATATCCATTGAAGTGGTATGAATTGAAAATTTTTGAGATGAATAATCTTTCAATTTTATCATTTTTATTTAATATATCATATAATAGTGCTATCAACATGGTTATACTATGATATAATATATGGTTTTAATAACTGTAAAAATTATTAAAACATTTCAGGGTGGAGTTGTCTCTGTTGAAAAAGATATTTCATTAATGATCAAGGGTGTTGGAGTGGAAACAATTAGTGATAAACTATTAATCTCTAGTCATATTATTTATTATGATGTTATAAAATATAATCTATTAATTGTGTCATGAATTATGGATGATGTATAAGGGATATATTTATGAATAATGGATATATAATGATTAAATTTAAATATGGATAGGTGATATCAAGAGGTTTGAGAACTCATGGAATATTTTTTAGATAACATATGTTGAAAATGGTTGTTATATGAGTATGAAAGATGAAAATAATTTATTTAATAGAATACATATTCTCATAGGTATAATATAATGTTAATGTTAACCAAATTATAATCTATAATACAAGTTATATTTTTATATAATTAATGGTCACTATTTTCAGAACATGTTACCATGGAATGATAGTTAATTTTGTTCCCCATATAATTGATATTAAAACATAATAACCCTTGCAGTTGGTCTACTCTAATGTTTATGGGGCCATGATAAAAAAATCAACAAATTCATAATTTTATTATGTAAAATTTATTAACTATTTTACAAGAATAAATTTCATTATGTTTACATCTTATAAATCCCATTATTTTTTAATACTTAAATGATTTATTTGAAATATTATGAAGAAAAATGATTCTAATCTTATTAGGATGAGGTTTTATAACTTCAATGAGTATTCCCATGGATCATTTCCATAATATTTTGAGGAAAATGTTATATGGAATGAGCTCAGTGAAGCATAAAATCCATAATAAAATGGTTAGGTTGAAATAAAGAACATGATCCCTATTAAAATGGGTAGAATGATGCTTACTGATAATGGTACTGTGAGGTATTTTTCGAAATAATTCATTCAAACTCTTTGAATTAATACAATTAGGTCTTAAAAATTGAATAATTTATAGATAAATCCATATAAAATGACACTCAAGAAGAATCCAAATGTGAAACACTTTATAGTGTTTTTGATTCCATGATTGATTAAAAAAAGCCAATATGGTAGAATTAATAGTGATAAATCTTAATGTTGAATATTTCATATAAATAATATAAATAAATTTTCATAAAAATAAAAAAAACATGAAAAAAAAATAGAATATGTTACATTTTTGTTGTGAATTCCCTTGAAAATGATGTTGCACTCAAAAAATAAAACATGGATAATGATGTGGTTTTTGTTATCATGGTTGATCATAATGTAAATAATAAATATATTTCCAATATTTTATATGTTTATGATGATTATACGTATTCTAGTGATTAAGATAGAAACTTTAATCCCAAATGAGAAAATATAATATTATACAATCATGATTATCTTAAAACTTATATTAGTGAAATGAATCATGGCGTACAAATAAGAATCAAATTGAAAAACTAGTCACAATATTAAATTTACAATGGTTAAGCACAAAAAAGATGATGAATCAATTGATAAAATATAATTTATTTAAATTTTTAATGATGAAGAAAATAAAATTGACATGAATTAAATTTATGATCCTATAACTAGGAAAATCAAGATCCACCACATTTGAAAAAAAATGACTGTCCAGAAACAATTTTAATGATAATATTGTGGTAGGAAGAGATATTTATAAACATGTTCAAAGGATCTATTCAAAAATATAATAATTATAAATGAGTGAAATATTTTACACTTTTTCCAGAAATGAAAACATACCGATATTTATTCTAATTCAAGAATAAATAAACTATAATGTCTATAATATAGATGTGGATTGGGAAATTGTAATTTATGATAAAATAAAGAATTTTTCATTTAAACACTAGAGAGATTTATACTTGATGAATATTTTTGTATGGTGTGAAAATTGAAATAGTCTCCTATGAGTTGAAAAAAGTTGCAAAATCATGATATTTCAAGATTATTAAGTGATTCAAATTATAAAATTAATAAAAGTATAACAATATAGTAACTTTTATACAAGGAAAACCAAAACTAAAACCCCCATAATTATTATATACATTTATGATAAAAAACTTTAATGTGATGAAATAATATTTTTGGATGAATTCACCCCAAAGAAAGTGGAGATTTTAGATGTCCATACATAGTGATATAATTTTTTCTGATGATTAAGAATTACCAAAAAATAGTACTTATGTTTTTATCTATCCTAAATAATATAGAAATGAGTTATTAAAAATAATTATCATGTAATATTCATTATGAGTGTCTATAAAAATTATTTTGACCAAAACATTGAGTAAATATGATTAAAGGAATATGATAAAGGAGAACAAATTTAAAAAAAATAATTTTTTTCAATTTTATTGGATAGTTTTAAGTAAAAATATTTTCTTTTTATGAAACTTTTATGCTATATTTAAATATATTCAAATGGTGTACCAAATATTGGAATCCAAAAGGTTCCTGATGTTTATTATGAATATAATAAAATATATCCTTTTTTTAAAATAAATTTCACTTAAAATTATAGGGAATAAAAGATGATAACAAGAATATTTATGTTGATGATAAAACAATTTCATCAAGGTGAGAATTATTAATTTGTGGATAATTTGTGGAATTGAATTTTAATAAGTAATAATTTGTTACATTGAGTACTACTGGGTCTGGATATGTTTTCTCATAATAATATGGCACACATATTAGTTGTATGAAAAATAAAATGGTTATATTAATAAGATTATTTATTATTCACTAAATATTTTATTTAAAAAAAGTGTAATAAATATAAAAAATAATCCAAATAAACATTCGATTTCAATGACTATTGATATCAAATATCAATTTTCATACTAAAAGGTAATGGATGGAATATTAAAATTGTAATTTTTTATTTTCAAGGATCATGTTAATGTCATTACTATAAAATATCTTTCAACTAGAAATTATCATAATTTGATATTATAAATTGGTGTCCAAGCCATTCCTCAACATCACTAGGGTGTTTTTATAATAATATTCCACACATTAAATAATGTTTTATTTAGTATAATGGGGTGATATACAATACATCGGGAGAAAAAATCCTGATAATGAAGATGATTTATATTTTTATTGGGATGTGTGTTGTAAATGGATTTAAAATATTCATAAAATTTCATGAAAGATAGTTTTTTAGTAGGTATCACAGACAAAATTGGTTTATGGAGAGCTCTCGTGTCTTTTTTAATATCTCGTGTTTTCTATAACATGGAAGATCAAATAATCTTATATTTAACTTAATTTTAGAGAATTTACTTTATAATATTAATACAAATCCTATAAAAAACATTGTTAAAATTATTATAAATAAGGGGTATAAGAGATGATTTGTATTCCCAATTTTGTGTCAAAAATATTTCATTTTAGTGAAGGATAATGAGTTAATTTAGTGGTAGAATATAAAAGAAACAATAGACCATAAATGTTTTTATTGTTTAAAATAAATAAAAATAAGAAGTATTTTACTCTTACAGATAATGATGTTTTATTTTTATTAATTCAAATTATGACTTTCAATTCATATGAGGAGTTAGTGGTATTTTTTAGTTGACTTCACGTAGCATGGGATTCTCAGAGATGAGTTATTTATGATGGACATAAATTCATGATATCTATGATAATAATTATAATTATTTGAACACTTGGTGAAATTTTAAAAATAAAATAAAAAATAATTCTATCTTGTTAAGATAAATCTATATGTTTTATATATTATGTATAAGTCAAATTTTTATATAATTTATGGATATCAAATGAGTATCATAAAATTTCAATGGGAAAATAAAATATATTTATTTAATATATTTGGTAAATGAATAAAGGAAGAATATACTAGAGATAAAATAGATATATTTAAATAACTATGAGGTTCGAAAGATAACTTTAGAGTAATTAGATTATCATGTGAGAAGTACTAGACAGTCTTAAGGTTAGTATTTTATTAAAATATCATGAAATTGAATAATTTTATATCACTGAATCATTGTAATATTATAATGAATTGTTTATAATGAAAAACATTTTAGGAAATACATAAAAATGATGTCCCCTATAATTTTTTTTTAATTTTTTAATCATTTTATTTTTCTTTGTTGAATAAATGAAGAAGCATGAGGATATTTCTAAAAAATCTGTGAGCAAGAATCATATAATTTTAAAATAGGTAAATTTTTTCTCAATTAATGGAATTAGGTTCACCTATATCATGTGATCATTTTGACCAAAAGTGAATAAGGTTTTTGAAGAATACTATCATTTTATGTTTTTTAAATAACTCCATTATGATTTTGAATATATTAAAATAAATATAGATGTTTTTTAAAAAAGGAAAACTGATAGAAGTAGTTGGTGAAAGTAACTCTTATAATAATTTGATCTGAGAGATTTAACATTTATTTATATATATATTGGAAGAGTAATATAATATTATTCATCTATACCATTGAAAATTAATATATAATTTCAGGATTATTTATTATGAATTTCCCTTATAAAATATTTCATTAAAAAAACTAATGTTTTCTAGATAGGTTGGTTCCATGATTATATTAGGTGAAATTATATACCCATCCATGTCGATTTATATTGAATATGAATTATTTTTTTTCTATGGGGGGACAAAAAAAACCATACACTAGGATAATAGTCACCCATATTATGGTTAAACCCTATCAAAATCTTCCATACTAATAATTTACATTCCATGCCTTGTGAGTTTTCATACTTTTAAAAAACAAGAATGAGTGTTGTTGTCTTTGAAAAAGAAAATTTTTATAAGCACTAATTCACACTCATTTTTGTATTGATCAATAATTCAAGTGTTCTTATTAAATTTTGTTATTATTTTATGTCTAGTAGAGAGAAGTATGCTCATCCAAGTTGTTGTATCCTAGTGTTTGAAATGGAGATGTGAAATCCTTGATAATTTTCATCAAACTGTGATTCCCCTGGTCCATGATCTCTTAGATTTCCTTTTTTTATATTGTGTTTTAAAAATTTCTATTGTGTTATGATGTTGTTAGGGTGGATTCAAATTTAACAAGGTAGTTATTTTGGGATATTAGAAGAAGCAATGGTTAATTACATGAAATAAGTCTGTTTATGAGTTATGGAACATCAAAAGTCATATCAACCTGATTTCCCAAGGTATAATTTATTTTTATGGTCTTTGAAAACATGGTTCAAGGGGGAATAATTCATGGATTATAGATGGATAGTATACATGATCTAATTTCATTATGAACTAGTTATCACACGATAGAGTTTTTTTATTTTTTAAATATATATTTGAGTTCCTTCATAATTTATTTGTCATCTTATTAAGATTTATCAAACCATCAATCAACTTGACATACAATTTTGGTGGGAAATGTAGATTCTATAGAATCATATTCCTTTACATATTTTTATGGATTATATTATATATACAATTTTCCCTTCACATATAATTTATAATTTTTTTATAATATATTAGCCCAATTAGATTAAATACCCTGAGAGAGGGTGAATCAAGGTATGAAATATTATGAAATTTTTCATGGTTCGCCTTCACTAAGTTATGTCCAAAGTGCATACAATGTTAGTGTCCTGATATACCTGATCCACTAAAGACCACTTCCAAATTTCAAGGTTCATGCTAGATTACTTCTATGCCCATGCTCACATCCTTTATAAGTTTTGGGGTTGTCTCTCTATTTTCATAAGGGTCACACCTTGAGAATATTTTTTTAGATCACTTCTGATGGAAGGGATCACTATCATCCTCTTCATTTTCTCACTGCTCTATAAGGGATCTACACAAATTTTATGTACTTATAGGTCCCTTCATTTTCATGAATAAACGCATCCTTAATTTTCATTATATTCTTTGTTGACGTATCACTTTTCCACATACTATTAGTATACAGAAAATTATTTTGTGAACTATTTTAGTCCCTTCTCAAACTATGTTGAATCTTCAATGAACTATGTTTCCCCACATGTCATGAGTTCTTCACAAACCACCTTGTCTTCCCAGACCATCCTTATATCTCATGGAGATTCATTTTCTGGGGACCACGACTCTTTTTAGATGAAATTTCCATCCATGAGTGACCTTTCCTTTTGTGGACTGCATATATATCACATACCACCGCTTCTTCCATGAACCATTTGAATTTGTGGGATACAAATCCCGACAAGACACTTTTCATGAAATGACTTCGCGGATAACCCTTCACAAGAATTGCTTCACTCTGAACTCTCTCTTTTATAGTATCCTTCCACATGAATTGTTTCTGACTTCACCCAATTATTCCAAGAGTAACGATGTTTTTAATGAAAATTTACATAGGTAATTATGTGATTAGAAGTTTTCATGTAGGCAAATATATTCTCAAATCCCACAAAATCGATTTACCTGAAACATTCAAATGGTAGATCCTTCACCAGAAATTTTGTGATGCATTCAACGTAGAACCTTTATTCTTTTGTAGTGTTTGATCTCTTCCCCTAAATATCACCATTTTTGTAACCCAAAATCACCATCTCTATTTTGAAAACAATGATCATCTTGCGAACTAAATGCCTATCATGAATTGTTCTCTCTATTTAGTTTGTGTAGCACACTTCACAGTCTGCATAGAGGTTCTATACAAAAATCTTCATTTGCTAATTTCCATAAGTCATTTTTCATACCTCCTTTACTTTCCAAAAATGTTTCATCATGGTCTGAAAATAGTAAACCCCTTCTAAGATGAAATTACATTATAGAAAAAAAAAACTTCTCATTTTGAGGACCAAGAATTTGGAAAACATTCGGAAATTGTTCAAAATTAAAAACCTACTTTATAAACATAAACCATAATATTTTATGGTCTCCTGACATTTTCAACAAACAAAATCACCAAAAATCACCAAAATGGAACCTTAAGGGATTTTTTCTCAACATTATCCATTAAAAATCTATTTAAGAGGCCTTTTCAGTTTTGGTGGGTTTGAGTCATGTATATGACTGATGAATGTAATATATTGGTTTTTTAGGGAGTTAGATTGTGTTTGGTGCTAATTTAATATCATTTTCTTCTCATTCTAGTGTTTTGGTATGTGAATAATCATTCTTGGTTAGTGATTAAAAATTTATCCAACCTAATTGCTATATAAATTGTATGTAATTCATAATTTTTTTTCCATATATTAGTTTAAGGTTGGAATATATCTAAGAGTTATGAAATTATTTGAATATTTGATGACTAGTTTTAGAAAAATGATATTGGTTTAGTAAATTTAATATATTTATTTGATAATTTATTATAAATATATAATTTTGAATGGATGAATATTTCTTTTATTCCAATGATTAGTGTATGGGGAAATATGAGTTCTATTTTTTTAATAATATGATTAACGATGTTTTGATGTTATATTTCTAACATTGTATTAAGAGTGTGGGGTATCCCTACTATAGATTGTTAGTTTCACATTTCAAGGTGATAATCCTTTTGTTTGTTAATGTTGTGATATGGTGAAGATGATGTGGTTATATGTGGTCGTTTCTAATAAACCCATAAGATGTCCTTGATAAGAAACTAATTAAATATTTTATTTGTTGTCAATAATTATTTTAAAAAACTATAAATGATATTTAGAGTTGATGAAAATTGAAAAATTTATGTTTTGAAATGGTGTTTCAAAAGTAATTTCTCATAATATTGATTCTCAAGAATGTGAAACCATTATAAGAAAGAGCTCCATAAATTCTTGTTCAATAAACAAAAGATGGAACTGATGAATAATATATAGTATGGAAAAATTCTAGGTGGAACTAATTTCATTGGATATAATTAATAGAATGAAAGATGTTTTTGTTGATGAAAATATTACTCATTCATGTGGACTATTATTTATAGAAGTAGTATCAATTTCAGAACATTAGTTGGGCAAAATCCAATTTATTAATGATATGTTCTGAAGGATAATGAAGAAATACCATATTCATATTGAATTTGTGAAGTAAATTTCACAGATTTATAGATCTAGGAAATTGAAAAACATTTTTTATGTATTCTTTAAGATAAATAAAAGTAATAAAAAAAGTTTCCATTAACTATCTATAATAGTTACTATTTAAATTGGAGATTAGAAAGAACTCATTAAAGGTAACTCTGGTAAATAGATAGATTATTAAATGAATTAAATAGATTTTAAATCTAAGTTAAACTAAGCTAATTTAACTTAAACAGAAGTTACACAATATCATTATGGATAAATAAAATTTCTCTAGAGACTTTCATTCTAGGTGACGGATGGTTTATTTGATGACTCAAAATTTCATTTGTAGAGAAATTAATTAGAAATAGTTTTTCTTGATAATTTTTTTTTAATTGTAATAGTAGAAATATCCCCACTCATGTGATCAATGAATATTTCTCCGAAATATCCTTTTATTCAAGAATATGTTTTTTACCCTAGCATGGGAGTATCATGGAACTATAGGCTAATCATATTTTCATGAAATATTTAATAATTAATTAATCAATTAATAATTATTCTTATGTTTTCAACTGGTAATATACATTTAACATTGTCTCAGATCAAATTTTAACATAATGGGGAAGTATATAGTTAGGTTGTTCTCATAGACAAGGAATAAACATCACTCAGGTTGTGGGTTTCTAGTCAGGCCATTTTAGTGGGGGTTTTATTTTATTTTATTTCCTTTTTCTTTTTTTTACATTATCTTTCCTCCACCATATTTATTCTTTTATAAGATGAGAGGGAGGACCTCCCCCCTTTAACATGTGTTTGATAGAGAATATAAGGATAGGGAAAGTTTAATCCTGTTGGGATGTTAGAGTGGATCTATATTGGGATTCATTGGATGAGTGGTACAGATCCATGATAAAAAATTGGTATTTTATGCCCAATATAGTTTTTTCCATTGATCTACCCAATGATTGAATTTTTTTCTATACTCTTGTTGATATTGTTTTTGGAACGTTGATGGTCATTGAGGACCGTTTCAGAGTGTATGTGGTTTTTAGAGGTTCACACAAGTTTTTCATTTCTAAAAAATAGATCACATGGGGTTTATCTTAATAACACTAGACATGGGTTATTCATTTTGGGAATCAGGTATATTATGAGTGAAATATTGTGTGTGTGGATGGGATATGAAATTTAGGGATATTCAGGGTATGATTGAGTACTTTTCAAAAAACCATGTATATGGGAACATTTTCGTGTAATATACACGAGAAGACTCCATGTATAGTACATGACTATAGGTCCTACGTTTTATTTCTCCAGACCCTGTGTGGGATATAGTGAAAGGAACACTATATGGGTGAGATGTTGTGTTTGGTTGGTACATTCCTTATACTCTATTTTTACATGAAAACACTGTAAGGTGTACATGACCATGGGAGGATTCTAGGGTACACATTGTTCACAAGAGTTGTTCATTAAGTAATTCTACTTTTGAGGTATTTCTCTTATTTTATTGGCCTAGATATTTAATTGACCTTTATAGTAGTCAATTTTCGATGATTTTTTTCACACAACCTCTAGGTGATCATATCATTTTAGTGGGATATGTGGTATTGAGTGAGGTTCGGCATGATATTTTATTTAGAAATTTGGATTGATATTTCTCCATAGGTAGGTGTGGTGTGAGAAATAGTTCTTATTATTTATCCTATTGGATGAAATTTCTTATTCATTTTTAAGGTTTTATTTTCTGATTCATTGTACTATTTCCAAAAGGATGAATCGTGTATTTATTTGATGGTTCATTGACATGATGATCAATTACTTATAGTTTATTTTATGGGAATTGTGGGATTAGTTTCTAGCTTCTTAGTTTGGTTAGATCATTTTTTTTAGGATGACAGGTTTGGATGTTGAGTACTAATAGGTCCCACAAAAATTATTTTGAGATTGGTCAATTGGATCCTAGATTATTATCATTAAGTTATGGTGATTCCTAATATTTTTATGTGATAGAGAAGACCAATAGTTCATCCTATCTATGATTTGGTTTGTAGGACCACTGAGTGCACCCTTTTTCTATTAACAAAAGGATTAATAGTGGTTATATTCATTGTTTCTAAAATAGATAATTACCATTAAACCTAAATCTCAATGGTGTTTTCATATTATGGTTGTGGTGTCGATGATTCTAGTGGGCCTTGGTAGAACTATGTTTTATTCCATGTGTCATATTTTCTGGTGAATTTAAATTATCTAGTAGTGAAACCAATAAGAGAAATTAGTTACATTTTTATATTAGGAAAGGGCCTTGAGATTAATTATATTTTCTATTATTTTTGTTGTATGGTGTTAGGTATGTTGAAAAATATTATGCCTGACCTAGATTACATTATCCTCTATAGTTATCATTACTCTCATACTAGGGGTGTGTTTTTCATGGTATAAAATGTTGGTAATTCATTGGGTTGTTTTTTAGCACCTTAATGTTTATGAACCCTAGTAAGTTATACAAGACTACCAGGATTAGGACATATTCACTTCATTTTAGAATATAATTCCTATCCAATGATCATATAACCAATTTGGAGTCTTTTTTCTTAGAAATTGTGTGTTCCTATCTAATAAACTTATAGTGATATCCTAGGATTTGGGATTCATTCTTTTTTTTATATGTTTGGGAGCTCCCTTATAATATATGAGATACTCTGGATGATGTGTTTCTTAGATAACCACTTGCAATTATTCTTTAATCTCTTTTATATATATTATAGATCAGTAACAGGTTTCACATTAAGACCCTTGATCTATTGGTGCTTTTTTATTATGTTTTTTTATTATTCAAGTTTTAATTTTTTGAGTACAATGGGAATATCATATCAACATGAACTTGCTATGGTAGCCAATTTTATGTATGACCCTTGGGGGTGATGTACAAATATTTCTTTCAAACCCCCTCTTTGGTAACCATGGTAGAAATGCATAAAATTATGTTTTAATTTATTTATATCATGTATTTAATGTCGGATCAGGTAGAGGCATAGTGTTTGATGAGGGAGTAGTATTACAAATGTGTAGACTCAGAAATAAGATGGAGTACATCATAAAATTTAGGATATGCAATTTGGGTTATGGATTGGGGATTGAAGTTTGGAATTTTATGTATTTTATAATTTTATGTATTATTTATATATTTCTGATCATTTTAGTGGGTAATCATTTTATTTATATTTTCATGGAATTGAGTATGTATGGTCCAATTAATTTACTATAACATGATTAAATTTTATTAATTATGAATACTATGATTATTAATTCTGTGTATATATTGGGATACTCTCTACTATTCCTACACTCTGATATATGGGTATCGTTACCCCTTATAATCGCATTATACACTCACTACTTGTCATTGTCCTCTTGTGTTTAGGGATATAAGAACCCAGATCATCGTTTGAGGTATGTCTTTCCTTTTTTAGGAGTTTTGAGAAAATTGGAGTTTATGGAAATTTTTGAAGTACACACTGTTTACTTTATGAGTACATGTCGTGTACTCTTTTTCGGTGTGAAGCCGTGTACTGGTCGTGCCCAGGCCACACACACAGGGTGTAGGGGTGACGTGGAGGCCGCTTAAAGTGGAGTACGAAAAAACCTAGTACACTCTGTGTACTCTAAAAGTACACATTGTGTACTTTTTTTTCATTAAACGAACCGGGGTTGCGCCTAATCGAGGAAAACGTCTTCTTCTCTAGATTCTTCATCCGAGAGAGACCCTTAAGGCCACAGATCTTCGATGAGATCTCGCTCCTCTGTCCGTTATCAGAATCGATCGTCATTGATTGCGTTGGAATTGCAGTGGTGAGTTCTCTCTTTTGATTTATCCTTTTTCCATGTTTCCTCCTCGTTTCCAAGTTATCGTGGGTTGAGCGTTTTTGGCGTTTTCTCAGATCATCGACGTTCTAAGGGGAATCAATCATCGTGGTTCACGTATATCGATCTCCTAGCACCAAGGTTGTTGTTTTGTGCCTTTCGGTAGGAAGTCTGTGATTATTTTGTGAAAATTCCACCAATTCCCTTGAACGGGGAATTGTGGGTTTCTTGTTTTTCCCCTATTGCTTGACTGCTTTGCTTGATTTCTTAAGTAGAGATCATTGCTTGTGAATTTGGATAATTTATATTGTGTTCTTGTTCTTTTCCTTGAATGTTTTTCTTATTAGGCTTTTTTCCAATTGCCATGCCTAGTTGTAGGATAGTGGGGCTATTATACTGTTATGATGTTGTGCCTTAGAATTATATCCAAGTAGTTCTTGAGGTTTACTTGGGATGATACACATGCACTGATCATGTTATTTCACACGGGACTGTGAGAACCTTGTGTAGTAGACCATAGGGAGAATGGACGTAAGGGCTTCTCCAGAGTGTCTTTTAATACGATACGAGACCACCGGGGGAATTGACGATGAGTGCTTCCTCAGAGAGTTTGTAGTTCCTCGACGCGGGGCACGGGGGGAATGATACGTTGAGTGCTTTCCCAGAGATCCTTTAGTACGATACGAGACTATAGGGGGAATTTATGGTGAGTGATTCCTCATAAAGTCTACTCTTAGCTGAACCAGAGGGGTGAGACTGTGTGTGCCTCCTAGAGGGTTGCTAGTACTTGTAATTTGAACCATAGGGGTTAGGCTGTGAGAGCTACCCAGAGGTTTACTTGTTTCCTACTTGTTTTTGGTTGTTTACTTGTGTACTTTGTATGCTAGAATTATGGATTGTAGCTGTTGTGTGCTTTTTCTGTTTACTGCTTCCTTCACTTTTACTTGCCTTGTATTCATTGACTATTAGGCACAGATCTTTGGGTGATTTCCTACTGGGATTGTATCTCACACCCTGTTTGGGCCATGCTTTTGGGCCAAAGCAGACTTTGCTACTATAGGTATAGATAAGGGAAAGCGCCCTTCGAATTCTGGTACTTGATTGATTGGAGCTAGAGAGCAAGGGACCAATATTAGGCTTGTGATGTTGTAGGAGTTGCTGTTATTTTAGTACTTTGTTTTTACTTGTATTTCAACACGTTGTTTTGTTTGTTGCATTCCTTAGATACTTGTACCTGCTACATCATTATCATCATTACTATATATTCATTGCTTCCACTATTTGGTTTTAGTTGTTGTGTATTGTTTACTACTTCTGCTATTTACTATTAATTTCTTTTCTTTTTATACCTTACCAAATGAGGGCATAGTTTCCCCAATAACTTACCAAGGCCCTCGCTGCTAGTTGGCAGCCTCTGGCGTTTGGGGAAATGTGCTTGAGTTCATGTGGAGAACCGGGCATGGGGCACCTCTGGGTGGCTTCCAGAACTGGGACATTACAAAGTGGTATCAGATTGGTTCTTTTCTCTTGATTTACTATTTGGATCCTTTAGCCAGGGATAGGACGGATTCGGTACTTGGTGTTAAGTTGTGCTCGGGAGTAGCTAACCCGTGTATATGGAAAAGTCATACTACCTTGTTTATTGTAGTTTCCTTGTTTTGAGATTTACGGTTGATATGATTTCACCTAGAGTGATTCATATGTCCTGTGTTGTTGTTGTTTTTCTATTTCAGTTCTATTTCTGTCGCAACCCAATGAGATGAGGGTATGCCATCTCATGCATCATATAGACACTTGTTATAAATTACATTCCATGCATTCTTTCCATGCCATCTAGGTAACATTAGTGATTGCATGTTGTTGTGATATACTTGTGTATATTATTCATGTTGTTGTGATAGATGCTTTGATAGAATCTTTTCTGCTTGATAGAGGACTATTTGTATTGTACTTTTCTTGAATGAACGCCAAATTTTGGTTCTTGAGGTGTTATGGGCCCTCTTGAATCGGAAATTGGTGGATCATTGACATGTTTTCTTTGTATATTATTTTATTGGATGCAAAAATTTGATTCGCAGGGAGTATGGGCCCTCACGGATCGGAATTTGGCACCATCATGCCTTATTTTCAGTGTTTTCTGGGCTTCGGTGCAGTTTCAGAGCCACTGCCTGGAAAAAACCCAGAATACACAGCGTGTAATTTATATATATACGTCATGTAGTTTTAAACCGTGTCTTTGACTGTGTGATCAGAAACACGGGTTGTGAAAATTGCCAGGAAAACGCCGTGTATGGTAGGTACAGGTCGTGTAGTAGTGAGCGTGTACCCAGTCGTGTAACTAACAACACGGGTCGGGGAATCTCAAGTAGACCACACCTTGTTGGATAGCAACACATCGTGTAGTCTTGTTTCAGGTACCCGGCCGTGTCACGAGCAACACTGGTCAGTGTTATCTTCTTCCATACACGCTGTGTTGTTCGTAACACACTGTGTAAGGTTCAGTCGTGTACTTGGTCATGTCGCCAATAACATGGTTCGGGAAAAATATTCAAGTACATGTCGTGTTTGTTCGGAACACGCCATGTAGTTGGCCATGTAGCTAGCAACATGGGTCATTGAAACCTTGTATACTACTCACTGTATCCACCAGGCACACTTCATGTAGTCTCAATTTAAGAAGACCGTGTGGGTTATCCGTGCAAGAAGACACGGGCAGGGAAACATAGTTAAGTACACGCCGTGTAGATTTTATACACATAGTGTAGTCTTGTTTTGTAAATCTTGTGTGTTTCCTTCTCCTATTTCCATTTTGTACTCCTTGGTTCTCTATCCTTGTTTTCCTAATCTAAGGTATGTTTTGATCTTTTAGAGATATGCCTCCAAGACTTCCTTTGGTTGTACGTCAATTTTCAGGCAGTGATCAGACCCTAGATATGGCTGATCAGGGACTCCCTACCGATCCTCCAGTCGGGTTAGCCTTGGAACCGACTTTCATTCCAGTTGCAGGTGTTGATGCGCAGTTCAAGGAAGGTTTTATGAGGATGATGCAGACCTTTCAGGGAGCACCACCTCCTGACACGACTATGGTAGACTTGACGTGGGTTTTCTAGCAGCAGCATCCTTCCACTTTCTCGGGGGAAGGAGGACCTCATGCTATAGAGTCATGGATGGAAGCCATGTTGACCATCTTTGAGCATCTGGAGACACCTCCAGAGAGGCGGGTCAAGCTCGCTACCTATATGCTACGAGACTCTGCCAAGAGGTGGTGGGACGTGATCTCACAGGTGGGTCATCAGCAGGTCATGGCTTGGGAAGAGTTTCAGCGTGTCTTTTATGACTACTTCTATCCAAAGACCCTGAGGGCTGACCGAGCCTGGGAGTTCATGATCTTAGAGCAGGTTACTCTTTCTATTATGGAGTACTCCTCTCGTTTCACCGAACTGCAGCATTTCACACCCCTCTGGGTGGGGATGGGATGTTCTTAGTGAGGAAGTTTGAGGATGGTCTCAGGTGGGAGATCCGATCGTAGGTGAATCTCTTCCAGTTGACTTCCATCACTTCCATCGTCAACCAGGCACTGATTACGGAGCACAATCTGAGAGAATCCAGAGCTGTGAGCCAGGGCGGCTCTACTTCCAGAGCTAGTTTTCCTCCAGATGGCAGCAAGAAGCACCGTAGGGAGTCTACTCGCGGTGATCTGAGGAAGCGAGATGCATCCTCAGGCAGCAAAGTGATATGCTACCAGTGTGGCTGGTCTAGGAACACGAGGCCACAGTGCCAGAGAGACCCCATGGAGTGCTGATCTTGCAGCAAGATGGGTCACCTTCAGCATTTCTTCTAGGTTTTCTCACTAGCAGCTGGCGGCGGGAGTTCTTCTATGACTCCTCATTCAGGGGCAGCACCACCAGTTTCTCACCAGTCCGGGAAATAGAGTTCTTCCGGCCGTTCGGGCTGAGGTTGAGGTCGATGTTGTGGTGTTCAGCCACCAATATTTCAGTGCTAGCAGGGAGGATCAGCTCAGAGTGTTCAGGCAGGGTCACAGGGCCGCAGGATAGGCCAGATTTATGCGGTGGAGCAGACCTATCAAGAGCAAGATCCCAGACCTTCTACTGATCAAGGTACAATTTTAGTAGCCTCAGTTTTATCTTCAACCCTTTTTGATTCTGGTACTACACATAGCTTTATCTCTATTGCTGTCGTGGAGAGACTTGGGCTCTACATCTTTTCTTCTTCCAACTTGTTGACACTAGACACACCTTTGAGGACAAGTACATCTAGTGTACGTCAGTGTAGAGAGTTCCCTCTCGAGGTTTCAGGGTATCGTTTCTTATGGGATCTCTATGTCCTAGAAATGACAGGCTATGATGTCATTCTCAGGATGGACTAGTTGGTTCCCTTCCAGGTAGTCGTCGATTGTTATCGCCGCAGGGTGAGTTTTATCTCACTGGAGGGTGAATCTTTTCTTCATAGAGGAGAATGGGATGTCCGGGCGAGTCGAGCAGGACTCGAGCATCATGTTCTAGGAAGGGTGACGACCCTGATTTCTAGTCTTTATCTGGATGATTAGGGGACTTCACAGTTGGACTTTCCTCCAGTGGTGGATCGTTTCAGGGATGTATTTCTAGAGGAATTTTCAGGTTTGCCTCTGGAGTGTGAGGTGGAATTCTCTATTGAGATCGTACCAGGAGTGGCACCGGTGTCCATTACTCCTTATAGGATGGCTATACCTGAGTTGCAGGAGCTCAAGAATCAGTTGGAGGAGTTTCATGCAAAGGGTTTCATCTGACCCAGTACTTCTCCTTGGGGTTCTCCTGTCCTGTTTGAAAAGAAGGCAGACGGTACCCTTAGGCTATGTGTGGATTATCGGAAGTTGAACCAGTTGACGGTCAAGAACCGATATCCCTTGACAAGTATTGATGATCTCTTCAATCATCTTCTAGGAGCCCAGGTGTTCTCAAAGATCGATTTGAGGTCCGGTTATCATCATATGCACGTTAGACCAACAGATATACCTCTGATAGCCTTCAGGAGCAGGTATGGTCTCCACGAGTATATGGTTATTCCCTTCAGTCTCACGAATGCGCTAGCAGTTTCAATGGAACTAATGAACCGAGTGTTTCATCCTTACTTGTACTCCTTTTTCGTGGTCTTCTTGGATGATATCTTGGTGTACTCTCACACTCGACACGACCATGCTACCCATCTTGAGATCATTCTGAGTACACTGAGATAGCATTGGCTTTATGCTAAACTCTCAAAGTTCCACTTTTGGATGGATCAGATTCACTTCTTGGGTCATGTCATATCAGAGCTAGGATTATCTATGGACCCAGAGAAAGTGAGAGCTGTAGTTTCCTGAGAGCATCCGAATAACATTTTTGAGGTGCGGAGTTTCCTAGGGCTGGCTGGATACTATAGATGCTTCATTCAGGACTTCTCACGCCTAGCAGAACCATTGACAGGTCTAACTAAGAAGGGGGTGAAGTTCTTATGGTCATATTCTTATGAATAAGCCTTTCAGGAGCTGAAGGGAAGGTTGATGTCAGCACATATACAAGTATTTCTAGATCCAGGAAAGAGATACACTATTTATTGTGATGCCTCAGGTTTTGGGCTAGGAGTTGTGCTTATGCAGGAATATACAGTCGTTGCATATGGGTCTCGGCAGTTGAGGCCACAGGAGAGGAACTACCTAACACATGATCTGGAGTTGGCATCTGTTGTTCATGCCTTACATTGTTGGAGGCATTACCTTCTGGGAGAGCACTTTGTGGTTTTCACCGACCACAAGAGTCTCAAGTACATCTTCATTCAACGTGATCTGAATTTGAGACAGTGCAGGTGGGTCGAGTATCTTCAGTCTTTCGATTTTTAGCTTGCCTATACACTGGGAAAGGGCAACGCAGTGGTAGATGCGTTGAGCAGGAGAACTCAGATTCAGGCAGTTCAGGAGGCCAGCAGTGAGTGACAGCTTATGGCTATGTTCTCTGAGATGAATCTAGAGGTGCACGACAGACAGTGATAGACTTTTCTATCTTCTGTAGATGTTACCTCTACACTACTTGATCGGGTACGGATGAGGTAGATATCAGACTCAGAAGTCTTAGTCCTGCGGGAGAGTGTGTCAGGAGAGGACCCTCTTCCTGGATGGACAGTGGGCGAGGATGAGATCTTGCATTTCTAGGGATGTGTATGGGTGCTAGAAGACATACACAAGGAGCTTATGTAGTATTTTTATTCCCCAGTTTTGGAAGTTCATCCTGGCGTCACCAAGATGTATCGAGATCTTCATCACCAGTACTGGTGGCCAGGTATGAAGAGAGTTGTTGCTGGTTTCTTCTTAAGGTGTTCTACTTGTCAGCAGGTGAAGGCATAGCATCAGCGACCAGAAGGCCTTTAACAGTAGTTACCCATTCTAGAGTGGAAGTGGAACGATGTCACGATGGACTTTGTGACCGGATTGCCGAGGTCACCTCGAGGGACCGATGCTGTTTGGGTTGTCGTCGACAGGCTTACAAAGGTTGCTCACTTCTTACCAATCAAGGATACCTTCAGTGTTGATGGTCTGGGATGAATGTACATCTGAGATATTGTATCTCTAAATAGAGTTCCACACTCCATCATCTCAGACAAGGATTCATTCTTTACGTCTCGGTTCTGGCAGGGGCTTCAAAAGGCATTGGGTACACAGGTACTTTTGAGTACAGCAGACCATCCCCAGATAGATGGCCAATCTGAGCGTATGATCCAGGTGCTAGAGGATATGCTCAGAGCTTGTATTCTGGACTTTGGCAGTTCTTGGGAGAAGCATATTCCTCTTGTTGAGTTCACCAACAACAACAGTTTTCAGGTGACTATTCATATGGCACCTTAAGAGGCTTTGTACGGTAGGCCAAGCCGATCACCCTTATGCTAGCTGGAGGCAAGAGAGGCAGCTTTGATGGGACCTTGTCTTGTTTAGGAGACCTCAGAGTAGATAGAAATGATTAGGAATAGAATGGCTACAGCACAGTCTCGACAGAAGTCTTATGTTGATCAGCGAAGACAACCTCTAGAGTTCGATGTCGGGGATCAGGATTTCCTGTGTGTCACACCGAGGTTGGGACACAAGAGGATTCATAGACAGGGTAATCTTTCACCATGGTACGTCGGGCCATTTGAGGTATTGGAGAGATTTGGACTGGTTCCCTATCGGTTGCAGTTACCTCGGAGGTACTGGGCCATGCACGACTTCTTCCATTTCTCTCAGCTTCGACGTTACTTTTCGGACCCATCTCATGTCTTTCAGCCCGAGGAAGTTGATCTCAAAGCGGAAGCATCGTTTGAGGAGAATCCTATATGGATTGTCGATCGTAGTATAAAGGTTCTCTGTGAGCGGTCTATTCCTCTAGTACAGGTGCTATGGCAGAACGAACGAGTACAAGACGAGACCTAGGAAAGGGAGGCCGATGTATGATCGCAGTGGCCAGAGCTATTCGGGGTTTCTTCTTCCACGCCTCGTTAGGGAAATTCAGGGACAAATTTCTTTAAGGGGGGAATTTTGTAAAAACCCGGATCTTCATTTGAGGTAAGTCTTTCATTTTTTGTGAGTTTTGAGAAAAATGTAGTTTTTGGAAATTTTTTAAGTACACGCCGTGTACTTTATGAGTACACGTCGTGTACTCTTTTCTGGATCGAAGCCATGTGTTGGTCGTGCCTGGTCCATACACACGGGGTTTAGGGGTGACGTTGAGGCCTCTTAAAGTGGAGTATGGAAAAACCTAGTACACACCGTGTACTCTAAAATTACACGCCATGTACTTTCTTTTTTTCATTAAACGGACCGGGGTCATGCCTAATCGAGAAAAATGTCTTCTTCTCCAGCTTCTTCGTTCGAGAGCAACCCGTATGGCCGTGGATCTTTGATGAGCTCCCGTTCCTCTGTCCGTTCTCCAAATCAATCATCCTTGATTGTGTTGGAATCACAGCAGTGAGTTCTCTCTTCTGATTTAGCCTTTTTCCATGTTTCCTCCTCGTTTCCAAGTTATTGTGGGTTGAGCGTTTTTTTCATTTTCTCAAATATTTGATGTTCTAAGGAGAATAAATCAACATGGTCCACGTATATCGATCTCCTAGCACCAAGGTATGTGGTTTGGGCCTTTCCGTAGGAAGTCTGTGAATATTTTTTGCAAATTCCACCAATTCCCTTGAACGGGGAATTGTGGGTTTCCTTTTTTACCCCTGTTGTTTGACTGCTTTTTTTGATTTCTTGAGAAGAGATCATTGCTTGTGAATTTGAATAATTTATACTGTGTTCATGTTCTTTGCCTTGCATGTTTTTCTTATTATGATTTTTTCCAGTTGTCATGCCTAGTTGTAGGATAGTGGGGTTTTTATACTATTATGTTGTTGTGCCTTAGAATGATAGCCAAGTAGTTCTTGAGGTTTACTTGGGATGATACACGTATGCTGAGCATGTTATTTCACATAGGACTGTTAGAACCTATTGTAGTAGACCATAGGGATAATGGACGTAAGGGATTCTCTAGATTGTCTTTTAATACGATGTGAGACCATAGGGGGAATTGATGATGAGTGCTTCCTCAGAGAGTCTGTAGTTCCTCGACGCGGGCCACAGGGGGAATGAGACGTTGAGTGCTTTCCCAGAGAGCCTTTAGTACGATACGAGACTATAGGGGGAATTGATGGTGAGTTCTTCCTCAAAAATTCTACTCTTATATAAACCAGATGGGTGAGACTGGGTGTGCCTCCTAGAGGGTTGCTAGTACTTTTAGGTTGAACTATAGGGGTTAGGCTGTGAGAGCTACCCATAGTTTTACTTTTTCCTACTTGTTTTTGGTTGTTTACTTGTGTACTTTGTATACTAGAACTGTGGATTGTAGCTGCTGTGTGCTTTTTCTGTTTACTGCTTCCTAAACTTTTACTTGCCTTGTATTCATTGGCTGTTGGGAACAGATCTTTGGGTGATTGACTACTGGGATTGTATCTCACACCCTGTTTGGGCCATGCTTTTGGGCCCAATCAGACTTTGTTGTTTCAGGTATAGATAAGGGCAAGTGCCCTTCAACTTCTGGTACTTGATTTCTTGGAGCTGGAGAGAAAGGGACCAATCTTAGGCTTGCGATGCTGCAAGAGTTTTTGTTATTTTAGTACTTTGTTTTTACTTGTATTTCAGCATGTTGTTGTGTTTGTTGTGTTCCTTAGATACTTGTACCTGGTGCATCATTATCATCATTACTATATATTCATTACTCCCGTTGTTTGGTTTCAGTTGTTGCGTATTGTTTACTACTTCTGCTATTTACTGTTAATTTCTTTTCTTTGTATACCTTACCAAATGAGGGCATAGTTTCCCCCAATAACTTACCAAGGCCCTCACGGCTAGTCGGCAGCCTCTGGCATTTGGGGAAATGCGCTTGAGGTCATGTGGAGAACTGGGCACGGGGCACCTCTAGGTGGCTTCCGGAACCGGGACGTTACAAGGGAGTTGAAATAGAGGCCTTGTTCATTAATGAATCATGTGACATGTCAAGTTTACCTGGGTTGGTCCAAGCCAAAATGGTATCATATATTCTCTATATCATTTTTTATACAATTTTTTTATGTGGTAAAAAAGTGGTATTGTAATGTGTAGAAACCTATGATAGAACACATAGTAGTATGTCGCAAAAACCTTTTCCAATGATAAGTCCATGTTACCAGTGTTATGGTATTTATATTCTTGATATATGATGATATAGTATTTGGAATTCACCATTCAGGATAAAATTTGGTAGTTTTAATTTGTGAATTATATTTTATGGATCCTAGATTGATGGAATGATAAATGAGTTCACATATCATATCTAGAACTATATATTCATTTGAGATGCACAACTGTGTGATTATTTTTATTAATGATGAAGATTCAATTGTGTAAAATGAAAATAGAAACCTATGTTGAATATTTCAATATATGTTTTTAGTGAATATTTCTCAATTAAACCATAGATATTTTATTCTTATAATAGGTCGTGAGGATATCATGTTTTGATTTTCCCTTGTGATAGAAATTTAGTCCCCATGATGAAGGATGTGTTGAGACCCATGTTGGTCGGAAAGAAATTTGGGTGACCCAATGATGGCCCAATGAAGGATAGGACCCTTGGGAGTTATTTAGATAAGGACTGAATTTCCTTGGGTCTATGGATTCCCTATGGTTTTTTTTGTTTTTAGAATGGAGTAAAACATTCCCTTTGCAGGTAGATCAGTAAGAGTGATCATTGTTTTGGGGATGGGTTGAGAGGGAAGGTTTAGTTGGACGTGTAAACTTATTGGTTCTATTATTTTTGGTTTCACTTATACTTGTGTGGGTAGATATGGGTGGATTCTCATTTTTTACAAAAGACTCTCATGTAGAATGTATTCATGTATTTATAATTTAATTTAGTGTTTTGTATGTCATTTTTTGTAAAGGAGTGTCAACAATGATCTAGATTATTTAAGATTACATACAAGAGGAGCATGGTTAGTTGTTTATATGCATTAACCAAGGTTCTTTGGGGCGTGGCTCATCTGAGTATGATTATGGTTGTGAAATTATGTTTTGTATGAGTTTTAACTACTATGTTCAATTAGGTCATGTAGGTTAGTGTAATAATAAATGTATGTGATGGTTTTTCATAGTTCTAGTGTGTTTTTGTATTTTTGATTGGGTTATATGTGGTTCTATTGAATGGTTTTTGGTTCTTGGGGGATATCGGGTGATGTAGACATCGTGGAAAAATGATTTTTGTAGTCATATAGTGGATTTAGGAAATATATTATTATGGGAATTGTACCATAGGACACTGGATGTTGTGATCCTCATTATAGGATGGATATTGATCAGTGAGGATTCCAATCCTAGGGATCCATGAATGGGTAGTGGTTGTTATTTTCATGTTGGTGCTCGTCTATGAGATGTTCATCCACATTTAGTAATTAAATTTAGAACTAGATAGAATGTTTGTCATAATGGTTGGTGATTCTGTCATGGGGTGATAATAAATTTTCTCATATAGTTGTGTAGATACTTATTGATTGGGGATGAATGACTACCATGTTAGTAGTTTCCTTGGCACTGTGATACCAATTAGTGGATAGTTGAGGTGGAGTCAGATGCACCCATTCTTGTGGTGAAAGAATGATTATTGACCATTAAGGATTTATAGGTCTGAGAACAATTATAATACTGATATTGTGATGAACTATTTCATAACGTGATCAGAAAATCAAGACAAATATAAATTTTTTAATAGTAGTTTTAATGAGAAAATTTTCATTTCCCTAATGATGTTATCACTGAAAAAGAATAATTCAATACTTCAGATTTTCCTAAATATGGAGTTCAACCTAGGGAATGAGTTTTCTATAATTATATGCTATTTGTGAATTTTTTTAATATTTAACGTTTATTTTAGTAAATATTTATTATTCCCAAATACTCAATTGATAATATCAAATAATATTATATTGAAATTATATCTTACTTATTACACTTCTAATGATGGGTTTTTTTGAGGAAAGGTATAAAACTTTCATAGGTTTTGGGTCTCAAATTATTCCATCTATGTTGATATTATCTTTTATGTTTTTCCTTTTGCTTTTTATTTATCATTTTATTTTTAGTATTTATTTTTTCCCCCCACATTGTTCATTCTTGTATATTCTAATATAGATAACTTTCTTTCATTCTAACATGTCTGAGAGAAAAATGATAAAGAGTGGGAGGTATCATGCTATGGAGCTGAAGTTGAGCTAGATCGGGATGGAGTGGATTTTCAGCCTGGATCCAGGCCCGAATTATCACTCTTTTACTCCCTACGGTTATATATATTTAATCACAAACCACCCCATATATCATATGATTATAGTTTCTAAATCCTTGTTTGTGTTTTTGGGGTCCACTTGAGGGTCGTATTGGGTGTTTTTTGGAGAATTGGGAGTTTTAATAAGTTCTCTTATGTTTTTTGTTTGAGGAAACCCAATCACACATTGTGTGAAACAAAAACACACACTATGTGTTCTAATTTATTGGTATATGTTAGAAGATGTGGGACACATGTTGTTTGTTTATGATACATGATGTTTGGGGAAGCATTGGGTGTGGTCTAGTTCTTATCTAGACACCCCATGTATGGGAACAATATCATGTATTGTATATTTATAGACCACATATATAGTACAAAAAAAGAGGTCATGGGGAATATTTGGGATAACCCATTATGGGGTTAATGCTCAGTTGCACCTATTGAGTGAAACATTAAACATGATTGGTACATTACTTGTACATTGGTATTATACACCATATTTGTAATCAATAGATGATTAGGGAATGAATTCATGAATGTACTAGGTACACCATGTATTTTAAATTTTGAGTGCTTATAATTTTTTCTAACCATGGACCAAGAATTGGAATTTTAAGTAGTCCATTCTAAGGGTTTAAATATATTGGATGGGTAGCGAGGATCTCAGGGAGATTCAAATTCATAAATTAGATTTTTCATGTTGGGAAAGGTTCTATAGGAGTATTTACTCAATGTTTTGGATTGAGAGTTATCTTGAATAATAAAATGTTTCAAAAAAATTTAGGCTCTTGATAATTATTTGTAACATGACTTGGAGATTACAAGGAATTTAGTTTTTTCACTAGATAGTTATGAAAATATGAGATTGAGTTCCCCAGGTATTTAGATTTTTTGTAAGGATTGGTAGGGTTTGGTTGAGTATATGGGGTTTGTAGACCATGTAATTTGAGGTTTAGTTTTTCTTAATCCTTTGGGATGGGATAACACCATGAGGTGTCACATATGGCTATGTTTCAAGAAACAAAGCTTTAGATGGGTATGAGGGGACCTTGAGGATGCCCTTAGGAGTGACTTGATTTTCAAGATTTGAGAAGTCATAGAAGATCCTAATAGGGTGACTATAACGCCCCAACCCCAATTACCCAAAATCGGTGCATTATTACATAACATTGTCATTATACAAGGAATCATGTCCCGAAAAACCGATCAGTTTAGTAGCCTTGGAAGTACTAGATACATACATAAGTTTTACATTACATCATGAAATAAAAAAAAATAACATTTTGTCCCCTTTGAACACTTTTATATCCCTTAGCCAATTCTAGTAGGTTAATCGTAATATACTTCTTTACATCCTAGAAAAATTAAAACATAATAAAGGGGTGAGATTAGATGCTCGGCAAGGATAAAAATATATCAAAAAATGTCATAAATAATAACAATCATTGAAGTAAATGAATAAGACTAGAACATAAGCCTTTTAAACTTAAACTTCAACATAATATGGAAAAGATAAATCAAATAATGTCATTTACTTATTCTCATGTATATTCTACTAGTCGAATAATCACATGTAATATCAATAGCCAATTTTATAATGATGGAATGCATAATTTCAAACTTCATAACCACATAGTCAAGGCCCTGTGCCAAGTCTACAAATAAGATTTTGTCAAGGCCTTGTTCCAAGATAGTAGTTTGTCTCATAAGACCTACCAATGCATCGAGGAGCTATAGAGGGCTCCACCCGTCACTTACTAAGTCCAATTAATTCTTCATATGAAATTATGAAACATAATATAAACATTTGTATTAAAACTAGCATACAAAATGTCAATATTTTAACCACAAACCATGAATGGCATAAAACTAGCACATCCACAATCAAGCATAACTCATTAAATACAATATGGATGATTGTATTATGATATATTAACCTCAATCGAGAATAAAATACACTAGAGGATATTTAAATAGATGAAAATAGACATTAAAACTATTTGAGAGAAATATCCCCTTTTCTTGAAAACATTTAAATGTCACACTATTTATCAAAGAAGTCATTTAAAAGAGATTTTTTAATCAAAGTGTCTCATAACACTTTGAAAAGTTTAAAAGGAATTTTAATTTAAAAACATTTATGTCCAAATAAATAAATAATTAAAATCATTTTTAAAACATGGATGTTAATGATAATGATTTAAAAGAATAAATATTTAAAACTTTTAAAACAATATTTTTGTTAAAGAGTTCCTAACCAAATAAGAGACACTTGAATAAAAGTAATTGAGGAATAACATTAAAAAAACATTATAATATCATGAGAACAAAGGGATTCATGATATAATATGTAAAAGAATAATATATACACCATATAAAAGTGAATTGGTGCATAAAGAAAAAGAGGTCTCAGAGGAATGTAAATTGAGATGAAAAACCTTATAAAGAATGTATCCTTAGATTAAGGATGAATAAATGAAATAATTATGTGTGAAAAATATAAATACACTCAATATAATTATATATTTAGTGTAAATCAATCAGATTACATTCACACATATTCTTGTAAAAACAAAACAAATGACTTGGATGTTTAACTCAATGAATGGAAATTGAGTTAGATTTCCTTTAAAAAGTTCACATCAATGGAATGTGAATTTATCAATTGAGTGATTATATGTATAAAATGTATATCCACAGTAAGGGGAGTGTAAATGACTACATAAATAATAAATAGTGATTTCACACATAATCTTGGAGTAAAATAATCAACGAAGTATTCGTAAAGCCCAATGAGTGGAAATTGAAATTTGAAATTCCCTTACCGATTTGGTAACTTACAAAACATAAACCCCATTAAAGAAGTATCATATAATGAAAATTTAAATACCCATAAATTTAAGTATATTACAAAAATAATACAATCATGTTTAGTACATACACCACGCAAAAGTAAATAGTGGCAATATAGCATGAATCTCACGTGAATAAGAAGTGAGATGAAAACCCCTTACCACATTTTAATCAATAGAGTCGTAAGACCAGAAATTAATAACCACCAAATCAATCCTATAATACCATGAATATAAATATAATCATGATAATATATATCAAGTGGCAGTAAACAATACACCTCATGCAATAAATAAGTGGTGAACAACGGAAAACTCATGAAATTAAAAGTGAGATAAGAAACCCCTTACCTTTTAATTTTCCTTAGTATAGGGTAGGTTAACCTCTTGTATAATGGTGAAATTATTTTTATTA
Source organism: Viscum album (assembly GCA_963277665.1). Taxonomy (NCBI): domain Eukaryota; kingdom Viridiplantae; phylum Streptophyta; class Magnoliopsida; order Santalales; family Viscaceae; genus Viscum; species Viscum album. The sequence goes on along the minus strand of OY728123.1, from coordinate 908,526,817 downwards.
AATTATACTAGAACCAAATTCATAAATATGATATCATATAAGATCTTATAATACTTATTTGTTAATAATATTTCAGCAGTATCATCATTTCGAGTGTTAACTGATTCATTTTCCTTTATATGCTTGTTACGTAAGCCATGTTTGTTGTGGATATGATGTATTTGATTCATATACAGAATTATATTATGTTAATAAACATTATTTTTAATCATAAAATGAAAATTATTCTTGAATGATTACGATGGCGAATGAATCTCATCGTGTTCATGGAGACGGTAATCTGTACGTACGCACGAGTGACGATATCATTATATTGATTGTGAAATCATATGTAATTGGATGGTATATTATATATAACGAATAATTATCATAATATATTTATTATTTACAACAGTTATACTCATTATTATACCCATCAAAATAATGAAGTGTTTGAATAACAAACTTCACCACGACGTTGAGACGGTAAGCCGTACGTACGCACGTACGGTGACTTTGTCATTTATAGGATGGATAGAATAAAAAATATGGTTATACCATATTTATAATAACATAATAGTACGTATAGGGTAATGGATTTATTATTTTTTTATGGAAACAATAAAGAAATAGGAAGTGGAAGAAGAAAAGAACTTGAAAGAGGGTGGGGAAATTATTACCACTTCCTCGGGTGTTTCCATTTGAGTTGATCAAAAGGGATCCTTAGGTTTACTTTATGATCAAAGTAAGGACTATAGGTTGATTTGAGGGACGTTTTTAGGATATTTGGGCTGGGATGGATGAGACAAATGTCTTTGGAGGTGTGAAATTAAGAGAAGGGGAAGTACCCTTTTATAAGAGAGGTGAGGGTCACTTTAGGAAAACCTTGAAATATTATTTTATAATAAAATAATTTTCAGTTTATAATGGCTCAAAAATAATTTATTTTGAATATAAGGTGGGTATGGGTCTAAAACCTCTCGACCATTAGGTTTTAGACAAGTTTAGGTTACAATTTTAACCTAATCTTTTAGATTTAACTCTTAGTTAAATAGTTTAACTTTTACCGTGTCTTTTGGTATTCTTACACTATATGGTTAATAAACATACTATAAACTTCAAAGATAACCTAAAGTGGTTCTTTAATGACATATATAATATTATTTAATCCCTTTTTCTGAAACTTATATTTTTCGGAATATTATATCTACCAATAATATAGAATTTGTTTTAAAAACTCATTTATGTCAATTTTTGACATTATTTAGTATTTGGTTTTTTTGAAAATCATAACAGCCTAATTACTTCAAAATAAAGTTTTTTTAATAAACACTAACATGTAATATTAACCTATAAAATTATCTTAATTCATCAAAAGTCTCAAATTACATTTATTTGGATATTTATAATATCAGTTATTTTAATCTTTCATTAATAAGGTAATTACTTCATCATCATTGTGTCAAAAATAAATTTAATTATTTAATGTCTGAAAATTATAAATAAAATACCATTATGTAGGAAATCATTTTATCTTTCTAATTAATATTTATAGTAGAATTTATCTTATTTATAACCTTATATTAAAAATAGTTTAGTTATTAAACTTTGAATTTAACTCTTTTCACTCTTCTTTAAATAAAATAATAATAAATCTCCTAATCTAATCCAAGTGGACCAAATGGGATAATATTTTATTAATAAGGTTGTTTTTGGTCGAATTATACTTATCCAATAGAATTAAAACATGTGTTAGGGTAATTATAAAATCATTATTACCCTTAATTAACCTATTTACTTTTAACCGTGGTAAATAAAAGTCAAAAGTTACTATTCAGAAAAAATTATTTTCATCTTATTGAACCAAATTTTACTTACCAATATCAACTGTTTTCTTGGATTTTTGATTTTAAACTCATAGAAGTGGTAAAATTAAGTTTTATGCAAATTTGTAATTGCTCCTAGAAGGTGGGTAAAAGACGGTAAAAAGTTCAATAAAATTTTCTATATCTAAACTTATTATAAAATGACTCCAATGAATTACATTGAACTTATATAGGTATTATATATATATATATTGAATTATAATAAATTTAAATAAAATAAATAATTTTATAAATAAAATGTCAGTTTTAAACTATAAAGTAGTGTTTTTCACTATTCATCAAAAATTGAATGTTTTCAAAAAAATACCAAAAATTCACCCTAAGATAATTTTGATATTCCAAATTCAAAAATGAATTGTATTTTACCAAATTAAAAACAAATAATTTTCATTAATTTATTAAAAACTAATACCCGTTGTCAAAACTAAAAAGCATGTTTTAAAAAAGTAAAAACTATCAAAAGATTGACATGCGTTTATGTAAAATTTAATTGTAAAATTAATTATAATGACCTAAATTGTATTAAATGATAAAAATATAATCTAATTATACTACCAAACCATTAAAATTCATAATTTAACCCAATAAATTATTTTGATTAAAAATGTGTTTTCAATTAAAATTTATAATTTTTCAGTATTCATCAAAATATTAAAGTTATCAGAAAAGTTCAAAAAGTTTATTCAAAATATATTTTTATGTCCCGATAATAAATAATAATTAAATTTAATTTAATTTAATATATAAAAGTGTCAAATATTGGTTTTAAAAAAGGATTTTCCATTAGAAGGTGGTAAATTTTCATTTTTTTAAAAATACTTCTTTTATCTGAAAAAATGATTTTTTTTCTTATATTATGTCTAAGAAACACATAATATGGGTTATAAAATTATATGGAGTATATAAAATTCAATATTCAGTTAATAATATTCATAACCTCTTTTGAACGACTAGTTTGGTAAGTCGTGGTGTGCTCAAAATCAGTGTTTCATGTAACGCAAGATATTGAATTACTTTAAAAAAATAACTTACTATGAAATCTTGGGGTGTTATATTCTTTCCCCCTTTTAAAAATTGCATCCTTAGAAATTTTGAAATTGGGCTTGGGAACTTCATTGAAAGTCCCACATCGGAAAAAGATTCAATAAAACTATCACTTTAAAAGAAAGAAAGAGAAGTACAAAGGTCATCTAAGATAACCCATACTAGGATTCCATATAGGAAAGCATGGATGTGGAAGATAAAATAAGTGTCAAGTTCTGATGGATAGTGATAGAAAACATGATTAGGAGAAAGTTAACAACAAGAAAACCACAAACTTGTGATAGGATAAATGGTCATTAGTTTCCCAATAGGAAATTTAAACAGACATCACTTTTTTTGTTTTAAGTTTCATTTCATAAAGTTGAGGAATTTATTTATGAGATTGACTAAGAACATAAAAATATATACTTACATTTTAAGTAGAGTTTCATCCTTTAATAAATTTCTACCACTAAATTGTCTTTTTTTTAAATGATGAGTATTCAAGATGACTTGGTCACATCTGAAGAACTAGAATCAACTTCTATAGAATCACATGATCCGCAAAGGATAAACTATATATTTAATTTGTCTTTAAATATTATCAAAAACCAAAATGGTTAGTACAAGATCAGATGATTCCCAAAAAGGATAATCCTTTAGAGAAAGAAATACTAATCTCAATTTCTAAAATTAAACCAACAATACCCAAAGTTCAATAAATACCATTCAATAAACAATTGTCCTTAAAATCATTAAATATAATCCAAAGTAATATTAAAACCCAAAACATAGAATAATTTGATTACATAGTCTTCAACGTTAAATTTTATCTTCAAATAACATCGACTACTCTTAAAGTCACAAACTTAAAGTAATTAAACTAATCACATATTCTCTATGATAGGTTAATCTTTTCCATAAATAACCCAAATCACTATAAATCCACAATAAAAACATAGATAAAAATCCACCATTACTCTTCAAATTAAATCTCATAGTATTCTATTTTCCTTAGTCATATAGTGTTCCCAACAGAGTGAACGTCTTCCAAAATAACATTTATCACCTAATCACCAAATCATTTTCCTATACTAAGGATATCCATTTGATAAGAAAGAAGATCTCAAATCAACTTATTATTGATCAATAAAATCATTTAACTAAAAATAATTAGTCACACTAACCAGGGACTTCATGTAGTCCAGTGGTAGGCGATAAATCCCAATTTCACTCTGGTTGTGGGTTTGATTCCCACAGCTTTGTCTGACACGATGGTTTGTCACATGGTCTGTGTGTTGTCCTTTTTCAAAAACTATATTTTATAACATTCTCAAAAAGAGAAAAATCCTTCAAAATAACCATAAGATAATTTCACCATACATGTTATCTCATACCTTGCATTTTCATCCCAAAATTAAATAACTTGTAATTTCCTCAAATTCAAGGATCATATAAACCCAAATTGTTATTTATAACTATAATAGAAAAGATAATTCTTCCAAAAAAAGCATTTTCACATAACAAACATAAGGGTGAAACATACAAGAGAAAAGTCTTCCAAAGTAATCCTATCAACATATAGCATTATTACTTTTAAACATTTCACCATCCATTTATTTCCACATAGGTTCTTCCTTGACCAAGAGGTTATCCTAAAGAATAGGGCATTCACTTGGGTAATTCCCAGATCCCCTATATTTATGGAAAATTACTTTAAATAGATTCTTGGGATCATTTTTATTTTCTTCCATAGTAATCTTCATTTTTCCTCATCAATCTTTTAATTTATGTCCTTCTTTCCCACACATAAAGAATTTCTTTGTTCCATTGAGACACTTTCCTAGGTGTCTCCTTCCACATTTCCTGCATGATGGAAATTAAGCTTTATTTTCTCCATGTTCTCCACTACTGGAGCTCCTATCATTCACCACCTTTCTCTTCTTCGTTGAGTCCAGAAGTAGGTTAATATATATATTGTTGATCATATTTTTGGAAAACTGATTTTTCATGAACACGATATCTTTTACACATATCAACAGTCCATTTCATTGCTCATTTACACCACCGTTCCCACCTTGTACATCATGTTCAATGTTACTATGACTTCCTTGAAATCCAGCCATTGACTAACGCAAGAAAGCATACTGTGAGTCATAAAATCATTTAGAGAATATCAAAACACTTTACTTTTAATCTAAAACACATTAATATTAACCATGTTTATTTATTCTGATCTTATATTAAAATAATTCAAATCAGTTTGCAATGAAAATGTGAATTATCTTAAGAATATCACCCAGGAGTGTCATAACCAAGAGTGTAGCAAGGCCATTTTTCGTGTACCAGAATACCTCAGGTCAAGCCTGAAACTCCTTGTCAAAGTTTTCACTCCTAGGTAAATCTGTTCCAAAGCCACCTCTACCTGCTCGTATCCATACATGGATGTATTTCTTGGAAACCCCACATAATATTTACATTGCCAAAAATTTTGGATTTTCTTCTATTCTAATGATCAATGTTTATCTTTGGGTAGTGTTTCCTAATCAATGTTTTTTCTAAATCTAGCTTCCAAGGTATGTACTAAACTTCCTCTGATACCAACTGTAAATCCCCGACCCTAGTTACCCATAATCGATGCATTATTACATAACATTGGAATGATATAAGTAATCATGTCCCAAAAGACTGATCAGTTTAGTAGCCTTGGAAGTACTCGATACATACATAAGTTTTACAATGCATCATTAAATAAAAAACTTTTTGTCCCCTTTAAACACTCTTATATCCCTTAGCATATTCCTGCAGGTTAATTGTAATATACTTCTCTGTATATTGGAAAAATTAAAACATAAGAAAGGGATGAGCACAGATGCTCAGTAAGGATAATAATATAGTAGAAACTATCATAAATAATAACAAACATTTAAGGCAATGTATATGACTAAAACACAAACCTTTTAAACTTAAACTTCAACATAATATGAAAAAGATAAATCAAATAATTCCATTTACTTATTCACATGTATATTCTACTAGTCGAATAATCACTTGTAATATCAATAGCCAATTTCATAATTATGGAATGCATAATGCCAGACTTCATAACCACATAGTCAAGGCCTTGTACCAATTCTACAAATAATATTTTGTCAAGGCCTTACGTCAAGATACTAGTTTGTCTCATGAGACCTACCAATGCATCTAGGAGCTATAGCGAGCTCCACCCATCACTTACTAAGTCCAATTCATTCCTCATATAAAAGGGTGAAACATAATATAAACATTCGTATTAAAACTAGCATACAAAATGTCAATATTTTAACCACAAACCATGAATGATATAAAAATAGAACATCCACAGTCAAACATAACTCATTCAATACAATATGGATGATTGTATTATGATAAATCAACCTCAATCAAGAATAAAATACACTAAAGTATATTTACATAGATAAAAATAGTCATTAAAACTATTTGAGAGAAATATCCCCTTTTTCTTGAAAACATTTAAATGTCACACTATTTATCAAAGAAGTCATTTAAAAGAGATTTTTGAATCAAAGTTTCCCATACCACTTTGAAACATTTAAAAGGAATTTTAATTTCAAAACATTTATTTCCATATAAATAAATAATTAAAACCATTTTTAAAACATGGACACTAATGATAAAGATTTAGAAGAATAAATATTTAAAACTTTTAAAACAATATTTTTGTTAAATAGTTCCTAACCAAATAAGAGACGCTTAAATAAAAGTAATTGAGGAATAACACTAGTCAAAACATTATAATATCATGAGAATAAAGGTATTCATGATATAATATTTTAAATAATAGTATATACACCATATAAAAGTGAATTGGTGCATAGGGAAGAAGGGGTCTCAAAGGAATGTAAATTGAGATGAAATACCTTATAAAGACTGTATCCTTATATTAACGATGAATCAACGAAATAATTATGTGTGAAAAATATAAATATACTCAATATAATTGGATATTCAGTGTAAATCAATCATGTCACGAACCGGATCTGTTCACCACCATTAACGGCACCAAACCCGCCTCGTGGGAAGGCCCGAAGGGCGTTCCCTATCCCCACGGGCTGTCACAAGTGCACGGGTATCAAACAAATCTGGTTTGGGAACGATTTATCCGAGTATGAAAGCATAAATCATAAAAAAACAATCAATTATTAGAATCTGAAATTTTCATGCTAAACAATTCTTAACAAAACCAGATCGGAATACATATGTTTAAAAACACTAAAATTGGTCTAAAACAAATAATGACAACATAAAGACATCCCCATGGACTCCACACGACAAGGGTATCATCACCCGCACGCCGTCCCCGCAACTCTGCCCCAATGATGGGGACTAACATCCCGAACCGCCATCACCCTTAGCCTTCCCTTTACCTGAGTCAAGCATAAGCAGGTCTACTTACACCCAAGGGGTGTAAGTAGGGTGTGAGCCTAAGCCCAATAGGATACAACCAGATGATTCCAAAGATCATGCAATACAATGTGAACAAAACAAGCAATTTTATTACACAAGGTGAAACGGTGTTAACATTTAAAGAAATGAAACTTTCAAATGAAAGCAGTTTTGAATTCGAGAATTTCAGAATGTTAGCACATTAAATAGACATGTGAGATAGTGTAAAGTACTTCCAAAAACAACCCACAACAAGGGTAAATACCACAAATCCAATGAGCGTCAAAATCGGGAACACCCCTAAGCACTAGGTTGTCTCGGGCCCTATGTACCTCGTACCTCGGTGTAGAGTAACCATAGAAAAATCCATTCTCGTGCACGAGCCACTAGTAGGGAACATAAGCATAACCTAGTGGTCCCAAATCATCATCCAAATAGTTTAGTTAGAGTTGTCGTTATCCATATGTTAAGTGGAACAGGGACAAAACCCATCCGATCCACTAGTCGTACTAGTACAAATCCGCCCCACCTAGGTACCCGGGCTTCCCCTTTTTGTGCTCAAAAAATTTTAGCAAACAACACACATACTTTTTCATATAAAATATCACTACTTGTCACAAAAAAATTTTACAGTAGATACACACATTTTATACCATTTAAAACACACAATAAAACAATTTTATTTCTAATAAAACAACTTCTAAAAACATCACATTGTTTTGCACCCAAAGCTCTTTAAGATATCCACCTTTCACACTATGTTAACACTTTTAAGTTATTAAAACAAAATTTCAGTTCAACACCCTTTAATAAAACCAACAATTCAGTTATGGGGCATCCCAAAATTAACCAATAAAAGATTTGAATGAAAAACCCCCAATTTCACCAAAAATTGGAACTTAAAATTCATTTTCATTATAAATGCAACTAAAAACAATTTTTACAGAAACATTCAAGTGAAATAAACATTAAGTTACCATGAAAACAGAAATCTAATTCAAAAAAATTGCACACACAATGGAATCACCTACCAAATTAACAAAAACCCTTGAATCTCCGTGCGAAAATCAAATCGCACCCCCACCGCACCAAGAGAGAACTAGATCAAACCTAAAACCACACAAATTGGCCAAGAAAGCCCAAATTTAAACCCTAGGTTCGAAATCCTAGTTTATGGAAATTAATAAACTCAATTATAACCAAAGAAACCCTAAGAACAATGAGTTAAACCCAAAGTAATTTGAAAGAGGAAAGAAAAGGGCTCATTTGCTTAAAGTATCTTGAATTAATCACTCCAAAACTCCAGTATCTGAAATTTAAAAGAGCCCAAATTTAGGGTATGTTTGAAAAAGGTGTATTATCTCATTTAGGAACTGTAATGGAGGAAAAATATTGAGAATTAAGAGAGTTATGAAATAAATACTTTACCTCTTCAAATCTGGGAGATTTGAGGAACCCTGTGACGTTCGGTACCAAATAGAGATTATCCAGAGCTCCAAAGAGGTGGGAGAGAGTTCAGACGCGCGGATAGGTTACTTGGTCTTGGGTGAGACTTGGAATCACCGAAAAATCCCAAATATTGTATAAGTTATAACAAAATCAAATGTTATTTTTAAAACAGGAATTGGGCTTTCGGGCAGGCCCAACCCCTTAGATAAGAACCCAAATAAACCCTAGTTATGGATTTCTAAAAGCTCCAAATTACCTTGTTGGTGTTAATAGGTTAGGGGAGGTCAATTAGGAATTTTAATGGATGAAAAATGTTGAAAAATTAAAAAGGTATAAAAGATACAAAATTTATTTTTTTAATCTGGAATTGGGCTCACGGTTTGGCCAAATTCATGAATACTCGTCTATTCCTCCCTAAAACTTAGGGAAACCCCCAAAACAAAGAAAGGATGTAAATTAAATGAAAAATACCTTTAAAATATGTCTTGTATGTGACAATTCTCCCCACCATGAAGGACTTTCCGCCCTGGAAAGTCCGCATGAATCTCGGTTGGAAAACAAGAATGGGTACTCTTCCTCGACCCATGACTTTCGCTCCCATGTCTCATGTGTATCATTCCCATGCTGCCATAAAACCCGGACTAAAGGAATAGAATTTCCTCGAAGTATCTTCTCTTGAGAGTCCACTATTTTCACCGGCCTCTCAATGATAGACAAGTCAAGCTCTATATCCAGTTCTTCCCAACTCAACACATGGGATGGATCCGGATTGTATTTCTTCAACTGAGAGACGTGGAAGACATCATGGATAGACGTCAACTGAGAAGGTAAGGACAACCTGTATGCCACCTTTCCAATACACTCGGTGATCTCAAAGGTTCCGACATACCGTGGCATCAGCTTACCTTGCTTCCCCAATCGACGATGGCCCAGACGAGGGGCCACTTTTAAGAATACCATGTCACCCACAGAAAACTCTAGGTCTCGACGCTTCCGGTCAGCATAAGATTTATGACGACTCTGAGCTATCAATAAGCACTGCCTGATCAACTTGACCTTCTCAGAAGTCTCCTACACAAGGCTCGGCCCCAACAGTGAAGTCTCTCCTACCTCAGCCCAACATAGGGGGGACCAACAAGGCCGACCATAGAGCGCCTCAAAATGGGCCATTCGAATCGTGGATTGGTAACTATTATTATAAGAAAACTCTACCAATCCCAAATGGCTATCCCAAGAACCTCCAAAGTCCAGGACACATGCACAAAGAATGTACTCCAATATATGATTCGCCCGCTCTGTCTGACCATCCGTCTGTGGGTGGTATGTCGTGCTCATCTTAATATGAGACCCCAAGGCCTTCTGAAGGCCTTCCCAAAATCGAGAAGTGAAGCGGGGGTCTCTATCTGAGACAACAGCTGATGGAACACCATGGAGTCTCACCACTTCCTGAAGATACAAATGGCCCAACTCATCTACTTTAGTTGTATCTTTTATCGGAATGAAGTGGGATGATTTGGTTAGACGATCAATCACCACCCAAATAGCATTCTTACCCCGAGGTGTATGAGGTAAGCCAATAATGAAGTCCATGGAGACCTCTTCCCACTTCTAGGTAGGAATGGGTAGTGGTTGGAGAAAACCGGATGGCCTTTGGTGCTCTGCTTTCACCTGCTGACATGTGTAGCATCTTGAAACAAAGTCTGCTTTGTTCTGTCTCATACCAGGCCACCAAAACTGCCGACGAACATCATAATACATCTTAGTGGCACCCAGATGGACAGCCCACTGAGACTGGTGTATATCTTTCATCACCACCTTCCGCGGAGATAATGGCACTACTGAACGACCCTTGAAGCACAAGATGCCCTCGGGAGACGACGACCAATCAGAGGATGTCTCCCCACCATGAAGGAACTGCTTAGACCGCTGACAAAGATCATCACTGGGTTGTTCCTGCTAAATCAACTCCAATAGAGAAGGAGTCAACTGGACGCTTGCCAAGAATTCCCCTCCACTGTATTCCCTGGTCTCCACATGCATCTGAGAAAAAAGACCCATCAATGTCCACTCATCACTAGACTTCCTCAAAGCCTGCACTGGAACTCTTCTCCTCAAAGCATCAGCCACTAAATTACCCTTTCCTGGGGTATAGACAATGTCAAAGTCAAACCCCTGCAAGTACTCAATCCAGCAACGTTGCCTCAAGTTTATGTCCTTCTGCGAGAAGATATAAGCCAAGATTTTGTGATTAGAGTATACCACAAACTTCTCCCCAAAGAGGTAGTGACGCCAAGTCTTCAAAGCATGCATCACGGCTGCCAACTCCAATTCATGGTTTGAATAGTTCTTTTAATGTGGTCGAAGTTGGAGAGAGCCATACGCGACCACATGATCATCCTGCATAAGCACGCACCCAAGACCCATACCTGAAGCATCAAAATAGACCACATATCCCTTTCCAGCCTTTGGAAAAATCAGCACGGGGGCGGTAGTCAGTCGCCTCTTCAGCTCCTCGAACGATACCTAACATTCTGGACCCCATACAAACTTCACCCCTTTCCAGGTGAGGTAAGTCATCAGTGAAGCAAGATGAGAGAAATCCCGAACGAATCGCCTGTAATAACCATTTTTCGGTTTCTCCCACGACACATTCTTCGGTTTCTCCCGCGACATGACTGCACTAATTTTCTCAGGGTCCACTGAAACTCCATGCTCTGAGATCACATGCCCCATAAATCTCACCTCTATGATCCAGAAAGTGAACTTTGACAACTTTGCATAGAGGCGGTGATCTCATAATATACCCAAAATGATCCTCAAGTGATGTTCGTGTTCCTCCTCAGAGCAAGAGTATACCAGAATGTCATCCACGAACACCACAACAAAGGAATCGAGATACTGATGGAACACCCTATTCATAAGTTCCATAAATACCACTAGATCATTGGTCAATCCGAAGGGCATGACCAAATACTCAAAGTGGTCGTACCTGCTTCGGAAGGTTGTCTTAGGGATATCTGACTCCTTCACCCTGAGTTGATGATACCCTGAACGCAGGTCTATCTTTGAGAACCACTTTTCCCCCTTCAACTGATCAAACAAATCATCTATTCTGGGCAAAGGGTATTTTTTTTTAATTGTTACCTTATTCAGCTTCCGGTAGTCAATGCACAACCTGAGGGATCCATCAGCCTTTTTTGCAAACAACACAGGAGCGGCCCAAGGAGAGACGCTCGGGCGAATGAATCCTTTGGATTCTAAGTCTTCCAGCTATATCTTTAATTCCCTCAACTCGGTGGGGGCCATGCGATAATAGGGAAGAGATATCGGCTGTGTTCCTGGTGCCAGATCAATCGAAAACTCCACATCCCACTCCGGGGGAAAACCAGAAAAATCATCAGGGAATGCCTCGGGAAACTCATTCACTACATGAGGTAGTGCACCTTCAGGGGAAATACCATCCTCTAGCACAAGCGAAGATAACTGGAAGATAACACTTCCCAACTCTGGGAGTGGAGGCCCTGCGTGACTTGATCGTGGATCCCATTCTCCATGAAAAACCTGACGACTCCCATCTGGTGTCGTGAAACTCACACGCCGTCTGTAGAAATCGATGTGTGCCTGGAAGTGTACTAGCCAATCCATCCTGAGTATGACATCAAAAAGGTCCATATCTAAGACCAAGAGGTCCCACTCCATCTCGACCCCAGACACAGAAAGTGCACACGAGGGGCACCTGAGGCCCTGCTCCTTCTTCTTTCCCAACGGTGTCACCAACTCCATTGAAAAAGACAACAACTCAGTTGGAAAATTTAGCAAGTCCACAAAATGTCCAGAAATGAATGAAATAGAGGCACCAATATCAAAAAGAGTAGTAGCTATAGAAGATGCGATCAGAACGGTACCTAGAATTGTCGACGGTCCCGCCTCTGATCCTGCTGGTGACTGATCCACTGCATGGAGATGTCCTGTATCTGCCTGAGGACGACCGCTAGTCTGTGGTTGTGCCCTGAACTGGCTCTGCCTAGAAGATGATCCAGCCCTACCACCACGACCACCAAATTGAGATCCCCCAGTCCTCGATGGATCGGACTGTGCTGGCACTCCTCTTGAAGCCACTGACCCTGCCCCACTTGGGAGTGGACGTGCCACACCGCAGAAGCGCTGCAAATGCCCTATACCTCCACACTGGTAACAAGGCTTTGGAGGAAGAGGACATACTGGTCGGATATGCCCAGGCCTCCCACATTGGTGGCACACGACTGAACTCGCATCAGAAGCCGCAGAAGAAAACTGCCTGGAAGAGTGGCCTGAACTGCCCCCTCCTTTCTTCACATGATCCTCCCGCTTCCTTTTCTTCTCTGAGGAGCTGCCACTCCCCACTGCTGATACTGAACCATAGAAACAAGCCCTGCCTTTCCTATCAATCTCCACCATGCACGCCCAATCAACAACCTTAGCATAGGTCCTCAGCTTAAACAAGAACACTTGGGAGTATATCTCTGGTCGCAAGCCTTTCCCAAACCTCTGGCCCTTCGCTTGCTCATTAGAGACAATTTCTGGAGCATACCGAACTAACTCAGTGAAACGGTTGGCATACTCCATCACAGATAGATTCCCCTGAACAAGTTCCATGAACTCTCTAGACCTGGCATAAGCCAACACCTCAGGGAAATACTGTTCATTGAAGACAGCCTTGAAATCTCCCCAGCGCATCTACTCATTCTTCCCAGACTGAAGCATTGACTCCCACCATTTACGGCTGGGACCCTCCAACAGAAAGGAGGCACACTTCACCCTGAGCTCCTCGGGTGTTTCCAGGAACTCAAACATACGCTCGATCATCTCGAGCCATTCTTCTGCTTCCTGGGGTTCTGTGCTACCTTGGAAGGTAAGAGGCTTGTTTTTCAGAAACTCTTGTGCTTTATCTTTTCTAGGACCTGTCTCCTCTACCCTAACAAGAATAGGAGCATGAGATGGTCCCTATCCCAAAGCTTGGATAGCCCAAACAACAGCCTCTATGAGCCTCTGATCAATCAGCGTGGGAGAACTCTCTCCAGCTTCCTCCTATGGGTGCGTGGGAGCTTTTCGGGGAGGCATGTTGCTACAAAATTCAACAGTCACAAAACAATAGTCAATACCACAATTCTGAAAATTGTAATCAAATACATCAAATATAAATAAACTAAACACATTCCTGTAATAAAAGAAACAACTACTCCACATCTTCCTGATGTCCACATGTGGTCTGCAGCCCACACGTCTCACCTAAAAGTGAAGTCAATCAGTAAATTCCAACATCCTCTGGTGACTCAAGGTCTGCCATGAGAGGTGCGGGCCAGGCACCCTACTCACAACCAATACCCCAAGCCCCGACAGTCCTAGCTCCTGTCTATCCCGACTCATCCCAAAATAACAATATAACCCAAAAACATTAACCTCCTCTGATACCATTTTGTCACGAACCGGATATGGTCACCACCATTAACGGCACCAAACCCGCCACGTGGCAAGGCCCGAAGGGCGTTCCCTATCCCCACGGGCTGGGACAAGTGCCCGGGTATCAAACAAATCTGGTTTGGGAACGATTTACCCGAGTATGAAAGCATAAATCATAAAAAAAACAATCAATTATTAGAATCTGAAATTTTCATGCAAAACAATTCTTAACAAAACCAGATCTGAATACATATGTTTAAAGACACTAAAAGTGGTCTAAAAACAAATAATGAAACATAAATACATCCCCATGGACTCCACACAACAAGGGTATCATCACCCGCAAGCCGTCCCCGCAACTCCGCCCCAATGATGGGGACTAACATCCCGAACCGCCATCACCCTTAGCCTTCCCTTTACCTGAGTCAAGCATAAGCAGGTCTACATACACACAAGGGGTGTAAGTAGGGTGTGAGCCTAAGCCCAATAGGATACCTCTAGATGATTCCAGAGAGCATGCAATACAATGTGAACAAAACAAGCAATTTTATTACACAAGGTGAAACGGTGTTAAAATTTAACGAAATGAAACTTTCAAATGAAAATAGTTTTCAATCTGAGAATTTCAGAATGTTAGCACATTAAATATACATGTGAGATACTGTAAAGTACTTCCAAAAACAACCCACAAAAAAGGTAAATACCACAAATCCAATGAGCGTCAAAATCGGGAACACCCCTAAGCACTAGGTTGTCTCGGGCCCTATGTACCTCGTACCTCGGTGTAGAGTAACCATAGAAAAATTCATTCTTGTGCACGAGCCACTAGTAGGGAACATACCCATAACCTCGTGGTCCCCAATAATCATCCAAATATTTTAGTTAGAGTAGTCGTTATCCATATGCTAAGTGGAACATGGACAAAACCCATCCGATCCACTAGCCGTACTAGTACAAATCCGCCCCACCTAGGTACCTGGGCTTCCCCTTTTTGTGCTCAAAAAATTTCAGCAAACAACACAAATAATTTTTCATATAAAATATCACTACTGGTCACAAACAAATTTTACAGTAGATAAACACATTTTATAACATTTAAAACACACAATAAAACAATTTTATTTCCAATAAAACAACCTCTCAAAACATCGAATTGTTTTGCACCCAAAGCTCTTTAAGATATCCACCTTTCACACTATTTTAACACTTGTAAATTATTAAAACAAAATTTCAGTTCAACACCCTTTAATGAAACCAAAAATTCAGTTATGGGGAATCCCAAAATGAACCAATAAAAGATTTGAATGAAAAACCCCCAATTTCACCAAAAATTGGAACTTAAAATTCATTTGCATTATAAATGCAACTAAAACCAATTTTTACAGAAACATTCAAGTGAAATAAACATTAAGGTACCATGAAAACATCAAGCTAATTCACAAAAATTTCACACACAATGGAATCACCTACCAAATTAACAAAAACCCTTGAATCTCCGTGCGAAAATCAAATCGCACCCTCGTCGCACCAAGAGAGAACTAGATCAAACCTAAAACCACACAAATTGGAAAAGAAAGCCCAAAGTTAAACCCTAGGTTCAAAATCCTAGTTTCTGGACATTATTAAACTCAATTATAACCGAAGAAACCCTAAGAACAATGAGTTAAACCCAAAGTAATTTGAAAGAGGAAAGAAAAGGGCTCATTTACTTGAAGTATCTTGAAGTAATCACTCCAAAACTCCAGTATATGAAATTTAAAAGATCCCAAATTTAGGGTACGTTCGAAAAAGGTGTATTATAGAATTTAGGAACTAGAATGGAAGAAAAATATTGAGAATTGAGAGAGTTATGAAATAAATACTTTACCTCTTCAAATCTGGGCGATTTGAGGAACCCTATGAAGTTCGGCACCAAATAGAGATTATCCAGAGATCCAAAGATGTGGGAGAGAGTTCAGACGCGCGTCTGGGTTACTTGGTCTTGGGTGAGACTTAGAATCACCTAAAAATCCCAAATATTTAATATGTTATAACAAAATAAAATTTTATTTTTAAAATAGGAATTGGGCTTTCGGGCAGGCCCAACCCCTTAGATAAAAACCCAAATAAACCCTAGTTATGGATTTCTAAAAGCTCCAAATTATCTTGGTGGTGTCAATAGGTTAGGGGAGGTCAATTAGGAATTTTAATGGATGAAAAATGTTGAAAAATGAAAAAGTTATAAAGGATACAAAATTTATTTTTTTAATATGGAATTGGGCTCACGGTTTGGCCCAATTCATGAATACTCATCTATTCCTCCCTAAAACCTAGGGAAACCCCCAAAACAAAGAATGGATGTAAATTAAATGAAAAATACCTTTAAAATATGTCTTGTATGTGACAAATCATATTACATTCACACATATTCTTTTAAAAACAAAACCAATGACTTGGATGTTTAACTAAATGAATGGAAATTGAGTTAAGATTTCCCTTAAAAAGATCAAATCAATGGAATGTGAATTTATCAATGAAGTGATTATGTGTATCAAAGGTATATCCACATAAAGGGGAGTGGAAATTAATACATAAATAATAAATATTTATTCCACATATATTTTTGGAGTAAAATAATCAATGAAGTGTGCGTAAATCCCAATGAGTGGAAATTGAAATTTGAAATTCCCTTACCGATTTGGTAACTTACGAAACATACACCCCATGAAAGAAGTATCATATAATGAAGATGTAAATAACCATAAATTTAAGTATATTACACAAATAATACAATCATGTGTAGTACAAACACCACACAAAAGGATATACTGGCAATATAACATGAATCTCACGAGAATAAGAAGTGAGATGAAAACCCCTTACAATGTTGTAATCAATAGATTCGTAAGACCAGAAGTTAATAACCAAAAAATTAATCATATAATAACATTAAAATAAATATAATCATGATAATATATATCAAGTGGCAGTACACAATACACCACATGCAATAAATAAGTGGTAAACAATGGAAATCTCACGAAATTAAAAGTGAGATAAGAAACCCCTTACCTTGTAATTTTCCTTAGTATAGGGTAGGTTAACCTCTGATATATTGGTGTAATCATTTTTATTAAATTATAAAAGAACCAAATACATAAATATGATGACATATATGATCTTCTAATATTGCTTTGTTAATAATATTTCAGTAGTATCATCATTTCGGGTGTTAACTGATTTTTTTTTCTTTATATGATGGGTTACGTAATTCGTGTTTGTTATGGATATGATGTATTTGATTCATATACATAATTATATTATGTTAATAAACATTATTTTTAATCATAAAATGGAAATTATTCTTGAATTATTACAATGGTGAATGAATCTCATCGCGTTTGTGGAGACGGTAATCTGTCTGTACGCACGAGCGACAATATCATTTTATTGATGGTGAAATCATATGTAATTGGATGGTATATCATATATACAGAATCATTATCATGTTATATAAATTATTTAAATCATTTATACTCATTAGTATACCCATCCAAATAATGAAGTGTTTTAATAACAAACTACACCACGACATAGAGACGGTAAGTCGTAGGTACACACGTATGGTTACTTTGTCATTTATAGGATGGATAGAATAAATAATATGGTTGTACCATATTTATAATAACATAATAGTATGTAGAGGTTACTGGAGTTATTATTTTGGTATGGAAACAAAAAATAAAGAGGAAATGGAAGAAGAAAATAACTTGAAAGAGGGTGGTGAAATTATTACCTCTTCCTCGGGTGTTTCCTTTTGAGTTGATCAAAATGGCTCCTTAGGTTTCCTTTCTGATCAATGTAAGGAATCTAGGTTTATTTGATGGATGTTCGGAGGATATTTGGGTGGGTTTTGGTCGAGCCAAATGAATTTGGAGGTGTAAAATTAATAAAAGGGGAAGTACCCTTTTATAAGAGAGGTGAGGATCACTTTAGGAAAACCTTGAAATATTATTTTATAATAAAATACTTTTCGGTTTATAATGTCTCAAAAATGATTTATTTCTTATATAATGTTGGTATGGGTCGAAAAAAGCTCAAAAAATAGGTTTTAGAAAATTTTAGGTTACCATTTTAACCTTATCTTTTAGATTTAACTCTTAGTTAAATAGTTTAACTTTTACCGTGTCTTTTTGTATTCTTACACTATATGGTTAATAAACTTACTCTAAACTCCCAATATAACCACAAGTGGTTCATTAATGAAATATATAATATTATTTAATCCATTTTTCCAAACCTTAGATTCTTTGGAATATTATATCAACCAATAATATAGTATTTTTTTAAACCCATTTATGTCAATTTTGACATTATTTAGTATTTTGTTTTTTGTGAAAATCATAACAGAATGATTACTTCAAAAAAATTATTTAATCAACTATAACATGTCATATTAACCTAGAAAATTATTTTAATTCATCAAATGTATCAAATTACATTTATTTGGTTATTTATAATATCAATTATTTTAATCTTTCATTAATAAGGTAATTACTACATCATCATTGTGTCATAAATATATATATTTATTTAATGTATAAAAATTATAAACAAAATATAATTATTTGTTAAATATTTTTATCATTATAATTAATATTTATAGTCGAATTTATATTATGTATAAGCCTATATTAAAAATGGTTTATTTATTAAACTTTGAATTTAACGCTTTTAACTCTTCTTTAAATAAAACAATAATAAATGTCCTAATCTAATCCAGGTGGACCAAAGGGGATCATATTTTATTCATAAGGTTATTTTTGGTCGAATTATACTTATCCAGCAGAATTAATACGTGTGTTAGGCTAATTATAATATCATTATTACCCTTAATTACCCTATTTACTTTTAACCGTGGTAAATAAAAGTCAAAAATTACCATTCGCCAAAAATTATTTTCATCTTATTGAACCACATTTTACTTGATGATATCAAACTTTTCTCTCGTAATTTTTAAATTCAACTCACAGAAGAGGTAAAATTAAGTTTTATGCAAATTTTTAAATGCTCCTAGAAGAAGGGTAAGAGACGGTAAAAAGTTTAATAAAATTTTATATATCTAAACTTATTATAAAATGACTCCAATGAATTAAATTTAACTTATATTGGTATTTTATATCTATTTTGACTTAAAATAAATTTAAATAAAATAAATAATTATTTAAATAAAACGTCGATTTTAAACTATAACTTTGTGTTTTTTCCTATTCATCAAAAATTGAATGTTTTCAAAAAAATACAAAAAATTCACCCTAATATAATTTTGATATTATAAATTCAAAAATGAATTATATTTTACAAAATTCAAAACATATAAGTTTCATTAATTAATTTAAAATTAATACTCATTGTCGAAACCAAAAATCGGGTTTTTAAAAAGTAAAAACTTACAAAAGATTGACATGTGTTTATGTCAAATTTAAATGTGAAATTACTTATAATGACTTGCATTGTATTAAATAATAAAAATATAATATAATTTTACTACCAAACCATTCAAATGCATAATTTTACCCTAAAAATTATTTCGATTAAAGAAGTTTATTTCAATTAAAATTTAGTATTTTTCAGTATTCATCAAAATATGAAAGTTATTAGAAAAGTACCAAAAAGTTATTCAAAAAAACTTTTATGTGAAGATTATAATGAAGAATTTAATTTCATTAAATTGAATATATAAAAGTTTCAAATATTGGTTTTAAAAATTATTTTCCATTAAAAGGTGGTAAAATTACATTTTTTGAAAAATACATCTTTTATCTGAAAAAATGAATTCGTTCTTATATTATGTCTAAGAAACACATAATAAGGATTCCAAAATTATACGGAGTATATAAAATTCAATATTCAGTTAATACTATTCATAACCACTTTTGAACGACTAGTTTGGTAAGTTTGTGTGCACTCAAACTTGGTGTTGTGTGTAGTCCAAACTATTGAATTACTTTAAAGAAAATAACTTACTATGAAATCTTAGGGTGTTACAGTGACCTATTTGTGAGATGGTTCGATGGATAACTTAATGTTTCCTAAATTTTTTGGACCCTTATTGGTTCATTACAATGTTTTAGTTTTTATGAATTCATTAATCCCCATCAGACATAGATGTTAGAGGTGTGAGCCTATTGTGGATTTTGTGTAGATGAAAGACACGTGCATTTTCTAACCCATGATTTATGAAATATGTCCATTTTTTATGAACATTATTAATCAATTATTTTAAATTTGAAGAAGTTTTAGGATGTAATTTTATTTTTAATGTGTCTTGAGATTTATTGGATTCTCTCTATGTTGGTTTTCTAATGTAAGATTGGTATACATAGTTAATTGATGCCTTGGATGAGTGAAAACCCGCTATTTTGGATTTTTATTTGTCTAGG
This sequence comes from Viscum album, assembly GCA_963277665.1. Lineage (NCBI taxonomy): Eukaryota > Viridiplantae > Streptophyta > Magnoliopsida > Santalales > Viscaceae > Viscum > Viscum album. The sequence goes on along the minus strand of OY728123.1, from coordinate 908,506,173 downwards.
TGTTTGGTTTCCATGGTCATCTACATTTTTAGGTACCAATGATGATGTTGATATCCTTATGGTTTTCTGAACTCGGTTAGTAATATAGGACTATTGGCATATGGAAAGGCTCTCTCCATGTCTGAAAAAAGACAATTTATCCTATTTATACCATACTATTGGAGTCCTATATCCATGTAATGGTTCACATTACTATCATGGACACATAATGTTTTATAATAGGTTTAGGAATTCATTCATGTTATTTTAGACATTTGGGAGCTCCCATGTCGTCTAGAATACATGATCTATGTTGCGTAGATTAGTGATCCCCATGCATAGATTCTTTCAGCCCTAGTCGTAGTGATATATATCAATCCCAGGAGTTATATTATATCACCATATTTGAAAATATTTTATAGTTATTTAATTATATTGTTTAATTTATGAAATTTATCATAATTTGGCTAGGTCGATCATATCACATGGGTATTCACCTATTATGGTAATAGATATTATATACCAACATTGGGGGTGGATTTCTAATATTTTTCTATCAACCCATCATTCGAACATTATTTCACATCACACCCTTATTTTTATTTCCAAACTAAGAATGTATTTTATGGAAGATCAGTAGGTGTCCCAATATTTCATGATAAAGTTGTATTGCTTGTGTGATGTCAATGGTTTGATCTACAGAAGGAATACAAATGTTGGAGACTAGTATTAAGTCATGTATTAGGGATGGAAGTGGGTCCTTTTGTGTATTACATTTTCATTATTAATTCTAAATGCATAAGTGATCATATTTGTGGGAAATGAAATAATGTGTAGTATCATTTCTAGGATTATATATGTTTCATTTCATTTATTAAATTTTAACATCCCGCCCCATACCATTGTCTTGAGAGGGCGGGAGAATGCTACTTATCCTTAAGCGATGTTCCGAAGGTGCTAAAGGCTAGAAATAAATGTCGAGGGATTTGAGAAAAAATTGGGGAATGATTTTCCCGTAAGAAAAAACCAATTGAACCATCCACTAACAACCACTATATGATGCATTTCAATAAAACAACCAACTCATACATTTCCAAAAAGGAACAACATTATTCCACAATACCACCCCAAAACCAATACCATCAAACACACTATCAAATTACTATGTGGAAGACTAAACAAGAGGCCCAAAATAAACCAATACACACTCCACAGCTCCACACCGAGCTCCATGCTCCAAACACAAACACATCTCCCAAGCATCACCACAAGCCACTAGAAATGAGATGATTTACCTTTAGTTGTGTCCTGAAATATGAAATCTACAAAAGCACCAAAGTGCCAAATAAGAGGGGAGTAATAATACTCAATAGGTTTTCCTAAAATGACTTCCATAAACACTCCACTATGATAAAACTATTAACACATTTATATAAAGTAGTTTATATAAAATAATCACAACTGAAACCATTACCATAAGCCAAACACGCCCTTACTAAGCCACCTCACTGAAACCAAGAAAATAAGGGAAAACCAAACAAACAAGTCGTAATCCATTTCATCATTTACACATTAGCACAAAAATTTCCATATTGAAAAGCAATTCACAACAAGGAAACCCAAATGGTGGAACTTCTATCCAACCCATTCACCCATTCCTACTAGTGGTACTTCCCGCCCAATTATCTTTTGATAGTGGTCCTTCCGTCTATTATCCATCCCCTTATTATAGTGGTACTTCCTGTCCACTTCCACACAATATTCCAACAAGCCATAACCAAGCATGTAACCCACCAAGGCCACACAACATGAAAATAATCACTTCCATCACATACCAATCCACTTCAATAAATCACCCATTTATTGAAATCACTATTCACATCATTTTTCATGCCAAATAATATTTCAATAAAAAATATTTATTGAAAACCTTTTTTATCACCCATTTTCACAAATAAATCCCAGAAACCCATTTTAAAATTTCCATTTTAAAATCCACAATAAGAGAATTTCACCAAAAAACCATTTTTCCCAAAATTCCCCAAAACATCACCAATGAATTTCCAACCAATTTCCAAAATAAAAACAAAATTAATTTTAAACAAAAAAAATTATTTGTAACCAAAAACCACTAGTTCTAACCAAGTGGAGTTGAGAAAAATCCACCTACCTTTAGGGTTCTCGTGAAATTTACCCACAAGCAATCAGACCCCAAATCCGGCGAAAGCACCACCAAACCCACTCTAGATTCCATTCCCTAACATCCACAAGCCTTAAAATCAACACCCAAGGCAACAAAAACCCTAGATCTACACACAAAGGGTGTATATCTAGAAAACTAAGAGAGGGGGAGATGAAGATATAGAGGAAACCACAAAGAACCCAATAGGATAGACTTATCTAGGAGAACTCACCTGTAAACCACCTTTAAACCCCTTCGATTTGAATCCAAAGTGAGTGGGAGAGCCCCTCCAACCATTAAGAACTGAAAATCCTGAGTGAGGCTCGAGTGGGAGAGAGTTTGGAGTAAAATGAGGCACCCTCGAGGGAGCATGGATTTAAAACCCCTATTTTTAAGTGGTCTCATGGTTAGTCTACACGGTTTGGAAAATTGTACGTTAACCGTGAACATGCTACTATCTCGAGAAGAGGGATCCACACAGTTTCCTTGCATTGTTTTTCAAACCAAGAACAGGCCATGTGAAGGCTATTATCTTCCCCTGCATGGTTTACTGGAGAATCTGCACGGTTTCCCCTAGTCATGCTCAAACCATGCACCCTTAGAAAAGCCTCCTAACTTATTCAAAACCATTCAAAACTCTCCCAACCTATTTCCAACTCATTCCATGCACCTTAAACACATAAAAATGCATAAATACAGGCTACATACCTCAAATTGGGGGTACTACATAAATAGATTTTAATTTTACTTATTATTTTTAATATTTTGTTTTTGTATGTGTGTGTGATTCACTATTTTCCACTATTATTTCACAATAATATGAGTTTTTATTATCTCTATGTTTTCTATTTAGACCTTGTCTACTATTCTAAACCTTATGGGTAGTGGGGATGCATTCTTGATTCCTTGTTACAATCAGATAGAGTGACATGTCTGGTAAAAATCAACTGGTTCATGAAAAATCAGAAGAATTTAAGTCACTTAGTAAAGAAATATGATTCCACGATGTCTGAAATGAAAATCCAGAGTGATAAATTGTTGATTTCATTGTGAATTGTCCTTCAATAATATATACTGAGAATCGCCTTATGAATATTTTTTTGGAAAAAATTATTTTTGAATGAAATTATGTGTCTTGTAGTCCAGGATACACCTATAAAATAATCCTCACTTGAAGATACAATGAATTTAAAAAGATGGAAGGTATCAAGATTAGGACTTAATAAAGTACGTAAAATAACTTGAGCTAATGTGATTTTTTTTATGTTAAGTTAGTCGATGCATGAACTATTTTTATATAATAAAAACATCACATGTTGAAGATTCAATAACGATCAAAGATAACCAAATAAAATGTCATGTTGAGTGGAAGACTGAGTAAAGAATAATTTTTATAATGAATCTGGTTGATGAGAACAATTGATATAAAATACATGAATCCAATGGGTTCTAATGTTATGGTAGATAAACCACCAGAAAGTTTGGCTGACAAACTAGTTGATGACATTGGTTGATGAGAGGGAAAATGTATTAAATGATCAAATAATGGATACATGGGATGATATGTTATGTATTGTATGATTATATAGTGTTTTATTTATAAATTTTTTGAATATGAGAAGTCCAATATTCATGAATAATGGAAGAATCAGTTGTTGGGGTATAGTTCGTTCAAAAAATACGATGATCATGAGTTGATTATATTAGAAGATTAAATTTCTAGTGAAACATAAAATAGATTAATGGTGTAATATATAGATTCCTTCAGAATCAGAAGAATCATGTTTGAGCACATTTGAATGACTAAAGTATATAAAATTCTAAATTGGTGTAAAAACAAATGAAAAACCAAATATAGGTGATTGACTTTAATAGTTATTCATTGACCAAATGATTATGAGGGAGTATAAAGTAACATGTAGTCAAGTAAATTGTAACAATATTGAAATGGTTGTTCAAAGATCAATATTCAAATGAGTTTTTCATTATTAAATAAATAAATTTTAAAACATTTGATCAGAGATTAGAATATAGGATAAGAAATTAATTTACTTGACTTTTAGAGCATAAAAGATAATTGAAAGGTGTTAAATATAGTATGGTGTAGATGGTTGGAGTTCAATGATTAAAAATCACCAAACATATTTCAGTTGGTTCCTCATATAAATTTATCTAAGAAATATCACAATGTATGTTGACAGAAAAATAGAATGATCACCTCTATTAATAAGAGAATTTGTTTAGTTAGTTATAGGAACTAATATTCATAGAAGATCATTTGGGATAATGATTTTAGAAGAAAAAATTATTTTCATAGGGAACCTTAGTCAACACTCTATATACAGTGGATAATATATTTAGAGCAAGAGTAACATCAAGAATAAATCCTTGGATGTTTCAGATATAATAGTTTGTGGATATCAGTTCTCTAGAATAAATTTATTGATAGTTGGACATGAATGTGTGGTTTCGTAGTATACTTTGTGTTCATACTAAAGTCGATGGTCATTCAATTGAGTTTTTGAAAACCTAATTTAAGAAGGTGGTTCAAGTAAAAACAATACCTCTAACCCTTTAAGTAGGTAGAAGGTTATTTTTAAATGATGGATCAATTATATGTGTAATATTTTGTATTTGGATTTTAGAATACAAGTTGAACTCTTAGGTTATGGATGATAACTTTCACTATTTCAATACATGTGAAAAATGTTAAAATAAATTCATTAGGATAGTAAATATATGTTGAAAGGTGTATGTATCCCACAATAGGGATATAACATGTAAAATTTACAATTTTTTATTTATTTTAACCATGTGTAACAATGGAGTATGTATTAGTGTCATGCATAAATGATCCAAATATCTAAACTAATATTGGTGGGTCAATAAACTCAATGGATGAAAATTATTTTGTAGAAACATTCATGTAATATTGTATTCACCCCCCCCCCCAACTCCCAGGATGATTTTATTGTACAGTAGGACTCACCAGTAATATGAGATCTAAAAAGGTTCCTTTATATTTGGATTTAATGTTTTTTTCTCAGTTTTCATTCAAAAATTAACATGATGTATATATTTATAGAAGATATATAAATATTTGTACTATAAGATAATAAGGATTTTTGTGACCTTAATAAATTAAATTTGTTAAAATTCATATCCAACTAGAGGTTTTAACAAAAACATTGAAATAATAAAATAAAAAATAATCTCACATATAGAGTAAGATAGTAGCTCGGAATCTATAAAGGGAGGATATTAAACTAGAAAATGGTACACAAATAAGACTTTATATTGATAAATATATTTGGATTGATCATGCTAATGAATCATGTTCATTTTATTTTATGTATGATTTTTTTGCAACTAATTAATAGTTTTTCATTAAAAATAATGATTGGATGAATAATTTACCTTTTGAAATTGTCAGATAAATACATGCATATATCAAGGGACAATATAAGGAAATAGAACATCTAAAATCATATTCATGTGAGAAGGATATGTATTAGATAAAAATTCTAAAACAACATTCACATAGATTTGTAGAATATATGGAATATTCTAACCAACATTTGAAGAAATTATTTTCCCTATTATAAGAATAATTTCAAAGAAGTGTCAATTATGTGGGTGTGTCTAAGAATTTTTATGATGATTTATGTCACACATATAAAGTTATAGTCAATTTCATAAAATATTAGTAGTATATCAATTCCAAATGAATAAAATAATCTGAAAAATATATTTTTGAGGAAAGAATGTTTCATGTTGAATTGGTTCAAAAATTGAATATTGAATGTAAGAAAAATTAAAATCACCAGAATATTATTAAAAACATGAATTTTATTTTTCATGAGATGAATATGAAATTAATAATCACGGAATTTATTAAAATTTTATATTCATAATATCCCATTGGAATATCTACTATCATGGAGGTTCTATATAAAATTATTGAATCAAAAAATACTTTATCCATGGTTTAGATAAATTTTATCCAATAATGTGTTCCATCTTCTTATAGGTTCAAGGAAAAGGTAATCCCACATTCTATAGAGTTATTGTGCACAAAATATATTCCATTTAAAATTTCATGTGGAGATTTGGGATAATGATGGGTGATCAAGAGTGATAAGGATCCTACCAAATCATGATAAGTGTAAGAAATATAGAAAACAAAGTGTTCCCAATATGGTTTCTTGATGAAATATGTTTAATAATACCAATCCACCGATCAATTTCCATTATGATGGAATAAGAAAATAAATATGGGATATATATTATCTTTTGGAATGATTGGGTAAACAAATATTGATTTTTATGATAACATTCCTAGGTATGAAAATAGAGAAATACTACACTAATGAGGGTCATAATGAAAGTAAGAAGGAATTAACCAATGTACAACCAATCCTTATAAAAGAAGGAAAACAATATTACATCAAAAAAATTCAAAAATCATGATTACATTTATAAAATGTGTAATGAAAATGGTCACTATTATAAAGAGTTATGGTCTAAATATAACATGAACAAATCAATTTAAAAATCATAGAAGGAAATAATAGTTAAATAAATGTGAATTGAATATTTTTTATAAATATTCCATGTAGTGAAAACATTATTATGATTCCATGAAGAACACCCCCAAAATAATATAATGTATGATGTCACAAAAAAAATATGCCTCCTTTTTGAGGAAATGCTTCTTCATGTACCATTTCCAATAAGGCATCATGGTTAAAAACAATAGAATAAATATCAAGAAATATTTTTAATAAATTGAGGAAAGAAAAAATCACATTGGAATGATGGAAGACATATCTGATGAAGATGTTTAGGTTTAGAAAAAAATTTCATAAAGGAGTATCTTATTATGACAGGCCAACTCGGGCTAACAATCCCGGTCACACATGTTAGACCATTATGTAGTGAGTTAAAAAATAATGATATAAAAAGTCTCATATATAATGATAACATGAAATATAACTATATTATAGAGAAGAAAAAAATGAGAGATACAACTGATCCAAGAAGGCTAAACCAGAAAGTATGACTATTCTGGATGAACTAGCCTCCATGTGACCAAATGTCTCCTTCAAACCATCCCAAGACCATAATAGTGAAGTAAAGAGAATCCTTCATGTTATAGAATTCCCTTTCCCTTACCTTTTTCAAGAAAAAAATGTCTATAACTTCCCAAAGTAAGATGTGGGGTTTGAGTACAAAGCCCAGTATGAAACTACCAAAGAATCAATATAAGTTCCAATATCAAAATTTAAAATGCTATTGCACTGAAACAAACAATATATAGTATTTTTTATAAATAAAAAAATTGAATAAATTTATCAAAAATACATGAATTTTACAAAAATTTCAAATTAAATATGAAAAGGCTAGTAATTTCCAATTATAAGAAAAAATGGTAAAAATACTGAAAAATAAGTAAACATGTGAGCCAACATCTAAGAAATAATATATCATGAAATAAAAAAACAAGAAACAAAAATACACCTTCTAGTAAAGAACTGTACTATGGTAAAAATATACTAGGAACTCAAAAGACTAAAAAGGAATACAATTTGATCCAACCAATATTAATACCTTCCCTAGTCCTTTCATATGCAAGAGGTTACCTCCAAGTGGTGTAACACATAGTAGGGATACTTATATCTTTTTCTTGATGAACCCATGGTTTCCCGTTGAGTAATTATTATAAATTTCTATTATTAAAACCATGATAAAAGTTTTAAAAATACAATTTAAATATAGTATAATCTTCTTTAGGGATTAAAGATATATTTTCCATTTTAAATCTTAGAAATTTTGTTTCAAAGAAAAAACCACATTAAAATATAAACCCATTCCATTTTCAATTTCAACACATGAAATTGTATTTCAAATATAAATGAATAAATATAAACAAAAATAAATTCATAATATTAGAACACTTTTATAGATATATGTACCTCAATGACAATGAAAACATCTATGTCATTGAAAATATTATTTGAAAACCAAAAGATCAGCCTTTAGAAGACAAGGAACAATAACATAAAAAAAATTATTGATAAAAAACATGATCTAACTACTAATCCATACCAAAAAAATGTTTTTACTATAAGAGACATATATAGAAAAGAAGATGACGGACTACTTAAAGAGACGAAGTTCATTTTCTTGGTGATCAATCATTAAATAGAGCAATTCAGAGGGAAAGGAGAAAATCCAATTAGCTCGTACTTGAGTGGTAAGGGCTCCTGCTTGGCATCCATGAGACCCAGATTCAAAAATAGGTGGAGGAGAATTTTCAGGGGTACTGTAGCAGGTACTGTAGCAGGTATTGTAGTAGTTATTGTTCAGTATTGTAGCAACCAGAACTATTCACCTGATTTGGGCCTTCGAGCCACCCGTTTGGGCCTATGGGTCTCAAGGGCCTTCGGGACATCAAAGGCCTTCCGGCCACAGGGCCACAGGGCCACAGGGCCTTCGGGCCACAAAGACCATGGTGTAGCCCAGTTCACATAGAGAAGGACCCAGAAGAGGATCAGAGAAACGAGAGTAGGAGTCACCAAAAGCAAAGCTAATCAGATTAGAAGAATGAGAGGGTATGGAAACTACCATCGGGACCAGGCACTGTACAGCTTTGTATGGGGAAATGCTTTCCAATCAGCAATGTAAGGTGAAGAGATAGGAGATCAATGATGTAGAAGCTGGGGAGGGGCAGTTCTAGTGGGTTAGGCCAGCGGTTCATGTATTGGGCATGGTATGCCTCTGGGCCTTCGGGTCATGTATTGCAGGTCATGTATGGCCTTGTGCCTTGGGCCTATGGGTCATTTTTAGGTTCCCCTTCAACCCTTAAAAGGAGTATTATCCATAATAAAATAAAAAATAAGGCTTTTAGGTCATTCGGAGAGGGAAATGAGACAACTCGATTTGGATTGGGTAAGAGCTATAGCTAAGAGGAGAAGGATAAAAAAGTTAATGAATCCTCAATAACCCACATAGAACCATAAAATCTATAAATCATTGAATTATATATCATGTATTATTTTACCCTTTTTGAAACTCGTTCATTTTATATTATACTAAAAACACATCACCTTAAATCTAATTTTTCTCATTACATGATGATAAATAGTTACATGACCTATACTATTTTAACATTGTGTAACAAATTTATGGGATCTATATGGTGGACAATACATGTTGTTTAATCTCATTACATGTTTTGTAACTTTACATAATTTATTAGAAATTAAATGTTTAATATAATGATTCCAATAAATCACTAACTTTACCATTATAGGAATCCTCTTAATTCCATGGGCAGAAATACTCATTTATCGAAAAAGGAAACCAAAAGAAAATTTATGATCATACATGATAGAATGGAAATGGGGAGTTATATTATCCTCACTATAAATTATTTCATTCCAAAAAAATTTCTTAGGATCATGGATATGAAAAAATAGGGGTCCACTACTACATCATCAATGACTCCTGCTCCCACATATCGTGATGATACTTTCCTTACTTCCACTGTACCTAGAACATGGGTATTTTTTTTACCACCTAGTTTCTGAATTCTGTGATCCATAATATGAAATTGTTGGTTGACCGAAGTGTTATTGGGATCAATATCAACATCGTCCAATCTAATAACATTGTAAGGATCTGTTAAATACCACCTCAACTAGGAAAAATTAAACTTGTTGTGTATAAAAGTCAATAAAGATGGTAAATGATATAGATAGTCCACCCTCCCCAAACAAACAACGATCTCAAAGGGGTGCAGAAGCCTAGATCCCAATAAACCCATTATACATAACCAATGATGTCTCAATTGAGGTGAAACCATGAGAAACACCTAATCATCAATCAAAAACTTTATTGGTCAACAACGATGTTCTGAATGATAGTTGTGATGACTATGTACTTTAATCAAATGTCTCTGGATCAACTGCACCTTCTCCATCCTCTCATAGGCCAAACATCGCTCATCCAAGGAAAATTCTTCCAACTTTAACGAGAATAAGGTAGATCAACATAGATTCCCATAAAATTCCTCAAATGGATCTATCCTGGTTGAATCCTAATAGTTATTGTTTTATAAAAGCCCAATAAAATGAAAATTCATGTCCCCAGACCTACCAAAATCAAGAAAAAAATCTCAGAGCATGTCCTTAAGATCCTAGATATCCCTCTATATTTATACATCTATCTATGGATGATAGTTCAATATCAATTTCAACTGAGAAGCCATTGCCTCCTGAAAAACATTCCAAAACCTAGATGTGATCCATTATACCCTTTTAGAAACAACTTTATTGGGAACCCAATTAAGCCTCATAATCTCTCAAACATATATTTTCCCAACCTTTTCAACATTCATTAATTCAATTATTAGTATGAAATATGATTACATATTCATTTTTTTAATAAACATCCAAATATCATACATCCCACTATGAGTCTATAGAAAAATAAAATTGAAATCCAAGGAAATATCATCCCATGTCCATGCCATAATGGGTAAAGGATGCAACAAAATGCCAGTCTCCAGTGTTTCTCCTTGACTATATAACAAGTGAGTCCCCAGGACCCAAAATCCACAACTGACCACCCCATTCCTAAACATCAATGACGACATCTCAAATCATGGTACATATTTATATCCTAAGGGTGTATAGACCACCAAAAATAGTTTCCACTGTATAAAAAATACCATCTCAGGAAAAAAGAAACAACCAACCTTCTAAAAAAGCATTAATATCCACTGGGAGACCGATTTCACTAATTAGAGGTCTTCCTACAATTTAGGATCTATCATATGCATCATATCTCGATGTCTGTTTTCTAAAAAATATGAAATCATTCCTCAAAATATGGTTCAGCATTTATTGAATCCAAGAATAATTTTCCACCAACCTCCTTCACTCCCATGCTTATCTTAGTAAACAATCTCACTATAGACCACTACAAAACTGATTCTATCACTTCTTGGGTAGATAATTTCTTGATCAACGCATCTGCAAACACATTTACATTCCTAGGTTGTAAATGATATCAAAATCAATTATCTAGATGTTCTAAATCTAGTATATTAGTTTTAAGTTCATATCCTACCAGTTTAAAATATACTTGGGGATTTTTTGATCAAAATACACTATAAATAGCTCCCCAAAAAGATAGTGATGCAACATCTTGAGTTCATGAATAACCACTACCAAATCAAGATCAAGGTTAGGGTAGTTCTTCCCATTAGGGTGTAACTATAAAGATCCATAAACTTCTATCTATTTCCCCTGGATTAATACAAATTCCAAACCCATACCAGAAGAAATTTAGAAAACATCGTATCCTGATCCTAGTTCTAATTAATCAAAACTATTGTTGAAGTCATCCTTATCTTCTACTCCTCAACATATCTCTGTAACTTTTCATTCCATTAAAACATTACACCCTTATGGGTTAATGTTTTCATCAAAGACATAATCTTGGAGAATTATTGAACAAAAAATGTATAGTAACCTTATATACCCAAGAATATCTAGATTTAAAACATGTTTTAGGGATGATCCTAAGACAAAAAAAATTATCTTCTCTAGATCTACATAGATTCCCCTCTTAGAGATCACATGTCATAGGAACATCACCACTCCGATCCAAAACCTTCATTTAGAAATTTTACCATAGAGAAGATGATCCATCATGGATCAAATAATGATATCCAAATGGTCTTAGTGATCCTCCTCTGAGTTGGAGTACACCAAGATTTCATCCATGAAAATAAAATAAAAATAGATTCAAAGAACCAAGGAAGGGTTTGGTTCATCAAATCCATTAAAATTGTAGTAACGTTAGTGAGATCGAACAATATAATGAAAAACAATAAATCCCTTATCAACTTCTAAATTCTATATTAGGTATATCCCCTTTTAAGTATCTATACTAGTGGTACACCATCCATAGGTCAATCCCTAAAAACCAACGAGATGCTTTATGATAATCAAAGAAATCATCAATTTGGGGTAAATATTACATTTTCTTAATGGTCACCCATTTCATCTTTTCATAGTTAATACAAATTATTTTTCTCATTTTTCCCTCCTAGAAAAGAGAACAGGTCATTACCACAGTGAAATTCGAGGGAGAATAAATCCTGTCACCTCCATTTCCTCTTGTTAAACCATAAGTTCCACCAACATACAAGGTTCCATTTAATAAGATGTCGTAGAAATGGGAATCATTTTCGGAAGCTATTCAACAGTAAACATAACCTCTCGCTATGGTGGTAAACTAGAAATGTTATTTGGAAATACCTTAGGATACTCACCCAAAACATTAGGTAGCTCAACTCCTATGAAAGGGTCAACTTCACTAAGGAACATTTCTGAAAATGGAATGAAATTATACTAACATAAAAAAATAGTGGACCTTCCCTTCCTGATATAAAGTCCCACTCACCCTAGAAAACATTTGTAACCCCAATGGTAGATAAGAACTATACCCAACAGTGAAAATAGTCTCTTTGGGGTTTAACACTAATCATAAAACACATTCCAATAATCAATTCCAATGTTTCATGATCAAGAACTAGGAAATCCCAAACCACCTCAGCATTAGCTATCATCACCCAACACATGGGGAACTTGAAACATTGTTTAGAGCTCATACCAATGGTGTAGAATTATCCAACAATAAAGGAATAATCTCCAAAAGTAATCCCAACATATAAACCAACACTGAAAATATAATATAATGAGTGGCAGATGTGTCAAAAAAAATCAAGCACCATAGAAGATAAAATAAACTCCTTACCTCTAACAGTAGATGGACCAACTTCAAATTCCTCTAATTGACACTCTTCCTCATAAATACATCTTAACATAGCAACCTGAACATACCCTTTAGCCTGATAATGATACCCACCACTCCTAGAAGCTTTAACATGAACCTAGGATCCCTTAGGGAATGTTAATCTCACCTTACTACATTGGGATATATTGTCATAGAAATGTTTCTAATGGCCAGATCACCTAGAATTATATCATGTCCTAGGAGCCTCTAAACAATTAGGCCTGGTATGGCCATTCCTCCCACAATAGTATAAAATAACATATTTTTTAACTAAATATTCCCCTAAAACTGGTCTTTTAGAAAACTTACCTCTCTTGCACATCCTTTTCTGACAAGAAGCACCACCCTGGATAATAGATTCACCCACTAATTCACCACCCAAACCTATCCTTCTAGCTATTTCTAAATCAAACAATGTTTCTTTATACACTACCTCCACAATTTTTAGATGGAAAATACTAAATAGAATCTACCAAATATCATCCCTCATCCCCATAAAAAACCCATGAGCCTTCAATTAATCAATAGTGACAATCTCTAGTGCAAGATATTCTAAATCAGTGAAATGGGTGGAGTACTATAGAATGGTACGCTCCCTTAGGTCCAAGGTCAAAAACTCCTAGGTCTTTTTCAAACATAATTTATTAAGATAAAGATGTTGATTAATTATTTTATTGAATCAATCTCATGTAAGGACTTTGTGAAATATATATTTCACTTTAAAGTCCCACCAACTTCTTCTTGGTCCTTGGAGAATATATGTGTAGAATTCACATGATAATCTTAACTAGTCTTGAAAAGGTTAAAGATCATATAATTCCATTAAAGCCACTCCTCTAACTCATTGGTTCCGTTGTCACCATATAATACTGGTGGATGCTACTTGGTAAATTCCTAGCCATGATCCGCTACTCATGCCTGGTTCGCTTCTCCCATAGACCCCATAGTATGAATGGTACATATCACTTATTTAACCAAGGAATGGCCTACTAGAGGACACTGTGGTGTAATCTATCTCATGGATTTCCCTCTCATTTTTATAAGAGTAATTCAAGAAGGAATTTTCATCGGAGTATAGTACAAAAACCTTCCAATCCTAGAAATCTTCAAAAACCATCAAACCAACTTCTAAAATCCTGAGTCATGATTTACATCAATATGATTTTAAAGAAAATATAAATTCTATCAAAAAAGGGAAACCCAATTAAATGTTAATAGTTCTATATAAATAAACTCCCTATATAGTTTATTCAAAAGACTATCTACACACTAAGCCCCTACACTTTTTAGATAGGTCAATTTAAATAAATTTATCATACAATATATTCAAATGAACATAAATACCTTATCTTAGACATAATAAAGATTTTCCCAAAACCCATGGAAACTAAGATTCAGTCAAGAGAGTGAACTATCCAGCACCCATTTTATTACCTGCTATCTAGATTCTGATAATCCTACTCCTATCAAACCAATATACAAAACCAAAATAGGCAATGATAAAATACTTCATCGTGAATAACCCCTCTGATAAAAAATTATAACAGACCAACTAGGGTCTGCCAGACCTATCTTCCAAGCCATCCCATTATGGGGTTAGGAAAAACTATTATAAAAGAAAAAATCTAATATATATAGAATGAAACATATAATCATAGAAAAAATAAGAAATAATAAGAGATTCAACTGATCTAATGATGCTAAACAAGAAGGTGTGAAAATCTTAGACTAACTAGTCTCCATGTGACCAACTATCACCTTAAAACTATCCCCAAACCAAAATAGTTATGTAAAGAGAAGCCATCATGCTATAGAATGCCCTTCACATTACATGTATCCTATAAAACAATATTTATAGCTAACTAAAGACAGAATATGGGTTTGAGAGCTGAGAGTAGTAAATGAATCACAAAATTCTCTATAAATATTCTAATATCAAGGATTCACATGTTATAGCTTTAAAACAAAAAAAAATAATTTCAAAAATTTATACAATAATAATTTAATTTTAAACAAATTTCATTTCAACTTTTCTGAATATAAAAAAAATTTAGTTATAAGATTGTTGGTCGGAGTAGATTACTAAAGAGGGGAGGGGTGAATTGAGTATCTAAAAAAATTCTATTTGAAAAAGTGTTCTTAAAATATTTTCCCTTCAAGTTAAATACATCCCAGTTAATCAAAGTAATACAGTTATAAAGGTTTGAATTTTTAAATAACTTCTTAGAGGATTGATTATTTCTCAGTAATAATAATATTTATTAATATTACTTTTGAAACTATTTTACTAAGAAAAATAAATTATAAATTCTTTCCAGGATTAACTATCAAAGTAAGTTTAGTGATTTCTAAATTATACAGTAGAGTAGTAAAATAGAGAAAAATAAAGTGATAAGCACAACAGATATACAAAAAGTGGTTCAGTCTCAAGCCGAGACATAATCCACTCCACTTGGTGATCACCATCCACCAAGCAGTTTATATAAATAAACTTGATCCACACCCTGGATCAGGGTTAAACAACAGTACACAGGACTGTCAAGGTCACACAAGGACCTCTTTCATAGTTATTCATGGGTACAAACTGCCAGGCCACACAAGTACCTCTTCTAAACTTATCTATGGGTATACACAAGAGTAAAAGAATTTTTGAGTATGGAGATCTTGTAACCTTCAATTTGATGTATGAGACAGAGCGTGTTATTATACAAAAATACACACTTCTCAAAAGTTAATAAGAAGATACACAATAGAGCAGAACGATTGAGATAGGTTTAGAAGTGCTCTGAGTGTTGGTCTTTGCAGCTCTAGACTCCTAAGATAAAGCATATGAAAAACTCGGGTCCTCGTCTGGAAAACAGAGTGTCGTAAGTCAGACAGATCTGTCTTGTGTTCTTCGTGATGTTTGACAGTGTCAAGATGTTCTCGGGATTCCATTATGCTTCATTTTTTCTTCCGCAGAATCAAGTTGCATGAGAAAATTATCCAAAATTTATATTGTTTTCACGTTCATGCCCACCATCTTGTTCTTTTTGTGTCATGCAACTTCATACAAGATTTTTTCTGCCACTTGTTTCCATGACGCACTACCCTTTTTATCTTGGAGTGCATGTGTTAGAGTTGACATGTTGCATGTATTCTTCACCTCATACCTTGTACTATCTGATGTTATGTCTACAAAGAAACATTAATTATGTTAGTTCATTAAAATCTTCAAATATAACCATTAAATATTAAATTGAAAGACGAAAAAATATATTAGGAAATGGTGTCACATTATGTCATGGAAACAGTGTCTCCTTCACATGGTGTCTGGATTGGTCACGGTGTCTCGTAGTCACTGTGTCTCAAGGTCACAGTGTCTCACAGTCACGGTGTCTCATGGTTACAGTGACTCATGGTCATAGTGTCTCGTTCACAGTGTCTCATTCACAGTGTCTCATTCACGATGTCTTGTTCACGGTGCCTTGTTCAATGTGTCTGAATGTTCATGGTGTCTTCTTCACGGTGTCTAAATGTTCACGGTGTCTGCTTAACGGTGTCTGGATATTCATGGTGTATGAATGTTCACGGTGTCTTCTTCATGGTGTTTGAATGTTCACGGTGTCTGGTCCTTCATAGTGTTTGGTCACGGTTTCTGATTCACTTTTCCAGAAAGACATAATCAGTGGTAGACTCACGATGTCTCAAACTTTTCAAAATAATTGTATTCAGACTTAAGAAATGATTATCATAGAATGAATTAGACTTAATCATTTTTCAAAGAAGGTATTCCAAAAGTAAATCAAGGATGGTATAAAGTAATTAAACTGAATGTAGAGAAATTAAGATCCTGATTGGGTCTTCTTAAATCATGAGAATACTAAAACAATAATACACATGAGTTTTTAAAATTTACAGGATTTAACCAGGTTTAATAGGATTTGAGATCATTAAAACATGATTAGTATATGATGATTCCCACAATATCTACCTTTTTAATGATCAAAAATCAAATAAGATTAAAGTATATGAACTAACAACATAGTTCTAAAGTGCATGGAGCATATATATAATCAAGGAGTTCTACAAGGTGTCTACAACAGATCATAAAGTTATCATATATTTATCCCCCTTTTGGGATTATCAAAAAGTAGCAATAAAAAAGAAGAAAAAAAGTGACTAGAAACATGCATAATGTATTAGAGAAAAAGAGTGGAATTACAAAGAGTAAATCAAAGGAAACTGGATTCCCATCAAAAAGGAGTAAACACTGTCTTTCTTCATTAACTGGTCTTATCATTTCCTTTATCAGCAGCAGCGGAAGAGGAAACCATAAGAGCTAAAGTGGAGGTAGAATAAGGGAGGGAGCTATTTGATAGAGAAGGTAAAGGAAGGCCTTCAAAAATAGAGGGATCCAGTGTAGATGCAGTAGAAGACCGAGGCAGTTGTTGATCAAGGATCACAGTTCTAATCTGACTCAGTTCCTGACTAAAAGACATGGAAGTGGAGGTGAGGGAAGAGGTGAAGGTAGGCAATCCAGGTCTTAGAGGTGCAGCAACAAGAGAAACAATGGTTGTACTCTGGACATTAAGATAAGGCCTCAAAATTTGATAAAATCCGCAATGACATCTCCACCATACTGCATGGATTTCTCACAATCATCCTTATTCTCCATAAACTTGTCCAACAACTAAGTAAACTCTGTGAGCTTTTGGAATTGGGTCTTGAAATCTTGAGTGACAGGAGGAATCCGCATATTTTCCACAAGATACTTGAAGTGATAATTCATGTCAGTCTTGGAGAATATTTTGTTGAAGTAGAAATCCACTTTTTTGGAAATCTCTTGCTGAGCATCATTAGAAATTTTAGAATGGATTTGGACCAGGTCAAGAACTCTATCATTGTTCTTGATAACTGTAGAGAGAGAATCTTTATTGAAGCCTCTAAGCACAGTATAAAGCTCTTCTTTGACCACTGTTTTGAGTAGATAACTGTCTAAAGAGGGTTGAGAGGATTTACCAGAGGCTTTAGAAGCATTGACAGTGATGGTGAGAGATTTCAGTTGATTTAGAACTTTCTGAAGACACCTCGTATACACATCAGTTAGTTTGTTAAGATTTACAAAAATATCTTTCATCTCCTTCAAAATATATTTGTTCTTTTCAGTGACCTTTTCATCTAAGGAAGCTAAGTGTGGCTGAATCTCAGAGACAGCATTCTATGGGGTTTGAGGAACAATAGGTTCTACATGATGAGAAATAAGCTCTGATCTCTAATGTATCTCTTTCTGTGTGTCTTCAATCATACCTCTTAGGTTCTTCACTTCATCACTAAGCAGTTTGTTCTCAACTTTTACTTCTTGAATCTCATGAAGCATTTTGGGTTGTATTGTCCAAATAACTTTCTCCAACAAGACAAAAGGGTAGAACCAAATTCCATTAGATCATCCTCACTCACAAAGGATGGTTGTTCTGATGAAGGTTTAGAAACAGGAATTGATACAGTTTCAGGTTCCTTTGCAGGGGTGATATTAGAGACTGATTTCAACTGGAACAAAGAGGAAAGGTCAAGGCCTTTTGCTGAGACTTCCTGAGAGCCATCCACATCATAGAAACTAGGGAGCTTATATTGAGATCTTACAGGGCTTGGATCAACCGGATTTGGTACTTCGATAGATTCCAGATTTGGGGGTTGCTCCCCCTCAATAGGCGCATCCTTATCAGGACTGAGAGGCTTAGGATCTTGATCTAATTCCAAAAACTCATCTCGTAGTTCTTCACCCATTTCTTATATAGCCAACTGAAAAGCCCGCTCCATCCTTTCCTCAGCCGAAGGAATGATTTCAGAAATAGATTGTTCTATTGGGAGTTCCTCAAGGTTAGCCTCTTACATTACAAGTAGCTCTTCCACTATAGGTTCTTCCTTGGGATTATTTTCAGTTTCTTTGGCAACAGATTCTATTTCAACCTCGGGTTAATATTCCAGATTAACAACATATCTATGAGTAGGGACCTCTTATTCAAGAACATCATGAGGAACAGTAGTATTGTCTTCCTCAATAGAAATAGTTTCCCTCGGAGGCACTGCAGCCTCTTCTTATTCTTTAGAAGAGTATTCAACAACCACATTTAGTTCTAAAATAGGATAGGATACATCTCTCGATCTTGAGGGATGTTTCAAAGGATTGAATTTTTCAAAAAGTTTATCATTGTCTTCTACCCATGCCTTTTTCCAAAGGTTACAATTTATCTTCATCCTCTTGATAGTGAATTTTGAAAGGCAGAACTCACAATCCTTTATAACTTCCTCATTAGGTCCAACCATACCTTTGGCATGAAGCATGGCTGAGATAAGCTGGGAGTAAAATAGGGAGCTTGACTTGGATGTGGCTTTGATCATTTCACACTTGTGGTGAATGATATACTTGAAAAGGTTGATCTTATGGCCATTTTTCATAATGTGGATCAGAAACACATCCTGATATTTCAAAACAACAAAATCACTTTTTCTAGGGATAACCAGATTCTGAATAAACTTGAACAGAAGCCTTGATTCTTCATCTAGTTTCACAGAAATGTCTCTCCTCTTGGTTCCATTTCCAGTTAAGGCTTTCAAATCATCCTCCAGATAAAATAATTCAGTTGAAGGTGGAGGTACTCTCTGATAATCCTCATAGATTACTTCATGAGGTATTCCAAGGAATGCACCCCATAACCTCGAAGAGAATGAGAATTTTTTCCCATTAATCCAGCTTCTCACAACATATCCATCATCAGACTCAAAGGTAAACTGAACATATTGATAAAATCGAGCCACTAACTTAGGATAGATAGGTATATCTTCCTTCGAAAACCACTCTAGCCAGTCTTGATCTTTTAAAACTTTCAAAAACAGAGACTTACTTGACAGAATCCATTTGGGTAAAACCTCTTTCTCAGGTATGACAACTCAGTTTACCAGGTTTGGGTTTAGAGGACCTTCGGGTGCTAGCTTGGGTGCAATTTTCTTCTTCTTTGCGCTACATTTCTCAGGAGTCGACGATGAAGGGCATCTCATCCTAGGCATCCACCAAAGGTTTGAGAGAGATAAGGATTGTAGGTTTGAAGAGAGGTTACGAATGAGTGAATATAAGAAATCTCAGATGAAGGACAAATGATACTTCCTTTATTTTATCATTTAGGAATACCAAACATCACAAAAGTAAAAGTGAGGGAAAACAAAAAGGTGAAAAGGATAATTACCAAGATACGGTTTTTAATTCAAATATAAAAATCATAAATAATCTTTTCAGTGAGATCATATCAGGAATTTACGGTGAGATAGAGAATGAATGTTACGGTGAGGCAGTAATTGAGCATTACAGTGAGATAGTAAATGATCATTACGGTGAGACAGTAACTAAGCGTTACGGTGAGACAATAATTGAGCGTTATGGTGAGATAGTAATCATGAACTTTACGCTGAGACAGTAAACATGAACTTTATGGTGAGACAGTAAACGTCAGACAGTAGTCATGAAGTACTAACTGTGAGACCATAATCATGAAATAGTAAGATATTTACTTAAGATTTATCACGCCTAATTCATGTATGATTTAGTCTATTCTTTCATAATTTAATGATTCTATAAATATATCTCCAAGCTGATACTCAGTACCAATTAATTCCAAAGTGATATCACCTTTTTGATGATGATCTCTCAAAAAGTGATATCTTACATCAATATGATTTGTCCTAGAATGTGAAATATGATTTTTTGAGATGTTAATAGAACTTGTGTTGTCACAATTTATAGGTACATGCCTGAATTGAAATCCATAATCTAGTAATGTATGTTTCATCCACAAAATTTTTGCACAACAACTACCAGCATCTATGTATTCATCTTCTGCAGTAGATAATGCAATAGAATTTTGTTTCTTACTACACCATGATACTAGTGACTTGCCTAAAAAGTGACATGTTCCAAAGGTGATTTTTCTATCTAACTTATAGCCAACGAAGTCAGAATTAGAATAACTAACTAATTCAAATGATTATCCTCTAGGATAGAACAGTCCTAGATTGGGTGTATGCTTGAGGTGTTTTAAAAAAAATTACATCATTTAAATGAGATTCCTTAGGATTTTCTTGAAAATGAGCACACATACACACACTAAACATAATATCAGGTCGACTAGCAGTCAAGTAGAGTAAAATTCCAATCATTCCCCTATAAATGGTTTGATCAATAGATTTTCCATCTTTATCAAGATCCAACATACAAGTGGAACTCATGGCAGTGTTTTTAATTTTAGTTTTATCCAATCCAAAATGTTTTAGAAGATCTCTAGTATATTTACTTTGAGTTAAAATAATACCATCATTATTTTGAAAGATTTTAAATCCGAGAAAGAATTTTAGTTCACCCATTAAACTCATTTCAAATTCATTTTTCATCACTTTAGAAAAATCAACACATAAAGGATTTCTTGAAGATCCAAAAATAATGTCATATACATAGATTTGAAAAACTAGAACATCATTATAAAAAAAATTTATAAAAAGGGTAGGATCAACTATTACTTTTGTAAAACCTTTGGAAATAGGAAAATTACCCAGCCTATCATACCAGGCTCTTGTATCTTGTTTTAATCCATATAAAGCTTTGGATAATTTAAAAATATGATTTAGAAAATGAGGTTTCGTAAATCCAGGGGTTGTTCAGCTATATACCCATTTAATAATGCACTTTTAACATCCATTTGATATAGATTGAAATTCAAATGTGCAGTATAGGCAAGCAAGAATATGTTGGATTCAAGTCTAGATACTGGTGCAAAGTTCTCCTCATAGTCAATTCCTTCTTCTTGACTATAGCCTTGAGCAACCAATCTTGCCTTGTTTCTAACTATGTTACCAGATTCATCTACCTTATTTATAAACATCCATTTAGTGCCTATGGTGAATGTGTCCTTGGGTCTTTCAGCATGTTTCCAAAATTTGTTCCTTTCAAACTGATTAAGTTCTTCTTTTATAGCCATCACCCAAAATTCATCATTGATAGCATCATTAATGTTTTTAAGTTCAATTTGTGACAAGAAGACTTGATGTTCAACCTGATTTCTAAGAGAAGCTCTAGTTTGTGTTCCTTTGTCTAGGTCTCCTACAACAGCATCTAAAGGATGGTTCTTAAGAGTTCTAATAGTTCTAGAAAAGGAGGGACTATTGATTTTAGGTTCATCGACAGGTCCAGGTTCATTGTGACTTGATTATAGAGAATTTCCAGAACATGAAGTTTTCACATATTCTTTCACAGAAGTGTTTTAGGATTTTGAATTTATGTTCAGATTTGATACATCATACTCCAGGTTTTCTAGAGAGGTTTTAGGCTCATGTGGATCTGTTTAATCAAATTTGACATGGAAAAATTCTTCCACAAATTTAGTTCTTTTATTGAACAGTCTATAGGCTTTACTAGACATGGAATATCCTAAAAATATACCTTCATCACTCTAGGATGAAAATTTGTCAAATTGTCCTTAGTATTAAGGATATAGACTTTGAAACCAAAAACTTTGAAGTATTTAACTTTGGGTTTTCTATTGTTCTATAACTCATAAAGATTCCTCTTAAGAATGTGTATGATCAATACTCTATTGATTATGTAGCATGTTGTATTGACAGCTTCAGCCCAAAAATAAATAGGTAGGTCATATTCACTAAGCATTGTTCTAGAAATCTCTTACTGGGTTCTATTTCTTCTTTCTACAACTCCATTTTTTTGATGTGTTCTAGGGGCAGAGAAATTGTGATTATAACTATTTTGTGAGCAAAAGGATTCAAACTCTTGATTTTCAAACTCATGGCCATGATCACTTCGTAAGGATTTAATTCTAAGTTCACTAAGATTTTCTACAGACTTGGAATATTTAGTAAAATAAGAGCAGGCTTTACTCTTGTGAGCCATAAAGAAGTTCCAAGTATATCTAGAAAAGTCATCTATAAGAACATAAACATATTTCTTCCCATTTAAACTAGAAACTCTAGATGGTACAAATAAATCCATGTGAACCAGTTCAAGAGGTTGATAAGTTGACACTTATTTCTTGGGTTTGAAGGAAATTTTGTGTTGTTTTCCCTTTTGACAGGGATTACACACTTTGTCATTTGGAAACTCAAGTTTGGGTAAGTATTTAACTAAGATTTTTCTAGTTAAATTTCTAAGGGATTGAATATTACAGTGTCCTAGTCTCCTATTCTAGAGCCAAGACTCTTTATGAAATACACTTAAACATGAAGCATTTTGAGAATCTAAGGAATCAAAGTTAATAGAGTAAAAAATTTCATTTCTTAAAGTAGAAAACACTAATTCATATTTAGAAATAAAGATATTGAAAGAATCATTTTCAAATCTAACATGAAATACATCACCACATAATTGTGAGATACTGAGAAGATTGTATTTTAATCCATCAACAAACAGTACTTTAGAAATCAATACTGAATTATAGTTACCAATTTGGTCGAGGCCAATAATCTCTCCTTTGTCATTTTCAGCAAATGTGACATTTACTCCATCTATTTTTATTAGATTCTTGAAGCATGATTAGTCTCCTATCATGTGTCTTGAACATCCACTGTCCAACTACCATAGACTTTTACCAGAACTCTTTAAGCATATTTCCTACAAAATGATCAAGAAAAAACATATTTTGGTACCCATACTTGTTTGGGTCTAGTAATATTAGTAATAAGTGCTTTGGGAACCCATATTTGTCTCATAGGTTTCCTATAAGAACTAAGTAAAGTATTTGAAAATAAACTCTATTTGGTCCAGAAAAACTTGAAACAGTAGAGAGTGTATCATAACTTGAATTAGATGATTTGTGTCCAGAATTGGGAGTGAAACTATATGTCCTAGATCTTGAAACAAATTTTTTCTACCAAGATTTCATTTTCCAGGTTGATAACCAAATCCAGTCTTGTATTTAGGGGTAATTTTTTTCCTAGCATTTGGGTAAGGGTATTCTTCCTTTTGGTAAACTTTTCAAGGTCATTCTTCAATTTCTCATTAGAAATTTTTAATTCATTGTTTTCTTTGAGAAGTTGGGAATTTTTCTCCTTTTCAGTTGTGAGTTCAGATTTAACAGTCACAGTGAGAGCATGTTGTTTCTTCAATGATTTATATTTGTCTTTTAGTTCATTGCATGTTTCTTCAATCATGTTACAATATTCAAACATTTCTTCATTAGTCATATTCTCAGAGTCACTATCATCTCCAGAATAGTATGAATTATGTATAGAGGTGTCCAATGTTACCCCAGATGTGTTTGTCATAAAACACATATTGGCTTTATTTTCCTGTTCATCATGTGATGTTTTTGAGTCGCTTGAACTGTCCTCAGAGGAACTCCAGGTTTCTTTCATTGCCTTCTTATACTTCCTATCCTTGTCCTCATATTTCTTTTTTGTACTTGATATTTGTACAGTCAGCCTTGATATTTCCTTTGCGCTTACATTCATAGCAGACAATTTCATCAGCCTTTTCACTTCTTTTCTAGTCCTTCTTCCAATTTCCTTTTTGGTCATATTTTTCCTTGAAGTTAGGCTTTCGGAAAAATTTCTTCTTCTTTTAAAATCTTTTAAATATTCTGGCTAGTCGAGCCATCTCTTCAACAGAAATGGTTGATGATTTTTCACTAGTGGAGCTCGCTACAGAAGCTTACAGTTTCCCTTTGTCTTTGTTCTTAGAGGTGGTGGTATTAAATGCAACAAATTTCCTTTTTGGTTCATCCTCCTCCTCCATGTTTACTTTCAGCTTATCTTTATACATCATCAGTTTCCCAATGATTTCTTTTACAGGTATCTTGCTGATGTCACATGATTATCTAATAGATATAGAGGTTCCCCTCCATCTATCAGGTAGATATCTAATAATTATCATGATTTGTTCCTTGGTAGTGACTTCTCTTCCAAGCGATATCATTGTGTTTAAAATATCATTGAACCTAAGATACATGTCAGAAATAGGATCATCAGGTTTCATTTTAAAATTATCATATTTGATCGTATAAGTATTAAGTCTCATTTCTTTTACACTATATGTTGCTTCATGTGAGACAGAAAGGGTATCCTAAATCTCATGGGTAGTTTTACAAGAAGAAATTATATTGAATTCATCATCTCCTAAGGAGCAGTATAAAGCATTCATAGATTTTCAATTTTTATTGTAGGTTGTTTTGGTAGGTTCATCCCATGTGATTCTATTAGTATAAATAATCTTATATTCATATATAATGGAAGACCAAATTTCAAAAATCATACTCTCTAAATGCATTTTCATTTTAATTTTCCATTGAGTATAGTTTGTTCCATTAAAGAATGGTGGTATGTTGGTTGCAACACCTTCCAATCTATTATCCATAACAACAGAATAGTTTTAATGATCTAGAAATTTATAATTAATATAAATTTATAGATCTTTAAAGTACAACTACAATAATAGTTGAATAAGATTAAATAGAGTCCTAATAAAGAGCCTCTGATACCAAATGTTGGTTGGCGTAGATTACTCAAGAGGGGAGGGGTGAATTGAGTATCTAAAAAAATTCCATTTGAAAAAGAGTTATTAAAAGATTTCACCTTTAAGTTAAATATAGCCCAGTTAATCAAAGTAATACAGTTATAAAGGTTTGATTTTTTAAATAACTTCTTATAATATTGATTATTTCTCAGTAATAATAATAGTTATTAATATTACTTTTGAAACTATTTTACCAAGACAAAAAAATTATAACTTCTTTTCAAGATTAACTATCAAAGTTAGTTTAGTGATTTATAAATTATACATTAGAGTATTAAAACGGAGAAAACTAAAGTAAGCAGCACAGCGGATATACAAAAAGTGGTTCAGTCTCAAACCGAGACCTAATCCACTCTACTTGGTGATCACCAACCACCAAGAAGTTTATATAAATAAACTTGATCCACACCCTAGATTGGGGTTAAGAAACAGTACACAGGACTGTCAAGGTCGCACAAGGACCTCTTCCACAATTCTTCATGGCTACGAACTGCTAGGACACATAGGGACCTCTTCCACACTTATCTATGGGTATACACAATAGTAAAAGAATTTTTGAGTAAGGATATCTTGTATCCTTCAGTTTGATGCAGGAGACAGAGTGTGTTATTATACAGAAACACACATTGCTCGAAAGTTAATAAAAAGATACACAACAGAGAAGAACGATTGAGAAAGGTTTAGAAGTGCTCTGAGTGTTAGTCTTTGCAGCTCTCGAGTTCTGAGATAAAGAAGATGCAGAACATAGGTCCTCGTCTAGAAAACAAAGTGTCGTAAGTCAGACAGATCCAGTTTGTGTTCTTCATGATGTTTTACAGTGTGAAGATGTTCCTAGGATTCTAGTATGCTTCGTGTGTTCTTCAGAAGAATCGAGTGGCATGAGCCAATTATCCAAAATATATATTGTTATAACATTCACGCCCACCAGCTTGTTCTTTTTGTGTCATTCTACTTCATACAAGATTTTTTCTGCCACTAGTTTTTATGCCACACTACTCTTTTTATCTTTGAGTTCATGTGTTAGAGCTGACTGGTTTCATGTATTCTGCACCACGTAACATGTACTGTCTGATGATATGTCTACAAAGAAACATTAATTATGTCAGTGCATTAAAATATTCAAATATGACCATTAGATATTAAATTTAATGATGAAAAAATATATTGGGAAACGGTGTCAAATTATGTCATGGAAACGGTGTCTCCTTCACACAGTGTCTGGATTGGTCATGGTGTCTCGTAGTCACGGTGTCTCGCAGTCACAGTGACTCACGGTCACGGTGTATTGCGGTCATGGTGTCTCATGATCACGGTGTCTCATGGTCACAGTGTCTCATTCACGGTGTCTCATTCATGGTGTCTTGTTCACGGTGTCTTGTTCACGGTGTCTGAATGTTCACAGTGTCTGCTTCATGGTGTCTGAATGTTCAGAGTGTCTGCTTCATAGTGTCTAGATATTCACGGTGTTTGAATGTTCACAGTGTCAGCTTCACGGTGTCTGAATGTTCATGGTGTCTGATCCTTCACGGTGTCTGATCCTTCTTGGTGTCTGATTCACTTTGCCAGAAAGACATAAACAGTGGCAGACTCACGGTGTTTCAGACTTTTCAAAATAATTATATTTATACTTAAGCAATGATGATCATAAAATGAATTAGACTTAATCATTTTTCAAAGAAGGTATTATAAAATTAAATCAAGGATAGTATAATGTAATTAAACTAAATGTAGAGCAATTAATATCTTGAATGGATCTTCTTAAAGTATGAGAATACTGAAACAATAATACACATGATTTGATATAATTTATAGGATTTAACCAGGTTGAATAGGATTTTTGATCATTAAAACATGATTAGTACATGAGGATTCCAACAAAGACAAAATATTTAAGCATACCAAAATATAAATATACATGTTATACAACATAAAGGAAATAATCTATCATGCAATAGACAACTAGAAACAAAAATTCTCCTTCTAGTGGGGTTGTAGACTATGGGATAATACTTACTAGATAGTCATTATACAAAAATAAATAAGGTTGAATAAAAATATTATATATTCCTTCCACATTCCATATATATAAAAGAGGTTACCTCCTTATGGTTTCACACACACTAAGGCTACCCATATCACTTTATTGATGAATCCATGGTTCCCACTATGAAATATATATAAATTTATGTCTTTAAATCCATGTTTACATTAATATAAATCAATATCAAAGCCAATATAATCTTTTTTAGGTTTTAAAAATCCATTTTCCATTTCAAATCAAGGAAATTTTATTTCAATGAAAATACCATTTAAAACATGAACCAATGCCATTTGAAATTTCAGCCCAGGAAATTCCATTACAGATCTCAATGAATCAATAAGAACAAAATGTAATTCAAATGATGAGAACAATTATACATATCTAAATACCTCAAGTATTTTTAAAACATATCCACCTTTCGCAATGGTGTTTGGAAATCACATGTTACTCCTTGGGAAGGCAGTACACAATAAGAGACTGAAAATGATTGATAGAAATCCTGATATAATTACCAATCCCTACTAGAAACAAAACCACAAATACAAGTGGGAGAGAGAGAGAGAGATATAGAGACACTGAGATGAAGGCTTGCCCAAGGAGAATAATTTCCCAGTCCTAAGGAATAATGGATTAATGGAGTGATTCAGAGGTAAAGGAGTCACTAAAAAAGTCCTATGGTAAGATATTTGGCCAAGAGGAGATGGCTACATAAGGGAATAAATCCTCGATAACCAACACAGAAACATACAAGATGGAACTCAGGTAATTTTATGGTTTTAAATATTTTATAGGTCATGAAACTCTATCATTTTATGTTTTTTTGAAAAATGTGTCGCACTTTTAATTAAAAATTGACTTCCCTCATTATAAGACATGAAACCCTTATATGAAGAGTACCATTATTATGATGTTTAATTAATTCATGGGATCTATCTAGCAGTAAATACACATTGTTTAATCCATTTACATCTCATGTAGTTTCCCATCAAGAAGAATAAACTGTAGTTTTACACTAAAGATTCCAAAAAAATCACTAAATTCACTATTATAGGTATCCTACCAATTCCATGGTATCCATTACTTATCCATTAAATAAGAAAACCAATAGGAAATATTTGAACATACCTAACATAAAATTAATGGGGAATTAAACTTATCATAATTTAAGAAAAATTAAGAAATCTAAAAAATGTTTGGATAAACTCTTGAGAAATGTATGACAACCCTACCTAAAAATATATGTTTTTGAACCTATGGAAGTAGTATATAGAGGATACATGTAATAAAAAAAATTGGTGAAGATTTTTTCCCATATGAAAGTGAAATTAAATAATTTTCTAAGGTTTTGTATTATTATATAACCAAAATAGATATTATCAAAATTGGTTTTAGAATAATGGGAATATTAGAGTACAAGTTCCTTGATATAATATGTTAAAAAGAAACCCCCCCACCTATAAAGTGAAAATTAACAATTAAAGGATGAATTATATTCCCCTAAAGAGGAGGTTTTCTTGGAAGAATAAGGATGGTTGCATAATGAAAAGTTTGGTTACCATAAAGGGTGTCTTATATTTGAGAAATGTCTCCCCTAGAAAAAGGTGTTATTTTTAAATAATTCAGCACACTAGATGAAATATTTTTTAGATAATTAAGAAACTATCAATAAACCATATATAATAAGGAATATGAAGTTCAGTCCTTTAGGGGTGTGAATAAGAAGATGTTGGTTTCAAATAATTGATAAGGTTTATATATTATATTTGGTTTTCTCATATGAAATTTTAATTCTAAAAATCATAATGACATATAGAAATATAATAATATCAAAATGATGTAGTATAAATGATTTAAGCTATAAAATAAAGAAAACAAATGATCAGAGACACTAGATACTAAGTTTCAAATAGATTGATTAATTAATTTTATCTGATGTAAATTATTTGGATAATGATGATTTTGCTGATTAGGTTATAGAGTTGTAATATTTTTAGAGTTATGTTGTTTCCTACTATATATGGTGCATTCTTTATACTCTCCCATTGTAATTTGAAAACATTTGGTTAAATAAAAAGGGGGAAATAGATATTTGATGAAAAAGTATAAATCATCATAGAAGGTGGTAGAAACTTGTCATTTTTGGGTTGAATATTTGTAATACATTTTTTGATATGGATGTAAGATATTAGTTTATAAACCCATTAACATTATTCCATGTAGAAAATTGTTAAAACATTATATCACTTGATCATTTTGTGGTCATATTTATTATAAATATTAATCAATATAATTTTTCTAGATTTGGAATAGATCATGTAGATTTATAGTTTATTTATTTTTCACTCACCTATATAAAAGATGACATATTCCTTCTCATAGGAATTCAAATACTATTTTGAGTTATACAAATGTTTCGTTGACATGAAGATAAATGGTGATGGTCCCACAATATGATGTTCTTTGGAGATGATGTTAGAATATACTTTGAATTTATTATAAATAAAAGGGATAAATGCCATTAATGTTTATTTAAAATGGTAATTAGAACCCAAAATAAAGGGAATTATTTGAAAAAAAACATCTTATAGTCATGATTAGATATTGAATAAGTATTTATCTTTAATCAATAAGGATGGCTAAGGAATGTTAATGATATTCAGATGTAATTAATATTTAGTAACCAAATATTACTATTATAGTTTTTGAAGTATGTCCACATTAATTTCATACTCTAAAAATTGGAATCATTATAATAATGAGAAACATAGATGCGTGTTCTAATTCTAGAAGATAACATTGATGAAGGTTAATTAATCTGAATGGATACTATGAGCTGCTCATGTCATCGTAAGTAATGAATATATGTGAATAATGTGTTGTTCATGGATTTAGGATCCACTCATAGAGGCTATTCAATTAAAAAATAGCTTACATTTTAAAATATTTGTTATACTGATCATCGATGTGTTAAGGAAATGTGTATAATGATGAAAACACATAATTAAGGCTAGATGGCTTAATAATGGGGATAGGAACACCATGTTCTAAAATTATCTATAAAGATAAAGAAGAGACAATAAACATATTTCCCTTTTAAAGGATGGCGATTAAATTTTTAATGAATGGTGAACCCTCTCTTGTCACATTGTTACTTTATATGAGAACCTTTTTAACAGACCACCAATGAATGTGGAACTTAAATAAGGTATCATTCCAAAGCTTGTCACCAAGGCTGATAATTTTCTCCTAACCTCCACTCCTTTGTACATTTAAATTAATGATGATGTATTTGGCCTTACCAAGGGATGCTCGCTTGGACATGATGGTTTTACCAATCACATTTTTTAGCACTTTTGGGATGACATTCAACATGATGTTTGAAATTAGTTAGTAATTCTTTCAAGAGAAGGTCCTTCAATCAAGAATTTAATGCCCAATTTATTTCCCTCATTAAAAAGGATTATAAGAAAAGTCATATCAGATAATTTAGACCAATTTCTCTTGTCAACACAATATATAAAATCATTACAATGATTTTGGCCAATAGACTTGCTCAGATTTAATAAAAAATATTGGAGTCAATTTGGATTTGTTTTGATAACATAATGTCACAAAAAAAAAGAAATAAAAATCAGTGAACATTGAATATAAAAAAATGAATACTTTTCATTGTACTTGTGATTTATCATTAAGTAATTTAAATTGAACATCCCCTTATAAAAATATTTACTACAAAATAATTTGTTATATGTAAGAATTATAGCATCATCTATGCTACATTAGTGAATGTAGTATCAATGAAAGATATGTTGAATGTAATAAATTTGATTTCATATAAAATAGGAAGATTTATAATAAATAATGATGAGAAATATTAATTCAATGCAAGGATGATAAGTTAGTTGATGCATGAAATTGTCATCCATTAGAATAACATCACAGGTTGAAGGGTGAAATAGAATCCAAGTTGAGTTTATTGAATTTCAAGATGATTGGAATATATATGAAGGAAATCAATTTTTTCATGATCTAGATAGTGATATGAATGGATATACAATATATGAAATCACTATAAGCTGGTGTACTTATAGATTAGCCACCATAATTATGACCAGTCAGACTAGCTAATCACTTTTTAATGATAATAAAAAAATTAACATCATATTGAATGACTGAACCTTGTATTGATAATTAATGGTTTTAGTTATAGCTATATTGTTCAATTCTGAAACTAGTATAATTATGAGATAAACCATATTCATAGAAACTTTAACTATAAACTGTTGGCAGTTTATTCAATTTTAAGATATATTAATTGGTAGTTGAGCTGATATTTTGAAGAATCTTTAAGACTATATTCAAAGAAAATGAAGGTGAAATTTATGGGTACCATAAGAATAACATGAACCATATTTTATGATATTTTAAAAAGAAAAGTCTAAATTTTTTTGATGTGATGAAGCCCAAAATTCATAACAGGAATAAGATGGTCGACTTATATATATTTTCATTGAATTTCGAAAAATATGAGTATAATATGATGATGGTGATATGAAAATTCAATGATAATTATTCAAGAAGGGATATTATTTATCTAAGACATGATTATTTAAATATTTTATATGATATTAGATACTTTGTTATGGATATATTTAACTTATCTATGATATATTAAATTATATTTAAAAAGCATTAAAATTGAATAGTTCAAAGCCTTGGTGATTAG
Organism: Viscum album; assembly: GCA_963277665.1. Lineage (NCBI taxonomy): Eukaryota > Viridiplantae > Streptophyta > Magnoliopsida > Santalales > Viscaceae > Viscum > Viscum album. The sequence goes on along the minus strand of OY728123.1, from coordinate 908,473,829 downwards.
TGATTTCAAATCACCAAATTTATTATGGAAAGTTGAGCCTATAAAGACGGTCGAGCTCAATCACTGTATAATATGAGATCAATGGGAAAGAGCATAACTTATAAGAAGTGATGAAGTGGATATTTATTTATAACATGATTTAATAAAAAGTTTTGTTTGGTAAAATATTTGAGAATATAAAAACATGAAATTCTGGGGAAGTTGAGTAAGGACACCAGATCTAGATTATTATTTGTTCATCGTTATACTGATGTCAAAATTCAACCTATAGTTGTAATGAATATCAATGTTTTAGGAAATTAGGTAAATATAAATATGTTAGATAAATCAAGGATGGAAAACATTCATTCTAGGTATAATAAAATTTATAGATATATTTGATGATCCATCCTTGGTTGTAGTGATGAAAAATTGATGACCAGTTGTTCTCGTATAAATAACTCCACCATTCTCACTAAGATGTAGAATAATATTTTAAACAATTAGCTCATACACATGCATAATTTTTTTTTTGAGTTTAGGATAATAACAATACTCTCGGTTTAATTATAACATTTCTCCACATTGTAATGCTTACTTGAATAGTTAAAATATATAAATCATTACAATAATTTATTATTTTAAGGAGCAGTTTTCCACAGTATAGATAAACCTTTAAAAATAAAAACATGTTATTTCCTTTATAATATCTACATTTTTTGGGGGAGTATGTATTGAAGGAACACATCAATGATCTATGATTTCTAACAGATAATATTTTTTAATAAATTTAGAAATGAAAAAGACTATGTTGAATGTAATTGGTAAAAAAGTGGTTCCCTCTGATTCTCCTCCCCCTCACCACTCTAGATGAATTCACATCCCACTGGGACTCCTCGTTTCCATAGAATATAGAATGATGTTGAAATTTATAAATGAATAAAAATGGTTACCGAATAAAGATTTCAAATAATGGGATTGAATTAGTAAATAAATTAGTGGATAAATTATATTTCGTTAATGATAATATAAATATGTAAGTAGAAGTGATTATATAAAAATATAGGAAATAGATGTTATTTTTATAATGGAATATAATATTTATCATAAATTTTTACATTTAAAAATACAATGAATATGAAATGGTAATATATTGTATGGTATTTTATGATTGTGTGTGGTTGGAATGTTCAATGCAAAATGGTGGAAGTAGTAGTTGGTGTTGTTTTTCAGACAATATGGAGATGAGATGGGGTTTTAAAGGTGTTAAGTTATGGATTTTACTATATAATAGTCTGGTGGGTTATTATATATTAATAATATTTATTATTATTTCATATCAACCAAGAACTGTATCGAGTAATGTGATGGACCCACATGTGAGGTTTTGGATTTCAGGAGTTCTCCCCAATATTTAGGGTACAGATGATATAGATGGATTAAAACCCTACCAACCTAGATCTATCCTCTAGATGAAATATTGGTTATGCTAGTCATTGGTTATAGTATGTGGTGAGGATTAAGTTATATACTTATTTGCTAATGTAGTATGTGGTTGTATAAATTTATTATTGTGATGTCGATAAGATGTTATGTGGTATATAGCGATATTTTTATATACGGGATAAGAGAATTAGGATATATATCATAACATATTGGGGTTTAATCTTGTTTTAGATAAGTGGATGTTGGGTTCCATAATCATTACACTATTTTGACAAAATATTTCAATATTTTTGTGCGGACATCGATAGTGATCATCTCGAATGATGGGTAGAAAATGACTTGATTTTAAAATGAGTTGGTGATAATATTTATTCATAGAGTATTTAGAATGAATTTTCTATATTTAAATGAAATGGTATGGGTAGAAACCTAGATATTATACTTGTATTCTCAACCCTATACATTGAAAATTATTTTTAGTGATTTGTAATATAGTGTTGGTGATATGGATAAAATTTACTAGTTCATGGTGTGGTATTCAATGAAGTATGAATTAATACACGGTGATATGGTTTTATTTTTGATATAATACATTGTATGATATTACCAATATCGGGGGATCTCATCTTTATTTCATATTTTTCATTTAAAATTTATTTGATGTTTATTTTATTTATTATTTGTATTTATGAGGGTTATTCTTCCCATATCTATATTATATACTCATAAAGATATTTTTCAACATGTTTCCTATCATAGGTGGTCCTCAAGGGTCATGGTTTCATCACAATTGGTTTATCTGGGATTATAATAGGGATTAATTAAAAAATTTGACTAAAAAAATTCTAGACTGAATTAAAATTATTCAATATATCTTTCTCTCTTACTATATTTCAATAATAATGACATAAAAAAATTTGAAAATAAAACTATAAAATATAAAACCATTTTGTAGGGTTAGTTGAAATATATTTATTAAATCATATAGGTAATGGGAGTAATGGGAAAAGAGGTTTTTGTAAGGGATCAATGGTAATTGGGGTTAGCTTCACCAAGGATTAAGTGTAACGCCCTGATCCAAGAAGCCTAGAGTCGGTGCATTATTTTATTACATTAGAATGATTATATTGAATCTAATACCAAATTATAGATCAGTTTAGTAGTCATGGAATACTATATTACATATATGATACCCATATTACATTGGGAAAATAAATAAAGCGTAATGATAAAAAATTTCTTCACATCGTTTAAGCTCGTTTAATGGAATACTCTTCAAAATATGGGGAAAGGAAATATAAAAAGGGTGAGATAAAATTCTTAGTATGGGTAAATAAAGAGGAATAAATAATTAATCAAGTTGAATAAATCCACATGTAAAGGTAAATAATAGAGAACACATTCCATTTGAATAATTTGATATGGTATAATCAATATTTCAAGGTATGAAACATAAAACACATTTCATATAATCATTAAATTAAGAATGAAATGAATCCATATTTTTTCACAGTTAGAATCTTATGGATAATAATTATAGAATCAAAATAAGGGAAATGATTATTTATTGGATTTCATGCCCTTGGAACATGAAATCCCTTACTCTGAAGATACAATATCCAGATAGTTTAAAACTACAGGTAGAAATGAGATTAATTTGGAAAATTGATTTGTCTCATTAGAACCTGTCGATCCATCAAGGGGATATATAAATTTTGGGCCCCAACCATCACTAGAAGAACAAATAATTCCTAATATCGAGTAATAAATTTTATCAATAGACAATATACCTTATCAAATATCTGTATTAAATAAATGATAAATATTTATCAATAATTCACCAGTTAATCAAATTACTATCACAATGATAACTGTATGTAAAAATGGTATATGATTTAGGAAATAATAATATACATAACCCATGAATATGGATATTTAAATATGTAAAATAATGTGATTATTTCAATATATAGTTAACAATCACAATAAAACTGATAATAAAAATATAATAATTAAAAACGTTCTTCTGGGGAATAATTTTTATATTTTCCAAAGTGTCCCACACAACTTTGAAACATTTGAATCATTATCTGAATGGATAAATAACATTATATGAAACTTATAATATCATGATAATAATTATATTCATGATATATCATTTCAAAGGGACATATATATGCAATATAAAAGTGAGTTGGTGCATAACAACCAATAAGTCACAATGGAATGTAAATTGGGACGAAATCTCTTACCTTGAGTTTGATGTGTCATGTGTGTATTTATATTTTTGAATAACAAATTTTTTAAAATTGCTTAAGTTATTAGTAATTTTTTTAATTTTATAATTACTTTTACATCACTTATTACAATTTGTTGTGAGACTACGTAAATAATTAATTTTATGTCGGGTGTTTTGACCAAAATTCGGTTTATGTGTCCAAAAAAACATCGGTAAGTCAAATATGATCAAAGTGGTCATAATACAAACATATCCATGATAATAATGATGAAATAATTATTATATTTATAAATAAATTATTCTTTTAAAAACAAATAATGATAATTTGTTATGATAAATGAACCCACATTACAATCATGGAGACGGTAGTTCGTGCTTACGCATGAGTGACATATGCATTTTTCAATGATCATTACAGAAAAAAGGTATGTAATAGTTCACTTTATTGAATGATATTCGCATTATATATATACAATTTTATTTAATAATATATTATTATAAAGATAAATCATGTGATTTATAAGGAATCACATCACTTCGAGGAGTCGGTAGTCCACACGTCCACGAATAACATTTTAACTTTTTCAGTGTGTGAAAAGGTAATAAAGAAAATTATTTATTATATTTCCAGAAATATAATTATATCATGAATATAATATATATTTCATTTATGTCCCATATTTCTAATTAAAATCATCCATGATACATTCCATGTAATGTTTGAACATATCACATCACTTTAAAGAGGTGGTAGTCCACACATCCGCAAACAATGTTATCATATTTACCCAAAATGGAAAGCATTATGGAATGAGTTTTATAAGAATTAAAAAATTTCTAAATAAACATATATATCACATATATTATACATAATCTATTTTTCGATCATAATTTCCAACCACGAGAGGTGGTAATGGAAAAATGAACGACATTTGTTTTGTGTGGTGGTAATTCACTGTACATCGAAATGGTAAGTTTTCTACCCATTTTATAGAAGTGTGTGTAGATGTAGGTTGAACACTTAATGTAAAAACATATCAGTATATTTATTATACTTTTTTTATTATATAAAAATTTATTAATAAAAACTGGATAGGTTTAGAAATAAATGAATCATAATTGTATATAGAATAATGTTACCTCTTTTTTGGGTAACTCCTTTTGTTTTTCACCAAAGGGATTGTAACACCCCAGGTAAATAAAGAATATGAAATTTTCATATTTATCCATATTTTTGAATAAAATATTAATATGACTTTAAAGGGGACGCTATGCTCAATGGCGTACCCAACACGCAACAACGAGTTTCTTGGGATTCTTACGTTGCACTCTAATAATAAAATAATATTATTTTAAATGGTAGTTAACATCCAGCCGTTTTATTGGCGGGAATGGATAGAAATAACTAAAATATGATTATATATGTTTTTTAATGTTTTTACATTTATCCAATAAAAGCTAAAGGCTTAAAATATAGAAAACATTCAATTTTAGGCGTATATGCCCTAGTTTTCACTAAAGGTTCACTTATCGCCTTTTAATGGAGAATTGTCATTAAATATAGTTTTGATCACTCTTATACATTCTTTTGGACCAAATAAATCTCTTATTAAGAATCGGGACATCAAATTTTACTTTTTGTAATTTTTTGGTATTTTTCCGATAAAGTTCATTTTTTAATGAATAGTGTAAAATGTTGTGTTTTAATTCAAAACCTCTTTTTAATCTAATTTATTTATATGATTAGATAATATTTTGAATTTGTTTTAAAGTGAAATTAGAAAATATTTTTACCATTAAATCCAATAGTGGTCGTTGAAATTAATTTCACTTTGAAATCAGACTTAAACTAGAGTCAATCTTTTGATACTTATTGTTTTATAAAAACACGCTATTTGCTCTGACAGCGGGAATTAATTATTAAATTAATTAATGTGACTTATATTTATTGAATTTTGTAAAACAGACTTCATTTTTGAATTCGGAATATCAAAAATAGCTTAGGGTGATGTTTTGGTATTTTTCGGAAAAACTCCAATTTTTGATGAATAGTGAAACCACTAAGTGGTAATCAAGCAAACTGATTTTTCAGTTAAATGAAAGTTTACCACTAATGTGTATTGAATTTTGAAAATCCGACATACATGGTTGTCATTAGTATGTAAAATGTGGTTCAATGGGATGAAAATAATTTTTTGATGAATAGTAACTTTTTTTCATTAATCGCGATTAGAGGTAATTAGTGTAATTTAATGTAAAAATGATATTATAAAAATGTGAAAACACCATGAAACTTGTCCTAACCTTATTGGATGAGTAATGGCCGACCAATAAAATCCATGGGTCAACTTGGGGACCCCATGGAGCCACTTTGGTTGTGAAATGACATAAATAACTTTTTATTTAATGTAAAAGTAAAAATGACACAAACATAATATGTTTTACGAAAACAAATTTTACATGGGGTTATAAAGATCATATTTTTGATTATAAATAGTAATTGGAAATCTAAAAATATTTCCTACATCATAGTATTTTTTTATAATTTTTAGACTTTAAATAAATTAAATTATTTATGACATCATGATGATGCAGCGATGACCTCATTATTTAACGATTTAAATAAAATGGAAAGATAATGAAAAATATAAAACCTACACATGTCCAAAACCAATTGGATGAGTGGATTTAGAACCCTTATCACCTTATCCACGAATTATATCATGTGGGACCTTTTAAAACAGAAACACATTTTCAAATAAAGTAATATTTCTTTACTTTCCAAAAGTGCCCCTCCTCTCCTCTTATAAAAGGCCCCCACCTCTACCTCATTTCACACACTCCTCAAGCCTTTGGCTCGGCCAACCCCTGCCCATTTACTCTCTCAACATCCCTCTCCTCATCCTAGAGGATTCCCTTTGGGCAGAATTCTTTCAAAGGAAGCCTTTAGGCTCAAATCAAAAGGAGTTACACTTTTAAAGGTAATTCATTCCCTCATGTTCATTTGTTTTATTTTGCTTCTCCAACCCCCTAAACTCTTTTTATTTACTTCTTTTGTAACAACACCAGTATCTTCAATATACTAGGATATTTTTATAAGATTTATTCGAGCTACACTCTCACACAACTACATCAAATGGTTAAATAACATACGGTTTCCGTGGATGGCGAAATTCTGCCTCCCGAAACGATGATTGTTCAATACTCATTTAACACCTTCAAAGGTGGCCATTATGATGTCACTATTTTTATATATGATATATAATATGTTTATGTTTTACTTATTCTTCTGTATTTTTCATTTGTGTCTTACCTTTATGGCATCCATTATGGGTATACGCGATATCTTCATTTTAGGAAGTGCGGACTAACGCCCCCTCAAAGTGATTTGATTCGTTAAATACCATATTTCGGACGTATAAAAGATGGAACTATGATATTATATATGATATTATACTGGAATTATAATATACCTTTATATCATTATTATTCCATTCTATAAAATACGAAATAGAAATGAAAGTAGCGTTCATGCGTACGTACGGCTTACTGTCTCCATGAACGGTGCATTTCATTTCTTACCTCTAAATGATTATGTAACGTTATAAATTCATGAATTTACTGGATATATATGACATATATGATATCTACATCATGAATAAAATTCTGGATATAATAAACATTTGGCCACACGAACAACATGTAATTGTAAGAAGTCCACTTTCGACTTAGGAACCAAATATCGACAAAATAAATATTATTAACTTAAATGATTAAATAATGTTTATGACATGGTAATAAGTGATATAAAAGGAATAATGAACTTGAAAAAGGTTCTTAAGGAAGTATAAATTAACTCAAGTTTATTATTCAGGAGATTAAAGAACGATCGAGTCAAGTCGGACCCAAGGTAAGGGATCCTACTCCTCTCTTTATTTTTAAGTACACTCTTTTATGTCATTCCTTCTAAGCTCATCTGTATTGTGATTGGGATGTTATTTTATATTACTCTTACTTTAATTTTTATGTTCATATGATGAGAGACCCTATTCTCTCTCATCAATCCATTTTGGAAGTTTTGAGTGGCACCGTTAGGCTACCGAATTTTCATAAGAGATCTAACCTCTCTCTTACTCTTTAAGTACTCTCCTTCATGCCACTTCTTTTAACCTCCTCTTTTTATGATGGGGGATGTTATTTTATATTCCTCTTGCTGTAAATTTTATTTTAATGTGATGAGATACCCTATTTGGTCTCATCAATCCATTTTTGGAAGTTTTAAGTGGCGTCGTTAGGCTGCCGAGTTTTCGTAAGGGATTTTTCATCTCACTTTCATTCCTATGAGATTTATGCTACATTTGCCACAATTTCCTTTGAGTGGTGTATGTAATAACCATTATTTTACTCATTGTGTAATATTATTTAATTTATTAGTATTTACATCAATGTTGTATTGTCCTTCTTTCACGATGTATATGTTTCGAAAGATACCCATGTCGGTAAGGGAACCTTTCACCCTCCTCTTTTTAAAAGACTTCTTTTGTTGGGTCTTTTAATTTACATATTTTTATGTTGGGATATGTTCTCATATATCCTTATTGATGTAAATTTTATGTCCAAGTGATGAGATACCCTTTTCTTTTATCTCTTATCAACTCATTTTGATGTGATGCCGTTAGGCTGTCAAGGGAACTTCTTAACCCAACTTCGATTTCTTTGGGTTCAACATGTAGTTATTGAATATGTAATTCTTTGAATATGTGTGAATGACCTTTTATTGTTTTACACTTAATATCCACTTATATTGGGTGTATTTATATTTGTCACATATAATTTTGAGATTGATTTATCCTTAATTTAAGGATACCTTCTTTATAAGGGATTTCATCACATTTGACATCTCTATTGAGACTTCATTGTTGTTATGAACCAATTCACTCTTTTATGGTGTATATACTGTCCTTTGGAATATTATATCATGAATCCATTTATTCTCATGATATTATAAAGTTCTGATTAAATGTTATTCCTCAATTATTTTATTCAAGTGTCTCTAATTTTGGTAAAAATCCTTTAACCAAAATATCGCTTTAAATGTTTTAATGATTTGTTCTTATTAATATCCATGTTTTCAAAATGGTTTTAAGGATTTATTTATATGGATATTAATGATTTAAAAAGTTAAAAGCTTCAAGGTGGTATGGTACAATTTGATTCAAAAATCTCTTTATTAAATGTTTTAAATGGTTTTGAAAATGGTTTTTTTAATGGATTCATTATTTCAATATCCTAAAATGTTATATTGTGATTGAAATATGGAAATGTTATATTTCCTTTATGCATGTTTTATGTGATACATTTATGTTATGGTTCTTGGGCATTGTTATGAAAACGGGTGGTTCCGTGATAAACTAAGGGCGGGTGAGCCCGATATAGCTCTCCAATGCATTGGGTAACGCGAAGGAGTGAAACGTTAAGGTTTATCCGAAGAGATTTAGGGAATATACTGTGATGGGTATTCCAAAACCTAACCAAGAGGGTTACTCCCTACGTAAGAATGTTATGAATGCCTCAAGTTACCTTTTGTGTCTTATTATTTCTATGATTTATTCATGATTTGATATGCCTATGTTTTATGGGTAAAGTATGATTTCATTCTTATGTATACATGTACTCATGTTTCCTTTCCATACCTATATATCCCTTACTGGGCTTTTTATGCTCATACCTAGTTTTTGAAATGTTTTTCACAGGTCAAGGGAAGGGTATATGATGTGATGATAGTGTCAAGGATGTGTCAAGAAAGAATCCATGTTTTATTTTAAATATGTTTCTGTTGATGGGAAGAATGAATACTGTCTTTTATGTAACCACTTTGTTTAAATGTGGAATGTAATGAAAGTTTCATGATCTAATTCTCTAAAACTCTAAAGCTGAAAAGATCCTCAATGTGTAATCTTGTAATAACTCAAGATTAAGTAAGGTTTAAGGCTGGGGCCTTATAGTTGGTATCAGAGGTCGGTTTAGATAACTTTAGAGGTTAGGGTATTCTCTAAGCATAAGTGACATTACCATAATGGTTAGGATTTCAGAAAGAGTCCTAGTTTTAGATAAAGTAAATGAGTAAGTATATCTTAGTGTGTATATTCCTCATTAGTACATGATGGTTATGTTGATATACTCACACTGACCTTTTTGGTTTTAGTAAATGGCTGGATCTAGCAGGCACCAAAGTGACAATGGGTGTGAAGGAAACTGTGGTGGTTCTCTGATTAAGAGACTGGATGAGATGGGGGATTCAATGAGGAATCTCATGGTTGTTCTAAACCAACTATCAAGGAGTCATGATCAACCACTTAAACCTTGGTGAGTTCTCTAATGCATCATGTACGAGATGACCAATCGATGTGGAAGTTCAGGTAATAATTATAAAGGTAACCATTAGAGTTTATATGATCCTTACTTTTGAGGTAATTATGGGTTATTATATGATATGATGGAAAATGAAAGGCATGAGATAAACTTGAGGTTAAAATTTGTTATGATTATTCTTGAAGATTTTATCTCATTTTGGGGAATGTTTTAAGAATTATATAGTTTTGGAAAAAGGATAACACGCAGACCGTGTGACATCCCGTCGCGTCGGACAAAGCTGCGGGAATCGAACCCACAACCAAAGTGCGACTGGTATTTATCGCCTACCACTGGACTACGTGAAGTCCCTGGTTAGTTTGACTGATTCTTTCTAGTTATATGATTTTATGAATTAAGAGTAAGTTAATTTTGGGTTATTTATGAAAATGATTAACCTATCATGGAGGATATGTGATTAGGTTAATTACTTTTCAATACGAGACTTTAGGAGCAACAGATGTTGTTTGGAGATAAATGTTACGATTTAACCTGGAAGACTAAGTGACTAAATCCTTCAAATATTTGGGTTTCAACCTTAGTTAGGTTTAATTTGAAGAATTTTATGGACAAATTGTTTATCTAATGGTCCTCGTTGAACTTTGGGTTTTGTTGGACAAATTTTGGAGATTAAGCATAGATTTTCTTTTTATAAAGGGTTATCCTTTTCTGGATTATCTAATCTTGTACTAGCCTTTTTGGATATGGTTTTGGTTAAATTATAAATACATGGTAAGTATATAGTTCTCTTTTGTGGATTAGGCGATTCTCTAAAAGTTGACTATAGTACTCTTAATGTGAACAAGTCTTCATAGATACCCGCCTTTTGGAGAAAATATGAGTTTGTGTAAGGAATCTAATAAAATTTGAAAGTCAACATGATAAGTGATTATGTTTCCCTATGAATAAATTTCTCAATGAAGAGTAACTTAAAAAAATGTTGTCTATTAACTTTTCCTACTGGGGAATCGAATACCGTTTAACCCATCACAAGTTTGTGATTTTCTCGTGGTTAACTTTCTCTTAAACATGTTTTCTATCACTCTCCATCAGAACATGACCCTTTGTTTTTTCCTCCATGTCCATATTTTCATACTTGGAATCCTAGTATGGGTTAACTCGGGTGACCTTTGTAATTATCTTTCTTTATTTTAAAGTGTTTGTTTTACCACCTTTTGTTCCGATGTGGGACTTTCAAGGATGTTTCCAAGCTAAATTTTAAAAATTGCGAGGACGCAATTCCCAAAAGGGGGGAAGGATGTAACACCCCAGGTAAATAAAGAATATGATATTTTTATATTTATCCATATTTGTGAATAAAATATTAATATGACTTTAAAGGGGACGCTATGATCGATGGTGTACCCAACACGCAACAACGAGTTTCTTAGGAATCTTACGTTGCACTCTAATAATAAAATAATATTATTTTAAATGGTAGTTAACATGTAGCTGTTTTATTGGCGGGAATGGATAGAAATAACTAAAATATTATTATATATGTTTTTTAATGTTTTTACATTTATCCAATAAAAGCTAAAGGCTTAAAATACGGAAAAAATTCAATTTTAGGCGTATATGCCCTAGTTTTCACTAAAGGTTCACTTATCGCCTTTTAATGGAGAACTGTCATTAAATATAGTTTTGATCACTCTTATACATTATTTTGGACCAAATAAAACTCTTATTAAGAATCGGGACATCAAATTTTACTTTGTGTAATTTTTTGGTATTTTTCCGATAAAGTTCATTTTTTAATGAATAGTGTAAAATGTTGTGTTTTAATTCAAAACCTCTTTTTAATCTAATTTATTTATATGATTAGATAATATTTTGAATTGGTTTTAAAGTGAAATTAGAAAATATTTTTACCATTAAATCCAATAGTGGTCGTTGGAATTAATTTCACTTTGAAATCAGACATAAACTAGAGTCAATCTTTTGATACTTATTGTTTTATAAAAACACGCTATTTGCTCTGACAGCGGGAATTAATTATTAAATTAATTAGTGTGACTTATATTTATTGAATTTTTTAAAACGGACTTCATTTTTGAATTCGGAATATCAAATATAGCTTAGGGTGAAGTTTTGGTATTTTTCTGAAAAACTCCAATTTTTTGATGAATAGTGAAACCACTAAGTGGTAATCAAGCAAACTGATTTTTCAGTTAAATGAAAGTTTACCACTAATGTGTATTGAATTTTGAAAATATGACATAAATGTTTGTCATTAGTATGTAAAATGTGGTTCAATGGGATGAAAATAATTTTTTGGTGAATAGTAACTTTTTTCATTAATCGCGATTAGAGGTAATTAGTGTAATTTAATGTAAAAATGATATTATAAAAATGTGAAAACACCATGACACTTGTCCTAACCTTATTGGATGAGTAATGGAAGACCAAGAAAAGCCATGGGTCAACTTGGGGACCCCATGGAGCCACTTTTGTTCGGAAATGACATAAATAACTTTTTATTTAATGTAAAAGTAAAAATGACACAAACATAATATGTTTTACAAAAACAAATTTTACATGGGGTTATAAAGATCAGATTTTTTATTATAAATAGTCATTGGAAAGCTAAAACGATTTCCTACATCGTAGTAGTTTTTTTATAATTTTTAGACTTTAAATAAATTAAATTATTTATGACATCATGATGATGCAGCGATGACCTCATTATTTAACGATTTAAATAAAATGGAAAGATAATGAAAAATCTAAAACCTACACATGTCCAAAACCAATTGGATGAGTGGATTTCGAACCCTTATCACCATATACACGAATTATATCATGTGGGACCTTTTAAAACCGAAACACATTTTCAAATAAAGTAATATTTCTTTACTTTCCAAAAGTGCCCCTCCTCTCCTCTTATAAAAGGCCCCCACCTCTACCTCATTTCACACACTCCTCAAGCCTTTGGCTTGGCCAACACCTGCCCATTTACTCTCTCCAAATCCCTCTCCTCATCCTAGAGGATTCCCTTTGGGCAGAATCCTTTCAAAGGAAGCCTTTAGGCTCAAATCAAAAGGAGTTACACTTTTAAAGGTAATTCATTCCCTCATGTTCATTTGTTTTATTTTTCTTCTCCAACCCCCTAAACTCTTTTTATTTACTTCTTTTGTAACAACACCAGTATCTTCAATATACGAGGATGTTTTTATAAGATTTATTGGAGCTACACTATCACACAACTACATCAAATGGTTAAAGAACATACGGTTTCCGTGGATGGCGAAATTCTGCCCCCCGAAACGATGATTGTTCAATACTCATTTAACACCTTCAAAGGTGGCCATTATGATGTCAATATTTTTATATATGATATATAATATGTTTATGTTTTACTTATGCTTCTGTATTTTTCATTTGTGTCTTACCTTTGTGGAATCCATTATGGGTATACGCGATATCTTCATTTTAGGAAGTGCGGACTACCGCCCCCTCAAAGTGATTTGATTCGTTAAATACCATATGTGGGACGTATAAAGGATGGAACTATGATATTATATATGATATTATACTGGAATTATAATATAACTTTATATCATTATTATTCCATTCTATAAAATACGAAATAGAAATGAAAGTAGCGTTCATGCGTACGTACGGCTTACCGTCTCCATGAATGGTGCATTTCATTTCTTACCTCTAAATGATTATGTAAAGTTATAAATTCATGAATTTACTGGATATATATGACATATATGATATCTACATCATGAATACAATTCTGGATATAATAAACATTTGTCCACACGAACAACATGTAATTGTAAGAAGTCCACTTTCGACTTAGGAACCAAATATCGGCAAAACAAATATTATTAACTTAAATGATTAAATAATATTTATGACATGGTAATAAGTGATATAAAAGGAATAATTAACTTGAAAAAGGTTCTTAAGGAAGTATAAATTAACTCAAGTTTATTATTCAGGAGATTAAAGAACGATCGAGTCAAGTCGGACCCGAGGTAAGGGATCCTACTCCTCTCTTTCTTTTTAAGTACACTCTTTTATGTCATTCCTTCTAAGCTCATCTGTATTGTGATTGGGATGTTCTTTTATATTACTCTTACTGTAATTTTTATTTTCATATGATGAGAGACCATATTCTCTCTCATCAATCCATTTTGGAAGTTTTGAGTGGCACCGTTAGGCTACCGAATTTTCGTAAGAGATCTAACCTCTCTCTTCCTCTTTAAGTACTCTCCTTCATGTCACTTCTTTTAACCTCCTCTTTTTATGATGGGGGATGTTATTTTATATTCCTCTTGCTATAAATTTTATTGTAACGTGATTAGATACCCTATTTGATCTCATCAATCCATTTTTGGAAGTTTTAAGTGGCGTCGTTAGGCTGCCGAGTTTTCGTAAGGGATTTTTCATCTCACTTTCATTCCTGTGAGATTTATGCTACATTTTCCACAATTTCCTTTGAGTGGTGTATGTACTAACCATTATTTTACTCATTGTGTAATATTATTTCATTTAAGAGTATTTACACCAATGTTGTATTGTCCTTCTTTCACGAGGTATATGTTTCGAAAGATACCCATGTCGGTAAGGGAACCTTTCACTCTCCTCTTTTTAAAAGACTTCTTTTGTTGGGTCTTTTAATTTACATATTGTTCTGTTGGGATATGTTCTCATATATCCTTATTGATGTAAATTTTATGTCCAAGTGATTAGATACCCTTTTCTTTTATCTCTCATCAACTCATTTTGATGTGACGTCGTTAGGCTGTCAAGGGAACTTCTTAACCCAACTTCTATTTCTTTGGGTTCAACATGTAGTTATTGAATATGTCATTCTTTGAATATATGTGAATGAACTTTTATTGTTTTAAACTTAATATCCACTTATATTGGGTGTATTTATATTTGTCACACATAATTTTGAGATTGATTTATCCTTAATTTAAGGATACCTTCTTTATAAGGGATTTCATCACATTTGACATCTCTATTGAGACTTCATTGTTGTTATGCACCAATTCACTCTTATATGGTGTATATACTGTCCTTTGAAATATTATATCATGAATCCATTTATTCTCATGATATTATAAAGTTCTGATTAAATGTTATTCCTCAATTATTGTATTCAAGTGTCTCTAATTTTGGTAAAAACCCTTTAACCAAAATATCGCTTTAAATGTTTTAATGATTTGTTCTTATTAATATCCATGTTTTCAAAATGGTTTTAAGGATTTATTTATATGGATATTAATGATTTAAAAAGTTAAAAGCTTCAAGGTGGTATGGGACACTTTTATTCAAAAATCTCTTTATTAAATGTTTTAAATGGTTTTGAAAATGGTTTTTTTAATGGATTCATTATTTCAATATCCTAAAATGTTATATTATGATTGAAATATGGAAATGTTATACTTCCTTTATGCATGTTTTATGTGATACATTTATGTTATGGTTCTTGGGCATTGTTATGAAAACGGGTGGTTCCGTGATAAACTAAGGGCGGGTGAGCCCGATATAGCTCTCTAATGCATTGGGTAACGTGAAGGAGTGAAACGTTAAGGTTTCTCCGAAGAGATTTAGGGAATATACTATGATGGGTATTCCAAAACGTAACCAAGAGGGTTACTCCCTACGTAAGAATGTTATGAATGCCTCAAGTTACCTTTTATGTCTTATGATTTCTATGATTTATTCATGATTTGATATGCCTATGTTTTATGGGTAAATTATGATTTCATTCTTATGTATACATGTACTCATGTTTCCTTTCCATATCTATATATCCCTTACTGAGCTTTTTATGCTCATCCCAAGTTTTTGAAATTTTTTTCACAGGTCAAGGGAAGGGTACATGATTTGATGATAGTGTCAAGGATGTGTCAAGAAAGAATCCATGTTTTATTTTAAATATGTTTCCGTTGATGGGAAGAATGAATACTGTCTTTTATGTAACCACTTTGTTTAAATGTGGAATGTAATGCAAGTTTCATGATCTAATTCTCTAAAACTCTAAACCTGAAAAGATCCTCAATGTGTAATCTTGTAATAACTCAAGATTAAGTAAGGTTTAAGGCTGGGGCCTTATAGGGATTCCTTGGAATAATTTCTTCGTAAGGGTATAATTATATATTTAGGATAGGGGTTTTTTAGTCCATTATAGAAATTTTTTGGATGATCCAATGTGTCTTGAGATGTTCTTGAAATGGGAAGAGTGAATGCATTTTATATAGGTGGGGGTGGAATTCTTGCAAATACTAAAAGGTATACACTATCGAGAGTAAACCCTTATGACATGTGCCTAAAAAATGAAAAAATATTTGATTTTATGGGAATTTTGGTGGATAAAAACTCCACCACAAAAAATTATTTAATTTTATTAATTTTTATCTTTAACTTATATGTTTCCCCAAATTTTACCATTTTTGGTTTTTTAAAAAGTTATTAGCTTTATAACCTATGTAATTTAACCATTCAAGCTAAATTAATGATAGATTTATAAAAAAAATATAGACCCATTGATATATAAAAGTTATATTTAATTTTAAAAAACCCATATTTTTTGGAAATTAAATTGAAACAAAGCGCATGTAACACGCAAAAACAATACTTTGACCAGGATTGTGCTAACAATTTTTTTACTATATATGGATAAATATATTAATTATAACGGATTAGTTGGTCCATAAATGCACCATATGTTTTATTTATTAAGACATAAAAAACTATTTAAATAATATTCTATTTATATTAATACTAAATATTTTAACAAAATATCATTTATTATAAAAAAATATTAATGTCAATTTTGACATTATTTATTTATTTTTAATTTAAAAATTATGAAAACAATATTTTATTTCAAATATTTTAGGTTAAAATATATGTAACATGATATATTAATCTAAAAAATAATATAATGCAATAATTCATTAAATTTAATTTACCTTCAATATTTTAGCATCATTTATCTTATTTAATCATTAACTAAATAATCTATGCGTTACTATTTGTCAAGCATTTAATGTAATTATATCATCTCTAAAAATTAAATTTATATTAACATGATAAAAAAACTTATTTACATTTTTAAATAATGGTTATAAGTGAAACTATGTGTATTCCTCTTTACGCTAAATCTTTAATAATGATAAAGGCAAGGAAGGTTTATTTTTTATCTTTTTCTTTACTTAATTTATAATATGTGTCAATCACATGAAATAGTAGTCCCATAAGTCTAAAAATTCATGAAAATAGTATATATATTCTATCAATTCAATTAAAATGGATTTTGGACAAGTTTCTAAGTCATTTAGGACCTTATGTTTATGGTTTAGTCCCTTGCTATGATTAATTTTACCTTAATCACTGTAATAAATTTTAATTAAATTTACTAATATTTTTAGTCAAATACTAAATTAATATTATTAGAATATAATTATTATACTGTTTAAAAATATTGTATTTAAATTTTTCAAAATTAAATTCAATGAAGTAGAAAAATTATATTTAATGCTAATCTCGTAGATGTGTAGAGAAAGCAGGGTTTTTTAAAAGTGAAAGTGTTCAAAAGTTCATTATGACTTTACATCCAAATTAAATATAAAAATTATTCCAATGAAATAAATTTAAACAATAGATATAAAATTGATCTATTTTTACTTTAAACAAAATTTAAAATATAAATTATTTTTAATAATTATTTTAATGAAAAGGTAGTTTGTAACATAAATGTAGTATTTTTCAGTTTTCATCAAAAAATGATACTACCCAGAAAAATACCAAAAAATAATCCTAAGAAATTTTTAAAATTATAATTAAAAAATGAGGATTATATTGAAAAATAAAATTTTATAAATGTGTCATAATTTAGTTTTAAAATGGTTATTCCATTAAAATGATGTAAAACTCGGTCTTTCATGTAACGCAAGTTAACCGAGTGTTTGGGGTAGTGTAAGCTTAACATTGTTTTTCATATAAATCAATCTAGAAAAAAATTGTATTATAAAATGAAAATATTTTAATGTATTGGGGTGTTAAATTTTACCCACCTTAATTAAATTGCATCCTTGAATTGAAACTTGATCCCTGTAACCTAGGGTTTGATACTTTAAAATACTATTGCTGGAAAAACTCACATCGTAAATAGGGTTAACAAAACTTCTTCTTAATAAAATTGAAAATAAAATAAAAGGGTCACAAATAAACTAGTATTTCTAATAGGATAAATTTAGTGAACACATGGATATGGAAGAGACATCAAGTATCATGTTCTGGCGGAGGGTGATAGATAACATGTTCAACTAAAATTTGATGACCACACGGTCATAACCCAGAGTTATAGAAATACTCACTGATATAATGAAAAAAGATGATAATAGAACAAAATATTTGTTTCAATAATCATTTCAAAGAGTTGATAAATTATTTCATACTCAATGAATATAAGTAAATATATTTTTCTATTAACATAATCTTTTCCTTTGATGTCAGATTGAACTATTTACACATCATATCTTATAACAAGTTGATTCATATATTGATGTGATAAATTAATCTACAAAACCACATCCAAATTTAAACATAAAACATTTCATAAATGGATAAATTTTCCAAAATATTATGATTAAACAAATTAGAAAGCGGTCATTGAATTTCTAAAATGAACTTATCATTATCCTTTAATCAACATGAAGAATCTATAAATGGTCACAATCTAAACATGTGAATACCATCATCATGTATTCACTTGAAATATGGTAATAACATGAATTACCATAAAACCTTATTGAAAAGATACATGCATCATTATTACTTAATTAATTCACCTATTAATGGATATATTCCTTATATCCACAAGCATTGGAAACCTCATCAGATATATCAAAAGACAAATTCTCCAAAAATCACTAATAAGTTCCAAGGTAATATGTGATATCAAATATAATTTAACCATATCAACATATATTTATTCCAAAATAATTACCTCAGTGTCTGGAAAATAATATGGTTTATCTTCCCCTCAGCTATTTGTTTTCCAAAAATGGTCATCTTGATACTAAATCACTTTTCTTAGTAATCAGTACCGATTAACACACATATTCAAATCATTGATTAAAAATTACTATAGTAAAATTATTATTTATTATATAACACTCATAAATCATTCCTTAGGGATAAATACTCAAATTAAATAATTCATGAATCCAAACATAAGAATATTAATCATTACTCCTCATCTATAGTAGCAGGAAAAGCGTGACCATGATCCATCAACCTATTTTTGGGTATATACCTTTGAAACTTGATACATTGATTTTTTTAGTCCCTTATATCCTTTAAGATGATACATTGTACACTAGGAACCTTTTTCTTATCCATGCAATCACAATAATAGTGGCCTTTATTTTTATACGTGAAACAAACTCCCATTCATTTTAAGGAAGTACCATGGGGATTATATCCTCAATTATTACTTATGGGAAAATACTTCTTTCCATTCTTCCCCTTATCAACATTTTCTCTAGCTTTACTATTTTTCTCATGATTCCCTCCAATGACATAATAATTATAGAATTATTTTTCTATCTTGTTAGAACATGATACTATGTCCTCAAATGATGAAGATTATTGGTAGACTAGTTCCCTTTGAATGTTTGTCTTGAGACCACCAAATACATGATCCTTATTAATATTTGGATCACGAGCATCAGTGAGGTTCACATTCCTTATGTTGTGCACCATTTATAAATAATTAAATTCAATAGGATAGATCATATCATTATGAATCATAATGTATAATCCCAAAACAATGAAAATAATTTATATTAATTGCAACATTTCTATATATAAAATCTCATAATCATAAAAATGTATCTTTGAAAATTTCATCTATAAATATCCTCAAAGTATATCATAGGGTGTTGTTTCCTAATCTATGTTTTATAAATCAAATTTCCAAGGATGTCGTTAATCTTCCTCTGATACCCACTCTAATTCCCTGACCATAGAATCCCAAATCTGGTGCATTCATTACATTGGAATGATTAAGGAATCAAATCCCAAATGAATGATTAGATTAGAAGTCTTGGAAAACCAAATTACCTAAATGATACGCATATTATATTTTTTAAATAAATAAATAATAACCAAAAAATAAAATCTCAACATCCTTGATACTCATTCAAAGCATTCCTATTCATAACCTGGGGAAAGGAAATGGAATAAGGGTGAGCTAAAATTATTAGTAAGGGTAAATAAATCAGATGAAAGAATGAATCTATGAGAATAAATCAACATGGAATGTTAAATAAATGAGTACACATTCCATTTAAAAAAATAAATAAAGAATAATCAATATAGAAAGGTATGAAACTAAAATCACATGTCTTCTAATCAATAAACTGATAAATAAATGCATCTATATTTTTTTTGTAAAAATATCATGGAGAATAAAAACCAAATAAAAGTGAAGTTAAAGATTATTTTTTTTAAATCATGTCTCAGACACAATAAAACTTCTACTCCCATGATCTATCCTTCAGATAGTTTAAAACTATAGGTAGAACCTGACTTAATTTGGCAAACTAATATTTCTCATAAAAACTTGTTAATGAGTGGAGAAAAAGATATATTTTGGGCCCCTATCATCATGAAATTTACAAATAATTACTCATATAGAGTAATTGATTTAATTAATAGAAATTATGACTTATCAAATATCGGTAATGATTAAAACTTACTGATTTATCAATAATTCCCCAATTAATCAAATAACTATCAATCTGAAAATCATATGTAAACAAGTTATATGGTTTAGGTAGTAATAATATCCACCACCTAAGAATTTGGATATTTAAATGATTAAAATAATGTGATTATGTCAATATAATGTTAATAATCACAAATAAAGTGATATTGGAAAGATAATCATTAAAAACATTCTTTGGGGAGAATAATATTTAAACATTCCAAAGTGTCCCACGTAACATTGAAACATTTTAATCATAATCTATATAAAGTAATATAAGTAAATGAAACTAGTAATATAAATAGACTAACAATATTCAGGCCATAACATTTCTCCGGGAATTATATACACCATATAAATGTGAATTGGTGCATAAAAAATAATTTTCAATGGAATATAAATTGACATGACATCCTGTACCATGAGTCCGACTTGTCTGGTGTGTATTTATATTATTGAATAAAAAACATATGATAATTGGTTACATTCATTAGAAACATTTTTAGGTTTATTATTACTTCTAATTATACTATTATAATTATTTAAACAACTACTTAAATAATGAAGTTTACGACACCTATTTTGGAAAAAAATCGTACATGTGTCAAAAACTATATTTTTTAGTCAACTATTGTCAAAGGTTTCATTATATAAAAATATATAGAGTAATAATCATGAAATAATTACCATATTTAAATATAATTATGATTTTTAAACAAATCATGAAAGATGGTTATGAAAAATGAACCAACGTTACAATCATGAAGACAGTAGGTCATTCATACGAATGAGTAACATTTCAATTTCTCAATTTTCTTTAAAAAAGGAAGTAACTAAAATTTATTATTACATAATTATAATTATACAATATATATACCATTTTATATAAAAATATATACTTATGTAAATAATTAATGTGATTTAAAATATATCACATTGCTTCTAGGAGGCGGTAGTCCACATAACAATGAACAACATTATCTCTTATTAAGTGTCCAAAAAGTTATTAAATAAAATGATATAATATATTTATAGGATGGTAATCGTGTAATTAATATGGTATATGAGTCATTTATTTTTCATATTTTAATTAAAAACATCCTTATTACATTCCATGTAATGTGTGAACATATCACATCGCTTTGAGAAGGCGGTATTCCACACTACCACAAAATATGTTATCATATTTACAAAAAATAGAATGAATAATTGTATTTGTTATATAATAGTTATATAAGTATTAATAAAACATAAATATCCCATATATCATATATAAATAGGTTTTACATCATAATACACAACCATGATTCATGGTAAAGGAAAAACCAAATGACATCATTTCATGAAGTTGTAATTCACCATACAGAGAAACAGTAAGTTTTCTACCCATATGATGGAAGTGTGTGTATATGTAGGTCTAATGCTTAAAATAAAAAATTATTAGTATATTTTGGATAATTTTTAATTATATAAACATTTAATAATAATTAATGGAGTGGTGGAGAAATAAATGAAACATAAATGCACATTGATGAAGGTTTCATCATTTTTAGGTAACTCGTTTTCATTTTCACCAAAGGGGTTTTTTGGTTTTATTTCTATGAAAGGAGTGCTTCAATGTTTAGGTTAGGGTTTTTGGGAGACTATTTTAACCAAGTATGGATGATCCAATGTGGATTTATAGGTGTAATGTAGTGGTATTGTGAATGCCTTTTTATGGTGGATGGGGAGTGGCATTCTGGTAAACACCAAATTTTTTACACTATTGGGAGGTATCCCTTAACTAATGTGCCTAAAAAAGAAAAATAATGAATTAAAGGGTAAATATGGTCTATAAAAACCTCTAACACACTAAAATAAGATAATTTTTAAAATTCTATTCCTTAACTTCTATGTTTTCCCCCAATTTTAACATTTTTGTTATTATTAAAGTAAATAGTTTTATAACCTAAGTAATTTAAACATTATTAAAAAATAAGATAATATTTATTATAAATTATAGGAAAAATTAATTATTAATATTATATATATTTTTTAAAATAAAAATCATTTGTCGGTAGCAAATTAATTTTGTACCAAGCACATGTAATGTGTGAAAATGGTGCTTTAACCGGGACCGTGATAACAATGTTTTCACTATCTATGGGCCAATATGTTATTTATAGAAGATAAATTGTTCAATTAATGGGTCATAATTTTTATTTTTTAATACATATAAATAAATTATTGGAATATATTATTTTTTTTAATTTAAATCATTTAATAAAATATCATTTATTGTAAAATAACATTAATGTCAATTTTGAAATTATTTATTTAATATTAATTTAAAAATATCAATGAAAAACTAGAATTGAAATCTATTAATTTCACAG
This sequence comes from Viscum album, assembly GCA_963277665.1. Lineage (NCBI taxonomy): Eukaryota > Viridiplantae > Streptophyta > Magnoliopsida > Santalales > Viscaceae > Viscum > Viscum album. Next base: position 908,450,635 of record OY728123.1, on the reverse strand, counting down.
TTTATTAACATGATATATTCATCTACAATAATAATTTAGCATAATAATTCGTTAAATTTTCTTTAGTTTTAATGTTTTCAGTATCAATTATCTTATTTAATTTTTAACTAAATAATACATGCATTAGAATTTGTTAATAATTTAATCTAAAAATGTAATCAATAAAAATTAAAGATCATACCATGATAAATAAAACATATTTATCTTTCATAATAATTTTAATATCCTAAACTATGTAGCTTCCTCCATACTCTAAACCTTTATAAATATTAAAGGTAAGGAAGGTTCATTTTTTGTCTTTTTCCTTATTTAACTTATTTAATGGGTCACTCTCATTAAATAGTATCCGAATAACTCATAAAATTGAAAACAAATAATGGATATAGTAAAACTATTGTCATCCAATTACTTTTGGAAATATTTGTAGGTCATTTGGCTCTTAATATTAAGGTTTAGTCCCTTGTTAGGCTTAATTTTACCTTAATCATTACAATTAATTTTATTTACTTTTACAAATATTCTTGGTAAAAAAATACATTGATAATATTAGTCTAAAAATATTATACTAATTACAAATTATTATGTCTTTTTTTTAAATTCAGTTGTCAATAGTGGAAAAATTATATTTAATGGTAATCCCATAGACATGTCGAGAAAGCAGGTATTTTTTAAAGTTAAAATGTTCAAAATATAATTAAGTATTTATATCTAAATTAAATATAAAAACTGTTCCAATGATCTAAATTATATTAATATATATATATTTGATCTATTGTTACTTTAAAATAAATTTAGAACAAAATATTACATTAAAAATATTTAAATGAAAATGTTTTTTAATCTAAAATGAAGTATTTTTCACTATTCATCAAAAAATAAAACATATCAGAAAGATAAAAAACCAGAATATAATTTTTAAATTTATAATTAAAAATGAGTTATATTTTGACAATTTTAATTTATAAAAGTTTCAAATTTTAGTTTTAAAATAGGAGTGCCAATAAAATGAGGTAAAACTCGGTCTAGCGAATATCACAAGTTAAGTTAATGTTGTGTGTAACGTAAGCTTAACATGTCATTGTGTATGAAGAAATATAGCAACAAAATAAAATTTATTCTACAATGAAAATATTTTAAATTCATGGATTTTTACATGATGAAATTGAAACTTTCAACTTAATGTTTTCAACGTAGAGTTTGTCATCTCCTAGATTGTGACTAATATTTTTTTAATTTCAATGGGATTTAAATTTTAAATTTTTAAAGAGACCATTAACAATAATTATTAAAATATCCAATATTAAAAAAATCATATATCATATTTAATAACTGATTTGAAGAATAAAATATATGGTCTTATCAAATCATTTATTACTCAAATGTTGAAAATTTCATGTTGTAAATTATATTTTCAAAATATATGCAACCCTAGTTGGATAGTAAAAAATTTATCTCACTATAATTCAAAAATATATTTTCTATGAAACATTTTATTATCAAATTTACTAAAATAAAATATTTAATCATTAACAATAATATAAATTTTAATTTAATAAATATAACTATTAATATTACTTTAATATTTTTATTATTACTAATTTAAAACACAATCAATTAACAAAAAAAAATTGGAACTAAAAAGATATTTCCTACCAATATTAACATTCATAATATCACAATGTATTTCAATTAATAGAAATATAGATTTATGTAATAATATTGTGAGCAATATTGAACAACGTAAAATAATTACAAAATGAATATATGCACAAAATAGGTAAGACTCAAGACATCAATTTTTTTAAATAATTCTTTTCATTTAACCCACATAAATCATTATAAATTAAGGAATAATATATTCTATAATATTATTACAGGTCACAACCCATCCCCCGGGACTCATGTTGTGACATACCCCAAGCCTACCTTTTAAAGGCTTGGGGTTGGCGACTAGTGTCGAAGGTGTCAACCTGCAAGTAAGAGGCATTTGTCTGAGTACCTTTACAATTGCACAAACAACCATGTCCCAAAGCTGGAAAAGTCAAAATACATGCCACTAAACAACCACTGAGTAAAAGTACAAACTATAGTTCAAATGGGCCAGAATATAGACCCCAACAAAAGATAAACTAAAAAAAGGAAAGTACAAGGAAAAATATGAAATTTTTCTGATTGAAACCCCACATGATGGGTATATATAGAGTAGCTGCTGGAATCCATATAAGTATGCCCCGCCTACCTAGTATCACTAGGCACCAACAGGTCTTGGGCCAAGAAATCCTTTGTCAAGGTGGCGTTCGTCTGCACCAGACACAACATGTGAAGGCAAAGCCTGTGCAGGAGTGAGTAACAATATACTCAGTAGGGACCCCAAAACACAAAATAAAGTCCACAAAGAAATCCACATAGTAAAACACAAAACATTATCAAGAATAATGATCACGACACAAGATAAATCACACCAAGTATATTCTAGTGTATTGTAAGTAGGACCATCAGTCACATCATCGAACACCATGGGCTATTGGAGAACTCATCCTCAATGAGTACAATGGGCCTACTAGTTCACACAAAAGTAGCTACCCACTAACCATGAACTTCTGTGGTACTCATCCCAGATGAGTACCGTGAGTATCCTAGGTTACACAGAAGCTGCTCCCCACTGTGGGCATGTCGGGTCACACCGAAGCCGCTTCCCACCTTGTCCATACCGAGGTACTCCTTATATAGATTACTATAGGTCAGCTAGGTCACACAGAGTTGTTCCCCATAGTGGTCCTACCGGGTCATACATAATCCTCTTCCCACTGGACCATTGTAACTGATCCCCATATGGTCCCTTGTCAGCAGTCTTTAGGTCATAGCCAACCGTAGGTTTCCGCATGTAGTGTGCTCGATTCCGTGAGAATTGATTCTTAATCCATTATTTTAATTTCAACTTCCATAAATACTAAGTAGAGTATACCAATATATCTACCTCATCATGAGGATTCCAGTACTGCAAACAACTTGTCAATCAGATGTCTAGTTTGAAAGATATTGGCATTTTTTCAGAAAGGGGCTTTTTGGGTCTGAGTTTGTCGACTCGACCCGAACCTAGACCATCCTAGGTTCATCCCATTGTGGCAACCCGCACCCTACCTGGGATGTATCTAGAAGCCGCGCCAATCTCCCCCTCGCCCTCTGGGGCATACGTGGGTCCAGCACCTCTATCACGGTTGGTTGACCACAGCCTGTCGTGTGCAACACGGCACAGTGTTGCGTCCGCGATGCACCAACGTGGCCGAGTGGCCGCATCCACCCACCGCCAGCTGCCAGTATGGAGGCTGATGGATCTTTCCACACCATTGTGGACCAATCCGGATGTGGCGCTCTTCCGGCGTTCCATCGTGGTGTGCCACCACCCGCCCACGGTCTCCACCGCAGGCCACCATTGGCGGTTTCTTCTACGGACCACCAGGTCTGCTGCGGTGGTCTGTTCTTCATGCTGCTTGAGCCTATGGCCTCTGGGGATTACCTCTTCCTATAAATGGCCTCAGATCCTCTTTTTATTTGTTTAAAGGATGCATCCATTATGAATGCACAAGAGGAGGGGCTTGAACCTTGTTTGTGTCGGCTTGCGCCCTCTTCGTTAGAGTTTTAAAAATAGGAGGAGGTTGGGATTAAAGTTCTAACAAATAATTATCAATCCCAATGCAAAAACCCAAGAAAAACACCCTCCCACAAGAACACAAGATTCTCAAATCAACATGTTCATGGGTTGATCCATGTTTTTTGTTTTATAATAAGAACGAGGAAAAATTAAAACAATTAAACCGCTACCTTGAAGTATTTAAACATTGAATTGGTCTGCCCTCAAAGATTCAAGAGGTCAAAGGCATTATTCACTCACTTATCCCATTCTTTGAGATTTTTTTTATTTGTTAACGATCCACCAGCATTCCTAATTCATCATTGGAGATAGTTCTCACCCCCATCTCGTCATAGAAATTCCACCCTTTGATTCTCAACTCTCCAACGCATTAACCCATTAAAAGAAAACACGTCCCAAAATATATATTACTCTATGATGTCATTTCGTTACGCTACACAAAAATGATCCATTAATGAGATTCATTTAAATTGTCTCATCACTGAACTGTAGTTCCACAGTCCGTCGCTCAATGGTTTCAAAAAACAAAATAATATATCATTTTATTCTATTTTATTTTTTTCTGAAAAGTATGAAAACTAACTTTTCTAGTCAACCCTTGTCGTCCAAAGTTAGGTCCTTTCTTGGAAAATCCCAATATTCTGAGTTCAATGGTTCCCTCATGTTTTTTATCTGAGCACCAATTTAGATGTTAGAAAAATCCACATGCACATTTACTTAGATGAACTAAAAATGTTTAAAATTCTATTTTCGGCACACCGGGACTCAGAATCAGGTGTTGTCAGTACGTCTGGTCTCAGAATAATTCCATATAATTTAAAAAAAATAACATATAAATTTTGGGATATTACATTCTCCCCTCCTTAGAGATTTAAATCCTTGAAATCTAATACAAAGTCTAATAAAACAAATCGGGGTACTAGGAACGAATATGGGCCTCCCACTCTTATGTGCTCTTCTATAGATTTCTGTGTTGCCACTGAACACACACCTGAGGAATCGACCATCCATGAAAGACCCACTCCTATTGATCCTCTATATCCACCAGGAACTCTTCAAATGTAACCCCATCTTTAATGTCCAACTCTCCCCATTTGATGATGTGTGATGGATCATGCACATACCACCTCAGCAGTGACAGGTGAAAAAATCGTGCACCCGGTGCATCTGTGGGGGACGATTTAGGTGGTATGCCACCTCACCAATTCTACTAAGAATATGAAAAGGTTTGATGAACAATATAGATAAATTTCCACCTCAACCGAATATCTTCAATCCCTGTAGAGTTATACCGAAAGGAAAACATGGTCTCCTTCATCAAACTCCAAGGGTCTCCATCTCCTATTAGCATAAGATTTATTCCTGTTCTATACAATCCTCATCGGCTCCTGGATGATCTTCACCTTCTCAGTGGTATCCCATACAAACTCTGGATCCATGATTGATGGCTCCCCTAGGTCTGTCCAGTATATAGTTGAGCTATAAGGCCACCCATACAAGGCCTCAAACAATGCCATGCTAATGGTGCAGTGATAGCTATTGTTGTATGTAAACTTCACCAGTGGTATATGGCCCTCCAAATTGAGACCAAAATAAAGAACCCAAGAACGAAGCATATCCTCCATGATCTATATGGTCTGCTCCATCTACCATCACTCTGAGCGTGAATGGTTGTTCTCAATCACAGTTGAGTCTTAAAGACCTCCTGCAATCCCTTCCACAATTGGGATTTAATGTGTGCATCATAGTTTTAGATAATCGTTAAAGGTACTTCATGTAGCCACACTATCTCCTGGACATAGAGGTGTTACATTCCCTCTACTGATCCTTACTTATGGATGGGTAGGAAGTGAGCCGACATGGTGAGTCGATCAATGATCACCCAGATAGAATTGTGGACCCTGGAAGTGTGTGGTAACCCCATCATGAAGTCCATCAAGATACCATCCCATTTCCACTCTGGTGCCTCAAGTGGATGGGTCAAGCCTACTGGAACCTGATGTTCATTCTTCACTTGCTGAAAATTAAGGCATCATGAAATGAACTCTACCACCGCTTTATTCATCCCTGGCCACCAGTAATGATGTCGGAGGTCCTCATACATTTTCACCACACTAGGATGTACCGCTAAAGGGGATGTATGGAACACCCTCAACACCTCCTCCTGTAACATCACTGGTACTATGATGCATCTTCTGAATGTGATGACATGCTCCCCACCTATCAAAAATCCATCAAGATCCTGTCTTGAGGATATTCAAGAACTTCGGGCCTCGCAGTCAACATCCACAAGTTGTGTCTCCTTCAATCGTTGTAAGAGTAGAGGAGTGACAATCATTGAATGAAGGTAAGATGCTCCATCATCATCCACAAAAGATATCTTCATTGTGGCTAGCTACTTCGTCACCTCACTCCACAGTTGTAAACCATACTTCTTGTTGAGCCTTTTTTCCACCATGTTTCCCTTCCCGAGAGTATAGATTATCTCAAAATCATATTCCTAGAGGAACTTCATCCATCACCATTATGTCAAGTTTAGTTCCTTCTCTGAGAAGACATACCTAAGACTCTTCTGTTTAAATTAGATAGTAAATTTTTCACCCATCAAGTAGTGCCACCACATCTTCAAGGAAAATTCCACTGCTGCTAACTCTAGTTCATGGGTCACGTAGTTCTACTGATTCTGCCTAAATTTTTGTGAGCCATAGGTGATCACTTCTCGGTTCTACATCAATACACAACCTAGTTCGGTCCTTGATGTGTTTTATAAGACTAGATACCCAACGTCATCTTCTGGTAGTATCAAGATGGGGGCACTCATCAGTCTCCACCTCAGCTCCTAGAAACTCTGATGGAACTTCTCCGTCCACACAAAGGACTATCCCTTCCATGTCAAGGCTGATAATGGTGATGATACCCTAGAAACGTTATGCACAAACATCCAGTAGTATCCAGCCAACCCTAATAAACTATTCTTCTCAGTCACACTCCTGGGTGGCACCCAAATAAGCACCACCTGTATCATCACCGGATCTACTGTAACTCTAGCCTCCAAGATGATGTTTCCCAGAAAGTGGACATACTGAATCCATAAACTATCACTTTGAGAGGTTCCCATAAAGCTGGTTCTCTTAGAGTGTATCCAGGACTATCCATAGGTGTGTAATTTGCTCCTCCTATGATGCAAAGTACACCAAGATGTCATCAATGGAGACCACCACAAGACGATCGTGGTAATGATGGATGATCCTGTTCATCAGTCCCATGAACACTACTAAAGAATTTATCACGCTAAAAGGTGTCACCAAAAACTCATAGTGGTCATACTGGAATGTAAAAGTTGTCTTCATTACATCCTCATCCCATACCCAAAGCTGATTATAGCTACACCTGAGGACTATCTTCGAGAACTATATCACTATCTTTAGTTGATCAAAGAGGTCATTAATCCTCATAAGTCGATAATTTTTCTTCACAGTCACCTAGTTCAGGCACCATAAGTCCATGCACAACCTCAAACTCCCATCTTTCTTCTTGGAAAACAACATCGGGACTACCCATGGTGAAATGTTGGGACTCACAAAGCCCTTATCCTACAAGTCCTCCAACTGTAACCTCAATTCATAAAGGTCTGTAGAAGCCATTTGATATGCCTGTGTGGATATCAGTGTATTCTCAGGGTACAGTTTGATGTCAAATTCTTCCTCCCTTTGAGGAGGTAGTCTCAAGAAATCCTCAGGAAATACATCCTCATACTCATCCACCACTATAGGAAATCTTTTACTCCTCTCGTCCACCACACCAAGGGTGATTCTAGCCAATTGGTGAGTGATCGGATGCACCCTTCTCCAGGAAAGTCCATCATGTGCTGAAAAATTTCCCTTCTCATCGGTGAAGTAAAACCTGGTTCCATCATCATGGAGACACCGCACTTTGTGCCTAATACAGTTCATCTGAGCATGGACATTCAATTGACATTCTATACCCAAGAAGACATTGTAAGGACTTGACGTCGCTAATAGAAGATCACAGTTGAAGCTCTCACCTCCTAAAGTATGCTCACACTGCTGACACTAGTGTGTAATCATTGAATCCCCTCTCGTAGGAGTCTCTAATCGTAAGTTTCGAGGCAATGGCTCCACTAGAATCTCTGATCCCCGAATGAGGTCTGTGGTAAGGAAAGAGTGACTGGAACCTGTGTCTAAAAGAACCACAAATAAGGTGGAGAAGACACATATCATACCTCTAATAATATATGGAGTGTCGTGGTCATAGGCCTTCATCGCCTGAAGTTGGCCTCACCCCTGTCTGTTGGCTCCCTGAGCCCGTTGTGGACCACCTGGGGGTGGTGGTCGTAGCACCTCAAACTGTCATCCACCGCTTGCCACTCGGCCTGGTCCCCTACCACATCTAACACCCTATGTACCTCCTCACTCAAACCTCTACCTCTTCCTTTGAGGTCCTTCGACCTTCTTTTGATCATTTATGCAGCGGGTCAGGCAGTCACAAGCCATGTTCCACTTCCTGATGCATGTAAAGCACAATATGGTTCCCTACTAACTCTCTATGCTCTAGGAGCCCCAAACTACTGACCTTAAGTCCTAGGGTCAACCCCTAAACGATATGATCTACTTGGGTCCCCCTTAATACTTCCTGATTTTAACTAATAAAGACTTTGCTGCCTGATGCCTACTAGTGGCTCCGGTTGTCAGCGCCTGCTCTGCTAGGAAGCTCTCCATAAGAAGGGCTCACTCTAGCACTCCATCCTGAGTGGAGATGTTGAGAGACACCATAAATTCCATGATCTCTCATCTGAGCCCCTTATAAAAGGTTTAGAACCTGAATAAAGGGTCTCGTACCATGTCTTTGGAGTAACGAGAGAGGTCTATAAACCTCGAAGAGTACACAGCCCCTGAAATACTGCCCCGTTGTAGGTGAAGCAGCTCTTGTATGCGCATCGAGTGCATGGTCATGGGGAAGAACACCTCCCATAAAATCTACTTGATGTCAACCCAGGAGGGGGTCGCCTCATCATTAGTATGAATCGTAAAACTCCACCATCTCCCTGTCAAACCCTGGAGAAGGATTGCGGCTAAGATCACCATCTGATCGAGTGACATTCTCACTAAGAGGAAGACCCAAGCCACCACCTCCAGCCAGTCCTCAGTGGCCTGAGGATCTGTCTCTCCCCTAAACATGGGATGTCTCTGTCTTGGGAAATCATGCATGGCACTGAGCATGTGTGTAACCTCTACCATTAATGCTGGTAGTTACTGCAGATCAATGGGTCGTGGAAACATCAGTTCCCCACCCGGTGGAGTCATCTCTAGCACTGGTCCCTGAACTGACACCTCATCGCTAGGCAGGTTGTCCTCACGATCATGCATCAGAATCCGAGTTGGCCATCTACATTGAGGCATCCTGATATATATCAAGATGTACCACGGTTAATAGATTATACCTAGTGAGATGACTCTTATTCAATAAGGACACAAGAAAACACTCAATTCCTATATTATGCATGCAACTATTGTTTTTATGTATAGAGTCAAAAAGAAGAATTCAAGGTCCTAGTGTATGGATACATTGGCCACCGCACAAACACTAGACTCCCCGAATCTAAATTTCAGACTCGAAACATTTAATATTGTTTCCCAAACACAAAACAATAGACTCTCCGTCTTTGAGGTAGAACCGACCACCTCTAATACCACATTTTCATTACCCGTCCCATGGGGCCCATGTCATGACAAACCCCAAGCCCGCCTCCCAAAGGTCAGGGGTTGGTGACTAGCGCTGAAGATGTCAACCTGCAAGTGAGAGGCATTTTCCGAAGTACCTATATGCATGCACGCACAACCACATCCCAAATCTGGAAAAGTAAACATGAATGACACAAAACAACCATGAAGTAAAAGTACAAACTGTAGGTCAAATTGGCTAGAATCAAACCCAAAAAAAGATAAAATGAAAATAGGAAAGTACAAAGAAAACTATGAAATATGACACTAGAAACCCCACCTAATGGGTAATTATAAAGTAGTAGTTGGAAGTCGTAGAAGTATACCCCACCTACCTAGTCTCACTGGGCACTAATGGGTCCTGGTCCACCAAGTCCTCAATCAAGGTGATGGTCGTCTGCATGAGATACAACTTGTGCGGGCGAAGCTCGTGTAGAGATGAGTACCAATATATTCAGTAGGTAACCCAAAACACAAAGGAATGACCACAAAGCAATTCATAGAGCAAACCAAAAAACAAGATCACAAATAATGATCACAACACAAGATATCTCATTGTATTTATATTCTAGAGTATTGTAAGTTGGACCATCAGTCATATCAGCGAACACCATGGGCTACTATAGAACTCCTCCTCAATGAGTATAGTGGGACTTCCAGGTCACACAGAAGTTGCTTCCCACTAACCTTGAACAATATGGTACTTATTCCTGATGAATATTGTGGTTATGTTGGGTCACACAGAAGTAGCTCCCCACCATAGTCATGCTGGGTCACACAGAAGCTGCTTCCTAGCTCGGTCATACTAAGGTACTCTTCATGTCAAGTACCATGGGTCTTCTAGGTCACACAAAGTTTCTCCCCATCATGGGCCTATTGGGTCACACAGAAGCTGTTTCCCAATAGGTCATAGTATCTAATCCACATAGGGTCTCTTGTCAGCAGTCTTTAGGTCTCATCCAACTGTAAGGTTCCCGCACGTAGTATGCTTGATTCCGGTAGAACCGCTCCTCAATCCATTCATCAAATTTAAACTTACATTAAATCCTCCATAGAGTATTCTAAATGATATCCCTTATTATATGGATTACAAAACCGCAAATGGCTTGTCAATTGGATGCCTGGTTTGAATAAAATTGGCATTTTTTAGAAAGGGTCGGTTGGGTCTGTATTCGGTCCGACCTGACCCAGCCCGGGGTCCACCATCTTGACCCGGGGCCACAGACCCGACCCGGACATGACCCGACCCGGACCCGACCCAACCTGGTTCTAGCCTGTTGGTCCATGGGTCCGTCCCACACCCTGCCTGGTTCGCCAGGCTAGGACGCGACTAGAAGCCATGTCCAGTTCCCCATTGCCCCACAGGTCATCTGTGGGGCTAGTGCCTCTACCACAGTTAGTTGACCATGACCTGCTACATGCGACACAGTATGGTACCGCGTTCGCGGTGCAATGATGTGGCCAGGTGGGCACATCCGCCCGCTGCCAGCCACCGGCATAGAGTTCGGTGACTCTTTCCGCATCGTCGTGGCCCGAGCCGGCCATAGTGCTCTTCCGGCGTATCGTCATGGAACGTTGCTGCTTTCTTCTGTGGACAACCGGGTCCGCTCCAGTGGTTCATTCTTTGCACCGCTTGAGCCTATTCCCTTTGGTGGATGCCATATTCCCTGCAATGGCCTCAGATCCTCCTTGTTGCTGCTTCGAGGATGAGACCACGAAGAATGCACAATCGGAGGGTCTTGGGCCTTGTTTGTGTTGGCCTTCACCCTCTACGTTAGAGTTTTAAAAACAAGAGGAGGTTGGGATTATAGTTCCAACTGATAATAATCAATTCTGGTGAAAAAACCTCAAGGAAAACACCCTCCTCCAAGAACAAATGATCCACAGATCTACCTGTTCGTGGGTTGATCTGTATTCACTGTTTTAGAATAAGAACGGGGAAAACATAAAACAATTAAACCCCTACCTCAAAGTAGTTTGACGTTAAAGTGATCTTCCCAGGAAGATTCAATATGTTGAAGGAATTTCTCACTCACTGGTCTCGTTCATCGAGATGCATCAGAGTCATTAATGATTTACAGATGTTCATTGTTCGTCGTTGGAGAGAGTTCTCTTCATCAGTTCATCAAAGAAATTCCACCCTTGGATTCTTAATTCTCCAATGCATTAACCCTTTAAAATAAAACACGTAACAGTGTTTCTGTTACGCTGCGACGTCGCATCGTTACGCTGCACAAAAATGACCCATTAATGAGCTTCATTTAACATGAATTGCCACCACACTAGAGCATCATTGTCTGCTGCTCAACAGTTTCAAAAAACAAAATAAAATATCGTTTTAAGTTATTTTTTTTTCTAAAATTTCTGAAAAATAACTTTTTCAGTCGACCCTTGTCGACCGAAGTTAGGTCCTTTCTAGGAAAATCTCAGCGTTTCGAGTTCAACAGTTCCCTCAAATATTTGATAAAATCACCGGTTTAGAAGTTATAAAAACATGCTCACACATCTACTTAAACAAACTAAAAAAAGTTCAAAATTATATTCTGGGCTCATCGGGCCTCAGAATCAGGTTCTGTCAGAATGTCTGGTCTCAGAATAATTCCATATAATTTTAAAAAAATTACATCAAAATTATGGGATATTACATTACACTTTTAATATGATAAAATCATAAGTATGTAACATATTTTTAAATTATAATTATGGTAGATAAGGTTCTCTCAGGAATACTATAGTCTTGAACATCATTTTTATAAAAAAACATGCATTATAAAAATGGTAGTAATTTTTAAAAATAAATATAGAAAAACTTTAGAGAACTTAAATGAATTAAATATTTAATATTTTCTGATTATATTTATATAATATAAAATTTATATAAAATCATTTTTATGTTTGTGTAATCTATTAGAATTATTGTTGATAGAATTCAAACCATTGATATGGACTATTAAAGTGAATTTAATGGTAAATGAATGAAATAACAATATAAAAACTTATGTATAAATATATATGAATATAAAAAATACCATCAATATATGTTTAAATTAATACATTCAATGTTTTAATGAAAATAAAAAAATTATTTAGTTCTAATAAACATTTTTAACATTATTTATTAAACAATAATTAAATATATCCAATTTAAATTTTGAATACACTGAATTTAAAATTTTATTTTCAAAGAATGGATTAAAAATTTAGATTCCACTATTTTATATTATTCTATTTGAAATATTTATTATTTTAATGAATGAATGGAATTACAAGGTAAATAATAAAAATACAATTTCTTGTAAAAAGTTTATTTTATAAGATTATTTTTATAAAAAAAAATAATGATTTCTATGAATTTTCACTACACAAAATGAATTAGTAGTGTTAAATAATGTTTTTAAAAATTATAAATTCAAATTTATAACCGATTAGGTAATTATTAATATGAAAATATTATTTTTCACATTTTAGAACTACTTCGTGGTTTGTATTGATCTTCTTCAAGAAAAAAATAAAATGTTTTGTTTTGTTTTTTTCATTGAACCTTGAAAAATGTAAATATATTTCTTATTTCCCATATTACCTTCGAAAAACCCATTTATAAGTAAGTTTAGATTACTTTTTTCAAAATACATTTTTCATGGGACTATATTCTCAAAGAGTTAAACAATATTTAGGTTCCCCTATAAATAATCCTATTATCAAACCATTAACTTCACAAAAAATTTGAATTTAAAATTTTTTTTCCTTGAAATACTCTCAAATAGAGTTTCCTCTCTAATTTATTAAAATTTACAAGACATGAGTGCTATTTTTGATAATATTAATGCACTAAACATGGAAATGGTTTACCCACCCATTCAATCCAATTTTTAATTATTTAGTACTATCCCCTCTAAACAATATCCCCAATTTAATTATTATTATTTAATTAAATTAATTTATTTTCTATTGGAAATATAAGACTAATGAAATACCAATTATATTTTCATAAGAAGATTCTTTGTTCATTAGATTAATTATACCTCTATATAATGGAATGTTAAGGACCTGTAGTTCAAAGTATAATTCTTGGTATGTGGTGGTTAATAAGACTCAATATATTTTTATAGAATTACTAGTCATCTTTCCCATCCTCACCCAATCACATGAAGGGATATTGTTTATTGATTCTCATTTTATAGGTAACATTAGTTTTTTACATTGATGGACATTTTTTTTGATAAGATTAGTTATGATATTCTGTACATTTTGAATACAATATAATTCACTATATCGATGGAAGGTTATTCTGATAGATAATCAACCAATAGATTTATAGGTTTAAATTATCATCACGTACATATATTATGTTTTTAATATGAATAAGCTTTACAATAAAATATGTATTTCATATTTTTCAATATATTTTATTTTATTACTATTGAAAATTCTACCAAATGTTTAAAAAAATTATCATATAAATCAATTCATTAGATTATTTATGTGATAGGTCAATACTATAGTTATATATACCCTAAGGTTACTGGTAGGTCTCATTATATAGCTTTTGTGGGGTAATGGAAGCATCCATACTGATTCACGCTCAAATTTACCCAAGTTTTTAGGGTTAAGCGGTCGCTTGTAGTGTTGCTTGGGTTGTCGAATCCTCAGAAACCTAAGAATAAACCTATAGACATGCACATTATAAGAACTATTTTTGAATATTAAGTGGCCAACTTGGGTTGATTTTAGATGGGTTTAAAGGATCACTAACAGATTGAAGTTAATTTGATTTAAGATAATGATTTGATTCTAGGTTATCGATCGGGGTGGATTGGATGAATTCTTTTTTTAATGATTTCAATTTATTATATTTGAGATGGGTTCATTTAAGAAGATTAAAAAACATCATCACTTACTAGTTTAATACCTACATAATTTAATACTAATCAACTACACACTAGAAGGATCAAGGTTTTGAGTACTTCAAGGTTAAGGTTCGTATTTTCACTTGAGGTGTGTGGCCTTAAATTCAATAAGGATGAAGGAGTTTAAAGATCTTCAAACAAAATTCTAAATTAAAATAAGTGATTAGACATTAATGGAGTGAGAAATAACATCCAATCCAGACCCTTGATACTCCCTTGGATCAACCCATAAGCAGTTTATCCCTCCATTGATGGGATGTTCTCAACGGAAGCAGAAAGTAGACTTATGAGGGTGGAATTAAAAAAGTAAAAACAACAAAATAACGATCACTCCACTGTTGTGTGATAAATTTCATAAGGTATGGTGTGAATAAATTCACACCTTGAGACAACAGTATCAACGTGATATATAGAAAAACATAATAAGAGGAAATGAAGAACTTTTATTAAGAAACTAAGGTGAATTGAACAACTTACATGAGAAGGAAATGCGATTACAAACACAAAGTGACAACATAACACTACAACGAAACCAAAAACCAAAGATGTCCGACTCCCCCCCCCCCCCACCACTACCTTAAATAGGAATTTTTTAAGCCTTGGGTCTATCCTCCAATAGTAAAAGTGTTAGGTCCACTAGGCTAGATACCCTAAGTGGGGGGGTGAATCAGGATATGACAGATTAAAACGACTGCCCCTTTTGATCTTGTTTTGTTGTTAGAAAAAACCCTCTTCTCTCTCCTTCTCAATGCAGAGTATGAACAAACCTTAAAGCATGCACAGGACACGGTGATTTTTACTTGGTTCGCCCTCACTAGGCTATGTCCAAGGAGCATACACCGGCAGTGTGTCGATGTACCAATTCCACTATAAGCAAACTATTGTTTACAATTTCGAAGCGGACTCACTGTCCCTCCTAGTTTACAACCACTCATAATTTGAGAACTCACTGCTCTCTCAGTAGAAGTGAGATCACTACTTCTTTAGAATATCCACCAAAAGTTTATAGACCTATAGGTCTCTTCATTACCACTAATGAATGCATCCTCCACTGTACGTAGATTCTCTATTGAAGTTCAAAGTTCATCCACTGATGAATACCCCTTTTCCCCTAAACACTGGGAAACTCACTTTGGAAACACCTTCGCAAAGAACCCTACTTTGTGAGGCTCCCAATTTTGTGAACCTCAAACCATCCTTTGCGAAGCTCCTTCCTTTTCACGAAGTACTCTCATGAAGCACTCTCGCAAAGCACTCTCGCGAAGCTCAAGTCGTCACAGAGAAACTTCCCTCGCGAATCTCATTGAGCCAATGCAGAGCTCGCAACTTTTGCGGAGCTAGATTAGCCACCGTGAAGCTCTTCTTTCACGAAGCACATTGCCTTCGCAAACCACCTTCATGAGCCAAGAGCAAATAATTTTCTTCGAAAACTCTCTCTTTCTCTTCTTCTTCGCTCGGGGGGGTTGAGGTCTATTTATAGGCAATTTCACTAACCCCTGAACTTTCCACGCGAAGTCAATGCCACATCATCTCAAATCGTGAAGCTCTGAAGTTCCTGCCGAAATTCTCTCAAAATCGTGAAGCACCACGGTGATTTTCCAACCGCAGAGATTATCGTAATCGCGAAGCATTCCGTCATTTACTTTGTGCCGCCGATGCAAAGGTCCCTCGCATTTCCCTTCAACACTGTCGTTCGCGAAGCTCATCGTAATCATGAAGCATCATCATTGACATTCTTCTGGTCTTCGTGAAATCCAATCCATGAATCCTATCTTCACGAAACTCATACCTTTTCCATATTTAAATTAGATCTTCAAGGAAATCCTATTTTCACGATGCTCACCAAACTCCAAATTTTGGACCCCAAAAATTTGGCAAACACTAGGAAATGGCGCCACCTTGTATCTATTTTTTTGTACCACCTCCAGATCTTATGTTCCTTTTTCATTGTTCTTTGTCAACATGGATTGTCAACAACTTCTTTGGAACTCAACAATTCTCCATGGAAACTTTCATTTTCAACAAACATAACCAACCCAAAAATGCTGCAATGTTACCTTGAGGGATTTCTTCCCAACAATCTCCCCTTTTGGGTTTTTTGATAAATCTTCTCATAATGATTTTCTGCAAATTTATACCTCACAAAGTTTCCTTCCATCATCATCCAGCCTTCACCTCTTGAAATTCAGATAGTGACCATAGATTCACTCACCACATACTCTAATCACACATGATCAATACTCGTCCTAAGAAATAAGAGTAAATGAAAATATCATCAATGAATCACTTAATTTCTTCCAAAAACTGTTGACACTCAACTGATACCAATTTCCAAACTGATTCCAATTGTTGATACCATACTGATACCAATTGGTGAAAGTTTTAATCCTTCTCACACCTTTCCAACATCATTTTTCTTCTTTTATCACGATCTTTAACTGTCGTGATATCTATTCTTTGATCGATCACTTCTAGCATCGTCAGATTTAAAACGCTCCCCCTATCTCATTGCTCTCCCCCTATCTCGCTACTCCACTTGTCAGCTTCTCCCCATATCAAACATGATTTATCAAATAGCCACATTGTCTCACCCTTGAACAATCACTATTTTCTCCCCCTTTGTCAACAAACCCAAAGGGAACTCCTTTGCGGTCTGTAACAGGGTAAAAACACATGTCAGTAAATTAAGGAAAAACACACCATAACTCGGGGAGTGGGGGGTCCTACATCCACCCTTTTCAGGTGTGGGGAGTCGACTAGACTCTTAGAGCTATTTGATGCCTCTCAAAAGCTTCCTTGGGTAAGTCCTTCGTCATGATGTCTGCAACCTATAGTTTTATAGGCACATACTCCAACTTCACGATTCTCTGCTCAACCTTCTCCTTGATAAAATGATACTTTATCTCAATGTGCTTTGTCCTTGAGTGATGGAATGGATTTTTTCTGATATTGATAGCACTTTATTTATCTCACTAGATTCTGATCGGAGAGATCACTTCAACTCTCATATCATCAAGCTGCTGCTTCATCCACAATAACTGTGTGCATGATTGAGTGGCTGCAATATACGTAGCTTCTACAGTGATTAATGAAATTCAATCTTGATTCTTTCTTAGCTAAGAAATACATATTCCACCAAGATAGAATGCACCTCCTAGCGTTGATTTCCTGTCATCCACTGAACTGGACCAATCTGTATCAGTATATCCCAATAACTCTGTTTGAGATTTTCCATTATACATCAAACTGAAGTTCATCATGCCCTCGATATACCAAAGTATTCTTTTCACTGCAATCATGTGGCTTTACTTGGGATTTCTTTGATATATTGATTCTTGGTAGGTGGCGAAAACAATATTAGTTCTCATCACTGTCAGGTACAATATACTCCCAATAATTTTCCTGTATTCTGCGATATTAACTGCCTTTCCATCATCATCTTTGGACAGTTTCATTCGAGTAGCAATAGGATTCTTCATCTCCTTGGAATTTTCCATTACAAATATTATCAAAACCTCCTTGCCGTATTTGGATTGAGAAATGAATGTTCCATTCCTTTCTTGTGTCACCTATAGACCAAGGAAAATTGTTAGCTCTCCAATCATTGACATTTCTAACTCACTTTTCATGAATTCAGAGAACTGACTGCAGTGAGATTCATCTGATCCACCAAATATTATGCTGTCAATATAAACCAGGACCATAATCCTTTGATTACTATTGTTGTTGAAATAGAGATTGTAATAAACTCATCCGCGCTGGAAACCAAGCTTCTTCAAGTACTGATCAAGCCTTGAGTACCATGCTCTTGGTGCTTGTTTCAGCCCATACAACGCCTTCTTCAGTCTGCAAACCTTTTTCTCATCCTCATGAATGAGAAAACCATATGGCTACTCAATATACACCTATTCCTCTAGAACCCCATTCAAAAATGTAGATTTGAAGTCCATATGGAAAACTTTGAACTCCCGTTGCACTGTAATGGCTAGAAATAATCTGATTGTCTCTTGTCTCACAACCGGTGAAAATGTATCATCAACATCTATTTCATCTATCTGGGAGTATCCCTTGCACACTAGTCATGCTTTGTTACGAATCACTATGTCATCTTCATTCATATTGTTGTGATAGACCCATTTAGTCCTGATGACATTCTTATATGTTAGCCTCGAAACAATCTACCACGTCTGATTCTTCTCAATCTGATCTAGCTCTTCATTCATGGCCTGAACCCAATTTTTATCTTCAGCTGAATCAACAAAGCATTTAGGCTCTACCTGAGATAATAAAGATATCGACAACAGTGACTTCATTCTTCTTGTCTGAACTAGAGCTGACTGATTTCCAATGATATTTTTCCTATCAATTTCATCTCGACTCCTTGGCTTTTGTGCAGATATAGATTTTTCTTCTTCAAGATCATCATCAGTGTCTTCTTCTGAATCAGCATCAACCACTTCTGCGCCTCCTGCATTACTTTCCTCCTCATCACTTTCATCTGGAAATTGTTCACTATGTTGTTGAATACTCTCTTCATTCTCTGCAATAGTGACATCATTTCTCTCAACTACTTTTATCAGCCTTTTTTTAAAGCATTTGTATGCTTTTCTTTTTCCTGAATAGCCAAGGAATATCCCCTCATCTCCACGCGACTCAAATTTTCTATGTTTCTCCTTGTTGAAGATGAAGCACTTACTTCCAAGTATTCGAAAGTATTTCACTGTTGGATTCTTTCCATACCACATCTCATACGGAGTCTTTCCTTCCTTCGGACACAATAGATCCCTGTTAGAAATGTAGACCGATGTCAAAACTGCTTCCTTCCAAAATTTCTCTAGGAGGTCTTTTTCTATGAGTATTTTTTTGGCCATGTTTTTTATGATCCGATTTATCCTTTAAACCACTCCAATCTATTGTGGAGTTCTCACTGAGGAAACTTGATTCCTTATCCCATGTTTCTCAAGATAGTCTTCCACCTGACTTTTTGTGAATTCTATACCATTATCAGTATGAAACATCAGAATTTTATGTCCAAGCATCCTTTCGCTCTCCCTCCAGTACTATTTTAAGCAGCTGAACACATCGGACTTATGGGAAATAACAAATACCCATGCCATTCTGCCATAGTCATCAATTAAAAAAACATAATACCTCTTTCTGTCAATTTCTCTTGGTGTGATAGGCCCACATACATCAGCATGCACCAATTCAAGCACTCTTGTTGACTTCTTTTCCTTTGCTTTATACATCTTTTTTATGAGATTCTCTTGTTGGCATGCATCGCACATGTGAGTAAGATCACGTGATAGCTTAGGGAGGTCTCTTTCTGCATCACACTTTACCAGATCTTCCAGGGATGGTTGGCATATATGACCAAGTCGTTTATGCCACAACTTTTTTTCTTCCTCTCTGGACAGAAAGCACATATCTTCTTCTCCACTTACCAGTTAGATATTTCACTTTTTCCTTTTTCCCTATAGAACCACTACTTCATATCTTCCTTTGACGATACACACCTTTTTAGTAAACCTTATAGAATGTCCTGAGCTATATAGTTGACTGATGCTTAGAAAATTGTGATTGAGGCCTTTTAGTACTAAGACATCAGCACGTCTCATCTCTTTGCCCCCAAACTTGGCCTTTCCTGAGCCAATTATCTTCAGGCCTTCATCGTTTACAAACTTGAAAACTTCTTCTTTGTCATATTTTATGCCTGTAATAAGATCCTTATTACCTATCATGTGATATGTGCAACCACTCTCAAGGATCCACACACTAGAGCGATCTGATTCTTTAAGGTCAATTTCTTTCACCACTGTCTTCTCATCCTTTTTCTTCTTGGTCCATATTTTTGCCTTCATACTTTCCATGGATTGAGACTTCTGATCTTTCTCAGAGTATGATGGACCAGCTTCATCCTATAAAGCTGCAAATATATTTTTCATTTTCAACACACTTGTTGGTTCATTGATCTGATGCTTGTGAACATTTTGATTCCCCTTTAGCACATTTCTCTATATGGTCGAATTACAATACCTAGCCATGTGCCCAAATCCTCCACACCAAAAACAGTTTCCTTTGAAATTTTTTCTGGAGAACCATTCTCTGTTTTTTTTTTCACCTTCATTCTTGAGCCCTTTGATATCTATTGGCTATGGAACACACATATTGTGAATGTCCCATATTTCCACAACAATAAAACCTGATATGAGGTTTATTCCTTTGTGTGACTTCAGCATTGCGAGTTTCCCCATGGGATATCTGAATATTCTGATTCTGCCTTGTGCCTAAATCAACCTTCAATCTCGGAGTGGGTGCTTGCGGTCTGACCTCAATTTTCACAGCTTTTTGTTTTCGATCAAGCCCCCCATCGGTCTTAGCATCTGAACATAGTTGATGATTCTTTTCTACTAAACCACTATTATCTACTTTTAGCTTCTTAGTTTTCTGAGTGATCTTCTTTCCTGATGACCCAACAGGAGTCAATATTTTTTCTTGATATTTAACCTTTTTCCGTAAACTGACAACTTCTCCTTCAAGTTCTTCAATACGCTTGATTTGATCTTTCCATGTTTTATTCAAGCTATCGACTTCCCTTTTCTGTTCTTCAATTTTTATTTTATACTCACTAACCAATTCTGAGTCCTCTGGTGTTGATGACTTGAGTTTCTCAATTTTTTTCATCAACTCAGACTTCTCTTCTTCTTGCTGCTACATATAGAGTTTTTCATCATGAACAACTTTGTTGGATTTCTTTGTTTTGGCTCTCCAAACATCTATCTACTCAAGAGAATCCTCTGACTCAGCTTTCATATCAACTCTTCCATCAAATTCTTCTTCTTATTTATTAGCTTCGGTTTCATTTTTATTCTAAGAACTAACGACAACAGCCACCATGTCATTTTCTTCATGATATCTACAGTTCTCTATCTCTTCAACCTCCTCAACCTCAGACTTGTCTAAACTATCATATTATTTTGAAATAAGGTTCTTCTTCTTAAAGAAATTTATCTTGAACTGTTTCTTGCCTTTCCCATAGGTTGGAGACTTCTTATTGGGAATTTATATTTCATCAACATCATCATCCTCTTGGAACTTTTTGGGGAACCTTTCCGCAAGATGTCCAACCTTTCCACATCAAAAACAAGAAAGTGGAAGCTTCCCTTTAAGCTTTCCTTTTCCTCTTTGAAGGTTTGAGGAGAGGAATGACATCACCTCATCTGTCTCTTCTTCTTCCTGAGAGTATTTAATGGTGAGATTTTTCATGGCCTTGAATTACACCTCTTTGGATTCCCCCTTTTCCATAGCATAGTTATCATCATTTCTCATTTCATATAAAACAAGAGTGCTATGCAGGTTATCCAATGTCAGCTCTTTCGTGTCTTTATCTTCTAAAACTGAAACTTTCAGATTGAACCAAGGTGGAAGTTTACTCAAGATGCGCTTCACAATCTTTATGTCTTCAATAACTTCTCCAAGACCATGCATTTATTCCACTACAACATTTACCCTGTCAAAGAATGCATCAACAGACTCATTCGGGTTCATTCTCAGATCTTCATAATTGTTCCACAACACTTGCAGCTTTGCCTCTCTGACCTTTGTATCCCCTTCATATATATTCAATAGATTTTCCCACATGGCATGTGACATTTTTAATGAAATCACCTTGTATGGATAGGATTGGATAGGGTTCCCCCTAAGGAATTAATTCCTTTGTCATCAGCATCCAACTCTCTACGCTCAGATTCTGATAATGCACCACTATTAATGTCAGCTGTTATGTCATGCATTGCTGCTGTGAACACATCCATTCTTAATGATCGAAAGTAGTGTTTCATATGATTCTTCCATAGCTGGAAATTGTTCCCATCGAATATTGGAATCCCTTTATGATTAGTGACCTCCATTTGGGATGGAAACACTGATATTAACCTTTCTCTCTTATACCAATTGTTAGTTCCACTAGGCTAGATACCCTGAGAGGGGGTTGAATCAGGGTATGACAGATTAAAATGACTTCCCCTTTTGATCTTGTTTTAATGTTAGACAAAACCCTCTTCTCTCTCCTTCCCGATACAAAGTATGAACAAACCTTAAAGCATGCACAAGACACAGTGTTTTTTACTTGGTTCACCCTCACTGGGCTACGTCTAAGGAGCATACACCGGCAGTTTGTTGATGTACCAATTCCACTATAAGCGCACTACTATTTACATGTTCGAAGCGGACTCACTATCCCTCCTGGTTTACAACCAATCACAATTTGAGAACTCACTTCTCTCTCAATTGAAGTGAGATCGCTGCTTCTTCAGAAGATCCACTCACAATTTATAGACCTATAGGTCTCTTCATTACAACTAATGAATGTATCCTCCACTATACGTAGATGCTCTATTTAAGTTTAAATTTCATCCACTGATGAATACCCATTTTCCCCTAAACACCAGGCAACTCACTTTGGAAACACTTTCACAAAGCACCCTACTTCGTGAGGCTCCCAATTTCACAAACCTCAAACAAGCCTTCGCGAAGCTCCTGCCTTTTTGCAAAGTACTCTCATGAAGCACTCTCACAAAGCTCCAGTCATCGCAGAGCAACTTCCCTCATGAAGCTCACTGAGCCAACGCAGAGCTTGCAACTTTCGTGGAGCTAGATTAGCCGCTGCGGAGCACTTCTTTCGCAAAGCACACTGCCTTTGCTAACCACCTTTACGAGCCGAGAGCAAATAATTTTCTTTGAAAACTCTCTCTTTCTCTTATTCTTCACTTGGGGGGGTTGAGGTCTATTTATAGGCAATTTCACTGACCCTCAAACTTTCCGTGTGAAGTCAATGCCACGTCATCTCAAATCGCGAAGCTCAGAAGTTCCTGCCGAAATTCTCTCAAAATTGCGAAGCACCCCAGCGATTTTCTGATCGTGGAGCTCATCGTAATCGCGAATAGTTCCATCATTTACTTTGTACCACCACTGCAAAGCTCCATCATATTTCCCTTCAACATTGTTATTCGTGAATCTCGTTGTAATCGCGAAGCGTCACTGTCAGCATTCTTCTGGTCTTTGCGAAATCCAATCCATGAATCCTATCTTCACGAAACTCATACCTTTTCCATATTTAAATTAGATATTCAAGGAAATCCTATTTTTGTGATGCTCACCAAACTCCAAATTTTGGACCCCAAAAATTTGGAAAACACTGGGAAACGGTGCCACATTGTATCTATTCTTTTGTACCGCCTCTAGATCTTATGTTCCTTTTTCATTGTTCTTTGTCAACATGGATTGTCAACAAATTCTCTGGAACTCGACAATTCTTCATGAAAACCTGCATTTTCAACAAACACAACCAACCCAAAAATGATGCAATGTTACCTTGAGGGATTTTTTCCCAACAAAAAGTCTCCTCAATTAATTGTGGTAGGCCATAAGTGGGTGTAAAGTTAAGGGAGAGTTGATTTTTCTGTCCTTGATAAACAATCTAAGCAAACTTGAATGACTCGGCCGATGTATTCAAACAAGCATATATATGGCCGAATATTGGTGGTATAAAGAAGAGAAAAATGAAGATATTGATGTCCTATGATATCCTGTAAAATTTCAGCCCACAATAGTTTATGGTTTTAGATATATGATTAAATGTGTGGGATGTTTTTCTAGGCTGTAGAATCTAAACCATAATTTTATCTCCAAATTGGGCCGCATGAAACTCCATTTAAAACTCCGAATTAGCTCTTTTCAGTGTTGAATGAAATGTTCCTCTTAATTTATTCTAGAATCCCACAAAATATGGGCTTTTGTGGGATAGTATTGTGGGCCCCCACATTCTCCTCAGTGGTCTGGTGTCCAATCTTCCTTCTCCAGAATTGTTTCCTTTCATCGCCAAATATCCCCATCATCCTTTATGAATCATCCATTGATCCCTGAATAAAAAATGTTCATATTAAATTTTAAATACATTTCTAAAAATATAAAATTAAAATATGGATAATTATATTCTTTAAAATTAGATGAATCATTGGTCCTAAATTGGTGTACATTAGGCATGAAGTGCACGAATGATGAGAATGGATGTTCAAAATTAAAATCCACTAACTTAGGACCATAAGATCAAAAATGAACATTTAATTCCATTAAAATTTAATTAAAATATGTATTTTTATTGGCTAATCACCCCTCCCCCCCAACTTGTGATTTTCTAGTCCTGAGCAAAATGTATCTCAACAATATGAAATTCAAATTCTCTTTTCCAAAAACATTTTAATATAGAATGATCAAAAAAACCATTATACCAAAAAATCATGAAACCCATCAAAATATTTTAATACAAGATAGTTTCATAAGCATATCTCAATCCCAACCTCATTCATTTCTTCAAATTCATCGCCATATTTCATTTAATATCAATTAAGAGTGATGATGTTTTGTGCATCGCAATAGACATGGGGGTTCATCTTTATTCACGGGGGGAATGATGGAAGAACTAGCTGGAATCACATTTCAATATTAAGATGAATATTCAAAAAAAATTATCATATTTTTTCTGTTTTTGTTTTTATTTTTTTTGTTTTTTTTTTGAAATTTTTCCATGGTAATTGAAATTGCACTCAAAAGAGTCAACCCATGTAGTGAGACTTTGCTGATGACTCCCAAGCTCAAAGACCCCAGGGTGCCAAGTCAAGACCACATAATCAAGCATCATATCGAGTTAAATCAGTCAAAAAACAAAGTCAAATTACCATAAGTAGAGATAAAATTACTAACTCTGGTCTAAAAAACTATGGAGTCATGATCCCCAAGTGTCGAAAGCCACACATTAGGTCATTTCATTACTCTACACGCAAATTTATTGTTTTTTTTATTTTTTTTATTGAATACTCATATTAAAACTAAAATGATCACCAAACCTATGCTATTTATTTGGGGGACCTCATGAACTCAAACTAATACCCCACTATCCAAAGGACGTGTGTTGTGATCTATTTTTTTTATTTGGATGAAAATATAAACGATGAAATTTCACATTAGAAAGCCACACTTTCCAAAATCTATGCTCATGAAATTATAAATGGATTAAAATTAGAATTAGGTCATGCTAAATTATTTGATATTCAGTTTCAAATTGTACAATTTCTATTATCTTGTTCAAGGTTAAATAAATTTTTCCTTCCATTAAGGCA
Source organism: Viscum album (assembly GCA_963277665.1). Classification (NCBI taxonomy): domain Eukaryota; kingdom Viridiplantae; phylum Streptophyta; class Magnoliopsida; order Santalales; family Viscaceae; genus Viscum; species Viscum album. The sequence continues at coordinate 908,425,158 of OY728123.1, read as the reverse complement.
CACTTTTTTTCAAATCATTCATTTTTTTGACACGAAAGCAATTTTTTTTATTTTATATCCCCCAATTTAAAATAACATTGTCCCCATTGTTTAAAGATTAGAAATTTTAGAAGAGGGTAGAGGCGGAGAATGGGAGTTCAAAAAGGGAATTGAAAACGAGGATCATGGAATGAAGTCACCTAGCGGATGAAGTTGAAATTCTTGATACTCCAATTTAGTCCTTTGATATCCATGTCACTCGCAGAGTTCCCTAGTGGAAAAAGGAAAAACAAACAAACAAAAAAACAAAACAATATATATATATATATATATAATTAAAGTAAAATATAAGTATATGTACAAAAATTATAGAAAAAGGAAGCATTGTAACCCGTAGGTCAGTGGCAGGCGCACTCCCATGTCTCCCTTCAGTCCCGTGTTCGAGTCCCCACAGCTTCACCGGTTGTGATGTGGTTTGCCCCACGACCTACGACATGTCCTTATATATATATATAATTATTATTATATTTTTTTTGTATTTTTATTTTAACTTACAAACACATAAAAATAAACTGATGATACATTGTATTCTTTTTAAATTTTTGGGTAAGGTATTGCCGAAGGATCACACCACATGACGCGGATGAATATGGTGATCCCCTTTCATACCCATCCATACTCATAATATAAAAATAGGTAAAAAGTATATGGTACTATCATATGCAGAGTTAAGTATTTTTTTTAATATAAAAATTCTTTATTAATCCTATTTTTTTTTAAAAAAGATGATTCACAAAGATGAAAACCATGGGTTTCCTCCCATGCATTGATTTGGTTTAATGTCGCTAGCGTGACTTAGACCCTTAATTATTTAAGTATTTTCCCCATATAAGGTTGGTTCACACAAGTTTTCATCAACTTTATTTTTTTGGAATGGTTCAATGAATGGTTTGACTCTATGACCATTAACTTTAAAGGTTTGACCATTGGTGGGATCTTGATTTCTACAGCCCCATGGGGGTACACCTTATGAACTATGTATGGACCTGAACATCTAGAGCTCAACATTCCTAGGTGTAAATGAAGTTTATAACTATACAAAAGAATAGGTTTACCCGTTACAATGTGTTTGGTTTTAATATTTCGAGATTGGTAGGCTTGTACTTTATCTTTATTGATCCTTGAATTTTCATAAGCCTCCATCCTAAGTTCCTCAAGTTCATTGAGATCTAATTTCCATTTTGTTTCAGCCAATGAGTGGTCATATTTCATTTTATTAATTTCCTATAAGGCCTTATGTTCAATCTCCACTGGAAAATGGAATGCTTCACCATAAACCAACATATATGGGGATATTCCTAAAATGGTTTTATATGCAGTTTGATGGGCCCAAAGAACATATAAGAGTTTTCTCGGCCAATATTTCCTAGATGGATTAGCAGTTTTCTCAAGAATTTGTTTGATTTCTCAATTGGTTAACTTAGCTTGACCATTGGTCTGTGGGTGGTAAGCATTGGAAACTTTGTGATAAATTCCGTACTTGTCTATGAGTGATGAGAATGGACGATTACAAAAATAAGTTCCACAATCACTAATGATAGCCCTATGAATTCCAAATCTAGAGAAGATATTTTCTTTTATGAATCTAATCATAGTTTGATGGTAATTGGATTTTTTGGGAATGTACTTAACCCATTTTGATACATAATCAATAGCTAAGAGAATGTAAATATATCCCCTATATTTTGGTAAGGGACCCTTGAAATAAATTCCCCAACAGTCAATGATTTCAACCACTAAGATGGGAGTGAGTGGTGTTTGATTCCTTTTTGTGATGGACCATACTTGTTGACACCTAGGACAACTTTGAAAAAATGTGAAGGAGTCCCTTGAGAGGGTGGGCTAGAAGATACCACACTAAAGAACCTTAGAAGAAGTTTTTTTAGAGGAAAAGTGACCTCCACATGCCTCACTATGACAAAATTTAAGGATGGACTCTTATTCAGATTCTGGGACACACCACCAAATGACTTGGTCAAGGAAAAACTTATAGGGGCATGGATCATCAAACACATAGTGCCTAACATAATAAAGAAATTTCCTTCGAGCATGAGTCCCTAAGAATTTTGGAATGACTCATATAACTAAGAAGTTGGCTATGTTGGCATACTATGGGAAATCACTCACTGAATAGAGGTTCTCATCGAGAAATGAATCAGACACATAAAGGTTATTTGAGTTGTCTTTGAATTCCATCCTAGAGAGATGATCAGCTGCAACATTTTCAACACCCTTTTTATCCTTGATTGTGAGGTAAAATTTTTGTAATAGAAGGACCTGCCTAATCAGTCTAGCTATGGAATCTTGTTTTTGGAAGAGGTATTTTAGTGCAGAATGGTCAATGAAAACAATGATGGGGGATCCTAAGAGGTAGGACCTAAACTTCTCTAAGGAAAACACAATATCAAGTAACTCCTTTTCAGTGGTGGTGTAGTTGATTTGGGAATCATTTAAGGATTTTCTTGCATAAGAAATGACATAAGGAGTTTTATTGCAACGTTTTCCTAACACAAATCTTACAAAAAAGTCACTGGAATCACACATAAGTTCAAAAGGAAGGTTCCAATTTGTGGATTTCATAATGGGAGGAGATGTGATAGAGGATTTGAGGGTTGATAATGAACCCTCATGGCTCTTTGTTCAAACAAATGGAGCATCCTTTACTAGGACAGAACAAAGGGAATGGGAGATTGAACTAAATTCCTTAATGAATCTTCTATATAAACTAGCATGTCCTAATACATACCTCACTTCCTTAATAGTTCTGGGAGATGGAAGGTGAAAAATGATGTCAACCTTTGTTTTATCAACTTCAATTCCCCTACATGAGACTATATGGACAAGTACTAATCCCTATTTAACCATGAAATGTCATTTTTTCCAGTTTATGACCATATTCGTTTCTTCACATTCAGACAAAAATCTCTCCACATTCCTAAGACATCCCTCAAATGTATCCCCAAAGATAGAGAATTCATCCATGAAGACCTCAAGAAAATCCCCTACCATGTCTGATAAGATTCCCATCATGCACTGCTGGAAGGTTCCAAGGGCATTGCATAACCCAAACAACATGCATTTGAAGGAAAAGGTGCTGAATGGACATGTGAATGTAGTCTTCCCTTGATCCTATAGGGAGACCTAAATCTGATTGTACCCCAAGTAACCATCTAAGAAACAATATAAATCATGACCTTACACTCTCTTAAGGACTTGGTCAATGAATGGTAAGGGGAAATGGTCCTTCTTGGTGAATGAGTTTAGCTTCCTATAGTCAATTTAGACCCTCCATCCACTACTCTCCTTAGTTGGAAGAATCTCTCCATTCTTATTGGTTATCACTGTGATTCCTGCCTTCTTGGGAACCACTTGGATTGGGATCACCCACTCACTCTCAGGTATGGGATAGATGATACCATATTTTAACAATTTCAGAAGTTCCTTCCTTACTACCTCTGTGAGATTAGGATTGAGTCTCCATTGAGGTTGACGACATGGCTTTGAATCAGATTCTAAAACAATACTATGAGCCCCGATTAGTGGGCTAATCCTAGGAATATCAGATAGGGTCCAACCAATGGATTTCTTATGTTTCCTAAGGACATCTAGAAGCATCCTCTCATGATTGGCTTCAAGAGAAGAAGAAATGACAATAGGATGTGTTTGATTTTTCCCTAAGAAGGCATACTTGAGTGTAGCAGGAAGTTCCTTCAATTCAAGATCAGGTTGGTTTAGAATTTCAACAAAATATTGGGACATTGGATCATGATCAATTTTGTTTCCTAGAGTTTTAGATAAAATTGAATCCCCATGTGTATAAGTTTCAACTACAATATTGTTTTTATCAGATGTATGGAAGGATGTTTTATTAGTCTCCATGAAAGTAGTTTCCTAAAAGGTTTCACTATTTGTTGGACCTAAGACTTCATCATAAGAGAAATTTTAAAATGATTCAAGCCAAGGAGATAAACTTCCTTCATGTGAACAAAGTAAATCAATCTCATCCTGAATTAAACATCCATCAAATATTCCTTGATATTCTATGGATTCATTATCAATGCTTCCTATAATGTTTACTCAATTAATGTCCTCATCATCCCCTATGTGTGAGCGTGCATTATAGATGTTCAATTCTAGACTCATGTTTCCAAAGGTGATGGACATGTTCCCATTTTGAACTCAGATAAAAGAGTTGATTATTTCAAGGAAAGGACAACCAAGGATGATTGGGGTTTATTCCTTATTTCAACCTTTACAAAATTGTCCTTTAAAATACCCTTTGGAACCCTAATTCTATGATCAGCAAGTTGAAGTGTGATAGATGTGGGTTGGAGCTCTTCTAAGCCTAACTAGCATTACACGACATAGGGAATGAAATTGAAACCGGCACCTAGGTCACACAAGGATTTGAGAAATTTGTCCTCCCCTAGTTCAAAATTGATTTAAGGACATCTCAGGTCTTTCAACATAGGAGGAATGGTCCCTTAAATGGTGGTACTCACATTAGCAGCCAAAAGGACTTGTTTTTTATGTGAAAATTATCTTTTAAAAGTGCACAAGTCCTTAAGGTACCTTGAGTAGGCAGGTATGGTTTGGATTTAATCGAGGAGTAGAATGTTCAACTTGACTTGTGAGAATATTTCCCTCAATGTTTCATTCAATTTATGCTTGTTTTTCCCCTTCATGTGTTGAGGAAATGGTGCAGGTTGTGGGTTTGTTTGTTGAAGGGTTGTTTCTTTCACATTGTTATCAGCTTCCTCAGTTTGATCATGTGGTCCATTTGAATTTTCATTAGAGTTTGAATCTTCACATGGTTTTTTAATTATTTGTTTAGGTTTATCAATTTATTTCCCACTTCTTAAAACTGGAACAACCTTTAGTTGTTCATGAGTTGTTTGAGTGAAACTTGACTCTCCCCTTACTGTTTGTTGTGGAATGTCTTGTGTAGGCATGGGTGACTTTCCAATTTTGATAGTTTGAAGTTCTTGTTTTAGGGAAGATACTTTCGAGTTCATCCTTTCCATTTGTTTTCATAGTTGTTCTAGTATGCTTTGTGGAACAGTTTGGGTTGGTGCTTGAGAAGATTGGTTTATCCCAGGGGGATATTTTGGAGGTGTTTTGGTTTATTGAAAATGGACCGGTGGATATTGGTATTGGATAGGTTTGGTTTGGAACGGGTTATGGGTTTTTTAGTTCTGATAGGGGTAAGGATTTTGTCCCTGTGGTTTTCTAGGTTGTTGTTTATCTTTCCAGTGGAAGCCTGGGTGGTCATTATACCTTGGGTTGAAGGTGTTTTGGTATTGAGGATTTTGAAATTTTAGAACATTGACCTCCACTGGTGGTCCTCCTAGAATAACATCTTTAATGGAAGGGATGGTTGGGCAGTTTTCAGTCTTGTGGTCATGTTTTTCACAAATTGTGCAATTAGGGTCTACAGTTTGGATTTCATGAACTTTCCTAAGGTATATCTCTTCAACCTTATTGGAGAGTGTTGCAAGTTTATCCATAAGGCTTTCCTATGCTCTAAGTGTATGAATTATAGTAGTTCTTTGTGTATTTTCAGAATAAGGTGAAGTTCCCCATGTTTGGTTTTGTTCAGCAAGGATTTCCAGATACTCATAAGCATCATTTGGGGCTTTGTTATTAAAAGTTCCATTACACGTCATGTCAATGAATTATTTGTTCCCTGGACCCAACCCTTCATAGAAAATTTGAACTTGTTCTGGGATTGAAAATCCATGGTGAGGTACCATGTTGAGTGTGTCTTTGAACCTTTCCCATGTTTCATAAAATTACTCTCCCTCTTTTTCAAAAAAAAATTGGATGCTCTTTTTAAGTGAAATTGTTTTGTGGTGGGGAAAGTATTTTTTATAGAATTATCTTTGTAATTAGTCCCAAGAGTTGATGGATGATGGTCTCAAATTTTTTATCCAATTTTTAGTTCGATCCTTTAAAGAAAAATGAAATAGCCTCATCTTATTTGATTCTAGTTGATGTGGGGGACACATGATTTCTACAATGTCATTGAACTCCTTGACATGAAGGTAGGGCATCTCGGACTCCATTCCATGGAATATGGGAAGGTGGTTTAGGACATGGGGTTTAAAGATGTAGTTGTAATTTCCTAGGTAATTGTGTCTAATTAATGAGGGGGAACTAATCCAGGATGGTGTGAGGTAGTCATTCATGTTTCGATCGACTACATTTCCCAAGTTTGGGGATGCCTCATTTGGATTTCCTTTTTGGTTCCCACCCGGGTTTATGAGTTGGTTTCTTTGAAGACCTTCAATTAAAATGGGCACAATTTTTGACTCTGGAATATTAGGAAGATTAAGATATAATGTAAATAGTTACCTTGGTGTACTTGACTCCCCAACCCCAGGATTATCCACCCTAACTAGACGGTTTGATTGGTCACGAGTGTAGGCAGACATGCGCCAAAAGAAAAAAAAGAGAGAAAGGGAAAAGATAAGAGAATTTGGATTAGAATAGAAGAAATGGGGGATAATAGAATGGGTGTTTAGATAACTTACTTGGGTCCCTATAAATGGCACCAAAATTTGATTCATGCTCAAATTTTCTCAAGTTTTTAGGGTTAAGCGGTCGCTTGTAGTGTAGCTTGGGTTGTCGAATTCTCAGAGACCTAAGAAAAAACCTATACACACACACATTCTAAGAACTATTTTTGGCTATGAAGTGGACAAATCGGGTTGATTTTAGATGGGTTTAAAGGATCACTAACCGCTTTAAGTTAATTCAATTTAAGATAATGAGTTGATCCTAGGTTATCGCTCGAGGTGGATTGGATGAATTCCTTTTTTAATGATTTAAATTTCTTATATTTGAAATGGGTTTATTTAAGAAGATTAAAAAACATCATCACTTACTGGTTTAATACCTTAATACTTTAATAATAATCACCTACACACTTTAAGGATAAAAGTTTTGAGCACTTCAAGGTTAAGGTTTGTATTAGCACTTGAAGTGTGTGGCCTTAAATTCAACAAGGACGAAGGAGTTTAAATATCTTCAACAAAAAATCTCAGTTAAAAGAAGTGATTAGACATTAATCGAGTGAGAAATAACATCCAATACAAACCCATTCTAATCCCTTGGATCAACCCATAATCAGGTTATCCCTCCATTGATGACATGTTCTCAATGGAAGTGGAAAGTAGACTTACGAGGGTGGAATTGAAGTAAAAACAACTAAATAATGATCACTCCACCGTTGTGTGATAAATTTCACAAGGTATGGTGTGAATAAATTCACAAATTGAGGCAACAGTATCAATGTGATATGGAGAAGAATAGAATAAGAGGAAAGGAAGAACTTTTATTAAGAAACTAAGGTGAATTGAACAATTTACATGAGAAGGAAATGCAATTACAAACACAATGCGACAGCATAACACTATAATGAAACCAAACACGACAGATGCCCAACACCACCACCTCAACTACTTTAAATATGAATTTCTGAATCCTTGGTTCTAGCCTACAATTTTCCATGTCTCCTCAATTAATTTTGGTAGGCCATAAGTGGGTGGAAAGTTGAGGGAGAGTTGATTTTTCCATCCTTGACAGACAATCCAAGCCAACTTGCATGACTCGACAGATGTGTTAAAACGAGCATCAATATGGCCAAATTTGGCTGGTCCTTATATAAGAACAATGAAGATACAGATATCCCCTGATATCCTGTAAAATATCATCCAACAATAGTTTATGTTTTACGAGATATGACTAAATGTGTGGGATGTTTTTCTGGGCCACAGAATCTGGCCCATAATTTTATCTTCAAATTGGGCCGCATGAAACTCCATTTAAAACTCCGAATTAGCTCTTGTAACTATTGTATTAAATGTTCCTCTTAATTTATTATATAATCCCACAAAATTTGAGATTTATTGGGCTTGTATTTGGGGCCCCACATTCTCATCATTGGTCTAGTGTCCAATTTTCCTTCTCCGGAATTGTTTCCTTTGATTACCAAATATCCCCATCATTCTTTATGAATAATCCATTGATCCCTAAATAAAAAATGTTCATATTGAAGTGTAGATACATTTATAAAAATATAAAATTAAATTATGGATAATTATATTCCTTAAAATTAGATGAATCATTTGGCCAAAATTGGTGTACATTAGGCATGAAGTGCACAAATGATGAGAATGGATGTTTAAAATTAAAATCCACTAACTTAGGCCCATAAGATCCAAAATAAACATTTAATACCATTAAAATGTAATTAAGATATGTTTTTTTATTGGATAATCACATACCTATTATATATTTTGTCCTGGTATAAGGTCTCAATGGTATATTTATGATATTTGATTTTACAAATTAAAATAATTATGATATAAATTCATTATCTTATTCATGATTATTTATTCATTATAAAATTCCATTATATTCTATGAAAACCCTTACAATTAAGTGTTTAATATTTTCATACTATTTAAGTCAAGATCATGATATATATAAATTCCTAAATATATTTTACCTTACTAAGGAGATGAGATTACCCTATTCTTATATTTCTTAATTTCCCTAGATAATTAATATGAATATTACATATCAAAATATGTGGATTTCATAAATAATGAAAAATTATTTATTGTATTATTTTTTTATAATCATGTCTTCTATATTTTTGTAATTTAAATATACTATTATATATGTATCTCATTCTCTAATTAATTTTTAACATTAGATGATTTATTTTCAATATTTTGTTTCTATTTCCATGTAAAGAACACATATGATTTTAGGAACTGCATTTGGGGGAATTATAGTCAGTTTCTAATTGAGTTTAGAAAAACAAATTAGATATAATATTTCTAAGAACACATGGAGAAAATTAAGAAATTATGATGCACATATATGAAAGTATTATAAAAATTATATAATTATCTGACTGATTTATATTTTTTGAAAATGAGTTTAATATAGAAAGACATGAAGCATGAAAAAATATTTATAACATATGTTTTAAACCAAGAAAAATTTATGATGTCACATTATTCAAAAAATAATGTATGCTTAAAAAATGGAAACCTTGTCAACAACCATGGTTGGAGTAGTGGATTCCAAAACAATCTACATGATTGAAAATTTACTTGTTATTAGATAACCCCAAGATCAACGGGGATGAAAATAGTGAAGTCCTAGGGCATCATCCGTTAAATGAGTTTGTATTCATTTAGTAAGGAGACAATTATAGAATATAAAATAATTTTAACACTATAATCTCCTTTTTGGCCTACAAATAAGTAGAAATGTTCAGTTACATCCATTTCTACCCAACCCTAATGCATGTCCCCATAAAAAATCTACTTTTCCTAATAAAGTATGTTAGATATTGAGGTGGATTTACCTCTCTGCATAAGAGGATAAGAAACACATTGGGATCTGATTCAACCTTTATGATGTTGATATTATGAAGCCTGCATAATGAAATCTCACTGGCCAAATCTCTATCTTTTACAATAAGAGAGTTACCTGGTCTATAATAGGAGTTGTAGGGGAAGATCATATAACCCTAGTTTTCTAAAATAGGACAAACACCTTTCTTCACCCTGTGATCATAGGAATCTTCAAAATTTATTTTTTAAAAATATCTTGTAATATTCCATTTAACCAACATCAACTAACCACACTATCCTCCCTCTTCCATAGAAGCGACCATCCTTATAAGGGTCCTTTAAGAATGGTTTATCTCCCCCCACCTTGAACGAGTAATCTACTTTCATCTACTAGATAAATAATAGAACCCTAAAAAATAAATGATATAACCAAATACCATACTTCACCTTCTTTATGGCCTCCTAAATTACCCAACACACTCTAGTGGATTTAATAATTTGAAGTATATCCTACATACCAAACTGTCATTCACCGTTGAACCTCCTCACTAAAATCATCGAAATGGAATTCCCACTTTTGTAAATACACTTGAATTATTTAATGAATCCCTAGATTCCAAGTTCCCATTAACTCTCATAGAAGATAATCCACATAGCTTTCAAACTCATCAATGAATAGCATCGACATCATGAATCCGTGATAACACCTTTTTTTTGGAAATTATCATTTGTGGGAAGCACCAGATTTATCCTACACCACAATATAATATTAATTTTTCTTTGGATATATTTTCACCATAGTATTTACAACCACTCCTCTGTATCATTACCTAGATTCCACTTGTCTCTATAATTCAGACTGCTAAATTTACCAAAATATGATTCTGAAATAACATACATATCAGACTCATCAGCTAAGATAATAATATCATAAATGGTTTTATATTTGTGATTATTCCTTTCATCAATAATGACCAAGAACATATTATATTCCATGAATTTAATATTTTGAGTTGGGAAGCTTGTGAAGAATATTGTTTTACCTATCTAGTTTCTCGTCCAGTATCATACATCACCTCACCCCACAACCCCATGAACATTCTCCCTCAACATATCCAAATGCTCTATTAGAAACATCTATAGGTTGTACAACCTCCTTGGATGCCCTATAAAATTTCTACAGTCCTCTCCATACCAATTTTTTAATTAAATTTACCTTATACAATTCCACTCAATAACATCCCACACATTTTTCTATTTCAATAAATTAAAGGCTTCTCACATGATCAGAAAATTAATACCACCTTCTTCTATTGAATTAAAAAAATTATAAGAAAAAAAATTGAATCTACCATCTTATTTATAATACCATATGAAGGCAGACATATATTTTTAATTTCTCTCAAACATTCCCTTAGAGTCATTAATGGTAGACATTACATGGATCATAATAGAATAGACCACCCTATTAATCAGGGTGATGCACCCTTTGATCAAAATGAATTAGTTATTCATATTAGATATGTGACCAGTGATTCAACTAATAATGTCTATAAATAAAAATTTTATGATCCCCTCTAAAATTTGAGTATCGAGATACCTTATTTAGAAATTAATCTTTTTTCTTTATAGTTTCTCATTGATCCTCCTACCATGCCTATTTTAACAACTTTTGGAAATATAAATATTACTTTTCTACTAGTTGATTCACAAGTCACTCAAGTTACCATAACCATCCAAGATCAAATTTAATCCATTTATTATTATTTTCCTCCAATTGATAATTAATAACATATCATTATAAAATATAAGGTGAGAAATAATGGAATCACCAGACATTTTTTTGAAAGGCAGGATCATCTCCTCATGGAAACCGCATTTGATAGTCCTTATAATATCAACTTCAGAGAAAAAAATCTATGATATATGTGGTCTCCTTGGATTAATCTCCATTCATATTTAGAGAATACAAATACCTTCCTTGTTATGGAAACAGAAGGCCATATAGATACATAACACCTATAGAACATATTGAAGACCCACCCTTTAAACCCAAAATCCATCATGTACTCCACAAACATTATTCATTCCATATGTTATTGAGACTTTTCTATATCCAATTGGATCATAATATGGGATCTCATAACATTTTTATTAATATTCACCACCATCTCCATTGAAATCTGAATTTCTACTTAGATAATCCTCCCTTTTACAAAACAACACTACTCCTCCAGAACTATCATTGTAATTATATGAGTAATCATTTTGTTTAGTAGGAAAGATATGATATTTTTATGAAAAGTCACATAGATATATTGTTATTTATTGATTGAGTGCAGATCATTATAGATTACATCACCTTAAGAACAATGACCATTGTATACATACACATGTACCTACTAAGTTCCCCTCCTCTAAAATAGTGTATCAAAAAATCATTAAATTTTTTCTCTTTGATATATTATGATTCTAGATAAAAATAATATCAAAAAACATACAGCTAGAGAGAACTCTCCATGTTTAATAATTATATATCATCCTTTATATCCTCTTCAAAATGGGTATACAAATTCAAAAAGTAACATACCCGCTAACACTTTTCTACCTTATTCTATTATGGGTATCACTTCCTCCCAGAAGATCCTAAAAATGGTATGAATCTAACTTCCCAACACATCAACAACATACAAAAAATATCCATAATACATATTAATGTTATTCCTCCTTGAAACAATTTTCTCCTCCAAATATTCTTTAATGAAGCTAATGTTCCTATCCCCCTCTCTGATCCAAAGTTCTATTGATCACTACATTCCCACCATTCCCACCTATAACAACTTCTTAGCCTATACAATTTTTTTCCCTTCCAAGTTGAAATCAATTCATCATTTCAGCCTCCGTGTAGACTCCCCTATATCATCTATATCTCCTTCTTGTTCCCCTATATCCTCGAGTCATTTCTAGTTAAGCAGTAACTCAACTCTATCATGTCCTCTTGAAGGAATTTTTTATACTTTTTTAGACCCTCCCAAGAAATAGAAAACTTCATTTGATCCAATGATGCACCTACTATGTCTATGAAACCCTTGACCTAATTCCAGGTATAAGAAAATAAGAAATTATTATTCCTTTTAACCCATTCATGAGTTTCAACCCCAGGGGAGAGTGGAATGATAATGACATTATAATGTGTGGAACATTATCCTATATAAATTATTTAGTTCCTTGAAAGTTGGATAAGCACTAATCAATTCAACTAAGAATCCTTCATTTCCCTTTCTAATTGTTTCACCATGTGAACATTATCATTGGGAAACCCATGTCCAATAAGATGTTGGAGGCCACAATGTCTCTAAAGTCTTACATATCTTTTCGAACGAAAGATCAAAAAAATCTTTTCTAATGCCTATATAGCGTAGTATTGAAGAAACCGTTATTAACAAGGGTAAGTTTCTCGGTTGGATGGTTTATATCTTTTCCAAACCTCCAATCTAGCTAAAAAATCACATTTAGCATAGATAAAAGAGAATAAGAATTCATAATTCTCTGTATTCACCTTTATAGAAACATGATGACCTAATTCATTCACCAATTACATAGTAGTATTATGGTTCCAAAAAATCTAGATATCTATTTTGTATGGACCTATATACTTGAATCCTAATGAACCCATAATCCTATAAGAAGATAGAATGTGATCTGCACTTTGTTTTGGTTATAGAACATATAAAACCAATATATGTTGACTCCAATATTCTCTATTAATATATGAACTCTTAGAATAAGGGAAAAAACCCCTAGAATTCAAGATGATGATAGATATCACTGACTATAAGAATATTTTTCCTTGCGGCCTAAGAATGAACATAACCTGGTTGCAGATTTGGAAGAAGAATCCTCTCTATCATTGGTACGCATGTGGGGGCACTATTCTCTATAATATAAGTTTATAATGAAAAACTTTCATCCCTAAAACAAAAAAAAAGTATCTTCCTAAGATACCTATGATCCCTTTGGAACACCAAACCTGGAGGGCGAGCACATATAAGAACGGAGATGGTCTGACACCATATCCAAAAAATGTTGAAGCTCCCTCGTATCATTCTATGGTTATATCAAATCATGGAAAGATGGAAAACGTGCTCCTTCCTTGATTTTAGATCTCACCTTAGAAAAAAAATGTTTAGAAGGAGCCCCACCCACCATAGTTTCTACACTAGCCACACCAGGAGAATAGAGTAGGGGGTCCTCTAACTTTAAAAAATTATTCATCACATCAACTGCAGTAGCTGGGGAAGGAACCATGCATGAAAAATTGACCAAGTGAGACCATGAATAATTAGATGGCAATGGGACCCCATTAGAGATGACATCGAGCACCTTGAATCCTAACCTGAGAAAATAGGATAATATGAGGCCATAATAGGTCCTTGGGTGGACATCACTAATGTAATAGGGAAAATAGAATTAAAATTTTAAATGTTCGCATTAACAGTAGAACCACACCCATAACCTAGATAGAAAATTAAGAACATTTTATGTCAATAAATGTGAACCAATCATCAGACCATCCACCATAATATTGCAAGGAAAAGCAGAAACCTAACCAATGTAAGAATAATCCACATAATTCATCACATTGTGACCAAAATATGATCTTCTTCAGAAGGCCAATATATTCCCATGCAAATGGAATTCATTAAAAACATTGTAATCACCTAGTTTAAGACACACTAACACCAAAAAAACCATAATCTGCACTAAAGAGAACATGCAGAGGATGAAAATCCATCTAATACTGCAAGATGAAAATACATGGGTATATAGTCAACTAAAAAATCCTCATATAATTATACCAACACACAAAGATCACAAAATCATTGACCGAAGAATGAATAATTTAATTATTATATTGAGACAGAGGAAGACTATGCAATTTCACCTAAAAAGAAACAACGATCGACTCTCTTCCAAAATGAGAGTCACAAGACCAGTGTGAGAGAGAAAACCTCCATGCCCCATAGTTCCTCTCCACCCTAGACCAATCCATAAAAAATCATTTCTCAAATAAATATTAAGAAAAAAATCAATTCTTGATTGGACTGACACCATTTCTCGATGTGAAAGACCCTACAAACCTAGAAAAGACATGTCGAAATAAATTGGAGGTTTTTAACAAGAAAACCCCACCAACAGAGATGGCCTCTGAGACACCGCATCTTCACCTATATCTTACATAGAGAGGACCACCATCAATCATTTGTCTATAGGATTATCACACTAATTGAAAATTTTTATAGATTGAATAATCAATAGGTTGGAACAAAGAGAGTTCACCAAAGACCCCGCAAGATCATCCTTAAACAAATAATTCCATAAGACGCCATCCTGATTAATGTAATCCTTCAAAGGAAATGATGGATCCAAAAGAAGTAAATAATCACCACCCTATAACAGTGGTATAGGATTCACCAATGGGGAACCCTGGAGAGAAATGGAAGGAGAAATGATCATATAAATATGTGTGTGGAGAATGTTCTTTTTGAGATTCATCCTCTGCAATCAAGAATCCCCTAGTCATCAAAATAATCCAACTAATGTATTAATTTATATTATGATGATTATCATTTAACTATGGTAGTTTTATCATGGTATATAAAGTATCCATTCTTGAATAGGGAAATATATTATTGTTGAATAAGGAAATACATCCATGAAGATCATTTTGATGTTACAAACTCTATCCTATAGTGAGACCTCTATTCCATTGATAGTAAAATAATGGATAAATTACCTAATTAATCACTTCATATATATCAAATAAAATCAAATGGATATATTAGTAATGAAAATATAATTACTATGTGTATATATTGATCAACCGTGTTTAGTAATTCCAAACAAAAACTCGAGGATAATGCACCATACATATAGTACATGAATTTTAAATAAATGTACCTAGAGAAGTATTTGAATCAATATAATAGATATGATATTGATAGGAAATAAATAAATATATAATATGAGGAAGAGGATAAATTTCTTGATTATGATGAAATATTTATAAGGTTTCCATGGTATGCAGTGAACTACATTCGCAACCTGGAGTGTATGATATTTTGATTAAATGATGACCTATGACTATGTTTTCGATGGTATTTAATCTCCAAATGATTTTCAATGTATTAGAATATTTTGAAATGTTACACTAATAATAATAAGAAATGAATTTTAAAATTATACGTTCTTTGTGTAAGGACAAGAATAATTTTTTATTGGAATATCATATGGACAGACTGATAACAAGGGGTAGGAAATGAATAGTTATGATTGACATAAAAAAATCTATTTGAAAAAGATTCATGTGGAATTTATATGGGAGATATATGAATTATAAGATCATTTATTTCACATATACCAAGAAAATTAATTCATTGTAAATAAATATGATACCATTTTCTTTTTAAAAAATATTGCAATGAGAATGTCCAATATTCATATCAGTGCCATGAGTATCAACAAAATCTACCCTGAATGTATCCAATGGTAAAAGATACAGATTTATTTTAAGAAAACAATGAAAATTAATGATTCAAATGATTTCAGTATAGGTACTATGGTATTTTTTGAAAAATATTATATATAATTTCTATTTATTATTCTATCAATTATTGTAACTCATCAATGATTTCCATGAATATTAGGATGCCTGTTGATAAATTAATAAAATAATTAACAATACAAACACCCAGATTGACCATTATTACTAAAAGAATATGCTGGTTTATTAAAATTAACATTTATTTCTAGCCAATAGAATCAAATCATTTTTTCATAACCAAGTCTAACATTGAAATATTATTGTTAATTGATTAGATCTCCAATTATCAAGCACAAATTCACTATTGTATAGAATATGTAACTATATAAAATTTGGTAATTAAATAAATTATTTTAATATTGGATATTTCATTGCATGAATCATGTCTCGAAAAAACTCATTAAATCTCATCATTATGAAATAAATGTTGAGGAAGAATGTGAATAAAAAATATATAATCAAAAAATTATTTGAGGTAACAAATTTACCCATAATAAAAAATGAATTTGATTAATTTAATAATTATTTTCAACAATTTTCCCTATATTGAAAAGTTTATTTCCATTTTAAATGCATCCAAAAATTCAGAAATCATATACAAGCCACTATACCATGATGATTCAAAATAATATTTAGAACTGATGATATTATTAAAAAAATTATACGGGATCTATATGACTGAGTATTTTACCATGAAAAACATTAATTGTATTTTAAATGAAAAATTAGTGGGAAATGATGTTTTTCCTTGAATATATGGAAATAAATTGTATGAACATTAAAACAGGTATTTTTTTATATATTAATGTCCAATTTAACCAACCTCGATGTTATAATTATTTCATAAAATTTAATTTTTTGGGTTACAATGAGATACTGGTTAATAAATAATATATTATAATGATTCATTCCATTCTAGGTGTTTCCAATATGAATTCACAATTATTCCTTTAGTGTCAAATAATGATCCCTTTATATTTATGTTTATAATGATAGTGTTAATAAAAAATATCTAGAAATATCTATTGGGGTATTTATCAGTAATACATTGATATAATCTAGATGATAATGGGAATTATGAGAATAATTTAAGTTACATCATATAAATTCATAGAAAATGGTAGATATAAGGGAAGAAAAAATATAATTTATTTATGGACTCAATTGGTCTCCTTCAATTGTCACATTATCACCAAGGATATTATATTTATTGAATATTTAAATACTAATGATTTTATATATTTGTTAATTCCAATTAATATAAATGAAATATATATTTTTATAATCCAAGTTAGTTACTATCACTGAATTATTGAAAAATGTTCTTGATTAGATAATCCAATATCCAAGTTGACATGTAATGTGTTTAAATCAGCATGGGAAAAAATGAAAATAATTATTTGAATAGATAAATAAAATATTGGCTAATGTACATTTATTTATATTATTATAACGAAAGGAATGATTTCTCTATATAAACTAATGCATCAATAAATGGACTTTGATGTGTCCTTCAGTAGAACATTTCTTATGATTTGTGATTAATAAATCCTAATTAGTGGAATTACCTAATAAATATGTTGAGGATAGAATAATTAATAGTTTCATTAAATATATTATGATAAAATATGCAAAAATAATGGAATGAAATATATTTTGACAATAAGAGTTTAAATGGAATATTTATAAAGATTAAACTCAACATGGTGAATGGGAGAATAATTAGACAGTCAAAGATTGTGATAGGGTATACACTTCAAATTTTTAATATAAAAAAATTATTTAATGAATTTGGTAGGATGGATGATGAAATATTATCAATTATTGTAATAGAGAATGATCATATTTTGTATGATCTTCTAATAATTGGCCTATAAATTATAAATGAAAACAATATATCATATCATTTGTGAGCAATTTTGTAATATTATTTAATAGATAATATAATAATGTAAAAATTGGGGAAAGTGTTTGTAAAATTTAATTAATGGTAAGAAATATAGTAAGTAAACTGATAATAATATTGAATAATGAGTTTTTAGGTTTACTAAGAGACTATATATCCCTTGAGTGCCATATATAAAGTAGTTATTAGATGATGTTCGTTGTTAAAAAAAATTATAGACATTGGCTATAAAAAATGTAGGTAGATTACTTATAATTCTTCTAGGTGAAAAGATGTAATAAAATATTGACAATATAAACATATCTATGAAATACCAATAAGAATTGGATAAAATAAAACATTTAAAATAGTTATACAACTACACCATATACATATCTATAGATATGATAATATCAAAAATAGAATATCTTTTCAATTATATTCCTAGCCATTCTATGAGAAATAAGGAAATATGGGTTATTTTAAATTTTCTCAAAATGATATTATTTAAAAACAAAAGATATGATCATAATCTTTAGTATATTTGACGAAATTATATTAATGAAGTGGAGAGACTTGATCATGAATAATTATCTATACTATTGAATTAATATAGATGATTCTAATTAATGTTTTGAATAAGTATTGAAAAGAAACTAAATATTGAGGTATAACATGTCACCCCTAAAAATCCTCATCATTTTTTCCATTATAAAAGAAAAATAATGACATTAGATGAAATTTTGAGACAAATATCACAAGAATTCCTCAGATGATTTGACAAATATCTATAATTGGTAGAATTTTCATATACTAATATTTTAGTCAATAATTTAAATTTATCCTTATAAATAATTTAATTGCAAAAAATTTCATATTGTTACCCATAAAGATAATGCTATTTAAAAGAAATTCTTATACCCATATCATGTTAAATAAGTAATTTTTAAGATATGGCCCATTCAAAAACGCATCAAATTAGAATACAGTAGAAATAAATTTATTAGTAATAATTAAATCGAGAATATTGAATTTTAATGTGGATATCATGTAATCTTAATGGTATCACTATATGAATTTTTAGCTATACTAATTAGGTTATACCAAGTGTCCTTTACAAACTTTTTCATAGGATACCAAAACCAGTGGTGTTAACAAGTAATTTATATAGTGTTCCATGAAATCCATCTTTACCAACATCCTCCCAAGACCATCAGTATAGTTAAAAAATTACAACATTATGAAAAGTCTTTTGGAATTAGAAGGAACTTTTATCCAAAAAAGAGGTATACCACTTTGAGGAGTCATAGGACCACGGTATTTCATGAAAGTGGATACATGGTGTTAAATTTTGACTCGCTGCTTAGGATTTGTGTCTTCTATGGTCCCTCAATAATCTAACATTAAAAATAATCATTTATTGATTATCATCCGTCATACTGGTAGGTTCAAGCTTCAGTAGTGCTCACATAGTGTACCATAAGTGGTGTGACATTAGTAGGCATGGCAGGAACCTTCAAAAATGTGATTTTTTATTTCTAGTGTCGTAAAAAGAATATATAGGAGGAATGAGATCCATACCTCATGAATGAATAACGTTTTATCAATCATTTCAAGGAAAAAATAACAAATCCCAACATATTGGTAATCTCATATAAACTATATTGGATGTAGTGAATACATCCCTAAGAAGGAATCATATGATCCACTTTATTCTCAGTCTTTTATGTAGACAATACCCCTATTACTATGAATATTACAATGATGTTTTGAAAGCAAGTACTTTACATCATTACTCGGTTCATTACAAATTATTTTCTTTGATACTCATGGCTCCACCACATAACACATCCATTGTCTTCTTATTTCAGGTTGATGACACCCTACATTTTGTTCTCCTCACACTCAATCACTACCCCTTGTTGGTTCTCAACACTCAAACACCACCCAAGATATATGTTATTTTGCTGGGCCGACTATTTCATTGTAAATTAATGGTATTGTGATTTACTAATGATGTATATTGTTTGAATTCTATATATATTTTATTACCTTTTCCAAGTTTCTACTTCATTCAAACCCTCAAAATCACATTCAAATAGTCTTAACATACCATTGACGTATAATATTGATATATTGAATAGGTTGTTGCCACCCCTTCCCCAAGATTCATGACATTCCTCCCTTCTTGGGATGAAATACCCTTATTCCCCCTCAATTAAATCTACCAACATTCATTCATTTATTGAATTCATTCTTCTTGAATGTAAAATAGTGTAGTTCTTGGCCCATCTTTTATTCTGTCAAGCATCGATTTCAATTTTATTTTTGTATCAAACAACAACTGATATCCTGTTAGTTCTGCATTATTCCTGATTCATTGAATCGAGGAGTGATTATAATATATATTTTTTTATACAGTTTCCTAATAAATTTGATATTATTTATTGTATTTTTTTTTTAAAATAGTCACATTTTTGCAATAAATAAATTCAATGTAAAATTATTTTTAGTGAAATATATATTGCAGTATTATGTATTTCATTATTATTATTTTTTAAATTTTTTTGTTAATGTATATGGATTTATTAAATGATCAATTTATTAATTTCATTTTAATTAAGGATTGATCATTATTCTAGTATAATGAATTCAAATATAATAAATTATGAATCATTTGAATAATCCTTTTGGTTATTGTAATAATATTATATGAATGTATGTTAAATTCAAAAGGAATGAATTTATAGATTTTCTAGATACTGATTGACCAAAATTATTCTTTTTTAATAGTTATGATGATGAGTTTGATTGTATGAATTAAATTTTTTTAATATGTGTTATTAAATAGAATAAAGTATATGGGGGAAGAGATATAGTGAAATTTTATTGTTTATATTAAAACATTTTCATGATTTCATATAGATTCAATTTTTTTTTATGAAATATGATGTATTGGTAAGTGAATAATTTTCTAAGAAAAATGATATAAATGGATATTGGGTTATTTTAATTTTAATTTTTGAATGTATTACTAAAAAGATGATTTTAATGTGTTACATTAAATGATTAATGTTTTTATTTATACTTACTAGAAATTATAAGAGTTTCTTATAGAAATTAAAAATATTGTAGATGAATATTTTAAAAAATGAAGTTCTTATTTTTATAATGTATATTGGGTTCTTATGATGTTTTAAAATAATGAAATCATATTTAGACAAGGAACATTCCTTTTATTACTATTATATTTTCCCTCTTACTAAATCCATGGAATTTCCATTTTATGGTGTGATAAATGTATGTATTAGTTGTTTCATAATATATGTAGTATGAATTGTTTTGGTAACTACTAGAATAAATCAATAATAACATATGTTATATCTATTATCTATTGTTTATCTAGATATTAGTGTGATTTACTGAATTTTATATTAAAAAATTTATTTTTATTTTCTTAATGGATATATTCTAAAGATATATGATATTGAATTATTCCATATATGGTATTATTAATTATTTCCCTGATAGTAACACGTGTATTAAACATATGAATTTTCATTTATTATGGGAAAATTTTCATAATATATTTTTCTCATGAAAAAAACTATTTTTATTGTGGAAGTGTTTTTTTCAATTATATGTTGAAATAATTAACGGATGTCATGAATTTTCTAATTATATTTTTCAATGTTGTGTTAAAAAATCGTTTTTTATATAAGAATGGATGGAAGTTGGATTTGTGATAATGAAATAATATCATCCAAGTTTCAAATTATATTAGATACATATTATATTTTTAGTTAAACAATACTCCAAATATAAGTAATATATCCCTCACTTGTTATAATTTCATCAAAAAAATCTCTATCATTTTAGAAGAAGTTACATACCATATAGAAAAGTATGGTTTGAAAAAAAATTATTACTTGTATCATAAAGGAGAGAAAAATAAATCTCAGTCTATTCATGAATGAATTGAAATGATTGATATAGAGGAAATGATATTTGACCTATTTTCATTTATTCATAATCTCATGAATTGAGGTATTCCAATGTAAGGAGAATGTGGTATGGGTAAATGTGATGTAATAAATTAAAATTACTATAATTAGAGATTGAACAAAATAATGGATTACATAAGGAATATTGTAAAATGGGAATTTGGTAAACTACCAAACCAAGTATTTTTAATATGATTGTTCCATGGGAAAACCATGTATCGAATATATGATTATTCCATTGATTATCTTCTTACCATTCTGACGTTATGACTTTTTTGTGATGATAATATTCCCTCAATTCATTATATGTTATGGAAGTTAATTGATTAGATTGAATTTTCATTTCATATAAATCAAGTTTTCCTTAAAAGTTTCATCTCATTTTAGGAGTAAACCATGAAACTAAATGATTTTAAAAATATGGTATATCATGATGGTAGTAAAATGAAAATAGAATAGCATCTCATGTACTAAGGAAAGTAATTAGGAATTTTCTTTTTTCTATTATGCCCCAAAAACATTTCATGTGTCATTAAATCATAGAAAATATGTTTTGTAATGATGTTGAGTAAATTAATGATAATGTGGAGTTGGACCATCTTATAGATGGTTTATCATGGTAGATATTTGATGAATGATGTATTGATTTTACAACTAATGTGCATAATGTGAGTTTGGGTATATCATTTAATTGCTCTGTTTTTATGGTTGAAAGCTTACTTCCCACAACACATGGAATATGATAATTCATATTTATAACCCTCCTCCATGGATTTTTATAGAATACACATATATTGTCTTATGTATACTCATTACTATACATTCAGATCCTAGAAATGATATAGATTTATAATTGAATACTTTAATAAAAAAATCTGAATCTTTTATAGAATATGGATATCCACACATATGTTGATTCATTGAAACCCATATTTATTATATGTGTTTTTCTTATGTGGATGTTAAATGATTTTCCAACTTATATAATGAAGTCTTTCTAGACCATTAATGGTAAACTATCATGTAATGATAGAATGAATAATATATATTCCAAAAGTCTAAAATATTATCATAGATTTTTTTTCGGGGGACATGGATTATTATTTCTGATGAATCGTCCATATAGAAAAAATAATTAAGGGTTTAACAGTACCTTTAAGTCTGAGAATCCACCTCAGTTTATGTATAAAAATTATTTTATTAATGAATTGAAAGATTTAATTTTTTTTATTCAAGAGAGTAAATTATAAATCTTCAAAGATGAATAATGTTTCCATTGAATTAATTTATAATTAAAGGAAAAAATATCCTCTTGGAGTTTCAATATTAATTAACCAATTTGTTAAGTCATTATATAAACACAATTCACATTTAGAAATTTATATATATATATATATATATAATGTTACTTTTAATCCTTCAAAAATTTAAGGGGAAACCCATATACGATTTAAAATCATGACATGACTTTACGAGTTAGGGTATCAAACCAAAACATCGTCTTGACTGTATCAATCAAACTAACTGGAAATGTTCATTTGGTTCTTATATGATGAGAACATTAGAGAAAAAAATAAATTTTGTATTTACTATAAAAAGTCATGGATACATATTTTTATTCACGAAGCCTATCAAATTGTTTCAAAATATGAAATTTGAAACTGGAATCACTAAAAACTCATGATTATCCTATCCCTATTCATAAATTGATTCAAATAGAGAACTTTTCATTTATTTTACAATAATGTAAGGATGGTGGTTATTCGATTTTCCAATTTTATAGAGATCATAGAGATAAATTTATGCAAATGTGTTTAATGATAAAAATATAGGAAGATACACCAGTAATTATATGTGATTTAGTGAAAATTATCCCTCAATAATTCTTAACATAAATGCTATATCTGACTATCCATATTCTAATTGAAATAATTCTCAAGGGCCACAATGAATTTATTTGGATTCATCCAAGAGAAAGAAATATGTACACAAATTACATTATGTTAGGAATGGGAATCATCCCAAAGGTTATACTATGAAAGATTATTTGTCTCAAGAATGTATGGATTTATGTTCAATGTATTAAGTTTATGTGAGCATGATACTGAACAAACCAATGTGAAATAAATATGAGAAGAATGAGAAAATAGAGAATATTTTTCCCTAAATTAAATAAATATGGGGAATTCAATGACAATATATATTTCATACATTGATCCTTGATGACAAGATATAAAATCCAATGGAATAGTTTAACTATGATTTTTTCAATGACTACATCCAGTTGGTCATTTGAACAGGAATATGTTATCTTATCCAACATGATTATATATTTGTCTTAAAATTTTAATATATTTTTATATAGGGATCATAAACATATGATAAATAGAATTATGCGTTCATTGCCATTTTTAATGGAAGATATTTTACAATGAAAATGGTTTCTTTCAAGGTTGAAATAATAGGTATCACCATTAATTTTATAAAATAATTTATAAATATGTAGTTAACAGTAAAATTCATATATATTTTTAGGTATTGTGTTTACTAATTCATGTTTTCTTTCATGAAATACGAGTGTTGATTTTTTTTAAACTAATTGGTTCATGATTTAAAATCACATATGTTCAATGGTTATAAACATTTTTTGAGAAGTCGAGAAGTGATCATGAGAGCACAAAATAATGGAATTCTGTTAACCATAATGACATGTTGTTTTGACAGTGCATCAGATTGGTGGACTTGATATCAAAATTTATTTTATTATAAATTTTTTTATAAAATATTTATATTCAATTATTACTCTAATAGTATACATCCTATTAAGAAATGCATGTAGTTTGATTCAATAACACCACGCTAAAAAATGGATGATGAATATGAATTTAGTTTTATTTTTGACCAATATGATTTATATTTGACTCAAATACTTGAATATTCAGATTTTACTATGAACCGGAACTAGCGATGGGTAATATATAGAAGAAATATGTCGGTACACCCATCCACTTGCATTGAAATCATTTTTTATTAACATTAAGTAAAACTATTAATGTTCCCTAAAACATGGGCATTTGATTTTAGGGAATTTATTTTGTTCTCTATTGACTTCCTTATTTAAGAAATGAATTTTCTAAAAATGAAAACAGCTAGGGATTATTTTTAATCTAGATATGAGAATCAAATGAAACATGTTGGGACTAACCCATTTATTAAAAAGAGAATGAAAAAATAGATCGAAATCACATTTTGATTGGGTTAAGAAAGAACCCATTAAAAGAAAGAAGTCCTAGAGGCATGAAGCCTTAGATATAAATGGTCCAAAAGCCCAATTTCACAAAGCACATTACAATAAAACCCAATACAAATGTCCAAACCGGAAGGCCCAAAGATAGAATGTCCGAAATGAGACCTCAAGCCCAAAGGAAACATAATGCAACGAAACCCTAGGGGCTCCTCAAACAATCCACCGCTTCCACCCGCGAAAATGATGAAGATCCCCACCTACATCGTCAATCACCCCCTCCATCGCTGAAGAACGCTATCGATGAAGAACAGCGACCACCCCGCATCGCCCGAGCTGAGATTTCGTGCAACTCGAGCACCGTCGTTGGAGGAAGTCCAAATCACCGCAGTTCGACCAAACGGCTGAAGACGCCAAACTTAAGAAAGTAGCAATCTGAAGCCAGATCTATCCCGCACACCAGATATAACCACGAAAAGAGAGATCATCAGATCTGGAGCAGAATCTGTTGGAGAAGAAGATCCGAAGCCTCCCCACCCGCTGCTGATTCAAAGCGTCCATCACCGATGCCTAGATCGAACCCTCGCTACTGTTGATTAAAGCCAAAGGACGCTAGCCGCCGCAGGGGGAAGTGATGCCGCCACACATCTAGAGAAGAGAGACTCACGACCGAAGCCGCGACCTCCATCCAGGTCAGCTCTGGGTGGTCAAGTTATGAGAATCTAAGATGATTGGGAACTTTATCTGCCACTATTAACTTTATTTTCAACTTTATATAGTAAAAGATTATATGAAAATGAATAAATTAGTTAAAAGTGTAAATGTTGAACAAGCCCGATGTTCCCTTTAATTCCAGATATTTTATCTTAATTCATGTTTTCATCATCCCATCAAGGTGTTTTTATTTTATTCCCCAAAATTTGGTAATTGATTTATATAATTTATAAAATTGTGGAAAAATAATTTGATTCATAAAAACTAGCGTGTTTCATCAATCTATCCTTTTGATTCCTTCATGGGTGTGTGTCACCCTTCCATGGCTATGTTTCAAATGTTTTCATCCTTTTTTATTCTATTTTGAATAATGAATCATTTGATATAATTTTAGAATAAAAAAGTTTCTTTTACTGTCATGTACCACCGACATAGATAACTCTTTGTGAGCATGTTGTAAACATAAGTGTCCTCTGAGACCCACCTCAAATTAGTATCATGTCAGATGATAGCATCATGTAATTTAATACACAATGTGAGGCATTACTTATATAAATATATTCTAGGAACCATATATGAAATCAACCAATAAACAACATAATAAAAAATTAAGTTTCCTTAATAATGAAAAATGAATTATATATAATTAAAATTCATGTCTGAAATATAAAACGCCCATTGTAAACTCCATGGTAGAAACTCCAACCATAAAACCAAGCCTCGAGAAAGAATGTTCATGCTCATTCTCCATACTTCCATGAAACATGAAAAATAATATATATATATATATATTAGGATGACAATGAATTAACACTCAATAGGTTACTCATTAGGAACTCTTATGCTACTGTTTTGGACAAATACTAATGCGTTAGTGAATAAACAATAGAATCATTACATATAAACTCTACTGTATGCTACCACCTAACATCACCAATGATCACTCACAAAGTAATTCATCCAGTGATTATAATCATAATATCAATAAAATATGAAAGGGAACCATGCTTCCACTTTTCCATTGGGTTTCCACTCTCACACCCCAATTACATACTTCATTTCACTCCCAATCCCTTCCACCATCCTGGTATAATACAATATAAATGTAACACCATAGTCCCAACCCATATGAAATCATGACATCATCTCCATCATCATCACTTCCACAAAGGCACCATTGCATATCACATCTCATCTTCTCATCATATATGATGTGCACTAGGGTATCATCAACATCAATGACATCAACATTGTTCCCTCCTACTACAATGCATAACCCCTACGATATATCACCATTTCATACCCCCGTGGGTTCTACCAATAAACCTCATTATTTATATCAATACATTAAAACTCATTTGATAATTTCATCAATGATACATCATATCTCACACTACACATGGAAATGAGTGTAGGGAAGAGTGAGTAATCAATAATCCCTTCCTTATCCAACTAAGATATTTGGGAATACAATAAAAACCCAAAATATTTTGGTCATGGTTAGAAAATATGACTATAGTGGGGTATGACTATAAATAATTAATAAATATTATATATATATATATAGCCAAACTCAAGATCATACCTATGGTTTTACACTAAAAATTAGATTCCACACCATCATAACCACCACACCATCCAACCACTACACCAACACTACTACACATTACTATTGCTTCTCAGCACTAAACCACTAAACCAATCCCACTTTATAAACAAAATTGTCATAAGTAGAATTCAAAATTCCCTATGTAACCACATCATTTTACCATTTACTGATTTACCATTTGACAAACCATGTTACATTAATTAATCCAAACCATTCCATATTTAATGAAAACCCATTTTTTCAATAACCAACATTAATTCGAGCCTATACTCATTATCCCATGTATTTAGAATTCAATTTGTAGATTGAGACTCCTTTAATACAAGATCACTCTCTTTAGAAGGTGTATTAACTAAATTATATTCCATTATATTAGGATTTTAAAATCATCCTTGCATCACAATATAATCAAACAACCACCACACCCATCAGAATTCCACCTATATTCCAGGTAACCAGCCCCACTATAGTTTCCTAAACAATATCTATCTGAGGCTATGGAATTCGTATTTTCTTCCACAACACCCACTACCAAAACGATGCCATCATCACTGAAATCTAGCGACAACTATCCAAGAACAAGACCAAAAATTCAGAATACCAATACAATTAAAAAAACACTATAACGACCAATTATAGTAGCAAAACATACACATTAAATCATTTTCAATATGTTTCCAAATTTATTTAAAATACTTTCAATGAATATCCAAAAATTAATTCCCGATTATTCAAAAAAAAATTGTTTCAAGCATTAAATGAATAAAATTTTACAAAAGGTGATTTCAATAGGTCAATTTTAGTAATAATTTCTCATATATCATAGCCCCAATAAGAATACCTTAATCATAAAAACCCAAAAATAAAGAAATAATATGTATCCATTAAAACATATACATGTAACCCCTTTAGCTTCAGCTTTCTTTATGCCATTTTCATTATCTTCATTACATTATCCCTTAACATCCACTCTATGAAAACAGTGGTGTGATACTTCCATATTATATAAACAGTAAAGGATAGTTCATGAAAACCCTACCATATGCACACATTAATACCCACTTCACAAGATTAAGGTGAGTAAGAGACGATCAAAAGGTCAAATTCATCTACAGATAGCATCAACATAATATAATCATAAAATCTTTCATCAAAACAATGACCCAACGCCCTGATATTCAATCCATCCCTTCCAATAGGAACACTTAAGGGAATGGAAAGTATAAAACCAATAAAATGATATATAGAATTTGTCTTGGGTAACTAGAAATCAATATATTGAAACTAATCACCAATACTTACGAAAATGGGGTTTACAGATCCCTAAAAATTACACTGGAGCCTCCTGAGGGCATTTGGAATCAAGGGTGGATGAATTGATTTCAAATAAGTCCCCAAAATTTATAATTAGTCAAGAAAAACATTGTATCACATCATATTTTGATTTACCTATGAATTAATTAAATCACATGTAAAAAATATCTAGAAATAATGCCATATATATAAGGAAACGATTGTAAACATTACATAATTGTGAATTTTAGTCAATAGTTTACTTTCTTTCACGTTAGGGATCATTTTAGGTATAGAGATTTAGGGAATTAAGTCATAATTTATACATGACATTCCACATTCATACAAAGTGGGTAATACTAAAACAATATCCATTTTTTCATATTATAAATCTTTTAAATAAAAAACATGGATTTTTTTTCATGACAAATATTCATAACTATCAACTATATTTCCTTCCTTCTCTAACCCATCCTTATATAATGTGAAAAACTTTTTAAAATTTGTGACGATAAAAAAATTCTCAGTACGAAACATAAATAAAGATAATCATTAGTCTAGTGAAAAAATGAAAACCCATTTACAAAAAAAACTCATTAGCATGTATAGAAAAATCATGCCAGTTCCTAGAGGTATCATTACCATATCACTCTTACGTTCACCCTTAGAAATGGAATTAACTTAAGTAAAATTCTGTCTATGGAGTACCAAATTCAATGGAGATCTATAAGGGGGGTCATCCATCATATTTTAATCTATAATGGGGCTCAACCAGTCATATCTTGATCTATATTGGGATCAACCTAAAATAAACAGTTTCAAAGGAACATATCATGAATAAAATCCTTAAAAACTCTTTTAAACACATGAAAAAACACATTCATATATCAAAATACATTTTTTTTTGTAAAATCACTTTTAAAATATAAAAACCGCACATGATATAATGAATTAATTTTATTAGTACTGAACTATGAAAAAATATAAATAATAAATTAAAGAAATAAATCTTCATGAAAGCGAGAGAAACCACTCATGTCTTATAAGTTAAAAAACATTCCCTTTGAAATTTGAAAAAGAATAGAAAAAGGAACATTTAAGGGAGGTTTTTAAAGGAATGTCCCTTACTATCAATGTAAGAACCCAGATCTTCTTTCAGGTATGGATCTTGTTTTCTGGTGTTTTTGAGAAAAGAGGAGTTTCTGGAAATTTAAGGAGTACACGCCGTGTACCTGGTTGTCGCGGGTAGCCGTGTACTTTCCATGTAACGGCTGAGTACATGGTCATGTGGGGTAATCTGGAGACCGCCTAAAGTGGGGCCCGATAAAGGCATATTCACGCCATGTATTTTTAAAGAACACGTCGTGTATTTTTATTGTTATTTGATAAATCAGATCGGGGTCGCGTCTCATTCACAAAAAACACTTCTTCTAACGTCGTCTCGCCCAGGAGGGACCAAAGATTGTGATTCTTCTCCGAGCCCCCGATCGACCATCCGTTCTCTGAATCAACCGCCGTCGATTGCGTTGGAATCGCTATAGTGAGTTCTTCATTCTTCTAGAGCCTCATCCCTCGATTTCTCATCTTCTGTGAGATATCATTGGTTGAACCTTTTAGATGTTTTTGTAGATCTACGACGTTCTAGGTCGAATCAAAGGCTGGGATTTAACTATATCGATCGTACAATGTCAAGGTAGGTGTTTTGTGCCTTTACATAGTTTTTCTTTGAATTATATGTGAAAAATTTCCCAATACCCTAATTCGGGGTATTGCGTGTTTAGGGAATTAACCCTGTTAATGCCTGCTATGTTTTGTTTGCTTGTATAGGGATGTTGGATTGTAAATAGGGTTTATTTACCTTTCTATGGATGTGTTTGCCCATGGTTGAACTAATATTGGCCGTTGGGTCTAGTTTTTCCTATAAGGCTGCTCTGTTTTCCATTCATAGTGTTGTTAGGATGGAGTGATTTTATCTGACTTGCTTGTGCCATTCTTTGTAGCTGTTTAGCCAAGTATTATATTGTGATTTACCTTGGATGCTGGATATCGTTTGTGCACGATTGACTTACACAGGGCTGTGGGAACCTGGTGTAGTTAGACCATAAGGGGAATGGATGCTGAGGGCTTCCCTAGAGTGTTTGTTATTATTTTTAAATTGCGAGACCATAGGGGGGATGGAATTGTGTGCTCCCTCAGTGTGAATCCCCAAAACTTATTTCTCATGTAATAACAATATTATAGTTTTATTTTGTTTAATTTTCATGACAACCAAACAAAAACATTCAAATTAAACACAAAGGCATTTTATTAAATTAAACACCGAAGTGTTTACATTACAGTAAGATCAAAGGAAAGCTATAATAACCAAAAACACCTACTAAAAACCCTATCAAAGCCACAGGGAGACCACCTAACACAACGACGAGACCCAGTAAATAAAGAAGATCCTTTGGGTCAGTCATAACAAAGAACATCACAACCAGAATCATGAAAACCATACTGACCAACAGTGGTATAGCAAGCACCATCATCTTTAATTGTCTTGAGTTTAGGACACCCTAATGTTTGGTTTTATACGGCATCTACCTGACCGTTACCCCTCGGGTGACTGTTGGAGATGTTTGTGATCATTGAATTCTAACAGATATAATTACAGCCGTTGGCCTTTTGGTGGATTAGTTAAAAATATCTAAGTATAATTTAGTTTTCCCAAAAATATTTAAGTTATGAATTGAAGTTATAATATAACCTCTTATTATGAACTTTAGAAGGAAAATGGTGTAATATTTTGAACTACACTTAAGTGATTTTAAAATGAGATGAGGATTTCAAATATCTTACAAATATTTCAAATATCTTGTAAAATTTTTCATTCTTAATGCTCAAACAATTTTTTGACTAAACTATGTTTTTATTTCTAAAATACTAGTATAATTTTTTTTTCATATGGATATATTAATGTTATAACTTTGTGTTTTAAAAATTTAGTATTTATATAACTAAAGGAATTTATGTTTTGAAAAGCACCTTTTTTTGTGTAAACTTAATATTAAGGTTTAACAAAAAATAAACCCCACTAGGGGCCAGCTCTTTAGCCAGGTCGAGGGAGGTAGAACATGCTAGGTGGCTGAGCCTAGCCCTCAGTCTCAATACAATCCGGCCTGAGGGAACCAGAGCACCGCCGTGCGGGGCAGCACAGAGGTGTGGGTGGGCGCAAGAGCGCGCCCGCAGAACCCGGTACGGGGTGGTAGCAAGAGGTGAGGGAGGAGATTTCTGAGCGGTTGATCAGAGTATCAGGCTTATAAAGAAGTTGTGCGGGCCTCTCCGTTTCGATGTGGGATGGAAAAATCATTCGGGATTGAATCAGGGATGTCTGATCTCACTACGCGCGATCTGGGCCGTCAATTTTGAGCTAGCGCTCGATCCTCAGCGGCCGCGGTTTATTCCCATGTTTTTGTGCACCGTCCGATCCGACGCGGATCTAATCTTGGTCGTCCAAGACATTTTAAAACGCTGCATTGCCCTGAGCTGTTGGATCTAATATGTTCTAATCGCGATCATCCGTCCTTTTAAATCTCACGGACGCACCCCAACCATCGGATCAAGGCCAGATCAGATCCTAGCCGTCCATTCATTTTTTGGTTCTTCTCTTCCTGCGGCTTCTTTTTCTTCTCCTTCGCGTGCGCTACACCAATAACCTTATCTCCTTCCTCTTCGTTTTCCACACTCGTGACCCCGCTGGCCCCCTCCTTTCACACGTTTTCCACAAGGACTTTCCCTCGGTCTTTTAATAAACTATATAGGTCTCGGTTTTCCAGTAGTAGCATTAAATCATTCATCATATTTTATACATAATATAGTTTATAAACAACCGGGTTTCACCCATTCCCTCAATTGTCCCTCCTCCTCAAACCTCAGTAAGTCTCCTTCAACGTTTTCCCGAGCTACACCTCCTCAAACCAATGTAGGGGAACTTATATTTCCTTTTATATTGTGTTGGAAGTTTATATACTTATATAAATATGTATACTCTTATATATATATATATACATACAACCTTGCAGTTTGGATAGGAATTCCTCTTATACTTGATTCCATGACTTCTGGATTTCAGGTCTATGTGGTATTTTCAAACATGAAGGACAATTCTTCTTCTCATGAAAAACTTGTTACATCCCTTGTATATTCAGTTATATATATATATATACACACACACAACCATATAGTTTTATAAAAACCACTATTTTCTGGTTTTAAGACTTTTAAAACTTTCATTTTCAGAGTTAAAGAATAATTTTTAAAAACCCAAGGAATTATATTTTATATAAAACTTATATATATATATATATATATATAGTATGCACAGTCATATATAATTACATAGTTTATATAATACTCACTTTCTGGACCGGATATAAGTCTTTTAACACTAAGCTTCATAGGTTAATTTATGTTTTTGATAAACAAGTGAGTGTCAGATAACTTTGGTGCAAAACCCACATGTGTACTCAGTTATACATGTGGGATATACATGATTTCATTAGCACACACACATATATACATGAGTATTTTAATAAATAAACATTTTAAATTTCACTCTATGGTTTTAAATTCAAGGACTCCTGTTAATTTTAAGTCATATGGGTGTTATTAGATTTTTGGTTCGAACCTTCGATACATAATGAATTTTCGGTTTTGTGAATAGATATGTATACATATAAACTTGGATCCTCAATTTTTTTTAAAATTTTTTCCCAAGGATTTCTAAGAAAGAATAAAAATTTTGTTTTCAAAATATGTTTGGTTTTTGTTTAAAACACTACTCTTCATATACACCTTGTTGTATGAACAATTTACACAAACCCTAATTGCGGATATTCCAAATATTATACTTATGACGTGTTTAGAAATTGTGGAGAGTACATGGGTATAATATTTGGAGTTTTGAAACTTTTATATTCATATGTATGAATTACTTTTTTTTTATTTTAAATGGTGTTAGTTTTGGTTGAATCTCATACTTTCCATTTTTAGCATTATTTATACCATTGAGATGTGTTATACCAAAGCATTTCAATAATAAATGTATGAGCATCTATCAGTTTAATACCCCACCTGAAATATTTACTTTATCTTTTAATTGATTATGCATCCAAGTGAGATTTCGAGATGTATTTATTAATAAAGTCTTAGAATTTTAGGGTTATAATTCCATGTAACAAAACTTGTATTTCTTTTAGTGCATTAGTTGTCATCACACATGCCATAATCTGCTCATCATACTCACCAATCAATGACATAACCATGCAGTTGATAGTTTTGTAATTAATACTTATATGCTTGATTCATTATATATATGTAAATGCTAATGATTGCAATTAAAACTCTTATGACCTTTTATGGAATTATGAATTAAATTATTCAAAGTGGTATGGGACACCTTGAATAATATTAAATGAGAAAATTAAATATTCAAAATGGTATGGGAAATTTTGAATATACGACCCTTTGTGGCATATGAGGAATGTGTAGACTCAGTATAACGGGTTGGGACCAGTTAGTGAAATCCCCTCGACGCATCGATAGTTCTCATGAGACAATCAGGTCATAGCACGAGGCCATTGACATTTTAGAGTCTTGACACAAGGTCTTGACAAGGTCTAATATTATACATTCCCTCATTATGTTTATGATAATTAATTAACCAAGTGGATATTCGACTAGTAGAATATCTATGGTTAAGAGCCAGTACTTATGAGTATAAGAAAAAGTAAATGATTATGGCATGAAATTTGTTTAGCACTCAGTGATTTAGTAACCAGTGCATGAAATTGAAGTTATTACCTTTATGCACAACTCTGATTATGTATTTCTCTTAGTTGTACTTGCATATTCATAAGTCATACTTATTTATAATATCTTTTACTTACTACTCTGAATGAGCATGCCTATAATTGAATCATGTTCCCTTGTAATCCTATTAATATGCTTTTAATTGTGAACTTTTATTTCTTAGACAATTGTTATGATATGTTACACATGTTACAACATTTCTTAAGAAAAATGTTTTATGGAAAGTTTTAAAGAATGTTTTCAAAAGTTATATTTGGTATAGTATGTTATTTTAAAATCCCTTACTGGGCATTCGTATGCTCATCCTATGTTTTTTAATAAATTTTTCAGGTGACAATTTTTAACTAAAGAATCATGTAATAAGTAGATGGTTTCCAAGAACCTAAACCTAATTGATCCTCTGTACGGGACATGATGTTTGAAATATTAGTACATGTGTTGTTAGAAATTTACACATCATGTTTCAAGGCACTAGCTCTAGGTATTCTAGGGTTGGGCTGTCATAATTGGTATCCGAGGATTCATTTTAGTTAACTATGGAAAACTAGAACTGAAACATTTTTTTTATGAATTATTAAGTATGATGTTTTTTGTAATTTTCAGATGGAAAACAGAAATACCAGTCTTTTGTCTCTTCCTATTGAGGCCCTAGAAACCATAATTTCTATAGCCATCCATGATAACTTTGTAAACTATTCCCATATTTGTATGACATGAAAACACCTCTACGACGTGTCCAACTCTCCCCGTGTACTTCAACTCCACCGAGGAGTGGGTTTAGACTACCTCTTTATGATGAAAACCTAATTTCCATCCTACACACGTCGGGGAAAGTACTATAAGGGACTTTTTAGATGCTTAACTGCAGCGGAAGGCATCCAGTCCCATATGGATTTCCAAGAAGCTGCAGTAGCGGGAGACCTCCATGCAACATATATGTTCCAATTCTTGTCCTATGGCCATTATGGTCAAGTAATGGACTTTGAAATCCTTGAATTTGAAGCCTCTCATTCTGTGTATAGACATCAAGAACATACTGATGTCTCTCAGCTATACACCCCTCATGTCACACTTTGGAGACACCATAAGTGCACCCATGAGATTGAACCAGACTGCTTGGGTTGCATTTGGTTCAGGGAGATTGAGAGATTTGAAATTGTTTTGGGGATTTGTGTAACTGGGAATTGGGGAAACCATTAGTTATGGGTGTAATGAAGTGATTGTTTTATGAAAATACAATTTGTTGTTTCTTCTTCCTTCTACCTTTTTAGTATTTGTGTTTCACTGAATGGACTTTCATGAAAAATTTCTATTTATAGATGGAAGGACAAACCCATATTTTATCTTTTATCGTTGAGGTATCGGAGGCCATTATGGTCATAACTTGTGAGGAAGAATACATTCCATTCGCAAACCTATGTAGAACGTGAAAACATCTTTACATGATATCAAAAATTCCGGACATTCTCCACTCTTTCCAAGGGAATGCCTACATCTACCACCATATATCCAATGCTCAACTCGCTGAGTATAGAAGAAGGGGAAAATATCATGAAGGTCTTTTCCTATGCTTCACCCAATCTCAAAACTTCACGACCAAGGTAAGGTTTCAGGAGGATGACTTGGAAGGGGACCTATGTGCAGCCTACACGTACCAGATTCTGAGCATCAATTTGTATGACCACATTGATGTCATTCACATTCTCAAACGAGAGACGGTCCGATGAGTCCTTATAGAGTTTGTCCATTTAGACATTTTTGAACTCTCTACCATTCAAGCCTCCCTTTGGAAGCCTGAGTGTACACTGAATGAATTTAACCTGTACTATCTGAGGTGTGTTTGGGCCAGGGAAGCAGATGAATTAAAAATCAACTTGGGTATCCATCTAGCCACACCTGAGGATCCTCCATGATGGAGGATGTAATAAAGAGTGTCATAGAGTTTCTTTTAGTGTGGTTGTATGAAATGAATTGTGATGATGAAATTCTTTGTAGAGGGGAATATTGTGACGCCCCAAAACTTATTTATCATGTAATAACAATATTATAGTTTTATTTTGTTTAATTTTCATGACAACCAAACACAAACTTTCAAATTAAACACAATGTCATTTTATTAAATTTAACACCGAAGTGTTTACATTATAGTAAGATCAAAGGAATGTTATACTAACAAAAAAACCTACTAAAAACTCTATCAAAGCCACAGAGAGACCACCTAACACAATAGAGAGACCCAGTAAATAAAGAAGATCCTTCGGGTCAGTCATAATGAAGAACATCACAACTAAAATCATGAAAACTGCACTGACCATTAGTGGTATAACAAGAACCATATTCTTAAATTTTATTGAGTTTAGGACACCCTAATGTTTGGTTTTATAAGGAATCTACCCGACCGTTACCCCTTGGGTGACCGTTGGAGATGTTTGTGACCGTTGAATTCTAACGACTATAATTATAACCGTCGGTCTTTTGGTGGATTAGTTAAAAATATCTAAGTATAATTTAGTTTTCCCAAAAATATTTAATTTATGAATTGAAGTTATGATATAACCTCTTGTTATGAACTTTAGAAGGAAAATGGAGTAATATTTTGAACTATACTTAAGTTATTTTAAAATGAGATGAGGATTTCAAACATCTTACAAATATTTCAAATATCTTGTAAAAGTTTTCATTCTTAATGCTCAAACAATGTTTTGAATAAACTATGTTTATATTTCTATAATACTAGTATAAAAAAAAGTTTTCATATGGATATATTAAAGTTATAACTTTGTTTTTTAAAACATCAGTGTTTATATAACTAAAGGGATTTTTTTTGAAAAGCACATTTTTGTGTGTAAACTTAGTATTAAAGTTTAACAAAAAATAAACCCCACTAGGGGCCAACCCTCTAGCTGGACTGAGGGAGGCATCATGCACTAGGCTGTGGATCCTAGACCTCATCCTCAGCACAGGTTGGCCCAAGCGGGGGGGGGGGGGGAATAGCTTCCCAAAGGTCACATAGGAGTGCATGAGGGAACTAGAGCACCGCTGTACGGGGCGGAACAGAGGCGTGAGT
The DNA here is from genome assembly GCA_963277665.1 of Viscum album. NCBI lineage: Eukaryota > Viridiplantae > Streptophyta > Magnoliopsida > Santalales > Viscaceae > Viscum > Viscum album. Next base: position 908,387,472 of record OY728123.1, on the reverse strand, counting down.
GGGCACAAGAGCGCGCCTGTAGAACCCTATATGGGGCGATATCAGAGGGGAGGGAGGAGATTTTTGAGCAGTTGATCAGAGTCTCAGGATTATAAAGAAGACGTGATGGCCTCTCCGATTCAATGTGGGGTGGAAAAAATCCTCTAGGATTGACACTATTGGAAATTGAGCCTATACCAACACTTTGTTCCCAACGGTTTAGAAAAACCATTGGGAAAAAGAACATATGCCAACGGTTTACTAGAGCCGTTGGCATAGGCTATTTTATGTTGGGTTTTCCCAATGGTTTAAGAAAACCGTTGGGAAAGAGATGTATTACCCACAATTTTTATTAACTGTTGGGAAAAAATTGTACCCAATTTAGGGCTCCCTCCCTCACGACATTTCATCCCCGCACACTCCTCCCCTCCTCGACCTCGACCTCCTCCCGGCCTCCGCCTATGCCTCCCGACCCCCTCCCTCTCCTCCGGTGACATTCCCCTTCCCCTCTCGGCTCCTTCTCTGACGACGACGCCCCCCTCCCCTCTCAGCTCCAGCCGACGTTCCCCCCTCCCCTCTCGTCTCCCTCTCTTGGAGACATATGGGCTCAATCTCCTCATATGACATCCCCCAGCCCGCTCTCCAGTCGCGTGCGAGACCCACCATGGCCGAACACCCCGCGGGACGTCCCCCTCTCTCAGTTCCCTCTCCTCCCGCCTGGGAAATAATATTGTCGGGGCCGACCCCTGCCCCCCAAGAGCTAGAGTAGCTATGGTGGAGTCAAATCTGGATGGATTTCAGCTTTAGCTGATTGGGAGGCCTCAACCTTGGCTTTGAGGAGCTTCTTCTTCTATTGGTACTACTGTAATGGGTGCAATGTCTGCCTTTTCCCTACATTTTTGGTATCTACATTTTTTTTCCGCTATAAAATAATGAATTTGTTGTTGTTTTAGTGTTGTTTAATCTGCAAAGATCATTTCTTTTATATCTACAATGATCAGTATAGGCCACGATAGGTGTCCCTGAAGATGGGATAATGTGTGTAGAGCTCTTTCATGCTACAGAAAATCAATAGTGTTCCTTGTGGGAGAGAACCCTCTAAACTCACCAGGGATGCTGTGGATAGATGCCTCACATGTCACGGAGATGTCCGGGTGCTATTTATGGGTATGTCTCCATGACTCCCATCTTACCTTCATTTATGTTTGAGAGATTTTATACAATGGAATGGAACTTAATTGAATGTTTGAGTTATGGTGAAATGAAATGGTTTTATTATACTCAGTGCTCAATCGAGCATCAATTTATCGGCTTGACCTCGAGCTTGATCGAGCTACTCAAATAGGCTAGACTTGTTTTGATTAAGATGTTTTATCATAATTTTAATTACAAGATCTTTCTTGAATTCGAGCTCAAGCTTGAAATTAAATACCCATATATTGAATAAAAATAACATGTTAAAATATTAGATGTTTGATTTGAAGGACCCCGAGACACCCTGAGAGGGGAGGGGTGAATCAGGGTGTCAAATTTTTCTTTTAAACCGACAGATCTTGTTCCCACATTGGTAGAAACTAGTTTAACCTGTATGATGGATATTAGAATAAATAAAACATTCACATGAAAAGAGATGACACATCACTTTTTTACTTGGTTCACCACTAAGGGCTACGTTCAAGGAGCATACGCTGACAGGTTTTCGGTCGTACCAAATTCCACTATTCTTAACTCATTGTGGATTTCAACGGTTTGGGAACAGTCACTCTGTCCCAGACTCACTGCCTTTACAATTGTTCAGGGATAGCATACTGCGTCCCTCGGGTCACTCCCGTTGACTCCCCCTGGCTCACTGCCCTTGGTGAAGTCCCACTCAGTTTATAGACGTGAAGGTCTCTTCATCATTGAAAATGAATACATCCTCTGTTGTATGTAGATGCTCTGTTGAAGTCCAACTTCCACCCGTAGACTAATCTCACTCTGCACCGAAGGTATCAGGTGATCTTCCAGCTTTCGTGTAGCTCAAAAAAGACTGGCGTACTTCAACCACACCTGGCGCGCTTCTCCAATCCTAGCGCGCAAGTTTCAAGACAGCGCGCAAGTCCAGATCCCCCACTTGCACGACACACACTTCTTTAACTTCAAACTTGTGCGACTCAATTCCTTTTACGCCCAAACCAATTTTGGCGTGCAAATATCAACTGTCATGTTGCTTCAAATTCTAGAGCGCAAGTGTCACCAACTCACTTGCACGACACTTCCTTCCCCAACTCCAAACTTGGGTGACCAACACCCTTTCTCGCCCAAACCACCTTGGATGCGCAGCAAACAACTGCCACACAACTTCAACTTGCGCGACCCACTACCACTTGCACGACCACTAAAACTGCGCAACAGGAGCACTGATTTTCTCTAAGTATGAACTACATACCGAATGTGGAGGGGTCAACCTTTATTTATAGGCATTTAGATACCATGCGCGATGACGCACAAGTCTTCCCTCGGTGTGCAAGTTTCGGCACTCAAGTCACTTGCGCAACCAAACATAAAACTTGGGCGCCCTTCTCCCTTTGCCATATTTTCATGTTCTGATCTTTAAAAACAAAAGGCACACAAGTTTCCTCTCCTTCAAGTCAACGACGCGCAAGTCTCTTTTCCAAAAACCACTTTTCTCCATTTATCGATTTTTAGGCCCAAAAAATTGGCAAACACTGGAAAATGGTGCCACCTTCAATACTATTATCTACTTGTTCTGTATGATCACTTTGCTGACACAAATTTTGAACTTCTAACGGGGATTGGCAATAAACACAAACCATACTCCAATTCATGCAAAGAACAACCATGGTTCCAACCTGATTAGCCTTTGCGACCGACTTGATTGTGTTATTATAACACTGAATTCAGCTTCACTACTCACAACTTGAGCTTGAAAAAATCCAAACCGAATTCAAGTATTTGTCGAGTGAGTCCAATTAGCTTGCGAGAAATCAAGGTTGTTTACAACCCTAATTTAGAGGGTCAAAGAAATAGGACATTGGATGACTTGGGATGTCATTATCTATCATTTCATTCCATCATTAAAAAAACTTCCAGACAACTATTTTATCAAATAAATTCTTCTCTGTCATTATTTTCTATCCATTTTAATAATTGGACCCATTTTTTATAGAATGTGATTGAACTGGTGAACCCAATAACATAGAACCTCAGATAAGGCCCTCTAATTCCTTCAATACCTCATCTCCTATTATAATTATTTCTTAATTTTGGTTTGGGATTTTGTGATGTTTGACTGCTTAAATATATGCATGGTTTTGTAGTCAATCTCGGATCGCGGTGCGACGCGGTGGGGTTATAGCAGGGTTATGTGCACAATCTTTAACTCAACTAATGTAGCATAGGTGCATATTCAATGGCTAAGTGTACTAGTATGGTGTTTCCAACAACGTGCTATATAATGAACATAATGAAAAATGAAGATATTATTAAATGGAACTGTTTCCCCCTTTCTTACAGGAACATGATTTGACCCATGGGGCGGTGTGGTTCTTATATATTGGGCAGTGACATGTATAGTCACAGGATACATGTATGTTTTTGTTTAGTTTTTATTTTATTTTCTTTATCACATTGACCACTTAGGTATTTTACTTCTTTCTACGGACAGAGGGTAGTGATGCTATCCAGACTAGTTGATGTAGATCACTTGTATACTATAATACCATGAGGTGTGAGTGTGAGGAAACATTGGAAGATAGAGGAGCCTTGGGGTATTCCATGAGATGGAATTGTTTTTCTAAAACATTGTGTGGGAACATTTCTGGAGTATGTTGGAGTCATGAAATAACCCCAAGTGTCTCTATGAGATAGAATAAATAACCCCAAGTGTCTACATACATCGTATCATCCTCGCATGGGTTGGCCACTCACCCAATCCTATAAAACCTATCCTAGTCTATCCTCTCAGTGACATATTATTGACTCATCTCTCAAGGATTATCCCATGCCTCGATGCACATCTCCTCATCCAACTAGACAAAGAGGATTATTCACCTTATGATTATCCTAGTCACAAAAGCACACCATGTCGAACCCATCTACATTATATTCTCAATAATACGGTCAAGAACCTCATCAAAATCATGTATTATAACCCATCCCCACTAACTAGGTTCCATCCTAAGCTAAATCACACCAAGCCTCTTGGCATTATAATGCCAATCGGTCCGAAAATACCCAATACCCACACTAGAATCTCATCCTTCATCTCTTTAGTTGAACTCTTGAATCATTAAATGGAGTAAAACCTTTCATAATACATTTTATATACTCAGAGGGACCATCCCACTCTAAGAACCTACCAAGATTCCAATCCATCCTGATAAGTATTTCCTCATCAAACGCTAGATGTACAATTTCTATACCTATCACTACAAGGCCCAATCCTTTTATGAATATTTTACTTGATATAAATCCTCATCGTTAGTGACATCAATCACATTAAAGCGTATAAATGTCAAATGAACCCTACATTCCAAGAATTATTCATGTGGACAGGCCCCATAGCAACAGGATAAGAACTAAAACCATAAATAAATATCCAAATGCATGCATCATTTTTAAATAAATATCTCAAATGTAAACATAAAAACCAAGAATAATAAGACCTCATCCCTTGTATCGAACAAAACCAAACTAAGTTTAAACTCGATCCAAATTTATTATATACCATTAATAGGAAGAGTAATTGTTAATTAATAGGAATGTACTATTTGATAGTATCATTTTGAAACATTGATCTATTTCCCATTTGCTTGCAGGAACATGATTTGACCCATTAGGCGCTGTGGTACTTATATGTTGTGCGGTGACAGGTACAGTCACAGGAGACAAGTATGTTTTAGTTTAGTTTTTATTTTATTTTCTTTATCACATTGGTCACTTAGAGATCTTTGACTGATTTCTATGGACTGAGGGTAGTTATATTTTGCGAAGGGTGCCATAAGGAGTTCAAATTGATTCAGTCCACCGGCTCTGATTCGAGGTAAGATTCTATGGTTACTACTTGTCTCGCACCTCATGTATTTGGGGATTTAGTGTTTTTGACTTCATATTATGTTTTTGGTAGGGAGTTGGATCATTTTATGTTGGTTCGGGTGGATTTGGATCTCCGCTGACAATCTAGGTATGGCTTTAATGCCATTGGTTGATTTCTCACTGGTTATGTAGCATCCTTCATGTGTTTTAAGGCTCTTAATATCCTTTGTGTAGTGTGTTGATCCTTTCTCGTTGGTTTCGAGTCGCCAAGTCAAGGGAGACTCGCCTGCGTGTGTATAGGTAAGTAAGTATATGTGTGTGGGTTCCCCCGTTATGTGTATAGTCACCCATGGAAGTGATTATGCACGTATGGGGCTAGGTGTGCCCATGTATATATATATATAAATGCATACGCAGGTGAGTGGAGACTGATATATGCATATAAGCATATGTGCAAGGATCCCCTTGCACATGCTCATGGCCATGCGGGTGTGTGCATAGGGGATAGGTGTCCTTGCATGTGTGTGATGGTGAGTATACCCAATGGAGGAGAAACAACTTTTAGTTAGAAATCTCCAAGAGCTGAAGTGGATGACTTGGTTCCACCTTGAGGTAGAGTCCCTCTCGTAGCCTCTTTAATTTAAGAATTTTTTAAATTGAATTTAGATTCTTTCTTAATTCTGCTTAATTATATTGAATTGCATATCTAGAATAAGCGTTCTTTAATATAATTGTTTCATTTGATAAATAAATTCATGTTTTTATAATAAAACCCCTCCAACAGAGGTGCGCTGTCTGTGAAAACTCACAGTGATAGTTTAAGGTGTATGATTCTTTTTCATCGTTTCGTTTCCCTTTAGAAATTGCATCATTGTGCCGCTCACTAAAACCTTCCGAAGATCTCTTTTTATAACATATTAAATATTTGATTTTTTCTATCATGTCTGTTGTGACCTTATCTTATGGTGAACCCCGTGTTGGGTGTTTTCCTGGCCTCTTGGCCACCCCTTTGGGTGTTTACCCAAGACTACATATCTAAAAACACTGATGGTGTCATTGTTTAACACCTGTCAGGATTATGGTGCTCCCCACCATAAGCTTCATCTTAACACTGTTTGGGGTGTTTTCCTGGCCTTGATGCACATCTAATTTTTTACATATATGAATTCTCCCATAATATATGTGTTGCATCCCGAGATGTTAAAACATACTCAAATTCTATTGTTCTCAAGGTGATTGAAGTTTTATTATTAGATTTCCAAGAAATGCATATACCGTTGATAAGTAATACACCTGCATAATTTTACTCTCAATCAGTAGTTTCAACTACCTAGTACCACTTTTAAAAACAACGAATATAAAATATATATCGTTATCATACCACAATCCTGGATCAAGAGTTTATTTTTTATAACATAAGATCGGTTTCTATAATGTGAAGGACAACTACATAGGATTTATTTGGAATCCTGGGTGGAAGATGCTGCCATGCGAATGTCGCTGGACCGGGCCAACATGCCACGGTCACGCCGCGGTCACGCCGCGGTCACGCCGCAGTCACACCGCGGTCACGCCGCGATCACGCCGCGGTCATGCCACGATCACGCTGTAGTAATGCCGTGATTTGACCCTGCTACAGGATGACACCCCACGACGGTTCGTAGTCCTTTATGAATTTGATGTATGATACCTAGATGGAGTTTTAGATACATTACCCATCTATAGTTAATGGGTAGGGAGGCGACGACCAGAATGTTTCCCCGCTTCCTCTCGCTCCCTTCGCTCTTGGCCGGAAGATGTTGCCCCGCGGATGTCGCTGGACCAGGACAACACGCCGCGGTCACGCCGTGGTCATGCCGCGGTCAGGCCACGGTCATGCCACAGTCACACTGCGGTCACGCCATGGTCACGCCGCAGTCACGCTGCAGTCATGCCGCGGTCACGCCGTGATTTGGCCCTACTATAGGACGACACCCCACGACGGTTCGCAGTCCTGTCAGAATTCGATGTATGATACCTAGATAGAGTTTTAGATACATTACCCACCCATAGTTAATGGGGATGGAGGCGACGATCAGAATGTTTCCCCGCCTCCTCCCGCTCCCTTCGCTCCTGGCCGGAAGATGCTGCCCCGCGGATATCGCTGGACCGAGCCAACACGCCGCGGTCACGCCATGATTTGGCCCTACTCCAGGACGATACCCTGCGACGGTTCGCAGTCTTGTCGGAATTCAATGTATGATAACTAGATAGAGTTTTAGATTCATTACTCACCCTCCTTCCTGGACCCTAGACATCCCCCCACCCTCCTCTGTGGACCCCGGACAGCCCCCCGACCCTCCTCCCTGGACCCCGGACAACCCCCCAGACAGCCCCCCCCCATCCTCCCTAGACCCCAGATAGCCCCCCGGACAGCCCCTTGGATAGCCCCCCAACCCTCTTCCCTGGACCCCGGATCCCAATCTAAGATCTCTTCAAGATTCACCCTAAATCCCAACAGAAAAGAGGGTTTTAGAGCTTCAGAAGAAGATAAGAGAAGAGTGAAAACCCTAATCGAAAAGAGGAAGCAAGGAGAGTATTAGACTCACCCGGATCTTCAATCTGCACATGAAGGCACTCCAAACTCCCAAGTGACGTGTACGAGTAAACCCCGACTCAAACTGAGGCACGGTGTGGCCGGTACCACTCAAAGTGTCTCACTTTTATTTGAAATGGACAACAGTTTAAGTGAAAACAAAAACTGGAATATGGAAAACTGACCAAACGCAATCAGATTCTGTTGATACTTTAAGAAAATGATCCATGGGTCATTTGTGATGTGTATGAGTCAACCCCGCCTCAATCTAAGGCACAGTGTGGCTGAAACCACTCAAACTGTCTCACTTTTATTTGAAATGGACATGATTTTAAGTGAAAACAACAACTGACATACGAAAAACCGACCAAACGCATTCGGATTGTGTTGATACTTTAGGAAAATGATCCATGGGTCATTTGTGATGTGTAAGAGTCAACCCCTCCTCAATCCGGGGCATGGTGTGGCCAGTATCACTCCAAGTGTATTTCTTTTGTTTAAAATGGACATCATTTTAAGTGAAAACAACAACTGACATACGGAAAACCGACCAAACGCATTCAGATTCTGTTGAAACTTTAGGAAAATGATCCGTGGGTCACTTTTGACATGTAAAAGTCAACCCCACCTCAATCTGAAGCACGGTGTGGCGGGAACCACACAAAGTGTCTCTCTTTTGTTTAAAATGAACATCATTTTAAGTGAAAACAACAACTGCCATACGAAAAACTGACCAAATGCATTCGGATTGTGTTGATACTTTAGGAAAACGATCCATGGGTCATATGTGACATGTAAGAGTCAACCCCGCCTCAATACGAGGCACGGTGTGGCCGGTATCACTCTAATTGTCTCTCTTTTGTTTAAAATGGACATCATTTTAAGTAAAAACAACTAGCATACGGAAAACCAACCAAAAGTATTCAGATTGTGTTTATACATTATAACAACTATCCATGGGTCATATGTGACGTCTATGAGTCAACCCCGCCTCAATACGAGGCGCAGTGTGGGCGACACCACTCAAAGTGTCTCACCTTTATTTGAAATGGTCATCATTTTTAGTGAAAACAACGACTGACATACGAAAAACCAACCAAACACATTCAAATTCTATTGAAACTTTAGAAAAATGATCCATGGGTCATATGTAACATTTAAAAGTCAAACCCGACTCAATCCAAGGTGCGGTGTGGCCGACACCACTCAAAGTGTCTCTCTTTTGTTTAAAATGGACAACATTTTAAGTGAAAACAACAACTCACATACGGAAAACTGACCAAACACCTTTAGATTCTGTTGAAACTTTAGGAAAACGATGCATGGGTCATATGTGACGTGTACGAGTCAACCCCGCCTCAATCCGAGGCGTATTGTGGCCGGTATAACTCTAACTGTCTCTATTTTGTTTAAAATGGACATCATTATAAGTAAAAACAACTGGCACACGAAAACTGACTAAACGTATTCAGATTGTGTTGATACTTTAGAACAACTATCCATGGGTCATATGTGAAGTGTATGAGTCAAAACCACCTCAATCCGAGGCACGGTGTGGCCGACACCACTCAAATTTTCTCTCTTTTGTTTCAAAAGGACATCATTTTAAGTGAATACAACAACTAACATACGGAAAAATGACCAAAGTCATTCGGATTATGTTGAAACTTTAGGAAAATGATCCATGGGTCATATGTGACATGTAAAAGTCAATACTGCCTCAATATGAGGGCCGGTGTTGCCGGAACCACTCAAACTGTCTCACTTTTATTTGAAATGGACAATATTTTAAGTGAAAACAAAAACTAGCATACCGAAAACCGACCAAATGCATTCGGATTGTGTTAATACTTTATAAAAACAATCCATGGGTCCTTTGTGACATGTAAGAGTCAACCCCGCCCTAATCTGGGGAATGATGTGGCAAGTATCACTCCAAGTGCATTCCTTTTGTTTAAAATGGATATCATTTTAAGTGAAAACAACAACTGACATACAAAAAACCGACCAAATGCATTCAGATTCTATTTACACTTTAGGAAAATGACACATGGGTCATATGTGACGTGTAAGAGTCCACCCCGCTTCAATCCGAAGTGCAGTGTGGCCAGCACCACTCAAAGTGTCTCTCTTTTGTTTAAAATGAACATCATTTTAAGTGAAAACAACAACTACCATATGAAAAACTAACCAAATGCATTTTGATTCTATTGAAAATTTTGGAAAACGACCCATGGGTCATATGTGACGTGTAAGAGTCAACCCTACCTCAATCCGAGGCGCAGTTTGGCCTACACCACTCAAAGTATGTCTCTTTTGTTTAAAATAGACATCATTTTAAGTGAAAACAACAACTGACATACGAAAAACTGACCAAACACATTCGTATTCTGTTGAAACTTTAGGAAAATGATCCATGGGTCATATGTGACGTGTAAAAGTCAATCCCGCCTCAATTTGAGGCATGGTGTGGCCGGTATCACTTTAACTTTCTCTCTTTTGTTTAAAATGGACATCATTTTAAGTAAAAACAACTGGCGTACGGAAAACCAACCAAACGTATTTGGATTGTGTTGATACTTTATCACAACAATTCATGGGTCGTATGTGACGTGTACTAGTCAACCTCGCTCCAATCCGAGGTGCGGTGTGGCTGGTTTCACCATTTATGTACTACTTTCAAAGGTCCAAAAAATCCATCTTGATGTCACACACCCAAAATCACACATAGCCTACTTGGCCTATCTCATCTTCTGATGCATTTATCTAAGACTAATTTTACTTCTGAATTAATCACACATTTATTCCTTTCATTTTCTCATCTGCTTCCAGAGCCTTAAACACCATATTTTATTCTTATTTCTTGCAAAGTATTTTCAATTTAACATTTCATAATTTCTTCCGGTGATTACTACACCATGTTTTTTCCATATTTTTTTTATTGAAACTCTCTTCATAAGGTGAAGTTAACCTTACATTCATTAGGAATCAATCTTATGGAATCAATCTTAAGGAAATTTTCAATTTGTTAAGGTGTTCTATTCTTTAGATCATCCTATTTTCTTCAAATTTTAATGACCATAGTTTCTCAGTATTTATAAAACCTTCAAAAGTAAAGTGTGTGACTTCTAGTTAGTCTATTAACCAAAAGAGTCCCAATTTTGGGATGGTTTGAAGACGGATGAAATCATTGGGGAGAAATATGTTTGTCCCCCTTTCTGTGGAGTCCATTTATCTCGGTGGTTTCGAACTCACCAAACAGATTCATTCCATTTCTTTCAGTGTTCCTATGACTTTCACTGGAATCAAGATCCTCCGAACGCTTCACTTTGGATGTTTCGAAACCTCCTTTATGTTTTGTGTGGATTGAGGTCGACCAGTGGGTTAGCGATCTGGTCCTTCATCTCTGACCTACAGATATGGTATTTTTGGCTTGGATCTTGGAAAAAAAGAGGCATACCATGCAGGTTCACAGAACATGGAAGAAGAGGAGGCCTAGAAGGAGGGTGATGTCGGCAGAGCCATTTCCAAGGGAGTTCCCCTTCAGAAAAGATTCTTAGATCTAGGTGAAGGGCCTTCAAATGATGATGATTCATGGAGTGGAAAAGGGTTGGTAACAGAAATCCCAAGAAGGCTGGGAATTTTAAAAAGGAGAAATCTTTAGTGATTCAAGAAGGAGAAATTGAACCTTCTAAGAATTATCAGACTTTATTAGAGTAATAGGATGAGAAACCAACATTTTTCTACTAGAATGGAATGAATAAAGGAAAGAAATTGGCCATTGAATTTGATGATCGCCTAGTTACTATTAACCAACCAGTTTATTTAATATATCTCCAAAATTTCCTTTGGATTTTAAATCTCTCCAACTATTGGCTTCTCAACATTTATCAAACCTTTTGTAAACAGTTATCTTTAAACTATTAACACTTTGTATTTAACTTAAAGACCAGTTTAACAATAATTTTGTATCTTGGAGAGGTGCAGGTTTTCAGTTTTACAGGTTGGGGTTTATAGGTTGGGAAATATATTGGAGAGGTACAGGTTTATAGTTTTACAGGTTGGGGTTTACATCTTTGGGAAATATATTTTGTATCTTGGGGTTTATAGTTTTACAGGTTGGGGTTTACAGGTTGGAGAGGTGCAGGTTTATAATTTTGCAGGTTTATAGTTTTACATGCAGGCTGTCCAGTTTTGGGGATATAAGATGTATACCAACGGTTCTGCAAACCATTGGTATACAGAGTATGCTGGACAGAGTATGCCAATGGTTTAGAACCATTGGTACACAGGACATAGTATGCCAACGATTTTGAAACCATTGGTATACAGGTATTCCAACGGTTCTGAAACCGTTGGTATACTACGGGTTGGAATAAAATGTATACCAAAGGTTTTAAAACCATTGGTATACCCACCAGTACCAACGGTTCATCAACCGTTGGTACATATATATACCAACGGTTTATGTAGAACCGTTGGTATAGATTAATTTAAGACCATATATGCCAACGGTTCTCTAGGAACCGTTGGTATAAAGCTACTGCCACACCTCACACACCAACAGGTTGTGAAACTGTTGGGAAATACTATCCCAACGGTTTCAGTGGATATCCCAATGGTTTAAAACAGTTGGGAATGATGGAATTTCCAGTAGTGTGAATCCGGGCTATCAGATCTCGCCGCGCGCGATTTGGGATGTTAATTTTGAGCTAGCGCTCGATCCTCAGTGGCCGTAGTTTATTCCCATGTTTTTGTGTGCCGTCCAATCTGAATCAAATCTAATCTCAGATGTCTGAGACATTTTAAAGTTCCGCATCGCCCTGAGCCGTTGGATCTCATACGTTCTAATCGCGACCGTCCATCCTTTTAAATCTTGCGGACGCACCCCAACCATTGGATCAAGGCCATATCAGATCCTGACCGTCCATTCATTTTCCATTTCATCTCTTCCCATGGAGTCTTCTTCTCCTCCTTTGCGTGCGCTGCACCAATAACCCTATCTCTTTCCTCTTCATTTTCTATACCCGTGACCCCACTAGCCCCCTCCTTTCACATGTTTTCCACAAGAACTTTCCCTCGGTCTTTTAATAAACCATATAGGGCTCGGTTTTCTAGTAGTATCATTAAATAATTCATCATATTTTATACATAATATAGTTTATAAACAACCGGGTTGCACCCATTCCCTCGGTTGTCCCTACTTCTCCTCAAACCTCAGCAAGTCTCCTTCAACATTTTTCTGATCCACTCCTCCTCAAACCAAGGTAGGGGAACTTATATTGCCTTGTATATTGTGTTTGAAGTTTATATACTTATATAAATATGTATAATCTTATATATATATATGTACATCCCTGCAGTTTGGATAGGAATTCCTCTTATACCCGATTCCATGACTTCTGGATTTCGGGTCTATGTGGTATTTTCAAACCCGAAGGACAATTCTTCATCTCATACAAAACTTGTTAAATCCCTTGTATATTCAGTTATATATATATATATATATATATATATATATATAACCATACAGTTTTATAAAAACCACTACTGTCTGGTTTTAAGACTTCTAAAACTTTGGGTTTCAGAGTTAAAGAATAATTTTTAATAACGCAAGGAATTATATTTTATATAAAACACACACACACACACACACATATATAGAGTATTCATAGTCATATATAATTAAATATTTTATATAATACTCACTTTTTGGACCGGATATAAGTATTTTAACACTAAGCATCAAAGGTTAATTTATGTTTTTGATAAAAAAGTGCATGTCAGATAACTTTGGCGTAAGACCCATATGTGTACTCTGTTATAAATGTGGGATATACATGATTTAATTAGAATATATATATATATATACACGAGTATTTTAATATATAAACCTTTTAAATTTCACTCTATGGTTTTAAATTCAATGACTCCTGTTAATTTTAAGTCACATGGGTGTTATTAGATTTTTGGTTCAAACCTTCGATACATAATGCATTTTCGGTTTTGTGAATAGATATGTATACATATAAACTTGGATCCTCAATTTTTTAAAGTTTTTCCCAAGGAATTCTAAGAAAGAATAAAAATGTTGTTTTCAAAATATGTTTGGTTTTTGTTTAAAACACTACTCTTCATATACACCCAATTGTATGAACAATTTACACAAACCTTAATTATGGATATTCCAAATATTATACTTATGTTGTGCTTAGTAATTGTGGAGAGTACATGGGTATAATATTTGGAGTTTTGAAACTTTTATATTCATATGTATGAATTACTTATTTTCATATTAAATGGTGTTAGTTTTGGTTGAATCTCATACTTTCCATTTTTAGCCTTACATTTACCATTGAGATATGTTATACCAAAGCATTTCAATAATAAATGTATGACCATATATCAGTTTAATACCCCACCTGAAATATTTACTTTATCTTTTAATTGATTATGCATCCAGGTGAGATTCTAATATGTATTGATTAATAAAGTCTTAGAATTTTAGGGTTATCATTATGTGTAACAAAACTTTTATTTCTTTTACTGCATTAGTTGTCATCAAACATTCCATAATCTTCTCATCATACTCATCAGTCAATGACATAGCCATGCAGTTGATAGTTATGTAATTAATACTTATATTCCTGATTCACTATATATATATATAAATTCTAATGAATGTAATTAGAACTCTTATGACCTTTTATGGAATTATGAATTAAATTATTCAAAGTGGTATGGGACACCTTGAAAAATATAAAATGAGAAAATTAAATATTCAAAATGGTATGGGACATTTTGAATATACGACCCTTTGTGGAATTTGAGGAATGTGTAGAATCAGTATAACGGGTTGGGGACCGGTTAGTGAAATCCCCTCGACGCATCGATAGTTCTCATGAGACAACTAGGTCATGGCACGAGGCCATTGACATTTTAGAGTCTTGACACGAGGTCTTAACATGGTCTGATATTATACATCCCTTCATTATGTTTATTATAATTAATTAACCAAGTGGATATTCGACTAGTAGAATATCCATGGTTAAGAGCCAGTACTTATGAGTATCATAAAAAGTAAATTCTTATGGCATGACATTGGTTTAACACTCAGTGATTTAGTAACCAGTGTATGAAATTGAAGTTATTACCTTTATGAACAACTCTGATTATGTATTTCTCTTAGTTGTACTTGCATATTTATATGTCATACTTATTTAGAATATCTTTTACTTACAAATTTGAATGAGCATGCCTATAATTGAATCATGTTCCCTTGTAATCCTGTTAGTATGCTTTTAATTGTGCACTTTTATTTCTTAGAAAATTGTTATGATATGTTATATGTGTTACAACATTTCTTAAGAAAAATGTTTTATGGAATGTTTTAAATAATGTTTTCAAAAGTTATATTTGGTATAGTATGTTATTTTAAAATCCCTTACTGGGCATTCGTATGCTCACCCTATGTTTTTGTAATAAATTTTTCAGGTGACAGTTTTCAACTGAAGAAGCATGTCAGAAGTAGCTGGTTTCCTAGAACCTAAACCGAATCAATCCTCAATATGGGACATGATGTGTGAAATATGAGTTCATGTTTTGTTATAAATTTACACATCATGTTTCAAGGCACCGACTCTGGGTATTCTAGGGTCGGTCTATCACACTCAGAGTGTCTGTAGTTCCACGTTGCAAGACCACTGGGGGAATTGGACGTTGAGTGCTTCCTCAGAGAGTTTGTACTTACTATTACGAGACCATAGGGGGAATTGACCGTGAGTGCTTCCTCAGAGAGTATATATTAAGATGAACTAGAGGGGTTAGACTATGAGAACTTTCCGGAGGGTTGCTTGAGATTTTTTAGTTGTTTATTTATTAAAGGTAAATGAATGTAGTTGAAACTGTAGGATTGTTTACTTTTGAGTACTTCATTGTTTATTACGTCATTTTTCATATTGCTTGCCACATATATTCACTGATAGTTAGGCATTGATCTTTGTATCGTTACATACTGGGATTCATATCACACCCTATTTGGGTCATGCTTTTGGTCCCAAATAGAATATATTGTTGCAGGTATAGATAAGGGTAAGTGCCCTTTTACTTTAGGTACTTGATTGTTGTGGAGCTGGAGAGCATGAGACCAAGATGAGGCTTGTGATACTATTGGAGTTTTTACTTGTTTTTAATTTTTTTACTTTGGTTTAGTACTGTACTGTATTCCAGCATTGTGACTTATTTGGATGCTTTCCTAGATATTGTGACATGCATCATTATTTATATATATCCTCCAGTTGTTTATCTACTTGCAGTCTTCCACTGTTCACTGTTGTATGTTATTATTATTGGTTCCGCTAGTGTTATCTGTTTGTTTCTGCTGTGTTACTCTGCCAATGAGGGAATATTTTCCCCACTATCACACCTAAGGACCTCGCTGCTAGTCGACAGCCTCTGGCATTTGGGGAAATGCGCTTAAGGCCATGTGACCAACCGGGTATGGGGCAACTCTGGGCAGTACCCAGAACCGGGACGTTACAAAGTGTCATCAGAGGATTCTTTTCTTCTTGAATTAATGTTTGGAGCCTATATCTAGGGATAGGAAGGAATATGTAGTTGGTAACAATATGTGCCTGGGAGTAGCTAACCTGTGTACAAGGAAAATCTAATTTACCTCTATTATTGATTTTTTTTTTCTGGTTTTGTAATTTTACATTCAATTTGATTTCACCGTTGGGTGATTCACATGTCTTTTGTTATTATCATTGATATTATTGAGGTTCTATTTATGTTGAAACCCAATGAGATGAGGATATGCCATCTCATGCATCATATAGGCACTTTCTAGAGATCACATGTCATGCATTCTTATCATGCCATTTAGGGTGAATTATTGATTGCATGTTGTTGTGATAGATGTTGTGCTACATATGCATGTTGTTGTGATAGATGACTTTCTAGAATACCTGAAATTTGATAGGGTATTGCTTATTATGTAAGGTTTTTTATGAATGAGTGTCAAACTTTGGTCCCTGAGGTGTTATGGGCCCTCATGGATCGGAATTTGGTAGATCATGTATTTATTGCACTGTTATACCTTATGGTATATAGAAATATGATTCCAAACATTGATTCTTAGGGAGTATGGGCCCCCACAGATTAGAATTTGGTACTTTAATGCCTGTTTCAGTGTTTTCATGGGCTTTCAGAGTAGTTTCGGAGCCTTACTATCCAGGAAAACCTAGAATACACAGTGTGTATTGATGAATAAATTCCATGTGTCATTATTTTCGAGAGGGACCAACTTTTAATAAGTATATGCTATGTACTATATATACACACTGTGTATTATATATACACGCCGTGTAGTCTTTAACTGTGTGACTGGATGTGTGAGTAGAAACACGAAGTTGGGAAACCTTTGGTGGAACACACCGTGTGCCTGACGTACATGCCGTGTTGTATAGACCATGTGTTCGGCCGTGTGACTAACGACACAGGTGTATGAAAACTAGGTAGTACACACCGTGTGTAGATTGAACATGCCGTATAGAGTCAAATATGTCCCCTACCGTGTGACTAGTGATACAGGTCGGTGGATTCCTTCTAGGACACGTCGTGTCTAGAAAAAAACATGCCCTGTAGTCTTGTCCTAAGAGAATCGTGTGGGTTAGTCATGCAGGGGAAATCAGGTAGGGGGAAAGGATTCAAATACACGCCGTGTATGAGGATGAACATGCCGTGTGTTTGGGGTGTCACATGAATAATGTTGGAAGGAGAACATTTCCATGTAAAGGCTTAAGGGAACACGCCATGTAGGGGGTCATAGAATCCGTGTATTCATGTTTTGAAGAACCTGAATGCTTTCTTTATCCTATTCCCTTCTTGTACGTATAAGTTTTAGTCCCTGATAATCTTTATCTAAGGCATGCGCTTGACCTAGTAGAGTCATGCCACCACGACGTCCTCTATTTGTATGCTAGATATAGGGCAGTGAACAGACACTGGACATGGTAGATCAGAGACTACTAGCAGATCCATGCCTGTCTTGGCACCGACCATTATCCCAGATACAGGTGGTGATGCACAGTTCTGAGAGGGATTCACGAGGTTTATGCAGAACTTTAGGGGAGCATTGCATCCTACATTGTCTATGGAAGAGTTGACATGTGTCTTTCAGCAGTAACATCCTCCCACCTTCTCAAGGGAAGGAGGACCTCAGGCTACAAAGTCATGGTTAGAATCCATGCTATCAATGTTCGAGCATCTGGATACACCTCCAGAGAGGAGGGTGAAGCTCTCTACTTACATGCTTCTGGATTACTCCAAGAGATGGTGGGATGTGATCTCACAGGCGGGATGCTAGCAGGTTATGGTTTGGGATGAGTTCCAGCATACCTTCTACGATTACTTCTACCTGAAGAATTTGAGGGATGATCAAGCATGAGAGTTCATGATTTTAGAGTAGGTTACTCTCTCTATCATGGAGTATTATTCTCACTTCACATAGCTGCACCACTTCACACCCATTCCAGGGGGTGATAAGTTATTCCTGGCAAGGAAGTTTAAGGATGGACTCAGGCATGACATCCAATCTCAGCAGAACATCTTTAGGTTTACTTCCATAACTTCCATAGTCAACCAGGCACTGATCACAGAGTGCAACCTGAGGGATTCTGGAGCAGTGAGCTAGGGATTCTTGACATCTGGAGTTGGTACCCTTCTGAATGATAGTAGGAAGCACCGTAGGGAGTCTACATGTGGAGATCCAAGTAGGCGGAATACTTCCTATGGTGTCCAGGTGGTATTATAATAGTGTGGCAAGAGAGGGAATATGAGGCCACATTGCCCGAGAGACCCAGTGGAGTGCCGATCTTGCGGTAATATGGGTCATATTCAGCGTTTCTATTAGATTTTCTCACCAACAGCTGGAGATATGGGTTCTATTTCGACTCTTCGTACTAGAGCAGGACCACCAGTCCCAAATTAGTCAGGGAACTGGAGTTCTTCAGGCTATTCAGGTTGAGGTGGAGGTTGTGGCCGTGGTGGTCATCCATAGGGTTTTTGACAGCCATAGGGTGGATTAGCTCAGGGATCACATACATCTTCATAGGGTCATATCACATGACAAGATTTTGTGCTGGAGCAGACCCAGCAGGAGAAGGATCCCAAACACTCTAAAATTATAGGTACAGTTCTAGTTTTCTCAATTTTAGATTCTGTACTTTTCGATATAGGGGATTCCCATAGTTTCATATCTGTTGCTGTTTTGCAGAGCCTTGGGATCTATATCTTTACCTCTGCTGATATATTGATTCTAGACACTCCATTGGGGATTATAATGGCTAATGTGCGTAGTGCAAGGAGTTCCCTCTTGAGGTTGGTGGGTGTAACTTCTTATGGGACCTTTATGTCTTAGATATGATGGGCTATGACATCATTATTGGAATGGAATGGTTAGTTCCCATCAAGGTTGTTGTCGATTTCTATTGCCATAGGGTGAGTTTCACATCACTAGAGGGTAGATCATTTCTTCATAAGGGTGAATGAGATGTCTAGGCAAGTAGAGCGGGACCCGAGGATCATGGTTTGGGAGGAGTTATAGCCCAGATTGCTAGTCTATATCTGGATGACCAGGGGACTTCACCGATGGACTTTCCTCTAGTGGTCGATCATTTTAGGGATGTCTTTACAAAGGAATTTTTAGGTTTTCCTCCAGAGATAGAGGTATACTTTTCTATTGATCTTGTTTCAGGAGTAACTGGTGTCCATTACTCCTTATAGGATGGCTACACTAGAGTTAGAGGATCTCAAGAAATATTTAGAGGAGTTACAGGAAATAAGTTTCATCAGACCCAATACTTCTCCTTGGGGTTCACCTATCCTATTTGTGAAGAAGGTGGACGGTACCCTCAGACATTGTGTGGATTATCGAAAGCTGAACTAGTTGATGGTCAAGAACCGATATCCCTTACCAAGGATTGATGATCTATTTGATCAGCTTCGAGGATCTCGAGTATTCTCGAAGATTGACTTAAGTTTCGGTTATCATCAGTTGCGCATTAGACCATTCGATATACCTCTTATAGCCTTTGATAGTAGGTATGGTCTATACGAGTATGTGGTTATGCCATTCGGTCTCACGAATGCACCTATATTTTTCATGGAATTGATGAACCGTGTGTTCCATCCGCACTTGGATTCTTTCGTGGCAGTCTTTGTGGATGATATCTTGGTTTACTCTCACACTCGACACGACCATTCCACACATCTTAAGATCATTTTAAGTACACTAAGAGAGCATCAGTTATATGCTAAGCTCTCAAAATTCCACTTCTGGATAGACCATATTCACTTTTTGGGTCATGTTATCTCAGAGAAAGGAGTATCTATAGACCCAGAGAAAGTGAGGGAAGTAGTTTCTTGGGATCATCCAAAGAACGTCTTTGTGGTACGGTGTTTTCTAGGGCTGCGTGGTTACTACAAACATTTCATATAGTACATTTCATGCTTAGTAGAGCCACTGACGGGCTTGACTATGAAGGGAGTGAAGTACCTGTGGACAGATTTCTGCGATTTATCCTTTCAAGAGCTAAAATAGATGTTAACTTCAGAACCGATACTAGTTTTTCTAGATCTAGGAAAGATCTATACTGTTTACTATGATGCTTTAGGTATCAGGCTGGGAGCAGTGCTTATGCAGGGGGAAAGGATTCATTGCGTACGAGTCTCGGTAGTTGAGGCCACATGAGAGGAATTACCCAACACGCGATCTTGAGTTGACTATAATTGTTCATGCATTACGCTATTGGAGACATTATCTTTTGGGAGATCATTTTGTGGTTTTCACCGACCACAAAAGTATCAAGTAAATATTTACTCAGCGCGATCTGAATTTGAGACAACGAAGGTGGGTTGAGTGCCTTCAGTCCTTTGAATTTGAGCTTGCCTATATGCCTGGAAAAGGCAACGCAGTGGCCGATGCGTTAAGCAGGAGGACTCAGATACAGGCAGTTCAGGAGGCCAACAGTGTGTGGATACTTATGGATATGTTCTTTGAGATGTATTTGAAGGTGCATGATAGATAGGGAGAAATGTTTATTTATTCTGTAGCTGTTACCTACACTCTACTTAAGTGAGTGAGAATGAGGCAACTATCAGATGCTGAAGGCCTAGTCCTATGGGAGAGTGTTTCAGGAGAGGACCCTATTCTTGGATGGACCATAGGCGAGGATGAGATCTTGTGCTTTCATGGGCGAGTATGGGTGTCAGTAGACATATGCGAGGAGCTGATGTGAGATTTCCATTCTTCAGTTTGGGCAGTTCATCTTAGTGTCACGAAGATGTATAGAGATCTACACCATCAGTATTGGTGGCCATGAATGAAGAGAGATGTTACTGGTTTTGTGATGAGGTGTTCCACCTGTCAGTAGGTGAAGGCAGAGCATTAGCAACCAACAGGGCTTTTGCATAAGTTACCCATTCCTGAGTGTAAGTGGAATGATTTCGCGATGGACTTTGTGATGAGCTTACCAAAGTACCCTTAATGTAATGATGTAGTTTGGGTTGTCGTTAAAAGACTCAGAAAGGTTGCACACTTCTTACCGATCAAGGAGACCTTCAGGGTTGATGAATTGGGAAGGTTGTACATTCGAGAGATTGTATGTTTACATGGGGTTCCACACTCTATCATTTCAGATAGGGACACCCGTTTTACTTCTTGGGTTTGGCAGGGACTATAGAAGGCTCTTGGTAAATAGGTACTTCTGAGTACAACTTACCATCCCCAGACAGATGAACAGTCTGAGCATACTATAGAGGTGCTGGAGGACATGCTTCGAGCATGCGTCCTAGATTTTTTAGGTTCTTGGGAGAAGCACATACCTCTGGTGGAGTTTTCCTACAATAATAGTTTTCAAGAAACTATTTAGATGTCACATTATGAGGACGGTAGGCCATGACAATCACCCCTATATTGGATGGAGGTAGGAGAGGTAGCTATGTTGGGACCTTGTCTTGTCCAATAGACCACAAAGCAGATAGAGTTGATTCGGAAGAGGATGACTATTGCACAGTCACAACAGAAGTCTTATGTTGATCGACGGAGATGACCTTTGGAGTTCGAGGTCAGAGATAAGGTTTTTCTACGTTCCACACCGAGGTTGGGACACAAGAGAATAAGGAGATAGGGTAAGCTTTCACTGAGATATGTCAGGACATTTGAGGTTTTGAAGAGAGTCTGACCTTTTGCCTATCGGTTGTAGTTACCTTAGAGGTAGCAGGCTACGCACGACGTCTTCCACGTTTCCCAACTACGACGTTACTTCTCAGACTTGTCTCATGTTTTTCAACCTGAGGAGGTTGAGTTGGAGGTGGATAAATCATTCGATGAGCATCCTATTCATATTTTTGATCACAAAGTGAAAGTTCCCCATGGCCGGTCTATTCCTCTAGTATGGGTACTATGGTAGCATGGGAGAGTACTTGATGAGACTTGGGAGAGGGAGACTGATATGCGATCGTAGTGGCTGGAGATGTTTGAGGAATCTTCTTCGCCACCTTGTTAGGGAAATTTGTGGACAAATTACTTTAATGGGGGAAGTTTGTAAGATCCCAGATCTTCTTTCAGGTATGGATCTTGTATTCTCGCATTTTTGAGAAAAGAGGAGTTTCTGGAAATTTAAGGAGTACACACCGTGTACTTAGGAGTACACGCTGTGTACCTGGTTCCCATAAGTAGCAATGTACTGGTCGTGTAACAGCTGAATACATGGCCGTGTAACAGCCGAATACATGGCCGTGTGGGGTGACCTGGAGACCACCTAAAGCGGGGCCTAGTAAATTAATATAAACGCTGTGTATTTTTAAAGTACACGTTGTGTATTTTTATTTTTATTTGATAAATAAGACCGGGGTCATGTCTCGTTCACAAAAAAACACTTCTTATAACTTTGTCTTACCCAAGATAGACTGGAGATTGCGATTCTTCTCCAAGGCCTCAATCAACCATTCGTTCTCTTAATCAACCACTATCAATTGCATTAGAATCACCACAATGAGTTCTTCCTTCTTCTCGAGCCTCATCCCTCGATTTCTCCTCTTCCATGAGATATTCTTGGTTGAAAGTTTTAGACATTTTTGTAGATCTATGACATTATAGGTCAAATCAAAGGCTGAGATTCAACTATATCGATCGTACAACGTCGAGGTAGGTGGTTTGTGCCTTTATGTAGTTTGTATTTGAATTATATGTGCAAAATTTCCCAATACCCTAATTCGGGGTATTGTGTGTTTAAGTAATTTAACCTTGTTAATGACTGATATGATTTTTTTGCTTGAGTAGGGATGTTAGATTATAAATAGGGTTTATTTACCTTTCTATGGATGTGTTTTCTCATGGTTGAACTCATATTGGCCGTTGGGTCTAGTTTTGCCTATTAGGCTGCTCTGGTTTCCATTCCTAGTGCTGTTAGGATGGATGGATTTTATCTAATTTTCTTGTGACATGATTTGTAGCTATTTAGCCAAGTAGTATATTGTGATTTACCATGGCTGCTAGGTATTGTTTGTGCATGATTAACTTACACAGGGCTCTGGGAACTAGTGTAGTTAGACCATCAGGGGAATGGATGCTGAGGGATGCCCCAGAGTGTCTGTTATACTTTTTACATTGCGAGACCATAGGGGGGATGGACTTGTGTGCTCCATTAGTGTGTCTGTAGTTCCACGTTGCGAGAACACAGAGGGAATTGGATGTTTAGTGCTTCCTTAGAGAGTCTGTAGTTACCATTACGAGACCACAAGGGGAATTGATGGTGAGTGCTTCCTCATAGAGTCTCTGTTAAGCTAAACCAGAGGGGTTAGATTGTGAGAGCTTCCTAGAGGCTTGCTTGATATTGTTTGGTTGTTTATTTAATAAAGGTAAATGAATGTAGTTGAAACTGTAGGATTGTTTACTTTTGAGTACTTCCTTGTTTATTACTTCATTTTTCATACTTTCTGTCATATATATTCACTGACAGTTAGGCACATATCTTTGGGTGGTTGCCTATTGGGATTCATATCACACCCTATTTGGGTTGTGATTTTGGTCCCAAATAGATTATACTATTGCAAGTATAGATAAGGGTAAGCTCCCTTCTACTTCATGTACTTGATTGCTGTGGAGTAGGAGAGCATGAGACCAAGCTAAGGCTTGTGATGCCTTTGGAGTTGTTTACTTGTTTTTTCCTTTGTACTTTGGTTTAGTACTCTTATCTAGAATTGTGAATTGTTTGGATGCTTTTCTAGATATTGTGACATGAAACATTATTTATATATATGCTCCAGCTGTTTATCTACTTGCAGTCTTCCACTGTTCACTTTTGTATGTTATTATAACTGCTTCCACTATTGTTATGTATTTGTTTTCACTGTGTTACTCTTCCAATGAGGGCATAGTATCACCACTATCACATCCAAGGCCCTCGTTGCTAGTCAGAAGCCTCTGGAGTTCAGGGAAATGCACTTGAGGCCATATGACCAAATGGGTACGGGGCACCTCTGGGAAGCACCCGGAACTGGGACGTTACAAACACTACTGGAAATAGAGCCTATACCAACACTTTGTTCCCAACTGCTTAGAGAACCCATTGGAAAAAAGAACATATGCCAATGGTTTAATAGAACCATTGGCATAGGCTATTTTATGTTGGGTTTTCCCAATGATTTAAGAAAACCGTTGGGAAAGAGATGTATTACCCACGGTTTTTATTAACCGTTGGGAAAAATTATACCCAATTTAGGGCTCCCTCCCTTGTGACATTTCATCCCCACGCACTCCTCCCCTCCCCGACCTTAACCTACCCTCGGCCTCTGCCTCCACCTCCAGACCTCCGCCTCCACCTTCGCCTCCACCTCCGCCTCCCGACCCCCACCCTCTCCGCCGGCGATGTTCCACTTCCCCTATCGGCTCCTTCTCAGACGACGATGTCCCCCTCCCCTCTCAGCTCCCGGAGAAGTTCCCCCTCCCCTCTCATATCCCTCTCTTGGCGACATCCGAGCTCAATCTCCTACTCTGACATCCCCCGACCCCCTCTCCAGTCGCGCGCGAGACCACCCCATGGCCGAACACCCCGCAGGATGTCCCCCTCTCTCGGCTCCCTCTCCTCCCGCCTGGGAAATAATATTGTCGGGGCCGACCCCTGCCCCCAAGATCTAGAGTAGCTATGGTGGAGTTAAATCTGGCTGGCTTTCATCTTTAGCTGACTGGGAGGTCTCAGCCTTGGCTTTGGGGAGCTTCTTCTTCTATTGGTACTATTGTAATGGGTGCAATGTTTGCTTCTTCCCTACATTTCTAGTATCTACATTTTTTCCACTGTAAAAAAATGAATTTTTTGTTGTTTTAGTGTTGTTTAATCCACAAAGATCATTTCTGTTATATCTGTAATGATCATTATAGGCCACAATAGGTGTCCCTGAAGATGAGATAATGTGTGCAGAGCTTCTGGATGCTAGAGAAACTCAACAATGTTCCTTGTGGGAGAGAACCCTCTAAACTCACCAGGGATGCTGTGGATAGATGCCTCACATGTCAAAGAGATAACCGGGTGTTATTTATGGATATGTCTCCATGACTCCCATCTTACCGTCATTTATGTTTGAGAGATTTTATACAATGGAATGTAACTTAATTGAATGGTTCAGTTATGGTGAAATGAAATGGTTTTATTATACTCAATGCTCGATCGAGCATCAATTTACCAGCTCGACGTCAAGCTTGATCGAGCTACTCAATTAGGCTCGACTTGTTTTGATTAAGATGTTTTATCATAATTTTAATTACAAGATCTTTCTTGAATTCGAGCTCGATCTTGAAATTAAATAACCATATATTGAGTAAAAATAACATGTTAAAATATTAGATTCTTGATTAGCCTACACGACCAACTTGATTGTGTTATTATAACACTGAATTTGGCTTCACTACTCGCAGATTGAGCTTGAAAAAATCCGAACTGAATTCAAGTATTTGTTGAGCGAGTCCAATTAGCTTGCGAGCACTAAAGGTTGTTTACAACCCTAATTTAGAGGGTCAAAGAAATAGGAAAATTGGATGACTTGGGATGTCATTATCTTTCATTTCATTCCCTCATTAGAAAAAACTTCCAGACAACTATTTTATCTAATAAATTCTTTTCTCTCATTATTTTCTATCCATTTTAATCATTGGCCCCATTTGTTACAGAATGTGATGGAACTGGTGAACCTAACAACATAGAACCTCAGATAAGGCCCTCTAATTCCTTCAATACCTGCTCTCCTATTAGAATTGTTTCTTAATTTTGGTTTGGTATTTTGTGATGTTTGACTGCTTAAATATACGCATGGTTTTGTAGTTAATCTCGGATCACGGTGCGACGCGGCGAGGTTATAGCAGGGTTATGTGCACAATCTTCAACTCAACTAATGTAGTATAGGTTCATATTCAATCGATACGTGTACTAGTATGGTGTTTCCAACAACTTTCTATATAAAAAACATAATGAAAAATGAAGAGATTATTAAATGGAGCTATTTCCCCATTGCTTGTAGGAACATGATTTGAACCATGGGGTGGTGTGATTCTTATATATTGGGTAGTGACATGTATAGTCATAGGATACATGTATGTTTTTGTTTAGTTTTTATTTTATTTTCTTTATCGCATTGTCCACTTAGGTATTTTACTTCTTTCTACGGACAGAGGGTAGTGATGCTATCCTGAATAGTTGACGTAGATCACTTGTATACTATAATACCATGAGGTGTGAGTGTGAGGAAACATTGGAAGATAGAGGATCCTTGGGGTATTCCATGAGATGGAATTGTTTTTCTAAAATATTGTGTGGGAACATTTCTAGAGTATTTTGGGGTCATGAAATAACCCCATGTATCTCCATGAGATAGCATAAATAACCCCAAGTGTCTCCAAGCGTCTCCATAAATCGTATCATCCTCACATGGGTTGACCACTCACCCAATCCTATCAAACCTATCCTAGTCTATCCTCTCAGTCACATAGTCTAGACTCATCTCTCGAGGATTATCCCATGCCTCGATGCACATATCATCATCCAACTAGATAAAGAGGATTATTCACTATATGACTGTCCTAGTCACAAAATCACACCATGTCGAACCCATATACATTATATTCTCAACAATCCGGTCAAGAACCTCATCAAAATCATGTATTATAACCCATCCCCACTAACCAGGTTCTATCCTAAGCTAAATCACACCAATACTCTTGGCATTATAATGCCAATCTGTATGACAATACACAATACCCACACTAGCATCTCATCCTTCATCTCTTTAGTTGAACTCTTGAATCTTTAAATGGAGTAAAACCTTTCATAATACATTGTATATACTCAGAGGGACCATCCCACTCCAAGAACCTATCAAGATTCCAATCCATCCTCATAAGTATTTCCTCATCAATCGCTAGATGTACAATTTCCACACCTATCACTACAAGGCCCAATCCTTTTAGGAATATTTTACTTGATCTAAATCCTCATCATTAGTGACATCAATCACATTAAAGTGAAACGCATAAATGTAAACTGAACCCTACATTCCAAGAATTATTCATGTGGATAGGCCCCATAGCAACATGCTAAGAACTAAAACCATAAATAAATATCCAAATACATGAATCATTTTTAAATAAATATCTCAAGTGTAAACATAAAAACCAAGAATAATAAGACCTCATCCCCTATATCGAACAAAACCAAACTAAGTTGAAACTCGAGCCAAATTGATTATATACAATTAATAGGAAGAGTAATTTTTAATTAATATGAATGTACAATTTGATAGTATCATTTTGAAACATTTATCTATTTCCCATTTGCTTGCAGGAACATGATTTGACCCATGGGACGCTGTGGTACTTATATGTTGGGCGGTGACAGGTATAGTCACAGGAGACAGGTATGTTTTAGTTTAGTTTTTATTTTATTTTCTTTATCACATTTGTCACTTAGATCTTTGACTGCTTTCTATGGACAGAGGGTTGTTATATTCTGCGAAGGGTGCCAGAAGGAGTTCAGATTGATTCAGTCCACCGGATTTGATCCAAGGTAAGATTATATGGTTACTACTTGTCTCACACCTCATGTATTTGGAGATTTAGTGTTTTTGATTCCATATTATGTTTTCCATAGGGATTTGGATCATTTCGTGTTGGTTCGGGTGGATTTGGTTCTCCGCTTCCAATATAGGTAAGGATTTAATGCCATTGGTTGATTTCTCACTGGTTATGTAGCATCCTTCATGTGTTTTAAGGTTCTTAATATCCATTGTGTAGTGCGTTGATCCTTTCTCATTGGTTTCAAGTCGCCAAGTCAAGGGCGACTTTCCAGAGTGTGCATTGGTAAGTAAGTATATGTGTGTGGGTTCCCCCGTTACGTGTATAGTCACCCATGGTAGTGATTATGCACGTATGGGGCTAGGTGTGACCATGTATATATATATATAAATTCATACACAGGTGAGTGGATACTGATATATGCATATACCCATATGTGCAAGGATCACGTTTCACATGCTCATGGACATGCAGGTGTGTGCATCGGGGCTAGGTGTCCTTGCATGTGTGTGAAGGTGCATATACCTATTGGAGAAGCAGCAGCTTTTAGTTAGAAAGCTCTAAGAGCCGAAGTGGACGGCTTGGTTCCACCTTGAGGTAGAGTCCCTCTCATAGCCTCTTTAATTTAAGAATGCTTTAAATTGAATTTACCTTATTCCTTAATTATACTTAATTATATTGAATTGCATATCTTGAATAAGTGTCCTTTAATATAATTGTTTCATTTGATAAATAAAGTCATGTTTTTATAATAAAACCCCTCCAATAGAGGTGCGCTGTCTGCGAAAACTCATAGTGATAGTTTAGGGTGTATGATTCTTTTTCGTCCTTTCGTTTCCCTTTAGACGTTTCATCATTGTGCCGCTCACTACAACCTTTCGATGATATCTTTTTATAACATATTAAATAGTTGATTTGTTCTATCATGTAAGTTGTGACATTATCTTATGGAGAAACCTGTGTCAGGTGTTTGCCTTACCTCTTGGCCACCCCTTTGGGTGTTTACCAGAGCCTATATATCTAAAAACACTGATGGTGTCATTGTTTAACACCTGTCAAGCTTATGGTGCTCCCCACCATAAGCTTCATCTTAACACTGTTTGGGGTGTTTGCCCAGCCTTGATGCACATCTAATTTTTTACATACATGAATTCTCCCATAAGATTTGTGTTCCATCCTGAGATGTTAAAACATAATCATATTCTATTGTTCTCAAGGTGACTGAAGTTTAATTATTACAGTTCCAAGAAATGCATATACCATTGATAAGTAACACACCTGCATAATTTGACTCTCAATCAGTAGTTTCAACTACCTAGTACCAATTTTTTTTTTTTTTAAAAAATAAATCTTTATCATACCACAATCCCAAATCAAGAGTCTGTTTTTTATAACATAAGATCAGTTTCTATAATGTGAAGGACAACTACATAGGATTTATTTGGAATCCTAGGCGGAATATGCTGCCCCGTGGATGTCGCTAGACCGGGCGGTCACGCCGTGGTCACGCCGCGGTCACGCCGTGGTCACGCCGCGATCACGCTGCGGTAATGCCATGATTTGACCCTACTCCAGGACAACAACCCGCGACGGTTTGCAGTCCGGTCGGAATTTGATGTATGATACCTAGATAGAGTTTTAGATACATTACCCATCCATAGTTGATGGGGAGGGAGGTGACGAACGAAATGTTTCCCCGCTTCCTCCCGCTCCCTTCGATCCTGGCCGGATGGTGTTTCCCCGCAGATGTCGCTGGATCGGGCCAACACGCCGCGGTCACGCCGCGGTCATGCCACGATCACACCGTTATTTGGCCCTGATCCAGGACGACACCCCGTGGCGGTTCGTAGTCCTGTCAGAATTCGATGTATGATACCTAGATAGAGTTTTAGATACATTACCCATCGATAGTTAATGGGGAGGGAGGAGATGATTGGAATGTTTCCCCACCTCCTCCTGCTCCCTTCACTCCTGGCCAGAAGATGCTGCCCCACGGATGTCACTGGACCGGGCCAACACGCTGCGTTCACGCTGTGGTCACGCCGTGATTTGGCCCTGATCCAGGATGACACCCCACAGCGGTTTGAAGTCCTGCCGGAATTCGATGTATGATACCTAAATAGAGTTTTAGATACATTACCCACCCTCCTTCCTGGACCCCAGACAACCCCCCACCCTCCTCCCTGGACCCTAGACAGCCCCCCGAACAGCCCCCGACCCTCCTCCCTGGACCCCAAACAGCCCCCCAGACAGCCCCCCAGACTCCCCCCAACCCTCCTCTCTAGACCCCGGATCCCAATCTAAGCTCTCTTCAAGATTCAACCTAAATCCCAACAGAAAAGATGTTTTAGAGAATCAGAAGAAGACAAGACAAGAGTGCAAACCCTAATCGAAAAGAGGAATCAAGGAGAGTATTAGACTCACCCGGATCTTCAATCTACACTTTAAGGAACTCCAAATGCCCAAGTGACGTGTATGATTCAACCCCGACTCAAACCGAGGTACGGTGTGGCCGGTACCACTCAAAGTGTCTCACTTTTATTTGAAATGGACATCAATTTAAGTGAAAACAAAAAATGGCATATAGAAAAATGAACAAACACAATCATATTTTGTTGATACTTTAGGAAAATTATTCATGGGTCATTTGTTACGTGTACAAGTCAACCCCGCCTCAATCCGAGGCACGGTGTGGCCGGAACCACTCAAACTGTCTCACTTTTATTTGAAATGGACAAGATTTTAAGTGAAAACAACAACTAACATATGGAAAACTGACCAAATGAATTTGGATTGTGTTAATACTTTAGGAAAATGATCC
This sequence comes from Viscum album, assembly GCA_963277665.1. Classification (NCBI taxonomy): domain Eukaryota; kingdom Viridiplantae; phylum Streptophyta; class Magnoliopsida; order Santalales; family Viscaceae; genus Viscum; species Viscum album. The sequence continues at coordinate 908,356,938 of OY728123.1, read as the reverse complement.
ATGGGTCATTTGTGACATTTAAGATTTAACCCCGCCTCAATATGGGGAACGGTGTGGCCAGTATCACTCCAAGTGTATGTCTTTTGTTTAAAATGGACATCATTTTAAGTGAAAATTACAACTGACATACGAAAAACTGACCGAACGCATTCAGATTCTGTTGAAACTTTAGAAAAACGATCCATGAGTCGTTTTTGATGTGTAAGAGTCAACCCCACCTCAATACAAAGCGTGGTGTGGCCGACACCACTCAAAGTGTCTCTCTTTTGTTTAAAATGAACATCATTTTAAGTGAAAACAACAACTACCATATGGAAAACTGACCAAATGCATTACGATTGTGTTGATACTTTAGGAAAACAATCCGTGGGTCATTTTTGACATGTACGAGTCAACCCTGCCTCAATCCAAGCCGTAGTGTGGCCAGTATCACTCTAACTGTCTCTCTTTTGTTTAAAATGGACATCATTTTAAGTAAAAACAACTGGCATAAAAAAAATGACCAAACTTATTTGGATTGTGTTGATAATTTAGAAAAAAGATAAATGGGTCGTATGTGATGTGTATGAGTAAACCCATCTTCAATCCGAGTTGCGGTGTGTCCGACACCACTCAAAGTGTCTCACATTTATTTGAAATGGACATCATTTTAAGTGAAAACAAGAACTAACATACGGAAAACTGACCAAACACATTAAGATTATATTTAAACTTTAGGAAAAATATCCATGGGTCATATGTGATGTGTAAGAGTCAACATTTCCTCAATCCGAGGTGCGGTGTGGACGAAACCACTCAAAGTGTCTCTCTTTTGTTTAAAATGGACAACATTTTAAGTGAAAACAACAACTGACATACGGAATAATGACCAAACACATTAGGATTTTATTGGAACTTTATAGAAACGATCCATGGGTCATATGTGATGTGTATGAGTCAACCCTGCCTCAATACAAGGCATGGTGTGGCTGGTATCACTCTAACTGTCTCTCTTTTGTTTAAAATGGACATCATTTTAAGTAAAAACAACTAGCATACGGAAAACTGACCAAACGTATTCAGATTGTGTTGATACTTCAGAACAAAAATACATGGGTCGTATGTGATGTGTATGAGTAAACCCCGACTCAATATGTGGCACGTTGTGGCCAAAACCACTCAAAGTGTCTCTCTTTTGTTTCAAAAGAACATCATTTTAAGTGAATACAACAACTAACATACGGAAAACCGACCAAAGGCATTCAGATTCTATTGAAACTTTATGAAAATTATCCATGGGTCATATGTGACATGTAAGAGTCAACCCCAGCTCAATATAAGGGCCATTGTGGCTGGTACCACTCAAACTGTCTCACTTTTATTTGAAATGAACAAGATTTTAAGTGAAAACAACAACTAGCATACGAAAAACCGACCAAACGCATTCAGATTGTGTTGATACATTATGAAAACGATCTATTGGTCATTTTTGATATGTATGATTCAACCATGCCTCAATCCGGGGCACAGTAAGTGTATGTATTTTGTTTAAAATGGACATCATTTTAAGTGAAAACAACAACTGACATACGGAAAACCATCCAAACACATTCGGATTCTGTTAAAACTTTAGGAAAATGATCTATGGGTCATATGTGATGTGTAGGAGTCAACAAAACGTCAATCCAAAGCGTGGTGTGGCTAGAACCACTCAAAGTGTCTCTCTTTTGTTTAAAATGAACATCATTTTAAGTGAAAACAACAACTGCCATCTGGAAAACTGACCAAACGCATTCGAATTCTATTGAAAATTTAGGAAAAAGATACATGGGTCATATGTGATGTGTACGAGTTAACCCTGCCTCAATCTGAGGCGTGGTGTGTCCGACACCACTCAAAGTGTGTCTCTTTTGTTTAAAATGGACATCATTTTAAGTGAAAACAACAACTAACATACGGAAAACCGACTAAACGCATTCAGATTCTATTGAAACTTTAGGAAAATGATCCATGGGTAATATGTGATGTGTACGAGTCAACCCCACCTCAATCTGAGGTGTGGTGTGGCCAGTATCACTCTAACTATCTCTATTTTGTTTGAAATGGACAACATTTTAAGTAAAAACAATTGGCATATGGAAAACCGACCAAACGTATTCAGATTGTATTGATACTTTAGCACAATGATCCATGGGTTTTATGTGACGTGTATGAGTAATTTAAAAGCCTTGGGCATGTAAAAGTCATTTAAAAGTCTTGGGAATCCCTACCCATGATAATATCATCACATAGAAATCATTCATCCTCCTACTCATAGTTTTCTTCCCTACTCAAGAAACTCAGCCTACGCCCTCTAACTGGTCCTACCCCTCATAACCTCATGCACTATAAAAACACCAACACTACAAGAGATTATCATTTAATGAAAACCTGGCACCTCCATGTGCGTCCTACCAAAACCAAATCTTCCATGCACAGTCTCCACCCAAAGAGAAAGTTTGAACATAAAACCACATCAACCCACATTTCCTTGAGCACCTATTATTTTCATGATCAAATTTATAACTATAAGGACCACCCATTTTAATATACATTACATGGGATAGGAAAACAAACATTTCCATCCCTCTAGAAGCCAACCACAAGGGTAAACCAGAAGCACTCAAGTTTTCTTCCTCAAAACCAAAGCCACCCTATATTCCAAAACCCATATCCTGTTTCACCATTCATGTACTAATTTCAAAGGTCCAAAAAATCCATCTTGATGTCACACACCCAAAATCACACATATCCTACTTGAACTATCTCATCTTCTGATGCATTTATCTAAGACTAATTTTACTTTTGAAGTAATCACACATTTATTCCTTTTATTTTCTCATCTTCTTACAGAGCCTTAAACACCATATTTTCTCCTTATTTCTTGCAAAGTATTTTCAATTTAACATATCATAATTTCTTCTGGTGATTACTACACCATGTTTTTTCCATATTTTTTTATTGAAACTCTCTCCATAAGGTGAAGTTAACCTTACATTCCTCAGGAATCAATCTTATAGAATCAATCTTAAGGACATTTTCAATTCGTTAAGGTGTTCTATTCTTTCGATCATCCTATTTTATTCATATTTTGATGACCATAGTTTCTCGGTATTTATACAATGTTCAAAAGTAAAGTGTGTGACTTCTAGTTAGTCTATTAACCAAAATCTTCCTAATTTTGGGATGGTTTGAAGATGGCTGAAATCATTGGGGGAGAAATCTGTTTGTCCCCCTTTCTATGGAATCCATTTCTCTCGGTGGTTTTGAACTCACCAAACAGATTCAATCCATTTATTTCGGTGGTTATATAACTTTCACTGGAATCGAGATACTCTGACTGCTTCACTTTGGATTTTTCGAAACCTCCTGCAAGTTTTGTGTGGCTTGAGGTTGACCAGTGGGTAAGTGATCTGGTCCTTCATCTCTGACCTACAGATATGATATTTTTGGCTTGGATCTTGGGAAAAAAGAGGCTTACCATGCAGGTTTACAGAACATGGAAGAAGCAGAGTCCAAGAAGGAGGGTGATGTCGGCAGAGCCCTTTCCAAGGTAGTTCCCCTTCAGAACAAATTCTTAGATTTAGGTGAAGGGCCTTCAGATGATGATGTTTCATGGAGTGGAAAAGGGTTGGTAATAGAAATCCCAAGATGGTTGGGAATTTTAAAAAGGAGAAATCTTCAGTGATTCAAGAAGGAGCAATTGAACCTTCTAAGAATTATCAGACTTTATTAGAGTAAGATGATAAGAAACCAACATTTTTCAACTAGAATAGAATGAATAAAGGAAAGAAATTTTCCATTGAATTTGATGATCACCTAGTTACTATTAACCAACCATATTATTTAATATATTTCCAAAATTTCCTTTGGATTTTCAATCTCTATTAACCAACCAGTTTTTTAATATATCTCCAAAATTTCCTTTGGATTTTCAATCTCTCCAACTACTGGCTTCTCAAAATTTATTAAACCTTTTGTAAACAGTTATCTTTAAACTATTAACACATTGTATTTAACTTAAAGAATAGTTTAACAAGAATTTTGTATCTTGGAGAGGTGCAGGTTTTCAGTTTTACAGGTTGGGGTTTACAGGTTGGGAAATATATTGGAGAGGTGCAGGTTTATAGTTTTACAGGTCGGGGTTTACATATTTGGGAAATATATTTTGTATCTTGGGGTTTATAGTTTTATAGGTTGGGGTTTACAGGTTGGAGAGGTGCATGTTTATAGTTTTACATGCAGGCTGTCCAGTTTTGGGGATATAATATGTATACCAACGGTTCTGAAAACCGTTGGTATACAGAGTATGCTGGACAGAGTATGCCAACGGTTTAGAACCATTGGTACACAGGACAGAGTATGCCAACGGTTCTAAAACCATTGGTATACAGGTATTCCAACGGTTCTGAAACTGTTGGTATACAGGTATGCCAATGGTTCTGAAACCGTTGGTATTCTACGGGTTGGAATAAAATGTATACCAACGATCTGAAAACCATTGGTATACCCACCAGTACAAATGGTTCATAAACCATTTGTACATATATATACCAACCGTTTAAGTAGAACCGTTGGTATAGATTAATTTCAGACCATATATGCCAACGGTTCTCTAGGAACTGTTGGTATAAAGCTACTGCCATGCCCCACACACCAACGAGTTGTGAAATACTATCCCTATGGTTTCAGTGGATACCCCAATGGTTAAAAACCGTTGGTAAAGATGGAATTTACAGTAGTAAAAGAGGTATCAAAGGATTATTTTCTTCTTGACTTACTATTTAGAGCCTATATCTAGGGATAGGAAGGAATGAGTAGTTGGTAATAAGCTGTGCCTAGGAGTAGCTAACCTGTATACTGGGAAAATCTAATTTACCTTGATTATTGCAATTTTTTATGGTTTTTCAATTTTAAAATTGATTTTATTTCACCGTTGGGTGATTCACATGTTTAATGTTATCATCATTGATATTATTGAGATTCTATTTCTGTTGAAACCCAATGAGATGAGGGTATGATATCTCATGTATCATATAGGTAATTGATAGAGATCACATGTCATGCATTCTTGTCATGCCATTTAGAGTGCATTATCGATTGCATGTTGTTGTGATGGATGCTGTTCTAGATATGCATGATATTGTGATATATTCCTTGATAGAATACCTTCTATTTGATATGGTATTTCTTATTATGTAAGGTTTCGTTTGAATGAGTGCCAAACTTTGGTCCTTGAGGTGTTATGGGCCCTCATGGATTGGAATTTGGTGGATCATGTATTGATTTCACTATTATACCTTGTGGTATACATAAATATGATGCCAAACATTGATTCATTGGGAGTATGGGAACCCATGGATAAGAATTTGGAACTTTAATGTTTGTTTTAGTGTTTTTGTGGGCTTCTGGAGTAGTTTTTGAGTCTTAATGTCTGGAAAGACCTAGAATACATGGTGTGTATTGATGAATACACGCCATGTGTCCTTCTATTCAGGAGGGACCAAATTTTCTTAAGTACATGACGTGTACTTAATATTCATGCTGTGTAGTCTTTAACCATGTGACTGGCTATGTGAGTAGAAACACAGAGTTGGGAAACCTTTAGTGGAACACATCATGTTCCTGATGTACACACTGTGTTGTAGAGACTATGTGTCCGACCATGTGACTAACAACATGGGTGGTTGAAAAATAGGTAGTACATGTTTTGTCCAACTTAAACAATCCATTTAGAGTCAACCGTGTCCCCGATCGTCTGACTAGCGACACAAGTTAATGGATTCCTTCTAGTACATGCCGTCTCTGACACAAACACGCCATGTAGTCTTTTAGTAAGAGAACCCTATGGGTTAGTCATGTAGTGGAACTGGGGTAGGGGGAAATTATTCAAGTACATTCCATGTCTGAGGATAAACACGCCATGTGTTTGGGGTGTCACATGACCAGTGTTGGCAGGAGAACACACCCATGTAAAGGCTTAAGGGAACACACTATGTATTCATGTTTTGAATAAATTTAATGCTTTATTTCTCCTATTACCTTCTTGAACTTATAAGTTTTAGTCATTGATAATCTTGATCTAAGGTGGGTTCTTGACTTGAAGAGTCATGTCACTGTGACTTCCTCCAGTTGTATGCCTGATACAGGGCAGCGAATAGACACCAGACATGGTAGATCAGGGAACACCAATAGATCCTCCCATTGTGCTTGTCTAGGCACCAGCCGTTATCCCGAATACATGTTACGATGCACAGTTCTGAGAGGGCTTCATGAGGTTCATGCATACCTTCAGGGGAGCACTACATCCTGCCCCGTCTATGGTAGAGTTGACGCAGGTCTTTCAGCAGTAGCACCATCCCACCTTCTCAGGGGAAGGAGGACCTCAGGCTATAGAGTCATGGTTAGAAGTCATGTTGTCAATCTTTGAGCATCTGTAGATGCCTCTAGAGAGGAGGGTGAAGCTCGCTACTTACATACTTCGGGATTCTTCCAAGAGATGGTGGGATGTGATCTCATAGGAGGGATGCCAGTAGGTTATGGTTTGGGATGAGTTCCAACATACCTTCTACGATAACTTCTTCCTAGAGACTTTGAGGGCCAATCAAGCCCGAGAGTTCATGAGTTTGTAGTAGGGTACTCTCTCTGTCATGGATTATTCTTATCGCTTCACAGAGCTACAACACTTCACACCCATTCCAGGGGGTGATGAGTTATTCATGGTAAGTAATTTTGAGGATGGACTCAAGCATAACATCCGATCTTAGGTGAACATCTTCAGGTTGACTTCCATAACTTCCATAGTTAAACAAGCACTAATCACATAGCGCAACCTGATGGATTCTGGAGCGGTGATCCAGGGGGGCTCAAAATATGGAGTTGGTATTTTTACGACTGACAGCAGGAAGCGCCACATGGTGTCTACACATGGAGATCCAAGTAGGTAGAATACTTCCTTTGGTGGCTAGGTGGTATTCTACTAGTGTGGTAAGAGCGAGCATATGAGGCCACATTTCCTGAGAGACCCAGTGTAGTGCTGATATTGTGGCAATATGGGTCATCTTCAGCGTTTCCATCATATTTTCTCACAAGAAGCTGGTGATAGGGGTTCTGTTTTGACTCCTTGTACTGGAGCAGGACCACCAGTCCCACATTATCCAGGGAACTGGAGTTCTTCAGGTCATTCAGGCTGAGGTGGAGGTCATGGATGTAGTGGTCAACCAAAAGGTTTTCTACATCCATAGGGTGGATCAGATCAGGGATCACAAACATGTTCATTGGGCTGTAGCACAGGATAGGCTTTTGTGCTAGAGCAGACCTAGCATGAGAAGGATCCCAGACTCTCTACAGTTATATGTACAGTTCTAGTTGCCTCAGTTTTAACTTCTATAATTTTTGATATAGTTAATTTCCATAGTTTCATATTTTTTTCTATTGTGGAGATCCTTGGGATCAATATCTTTACCCTTACTGATATCTTGATGCTAGACACTCCGTTGGGGATTAGAACGACTAATGTACATCAGTGAAAGGGATGCCCTCTTTAGGTTTGTGGGTATCAATTCTTATGGTACCTTTAGGTCTTAAATATGAAGGGATATTTCGTAATTCTCATAATGGATTGGTTAGTTCCCTTCTAGGTTTTTGTCGATTTATATCGCCGTAGGTTGAGTTTCACATCACCATAAGGCAGATGTTTTCATCATAATGGTGAATGGGATGTCCAGGCGAACAGAACGGGACTCGAGCTTCATGGGTTAATAGGAGTTACAACCCATATTTCGAGTCTATATCTGGATGACCAAGGGACTTCACAAATGGAATTTAATTTAGTGTTTGATCATTTTATGGATGTATTTCTAGAGGAATTTTCAGGTTTTCCTTTGGAGTGAGAGGTAGAATTTTCTATTGAGTTTGTGCTAGGAGCGACACTGGTGTCCATTCCTCATTATAGGATGGCTACACTAGAGTTATAGGAGCTCAAGAAATAGTTAGAGGAGTTACATGACAAGGGTTTCTTCTGACCCAGTGCTTCTCCATGGGGTTCACCTGTCCTGTTTGTGAAGAATGTGGATGGTACCCTAAGACTTTGTGTGGATTATCGGAAGATGAACCAATTGACAGTCAAGAACCGATATCCCTTGATGAGGATTGATGATATCTTTAATTAGCTTCGAGGAGTCCGAGTATTCTCAAAGATTGAATGGAGGTCCAGTTATCATCATTTTCACGTTAGAACATATTGATATACCACTTATAGCCTTTCGTAGAAGGTATGGTCTATACGAGTATGTGGTTATGCCGTTCGGTCTCACGAACGCACCTACAGTTTTCATGGAACCGATGAACTATGTGTTCCATCCATACATGCATCCTTTTTGGTAGTCTTTGTGGATGATATCTTGGTGTACTCTAATACTCGACATGACCATGTCACACATCTTGATATTGTTTTGAGTACACTGAGAGAGCATCAGTTATATGCTAAGCTCTCAAAATTCCACTTTTGGATGGACTAGATTCACTTTTTGGGTCATGTTATCTTAGAGATAGGAGTATTAGTAGACCTAGAGAAAGTGATCACAATAGTTTCCTTGGAGCATCCAAAGAACGCCTTTGAGGTACAGAGGTTTCTAGGGCTGGCTGGTTACTAGAGATGTTTCATACAAGGCTTTTCATGCTTAGCTGCACCACTGACGGGCCTGACTAAGAAGGGCGTGAAGTACCTGTTGATAGTTTCCTACGATTCAGCCTTTCAGGAGTTGAAAGGGAGTTTGAATTCAGCACTGATACTAGTTTTTCTAGAGCCAAGCAAGATCTATACTGTTTACTATGATGCTTCAGGTACCGGGTTGGGAGCAATGCTTATGTAGGGGAAAGGAGTCATTGTGTACGGGTCTCGGTAATTGAGGCCACATGAGATGAATTACCCAAACCACTATCTTGAATTGGATATAGTTTTTTATTTCTTATGCTATCAGAGACATTATATTTTGGGAGACCATTTTGTGGTTTTCACCAACCACAAAAGTCTCAAGTACATCTTTACTCAGTGTGATCTGAATTTGAGACAGTGAAGGTGGGTTGAGTACCTTCAGTCCTTTGACTTTGAGCTTACCTATACGTATGGAAAAGGAAATGAAATGGATGATGCATTGAGTAGGAGGACTCAGATACATGTAGTTCAGGAGGCCAATAGTGAGTGTAAGCTTATGGATCTTTTCTCTGAGATGTATTTGGAGGTGCATGACAGACAGAGACATATGTTTCATTCTTCTATAGTTGTTACCTATACTCTTATTGAACAAGTGTGAATGAGGAAGCTATCATATGTTGGAGGCCTAGTCCTAAAAGAGAGTGTGTCAGGAGAGGAGCCTATTCCTAGATGGACCATAAGTGAGGATGAGATCTCACACTTTCATGGGTGAGTATGGGTGTCTGCAGTCATACACGAGGAGATGATGCGAGATTTCAATTCTTCAGTTTGGTTAGTTCATCCTAGTTTCACCAAGATATATAGAGATCTACACCGTTAGTATTGGTGGCCAGGCATGAAGAGAGATGTTTCTTATTTTGTGATGAGGTGTTCCACCTGTTATTAGGTGAAGGTTGACCATCAACGACCAATAGGGATTTTGTAGTAGTTACCCATTCCCGAGTAGAAGTGGAATGATGTCACAATTGAATTTGTGATGGGATTTCTAAGGTTGCCTTGAGGGAATGATGTAGTTTGGGTTGTCATTGATAGACTCACGAAGGTTGCACACTTTTTACCGATCAAGGAGACCTTCATTTTTGATGAGTTGGGAAGGTTGTACATCTGAGATATTATATGTTTACATGGGGTTCCGCACTCCATCGTTCCAGACAGGGATGCCTGTTTTACTTCTCGGGTTTGGCTGGGACTACAGAAAGATCTGGGTACATAGGTACTTTTGAGTACAACTTACCATCCCAGAAATATGGCCAGTCTGAGCGTACTATACAGGGGATGGAGGACATGATTTGAGCAAGCATCCTAGATTTTGGAGGTTCTTGGGAAAAGCACATACCTCTGGTGGAATTTTCCTACAAAAATAGTTTTCAAGAAACTATTCAGATGGAACCTTTTGAGGGTTTGTATGGTAGGCCATGCCGATCACCCCTATGTTGGATGGAGGCAGGAGAGGCAGCTATGCTGGGACCTCGTCTTGTCCAGGAGATCACAAAGTAGATAGAGTTGATTTGGAAGAGGATGGCTATTGCACAGTCATGGAAAAAGTCTTATGCTGATCGACGGAGATGACCTTTGGAGTTCAAGGTCAGATATCAGGTGTTTCTATGTGTCACACCGAGGTTGGGACATAGGAGAATAAGGAAACATGGTAAGCTTTTTCCAAGATACATCAGGCCCTTTGTGGTTTTGAAGAGAATCAGACCAGTTTCCTATCGATTGCAGTTAGATCAGAGGTACTAGGCTATGCACTATGTCTTCCACGTTTCCCAGCTACGATTTTACTTCTCAAACCCATCTCATGTTTTCCAACCCGAGGAGGTTGAGTTGGAGGTGGATGCATCATTCTAAGATCATCCTATTCGGATTGTTGATCGTAGCATGAAAGTTATCTATGTCTAGTCTATTCCTCTGGTACGGGTGCTAGGGTAGCATAGAAGAGTACAAGATGAGACTTGGGAGAGGGATACCGATATGCAATTATAGTGGTCGGAGCTGTTTGAGGATTCTTATTCACTGCCTCGTTAGAAAAATTCAAGGAGAAATTTCTTTAAGGGGGGAAGTTTATAAGAACCTGGATCTTCTTTAAAGTATGGATATTGTTTTATAGTGTTTTTTAGAGAAGGGTAGTTTCTGGAAATTTAAGGAGTACACGTCGTGTACTTAGAAGTACATGCCATGTAACTGGTTGTCACGGGTAGCCGTGTACTGGTCGTGTAACGACAGAGTACAAGGCCATGTGGGGTGACCTGGAGACCTCCTAAAGAAGGGCCCAGTAAAGGCATATACATGCCATGTATTTTTATTTTTATTTTATAAATCAGACCGGTGTCACGTCTCATTCACAAAAAACACTTCTTATAACACCGTTTCACCTTGGAGAAACCGAAGATCGCGATTCTTCTTCGAGCCCCAAATCGACCATCCATTCTCTGAATCAACTACCATAGATTGCGTTGTAATCACCACAGTGATTTATTACTTATTCTAGAGCCTCATACCTCAATTTATCCTCGTTTGTGAGATATTCTTGGTTGAAAATTTTAGACATTTTTGTAGATCTATAACATTCTAGGTCGAATGAAAGGATGAGATTCAACTATATAGATTGTACAAAGTTGAGGTAGGTGTTTTGTGCCTTTTCATAGTTTTTCTTTGAATTATATGTGCAGAATTTCCCAATACCCTAATTAGAGGTATTGCGTGTTTAGGAAATTTAACCCTGTTAATGCCTTCTATGCTTTGTTTTCTTGAGTAGGGATGCTGGATTGTAAATAGGGTTTATTTACCTTGATATGGATGTGTTTTCCCATGGTTAAACTAATATTGGCTATTGGGTCTAGTTTTTCCTATTAGGCTGCTCTGTTTTCCATTCCTAGTACTATTAGGATGGACTAATTTTATCTTACTTTCTTGTACAATGATTTTTAACTGTTTAGCCAAGTAGTATATTGTTATTTACCTTGGCTACTGGATATCATTTGTGCATGATTGACTTACACAGGGATGTGGGAACCTAGTGTAGTTAGACCATAGGGGGAATGGATGCTAAGGGATTCCTTATAGTGTCTGTTATACTTTTTATGGCGTGAGACCATATGGGAGATGGACTTGTGTTCTCACTCAGAGTGTCTGTAGTTCCACGTTGCGACACCACAGAGGGAATTTGACGTTGAGTGCTTCCTTAGAGAGTCTATAGTTACCGTTACGAGACTATAGGGGGAATTGATGGTGAGTGATTCCTCATAGAGTCTTTGTTAAGATGAACTAGAGGGGTTAGAATTTGAGAACTTCTCATATGGTTGCTTGAGATTGATTGGTTGTTTATTTAATAAAGGTAAATAAATGTAGTTGAAACTGTAGGATTGTTTACTTTTGAGTAATTCCTTGTTTATTACTTCATTTTGCATATTACCTGCCATATATATTCACTGATAGTTAGGAAAATATCTTTGGGTGGTTTCCTACTGGGATTCATCTCACACCCTATTTGGGTCATGCTTTTGGGTCCAAATAGATTATATTGTTTCAAGTATAGATAAGGGAAAGTGCCCTTCTACTTCAGGTACTTTATTGCTATGGAGTTGGAGAGCATGGGACCAAGCTGAGGCTTGCGATTCTATTGGAGTTGTTTACTTGTTTTTTTCCTTTGAACTTTGGTTTAGTACTGTATTCCAGCATTGTGACTTGTTTGGATTCTTTCCTAGATATTATGACATTCATTATTATTTATATATATGCTCCAGTTGTTTATCTACTTGCAGTCTTCTGCTGTTCACTATTGTATGTTATTATTATTCTTTCCGCTATTGTTATCTGTTTGTTTTTTCTATGTTACTCTTTCAATGAGGGAATAGTTTCCCCACTATCACACCCAAGCCCCTTGTTGCTAGTCGGCAGTCTCTGACATTCGGGGAAATGAGCTTGGGGCCATGTGAACAACTGGGTACGGGGCACCTATGAGCGGCACCCGGAACCGGGACGTTACAATCAATCTGACATGTCATGTACAATATTTATATTCTTCAATAATAAAATTTGATAATTATTTACATGGTTTATTTTTTTTAATTTTTATTATTCCATTTTCACCACTTATTATAACAATATAAAATTTACTTAATAATTTATGTTCATATCAGATGTTTTCTCGACATTTAATACTTGATTCCCAATTGTATTTGGTATGATATCAGTAGTCAAAGTTTCCATTTTCCATCATATCCAAAATAGTATTCATGATAAAATTATTATATTTATACATCAATAGTTATTTTAAATCAAATCATTATATATGGTTGCGAAAAACGAACTACATTATAAACCTATAGATAATAGGTCGTACAAAAACATGTGTAACATTTTCATTTTTCAATGATCATTATAGAAATAAGTTAAGTATAATTTTATAAGTAAATAAATATATTAATTTCATTAATAACACATTAATAACTTAAATATACTTATATATATCATCCATGTAATTTGGTTATGAAAAATGAATCACATCGCTTCGTGGAGGTGATAGTTCACACGAACAACATTATCATTTTTCTATGCATGGAAATGCAATAACAAAAATGATATATTATATTTTCATAATAATTTATATGTCATTAATATAATATGTAAAAATTAAATTCATCATTATAACCAGTGTTTAGAGATGGTGATGGAATGAAAATTACAAGGGTTCACGATGTTGTAGTCTACCGTACACACAAATGACGAAATCTATTCCATTTAATGGATGTGGATATGTATTTCAGTAATTCTATTAAAATAATAAAATATAAGTTCACAAAGGATAATATAGTAATTATTTCATAATCTATGATGGATATTTGAGTGAATTGGATGAATAATGAAAATAAAAAAACATGATTAAAAACAATACCGCTTCCACAGACAATATCATTTTCCTAACATTAGACCAGAAAGGGTGGTGTTATGCCTAAAATAAGATCTCTATAATTTTTATAGATATTCAAGGAAGTAATTTGGGTAGTTATTTTATGAAAAAAGGTTTTTATGTGTGAAGAAATGATAAGAATTGGTTCTCTTTTATAAAAGATGAGAGGGGAACTCTTGTAATTATTCAAAATATTAAATTATTATTAATTAATTTTTAATTGAAATGGAAAAAATTATTTATTTAGAATATAGGATGATATTGGAATGATATAGATTCATATAATTAAAATTATCTATTTTTTTATTATTTATTTAATCCTTATCATTTGGTTTTAACCCCTGTTCTCTTATGGTCATATCTTATAATTTACACATTAAGAGTTAATAAAATGAAAATAAAATTCCAAAAGAAAAATAATTTTTTTATTAATTAAATTTTAAGTATTATCCAAATCATTGGGCTTAATTTTATATTTCTATAAAATTTATATCATTTAATAATTTTTTTTAAAATATCATTAATGTAAATTTTGGGACTATTTATTACTTGAGTTTTTAAAAATACCATAGAATCATAATAAATTGAAGAAAAATACTGTAAAACATCACTAACATTTCAAATTAATATATATAATTCATTTATGAAATTAATTATCTCAAATTTTGTTTATTTTAATATTTTTAATATCATTTATTTGATATTTCCTTTAATTGAACAATTACTTCAACATCATTGTGTAATAATTTAATGTAATTATTTATTTTCTAAAAATAAAAAATAAAATTCCATGATGAATATAATAATTTTATATTTCCAATAAATATTTATAGTCGATTATATATTCAGAATATACCAATATAAACATGGTTATAGTTGTTATAACATAATAATGACATCTCTGACTCTTTCTGTAAAATAAAATACTATAAAGGGATTAAAGTAATAAATGTGGGTCCAAGAGGTCATAAAATAAAACCATGTATTTTTTTGTTCAATAATAACTAATAAAATACTATCAGGAAATGTTTTAGGGTAATTAGATAATATTTATAATATTATTTTTACCCTTAATTACCCGCTTTAATCAAAACCATGACAATAAAAATTACCAAAGTTTCTATTTATATTGGCTAAAAATAAAAGGTACCTATTTATTAGATTTGGAACTTCTAATTACAAACTTATAATCCATTATTAAATATTAAAATCATAGATGTAGCATAAATTAATTAAAAATTAATCCAGCAGATAGGATGAAACAATAGGCTGTTAAAGTAAAAATGTTGAAAATGTTGAAATATTTTTAAATCCAATTTCAATGTGAAATTGATTCCAATGAACATAATTGGATTAAATGATATTAAATTTATCTAATTATACATTAAATCCAATTAAAAATATAATTTAACAATATAAATTATTTAGAATATAATTCTTAAATGTTAATAAATATGAAAAATAATTATTCTGTCATTACCTATGTTGTCACATTCTTCCCCCCTTTCAAATTGCGCCCTCACAATTTTATTCACATATTATATAAATGGGGAAATATTTCTATCATAGCATTATCAAATTCACATTCTCATCATCAAACATATAGTCATTCCACAAAACCATAAGTTTATGAATCATCTTATTCTGTAACTCTTTCTCACTGTGGTCACGAACCTGAACTAGTTGTTTCCCATATGAATGATTATCTCCAAAGTAAACTACTTCAAGTCTCAAAACATTAGATAAATCTGTCACATAATTCCTTAACATTCTAACACAAAACACATTGTGTACCTGAGATAAACACAGAGTAAAATCATTGATTATTCATCAAACATTCTCTAGGATTTCATAGGGTCCAATGTACTGTGGACTCTGCTACCCCTTCTTACCAAAACACATCAGACTTTTATCTAGAGAAACATTGAAAATAAATGATCACCTACATTGAATGAATGATCCTCCCTCCAGTTATCTACATAAATATTCTTCCCACTTTGAGATTTCCTCATGTATATATAAATTAACTAAACTTTCAATGTCATTTACTCTACCAATTATGGTCCCATCAACTTCCTTTCACCTACTTCATACCAAAATACTAGAGCTCAACACTGTTTTCTATGTAATTACTCAAATGGTGCCATATTTATAATAAAATGAAAAGTTTTATTATGAGAAAATTAAAATAAAGATACACGATGATCCCAACTTCCCTAGTAATCCATTAAACATGAATGTATGATATCCTACAATTTCTAAATTTTTCATTACGATTTTCCATCAGACTGAGGATGAAATGTTGTACTAAAATTTAATTCAGTTTCCAATTAATTATAAAGGCCTTTCTATAATTTAGATGTGAACATGGGATAACTATCAGATACCATGGAGAGAGGAACTCAATATAACATTATTATCTCATTAAGAGACAATTGAGAAAGTTTATCTAGAGATAGAGTGTCTTGAATAAGAATAAAATGTCTAGATTCAGTCAGTCGATCCATAATACCCAAATTGAGTTGTTACCTCAAGATTAATATTTTAAAACCATTATGAAATCCAAGGAAATATTTTCCCATTTACACTTTGGAATTGGAAAAGGATGGAGAATCACCTTTAGTAACTTTTATTTTACTTTAAAATGTTGACAAGTAAAAAATATCATGGTAACGTTAGAAAAATATATTTTCATTCCATCCCACATGTAATAAACTCAAATGTATCATTATATTTTACCTCTATTAGATGAATGGATATTAGAGAACTATGAGCTTCAATCAACGACTTATTCCTTAACTAGGAACCAGAAGGCACACATTAACTCTACCTAAATAACAAAATAAAGTCTTTATGAATGTTAAATTTAGGAAATAGATGATTTTTGAAAAATTATACCTTTTTTGTAACTCATGAACTTTTTTCTGCATTTTCAATGTTATTTTTGATAGAGGTGATTAAACTAACTGCTGAAAAAATTAGAGAATTTTTCCACACCAGTAACTTCCAAGCCAAAATTCATAAAATAATTAACCAATTGGTCAAGTTCCAAATGTAACATGGTAAATTTAGCATTATTTTTGGAATCAAATAATGTTCCACTTTATTTTCATTTCTAGTATAGTAATGAATCAAGAAATAATAATCATTGATTAGTTCTATACATCTTCTCTATCTTGTGTAAACTTATTTCTGAGTGAATATATACTTTATACTTTTATGATCAGTATATATATATCATATTTTTCTCCAAAAAAAGTATGACTTCTAATTTTAAATAAAAACAACAAAAGCTAATTCCAAATCATTTGTATAGTAATTTGAATCATGAGGGTTCAACTAAAGTGAAGCATAATAATTTACGTGATCATTCTTTATTAAGAAAAAACCATAACCATTCAATGATTAATCACTATAGATGAAATATTCACTACATCTGGAAGGAAGGGATACAATTGGATAATTCACAAATATTCTTTTGAATTCTTGAAAACAAGCATCACATTATTTTTTTCTAGATTTACATAACTCCTTTTCGAGTTATTTTAGTTAGTGGGATAGATATACATGAAAATATTTCAACAAAACTATGATAATATCCTACTAAAACAAGAAAACTACTAATCTCTAAAATATTTTTGGGTTTGAACATTCATGAATAACTTTCATTTTAATAGGATCAATAGTTATGACATCTATAAAAACAATGTTACTAAGGAATAAAACTTCTTGAAACCAAAATTAACACTTACTAAATTTCCCATAAGGTTTGAATTATTTAAAAATTTTAAAGACAACCCTTATATTTCTTTCATACTCCTCTTTATATTTAGAATATACCAAAATGTCATTAATAAACATAACCTCAAACATATCCAAGAACTCATGAGAAATTCTATTCATAAGATCCATGATTAAAATAGTTTTATTAGATAATCCAAATAGTAAAACTAAAGATTCATAATTCCCATATCTAGTATGGAATGTAGTTTTTATAATGTCCACTTCTATTACATTCAACTGATTATACCCAAACCTTAGGTCAACCTTTGAAATATTCTATGCTTGCTGGATCTGATCAAAGAAATTATGAAAATGAGGAAAATGATATATGTTATTAACATTTATGTTATTCAAGTCTCTATAATCATTGTATAGTCTCTTTGAACCAAATTTCTTTTTAATAAAAAATATAGGAGCACCCCATGCTGAAGTGCTATGTTGGATGAAACCTTTATCTAGATACTCCTATAACTAATATTTATATTCTAAAAGTTCTACTTGATAAATTATATTAGGATATTTAGATATAGTTATAACATTAGGTACTAAGGAAACAATAAACTCGACCTCTCAATCAAGAATAACACTAGGAAAATCATCCGGAAAAACATCCAGGTACACATTTACTATTGAAAAATAATTAATATGAACACTTCCATTATTTTATAATATATGTGAATGATATGATTCATTATATATTTTAATAGTTTCTTAGCATCATGTTATATTATCAATAGTATGGTTTCCTTATTAAACACAAATCAAAACTTCTTTTGAAAAGAAACATCATTAGCTCTATAATTTATCACATCATGGTAAATAGAAGGCCAATACGTACCTAGAATAACATAACACTACTTTAGAGAAAACAAAATGGATTGTGGGTAAATTATTTCCACATAAAATTATAGGAAGATTTTTATAATTTAATTTTTTTTAATATTCTCCCAAGAGTTTTTACCATAAGATTGAGATTTATTTTTTGAGGCAGAACATCCAATTTACACGAAAATTTATTATAAATGAATGAATGTGTAGACCCTAAATCAAAAAACACATTTTAATAATCTATAAAAACATGAAATGTACCTAATACCACTTTGTTTGATGACCCAACATCTTGTGAAGTAGTAGTAAATGATTTTTACACAACCATTTGTTTCTAATATTGATTATTTACCTCTGGATTGAAAATATTCTTACACATGTTAGCAATATTCCAATATACTTATAGTTAAATCATCCTACCATTAGATTATAATTACTTTTTTTATCATCTTTCATCCACTCATGATCTATGTGTCAAAATATTCAACATTAATAGCAGTTTCGATAATTTATATGTAATTTTCAATGATTCTTTTTACCACACTTTTCACAAGAAGGGAATTTGATTTTTTTACCTCTAAATATCATTGATTAATTAATACCCAAATCATTCCATCCGGACCACTTATTATTCTTTTCATCATGAGGAACATACATGTCAGCAAACTCCATCTTATATTTTTCAGCACAATGAACAAGTTTATCATATCTTTTAAACTCTTATGAATCCAAATATCTTCATAATATTGTATTCAAACTAGATTAAAATCTATTAATTTTACTATCTATGTACTGAATAAAATATGGTACTTACCTGTCCAGTCTTATAACATTGGATTCATATGTACCCATAAAATTATCATCTTTCTTTCTTAGCTACAAGAATTGTTTTTTCAATATGATTTAAATAGTTTTAATAAAATATTTTCCCATAAAAATAATCTGAAAATAATATCATTCCAGAGTATAAATTTTTATAGTTTTCTATGGTATCATTAACCATAGAACTCCATTAATCATATTCCCCTTAAAAATGATAAATTTATAGGGTTGTATTTTGGTTTTTCGAACATCCCATGACTTCATACAATATTTCAATAGTGCTGATCCATCTGTAGGATACCAACGAATCCATTGTTCAACTGAAACCTGGTGGATATTGCCTCTTAAAATTCTCCAATACTATCATATTACTCTATGATTGATATGGAAGATCCCATGCAAGGATTTCACAACTATTTACAGCCTATTTCAACCAAGCCATCATAATAACAAATTGTTCAGTTATGATTCTGACCATTATAGGATGCTAATATGGAAAGATATTTTCCTCATGACCCCTTCAAACTAAATCTACCATTCTTCTTATATGGAAAACATACTGAAAATACATATCTACAATGAAGATATATGTTAATCATCATATTCTTTTTAATTTAAGTATAACCATAAAGTAAAATTATTTTACGGATATTCTATTAACAACTTCCTAACCCCTAAATTTATCTAAACCAAAATCTGATACAAACTATAAGGAATCATACTTAAACTTTACACGATCTTGAGTTTTATTAAATTATTTAGTTTATTTAACATTGAATATATTTTCAGTTTTTAGTTAATTAGGTCAAAATTGAAGCATAACACCCCACAATCATCCAATGTGTATACAACTAAAATAGTACAATTATTTTTCATAATGTAAAGTATTTAAAATAAAACATGGAATCATTTTGAGGAAATATATTAATTATTTTTAACTTGAAATCCATTATTCTCTTACACATCTATATATAATGTGAAAAACATTTTAAAACGTTGGATGAGAACAAAATCCTTCGTGACTTAAGGAAAGAAAATCATTATTCCAGGGAAAACATGAAAATCAATTGAAAACACTTTTCATAAAAACAAATTAGAATGAATAAATAAAATCATGTAGGTGACTTGGGTTATCATAACCATATCACTATTAGATTAACAATTTCAAATGGAATAACCTTATGGTCAACTTTCATCTCCAAATTACCCAATGTATTGTAGATCTATAATGGGGGTAAACCATCATATATTGAGCTATAATGGGGATAAACATGTCATATATTACTATATAATTGGATAAAACCATAATAAACAATGTATAAGGAACATATACTGCATAAAACCATTGAAAATTATTCTATCCCATTAGTCTAAACACTTTCAGGTATAAAAATACCATTTTCTTGTAATAATCACTATTAAAATATAAAAAATGCGCACTTAATAATGAAAGAATTTTCATAGAATTTAAATATGAAAAATTATAAAAAAAATATAAATTAATAAAGCTTCATGATGTTAGGATAAACCACTCTTCCTGT
The DNA here is from genome assembly GCA_963277665.1 of Viscum album. Lineage (NCBI taxonomy): Eukaryota > Viridiplantae > Streptophyta > Magnoliopsida > Santalales > Viscaceae > Viscum > Viscum album. The sequence goes on along the minus strand of OY728123.1, from coordinate 908,336,321 downwards.
AGAAGTTAATTAAATATTCCCTTTGAATTCTGTAAAAAAAGTTGAAAAATGAACTTTAAAAGAGGGGTTTTAAAAGAAATTCCCATACTCTGGGTCTGATTCATCTCGTAAAATATGTATATTCCTCAATAATATATATAGGTTAATTTATTTAATTTATTTGGAACCTTTTTATATATTATTATTCCTTTTATATAACTTATTATTATGTTATAACAATTACTAAATTATTTATGTTCATGTTATATGTTTTGTCAACATTCGGTACTTGGGTCCAAAACAAATTTGGTATGATTTCAATAGTAAAAGTGTTTGTAATTCCATCATAAATAGAATAATAATCTTAACATGATTATAATTTTTATACATATATTATACTTTTAAATCAACCCATTATGTATGGTTATGAAAAATGAACTACGTTATGATCATGGAGACACTAGGCCATAGATACGCATGAGTAATGTTTTCATTTTTCAATGATCATTATGTAAAGATGATAAGTATAATTTTATAATTAAATAATAATAATAACATCATTAATATCATATTAATCATTTAAATATACTTATATATATCATCCATGTGATGTGGTGATGAAAAAAATTACATCGCTTCGTGGAGATTATAGTTCACACGTACACATGAATAAGGTTATACTTTTTTGTGCATGGAATGCTAATAAATTCAATTATATAATATATTTTAATAATAATAAATATGTCATTAATCCCATATATAAAAATTAATTCCATAATTATAACAAGTCTTTAGAGATGTTGATGGAAAACAAATTACATCATTTCACGAGGTAGTAGTCCACCGTACACATGGGTGAAGAATTATTTTCCCATATTATGGAAGTAAATATTGATTTATGTGAAGATATTAACATAATAAAATATCATTATATTTATTATACTGAATTTATTATTTCATCATTATTGTATAATATTTTAAGGATGTGGGAGAAGAAACAAAATAAAAATACTCGATTAAAAACATTACCTCTTCCTCAGAGAATCCTCTTTCCTTAACAACATTAGTTCAATACCGATGGTGGTATGCCTAATATAATAGATCAAAATAAGGATAATTATTATATAAAGTTATTTGGTAATATATTTTCAAATAAAAATTTGTTTTTATGTGTGAAGAAATGATAATAAGTGGTTCCATTTTATAAGAGAGGTTGGAGAAACTCTTAGTATTTTTCAAATTATAAATTAATATAAATTAATTTTGTAATGAAAACAAATAAAAAATAACATATTTCAAATATAGGATGATATTAGGTTGATTTAAATTCATCAAATGAAAGTTAGACATGTTTTGGTACTTTTTTCAATCCTTATCCTTTTGTTTTGACCCTTATTTAACCCATTTAACACATATCGTGATATCATGTGATTTATACTTTGAGAGTTGATGTAATAACTATAAAATACCAAAATAATAATAAATGAATCATTTTTGAAATTTAATTATTACCAAAATAATTTTTCCAAATTTTAGTCTTTTAGAAAATTTATATCATTTAATAAAATATTATTTATTTTAAAAAATCACTAATGGCAATTTTGACATTATTCATTACATGAAATTTTAAAAATATCATAACAACATGATAAGTTAAAAAATATTATCATAAAATATCCCAAAAATGTAAAATTAATCTATAAAATTCTAGTATAACAATAATTATCTCAAAATTTATTTATTTGTAATATTTTTAATATCATTTATTTGATGTTACCATTAATTAAAAAATTATTGTATCATCATTGTTTCATCCATTATGGTAATCATTTCTTTCCTAAGAATAAAAATTAAATATCCATGATGAATATAAACATCATATATTTGAAAATACTATTTATTGGAAAATATATATTCTAAATATCCCAGTATCATAAATATTATATATATTAAAACATAAGTATGACATCTTTGACTCTTCATTAAAATTAAATAATATGAAAGGATTAAAGTCACCAATGTGGCTGTAAGAGGTGATAAAATCATCCCAAAGATTATTTTGGTTGAAAATAACTCATCTTATAAAATTAGGAAATTTTTTAGCATAATTATCTAATATTTATTATATTTTTACAATTAATTTCCAGATTTACCATTAACTACAGTAATAAAAATTAACAAAATTTCAATTAATATTATCAAAAAGGGACCTATTTACTAATATTAGACCTTATGATTCCAAATTAGGAATTCATTTTTAGAAATTAAAATCCCAAAATTTGTATAAATTAATTTAAAATTAATCCTGTAGATGGGATGAAACAACTATTTTTAAGGTAAAAATGTTCAAAAGATTGAAATATTTTTATATCCAATTTAAATATGAAATTGATTCCAATGACCTAAATTGGATTAAATGATATTAAATTGATATATTTTTTTTTACATTAAAATAATTTAAAATTTTAATTTCACACTATAAAATACTTAGTTGAAAAAGTATTCTTCAATTAAAATGTAATATTTTTCACTATTCATTAAAAAATGAAATGTTTTAGAAAAATCTAAAAATCATAACCAAATTAAAATTTTAAAATATGATTTAAAAATGGTTTATCATTTTCCAAATAGAATTTATTAATGTTTCAAAATTTATTTTTAAAATAAGTGATCCATTAAAAGGAGATTAAATTGCTATTTTGAAAAATATAGTTTTTAAGATTAAAACTTGATTTATTGTAGATTCCATTGAACATAGCATACATATTAATTTTTTATCTCTATTTAAATAATGAATATTAATAAATATGAAAATTACTTTTTATATCATTACCCGAGTTTTTATAATATATCCACCAATTTATATTCATTTAATCACTTAGATCTGACAAAATATATGAAGTATCACGGGGCATGGGCCCTCTGTACATAAAAATTACTAATCACATAACCAATATTCAGCACAACCAAATATCGATGATATATCAACAACTGAAATGGGAAATTTACTTCCTATTCTCCCATGATACATGTATCATAACCATGTAGAAACCACTTACCTTCCCATTTTTACTAATCAAATCATGTTTGGACCCATGATATAACCAAGGGACTGTAATAATAGGGTCCCCTAAATGGTATATCCATGGAATCCTTACACATGGTACCCCACAAGGAAATTCAAACCACCATGACATATAAATCAAACATAAAATAAATATCATAACCAATGACAAACTTCTATTCCCTAATTCCCTCCCAACACAAATGACACTAGAATAAAAAAAATAACATGTAAAAAAGTTATAAAAGTTTACATAAGGTACCTATAAAATGATTATTTTCATCTAGAATCAATACTAAAACTATAGGAAATTAAATAATTCCACGCAAAACACTCCCCTAAGAGACACCACACATATGTAATAATGACACCATTAAAGCATAAGAACAACATTATAGACCAATAAAATCCAAAAAATCAATGTATAACAAAATAGATTAAACTATCCAACATCACTATGAACATCTGATCATTAATAAAAATAAAAGTATATAGAATATATGGACACTGATGAAACATATTATACTCAAATTCCATGTTATATTATTCAAACCAACCATACTTCAAAAATAACATAAAATAATTTTATTACATGCCAATGCATCCCCTTTTCCCAATGATCCTAGATATCTACTAGACACTCCAAGAACATTGAAACATCATCAACATCAAATTATTCCCAATAAATTATTTGGATTTAACCATATATATAAAGATGATGTTTTTACCCATAGATGATATTTCTAGCCCATCTAGCTTCAAATTATGGATAAATAGTTATCCCACCTCTCTGACTCCCCAAAACACTATTAACCGACTGATAAAACATATATATATTATAATAAACTATCCAAAACTATACGTCTTATAGAATGGGTATACCATAAATAAAACATCATCACTAGCATTAAAATATAGTGGTCTCCACATCAAGTCAACATCACCCTTAGGAATTCCTTACATTACCTTCATATACTCATGAATCATTTGATATTTTTTAGTTGTACTCTTCCCCAAATCTGGTCATCAGAATGAAACACCCCAACCTCACTATAGGATAACATAAATAAACAATTTCACTCATACAACCTATGAAATTCATCAATGATAATTGAATATTGGTATATATTTATATGATAGAAATCATCTTATTAAAAGGGGTTCACCCATGATCTATCCAAATCCAAAATTGCTAGAAAAAATATTACATACATCCTCTTAATATTTTGATCTGTATTATCATCTATTTTTAGGATGGAAAGAAGTACTAAGGTGTAATTGAGTGACAAAATCACATGGAATACCACTATACACACACATACTAAATTATATAACCTAATCACATTTCATGGTCATCAAGACCCACAAATACAAGAAAACTGATTTGTATAGATAATATCTAAAATATCCACAATACATGACTCTATAATTTCTAGAAAATGAGAAAATTCATCAATTTATTAAGGATCACCCAAACATAATCACATACTCCCCAATATTATGGTTGGATAGTAAAAAAATAAAATAATACATCCTTAAAATTACTCTTGTAAACATCAAATGTCCACCAAAACAACAATGAACACAATGTATTACATCTACATGGTGGATGAAAAAACATATTAATACAATATCCACTAGTGGCGTCTTCATCCATGACAACATAATCCTACTTTTTAGGGCACGATCCATCATATAAATACTAGGAAATACTACTTGGGGTGAGCTATGAAACCAATGGATAATGATTTCATGCATCTTAATTGGTAAAAATAACCTCCCTTGAAAAAAATTCTAATACTGATCATCCTATGAAAACCTTTCAAGGAGGATCATAATGAAGAATAATTTCCAGCATCACATATGCATCCGAATCTCCCCATTTATACTATTCCATCTACTTAATCAAGGAATATTGAACTATTATATGGTATAGTAAACCATTCAAACCAACCTCATCTACATCTAGGTGCATCACTACAATTTCCAGAGTCAATATTTTTGAATCCCCATATTCCTAAACAATATCTCCCCATGACATCCCAATTAGCTCCTGAGTAACTACATTCCCCTTCTTCAGGATATATGATGTGTCAAAGTCATAATCCTAGATAAACATCACCCACATATTTTTTTTAAATTCAATTATCATTGAGAGAAAACATACCAAAATATCTTTTGATCAATTAATAAAATAAATAACACTAAAAATGATGTAATTTTACAAAAAAGATCAATAAAAATAGGCCATTACTATCTAAAGGTCATTGGTGGAATGATTATTCTCATGGGGGAATGAATAAATTGATCCATATAAGATCAATTCTTTATGATGCACCATTAATAAAACAAAATTTTGATTGGAAGTGTCACAGGAAACCTAAAACATCACTCTAACTAATAGAATATTCAGAAGGGATGTTTTGTTCTATGACTCATTTGGGTAGTTGAACACTACCTGATACTGATCCATCAATAAGAAAGAATATTCCTTATAGTTCAGGGCTATCAATTGCGTTATTACCTAAGATAAGTTAGATATGATGGTCCAATAATTCTCTACAAGACCAAGGAATCTGTAGAACTAAACAACACAATAAGATAAGTACTTAAAAATAGCTTCCTCAAACATTAATGAATCGACTATCGCTCTCTACCGAGACACTAAATTTCTAAAGAAATGAGCCTAAATCATAAAAAACATAGAATTATAGTTAGTAACATATAGTTTATAGTGTATAAGGACTTATAAAATAGCTATAAGTTGGTTATTATCCTACTCCCATGACTTCAAATATTTGAGGACCATATAAAAGAACACTTCCATAAAACAATCCAAGAACTCATGGAACACAGAGTTTCAGATTCCATGAAAATAATGGTAGTGTTTGGTAAAGAAAATGAAATATCAAAAAAATAAAAGTACTTATATTATCACCAAATGGTTTTATTCTAGATATTCTCATCCCTCACCCAAATCTAGGTACTCCTAGACTAAAGGTCAATCTTCAAAAACCATATCACTTCCATCAGATTGTCAAATAAGACATCAATCCTCTGTTGTGGATGATGATTCATGATATTTACTTGGTTAACCACTAGTATTATATGAAAAAACATAGGATACTATTAATATTCATAGAAAATAACACTAGCTCACCACACGCAGACACAATAAGACAGACAAAACCATTTTACCTTAAATCATAAATCTTAATCATCTACTCTTGTAGATTATAAGGTGATATTAAATTATGAGAAATATAAATTATAAAGAAAAATATTTTAATACTACCCTAAAAATTATACCATGTTTATGTGGTAGATTCAATACATTTTATGAATAAATAAAAAATACTCAAAAACTATCTATATCTACACTCTCTATATGTTTAACAAAAATAATGATAACACTTCCAACTGAGAAAATACCGCCTTTGATCACCTGCAACCCAAAAAATAATCCCTCACTCAAATTAATACAACATTATTTCCATACTTATCAAAAAATAAAACTACACTATATATGACATAAGTAAATACACACACAATTTAAAAATAGTCATTATCATGGATGAAATTGAATGGTTGTATCTACATCAAGAAGATATTTCCAAATGACTGATTTTTCACCATCATAAAATCAATTCCATGAAATAAATCAATAAAGATTGCCTAACCTCCCATTGTAATATACAACTCAAGTGGAATTGGAATTCCTCCACCTCAATCCTAATACATTGTCTAAAGTGGTTGTAGTGAATATGTGTGATAATACCAAATTAAATAAGTTGATATCCAACCTAGATAATATTAATATGGTGCCTCAGATGATCTATAGTTTATCTATAACTAGCATGTTTTGGGAATGCATCATCCTATTTTAACACATCTACCATGCTACTAATGACAATATCCAAGGACATTCTTGACTCTATATCCATGTTGGTGAGGGACACAATGTAATGTCTTGGTTCCAGGTTCCACACAAAGGTGCCTCGTACCCAGTTGGTCACATGGCCTCAAGAGAATTTCCCCAAATGACAGAGTCTGCTGACTAGTAGCGAGGACCTTGGGTGTGATAGTTGGGAAATTATACCCTCATTGGCAGTGCAACACAGTTGAATAACAATAATAAACAACAACGAAAGCAACAATACCATACAACAAATTAAACAGAAGAAGACTGATAGTATAAAAAACTACAAAATATATATAAAAATAGTGATTCATGTAACAAGTATATAGAAAAGCATCCAAACAAGTCACAATGCTATAAATACAATACTGAAACTAAAGTATAGAAAACAGTAAACTCTAACAGCATCACAAGCCTCAACTTGGTCCCATGATCTCCAAATCCAACAACAATCAAGTACCTAATGTAGAAGGGAAATTGACCTTATCTATACCTGTAACCATATAATATGTTTGGGTTGAAAAGAATGACCCAGATTGGGGGCGAGATGAATCCCAGTAGGCAACCACCAAAACCTATCTGCCTAACTATCAATGAATATATATAGCAGAAAATATGGAAAATAAAGCAATAAACAAGGATGTACTCAAAAGTAAACAATCCTACAGTTTCCAATTACATTCATTTACACTTATTAATTATTCAAACTGTTGAATAATGAAATCTCGGGATCTAGCCTAAGATATGTATCCCCTATGTAAAAGAAAAACATATGTCTCAGAAGACCATCTAACAATCAAGTAAGACCGAGTCCAATCTTGTGCTTTGGCTTGGAAGGATCGTCACAATAAATCAATCATTCAGAAGCAACCCTATAGGAATGTTATCATAGTCTAACCCCTATGTTTCAGAATATCATCAACTCAATAATGATATAACAACCCTTTGGGAAAGATCACATAGTCTAACCCCTTTGGTCTCACAAAAAAAAATACTCTCTGAGGTAGTACTCGTCGTCAATTGACCATGTGGTCTTTTAATGATAAAAAACAGAATCTTTGATGAATCACTCAACATCCATCCCCCTATGATCTCTTAATAGTGTATTATAGAAACTTTTAGAGAGAACTCACCGTAAATCCCCTCCTATGGTCTCAAAATGTAAATATAACGGACACTCTGGGGAGGCCCTCAACGTTAATTCCCCTTATGGTCTAACTACACCAGGTTCTCATAGCCCTGTGTAATAAAATCATACACAAACAATATCCATCCACCCAAAGTAATCTCAACTACTACATGGCTAAGAAGCTACAATGCATAACCCAATCATTTAGCAAGCAGTAACAAGCAATCAATTCCAACCTCACAATCTAAGAAAGGAAATAAGGTCTGCCTCATAGGAAACCTGGAACAAATGGCACTAAACATTAAAATAATGAAATCTTGCCCCGATGTGTTCCCTAAACATGAAATTTAGCATAATGTATCAATAAAAACCCATAATATTTCAATAAATATAAGGTAGATGATAATAGGGTTAAATTCCTTAATATGGAATACCAAAATCATGGGTAATTGTCACTTAGGCATATATAACTTAAAGAAAAACTCCTAAAGTCAAAAAACCACTTACTTCGACATTATACGATGAACAATCTTGAACATCGGCCCTTGAATCAGCCTAGAACATCATAGATCTACAAAAAGGTCAAAAAATTCAACCATGGATAACTAAATAATGAGGAGGAATAAGAAATAGAGGCACTAGGGAAAGAGATAACTCACCGATGGGAATCCAACGCATCCATCGGTGCCTCAATCAGAGCTCGAACAGAGGAACGAGAGGTGCTCAAAGATAATCGGACATATGTCGCTCTCCTATATGAGACACGGGAAAAAGAAAATGGTTTTGTAGATAAGACACAACCCTAGTCTGATTAATAAAATAAAAAGAAAATTACATAGCATGTTCATTTAATGTACATGTCGTGTACTAGCCTCAACTGGACCCCACTTTAAGTGGTCTAAACAACCATGTACTCAACCATTACACAACAACCTATAGAAATTGGGTACACAACGTTTACTCAGGGGTACACAGCATGTACTCATAAAATTTACAAATCTTCCTTTTTCCTAAAAAACAACCCGAAATGAGATCCATAAATTAAATAATGATCTGGGTTCTTAGAAACTTCCCCCTTAAAGAAATTCATCCCCAAATTTTCTTTCCAATGGTGGAGAAGAAGAAACATCAAACCACTCTGGCCACTATGATTGAACGTCGGCCTCCCTCTCCCAAGTCTCATCCTATACTCCCCTGTACTTCCATAGCACCCGTACTAGAGGAACAAACAGACCCTAGAGAACCTTGGTACCATGATCCATAATTAGAATAGGGTGATCCTCGAAGGATGCATCTACCTCCAACTCAAATTACCCAGGTTAAAAAATGTGAGACAGGTCCGAAAAGTAACACTGTAGCTGAGAAACCTGGAAGAAGTCATGTAAATCTTGATACCTCTGAGGTAACTACAACCGATAGGAAACTGGACTGACTCTCTCCAAAACCTCCAACTTCCCGACGTACCTTGGTGAAAGCTTTCCCTATCTCATAATCCTCTTGTGTCCCAACCTCTTTGTTACATGCATGAAAACCTAATCTCCAACCTCAAACTCCAGAGGTCATCTCTGTCGATCAAAATAATATTTCTAGCGAGACTGTGCAATATTCATCCTTTTCCAAATCAACTCCACCTACTCAGTGGTCTCCTGGACAAGACGAGGTCCCAAAATAGCTTACTCTTCTACCTCCATCCAACAAATGGGTGATCAGCATGGCCTACCATAAAAGCCTCATAAGGTGCCATCTGAATCGTCAGCCAAAAAATATTATTGTAGGAAAACTCCATGAGGGTTATGTGTCTCTTCCAAGAACCCCCAAAATCTAGGAAACATGCTCAAAGCATGTCCTCCAACACCTGAATCGTGTGCTCAGACTGGCCATCTGTCTGGGGATGGTAAGCTGTACTCAGAAGTACCTATGTACCCAAAGCCCTATGTAGTCCCTCCCAGATATGAGAAGTAAAACAGGAATCCCTGTCTGAAATGATAGAGTGTGGAACCTCATGCAACTGTACAATATCTCAGATGTACAACCTTCAAATCTCATCAACACTGAAGGTTTCCTTAATGGGAAAGAAATGTGCAACCTTCATGAGTCTACGAATAACAACCCATACTACATCACTCTCTCGAGGTGATGTTGGTAAACTCATCATGAGATCCATCACGACAATATTCAACTTCCACTCAGGAATGGGTAACTACTATAAAAGCCCTAATGGTCACTAAGGCTCCACCTTCACCTGCTAACAGTTGGAACATCTCATAAAAAACTATCAACATCCCTTTTCATACCTGACCACCAATACTAACGGTGTAAATATTGATACATCTTGGTGACACCCGGATGAACAACCCATGCTGAGGAAGGAAGATCTCACAAAAGCTCCTCGCGTATGTCTGTTGACACCAATACACACCCATGAAAGTGAAAGACCTCATCTTCATCAACGGTTCACCCAGGAGTAGGGTCCTCGTCTGACACAAACTCCCATAGGACTAGGCCTTCAGAATCTAATAGCTTTCTCATTCACACCCGATCCGTAGAGTATAGGTAATAACCATAGAAGAAAGAAACATCTTCCCCTATCTATTGTGCACTAAAAAATGCATCTTAAATAATAGAGACATAAACTTCCACTCACTACTGGACTCCTGAACTATCGGTATCTGAGTCCTCTTGCTCATTTCATCAACCACTATGTTTCCTTTCCCAGGAGAATAGTAAAGCACAAAGTCAAAATATTGAATGTACTCAACCCACCTTCGCTATCTCAAATTTAGGTCATGCTGCATAAAGATATACTTGAGAATTTTGTGGTCCGTGAACACCAAAAAATTCTCACCCAAAAGATAATATCTCTAAAAACTCAAAGCAAGCAAAAGTTCAGCCAACTTGATATCGTGCATCAGGTAATTCCTCTCATGTGGCCTCAACTATCAAGACTCATACGCAACGACTCCTTCCCCTTGCATAAGCACTTATCTTAGTCCGATACCTGATGCATCACAGTAAACAATGTAACTCTTTCCTAGCTCCAAAAAAATCAATATCGATGCTGAAGTCAATATCCATTTCAGTTCATAAAAGGTTGAATCACATGAATCAGTCCACAAGTACTTTTCACCCTTCTTAGTCAGCCCGTCAGTGGCACTGCTAAATGTGAAAAGTCATGTATAAAGTTTCTATAGTATTAATCTAGCCCTAGAAAACTCTGTACCTCAAAGATGTTCTTCAAATTCTCCTATGAAACTACTGATCTCAATTTATATGGGTCTACCGATACTCTTGTCTCTGAGATAACATTACCCATGAAGTCAATCTGTTCCATCCAAAAGTGTCATTTTGAGAGAATAGTATATAACTGATTCTCTATCAGTGTACTCAAAATGATCTCAATATGGGTGGCATGGTTGTGTTGAGGGTGAGAGTACACCAAGATATCTTCCACAAAAACAACCACAAAGGAGTCCAAGGATGGAACACTTGGTTCATTAGTTCCATGAAAACTACTGGCGCGTTCGTGAGACCAAACGACATAACCACATACTCGTATTAACCATACTTTCTCTGGAAGGATATAAGAGTTATATATGATGGTCTAACACACAACTAATGATAACTGAATCTCAAGTGAATATTTGAGAACATGTGGGATCCTCGAAGATGATCAAATAGATCATCAATCCTTGGTAAGGGATATCAATTCTTGACTATCAACTGGTTAAGCTTATGATAATCTGCACAAATTCTGAGGGTACTGTCTGCCTTATTCACAAAAAGGATATGATAACCCCAAGAATATGTACTAGGTTGGATAAAACCCTTTCCCCACAACTCCTATAACTGCTTCTTGAGATCCTGTAACTCTGGTGTAGCTATCCTATATGGAGGAATGGAAACCTATGTTGCTCCTAGAACAAGCTCAATAGAGAAATATACCTCTCACTCTGGATGTAAATCCAAGAAGACATCTGGAAATACATATATGAAAAGATCCACCACTGGAGGAAATTCCATATGTGAAGTCCCCTGGTCATCCAGATATAGACTATCAATTTGGGGTGTAATTCGTCCCAACCCATGATGCTTGGGTCCTGCTCTACTCGCATGGACATCCCATTCTCCCTTGTGTTGAAAAGACCCTCCCTTTGGTGACATGAAACTCACCCTACAATGATAGCATTCAAAAAAGGCCTGGAAAGAGACTAACCAGTCCATTTCGAGAATGACATTGAAGCCAGTAATCTAAAAGACATAGAGGTCCCATAAGAAGTGACACCCACCAATCTCAAGAGGGAACTACTTGCACTGACTTACACTAGAATTTCTAATTCCGAATGGAGTTTCTAGCACCATAATATCCCCATAAGTAAAGATACAGAGCCCAAGTCTCTCTATAACGACAACATATAAGAATCTATGGGAAGACCCTGTATCAAAAAGAGAAGAATCTAAAACTAAGGCAACTAGAATCGTACCTCTAACCATAGAGGGTCCGAGATACTGCTTTGGCTGGGTCTACTCCATTGCAAAGGTCTGACCTGTATCGTAGCCCAGTGAACCTTCCTGACTACCCTGAGTTGATCCACCCTATTTCCATTGGAAACTTGATGACTATCTACCACGTCTATGACCTCCTCCTCAGCCTGAATGGCCGGACAAACTCCAGTTCCCAGACTGATGAAAAACTAGTGGTCCTGCTCCTGAACGTGGAGTCATAATAGAACCCCTATCACTAGAATCTTGTGAGAAAAACCTACAAAAACACAGAAGATGGCCCATCTTGCTGCAAGATCGATACTCCACTAGGTCTGTCGATCACTGAGGTCTCGTATTCCCACTTTTACCACAATGGTAGCATACCACCTGTGTAACTCCCTGACCCCAGTTACCCAAAATTGATGCATTATTACATAAAATTAGCACGATACAAGGAATCATGTCCCGAAAGACCGATCAGTTCAACAGCCTTGGAAGTACTAGATACATACATAAGTTTTAAATTACATCATGAAATTAAAAAACAACATTTTTCCCCTTTAAACACTCTTATATTCATTATCCTATTCCTGCAGGTTAATCGTAATATACTTCTTTTCATCCTAGGAAAAATAAAATATAAGAAAGGGGTGATCTCATATGTTCAGTAAGGATAAAAATATAGAGAAAACTTTCATAAATAAGCATAAAAATTTAAGGAAATGTATAAGACTAAAACAAAAGCCTTTTAAACTTAAAATTCATCATAATATAGAAAATATAAATCAAAATAATGCCATTTACTTATTCACATGGATATTCTACTAGTCGAGTAATCACATTCAATATCAATAGCATATTTCATAATGATGGAATGCATAATGCCAGACTTCATAACCACATAGTCAAGGCCTTGTGCCAAGACTACAAATAACATTTTATCAAGGACTTGTTCCAGGACACTAGTTTGTCTCATGATACCTATTGATTCAACGAGGAGATATAGCAGGCTCCACCGATCACTTACTAAATCCAATGAATTTCTAATATGAACAGTTTGAAACATAACATAAACATTCATATTAAAACTATCATATGAAATGTTAATACTTTAACCATAAACCATGAATGGTAGAAAAATAAAACATCCACAGTAAAACATATCACAAAACCTTCAATACCATTGGGAAGATTGTATTATAATGAAAAAACTTTAAAAAAAATGTAAAATCCAATGAAGGATGTTGACATAGATTAAAATAATCATTAAAAACATTTGAGAGAAATATCCCATTTTCTTGAAGACCGTATCCTTAGGTTAAAGAAAAATCAATGACATAATTATGTGTGAAAAATATAAATACACTCAATATTATTGGATATTTAGTGTAAATAAATTAGAGTAAATTCACACATATTCTTGTAAAAATAACACCAATGACTTGGATGTTTAACTCAATGAATAGAGATTGAGTTAAAATTACTCTCATCAAGTTCATATTGATGACTTGAGAATTTATCAATGGAGTGATTATATGTATCAAAGGTATATCCATAGAAAGGGGAGTGGAAATTACTACATAAATAATAAATAGTGATTCTAAATATTGTCTTGGAGTAAAATAATCAATGAAGTATGCGTAAATTCCAAAGAGTGGAAATTTAAATTTGAAATTCCCTTACCAATTTGGTAACTTAAGAAACAGACACCCCATGGAAGAAGTATCATACAATGAAGATGTAAATACCCAAAAATTAAATTATATTACATAAATAATATAATAATGGGTAGTACATATACCACACAAAATGAAATAATGGCAAATATAGCATGAATCTCACGGGAATAAAAATGAGATGAAAACCCCTTACCTTGTAATTTTACTTAGTATAGGGTAGGTTAAACTCCTTTATAGTGGAGAAATAATTTTTATTAAATTATAAAAGAACCAAATACATAAATATGATATCATATATGATCTTCTAATATTTCTTTGTTAAGGATATTTTAGTAGTATCATTGTTTTGGTTGTTAACTGATTCATTTTATTTTATATGTTTTGTTACATAAGTCATGTTTGTTAGGTATAGGATATATTTGATCCATATCCAAAATGATATTAAGTTCTTAAACATTATTTTTAATCATAAAATGAAAATTATTATTTAATGATTATGATGGTGAATGAATCTCATCGCGTTCATGGAGACGGTAAGCTGTACGTACGCATGAGCGACAATATCCTTATATTGATGGTGAAATTGTATGTAATTGGATGGTATATCATATATAAAGAATCATTAAATTTTATATTTATAATTTACATCAGTTATACTCATTATATCCATACAAATAATTAAGTGTTTGAATAACAAACTACACTACGATGTGGAGACGATAAGCCGTCCGTACGCACGTATGATGACTTTTTCATTTATAGGATGGATAGAATAATGAATATGGTTTTACCATATTTATAATAACATCACAGTATGTATAAGGTACTGGATTTATTATTTTGGTATGAAAAAAAAATAAAGAGGAAGTGGAAGAAGAAAAGAACTTGAAAGAGGGGGGGGGGTGAAATTATTACCTCTTCTTCCAGTGTTTCCTTTTGAGTTGATCAAAAGGGCTCCTTAGGTTGTCTTTATGATCAAAGTAAGGACACTAGGTTGATGTTAGGGAAGTTTGGAGGATATTTGGGCATGTTTTGGCTGATACAAATAGATTTTTAGGTGTGATTTTGAGAGAAGGAGAAGTGCCCTTTTATAAGAGGGATGGGGGGCACTTTAGGAAAAGCTTGAAATATTATTTTATAATTAAATAATTTTCAGTTTATAATGGCACAAAAATGATTTATTTAGAGGATAAGGTGAGTATGGGTCTAAAACCTATAAATAAATAAGTTTTATAAAGGTTTAGGTCACCATATTAACCTTATCTTTTATATTTAACTCTTAGTTAAATAGTTTGACATTTACCATTTCTCTTTGTATTTTTATATTATATGGTTAATAAACTTACTATAACAAGCCTAGAGAACCACAAGTGGTTCATTATTAATATATATAACTTTATCTAAGTCCTTTTGACGAAAATTAGACTTTTAGGAATATTATATCAATTTATAATATAGTATTTGTTTTAAAAACTCAATTATGTCAATTTTGACACTGTTTAATATATGTTTTTTTGAAATCTATAAAACTTTATCACTTCGAATAAAATTTATTTAATCAACCCTAACATGTCATATTAACCCATAAAATTACTGGAATTCATCATAAGTCTCAATTTACATATATTTGGATATTTATAATATCAATTAGTTTAATATTTCATTTATAAAATAATTATTGTATCATCATTGTGTCATATATAAATTAAATTATTTAATGTCTAAAAATTATAAATAAAATACCATTATGTATCAAATAATTTTATCTTTATAATGAATATTTATAGTCGAATTTATCTTATGTGTAACCCTATATTAAAAATGTTTTAGTTATTAAACTTTGAATTTAACACTTTTAACTCTTTTTTAAATAAAATAATAATAAATGTCCTAATCTAATAAAAGTGGACCAAAGAGGATAATATTTTATTCCAAATGTTGTTTTGGTCGAATTAAACTTATCCAATAGAATTAGGACATGTGTTAGGGTAATTATAATATCATTTTTACCCTTAATTACCCTATTTACTTTTAACCGTGGTAAATAAAAGTTAAACGTTACTATTCACAAAAAATTATTTTCATCTTATCGAACCAAATTTTACTTAATGATGTTAACTGTGTCTCTCAGATTTTTGAAATTCAACTCACAAAAGCAGTAAAATTATGTTTTATGCAAATTTCCAAATGCTCTTAGAAGTTGGGTAAAAGACGGTAAAAAGTTCAATAAAATTATATATATATATATAAAATTATTATAAAATGACTCCAATTAATTAAATTTAACATATATAGGTATTATGTATCTATTTTGACTTAAAATAAATAAAATAAACAATTATTTCAAGAAAAAGTCAGTTTTAAACAATAACACAGTGTTTTTCACTATTCATCAAAAATTGAATGTTTTTAGAAAAATATCAAAAATTCCCCCTAAGATAATTTTGATATTACGAATTCAAAAACGAATTCTATTTTACCAAATTAAAAACATAGAAGTTGCATTAATTAATTTAAAATTAATTCCCGTTGTCAAAACCAAAAGGCGGGGTTTCAAAAAGTAAAAACTATCAAAAGATTGACATGTATTTATGACAAATTTTAACGTGAAATTACTTATAATGAGATAAATTGTATTAAATAATAAAAATATAATATAATTATACTTCCAAACCATTCAAATTCAAAATTTAATAGTATAAATTATTTCGATTAAAAAAGTTGCTTTCATTTAAAATTTAGTATTTTTCAGTATTCATCAAAATATAAAAGTTATCAGAAAAGTACCAAAAATTTATCCAAAATAAATTTTTATGTAATGACTCTAAATAATAATTTAATTTAATTAAAATGAATATATAAAAGTTTCAAATATTGGTTTTAAAAATGGGTTTCCATTAAAAGGTGCTAAAATTGCATTTTTTGAAAAATGCTTCTTTTATATAAAAAAATTAATTTGTTCTTATATTATGTCTAAGAAACACATAATATGGATTATAAAATTATATGGAGTATATAAAATTGAAAATTTAGTTAATACTATTCCTAACTGCTTTTTGAACGACTAGTTTGGTAAGTCGTGGTGCGCTCGAACTTGGTGCTGCGTGTAACACAAGATATTGAATTACTTTAAAGAAAATAACTTACTATGAAATATTTTGGTGTTAAATTCTTCCCCCATTTTGGAAAATGCGTCCTCGGAATTTTAAATTTGGGCTTGGGAACTTCATTGAAAGCCCCACATCAAAAAAAGAGTCAATAAAACTATCACTTTAAAAGAAAGAAAGAAAAGTACAAAGGTCACCCGAGATAACCCATACTAGCATTCCATGTAGGAAAACATGGATATGGAAGATAAAATAAGTGTAAAGTTTTGATGGAGAGTGATAGAAGAAATGATCAGGAGAAATTTAACAACAAGGAAACCACAAACTTGTGATGAGATAAATAGTCATTAGTTTCCCAGTAGGAAAAGAAAATGGACAATGTTTTTTTTATAAGTTCTATTTCATAAAGTTGAGGAATTTATTTATGAGATTGACTAAGAACATAAAGAGATATACTTAATTTTTAAGTAGAGTTTCATCCTTTAATAAATTTCTACCACTAACTCATTTTTTTTTCAAATGATGAGTATTCAAGATGACTTGGTCACACTTGCAGCGCTAGAATCAACTTCTAGAGAATCAAATAACCCACAAAGGATAAACTATATATTTACCTTGTATTTAGAGATTCACCAAAACCAAAATGGTTAGTACAAGATCCGATGATCCCGAAAAAGGATAATGCTTTAGAGAAAGAAATACTAATCTTAATTTCTAATATTAAACTAACAATACCCAAAGTTCAATAAATACCATTCAACAAACAATTGTCCTTAAAATATTTAAATATAATCCAAACAAATATTGAAACCCAAAACTTAGAAGAATTTGATTACGAAGTCTTCCACGTTAAATTGTATCTCTAAATAACATCAACTACTCTTAAATTCACATACTTAATTAACCTAATCACATATTCTCTATGATAGGTTAATCATTTTCATAAATAACCTAAATCACTATAAATAAACAATAAAAAACATAGATAAAAATACACCATTACTCCTCAAATTAAATCCCATAGTATTCTATTTTCCTTAGTCATATAGTGTTCCCAACTGAGCGAACGTCTTCCAAAATAACATTTATCACTTAATCAACAAATCATTTTCCAATACTAAGGATATCCATTTGATAAGACCATAAAATCCTGAATCAACTTATTATTGATCAATAAAATCATTTAACCAAAAAGAATTAGTCACACTAACCCAGGACTTCACATAGTCCAGTAGTAAGCGATAAATCCCAATCACACTCTGGTTGTGGGTTCGATTCCCATAGCTTTGTCCGACGCCACGGGTTGTCACATGGTCTGCATTTTGTCCTTTTTCAAAAACTATATTTTATAACATTCCCAAAATGAGATAAATTCCTCAAAAAAACCATAATATAATTTCATCACAAATGTTATCTCATAACTCACATTTTCATCCTAAAATTTAATAACTTCTAATTTCCTAAAATTCAAGGATCATATAAACACAAATGGTTATTTATAAATATATCAACAATAGAAAATATAATTCTTCCTAAAATAACATTTTCACACAACAAACTGCAGGGCTACACATACAAGAGAAAAGCCTTCCAAAGTAATCCCATCAATAAAGAGCACTAATACTTTCAAAAATTTCACCATACATTTATTTCCCCATAGGTTCTTCCTTGACCAATAGGTTATCCTATAGAATAAGGAATTCACTCAGGTAATGCCCAGGTCCCCTACATTTATGAAAAATGACTGTAAATGGATTCTTAGGATCATTTTTATTTTCTTCCATAGTACTCTTCATTTCTCCTCGTCAATTATTTACTTTATGTCCTTCTTTTCCACACATAAATCATTTCTTTGTTCTATTGAGACTCTTTCCTACGTGTCTCCTTCCACATTTCTTGCATGATGGAAATTGAGCTTTCTTTTCTCCATGGTCTCCACTTCTGGAGATCTTATCATTCACCACCTTTCTCTTCTTTGTTGAGTCCAGGAGTTGGTTAATATAAATGCTGTTGATCATATTTTTGGAAAACTGAATCGACATGAACACAATATCTTTTACACCTATCAACATTCCATTTTGTAGTTCATTTCTACCACCATGCCCACCTTGTACATCATGTTCAATGTTACTATGACTTCTTTGAAATCCATCCATTGACTAACACAAGAAAGCATAGTGTGAGTCATAAAATCATTTAGAGAATATCATAACACCTTATTTTCAATCTAAAACAAATTAGGATTAACCAAAGTTAATTATTCTCATATTATATTAAAATTATTCAAATCATTTTTTAAATAAAATGTGAATTGTTCTAAGCATATCCCCTGTGAGTGTCATAACCAAGAGTTCAACAAGACCCGTTGTTGTGCACCAGGATACCCTGGGTCAAGCCTGAAACTCCTTGTCGGAGTTTTCACTCATATGTACATCTGTGCCCGAGCTTCCTCTTCCTTCTCATATCCAAACATGGTTGTATTTCTTGGAAAACCCACATAATATTTACATTACCAATAATTTTAGATGTTCTTCTATACTAATCCTCAATGTCTATCTTAGGGAAGTGTTTCCTAATCATAGTTTTTTCTAAATCTAGATTCCAAGGTTTGTACTAAACTTTCTCTGATAAAAAAAGTAACACCCTGACCCCAGTTACCCAGAATCGGTGCATTATTACATAACATTGGCATGATACAAGGAATCATGTCCCAAAAGACCGATCAGTTTAGTAGCCTTGGAAGTACTAGATACATACATAAGTTTTACATTACATCATGAAATAAAAAACAACAACATTTTGTTCCCTTTGAAAACTCTTATATTTCTTATCTTATTCCTATAGGTTAATCATAATATAATTCTTTCCATCCTAGAAAAAATAAAACATAAGAAAGGGGTGATCTCAGATGCTCATTAAGGATAACAATATAGCAGAAACTTTCATAAATAAGCATAAACATTTAAGGAAATGTATAAGACTAAAACAAAAGCCTTTTAAACATAAAATTCATCTTAATATGGAAAATATAAATCAAAATAATTCAATTTACTTATTCACACAGATATTATACTAGATGAATAATCACTTGAAATATCAATAGCCAATTTTATAATGATGGAATGCATAATTCCAGACTTCATAACCACATAGTCAAGGTCGTGGGCCAAGAAGACAAATAAGATTTTGTCAAGGCCTTGTGACAAGAAACTAGTTTGTCTCATGATACCTACCGATGCATCGAGGAGCTATAGCGGGATCCACCTATCACTTACTATGTCCAATGTATTCCTCATATGAAAATGTTGAAACATAACATAAACATTCATATTAAAACTAGCATACTAAATGTTAATACTTTAACTATAAACCATGAATGGTATAAAAATAACACATCCACAATCAAACATATAAAAAAACCTTCAATACCATTGGGAATATTGTATCATAATGAATCAAATTTAAACAAATGTAAAATTCAATGAAGGATGTTGGCATAGATGAAAATAATCATTAAAACCATTTGAGAGAAATATCCCCTTTATCTTGAAAACATTTAAAAGTCTCACTATTTGTCAAGAAGCCATTTAAAATACATTTTTGAATCGAAGTGTCCCATATCACTTTGAAACTTTTAGAAGGAATTTTAATTTTAAAACATTAATGTCCATATAAATAAATCCATAAAACCATTTTTAAAACATTGACATTAATGAGAAAGATTTAGAATAATAAAATTTTAAAACATTTAAAAAGATATATTAGTTAGAGTTCCTAACCAAATGAGAGATGCTTGAATAAAAATAATTGAGGTAATAAAAACATTATAATATCATGAGAATAAAGGGATTTATGATATAATATGTCAAAGAACAGTATATAAACAAAATAAATGGGAATTGGCGCATAACAACAAAGAAGTCTCAATGGAATGTAAGTTGAGATGAATTACATTATAAAAATCATATCCTTAGGTTAAAGATAAATCAATGACATACTTATGTGTGACAAATATAAATAAACTCAATATCATTGGATATTTAGTGTAAATAAATCAGAGGATATTCACACATATTCTTGTAAAAACCACACCAATGACTTGGATGTTTAACTCAATGAATTGCGATTGAGTTAAAATTAATCTTATCAAGTTTATATCGATGACTTGAGAATTTATCGATGGATTGATTATGTGTATAAAAGGTATATCCACATAAAGGGGAGTGGAAATTACTACATAAATAATAAATTGTGATTCCACACATACTATTGGAGCAAAATAATCAATGAAGTATGCGTAAAGGCCAAAGAGTGGAAATTGGAATTTGAAATTCCCTTACCGATTTGGTAACTTACGAAACATACACCCCATGAAAGAAGTATCATACAATTAAGATGTAAATACCCATAAATTTAAGTATATTACAAAAATAATACAATCATGGGTAGTACATATACCACACAAAAGGAAATAGTGGAAAATATAGCATGAATCTCACATGAATAAAAGTGATATGAAAACCCATTACCTTGTACTTTTCCTTAGTATAGGATTGGATAACCTCATGTATAATGGTAAAATCATTGTTATTAAATTATGAAAGAACCAAATACATAAATATGATATCATATATGATCTTCTAATATTGCTTTGTTAATGATATTTCACTAGTATCATTGTTTTGGTTGTTAACTGATTCATTTTCCTTTATATGTTTTGTTATGTAAGTCATGATTTTTATGTATAGGATATATTTGATTCATATACATAATGATATTATGTTCATAAAAATTATTTTTAATCATAAAATGAAAATTATTCTTGAATTTTTATGATGGGGAATGTATCTCATCGCGTTCGTGGAGATGGTAGGCTGTACGTACGCACGGGTGACAATATCATTATATTGATGGTGAAATCATATGTAATTGGATGGTATATAATATATACAGAATAATTAACATGTTATATTTATTATTTACATTAGTTATACTCATTATTATACCCATCCAAATAATGAAGTGTTTGAATAACAAACTACACCACATTGTGGAGACGGTAAGCCGTACGTACGCACGTATGGTGACTTTGTCATATATAGGATGAATAGAATAATGAATATGGTTGTACCATATTTATTATAACATCACAATATTTATAAGGAACTAGATTTATTATTTTGGTATGGAAACAAAAAAAATAAAGAGGAAGTGGAAGAAGAAAAGAACTTGAAAGAGGGTGGTGAAATTATTACCTCTTCTTTGGGTGTTTCCTTTTGAGTTGATCAAAAGGGCTCCTTAGGTTGGATTTCGGGTCAAAGTAAGGACTCTTAGTTGATGTGAGGAAAATTGGGAGGATATTTGGGTATGTTTTGTCTGATACAAATGGCTTTGGAGGTGTGATTTTGAGATTAGGGGACGTGCCCTTTTATAAGAGGGGTGAGGGGCACTTTAGGAAAATGTTGAAATATTATTTTATAATAAAATAATTTTCGGTTTATAATGGATTAAAAAGGATTTATTTCAAGGATATGGTATGTATGGGTCGAAAACCTCTTAAAAAATATTTTTTAGACAGGTTTAGGTCACCATATTAACCATATCTTTTAGATTTAACTCTTAGTTAAATAGTTTGACATTTATAATGTCTCTTTGTGTTTTTATATTATATGGTTAATAAACTTACTATAACAAGACAAGAGAACCCCAAGTGGTTCATTTTTAATATATATAACCTTATATAAGTCATTTTTCATAACCTTAGATTTTTAGGAATATTATATCAATTTATAATAGAGTGTTTGATTTAAAAACTCAATTATGTCAATTTTGACACTATTTAGTATTTGATTTTTCGAAAGCCATAAAAACTTTATCACTTAAAATAAAATTTATTTAATCAACCATAAAAATTCATATTAACATATAAAATTAGTTTAATTCATAAGAAGTCTCAATTTACATTTATTTGGATATTTATAATATCACTTATTTTAATATTTCATTAATTAGGTAATTACTGCATCATCATTGTGTCATATATAAATTAAATTATTTAATGTATAAAAATTAAAAATAAAATACCATTATTTAGGAAATATTTTTATCTTTTTAATGAATTTTTATTTTCGAATTTACCTTATGTGTTACCCTATATTAAAAATGGTTCAGTTATTAAGCTTTCAATTTAACACTTTTAACTCTTCTTTAAATTAAATAATAATAAATGTCCTAATCTAATCCAAGTGGATCCAAGAGGATCATATTTTATTCCTAAGGTTTTTATGGTCGAATTACACTTATCCAATAGAATTAGGACATGTGTTAGGGTAATTATAATATCATATTTACCCTTAATTACCCTATTTACTTTTAACCGTGGTAAATAAAAGTCCAAAGTTACCATTCACAAAAAATTATTTAATCTTTTTGAACAACATTTTACTTACTGATGTTAACCGCGTATCTCGTATTTTTTAAATTTAACTCAGAGATGCGGTAAAATTAATTTCTATGCAAATTTTCAAATTCTACTAGAAGGTGGGTAAATGATGGTAAAATGTTCAATAAAATTTTATATATCTAAACTTATTATAAAATGACTCCAATGAATTAAATTGAAAATATATAGGTATTATGTATCTATTTTGACTTAAAATAAATAAAATAAATAATTATTTAAATAAAAATTTAGTTTTAAACAATAACACAGTGTTTTTCACTATTCATAAAAAATTGAATGTTTTCAGAAAAATATCAAAAATTCACCCTAAGATAATTTTGATACTACAAATTAAAAAATTAATTCTATTTTACCAAATTAGAAACATAGAAGTTTCATTAATTAATTTAAAATTAATTCTCGTTTTCAAAACCAAAAAGCGTGTTTTTAAAAAGTAAAAACTATCAAAAGATTGACATGTGTTTATGTCAAATTTAAATGTGAAATTACTTATAATGACCTAAATTGTATTAAAGGATAAAAATATAATCTAATTATACTTCCAAACCATTTAAATGAAAAATTTAACACTATAAATTATTTCGATTAAAAAAGTTGTTTTCAATTAAAATTTAGTATTTTTCAGTATTCATAAAAATATGAAAGTAATCAGAAAAGTAACCAAAATTTATCCAAAATGAATTTTTATGTATTGATTCTAAAGAAGAATTTAATTTCATTAAATTGAATATATAAAAGTTCCAAATATTGGTTTTAAAAAGGGTTTTCCATTAAAAGGTGATAAAATTTCATTTTTTGAAAAATATATCTTTTATCTGAAAAAATGAATTTGTTATTATATTATTTCAAAGAAACACATAATATGGATTATAAAATTATATGGTTTATATAAAATTCAAAATTCAATTAATACTATTCATAACCGCTTTTTGAACGGCTAGTTTGGTAAGTCGTGGTGCGCTCGAACTCGATGTTGCGTGTAGCACAAGATATTGAATTACTTTAATAAAAATAACTTAATATGAAATCTTGGGGTGTTACAACCTGGATACCTAAATGAATTTCCTATCTACTTGGATCTCCGCATATAGTCTCCCTATGGTGCTTCATACTATCTGTCGGGGTAGTACCAACTCTGGATGCCGAACCATCCTAGATCACTGCTCCAGAATCCCTCATATTACTCTCGGTGATCAGCACCAAGTTGACTAAAGATGATATGGAAGTAAACCTAAAGATGTTCACCTGGGATCAGATGTCATTTCTGAGACCATCCTTAAACTTTTTTTTCCAGAAATAACTCATCACCCCCCAGATTGGGTGAGAAGTGCTGCAACTCTGTGAAGCGAGAATAATACTCCATGATTGAAAGAGTACCTTGATCTAGACCCATGAAATATTAGGATCGGTCATCCCTCATGGTATCTAGTTATAAATAGTCATAGAAGGTCTCTTGGAACTCATCCCAAGCCATAACTCATTGGAGTCCCACCTATGATATCATATCCCACCATATCTTGGAGGACTCTCAAAGCATGTAGGTTGAGAGCTTCACTCTCCTCTCAAGAGGTGTCTCAAGATTCTCAAAGATAGATAGTATGGATTCTAACCATGACTCTACAACCTGAGGTCCTCCATCCCTTAAGAAAGTGGGAGGATGCTGCTGCTGAAAAACCCGCGTCAACTCTTCCATAGACAGGGCAGGATACAGTGCTCCCTGGTAGGTCTGTAAAAATATTATGAAGCCTTCTAAGAACTATGCATTAGCACCTATGTCTGGTATAACTGCTGGTGCCAAGACAGGCATGTCGGGAGGATCTTTTTTTGGTCTCTAATCTACCATTTCTAGTGTCTGATCCTTTCCCTGTATCTGGCATACACCCAAATGATTTCTCAGTGGCATGACTATGTAAGCTCAAGCACACTCCTCAGTTCAATATTATCAAGGACTAAAACTTATAAGTGCAAGAAAGGAACAGGAGAAGAAAACATTCATGTTTTTTTTCAAAACAGGGTTACACGGTGTGTATACCCTCCCCATAGCGTGTTCCATTAGGTTTCAACAAGGGCGTGTACCTCTACCAAAACTGGTCATGTAACACCCCTTCACACAGTGTGTTTCTCCTATTACATGGCATGTAATTGAAATTTTCCCTCCTTCCCAAGTTCTTCTACACGGCCAAACCACATAGTTCTCTCTTGGGTAACACTACACAACATGTTCACCCAAAACATGACGTTTACCACTTAATTTCTAACCACCTGTGTCGTTAGTCACACTGTAAGAACCCAGTTATTATTATTGAGGTATGATTTTCTTCTTTTCCTTTTTTCCTTATGTTTTTTCGAGAAAATAAGGAAAATGGGGAAAAATTCCAAAATTGGTGGGTACATTCCGTGTACTTTTCCACACGGCGTGTACTTTGGCTGTGTGGGATGAGTATACATGGCGTGTAGGCCTTTCGACAATGAAGGGTGTAAAAAATGACTACATGCCATGTAATTAGTATATACACACACCGTGTAATTAGTCGGTAGGTGAACAGTAAGGTGGCGGGAGTAGCCACCAACAGAGCGACAGTACACGCCGTGTACTTAGAAATACACACCATGTAACCAAGTCGACTGATGAACAGTGAGGCGGTGGAAAGTGGCTTCCAGAGGAATAGTTAAAAAAATGGAAAGTACACACAGTGTACATGAGAGTACAAACCATGTAGTTATGTTTTTTTTCTTAAAATAGGCAGTAGCCTCCTCTTTCGACAGAGGAAGCTTATAACGCCTGAGAGCCGCGAGAGAGAAGGCCGGATCTTGGAAGAGCTCCCGACCGCACATCGGGACTTTGATTCCTTCAATGATGATCTCGTTTGAACCACGCAGGTGAGTTATTCTCTCTTCTTGAGTGTTTCCTTACAATTATTTCCCAAGGGGAAGTTATTTACGTTTGAAAGGGTGAACGTTTATCCCAAATCTACACCGTTCTCGGTTGATTCAGGAGGCGTCGTTCACGTATATCGATCATAGGAGATCGAGGTAGGTGGTCTGGTGTTTATTTCCAACTGTCAAGTTGATTTTTCTTACCATTATGCTACGTGACCATGTTTAGAGTGTCCTATGGCTGAGGCCTTAGCTGTTAAGATATCTATAATCGCATAGATAATCTATTTAACATGTATATAATGCTATTTGGGATCGTTGCCTTGACCTAGGGCCACCCTGAGGGTGCGTTTCCCTTGTTTAGCTGTTTGGACAGGATACCCGTGGGTATGCCATGATTATAGCATGATTTAATTTTTATTGAGAGAAAATGTATATAAATTGCTTTCTTATGTGTTGGGCTCGACCTGATTACTTGCTTAGCCTGAGGGTAGTGTTTTGATTAGCCTGAGGGCAGTGTTTCGATTAGCCTGAGGGAAACTTTTCTTATTCTTGTGGGTAGTAGCTTATGTTCCTGAGGGCGACATATCACATGCTTGAGGGAAATATTCATTATGCCTAAGGGAAGTTACACGAGGGTTTCAATTATATTTACCTGAGGGTAAGGATTTTCATGTCTGAGGACACATTTACTTTGAATATTCACTATAGTGATTTCTTATATTATACCTGCCAGCTAAAGCACAGTCTTGGTATTGTTTTGCCTTATACTTGTTAGATAGCCTATTGTGGTTTTTTCTGTAGCACTGTATAGGATATTTTCGGTTTAGGTCGGGTCTTGGGAACTTATAATTCAATTATATTGAATTGTTAAATAATTATTAAAATGGAAATATAACTGGAAGAAATGTTTACTTTTGAGTACTTCCTAGTTTACTGCATTTTATCATTGCCCACTTCTGTTGCACATTTTCACTGACAGTTGGGCACAAGACTTTGGTGGTTACCTACTGGGATTTATTTCTCCCACCCTATTTGGGTCATGTCTTGGGCCCAAATATATTATATTGCTGTAGGTGTTGATAAGGGAAAGGATCGCTATACAGGTACTTGGTTGTTGTAGAGGAGTGAGAGAGAATGGGACTGAGCTTAGGCTTGTGATGTTGCTGAGTTCCTACTGCACTGTTTTGTTTTTCTTTGTTGTACTTGTACCTTGTACTGTATTATTTTAGATTACAGTGTATCCTATTTTGGCTGCTTTCTTAGACTTAGGGACATATTGCATCATATATATATATATGATTGTTTTCATCTTTTGCTTCAGTACCGTTGTCCATTTCAGTTTGGTATTTATTACTAATTCTGCTTAAATATGTTTTTATATTATTCCGTTGCGTTACACTTTGACAAATGAGGGAATAATTTCCCCACTATCAGACCTAGGAACTCGCTGCTAGTCGGTAGCTTCTGGAATTTGGGGAAATGCTCTTGAGGTCATGTGAACAACCGGGTTCGGGCCACCCGTTGAGTGGCACCCGGATCCGGGATGTTACCCACATGGTCAAAGACAAGATCGACTCTACACAGAATGTAAGAATGTGACATGACATGTGAAACATAATATTTATCCACCCATGTCATTAGTCACACAACTGGATACATGGCCTCTTTGGAACGACATGTACTCCCAGTACATGGTGTGTTCTACCCATGTTTCCCAACAATGTGTCTCTGTTCACATAGTCAGTCACATGGTTAAAGACTACATGAAGTGTATATAAGAAAAGTTTTATCTTCCAGAATAGAAGAAAAAATTGCGTGTGTTCATAACACCACACACCGTGTTGTTTGGGTTTCCAGCCAGTAGACCTATGAAACTTCTCCAGGACCCTTAAAAACATAAAATTTTGTCCAAGAAATGACAAAGTACTACCCTAGAGATCCCATAATCCCATGAATCAGTGTTATTCATCCTTATTCATATCATAACTTGACAAAATTCAACTAAAGTTCATATAATGATCCACCAAATTCCAATCCAAGAGGGCACAAAACACCTCAGGGACAAAAGATTAGCATCCATCCAAATGAAACATTACATATTCTAATTCCCTATCAAAATAGAAGGTATTATATCACTAAATCTATCAAAACAACATGAATATCTAGTACAACATCTATCACAACAACATGTAATCACTAATTCACCCTAAATGGCATGACTAGAATTCATGACATGTGATCTCTATCAAGTGCCTATATGATGAATGAGATGACATACCATCATCTCATTAGGTTGCAACAGATATATAACCACAATGATATAAATCATAATAACACAAAACATGTGTATCACCCAATGGTGAAATCAAATCAACTATAACAATTGAAAAACCAAAAAATTGCAATATTTTAGGTAAGTTGGATTTTCCCTGTACATGGGTTAGCTACTCCTAGGCACAACTTATTACAAAAAACCTATTTCTTCCTATCCCTATCTATAGGCTCCAAACAAAAAGACAAAGCAGAAAATAACCTCTTCTGATACCACTTTGTAACGTCCCGGTTCCAGGTGCTTCCCAAAGGTTCCCTGTACCTGGTTGGTCACATGGCCTCAAGCGCATTTCCCCAAACACTAGAGGATTCTGACTAGCAGCGAGGGCGTTGGGTGTGATATTGGGGAAACTTTTCCCTCATTGGAAGAGAAATAGAGTGTAATAACAATAATAAACAACAGCTGAAGCATCAATACCATTCAATAAAGTAAACATCAGAAGACTGATAGTATAAAAAACTACAATATATATATATATATAAAATAATGCATGTCACAAGTATCTAGGAAAGCATCCAAACAAGTCACAATGATAGAAATACAATACTGAAACCAAAGTACATGAAAAAATAAACTCCACCAGCATCGCAAGCCTCAGTTGGGTCCCATTCTCTCCAGCTCCAACAACAATCAAGTACCTAATGTAAAAGGGAGATTTCCCTTATCTATAGTTGTATCATCCTACTTCTGGGTTCCGGCCAAAGGTGCCCCGTACCTAGTTGGTCACGTGGCCTCAAGTGCAGTTCCACGAATGCTATAGGTTTCCAACTAGGAGCGAGTGCCTTGGGTGTGATAGTGGGGAAACTATGCCCTCACAAGTAGAGAAACATAGTAAAATAACAATAATAAACTACATTGGAAGAAGCAATACCATACAACAAAGTAATCAGGGAAAGACTGATATTATAAACAAATATAGAATATATAAATATATAAATAATGATGCATGTCACAAGTATCTAAGAAGAAAGCCAAACAAGTTACAATGCTTAAAATAAAATAATGAAACCAAAGTATAGAAAATGGTAAACTCCAACAACATCACAAAACTCGGTTTGGTCCCATGCTCTCCAGATCTAACAACAATCAAGTACCTGATGTAGAAGGGAACTTTACCTTATCTATACCTCAACCATATAATCTGTTAGGGTAAAAAAGCATGACCCAAAGAGGATGTGAGATGAATCCCAGTAGGCCAACACCAAAAGATATATGCCAAACTTTTAGTGAATATATATAGTAGCAATATGCCAAATGAAGCAATAAACAAGGACGTAATCAAAAGTAAACAATCATAAAATTTCCAATTACATTAATTTAAATTTATTAATTATTCAAACCATTGAATAATGAAATCCCGAGATCTAGTCTATTCTCTGTATCCCCTGTGTAAAAGAAAAACAGATGTCTCATAAGACCATTTAATAATCAAGTAAGACCGAGTCCAAGATTGTGCTTTGGCTTGGCAGGCTCATCACAATTAATCAATCATTCACACAAAACACTCTGGAAAAGTTCTAATAGTCTAACCCCTCTGGTTCAACATATCATCAACCAAATAAAGGTAT
Organism: Viscum album; assembly: GCA_963277665.1. NCBI lineage: Eukaryota > Viridiplantae > Streptophyta > Magnoliopsida > Santalales > Viscaceae > Viscum > Viscum album. The sequence continues at coordinate 908,305,719 of OY728123.1, read as the reverse complement.
AACAACCCTTTGGGAAAGATCATAATGTCTAACCCCTTTGGTCTTAGAAAAACAAAGACTCTCTGAGGAAGTACTCACCGTCAATTCCCCATGTGGTATTTTAACAATAAAATACAGACTCTCTAAGGAATCACTCAATGTCTATCACCCCTATGGTCTCTTAATGGTATACCATAGACACTCTAAGGGATCACTCACCGTCAATCCCCCCTATAGTCTCATAATGTATATATAATAGACACTCTGGGGAAGCCCTCAACATTAATTCCCCCTATGGTCTAACTACACCAGGTTCTCACAACCCTGTGTAACACTATGGTACACAAATGATATCCAACAGACCAAAGTAATCTCAAATACTACAGGGATAAGTAGCTATAATGAATAACACATGCATTTAACAAGCAGCAACGATCAATCAATTCCAACCTAACAAGCAAGGAAAGGAAACAAGGTCTGCCTCATAGGCAACGTGGACCAAACGACTCTGAACATTCAAACAAGGAAACACACCCATGGTGTGTCCCCTAAACATTAAATTTAGCATAATTTATAAATGAAAACCCTTAATCTATCAATAAATCTAAAGTAGATGATAAAAAGGTTCAATTCCTTAACATGAAATACCCGAATATTGGATAATCAGAACTTAGGAATATATAACTCAAAGAAAAACTCCAAAAGAAAAAAAAATCACCTACCCTGACGTTGTACAATGAAAAGTATTGAAAGTTAGCCCTTGAATCATCATAGAATGTTGTAGATCTACAAAAAGGTCAAAAACATTCAATCTTGGATAACTCAAGAAAGATGATAAATCAATAAGAGAGGCTCTAGGGAAAGAGAAAACTTACCGGTGGGAATCCAACGCACCTAAAAGGGACTCAATTGGAGCTCAGATGGAGGAACTAGAGGTTCTCAAAGATAATTGGATGTACATAGCTCTCGTGTATGAGACATGGGAAGAAGAAAAGGGTTCTAGAAATGAGATGCAACCCCGGTCCGGTTAATAAAATAAAAATAAAAGTACACATTGTGTTAATTTAATGCACATGAAATGTACTATCCTCAACTAGACCCCGCATTCAGTGATCCGCATGTCTATTTAATCGGCCGTTACATGGCTAGTACACAGTTACCCTCAAAAACTGGGTACATAATGTGTACTCAGGGGTACACGATGTGTACTAAGAAAAATTTCAAATCTTCATTTCTCCTAAAAAATAACACGAAACAAGATACATACTTGAAATGAATATCTGGGTTCTTACACACCACATGGTGGGGATTCTACTACTTTTATCACCCTTTATCAAATGATAAAATTGTTATCCTACTAATTATATGACCTTTAAGAAAACTACAACTAGGGAAGAAAAATTATTTGAAATGTTTTTATATTATAACCTCATTGATAGGTCATTAACTAGAATGAGTAATAACCCCAACCACCAAAGTAAAATCATAGAGGCCTTGAGCTCCTAATAGGTACATGAGAACTATTTTCCATGAAAGAAAAAGTGATAATTATCTAATATTGTCTCACTAATAATTAAAAACATGAATTCTATAACATCCTAGTACCCCTATCCATGACTACAATCCTCTACAAAAAACTAATAGATCTTCTTTTGAGAAAATCCTCCTAAAGAATGAATCATCATGGTCCTCTTAATCTTTTTCTACACCAAAAAAATATAAAGATAACACAAAAGGATTGATTTTATATTGAATGGCATGACAAAAAAATTCTACATGCTTCTATGATCTAGACTCCTCATTAGGATAAAGTTCTCTTAAAAAGTATAGAAGATCAAGGAATGTGATTATGATCTCCCACATGATCTATCTTCCTTTCTGAATGGATATCTGATATTTAATGTTCAATTTTCTCTTCCTCAATAATAGAAAAACAAAAAAAATATCCCCCTAGAAATCACCCAATGAAACATATATCACCTTGCACTCTCCAAGATATAGAATCCACCACTGATTGGTATCCCCTCACATCAAAATTATTTTTAGAGTATCCTAATACTTTTATATAACTCAGAATATACTAAAAGTGATCCTAATATCCTTTAACAAGTTCATAGTCTCTAAATCCTAGTTTCACACCCACACATTTACAACAACATACACTTAAACTCACACATCATCCTATATAATGTTTCACCCTATGTAGTTGGTTTTAAATTTCAAAGGTCAACCAGATAATCATTTTTAATCTCACCAATCTAAACCATTTGAGGGTAATGACTATATGTAATTTCTATAAGAACAAAGAATGAAATCTAATCTCAATTATATACAATTTATTTAAGATTAATTTAGTTTATTTAATTTTATTATTAATAAATTACCCCATTTCATACAAAATCATAAACAAACATGATGGTTGTACCTCCACATATTCATTTCCCTAAAAGAAACACCATTTAAATTGGTCATTTATTAATATAGATACCCCTTTGTTAGATCATATGGGGCCTAAAATACCACATCCTAGATGGTCTCCATGTTTGATATCAGGTACCATGTTTTCTCCCAACCAAACCAAGCCATTATTACCAGTTCATAACACAAATATCCACAAAAACATTTATCCAAAATCTCTAATAACACTTTTTTAAGACCCTCACTGACTAAAAACCACTTGTAGTCCTATTCTGTAGATGATAGTTACCCACAAATCCCATAGATGCTTGACCCTAAGTTGATTAATAGTGTTTAGGGAACATTATAAATAATATGATACATAACGACCATATATATATTTTAGGAACCTAAGAAATCTACCAATAAACCACTTAATATTAAATAAAAATTGGTTCTATAGTACTCCAAAATGCATGATATTTTAGAAAAATACACGTCTCTATAGTAAAATACAAAATGTGGATCCAAGGTAACATTTCCAACCACAACGATATTCTTTATGCTAGAATTCCCATATTGTTCTCTAAAAAACATGAAAATATAAAAATAGTTCTTATATATAAGGGTTATCATATATATATATATATATTTATATGTGTATATACTCAGTATTATTGTCCATAGTACATCTAAAACCAATGAAGAAGAATCATATTAATTATAATATGAATAAATTAAAGAATCAATATATATCAACCCTAGGTTCAGCTGCAATCCAACTATATTACAGACCAATCACAAAGAAATATATGCATGGATAATATTCATTATATCATGAATATAAAAAAATGCACCCCATATAAACATCCCCACTTATGATACACTCTCACAACCCAACACTAAATATCATAGTTCTCTCAATCCCTTTAACATACATACAAAAAGAAATTATAAATAAAACATTATAACCCTTCCTATATAAAAAATTCAAAAAATCAACATTATCAACTACAAATACCGAGAAAAACATATCACATAACATTTTATCATCATTTATCAAGTATATTTGGGCATCATGATCATGAATGATGTTACCATGTTCCCCCCCTACCATGAACAATCTCCATTACGTGTCTTTGTGTCAATACACAATCGGGTCTACCAACACACCAAATAATACAACTCAACACATTACATCTGATATGACCATCACAACCATGAGCCATCAGATACCATACAAAAACTATAAGGGATAGAGAGTAAGATGGGATAGTCAAACATCCTTTCTCTCACTAAAATATATGTTGGATAATACTCTTAGAATCCAAAAATATTGTGTGACATAATGGTTATCCAACATGGCTGGTGTTTGTATAGAAATCACAAGAAACATATATGATATATATAGAAACACACAATAATTTTCCCAATGATACAAAAAAAAAAAAAACACTATCCCAACCACTTCACCATCACATTCACATTTTATCATCACAAACAACTAATAAATCAAAAAACAAGTCCCATATTCATTAATAATATCCACAACAAGAATTCAAAATTTTCCATTAATCGATTTAATTTATCCATTTATAGATTCAATATTTATCCAACCATGTTAAATTAATAAAACCATACTAATAAATATTTAATAACTACACATTTTTAGATATAACACATGTTAATTCTATTCCTTAAAGTTTATTCTATTTATAGCACATAATTCATTTGATTATATCCAACTCCCTTTTTCAGGTTGATTACCAACCATATATTCCAAATAAAAAGGCTTCTAGAACTCAACGACACATAAAATCTCATGCCAATAAAAACCAAAACCATTAAAATTCCATCTTCGTTACATATTATGAACCCCTCTACCATTTACACATCAATAACCAAATCAAATCAATCAAACCAATCCATTAGTCACAACACCAACTGTAAAACCCTTCTCACATATCTGAATCCCATAAAAAAATTCACCATCCAAGCCTATGATAATAAATGAACTAATAAAATGTAAATAATATATAATACACTAATTCTAGATAAAAAATATCCATTTAATCCTTTTTAATATTATTTCACATTTATTTAATAGCTTTTTCATGAATAGATGAAAATCAATTTCCTATTTCAGCCAAGGAATTTGTTTCAATTATTAAACGATTAACTATAATGGAAAAGTGACTTTTGGAACAATGTATATATTAAAAATTCTCAAATTTCACAACATCATTCCAAATAACCCAATTATATTACCAATAAAATAAATTAATAAAATTAATCAAATAAAACATTTTTTAATTACCCCTTTACCTTCAATTTTCCTTACACATGTTTCATTATTTTCATTATTTTTAACCTTACCATATTTCCAATCAATATAAAGGTATCATATATAAATTTTTTTCACAAATTAAGAAGATTTGACAAATATCATACCTCAAATGGTTCTTAAAAAATGTTTTTTAAGTGTAAGGTGATGATAAGATGTTTAGAAGGCCCATTTTATGAAAACGGAGCCTCCACAACCTATAGTAACCAAATATATCATCAAAATAATGACCAAAAACACTCATTTTCAAACCATAAATACTACTATGAACTTATAAGGGAAGATAATGGAGAAAAAAAAGAACAATATTGGAGGAACACACCATATATAACCACAAATTATTCTCTTAATAGTGAGAACCACTACCAAGGAAAATGATGGAGAATGATAATACACAATCAAAATGGAGTCAACCAAGTGTTGAGGGAATAAATAAAAGTTTTTATTTTATCAGGGTCAAAAAATTTATAAAAGGATTGGGAAAACACCCCATCAAAGTGAAATGGTGCATTGGAAGCTCTCCAATGGATTCAAGTGGAATGAATCTCCAAAACTCACACCGTCTATCTACCAATTTGAACATTGAAAACTACCCATATCCAGTATAAGCAAGGAATGAACAAGGTGGAAGATATTTCACCAAATCACATCATCCAATCCTGAATATAGGACACAAAACAACCAAGGAAACATTGTTCATTGACAACCAAAAGTTGAAATTGAATAACTCGCTCACTCAATGACCCCACTCCATAGTAGTGATAACACATCAAAAACCCTGAAATTACTAGATAATGATCAACACCAAAATAAATCCATTGTGTAAATAAGGGAATATAAAGAAATGGTTCTATAAATGATATAACCATGAAATCATAACTCTTAGGGAACCGTGGTACAATTCACACTTTCATGGCGGAACACATGCAATTCTAATAAAAATATCAAACCAACCACAATATCTTTCCCCTAGTCCTCTATAGAACAATATGATACCCAAATCATGAATTGTAATGGGATTATAATGGAAATTAAATTTATCTGAAAAATATGAAATTAGAAGAAATTTATCTATGCTACACAGCTCTAAAAAATTAAACAAAATATTATATGTCTGTAATTTATTTTTTCTATTTTAATAACCTAAAGAATAATTGTAATGATTAAAAAATTTCAAACAAACTAGGATTGATACAAAATAAAAGGAATATTTTATTTGAATTATTTGTGACATTTTTAGTAGAAGGTGTTTCAATATAGAATGTTATTTTCATAAATCATATGTAAACTAAAATTGAAATATTATTGTCTCAAAATTATAATATTTCTTGATATTAGTACATTTAAAATGATATCAATGACTCTAAAATTAATTATTTGATTTATTTTTTATTAAATTAATTTTTGAAGTATCTTTGATATATAAAATAAAAAAATTTCCTCAATCCTAATTTTTTATCACAACGTATTATTGATAATTAGTAACCAATTATATATGTTCAAACAATTAGACCAGTAACTTAATAAAATTCAGGTGAAGGACGTTTCTATTTAAAATTCACTGGTTGATCAATAGTGGATACTTGATTTGTCTCTAAAATATCATATGGGGAAGGATTATTCACCATGTAGGGTATCCTTATAGTGTGGAAGTTTTTGTTAAGATATAGATCCCTATATAGTCCAGTGGTTGAGTTTTTTGGTTCTATTATTCCTAAAATAGGTGTGGAATTGAAGCCAACTATGACATAGATATATGATGGGTTAGTATTTTATTGCCCATATTGTATTGAGTTTGGGGTAGAATCTCAGAGTAGTAAAATTTTTGGGTTAGTCAACTTCTATTTTGTTGTGAGGTACAACTAGGCTACAACATAGCTATCACATTTGGAAATTAATTTTGGGACATGTTGGTTTTCCTTAAATCAGGTTCATTATCTTAATTTATATAATCCATGATATGGAAATTACTTTTTTTATGTGTTTTTACTAGCCATATTGAGGTTTGGTGTTCTTCCTTGTATAGTGGAATCTTCTCTAGGTCAGTAATTTGTGCCATAGTGTTTGATGTTGCGTTGTGGTCTTCTAATTTCCATATTAACTATATACTCCTCACACCCATCAAAAATAGTATTCCTATATCAGTTCACCTAAATTATTATTTAAATACTAATATATTTTGGGCAGATATTAACTCCCTTATTTAATGATTTGATCACCTACATATAAGGATTGAGAATTCAAAATTCTAAGGGGTTTTCTCTCTTTTCCATCTCAGTTTTTCTAATTTTATTCGTTGTGGAAAGGGTTTAATTTGGGGAGATTGATATGATGTGTAGTATTATTGAGGAAGTTTGATTGGGTATTGTACTCTAGGTTAAATGAGGATTTAACTTGCATTTTGTTTCATGGAATTTGTCTTCCTCATCATTTATCCTTTATAATTAATTGGAAATAATTTTTTGAGGTAATTGATCTTCGTTATGTCCCACATTATATGAATTTTTTGGGATTTCATGTTTTTTTTCATCATTTTGGTTAATATCATGGGTCATCGTAAGAATATTATTGATTGGATATAATAATAAATGAATTGGTATGAGGGTAATCATTAGAATTTACATCTTTTCATGAAATTTCTAAATAAATTATATTATATGATGATGTATCTTGAAAATCACTATTGTTGGGAAACAATTTTTATTGGTATTTTTTATAAATGAGTCACTTATTTTTATTATTATTTATCTAACAATTCATGAAAAACATTAACATATTATATATCGATAATGAATTTTTTCTCCTAGATATATGGAACTTTTTTATAATAACCACATTAAAGAATATGTGATATAATGTAATCCCTTAATCTGAATATGAGATACATTTTTATGAGTTTATATGATTATTGTAATGTATTATGTGATTGGTTTGGATCAATTATAGATTTAACGATGATGGTTGTGATTATGTTCAGTGCAGAATGTGTTGGGTAGTGAATCCACGGTAGGTTAGCATAGGTGGTGGTATGTCCTAATGTGTGATGGTTATAATGTGTGGTTATTATGGTTACAAAGTGGGGTTATGGTGATGGTCTGGTATATATTCTATTATGATAATATTTGGTTAATAATGGGTGGATGATCAGGTTTGTTGTGATGTTATGATAGTCTCTTGGTTATCCAAGGAATCAATGTATAATTTTGAAAGTCAAATAACATGGGTTGGTAAATAAATAATTTTTTTTGAAAATGAAAAATGAGTGGCATGAAATTGATGTGTGGTAATTATCTTAAATGAATTTAATGATAAATGAATGGGTTACAATTTTGGAAAATGAATTTGAATAGGACATTATAGCTACTAAAAAATATAATTTCTAGAATAGTAGAACTTGTAATTGTAATGTAGTACTATGTGTAATGGGTTTGGTGAATGTGTGTGGTAAATAATTACTAGTGGAAGTGGAAATTAGTGGAGGTTTTGAGATGTTTTAGTGATATAATGGTATAAAATAATTCAATTTCATTAAACTCATAGTTTGAGTTTTTTCTATATATCATGTATTTGATGTTATTTTTATTTAATCCACATTCAAGTTGTTTAATGTTTTAAATGCCTAAATGTTTTGGGTTTTGGATTTTTTTCTCCAACATCCAAGTTAGTAGAGAATCAAATGGATGGATACACCCTATTCCCCACTCTTCCTTCAATAGTAGTAATGATATGGGTTGTGTAACGCCCCAAACCCAGTTACCCAGAGTCGGTGCATTATTACATACTATTGGCATGATCACAAAAGATCAAGTCTCAAAAGACCGATTAGTTTAGTAGCCTTGGAATAACTAGATACATTCATAAAGTTTACATTACATCATAAAGTGAAAACTACTACAACAATATCTTGTCTTCAAATCCCCTCATACTATCCCTACAGGTCATTCATAAATTACTTCTTCACATCCTGGGACAAATAAAACAATGAAAGGGGTGATCTTAGATGTTCAGTAAGGATAACAATATAGCAGAAACTATCATAAATAAGCATAAACATATAAGGTAATGTATAACTAAAAAAAAGCCTTTTAAACATAAAATTCATCATAATATAGAAAATATAAATCAAAATAATTCCATTTACTTATTCACATGGATATTCTACTAGTGGAATAATCACATGCAATATCAATAGTCACTTTCATAATGATGGAATGCATAATGCCAGACTATCATAACCCCATAGACAAGGCCTCGTGCCAAGACTAAAAATAAGATTTTTTCAAGGCCTTGTGCCAAGACACTAGTTTGTCTCATGATACCTACCGATGCATCGAGGAGCTATAGCAGGCTCCACCTGTCACTTATTAAGTCCGATGCATTCCTCATATGAACAGGTTTAAACATAACATAAATATTCGTATTAAAACTAGTATACGAAATGTCAATACTTTCTCCATAAACCATGAATGGTATAAAAATAACACATCCACAGTCAAAAATATCACAAAACCTTCAATATAATATGGAAGTTTTGTATCATAATAAATCAACTTCAAATAAGCTTAAAATCCATCAAAGGATGTTGACATAGATGAAATCAAAACTATTTGAGAGAAATATCTCTTTTTTTGAAATCATTTAAAAGTCACATAATTATAAAATAAAAAATTTACTTTGAAAATTTTCTTATAATCTTTTAAGGGAAGCTTTGACGATTTTATATTGGCAGAAAATAGCCACACCCACCGTATAAGTTAAAAAAGACATTCTTAACTTAATTCTGTTGAAAAGGTTAAAAATGACGTTGTTTGGAAAATGACAGAAAGATTCCTTAATAAAATTATTATAAAAAGTCAACAAGGGTATAAATAACTTTATCCCATAGTCTTTAAAATATTAAGAATTATTTGAAATACATTTTTAAGAAACATGGATGTGGATGATAAAGAGGTCCCAATAGATAATTACGTATAAACAACCTCGGAAAATGAAGAGATTGTGAAATAAACCATTACCTTGAACTTTTCCTTAGTAGATGGTATGTTAACCCCCTGTATAATAGTTAAAACATTGTTATTAAATTATACAAAAACCATATACATAATTATGATATCATATATGATCTTTTAATAATGCTTTGTTAATAATATTTTAGTATTATTGTCGTTTCAGGTGTTAACTTACTCGTTTTCTTTTATATGTTTTGTTACATAAGTCATGTTTGTTATGGATAGGTTGTATCTTATTCATATCCAGAATGATATAAAGTTCTTAAACATTACTTTTAATCATCAAATGAGAATTATTCTTGAATGGATACGATGGGGAATGAATCTCATCGCGTTCGTGGAGACGGTAGTCCGTACATACGCACGAGCGACAATATCATTCTTTTGATATTAAAATAATATATAATTGGATGGTATATCATATATACAGAATAATTATAATTTTATATTTATTATTTACATGAATTAAAAATCATTATTAAACCTGTCAAAATAATAATATATTGAATAACAATTACACCACGACATGGAGACGGTAAGCCGTACGTACGCACGTATGGTGACATGTCATTAAAAGTATAGATATAATACTGAATATGGTTGTACCATATTTATAATAAAATCACAGTATATATAAGATACTGGATTTATTATTTTAGAATGGAAATAACAAAGAAAGAAGAAGTTGAAGAAGAAAGGAACTTGAAAGAGGGTGGTGAAAACATTACCTCTTCTTCGGGTTCTTCCTTTTGATTTGATCAAAAGGGCTCCTTAGGTTGTCTTTATGAATAAAGTAAGGCCTCTAGGATGAAGGGAGGATATTTGAGAGGGTAGTTGGGAAGAAATTGGCTGATCCCAAAGTCTTTGAAGGTGTGAAAGTTATATAATGGGGAGTTCCCTTTTATAAGAAGGGTGAGGGGCACCTTTGGAAAAGCTAGAAATATTATTTTATAATAAATTAATATTCGGTTTATAATGGCTCCAAATTGGATTATTTAAAGTTTAAGGTGGGGATAGGTCTAAAACCACTCAACCAATAGGTTTTAGATAGGTTTGGGTCACTTTATTAACCTTATCTTTTAGTTTTAACTCTTAGTTAATTATTTTGACACTTACCATGTCTCTTTGTATTTTTATATTATATAGTAAATAAACTTACTATAAACTTCCAAGCGACCCCAAGTGGTCCATTAATGATAAAACTATAATTATTTAAGTCTCTTGGACTAAACTTATATATTTAGGAATAGAATATAAATTAATAATATAATATTTGTTTTAAAAACTCTTTTATGTAAATTTTGTCACTATTGGGTATTTTGTTTTTGATAATTTCATAACAACATTATTATTTAGAAAACAATTTATATAATCAGTACTAATAAGTCATATTAATTTATAAAATTAGTGTAATTCATAAAATGTCTCAAATTATATTTATTTTGATATTTATAATATCAATTAGTTTAATATTTCATTAATTAGGTAATTACTGCATCACCATTTTGTCATAAATAAATTAATTTATTTAATGTCTAAAAATTATAAATAAAATATCATTATGTATGAAATATTCTTATCTTTCTAATTAATATTTATAATCGAATTTATCTTATGTATAACCCTATATTAAAAATGTTTTAGTTATTAATCTTTGATTTTAACTCTTCTTTGAATTAAATAACAATTAATGTCCTAATCTAATACAAGTGGACCTAAATGATAATATTTTATTACTAAGGTTGTTTTTTGTCGAGATAAACTTGTCCAATATAATTAGGACATGTTTTAGGGTAATATTAATATCATTTTTACCCTTAATTACCCTATTTACTTTTAACCATGGTAAATAAAAGTAAAAAGTTACTATTCACCAAAAATTATTTTTATCTTATTGAACCACATTTTACTCCTTGATATTAACCATGTCTCTCGGATTTTCTAAATTCCACTCACAGAAGCGGTAAAATTAAGTTTTATGAGAATTTCCAAATTCTCCTAGGAGGTGGGTAAAAGACGGTGAAAAGTTCCATAAAATTCTTATATATCTAAAATTATTCTAAACTAACTTCAATGAATTACATTGAACTTATGTAGGTATTATGTATCTATTTTTACCTTAATTAAATTTAAATAAAATAAATAATTTTTTAAATAAAAATTCGGTTTTAAACTGTAACTCAGTATTTTTTCACTATTCTTCAAAAATTGAATGTTTTCAGAAAAATACAAAAAATTCACCCTAAGATAATTTCGATATTCCGAATCAAAAAATGAAGTCCATTTTGAAAGATAAAATTTATAAAAGTTCAAAAAGTGGGTATTACTATTCATAACGGCTAGTTTGATTGGTTGTGGTGTGTGTTAGAACTCGAAGTTGCCTATAACACACGCTACTGTATTATTCAAAGAGAAGCGTACCGTGGAACCTTGGGGCATTACAGGTTGGTTTTGTAGATTAATTGGTGATGATAATGGATATGTGTTGCAAATCACCCAGTGATGACATGTTCGAGTTGATTATTTCCTAGTGATGTTGTGGATTTGATATATGGGGGGATTCATGTGTGGTTGGAGGATATCATGAGGTTTATTTCATTCATGTTCATCATACCTTACTACCCTAGTTATGTGAATGAGCTATTGATGTGATGACTATTGATTCTAGCACTTAATTATAAACCTTTCTAGGGAGGGTAGGAATGGATGCTTCCCAACAAAAATTAGACATGGATATATTTTTAATGAGTTATTTATGGAGGTATGGTAGCATATAAAGTTTGAAATTGGGGAGTAAGAGCTTCTAATCAGTCAATATGTGATTTTTGGGTGACATGCCTATATACATTTGATCTTATATAATTATATTGGCATTTAATTTGGAGAGAGTGACATTGGGAGGTAGAGATAGATAGATCACTACTTTACATTCATGACGATTCTTTTATTCATTCACTGGTTCAATATAATTTTATTCTCACCTTTTCATGGCTGACCATTAGTTTTGTCCTCCTGAGTATACATGTAATTATGACTCTACATATATGTAACCTATTATTAAGGTATCTTGGGGGAATTAATGTGATGAGATTGACATTACAAGCTTGGGAATTGGTGCTATTGTTGAGTCACTATTATAACAATTGACCACGGGTTTTTGGAGAATATTTTATTTTTTGGCATTTTACATGAACCATTCTATGGTTAGATTAATTTTATTAATTATTATGATGGGTTTTTAGTGGTTGTTATCCTATCACTTGATCCTAATTTTCTGTTGAGGCTAATTCATCCTATATGTGTGTTTTTCTTTGTACCCTTAGTTCATGTTGCTAAATCTGGGCCTACTAGAGGCATGAATCAAGGGATATTATATCTATTCATTGATTATTGGCTTAGGAGGGTACCATTATAGGGATGGTGTCATGATAGAATGGAATAAACTATTTAGGTTGTGTGATATGATGGAGATTGATGATAGGAACTTTTTCAGACTGCATGGGTTTTTTTGGGATACTGTATCAGGTGAGCATAATGTGTGATGAAGACCAAGAATACAGACATTGAAAAGGTATTTTAGGGACCCTCTTTCTTAATTACAAGGACTCTAATATTTTTTCATTTTAATTGGGGTCACATTCAGGGAAGATAACTAGGTGAGGTAGATTCATCATGCTTCATTTTATTTGTGACTGATTGATTTGTATTTAGGAAGTAAAAAAATTAGTTTATTAAATATTAAAATTTATGTGTTATTTTTTGACTATAAATGTATTGTAGTCACTAATAATCTATTTATTTTTGATAAATTAGTCATATATCCTAAAATGAATGTTTAAATGTTGATATATTAGCATGAACTATTTTTTTAGAATCATTTTTAGACTTGATTTTTTTCACTCCCATTCAATTTATAACATGAATATTCCTAAAATGATATTTTCTTACAAATTTTAAATTAATATCATGAAAAATAAAATTCTTATGTATTAATTTGTTTCTATATCTTGATTTAATTTTTTTTAATAACTACTGAAATTTTAATAGCCTTTTAAATCTTGTCACCTTGAATTAATTTCACACAACCATTGTACAAGGATTGTTTTGAGACCATTATTAGAATTATTCTGGTTAACATTAAAGTTTATATGATATGTGTCAATTTTCAGTCATGAAATATCATAAGCATGTGTTACATAATTAATGTAAAACATGATTTTGGATATTTCAATTTTGAAATTTATAAAAAATTGCCATCTTGATTATTTATAATTCATTTAACCATTGAAAAAACATCCATGGTTAACTCACCCCTTAATTTTTGGCATGAAAATATTTTTTTTGAATTATTTTATTTATATGTTGTATGTATGAATTGTAAATTCATTTCAAGGAAGAGAATTTTTTGTCATTTGATTATTAATATTTAATGATCATAAATAAACTCGAATCTAATTTTTAGAAATTTGAATATTTTACATTCATGAAATTTGTATTATCTTAGAATCATGAATAAGATCATCATTATTCTATATATTTTTATACATGTATATATTGAATATCAAAATGTAAATTTCATATTATGTGTTTCCATTCATCTCATGACATTCAACTTCATTTTGTTTGAAGTTTAGTGTATGTAAATATTATTAATATTTTAAAGACATTGAAAAAAATAACCATGCTTTATGGTAATCCATTTATATTTAATATTGTTTAAATTATGTTACCAATTAATTTAAATAATATAAAAAATAGTTCCAAAATAACTATTCCTAAAATTCTAATCCTTATGTAGTTTATTTTTTGGATCATGTCTCAAGATGATAGAATTTGTTCATATTTTTATGAAATTTATACTATATAAATAGTTTTTATATATTTTATTTTACATATTTTATTTATAATATAAATGAATGCAATGAATTGAAAATGTTTTATTTAAATATGGAACCAAAATCATGTTAACCTTATTATGTTGTATAAGCATGTTTCCATAGTGATGAATTGTTTAAAGACCATTTAGTTTAAGCATCTCATACATGACACGTAGTGATAAATCTTGTGAAGTTTTATTTTGTGATCAAAAATCATTTATTAATTTAAAATTTGAAAGCATATAACATATGAGATAAAATGTTTCAGAAGTTTTTAATTTGGGAAGGGTAAAAATATAAAAGAGAACATAGACATTGTAGTTTTTTTGTTAGAATTGTAATTCCTTTGTGATCAAATGTTTAATATGAGTATTCCAAGAGATATTGATAGTACCAAATAATGTACGATTCTTATCGTTGACTTGTTCATATGTTAGAATTAATTAAATTCAGGACATGATGATTTCCCATGAAAATAACATGGAATTTTTTAGTATTGTTTGTGGTTTAATTTATTAATAATATATTCCCTCAAATGTTGATATGATTGTATAAAAATAGGTTTTTAAATTTTAAAATAGAGTTTTAACTCTTTTTTATGAATAAGAAATTACATATTCATTCCTATGTCATGAATCACTATTTCTCATAACATTGGAGATGTAAAATTATTGAGATTTTGTTTCTTCTATTAAAGTATCCCATAATTAAGCCTAAGTCATGCATCTTTATGTTTCTTAACATGAGATCTATGTGACAATTGATTAAATTTTTCATTATTTTGTGAACATGTAGCCCAAATACGATTAATTTTTTTCTATAGTGGAATTAATGGAATCACATTCCTCTTATAAAAGATCAATGAATGACTCTTCCCAATAAAAAGAATGATTGGAAAATCATGAAAGTAATGATGTTAAACATTATTTCCTCAAAAAATTATCTTTATTAAGTGATTTTCATCTCTATATATACCTAATTTGGTTTATTATTATTGAAATTATGATGGTGTTTTTTGTTATAGATATTTTAAAATCCAATGTTTTTAAATAACACTATTTATAAAATCATATAAAACCTGAAATACTAAGCCTAAATAAACCATGAAATATTATTATTTTAATATGTCTATTATAACACAGTCATTTATATGACTTATATTAATTTTATTAACTAACATAGGAAATATATATAATTTTTATACTCAATATAAAGGTACTTATTAATTATTATTGAATAATCACTCGATTATTAGTAAATACCTTTTAATCTTCAATATTTTTTTTTCTTTAAATTTTGTTTTATTAACCATTATAATAAAATATTATAATTAATTTCATGAAATTTTTGATATTTTATTTTTTTCAATGAACATAATTTTAAAATTATCATAGTGTGAATTTTTTGTATTTTTTCTAAAAAGATTGATTTTTCAATGAATAGTGAAAACTTCCAATTTTTTTTGTAAAAAATGAATTTATTTTCATTAAATAATGTAATTTAATGTCCAAATATCATTCAAATTTATTATTAAAGATACTTAATATCCATTTTATTTATAAGTAACTAATTATTTTCATTTTACTCTTCAAGTTTCATGATTTTAAAAAAAATTATTTTTATGCTTAAAATCCATTTTTTATGAAAATCATTTTTATGTGCATAATGATTTTTGATTATAAATAATTAAAATAAAACCTAATTAAATATAATTTAAATGAAATTTACAGATTATACATATATGAATTTAAATTTATATAACCATGATTTTTAGTTATGGAGTTAATGTAAATTATTTTTTCCTTGAAAAATGAATTTTCCTAAAATACCATTTTTCATCACATTTATCCGATTTAATTTTAAATTTAATTCTTCCAAATATGAAAATTTAATAATTATATATCCTCTAAAAAAGTGAAGGGCTTAATTTTTATTTATTTTTGATAATCCCCCTTTTAAGGGATGAGGTGGAAGCCTTAAAAGGCCCGTTTTCTCAGAGATTACATGACCCATAGGCTTAGGAGATTACATGAACCGAAGGTCTTAGGGAATTCAACCAGACAATCTACAAGGAACTTCCCCTCCCCAACATCTACATCATTATAGTATCTCTCCACCTTTGTATGGCCATCTGGCTCGACTTCCTGTGCAAAGACAGGCTCGTCCCAATGGCATAGCCATAACCTCTCATTCTGACAAATCAATTTGGCTCTACTCTGGTGAGTACACCTACTTTGAATCCTCTTTTAGGGCTATTCCATTTTTGTAGAGTCTGTCTGGGACAACTGCATATGGAATGAAGGCCTTGAGGTGGCCCAAAGGCCTTAAATGTGGCCCAAAATTCCTATTGACCTGAAGGCATGGGTGGCCCGAAAGCCTTAAGGACTCCAAGCCCAAACCGGTGGCCCAAGGTGAATAGTTCCAACTGCTACAGTACCAAAAATTACCTGCTACAACACTCACACAGTGTATAGTTATACTACAGTATATTCATAGTGTACAGTTTTCTATAGTACCGCACAATGTACATTCTACTACAATACTACTACATTACCTGCTACAGTCTCAGAAAATATACCTCTACCTGGTTTTGAACCTTGGCCTCGTGGATGCACTTAAGGATACCACACTAACTGGGCTGATTCTCATGTAACTTTAATAATTATATATGTATTCCATATTTTTAATCAAAATAATTTATACCAATTAATAATCTTAACTTAATTTTTTGTCCATGAATAGTAGAAATTGTAAAAATCGTTCAACTCCGTTATTGTTAAACCATGTTTTAAGATAGTTAAACGAAATAGGTAAGGTTTATAATCACCATAAAACATTCATAAATCAAACTTTAGAGTATTTTTTTATAAAATTGATTATTTAAGTGGTTATATAATTCATTATTAAACATTTCAATGAAGTTAGAAACCCGAAATTGACATTTTAGAATATAAGTAATATTAAAAAAAATAAAAAACAATCTCTGATTATTTCGATTTAGTGGAATGTTTGAAAGATTCCATTTGGTTTTGTAAATCCCCAATAGTGTAATATGAATAATTAAATTGTTAAATAACCAAAAAATTTCTTGAAAAACAATTTATTACTTCATTTTATGGTAAAATTATTTTTACTCTTTAATGAGGTCTTTCCCTAAAAGACATTTTCCATACATTTTATGTTCATATATAAAATTTAATTTATTCCACTTATATAAATTTAATATGATAAAATAAAATTAAATTTTGGAATCATCATACCCAATTTTTTTAAAACTCCCCAATTGTTTTTGGGCATATAATTTTGTTTCTGTGGTAAAAAGGAATATTGTTCTGGTTAAGAATAAATGGGTTTAAAGCGATATAAGTACAAGAAAAGGATTAATGTTTATCCAAGAAATTAAAAAATGTTTTTTTGTGTTTATCTATACCATATAGAATAATATAATTTAATTTTGGGTGCCTTTGGTTCATTTGATATGATTAGGATATTTATATTATTGAATATTTTTTGTTATTCCATGTGTGTCCTTTCCTTCACATATCAAACAACAGATTTTCCCTCAATAATTCAAACCAAATTCATCAATATTGATAAAAAACAAATAAAAATTTCACTTCTCAACATCCATAAAAATGATTCAATCTTTTGTTCCTTCAAAAATAGAAACCCTAGGCTCCTCATGAAGAGATCTAATGGAAATTGATAGAATGATAGGTAATCATCATTAAATAAATTTAAGGTTTATCTATTCTTTTACTTACCCATAATGTTTTGTACCAATATTATAATAATAACAATAGAATAATAAACATAATTATTTGTTATTAATTTAATAGAAGACTAATATTAAATATCTTTTCCATCCTATAAAAAGAAAAAACAACACTCTTCCATACATACAACTTACCGTATCCCTATAGTGTGGTAATTAGTTTTTTCTTTCCACTTTAAATGGATGGATTTAAGGTTGGAACTTATGAGTATATATTATATTTATGAAATAAATATTATTATATTAAAATAATATCAGGATTACATATTTACCTTTTAGTTCATTTGAAAATAATAATATCGCTTCTTAGTATGTGTGGACTACCACCTTCATGAAGCGATGTGATCTGTTTGTCATGTATTTCATACATGAATGGTAATAAGGATGGAATTTTGGTCTATATATAAATTAAAAACAATTATTATTTATATATTATTTATCATTCATATTTCTTTGATTCCATCCATAAAAAATTGAAAATAGAGATAATGTGTATATATGGCCTATTTTTTCCAGGTACAATGCAATTCATTTTTCTATCTCCATTTTTTACGGATGAAACTATATATAAAATTAATATATATGATGTTATTAACATGAATATAATTATCGATATTATTTATCCATAATTAATGTGTAAGTACTGAAACTATAAAATCTAATCAAATATGAAAAACAGAGTAGTAACACCCAAAATAATGATAATAGAGAAAAAGATTATTAATAAACAGGTGTTAAAATGTTATAGGTGGATATCATATAAAATTAAACTTATATATATGGTTAAAGTGTGTAATTATAATAAATATATATTTACTATACATATGGTTAATATCAGTTACTTGAAATGTCAAACTTTTGGTATGGAATTTTATCTCAATTTCCACTTTGTTGAGACATATTTTTTAATATAAAACTATTTACTTTTATGTACTGTATATACATAAATTTTATGTATTAAAAATAATTACTCACCGACATCATATTTATCGGAAATATCCATATTATTTTTATAATGGATATGATTATTACTTAACTCACATATCATTACTTCATAAACTATTTTACTTTGAATGTTATTTAATTTACTAGGGGGATCCATTGTAAATCCATATTCTATAGTCAATATGGATATCTAATAATAATAATTATTTTTCATGAATTGAGTAAAAAATCTGAGATATGAATAATGAATTGTAATTTCAGTGATAGGTGGGATCTAGAATTGTATAGCCCCTTGATTTGTCTATGTGTCTCATAAGTCAAGTCCAAGAGCCAAATTGAATGGGTATTCACCCATATTTTTCATCTTTCTTGGAGAATGTTCTTGATTTTAGATATATCATGATTTTTTAAACCTTAAATTATTATATTATGGATTTCCATCATTGATAATTTAGTTAGTATAATCCATAATATTAGTGCATTCATTTTATCTATGGATGCATTTCATGATCTAGTAATGATTATGTATAATGTGTTTTTATTCATTTACCTTTAAATGTTTATTATTACTTATTTATTCATGAAATCAACCATTTTATATAACCATTACTAAGAATTTTTGGTCACCCTTTTTATAATTACATTCCTTGAATAAGAAAAAATAAATCTTGGAATGAGTTTCATAGATGAAGAATATTTACCTTTGTAACATTTATATTTTTTATTTCAAATGTAATATGGGGAATCAAGTATATATATATTTTATCAAAAATATTAAAATATTTGGTTCTTTAGGATTTTATTACTTGTATCTAGTGAAAATTTAATATATAAAAGACATGCTATATGATACTTGGGATGGGGTTGTGACTGTGGCATCCCGCCTTTTTAATACATAACTTTTCATCACATTTTACCAACATAGGATCTTTATAGTTTAGTGTCTTGGAAATAAGGAACATAATACATGAAAAAAACATAAAAAATTCGTCTAAACCACTTTTAAGGCTTCATAATAGGTTCATCCTATTTGCATTTACTGCATCTCATATCCTGGAGACAGACATCAAAGGAAAGCGTGAGCAGAAGGCCCGGTAAGGGTAAACAAGGGAATCAATGTACTTGTGATATCAATAAGAACATGAATAAAAACATAAATACATGAGAAATGGAAGAATGTCATACCATAAAGAAAATAACTTGGAACATATCTTGAATATATGGATACAATAATTCATCTAGACATTCATGAACATATCACCAAGGTCCATCCCCAAGGTGTCATAAACATTACCAAGGTTATTTACCAAGGTATCGTAAAACTTGTCATCTCTAGAGATTAATTATTTACCCAATGCATTGGAGCACTATTAAGGTGCACCAATAATATGTCTTTAATTTCATGTGAGCCACATAGATCATAATCAAACATTTCATAAATAACCCAAATGGAATCAAAGAAATACGTTTCATGTCAAAATCGTGACGTTGAAAAAGAGCTTAAAAATAAGATCATTATGTCATTTATAACCCATGGAAAGGGAGTGATGGTTATATGTATGTAAATTAAAGAATAAAATATATCATATTTATATATTTATGAAAAACCATGTAAATTAAATAAGTCTGGGTATTCACATAAATAAACACTAGATTTTTTTGAGAGAAAGAGATAGAAAATTTGAGATGAAATTTCTGTAGCATAACGGCTATACAAAATGGTTTTAGAAAACATTGAAAAGGGAGGGGAAAAAGGTAACCCACTCATAAATAACTCACAATACAGTATGGGTACTGAATAAGATCATGGTATTTATATTTTAATGACATACCACATGAAAAGGAAACATGAAAGAAAAGAGAAGATGTGATTTCTTTTACGAAAAATTCGGCAGCCTAATGGCGTCACTTAAAAATTCATAAAATAAATTGATGAGAGAGGAAAGGGTCTCTAAAAAATAAGACATGAAATGGACAGAAGTGAGAACATATAATAACATACAATCAACATAAATATATGAAAATTAGAAGACACAACATAAAGGAATTCGTGACTTAAAAGAGGAGGGTGAAATGATCCCTTACCTTGAAGAGTAACTTCAGAATCTTGAAGGTTGGGAACTTGGAAGTCTTGAGGGCTCCTTGGGAGGACTAATTGGGAGGTAAAGATACCATAACATTATTGGGGAGTATTTTTAAATGAAATGAATGAGGGAAAGGCTTGGTATTTATAGGAGAAGTGAGGGGACAAAGCATTAATTGCCAAGGGACACCTCATCGGTGGTATTGGCAAAACCATGGGTTTTCCCACGGTATTGGCCCATGTTATTGGCCACTTGGGACAACTAATACCTTATCTTACTATTCATAAGTCGACCATAATTATTTCATAATTATTATATCCTTAATGATGTCATTAAACACCTGAAACTCAAAAACTGTATTTTCACTATTCACCGAAAATTCAACTTTCTCAGAAAAATCCCAAAAATTCACCTTAACCAAATATCGATGCTCTAATTTCAAAAATGAACTCCATTTTACGAAAATAATTTTCTAAATATTTTTAATTTAATTTTTAAATAAAAACACTATTAACTGAAAATTCAACTGTTTCAGAAAAATCCCAAAAATTCACTTTAACCAAATATCGATGATATGATTTCAAAAATGAACTCCATTTTATGAAAATAATTTTCTAAATATTTTTAATTTAATTTTTAAATAAAAAAACTATTCACTTGAAAAAAATAATACTTAACCAATAATTTCTGAAACAGTTATTTACCTATTTTATTGAATCACATTACACAATCAAGGTGCCTAAAATACATTAATACTTTCCAAGGGAGGTTGTACCCAAGAAAATCCCTCTCCTCCCCAGCATCGACGTCTCTCCAAGGGTTCCTGGAATCTGCAACAGACATCCAGTTGTCCCGGTTTCGTCCAAAGAATTTTCTGAAGCATCGTCACTCCTTTCTACGGCCCTGGTCGTAAAGTTCACTCGGCGTAGACCTCCGGTCGAGATGTTCGAGAGGTATGTGAACCAGGAATGGGGTTTAGGTCACCATGCGGTTGTTAGACTCCTTGGACCGCGCCAAATTCTTGTTTGTCTTGCGGACGAAGACGACCTGGCACGGGCCTGGTCTCGTACAAGCAGATCCGTGAGAGGTTTTTCTTTCTTTTTACATTGATGGAAGTTTGATTTGAACATGAATCGCGAATCTTCATCGCCAGCAATCTGGATTCAACTCCCGGGGTTACAGCTTCCCTTTCAGAATCCAGCGCTCCTTCGATCAATAGGTAATTCTATAGGTCGTTTCCTCTACGCGGATTGGAAGACCGATTCCTTGGTGTACCCAATTGTTGCGCGAATTTGTGTTGAAATGGAGTTATCCCTTTCTCCACCCAACAAGGCATGGGTTGTGATCGAAGGACAATATAGGTACGTGCAAAGCATCTACTATGAATCCTGGTATTTGTTCTGTGCCTTCTGCCATCGTCAGGGACACCGCATTGAGGAGTGCCGCAAAAGGACTTTGGCGGTTGTGGCTGGCACTTCCTCTGTGAGCAAGGGTGACTCAAGTCAGGCCGAGGGCAAGGGAGCCAGTCCTGGCAATGGAAATGAACCTGTTGCGCACACAATGAGGTCACAAGAGGTGCCTTCGGATACCAGTGAACATATTGAGGCACTTAGGGGTGTCCAGGTCCAGGGATCTCCTGGCCAATCTGGGGTGGGGTTTCCCAGTTCTGGTAATGCGTCGGCAGTGGTTCATACTGACTTGGGGAGAGCGGGTTCTGTAGGTACAATGGTGAAGGAGAGATTGAAAGATTTGGAACCTCAGGTGGAGGTGGTTGTAGAAGGCCCTAAGAAGGACTTGGGTGTTTCCCAGGCATTTAGCAGCATGGGGAATGAGATGCGGGGTCTAGCGGATGGGGCTTTGGAGTGGCTCTCCCTACCTACAGGCGAGACTACCAGAAGGGAGGCCATAGGTGTTCTGGCCAGGGGCTTGGAGGTTCAGAATCTACAGCTCTAATATATGGGCATGGGTTTTGACCAACCTGTTTTTCTGGAGAGATCAGAAGTTGGGGAAGATCGTGTCTTGGGGAAGGAAGGGACCAGTGGGGTGGGGACTGATCTGGGTACCGCCCCAGGGAATGGTTTGGAGGTGCAGGCCCAGACCAGCCTTGGAGATGCAGGGGGGTCGGGGCCTGCCTTACTGCCAGAGGTTGTTTCTCCTGTCCGAAATCCTGTAGTCTTGAGTAACAGGTATGAGAGGCTAGCCGAGGAGGAACTCAGAACTGATTCAGCTGCCCTGGATGTGGAAGAGGGTGAAGATGGTGGAAGGGAATCTGAACAGGGTGTGGTCTGTAGAAGTTTCTCAGAAGCAGAAGTCAGTTCGACGGGTATCAGGAGGAAGAGAGGGAGGAGGGGTAGGAAGGATTACTCCTCATTACCTCCTCCTATGAAGACCCGGTCTACAAAGAATATCTTGGTTGAGAAGCTGAACAAGGAGATCAGTCTAAAGTCACCTGGACAGCTTGGCCCTTCCCCGGATTTGGTCTTATGTTCGGGTGATGTGGTGACAGATCAGGTGTTATTCCTCAACGCCTCAGAAGAGGATGCATCCAAGATGATGGGTAGGAATCTTGAAGTGGAGATTAATGAGGAACAGTATATTTGGGTTGATAAACAGGACACGATCCTGGTTGGTGGCTTCAATAAGGGGTTGATTGGACTTGAGGAGTATATGCAGGTCTGGAACAAACTGACTTCCGCCTTTGAAGAAATGATAAGGGGGGATCCTCTTCTGCAGGTGTCTAATTTATCCTGGAGGCTGGTTAGAGACTCTGACTCTGGTAGGATTCCACTGGTTTTCAATGACTCTATTTTACTTATTTCCTAGCTTATGCTTTGTTGAGTTACCAATATTGTTGTGTGAGGAACGTGGAGGGGTCAGTTTGGCTCAGATGGGCTAGAGTGTGCTGCTTCTTCCTCTGCAAGCCATTTGGGATGTAGTGGATACGGAGGGATGGCTTGCCATCGGGAGGGACCATGCTTGCATGGGATCGTCGAGTGGTCCTTCTTTGGAGTTAGCGGTCGCTACTTTGGCTTGGATGAGGTTGTTTCTGATATTTTGTTATGTCGTTGTTGGGTGCTTGTTGGATCTTATGGTTTCTCACTTTGACCTCAAAAGTGTATTTATTTATAATAAAAAATAATTTTCAGGTAATCATAAGCATAAAATCACCATTCATAATTTACTATTCACCAAAAATTATGTTGATCTTATTAGACTCTAATTTTCATACTGAACAAAGCTCTAGAAGACCATTTTTTGAAAATCATTACACATTATTAATTATTTAAGGTTTACATAAATATTTTAAAATATCCATTTTCTAGAATTCATCAATAATATGCATACTATATTTATTAGAACATTTGAAAATTAACAAACTTCACCATAAGAAGGAATCAAAATTTTATTTAAATCAAAGGATTACACAAGGCAGTTATAGTCTCGTTACATAGCCCTTTATAACACTAGAATAGGACCTAAGAGTAAGGTGTGCTAGGGTGATAGAATCTTGGGGCGACTCAGCCAACATTTCCAGAGTATTGATATCCATCAAATTGAACTTCTCGTGAAGGCGATTCCATTACAACTTCACATGATGAAGTTCGGCTTGGGTTTGGTCCAAATCAAAGCCCAAAGGTGCTACCTCCTTCCCAAGTTCCATCATATGGGCTTCGATCAGCCTGATACTACTGGATGGGGCCATCAAATCATCCTTCTATGTTAATTAATCAAGATAAATTGTATTTATAGACAATAATCTCAACATTTAGTTTCCAACGGTCATATTGACCAACGGTCATATAACAGTCGAAACCCAACGACATTATTTTAATTATACTCATTTTATTAAATGAAATAGTTTTGTTGAGTATAAAATAAAATAACACACAAAGTTAGGAAACATAATTTATTCAAAATTTAGGGTCATTACAATCTTCCCCCATTAGGAAATTTCATCCTCGCAATTTTAAAATTGGGCTTGGAATTTTCATTGAAAGTCCCACATTGGAAAAAGATTCAGTAAAACTATTACTTTAAAAGAAAGAAAGGGAAGTACAAAGGTCACCCATGTTAATCCATACTAGGATTCCATGTAGGAAAACATGGATAGGGAAGAGAAAACAAAGGGTCAAGTTCTGATGGAGAGTGATAGAAAACATTATTAGGGGAAAATTAACCACAAGAAGATCAAAAACTTAAGATGTGTTAAACGGTCTATGATTACCCAGTAGGAAATGTTAACCAACAAAGTTTTTGTTTTACGTTCCTTTTCATAATTATAAGGAATTCATTAACTACATAGAATAAAAACATAAGGAAATATAATTACCTTCAAGTAGAGTTTCATCCCTTAATAAGTTTCCACCAAGACTAATATTTTCTCCAAACAATGAGCATTCAAAAAGACTTGATATCATCAAAAGCACAAGAATCATCTTCTAGAGAATCACATAATCCACAAAAGAATAACTATATTTTTCACGTGTATTTAGTCATCAACTAAAACTAAAATGGTCAGTACGAGATCATATAATCCCCAAAAAGGATAATCTTTTATAAAAAGAAATATGACGATTAATCTCCAAAATTCAACAAATGTACCCAAAGTTCCAGAAAGACCATTCAATACACAATCATCCTTAAAATTATTTAGAATAATCCAAACTAATATTGTAACCCAAAACTCAGAAGGATTTAATCACATAGTCTTCCCCAATAAATATTAACATTTATCTCCAAATAACATCGACTACTATTAAAATGTCATACTAAAGTGTAATTAACATATTCACATATTATCTATTCTTGGTTCATCATTTTATAGAAATAAAACAAATCACCATATGTCCACAATAAATACATAATTTTTTGCAAAAAAAATTCAACAATTTCTCCTCATTTTAAATCCTATAGTATTTTATTTCCCTTAGGCATATATGTCCCCAAAAGAGAAAACATCGTCCAAAATAACCTTTATCATTTAATCACCAAATCATTTTCCTATACAAAGGATATCCATTTGGTAAAATATAAGTTTCCAAAATCAACTTATTCTTGATCCATAAAAATAACAGGTGCATTAGTTAGTCCGAATGGCATAACAACAAACTCAAAATTCTCATATCTTGATTGGAAGGCATTTTTTGGAATATCATCATTCTTCACCCTCAATTGATGATAACCAGAATGAATATCAATCTTAGAGAAGAATTGAGCCCCACAAAGTTGCTCAAATAAGTCATCAATTCTTGGAAGAGAGTATTTGTTCTTCACTGTGATCCCATTCAGTTCTCTATAATCAATGCATAGCTGCATCGATCCATCCTTCTTCTTTACAAAGAAAACTAGTTCCCCCTAAGGAGATACACTTGGGAAGATAAACGCATTCTCCAAAAGATCTTGGAGTTGTTTCTTTAATTCCTCTAGCTCCACATTTTCCATCTTATAGGGGGTATTTGACATCAGATGAGATCCAGGCATGAGATCAATGGATAACTCTAACTCTCTTCCTGGGGGAGGTCCAGGTAACTCTTCATGAAATATGTCAACGTATTCCGAGATGATGGGGAAATTTTTAAAAGAATAAATCCTTCATGAGAAACTTATTTCATTTATGAATATTTTTACTAAAAAGGATTTTATGTCCTAAAACATCATACTTAGACAATTACTTTTTTCTATAATTCCTTCATAATGAATCATAAAAATCTTGTGATTAACCAAACATATCCCCTGAGAGTATCGTAACCAAGAGTGAAGCAAATCCCATTTTCATGTACTAGTCCCCGTTCGAGTATAGCTCAAAGAGGTGTTTTCAGGTTTTACCCCTATGTACATCTATGCCAGAGCCACCTCTACTTGCTCGTATCCAGTCAGGGATGTATTTTCTTGATAAACCACTTACTCAATACTCACCAAAATACCATGAATATTTTCTATATTTAAAATTTTCTATAGGGTTATTACTAATGTTTTCATATCCTAATTTCCATAAATAACTAAACTATCCTTTGATACCAACTGTGGCATCCCGACTTTTTAATACATAACTTTTCATTACATTTTACAAACAGAGGATCTTTAAAGTCTAGTGTCTTGGAAATCAGGAACATAATACATGAAAACAACACAAAAAATTCTTCAAAAAAACTTTTAAGGATTCATCAGAGGTTCATCCTATGTACATTTACTGCATCTCATATCTTGCATACTAACATCAAAGGAAAGGGTGAGCAGAAGGCCCAGTAAGGGTAAACAAGGGAATCAATGTACTTGTGATATCAATTAGAACTTGAATAATAACATAAAGAAATGAGAAATGGAAGAATATGCATATCATAAAGAAAATAACTTGGAACATAACTTGAATATGTGGCTACAAAATTTCATTTAGACAATCGTGAACATATCACCAAGGTCCATCCCCAATGTGTCATAAAAATTACCAAGGTTATTCACCAAGGTATCGTAAAACTTGTCATCTCTAGAGATTAATTCTTTACCCAATGCATTGGAGCTCTATCAGGGAACACCCATAATATATCTTTAATTTCATGTGAGACACATAGATCATAATCAAACATTTCATAAATAACCCAAATGGAATCAAAGAAATGGGTTTCATGTCAAAATCATGACATTTAAAAAGAGCTTAAAAATAAGATCATTATGTCATTTATAACCCATGGAAAGGGAGTGAGGGTTATATTTATGTCAATTACAGAATAAAATATATCATATTTATATATTTATGAACACCCATGGAAACGAAATAAGTCTGGGTATTCACATAAACAAACAATATAATTTCTTGAGAGGAAGAGATAGAAATTTTGAGACGAAATTTCTACAGCATAAGGACTATATAACATGGTTTTAGAAAACATTGAAAAGAGAGGGGACAAGGGTAAACCACTCATAAATAACTCATAATATAGTATGGTTACTAAATAAGATCATGGTATTTATATTTGAATGACATACCACATGAAAAGGAAACATTAAAGAAAAGAGAAGATGTGATTTCTTTTACGAAACATTCAGCAGCCTAACGGCGTCACTTAAAAATTCAGAAAATAAATTGATGAGAGCAGAAAGGGTCTCTAAAAAATTAGACATTAAATGGACAGAAATTAGAACATATAAGAACAAACCCTCAACATGAATATATGTAAATTAAAAGACACAACATAAAGTAATTCGTGACATAAAAGAGGAGGGTGAAAGGATCTCTTACCTTGAAGAGTAACTTCGAAAGCTTGAAGTTCGGGACCTTGGAAGGATTTAGGGCACCTTGGGAGGACTAATTGGTAGGTAAAGAGACCATAACTTTTTTGGAGAGGATTTGTAAATGAAATGAATGAGGGAAAGGCTTGGTATTTATAGGAGAAGTGAGGGGACAAAGCATTAATTGCCAAGGGACACCTCATCGGTGGTATTGAAAAAACCCTGGGCTTGCCCATGGTATTTGCCCATGGTATTGGACACTTGGGACACCTCATACCTTATCTTACTATTTACAAGTTGAGCAAAATTATTTCATAATTATTACATCCTTAATGATGTCATTAAACACCCGAAACTCAAAAACTGTATTTTCATTATTCACTGAAAATTCAACTTTCTCAGAAAAATCCCAAAAATTCACCTTAACCAAATATCGATGCTAGGATTTCAAAAATGAACTCCATTTTATGAAAATAATTTTCTAAATATTTGTAATTTAATTTTTAAATAAAAAACACTATTCACTAAAAATTCAACTTTTTTAGAAAAATCCCAAAAATTCACTTTAACCAAATATCGATGCTCTGATTTCAAAAATGAACTCCATTTTATGAGAATAATTTTCTATATATTTTTAATTTAATTTTTAAACAAAAAATACTATTCACCTGAAAAAACTAATACTTAAGAAATAATTTCTGAAACAGTTATTTACCTATTTTATTGAATCACATTACATAATCATGGTGCCTAAATTATATTAATAATTTCTTAAGTGAAGTTAAATAATCCATTTGGTCACATTAGTAATCATAAGAATAAAATCACTATTCATAATTTACTATTCACCAAAAATTAAGTTGATATTATTAGACTCTAAATTTAATACTGAACACAGCTGTAGAAGACCATTTTTTGAAAATCATTACAGATTATTAATTATTTAAGGTTTACAAAAATATTTTAAAATATCCTTTTTCTAGAATTCATCAATAATATTCATACTATATTTATCCTAAAATTTGAAAATTCACAAACTTCACCATAAGAAGACATTACAATTTTATTTAGATCAAAGGATTACACAAAGCAGTTACAGTATCGTTACATAGCCCCTTATAACACCAGTATATGACCTAAGATTAATGTGTGATAGGGTGATAAAATCTTGGGGAAAATCATCCAATATTTCTTGAGTAGTGATTTCTATTAGCTTGAACTTCTCACGAAGGCGATTCCGTTCTAGCATCACACAATGAAGTTCAGCTTGGGTTTGGTCTAAAGCAAAGCCCAAAGGTGATACCTCCTTCCCGAGTTCTGTCAGATGGGCTTCGATCAGACCAAGAATACTGAATGGGGCCATCAAATCTTCTTTATATATAAATTAATCAAGATCACTTATATTTATAGACAATAATCTCAACATTTAGTTTCCAACGGTCATATTGACCAACGGTCATATAACAGTCAAAACCCAACGGTCTTATTTTAATTATACTCATTTTATTAAATGAAATAGTTTTGTTGAGTATAAAATAAAATAACACAAAAATTTAGGAAACAAAATTTATTCAAAATTTCAGGTCGTTATAGTGATAGTTGGTATTAGAGAATCTTTTGTAGAAACATTGGGAAATAGATTTGAAATAAATGAAGAAAACACGATAATTATTATAATACCGTATATTATTTAAATAATATATAATTAGATGGATTTTCATTTTTTGACTCAATATTCATGATGGTTGGGATCTAAATCAATGTGTTCCATTATTTATTGATTTCCCTAATGAAAGAAAAAGAATTAACACTTATGGTTAATGTACGGATTACCCTACTGAGAAAAGAAATAAAGTTGGTGTTGGAGTTGAGAAGAACATGATCATTTTATAGCTTTTTACCTAGTTCATGTATAATATCCTTCCAAATATAGAGAAAAAGTATGTTCTATTTCATGATACATCTATTTTTGGTCATTTCATATTATAGAAGCCTCAATATTTTAATGAAACTTCTAATCTAGTTATAGCTACATAATGGATTAAGTATATTGAAAATATATTTCTCATATTGGTGTTTAATGAAATAGAAATGGTTGTTATAATATAGTATAATCATATAGAAGAAATTTTTAAATGGAGGTCATTGATCCAAAATACTATAGAAGAATAATAAAATTAAAATATGGAGAAGAGTTCTTTGAAAGTAATATTTTTAAAATAGCATTTCCGACATGAGGGACAAATTAAAATGAAGAGAATGTTCATCATCATGAATAAAAATTAGGAAGAATGTGTTGTGATGTTTATGGGTTCCAATAAAATACTATATAGGTATGTTAAATATTATTTATTTAATCCAAAGAAAAATATTTACCATATTTATTGTATCCTGAATCCAGACAAAAAAAATGGAACATTTTTCTCAATAATTTTCATCCAATGATGAAATAGTATTATGTTACATCAAAATAAAGAAAGATTTTTCAAGATCCTAAATTATTTTTGGAAATAAAGAGTATAAGAGGTCAGATGAGAACCATGAAAAATGTTAACAATCAAAGAAAAATCAGGAAAAAATAAATTTTCATAATGTAGAAATTATAGAAATAAATATCTAGTAAAATATTTAAAGGGAATGGGGGTTTGTTACAAGTTCATATATAAGGATAATATGGCTAGTGAATGTAAGGGGAAGAAAAAAAATCAATTATTCTAGTTCATAAAATTTATAGAAATGGAGAATTATTCACAAAAATTATTCAATATTCAAGGGGGCATAATATAGAATATGATGAGGGGAGAAGTAAAAGCATATTCTATCAATACATATGAGGTTGAAGTTTCCAATAATGTTGTGGAACATATACTAATCATAGCCTCAAATTTAGTTAATGATTTATTTTATTATCAATATTCACAGATTTTAATCTTATATGTTTTCAATGAATATTACATATTTCCCTTTATACTTAAGAATGGATTTCCCAATCAAAAATATGATTGGAAATATCACTGCATCAAGGATGTGTCAGCTAGTTTCGATGATAACCCATAAACATTCCCTATTTGCAATCATGATTATTTTACATATTGTTGATTTTTTTATATTTTTAGAATAATGTTTCATTCAAAATATAAAGATAAAAATTATTATAAAGTCAAGAAAATTACAATTTGTGATGAATATATATAATTACTTAACTTTGGAGGGGATAAATCATTTCCAAATTAATTTCTAGGTCCACCTCCACTAGATCTTTTGAATGAAATTCTTGGGGAGGATTTGAAGAAAAAATCATTGAATAGAAATGATGATCTCAAAATTGAGAATATACATATTGAAAGGAATACATTGATATATTTCTATATTAATTACCTATACATCCACCATAAAATAAAGTGGATTTTTCTATAGATTTAATCTTTGATGAAAGATCTATATCAAAGACACCCTATAGATTAACAACTTTGTAATTAGAGGAGAAGAATAAACAACTCTAATATTTGTCTGGACATGGATTTATACATAGCTAGTGTTTCACCATGGGGATCCTAAGTTCTTTTCAATATGTAGAATTATGGATCTATGAGTCCCTCCATTGATTATAGAGGAATTAATGAAACTAAGATAAAGAACAAGATTATTTTTCCTTCTATTGGTGAATTATTCAATTAACTTCAAAGAGATAAATATTTCTCAATGATTGACCTTTATGATGGGTATCATTAATTTCATATAATGAAAAAAGATTTTATGAAGACATTATTTCGATCATGGTATCATCTTTTTGAGTTTACAATAATTCCATATGGACTGACTAATATACCATATGTTTTTAACTATCTACTGAATAGAGTATTTAAGGAATAAAACATATTTCTATCATAGTATTTATTAATGATATAATGGTGTAATCTAAATGATACAAGAATCATGAGAATAATTTATGGATTATTCTTTATACTCTTAGAATAATGATCTATATAATATTTTTAGAAAGTTTGAATTCTTATATCATAATGTTACTTCTTTGGGATAAATTTATCTATCTATAGAACTTTAGTTTAGAATAAAAAGAAAAAAGTGGTAAATGGATGGCCTACACCAATAAACATAACGAAGTTATATATATTCATTGTTTTTGTAGTTTAATATCAGTGATTTGTCCAAAATAATTCTATAATTTTTTATCTGTAATCCACGCTTACCCATAAAGGTGAAATGATCATATTGAAAAAGGAATGTGAAGAGTGATATGAGGAAATAAATAAAAGACTGGGAAATGATCTAATTTTCAATATACAACTAGGAAATGGTTTATTTATTATATATAATGATGAATAAAGGAAGGTAATTCATTATACACTTATGTGGAAATATAATGTTATTTTAAATGAATCAAGGTAGTTAAATACCAATGAATTAAACTATCCATAAAATTATTTGAGTTGTAAAAAATTATATTTTCATTGAAGAAATGGATCCATTATCTCTATGTCGAATTATGTGAGATATACATAGATCATAAAATCATAGAATAAATCATTTAATATATTGATTAAAACATGAGGAAAATATGACTGCTCAAGAAAATCACTAATTATGATTGATATGTAAACTACCACCTAAGAAAATCAATTAAGGTAGAAAATGAATTGAGTAGTAATGATCCTAAAATTATGGACAAAATGTGTACTGAGAGAGATCCTACGTTCATAGATTTAGTAATGAAAGATATGAGAATTTTTATGGAAGTGGGGACATCACTCATTTTTCAAATGATTCTAAATCCATCATTATTATAAAAGCTAAAATGTTCTCAGCCTGATTTTAAAAATTTTGAAATGATAATTATTTTTACAAATGATTGAAAATTTCTATCCTTTTTATATGATGATGGTGTCCTATAATTTTTAAAGAGGCTATGTTCCATCTATATATGATCAGAAAAAAGGAATTATTAGATAATCCTCATAGCTTGAATTTCTATATACACCCTGGTAGAACCAAGTCGTATATAGATTTGAAGGAACATTTTTAGTGGGATAATTTGAATTGGGAAATTACTAATTATTTATCTTGATGTTTGGTTATTCAATAACTAAAGGCTAAGATACATCATCTTAATTGATTCATGCATCATCTACCTATTACTATTTGGATATTAGATAACATTACTGTGTAGTTTTTTACTGTATTAAAAAATTCCCTCCAATATGAATGAAACAATATACAGAATTATTGATCACCTTATCAAATCTACACATTTCCATACTATAATAGAATATTTACCTCTTCATTACCTTTTAAGTCTCTACATTAATAATTTTTTAATAATTCTCGGGGAATATCTATCAATTGTGTTAGATCGTGATCCAAGATTTACATAAACATTATAGAAATTTCTTCATAAGGCTCCAAATACTAGCTTCATTTAAGGGATTCTTATCACCCTAAAACCGATTGAAAATTATAGGGTAATATTAAAACATTGTAAGACATGTTGATGTCATGATAATATAACATTAATGGTCTTTTGTATTAGTGTTTACATTTGGTAGATTTTTTCTATATTAATTACTTATATTTAGGTTCTCAAATGGAACTGTATGAATAATTATATGGAATTAGATATCATAATCCATATTCTTGGGAGAAGTTAGTGAATGAGAAATTATTGGTAATGATCATGTTCAGGAGAAAATGGAAAAGGTATATAATATTTATACCCATTCTAAAGTTTCTCAAATTATGAAAAATTATTATACAGATAATTAAAGAAAGCAATTGAAAATTCATGAAGGAGATGTTGATTTTATGAAATCATTTACATGGAAAGATTTATTAGGTTTGTAAAGAGGATAAAATGATCTCCATGTACATCAGAACTTTTAAAATTCACAAAAAATTGTTGTTGTGACTTACCCATTGAAAATTACACCATTCCTCTCTAAACTACATTATGTGTTCTATATATATTTTTTAAATATATATATTCCAGACCAAATGTATGTTCTCACAGATTATGAAATAGAACATGAACCTGATATATCATATTATTAAGATGCAATCTATATTCTTGACACTATATATAATTTTTTAAGGATTCAGATGAAAATACTAGTAATGGTACATTGGATAAATACTAAAATATATGAATTGAAATCAGCACCTAATAATGTTGCAAAGCATAATCGCCCCCGTATGTATTATAGGTAATATTCATGAAAATTTCATGATGATATTTTTTAGGAGGGAAGAACATAATGTCCAATTATTTTATAAGAAAATTATTTTTAATTGAGTATAAAACATGAAATACCAAACCTAAATGAACAATTAAATATTATTGTCTAAATATAACCATTATAGTATTGTCATTAAAATTATGGGTATGAATATGAATAACTATTTTTGATTCAGTGTATTTAATGGAATTTTGGAATACATCATTCTATTTTCATATGACCCAAAATCCAAATGACATTCATTATTATATTTTATAATTAAACAAAGTTATGGAACCTAATTTATTTATTTAAAGGAAAAACGATTTTTACTCTTAAATTGATTATTTCCCTAAAAACTATTTTCTATGAAATTTATGTTATTATATTAAGAATAATTTTTACCATCTATCTAGTTTAAATATGATTAAATATATTTCAAATATGGAATCCAAAAATACAAATAAAATTGTGAGTCCCTAATTAATTTTCATCTTATAATTATGTTATCTTTTAAAAAAATGTTTTTTCTTTATGGTTAAAATTGTTTTAAAGTAATTTGACTATAAAATAATGCATAAAATATATCAAAAATATGAATTATTTTTACTTTATGAGATTATTTATACCATATCACATTATATATTTTTATTTGGGGTTCCTTGGTTTCACTTAACATGATTTTGATATTTATATTATTTAATATTTTAGGTAATTCTAATTACATCATTTCACTAACCTATAAAAAAACCCTTTTCCCTAATTTATTGACCTTAAATTGATCTATATAGTTCAACAAATCCTTCATTTTCCTATTATAAACATCCTTGACCAAGTTATTTATGAGTTTTTCCTTCCAAAATTCCTTCCCAATATCTGTTAAGAAGTGATCTAAATGAAGTCTACAGAAGAAGAAGTAATATTATTTATTGATAATTTCATGATTATTTCTTATTATACTTATTATTAATGTGTATTAACCATATTATATTTTTGAATACAATATACTAAATATAGATATATGTCATAATTATTATGGTATAACTATATTACATATATTTCCATCCTATGAATTCAAAAACATTACTCGTGTGTACGTACAACTTACCATCTTGATGTAGTAGTGAAATTGTTTTTCATAACAAAGATATATGGAAAATTTAAAAAATGGAACAAATTAAATTAAATGATATTTATTAAATTAATTATATTTTTGAACTATAATAACATATATACCTTCTTACCTTCTATTCTATTGGAAAAAATGATAACGTCGCTCCTCTGTACGTATGGACTACCACTTGTACGAAGTGATGTAACCCATTTATCATATACACTCTAAATGGATGGAAAAATATGGATTTAATTAATAAATATTATAAATATTATTTAATAATTATTATATATATATATTAAATATTATTCAACCATATTTCATCCAATTCATTGAATTTAAAAATAGTGTTCATGTTTATGTACGACCTACTGTCTACATGAATGGTGTCATAAATGTTTTTACCCCATCATTTACGGATGAAACCAAATATATATGTTCTGAATATATATAATATTAATACCAGGAATAGGATTTATAAAATAATGTAACTATAATAATAGTACTTGGACCAGAACTACCAAATTAAAATATACACGAAAAATTAAAATGTTAACACTTGAAATATTGATAATAGTAAAACAACCATTAAAAAACAAGTGATAAAATGATTTAAATAGGTTATATTTGAAATTATATACATGTATATGGTTTTCTTATATATTTATAATAAATATAAATTTATTATATAGGATTTTAAAATCATTTATAAGTTAATTCGAACATGAGGTAACATATATTGTCTCAATTTAGACTCTATAGAGATATATTTGGAAATATATTTATATTTGTTTTCATTTGGGTGTATATACTACCCATTGATGAATTTATAATCATTACTCATTGGAAATCAAATTTATCATATATCCAAATTTTTATTGTCATCTATATTATTATTACTTAAATTGTATTCCATTTCAATATATTGTTCTTTAAATTGAATGATATTTAATTTTTGGGGAAATGCCTAATAAATATGTATTCCTTTATCAGTATAAATATTTTTATAGAAGTAATATTTTTCAAAAATTAAATTAACCATTTAGTATATGAACAATTAATTTGATATGTAGTGACAGGTGGGTCATGGAATTATATTTCCCCTTGATTCATATGTACCTCTCATGAAAAAAATATGTTTCCCAATTAAATGGGTATTGAAACATATTTATAAACTGTACTGGAGAAAGGTATTGATAGTAGAGCTATCATGATGTATGATATCATGATGTCTAGTAGATTAAATTTTCTTCAGTAGTAATTTCATTATTATTATCCATGATATTACCACATTGATATTATCCATCAATGCATTTCATGCTAATTTATTGGTTAAATGGAATGTGTTTTAAGTTATTTACAATTCCAATTTGATTAGGAGATATTTACTCATGACATAATCCATTTTATTTAACCCAAAAAAATCATTTCAGTCCACGCTTACTTTTTTTTCTTTCCCCACGGCATGAAGAATAAATATTTGAATAAGTTACATATAAAATAAACATTTACCTTTTTTATGTTTATATTTTATATTTCCAATTTAATATTTGGAGTCATATTTATAACTCATTAATCAATACTACATAAATATTCAGTTCTTTGGGATGCGATTACTAATGTCCAGGGGAAAATTAATAAATAGGATGCCTTTTATGGAATCTTTTATTAGTTTTGTTAGAGATTAAGTAATACCAATGTAGGTAAACCCCATCAACATCAATATATTCTATATTTATGATATTATTTAAAATCATATAGGCAAGTCAGAGCCACCCAAAGTAGAAAATATGAATATTTGGTGGGTGGGTTTCCTTTATTTCTATTTTTGAGATAGTTTTTTGTGATTATTTAATCATATATTAGCTTGAACAAAATATATATTTAAATAGTGGTGTAAATGATCATGTGGAAGATATTTATCTTATGGATGATGTGATATGGTGTTGTATTGAGACTGATGTTGGATAGTGATGTGACTTTTTGGGGTTATATGTAGAATATTTATCTTGGATTGATGTTATTTTTTAATGCATTGATTTTCTTTTTTTGAAAATTATAGATATTATAGTGTTTATGATAATGTTTTTTCCTTATTTAAAGATATATCATAAATATTCTTTAGAGGTGTGGGGAATGGAAAGGTGGAGTTTATTGGTCATGGTTGTCTATTTCATACTTCTCAAAATAAGAGATTGTGAAGGTCTACTAATGATATGAAATGTATTGGATCTATATTGTTGAATATTTTGAGGTTTTCAATGTCAATTGAACTAATTAATTTTCTATGTGATGCTATGGGGGCACTGTCAGTATGACTATACCAAGATTCATAATGTTTCCAAATATACATTGGATAATTAGGGTAGTTGTAATTTCATGGTTGAGTTATACTCATTCAATTAAAACTATGAAAATATTTTTAATTTTTCTTAAATATATGCTGAAATATATTTAAAATATGTGAAATTATATGTTATGAATAATTTATCATGAACATATTCACAAATGGAATGATGTGTATTAATAAGATGATTTTTTTAACCAAGGTGTTTCTATCCTAAAAACCTTGTTGTTGTTAAAGGGTTAGTTTTTAAATTTTGGTCATGTGTGGGGAGGATGGTTCCTCATTAGATTCATCCAGTGGTGGTTCATGTGGACTAGGCATGGTGGTTGTGTTGTGTGATGAATTAGTGGTGGCAACCGATTGTAGAGGAGGTTGTAATATTTTGTGGTGATCTCATTGTATATTTTGGTCATCTTGTAATAATCCCCTTTGTTGGGATTGTGTTTTATTTATCAATAATGTATTTGATTTCAATTTTATGTCTTCCCCATTTGAGTTGGATAAACTTACCAACACCCAAATGTTTTCTCTTTTAGGTTATTTTCCTAACATCCTGTGTAATATCACATATTCTATCTAGGTACCTATATTTTTTTGATCTTATTTAAATTTCTATAAATGATCCTTATACCTCATTAATATTGTGTTTTATAATTTCTTGGGGGATAGATGTGGTGAACTAGAAATTCACTATTGTGAAATGCATCAAGGGAATTCTTCAATTCCACTATCTATAGGTATGAATCCATTGTATTTCTGGTGGATGAGGTTTTATCCATTTATGGATATACAAAGATCCTTGGCTGACTAGTGAGACTAACCAACCAACTATTAGGGTTCTCAGAGGTGTGGTTATTCTTCTAAGAACCTCTATCTCATCTATTGAGCTAATCCACTTATAAAAATATATGGGTAGAGTCAACTTTTCTCAACCTAAAACCCCCATTTATTTTTAAAATTACAATCCATCAACTATAATTTAGGATTAATGTGTTAAAAGGATTCTCTATAGATTTTTATACTTCTCTAAGATGTTTTTTGACTCCTTAATCCATTGTTCAACCCAAATTTCCTGAATCAGTAAGTCACACTCTTAATAAATTAATTCATATATTTTTCTCCATCAATATTATTCATCCATCCCTAATGAGTTTAATTTATCACTATTCATAGGGATTTTTAGTGCTTCATTTTATCTTAGAAACTTGATCTTTTCATTTCATTTTCTCTTCTTTTGAGTTAGGTAAATTGAAACATCTATTAATGGTTTGATTTTATTTTACAATACATTCATAATGTGTTATCACAATGTCACTTTATTCCTACAAAGTCATGTAATTAGAATCAACAAGAATTTATTCAACCATCATGTTTAAACATCATACATATCCCATCAGGATTGATGGATATTAATACTTTGGACTATCAGCTATCTGAGAGGTGTGTGTATCCACGACCCTCAGTTGGAATAAGGAATGTAGGAATGTATAAAAATGTAATTGAATTAAGAATTTTATTATTATAATGGAATAACTTTTGAATTATATTATTGGATGAATAATGGTAATTTTATTGTCATTGAAAAAATTAGTATGTGAAGTAGAAAATTTTCACAAATGATATGTTGATTTTAACATGAAATTTATGGTACATAGTATTATAGAATAATGGAATGTAACAATAATTGGACTGATAATTAATATTGGGAATAAATAATCCAAAATTTTATAAATCTATTATAATTGGCATGTTTTCTAATTTGTTGTGAATTTTATAATGATTTCATTTGATATAAAGAATGTGTAATTGGCCCAAGCATAGGATTTTTCCTTAGCTCTCATGTAACTAAACAAGTAAGTATACCTTAAATGGGAATTAATAATGGGTATTTTGACATATAGAATATGTAAATAATTTCTATCATGTGAATATAGATTAAGTAATCTATGAAATGATTGTTCAATTGGTTATTTTTAGTTGAATTTACCCATACTCAGTGATGATTATGGATATGAACATCTGATATCGTGTCAAGTAGGTAAAGTTGACCTTCAGTGTTGACCTAGATCTTGATGGTCTATAAGTTTATTAAATATTCCGCATTATGTTTGTAATTAATGTTATTGTATATATTATTATTGCAATCACTATTAAGGACTCAATTTTTTACAGAAAAAGACTTCATGGATTCAGGGTTTGGACTAGTGAAAGGGGCCTTGTGGTTGACTGGATGATTGTGCTTTCTAGGATTATGTCTTAGAAATGAGACCAATAATGGGGTTGATGACAAATTTTAGTAGTATTTATCTTTGGATTAATTCTTTAAATTGATCACTTTTTTGAAAATTATTACACCTTTAAGTATTAAATTTTATAGTTCAATAATATTTTATTTTTTTGGGAATTTTCCATTTAACTAGTCTAATTTTTTTCTGCTGATTTATTTATTGTGATTATTTATGATTTATTTTCCATACCAGAGGGTATTATATTACCAATATATTTATTAGAAACTTGTTGTAAGTTAGGTGCCTTTGGAATATGAGATTATGTGTTTGGGGCCTTATGGAAAATTAACTTAGTCATATGAGGGAGAAGCCGACAAGGATGATACAATGTGGTATATAAGGAGTAAATTTATTTTTCTTTATTATTTTGGTCTATTAGAAATTAAAATAGTATATTTTAAGGCATGGTAATGACATCATCTATGGGAGTATCTATCCCATGTCTAATTTCTAGGGGTGTTATTTTTTATTTATGTTATTTAGTTATAGTTTTGTTGTTATTTCATCACAGGTAATGCACTTTTTTTGTGTGATGTTACTAATTTTAGAGATTTTACTCAATGGA
The DNA here is from genome assembly GCA_963277665.1 of Viscum album. Classification (NCBI taxonomy): domain Eukaryota; kingdom Viridiplantae; phylum Streptophyta; class Magnoliopsida; order Santalales; family Viscaceae; genus Viscum; species Viscum album. The sequence goes on along the minus strand of OY728123.1, from coordinate 908,264,538 downwards.
TGGAATTTTATGAGGTGGTTTTACATGAATCATAGTAGGCCCATAGGAAGATAAGTTATTATTCATATTTCTTCCTAGAGATATATTTTCTTATATGGAACATGTACCTGCTTAATTGTTTTATTAAATTCAATGGTATCCCGGATAAAAATAAATTAAATTAATCAAAAAAAATAATGTTAATTCACCTATGAAGACATGAAATAAAGTGTCCTTATATCTATGTTTATCTATTTCCTCTTTTTCTATATGATTAAGGTCATGTTATGAACCATGTGATCTAATGAATTTGTTATCCTTATAGAGAAAATCATCTACATCATCAGTTGGTTCGACCTCTGAAGTGTACTAATAATAAAATTCATCACTTATCAAAACAAGGACATATTTCATCTCCATGTAATATGATGGATGCTAATCATCAAAATAGTTTCCTATGGGTTATGTGATCCATATAGTAGGAGACCAATTACACATCTCCTTTAATGTATAAATTTATGTTAGAGTTCCAAAAACATTACCAACCCATGATTAGTATGGTGGGAGGACCTATTGTAGAATATTTTTATATCGATTCCACTAAGGAAATATTTAGTCATCCAGAAACAACAGTGGAGAGGAGGTTGAATCTTTCTAGAAATATTCTATGAGAACCATCCATGCACTATTAGGACGTCATAGTAGAGCCTAGAAGGCATGATAAGCTTAATTGTAAGTAGTTAGAGGATACTTTTATGAGAAACCTCTATCTAGTGATGCTGATGTGTGAAAGGAATCGTGAGTACATGTAATTGACATAAGGAAGAGTCTTTTTTATGTACCATGAGTTTTGTTTTACCCACATGAAATGTTTTCTCCCTCTTTGTAAGAATTGGAGCTAGCCATGTTGAACCACTTCTAGGGTTGTATCCCATATGATATTAAGTCATAGGTTGACATCATCCACTTGAAAAATTCTCCAATATAATGATTCCAACACTCATTACTATAGGGAACTAGATGGAGGCCCAAAGTGGATGGAAAGATATTCCACTAGGACGACCAAGTAGTTACTTATCAATAATAAATAAATTATTCTATGAGAATATCTACCATGGTAATAGTATCCAGAGAAACTAGGGGAGTGGAAATCCATATGAAGACCACAAACATGTTTAGAGACCCATAAATTTCATGCATATATCTAAATTCTTAATATTTGAATTTTCTTAACATAAAATAATAAAAAAATCCAGAATATTACAGTTCTAGTGTGTTAGGAAACATGGATACATAAATAACTAGTTCTTGAAAACTAGAAACATTCTAATAAATAACATACATAATGAATTTCTTTGTAACATGGGTAAAAATAATTAAGGGTGAGCTCAAATGCCTAGTAATATTAAATAGGGGAGATATTAAGGATAAGTTAATCATATTATGAGGATATGGGTTTTAGAATATGCGAATAATATTTTGAAAACCATACTCTTTATATCAAATATCATAGTTATGAATCATGTCATAAATACAGGAAGTCTATAAGACATGGATCAAAAAGTAATCAAAGAAGATGATCCATGAGAGAATTAAATTATCACAACACATTGATTTGTGGCATATGTATAAGAATAGAAAAATCATTTCCTTAGTATTTAAGGTTCATTTCCAATACTATCATAGTAGAATGGGTTAACTCCCCAAACTATCCTAGTAGTCAAGGTTAACTAATAATACTATCATTGTGGATATAATCCTTTACTGAATTGGTTTTAATCCTCATTCATGTCCTATTTATCAAATTAGATATCCATATTTACCTATTTCATTAGAGGTATGTTTAATTCTAGACCCAACCATCACATTATGAGAATAATACATATGTGGTTTGTAATATCAATATACATTTTTCAAAACATTATATTACAAATCGTACAAATAAAAGAGGTTGTATTCAAATAACCCATGGAAAATAAATGTGTTTCAAAATCATATCATCATAATAACAAAAAAACATCAAAATAAAAAATTATGATGGTACCATTTGATCATATACTTAGTAAAACATAATCACCTCCAAATATTGTTTCCATTAACGAATAGAAATTCCACAAAAATACCATTAAATCATTCTTTAGGAAAATCACCATTCCACTTTGAAAATCAAAATAATAAAACTATAAATTCACAATATATTTTTAAAATACATTTTCTTTGAAAATATTCAATGAAAAATATAAACTAAGATTCATATCACTGAGCATTCATGGAATCTATAAATTCCATTCAATCCATATGTGATAAAACAAATATTCCATTAACTTTTTCGGTAAAAATGTCAAAATTAATTTTTAAAAAAATAGAAAAATATTACCTTTATTTTAAAAAAATAAAAAATGGTTAAAAATTTATTTAATCAGTTATTTTTGTGTCAAAAAAAATTGAGAAAACATTTTCTAAAAACACAAATATGGGAGAAAAATTATTTTCCATCGAATAGAGAAATACTGTTTGTTTTCCTTAAAAACATACATTGGTTCTATTTAGAAAATAAATAAAAAAAGGAAAATTATTAATATATATAAATAAATATGTGATAATAATTTTCATGAGTTTTATGAGAGGTATATCATAATATTTTATCATTAGAAACTTAATCATAAATAATCCTGATAAACGATGAGATTGTATAATAAAACCAATTCCACATCTGTAATTTTTGAATCCTAAGACTCCAAAAGGAATGAAAATTAAATTGAAATATATATCAATTTTTTTATAAAAATAATAATAATAAAATATATTAATGGATAGTATATAAACCACATAAAAGAAACAAGTGTTGAACATAGAATGTGTATTATAGAAATAAAACTGAGATGAAAATCCCTTACCTTAGGAGTGACTTCCTTCATACGTGTTAAAAAATATTTTAAAAAAATATATATTTATTATAAATATATTATATAACCATAGTAAAATATAAAATATCCTGTATTATTTACTTTTATCCTTTTTGCAACATGTTTATTAATAATTCAGTTTTGAAATCACTTTTATTTAATATAAGTTCTTTGTTTTTATATGGTTTTGGTCAGTCATTTTTCTCCTTGTACATATATTATGAGTCAATAATAAATATAATTTAACTCTAGATATAACCATAACAAATTTTCATTATATTTATATTCATTTTCATCTATAAAAGTTAGAGATAGAAAATGAATCACACTATTCATAGAGATGGTTTTTTGTAAGTACTCATGAACAATGTTTTAATTTTTCAACAGATTGAATGAATAAAATTAAAATAATAATTAAACATTATATAATCATTATTATATAATATATATAATATATATTCATTAAATATATCCTTTATTTCCATATATGAAAAGTAGTAATGAGAAAACTAATCACATCACTTCATGGATGCGGTAGTCGACATGTACACCCGAGCGACCTTATCGTTTTCCAACGGAATGGAAGGTAAGAAGTTAGAAGTAATATTATAGGTAATTATATATTATTATTTAAAATTTTTCATATTTATAATTTAAATCAATCATTATATCTAGCTGTTAGAGGCAACGATAGAAAAACATTACATCGATTCGCGAGGTAGTAGGCCACTGTACACACAATTAGTTGTTTCTTTTCCATTTTATGGAAGAGGAGATGGATATTGGTTATTCCATTAACATAAAAAATATAATTATATGATGTATAAAGAGGATATTATTTTATCGTATTTGAAAATATTTTAATTTTTTTATGATGAAATAAAACATATACGCTTAGTTATAAATGATAACTCTTTTTTTGGAAATATCTTTACGATTTCACCAAAATCCTTCCTTATAGGGTTTGAAAAATAAAAATATGAATGATGGGAAGAGGTAAGTGATGTAATTATGGTTATTTTTATTGATATAATGAGAAAAAAGGATATTTATGTGTGGGTAGGAGAGGAGATAATTTCTCCATTTATATACAGGTGAGGGGACCCACTTAAAAGTTTCTTAAAATTCTACAATTTGATAAGTACATTCTCTAGAAAGATGACTAAAATTGGTTATATATTGTAAATTTTTATTCATTTATGTATATATAAGGAATTTATATAATATTTATAAAATTTAAATTTGTAAACTAAACCATAACTTTTGGATTAACCCCTAGTAGACTCGTTATAACCCTAGTTGTAGTAACATATTTTTAATGTTTTATTTATTTCATATATCCAAAAATAATGTCTTAAATATAATATAATATTATTTAATATGAATATACATATGGAATCTATTTCATATAATATTTTTAATTTTATTTATATTTATACTTGTAGACCTAATGAAAATGATGTTTTCAATTTTAAAAGTTTTCATCAATGTAAGAAGTATTGCCATAAAAATTCAAGAAGAAATAGATTCCAATGAAATAAATTTTAATAATAATAGTATAATTGATCTAAATTAACTTTCAAAATTATTGAAAAAAATTATCTTTCAAAATATTTTAAATGAATATACAATATTCAATAAAAATCATTATTTTACACTATTCATTAGAAAATTTATTATTTTCAAAAAATAAAAAAATATTCACTATAAGATATCATTGTATTGTTCATTTCAAAAATGAATTTCATTTTTTAATATATATTTTAAAAAATATTAATAAATTTACTACAATGTATGGATTCGAATCACAACAATTCCACTTTTTGTAAAAATATAGTTTTATGCATAAAATTGGATTTATTCTTATCCCATGCAATGAAAAAATAATAAATGAATGATAAAAACATATAAATGAAATAAGATATTGATTATTCCTTATAATATTTATATTTTTTAATGAGTACAACCTATGAGTTCATTACATGTGAATAGTCAAAATTAAACTTCTATATGTGATATAGATGAATCATTTCATGAACATTAGGGATCTTCAGAGGAAGTTACATGAAACAAGATATCGTCCCTACATGATCAAGAATATTTATGTGGTTGATATTCCTAGGGATAAACATTACATTCTTCTTAAATATAATTAAATATTTTTAGGGATAAATTTATATAAAAACCACCACACCAACTTCAAATTCTAGATCAGACCGATGATTTTCAGCATACTTTTTGTGTTTATTCTAAGAACCCTTGAGGTTATTTTGAATATATCTGAATTTATATTATATTTCCTTATCTTTATTAGGTCCCAATATCTTAATTTATCCAACTTAATCCCATCATAATGGATTTATATAATTATTTCCATAGAGGGATTCACAATGATCCTTCTGATTACTTGAGTGAAAGCTATTGTTGTACACAAAAACATCTAAAGGAAGGTGTTGATACCAATTATAATTTAAATACCTAGAAAATGATATTAATAGATCCTCTATATTTTGAATACTTATCTCATAATAACCATGTATCTAATAATTGTATGTGGCATTGAAAATTTAGATCTGTATCCTTAGCATGTTGAAGGCTTCACCAGAACATCATGTTAAACCTAAAATCCTAATAATATATAATATAATGTGGAACTCCATACAAATGTACCCAATCCTTAATGTTTATATTGGAATAGTGGAAAATAGATAAATATTTTATGATAGAAATTCATTTTTCTGACTTTTCATGATGATCAGCTATAATCCAAATTGCCTTACAAAATTTATACATTTTGAGGGCTCAAAGGAAAAAATATATTTTCATGTTTTTTGAATTTTATTATGGTATAGGTAATCTTTGTACCATCCCCTTATAAATATTTATATCATCATTAAAATTTTGATATTTAATGTTTTGATATATTAACACTACAATATTACTCATCATTAAATCCCACTAGAAATAATATTTTAAATTTATATAAATATTTTTAATTCTAGGATGAATAGAAAATGAATAAATATGAGCCACCTCTAACAGCTCCTTCATATAATCCTCTATGTATAGAACATGTATGCATTTCTTTAACCTTTTCATTCTATCAAAATCATGGTTAAACTTAGGATAATTTCTCACCAACTTCTTTATTTACAAATTTTTGTTATAAACCTCATTAATTAAAATATTGATAGATAACTAACCATACATTTTAGACATATAATATTTCTTCAAATACATTAATATTTATAGATCCTTCATTTTCCACTCTAGAAATATTTAACCTTTTGGATGTCCATCATTGATAATCTAGAATTATCCTTTAGACTCATATATTCTTCCACATTTTTCTCCTTCCAAGAGTGGTAATGTATTTTTCACTAAAAGTCGGTAATAATTTTCAAATTCCTTCCATATAACATTTTAAACTACTTCTATCTAAATATATAAATTAATTTTTTTTATCATTATATACGTCAAATATTTATCCGAAATAATAAATCCTTCTTATCTGTATTGAATAAATTTCAACTGCTAACTCCAAATAGTGTGTACATAAATTTTTATCATTAACCTTCAATTTTCATTAGGCTTTAGATATAACCATATCATTCGATAGGATAATTCATCATATTCCCTTATTCGATGCAATAATAAAGATTAAAAACCCTTATCCATGTCATAGTAATGTAAGAAAAATTTCACTATCTAAACTTATTAACAGTTCCATGAAATTTTCTTCACATTATTTTTCTAAAGGAACATGGGTCCCTACCATGTTAAATTCTTTAATAAACTATATATTCATTGTAAAATTACAAAAAATCATCAATAATATCCCCTGAAATTAAGAAAAAAATGAATCTCAATCAATGTGGTTGCTCTTGGACAATGATAATTAACATCAATCTTTGATGGATCAACAAATATTTCCTCTATTGGGATTATATTACCCAAAAAAATAAATCCACTTGTTTAAAAAACTCATGCATAATAAAATTTTCATATAACTTCTACTTCCCCAGGGTCTTTAACACAATTCTTAGGTGACTATCATGGTCTTCCTTTCACATTGAAAATATAATAACACATTCTATTAATAAAACCAAAAAATGATCACTATAATATATAAAGAATCTATTTATTATATCCATAATGATCGAGGTGGAATTAGTAATACCAAATAGAATTAAAATGTATTCTTAGTTCACATACCATTTATGGAATTTTGTCTTAGATATATTATTCATCATAAACCTCAATTGATGATGTCTAAACACAAGGTCAACCATTGAAATTTATTAAGAACCACATAGTTGAACAAAAAAGTAACTAATATAGGGTAGTGGATACATATCAATTATTATTATCTTGTCCATTTCCAAATAATCCATGAAAATTATCATTGATCAATCATTTATACAATAAAAATGAAATGATTAACCCCAATGTGACACACTTGTACAAATAATTGTCTCTTAAATATTTTCCTAGATTTCTTCCTTAATTCCAATAACTCAATCATGGATAATCTATATGTTGTAATTTAAATTTTCATAGCCGAAGGTATGATTTTTGTTGAAAACTCCACTTCATAATTTGGTGTTAAACTAGAAAAATATTTCTAAAAAACATAAAAAAACTCTCAAAGAATCAGAATATCATCTACATTGAGTTAGACCCTAACTATCTGAGATAAAACCCCCATTTGAATACTAATCCTGAACCTGCAATTGATTCAATTTCCATTGAATGTTCATATTTATCATCTAAATGGTAAATGAGAATAGGTTTGTTCAAAATATCAAATGTTACTTCTCTTCATCAGAAATTGAATAGGGGTTTATATTGATAAATCCAATCCTTGCGTACGATAACATCATATAAAAATAGAGGGAGATTAAAATTATTTTCATGATGCACATTCTAAAAAAACCAGAGAAGAATCATAGACTTTAGATATGACCATAGTATCATTAAGGTTTTTTAGCGATACGTAAACATCTATTTGTTAAGGATATGAATTGAAATTACTTGAGACATTTCTTGATATACCATAATTCATATAACCTAATAAAATATGGTACATAAATATTTGATAATTCATGTTACCTCCTCAACATTTTAATTTTATCTTCAATCCATTAATAAAACAAAAATGGTTTATATGACCATCGGAATCATTGAAAAAATTGATCAATCATGAATAATCAATTATTGGATGTCAAAATAAAGACACCTTTATATCAATTTTTCAAACCATAGGTTTAACATAGGCCATCCATTATCATTAATGATACATTAGGATGTTATACAATACATATAATTTTACCCATGGTTCTCTATAAATTTCCATCATCCTAGTTTATAAAGGTAACTAACCTTTGCATTGATACATAATTTAGAAATTCATAATTTTCATACATAGGTATCACATCTTCATAGAATAATTTTCATTAAATTAATTTATGATCCATGATAGAATTTTATAGGACTAGGGACTTCAAAAACATTTGTAAATAAATATATGGCTCATTATAACTAGAACCATTACTAGGAAATTTATACCAGGAAAATTTTGGGTCCGGTTAATCCATCCCAAAAATTATAATGAAAAATAAAAGTACAATATTACACAGAAAAAGGGGATTTAGAAATTCGAGAGTGAGACACTCCCCACCTGTCATCCTTAACCAAAGGAACCCAAAACTCAAGAGTCCTAAAGGATAACATGTAGCTCATTTCCAAGACATGTCTCCTTGATAGGGCATCAACCACTTTATTCTCCTCCCTATAATCATGTGTGATTCTTATATTAAGATACTTTACCATATCAAGGAATTCAATCCATTGAGGGAGGAGTCACTATGGAACATCCCTAGTCCTCATCTTCAGATCATTAACTACAAGGTCAGAGTCTGATTCGATCCATAGAGTATTACAACTATGAAAATGAGAATTCTTAATACAATTAATAATATCCCATAGCTTAGCTTCATATGAAATTCCAATCCCAATGAAATAATTAAAACATCCCTTGACCATGCCATGATGCATGTGGAAGAAATCACCGCAACCCATGGGTCCTCATGATCCTGACCCAGCTCCATAAACAATAACATTGATGTATGGGAAAATTAGAGGAATCCATCAAACATAATTAATCATGAGAGGTGGATTTGGCTTACTAGAAATTCCCAGAAATTGAAGTGTCATGAGGTCTTCATAGGTGATGTAAATGGAACAACTTTGTATGGAAGCAATAACATGGGTATCCTTATGAATTATTAGTAGACCAACATGAATATATAGAGATTTATTCTAAAACAAGAGATCATTTCCTTCAATCCATACAATATGCATAGTCGCTACAACAGCAACAAGTAACAGGTTATGGACTTGAGCGCTACGTCCAACCAAGGTAATATTGAGCAGTAGTTCTTAAATCCATCTATGAGAGAAAAGAACCATGTGAAAGATGTTAACAATATATCCCCACAGTTTCTAAGAAAAGTATTAGGATAAAAAAATGTGTTGAAAACTCTCAGCATCCTTTAAGTTCAAGTGGAAGTCAGATACAATGCACTGGCCAGCCTTCCTCAAGTGGTCATGTGTAGGAAGCCTGTTCCACCAAATTTTATAGAGGGTTATAAAATAGGAGGGTTGAATAAATGAGACATTGAATTTAATAATCCAAGTAGGTGATTGAGCATAACCATCAAAGTTCATCTTGTAAATTTATTTTAAAAAATATATTTATATCAATAAAAATACACTTATATATCAATATATTATTTTTCATGATTTTTTTAAATATATACTTTATTAGTGCTCAGAAAAAGAACTGATAAAGCCCCCCTTTATCAGTGAAACTAAACAAAGCGCTGATAAAGGGGTCCCCTTTAACAACGCTAAAAAAATCATTGATAAAGGACTTTATCAGTGCTAAAAAATGTGATAATAATGGATCACTTTTAATAACACTTTTTTTAGTGCTGTTAAAGGGTTGTGCTTTGGAAACCCAGTTTTGTGGTAGTGTGTGATTGCATACTAACAAGACATCTTGAATTTTGAAGAATGTCATTGAACGAGTGTTTAAGAGAATTCCACAGAGATGAAGATAAGTAATAATGATAACCATTAAGAAGATTCATTTTAAACTAGCACGAAAAAGTACAAATATGAGTCAGTCGAGGATAAGCGATTCTAGGTGAACATATTAACAAGTCCATCATTGAATAAATTCATATCCATGATGCCGAGCCCTCACATCTCAGTGGGCTTAATAAAATATTTACAAGCAACCACAATCATCTTTTTTTCATTAATGGATCTTATCCATATGAAATTCCTCATCATACATTGGAGATCACATAGAAGACTTCTTGGCTATTAATAAATTTAGGAGTACAAAATTTTTGACGTTATCACCGAATTAATGATGCACACCCTCCCAGCTTAAGAGAGATATTTCCATTTCCATCTGTCCATATTATTAATAATGCCTAAACATATGCCATCAAGGTACTGTCTCCGCACCTTTCCATAGAAGATAGGGACCACAATGTAATTGAAGGTATGTGATCCCTTCCTAATTCCAAGAGACCTAATGATTATATTTTGTTTTCCCACTGTGAGGCAATCACCAAAAACCATAACTGATTTTTTCCAAATAATGTTTTGTCCATCCACTGCCTCATAATTTTAAAATAGGGACTTGATTAAGGATGTGGTACTTCGTGAGGCCTACCCGAATATAATTATGTCATCAGCATATAATAGATGGGATGAGATGATATTGTACCTTCCATCCTTGATCTGTTAAAATAATCCAACTTGAGAGAGGTCATTAAGGAATATAATCAAATAATCTTTAGAAATGGTGAATAATATCCTAGATAGAAAATCACATTGCCAAACTCTTCTTGTACTTTGGAAGTAATGTCTTGGAGAGCCATTTATAAGAATTTACAACCTTTCTGATCTGAGAATTCTACTGACAAGCTTATGAAAATAATCTGAGAATCCGTACATCCTAAGAACTCCAATGATGAAGCTCAATTTAAAATTATAAAAAGCTTTTGAAATGTAAATTTTAAGAGAAAAGTTTCCAGACTTGGTCTTCTTTTTCATTATATTTATGATCTCTAAAGTAGTAAAGAGACATTTATGAATATTTCTATTAAGAATAAAACCAAACTGATTAGAGGATACATGCTCCTTTATAATTCACCCCAATATAGTTATAATTTTTTTATAAAAATCTTGGGGGTGGTCTTTCGAATAGCCACAAGCCATAAATATTTTATATCCATTGTATTCTCTTTAATAGGAATGAGAAAGATGAATTTTGAGTGAAGACCATAGGGCGTGCAGGCCTGATTAAAGAATTCCCTGACTACATTTTCCAGATCATTATACACAATATCCCAATAAATCATAAAGAACTTATTAGTGAAGCCATCTGGCCCGACACCACTTTCCATATTTAGCGAGAAGAAATATTCTTTAATTTCCACCTTCGAAGGGGCCATTATAAGAGAAATATTTTTATGTTCCTAAATGTAGGGAGAAATATTATCGATAAAATCTTGAGAACAATAAAAATAATTATCATAGTAAATATTAGTAAATTTATTCAATACTGTGATTGAAATTTCACTTTCAGATGTATAAAGGTCCCCATAAATACTGACTGTATTTAATCATACCCTGATTCATTTTCCATTATGCATTCTCTAAAAAAACATGGAATTTATGTCACAGTCCCTCAGCCATTTGACATTAAAATGATTTTGATCCAGTTGTTCCTTCACAATCAAAAGACCATCAAGCATTGCAAGGGCTTGGATTTCCTCTCCAGAGGGGATTCTAAGATACTGATTCCAAATTTGACCGAATTCTAGATTTTCTTCAGTTATCTTAATCCAAAGATCAATATTAGAAAATTAATTCCCACTCCTCGACCTTAAAAGTCTTTTATCATTCTTATGTTTTGCAGTAATAATATGAAGGGATATTCCCTATTGATGGGATCCCAAGGCCACAATAATAATATCCCTGCATCCTGAGGGAATATTCAACCCTTTATTAAAATAGAAGTGAATGGGAATAGACCTGACAGTTGGAAAGGTAATATTAATCATAATATTATTGTGATCTGAGTGATGCTTTGGTAGAGTGTTCCTAGATAAATTGTAATTAGCACTCCCATCATCCATCTGAATAAAACATCTTTCAAGCTTACATGACTTTCTTACATGCAAAGTGTAACTAATCCAAGTGAAATCAGCCCCTACAATTGAAATCTCAGCTAAATAACAACGGTCAATAAATGAAGACAATTCTAATGAGGTAGATTGATTGAAATTCATTCCAGTTTATTCTTCCATCCATAAGATAATATTTAAGTTGCCAAATAACACCCAATTGATAGCACCACTTCTATAGAAATCACCAAGTTCACTCCAAAGGTATCTTCTTATGATGTATGATGATGAGGCATAAACAAAGGACCTCTCAAAATTGCGACCATGTTAAATACTTGAAACCAAGATCCACTGTGATCTCCTGATGTAGGATACAACCTATATACATTCATATGCAAAAACCTATAGGTGATCCATGTTGAGTTCATGAGAATTTTGAGCAATAAATTGAAAACCGAGGGATGACCATTTGAAAGCCTTAACCTTGTCAAAAGACATATTTGGTTCTTCAATTCCAATAATCAAAGGTTTATGGACCAAAATTTAATGTAGAAGGGACCTGACCATTGGGGTATTCTCCTTCCCTTTATAGCTCCAGTAAATGAGCTTCATTGGGGGAATGTATAACTTCTTGTAAGAGGACCTTTCTCTATGGAGGAATACATTGGGCCTTTACCTTTTCCCTCTTTTCATTTTTCTTGCTTCATAACAGGTTCTGGCAACACTGATAATTCATCTTTGGATATTTTTTCCTTACCAACTGATTTAAAACTAGGTGACATGACCTAGGGGCCTAAAAGGAAAATAGCCTACTCAAAAGGTGGTGGATCTTTAGAGTCATCTTCCCAGAAAGTACCACTAAATGGTGTAAATGTGTTATTGAACAAAATTATAGTAAGGGAACTGCTTTTGTTAAGAGATCTTCTAGCATCCATACCTGGATGAATCTCTGTGAAATCTAGGGTTCCACCTTCAGTTATAGTAACACCAATATTAACATATGAAGGTTTAGAGGTAGAATAATTCTATGATCCATCAGCCTTAGCATGGAAAACCCCAGAAGATTTATCAATATCATTAATATGTAAAACCTCATTACCTAGGTGAGGATCCCCCTGTGAACATAACTCCCCAGCAAGTTCAGCATGGGACTGTCCTATAGGGTGATCTATCCCATGAGGGGTTAACACAACATATTTCTCACCTAAAGGTTCCTCACTATAACCATTATTTATATATGAAATTCCAGGTCCAGTCGCTCCACCTAAAGAACCCAATGACCATTATCACCACCTTTAGTAGTTTGTAACCTATTGACATGCCCTTCAGAGTGTCCCAAATCAGATGAACCATCCATGATATTCACCACCATGTCATCTGATTTTCGGTAGTCAACATAACTAGCAAAAAGAATCCCGTCAAATAAAATATTCATGAGTGGAATAAAGACCTTCTCTAGTTTGGAAAACTAAAATAGACCTTACTAACTCATTCACTTGAGATGCACAAGGATCTGAAACTAGACCCCCTTTACTAGGTGGGAAACCCGAGAGATTCCCAGCCAAGGCCACATCACCCTTAGAGGTCCCTATACCATCCCTAGTCACTGTAGAAGGAAACACATTGTCTTTATCTTTCTTTCTTTGGAAGGATGGTTTATCATGGTATTTAATTTTTCAAAAATTTCATTCCTTGTCCCTCTTTCATTCATAGTAGAGATAAAAAAAACCCGCAGTTCATGAAAAATATTGGTTTCCTCTCATATTGAATATCATGCTTTATGCTATCATCCCTTTTATTGAGTAAAACTTCCTCCACTAGTGTCCTAGACATATGTAGTTCAACTAGAACTCTCGCATAATTCCCAAATCATTATGAAATTTATAATTAATACCTTTCTTCACAATATAGGGAAAAGAAACATAAGAATGGAAAAGATCATATGTTTGGTAGGGGTAAACCATGGAGATGTCAATGATCAAATAAAAATACCATGAGAATAACTACATAATAATTTTAAAATAAACTAATAAAACCATAACCTGCATATCATAGATTATATTTACGAATCATAGAATAATGATTAGAATTTCATAATCCATAAATCATATAGGATTCAAAGAACATGATCCTTGAGAGAATAAAATTGGAATCTGACATATATTTTTTTCATACACATATGAATATAATATAATTTATTAATTAGTCATGTATCATTGATAATACTATCACAGTGGAATGGGTTCATGCCCCAGACCATCATAACAATTATTGTTCACACCCAAGTCTATCATAGTGGAATGAGTTCCTTACTGAACTGAGTTCAATCCCCATTCTAGTCTTTTTTATTGAATGAAATTTCAATATTTACCCATTTCATTAGATGGATATATAATTTTAGTCCCACCTATAGTATAATTATATCCATATATATGTGTTCCATAATTTCATTAATTATTGCTTATATCATCATACTCTAACTCGTACAAAGATAAAATATTTCATAAACATAACCCATGGATAATAAATGGGTTCACAAAAAACCTCTTCATGATAATCCTATAATATATATGTGAAGATTAAAGAGGGTATGATTAGATTATATCTAGAGGAAAACATAAGCATCATCAAATACTTTGGTCTTTGATGAATATAAATTGCATACAAATATCATTAAAACATTTTTGAAAAAATTATTTCTACATTGAAACTATTTTTTTTAAAATAAAATTATTTAAAATTAATACGTAAAATAATTTTACTTTTAAAAAATCCTTAGAATCATATAATGTAAACTTCAAAGAATTATGTGATCATAATTATTGGAAATTCCACTCATTTCATATTTGATAAAACACATTACTTTTAGATTTTTTATAAAAATATCAAAAGTTATTCATTCATAAAACATGAATATGGTTCCGTTTAAGCCATTTTTTACAGCGAAACATGGGAAAAATGTTTCATAATAAATCATTGGAGATAATTAAAAACATTCTTGAAAGAACTTTTATAAAACATGGATATATGAGATAAAGGTTTTTTTACTAAATAGATAAATAATGTTGATTGTACATATAAATATTATTTTGGAATATTGAATACATAAAAAGTGAAAAATGAAAGGAAAAAAATTAATTTTTGGAAAAAAACCCAGTGTGAACAATTCATGGGTTTGACTAGTGGTATATCATAATATTTTATCATCTAAAAACTCGATCATAAACAATTCTGCCAAAAAATGATATTATTACATACTCCCATTTCTAATTTGTTAATTTTTTATCATAATAACAATGAGGGAAATAAGACTATGTGGATATGTAAATAACCAATATTTTTATTGTGAAGACCTGGAATTTCCATGTAATTTTTTTAAATATATGGGAATTTTTTGAGTTCGCAAAATCTGACGTCACGTGATTGCACGACCCGGAGTGCCCGGAATGATCTGTCGATGTTTTGTTAAGCTTATGTTAATGCGCATAAGCTGTTTTCTTGAAAAAGTGGAATAAATCTTAAATGGTTACTCAGATCAGAAATCCAAGGGCACTGTTGTGCTCAGGATGGTGGGTTAACCCTAGGCGCGACTTAGTATTAGTCACCGCGGGCCTCCTGTGAGAAAACCCAAAAATGGCATAATCATAAATAAAATAATTAAATAAATTATTTTATTTTTCAAATGATTATAACTCACAAATAGTAAATCAGATTAAAAATTTGAGACCACCATTGAACTCATGAGGGTATTCTTTCTTTAAGAAGATATTAACTTCGGCTAGCACGGGCCACTGGAGAAAGTTAGTTTTTGGTCACAAATAAAATAATTAAGTGACAATTATTTTATTGTAAAATTCATAACTTCTAAAAGGTAAATCAGATTGAAAATTAGAGTGTACCATTGGGTTCGTTGGGGTGTGTTTCACCTAGGAAGAGCCTAACCTCGACCGACACAGGTTGAGGGTGACTGATAATAATTTACCAAACTTTTTTTCGGGTACATTCAGTAAATGTGCAAGTGGTGTTTTATAACTTTTGAACCGGTGCTCAGAATTGAAATCTGAGGGCACCGTTGAACTCACAGCGCTGGTATTCGCTTAAGAAGACTTTCACCTCAACGGTGGATAGTCAGGAATAAAAGATAGTTTTTGGGTTTTTCGTGAAAGAATTAAATAAAAATAAAGTTTTGTATCTTTATTTTTATTTTGATGGTTAAAGCCTCCATGTGGAAGTTGGAGTTGGGGACCACCACACCTTCACCTCCCATGAGAGGTTATGGTGGTGGGGCCCACCCGAACCTAACCCCCCACTTCGTGTAATTATGGTGGGGACCACCTGGGTTTTAAACCCCCTTGAAACTCACCATTAATGGGGAGAAAACCACAAACTCCCATTAAGTATAGGGGAGCCTCTTCAACTCCCCTAACTTTTAATTTTTCCAAATACTTCTCTTGTTTAATTATGCCAACCTCATGAATTAATTAAGTAGAGCCAACTTAATTAATTCACCCAATTTTGAATTATCATGCCAAGGACTTAATAGATTTTATAATCTATTATCCTTGGCTACCTAATCTTTTGTTGGAAATGGAGAAAGGAGATTTGAGAGAAAATATCTCACCAACAAAGAATGAAGAACGCGTTCTTCCAACGAAGAATGCTCCACTGATGAAGAACGTCAACCCCGACTTCGGCCTTCTTCCTCAGACTTCTACCCACGTGGTACGTATTCCATAATTGACGTGCGACCTTGAGAATTGGAAGTGTGCGGAGGACGCGACGAATGACAACAACTCCGTCTTCTTCCCCGCGACTCTGTTGACGAACAACAATCAAGGTAGGGATTAATTTATTTTAAGTGCCATGTTCTTCCTTTCATTCAAAAAGAAGAACAATGATATTTTCTTTTTTGTGGGTGGGTTGTTGTGCTTCTTTCTTATGAACTGATTTCTATTCCCTAAATGCAGAGGGAGCGGGCAAACCTAACATTTCCCGATACCCTCCGTCGATCTCTCTTTTGTGATGTTATTCAGCGTGGCGATGAAATGAAGAGGCGACATGCATCGACCACGCTACCCGCGGTCTCCGCAATCCGCGCCACCCTTGTGGCGCTTCAGTCGAACTGGCTTCGCTGCCCCGGCCCGAGCCTCGCCACCGAACCGGCCCGAGCCACGCCAGCCCGTGCCTCCTGGCCTCCTGGTCTCCTGGCCTCCCGGCCTCCCGGCCTCCAGCACCTACTGGCCCCGTCAGCCCGCCTTGCCTTGGCCGAACCGCGCGACACCCCGGATGAACCATGCCAGCCCACTTCTCCCGAATCCCGGCCACCCGCAGGCCACCCGGTCTCCCGGGCCGAGATGCAAGGGCCACACCCCATGCGCGCCTGGCCGAGACGGTCTTCCGCGCCCCTCACGGTGCCTGCAGGACGAACCACCCTTACACCAACCCACGACCGGTCTGTGCTCTCGCGACCGGTCTGCATCCTCGTAGCCTTCGCGGCCTGCTAGGCCAGGCCCAGCGGTCCGGGCCCAACACAATGGGTCAAGCTGGGCCAAACCCAAATCGGGTCCACCCAGACTAAGATGGGCCAATTCGGTCCAACCGGGTCGGACCGGGCGCATGCCTACTACCGACCCTTTACTCTCTACTGGCCATATCATTGGCACCGGACATCCGTTTGGAAAACTGTCAGCAGTGCTGGTAATCTTGGAGCTTGACAGTCCCATAGAGTATACCCCACTAGAATTTTGGGTATAGTTGAGATAAAGTCAGGTTGGATAGCACATGAATCCAACCGGTCCCCCGCGACTAAAAAGCTAATAACTCACAGACAGGGCGTCCGATTGATGCGTCGTCTGTTGCATTGATACCTCTATGACATGGTAGACCTTTGAGATACTATTAATTTGGAATTCGTGGAATTTGATATCTCTACACTTGGCTTGAGGAGCGGACCCTCTCGGAATCAAGCGTGCTTTGTACGGAACCCTGTGGCTGGCTGCACTCTGACTGCTGTTCTTGGATCCTGTGTGGGTTCGACAGCTCTGACTACTATTCCTGGATCCTATGTGGGTTCGAAAGTTCAGACTACTATTCCTAGATCCTGTGTGGGTTTGAGAGTTCTGACTACAGTTCCTGGATCCTGTGTGGGTTCGACAGCTCTGACTACTATTCCTAGATCTTGTGTGGGTTTAACAGTACTAACTACTGTTCCTAGATCCTATGTGGGTTTGACAGCTCTGGCTACTATTCCTGGATCCTGTGTGGGTTCGAAAGATCCTGAATACTATTCCTAGTTCCTGTGTGGGTTCGACAGTTCTGACTACTGTTCTTGGATCCTGTGTGCGTTCGACAACTCTGACTACTGTTCCTGAATCCTATATGGGTTAGAAAGTTTTGACTACTGTTCCTGGATCCTGTGTGGGTTCGAAAGCTCTGGCTACTATTCCTGGATCCTATGTGGGTTTGAAATCTCTGAATACTTTTCCTGGATCTTATGTGGGTTTGAAAACTCTAACTATTGTTCTTGGATCTTACGTGGGTTCGACAGATACATCTAATCATCTCTAACTCTGTACAAAAGTTTTATACCTATGTGAGCTGAGTCAATAACTTTTGTGTTTTCCACATGATTGAGATGAATTACTTGATAACTTAGGTATATGTATGAGAATATACGTAAGTGGGGTTATCTGTTGATTTCATACTTTGTGGTTTATCCTTGTTGGATTTTGTGAGACCATGAGGGTCTCAGGGTCCCTATTGAGTATCGTTATACTCACCCCTACATGGGATATGCTCGCACCTCATTGTGTTGGATGTAGATGATAGATAACGCTGACTGAGGCTAAGAGTATTAGGAATAGACGGTACATGGAGTTCAACCTTACGACAAGTCGGTACATGGAGGAGACCGATGGAAGTGGAGTACTAAGGAGTCTATCTGTACCTACCCTTAAGGTAGGAATTCCGGTGGATGACCCAGCAGTTGTTTTCCCATTCATCAGTTGTATTTGTACTTCTAGTTCCTTGTACTTTTCAGTTGGTCTTGTATTTCTGGCCCCTTTTACTTTTCATCACTCTTTTGTTATATAGTTTACTTTGTGTTTTTTATCCAGCTATGTGCTCTGTTGTGTGCGTTTCAGGTTATAAAGGCAATGCCTTCCCAGTTTAAGGGAATTACACCTTTGGTGCTAGTTTCCAGCCCCTGGCCTACGGAAGGCTGGCTTGGGGTAGTCACGGCACGGGCCCTGGGGGACGAGTCATGACATTTATAGTAATAAACATAAAATACATCCATGGGGTGTATATACACTACTTAAAAAACATGTGTTGAATAAAACATGTGTCTCATAGAAATAAAATCTAGATGAAAACTCTCTACCTCAAAAATTACTTATTTCACACATGTTCAAAGATCATGTATAAAAAATATAGATTTATTATAAATCCTTTAAAAACCATACCTTTATACATCATACCATATATGATTTAATTATAACATTTTACCCATAACTTGTTAATGAATTTTTTAAATCACTGTTCAGTGTGATAATTACTTGGTTTTTCATGTTTTGGTTCGATAGTTATCATATGTGTTAATTGATTATCATTAAATAATTTAATTTTTTTTAATAATGTTATAGAAATCACATATGATCATTATATACATATTTACTAACATCCATAAAATATAGTGAAAGAAAATTTAATTACACCATTAATGGAGATAGTGGGTCATACCTATGATTGAACAATATTTTCAATTTTTAACATATAAGTGAGAAGAAAATTATATATTCATTAACATTACTAGATTCATTATTATTCATATATATCATATATGTTCACTATATTTATCTGTATTACTAACCATGTAAAATATAAATGAAAATTAATTCACATCGTTTTGGTTAGGTGGAATCCACACGTACGCACAAGAGACAATATCATTCTCAAAAGGATTGTAATATAAGAATTTATATGTGATATTATATTTATATAATAAAAATTATATAAAAAATATCACAAATATATATATATAAAGACTTAAAATCAATCATTATAAACATCTGTGAGCGGCGATGTTGGAAAATGAATTACCTCGGTTCATGAGGCACTACTTCGTTGTACAGAAGATCCATGGTTTTGTTTCCAATTTGATGGAATAGGGGATGAATACATATTATTAGATTTAAATTGCAACTTATCCATATATGGAATATAATAATATTATTATTACATCATAATTGAGAAGGATTTCAAGGCGGTGTAAAAAAATAATACAAAAATTCTTGTTTAGGAACGATACATCTTCTTAAGAAAAATACTTTAGTTTTGCACCAATATCGATCCTATGATGGTTCTCTAATTAAAAAGGCCTCTAATATATGGTAATTGAATTATGTAATGGTTTTTTGTATGTATTTACCAAACTAAAGGGATCTTTATGTGTGGAGAGGAGAGGAGAGGAGCTTTCCTTTAATAGTGGGGGGGGGGGGGGGTCCCACATGAAATTTTCTTAAATTAATAGAATAAATAGATTCATTATCAAGAAAAATTCATCTTAGTGGATAAATATTTAAAACATAGATATGATAAGGAATATATATTGTAGAAAATAGGAATTATACACGTTTATTTGTAAAAAATACCATTTCCTTTTGGTTTAATCCCTTAGTAAACCTGTTTTAACCTTCACCTTGGTAATAGAATTTTACTTTTTTTAATATTCATTATGAAGAAATAATTTTTTCATATAATATAATATTAATTATTCTGAATATAACCATGGAATCTATATTAACAAATTTAATATTCATATGTAAAAATAATAATTTGAAATTATACCTGTGGGCATAATAAAAAGGTAGTTTTGTAATGAATTTTTTTTCACAAATATAAAGAAATTTTCTATCAAAATTCTATAATAAATTCCAATGAATTAAATTAAACTAATAATTATATAATCTAACTACTATAATTTTTAATAACAATTATATAAAATCTGATACTTTTTTAATTATTTAAACTAAAATTCATTTAAAAAAAATCATTCATTTCTAGTTTCATCCAAAAAATAATCTTTAATAAAATAAACATTCATTAAAAGATAATATTGATATTTTGCAAAACAATTATGATTATTTTGAAAAATAAAATTTTTATAATATGAAAAAATAATTTTAAAACATGTTAAAAAAACGCGACCCGACATCTTTTTAGAAAAAAATGTTTTTAAATATAAAAAATGATTTATTATTAACTGATGAGTAGAAAACAAATATTAGATTAATGATAAAACATATTATTGAATATATAATAAATAACATTCATTAAAATAATTCATAAATAATAAGAAATTTAATTTATTAAGATAAAAAAAATATTCCACAAAAAAAATATTTTTTTAGTAAAATTATTTCTTTGAATTTAAAATTATTTTTATTATTTATTCCAATACATTGATGGTCAATTAATTTATTTTATACTAGTGTAAACCATAAAAGTTTCTTAATTTATTTATTCATATTCATTCTCATCAATCTAATGGCCATAATGTAATTGATATGATAAATAATAATATTTTAATAGTGTACCATGGTTTGTTCAGACATGGTGCTGTGTGTAATGAAAGTTACCAAGGAAATTAAATTTAATTAAGAAAAATACTTCATAAAATCTAAGGTTTTTACACTATAGGAAGAATTTCAATGTCGAAAGGCTTTCCATAAACACTGGAAATGTAATTTTCCCAAATTGTATTATAAAACATGGGGTAATATTGTAAAAAAACATTATATCTATAGAATAAATCTATAAAGATGTAGTTCTAGAGGATCATAGTAGACACAAAAATTTGTGAGGGAGTTAACTACTCCTTAGTAGATATGTATCTATAGTTCCACCAACCATAATGGTCATGGTTGTGGGATGGTAACTGTGAATTAGGAGAGAAAATATCAGGAGGAAGGATAAACTCAGTGGAGTTGGTCTAGATTCCATAGTAGAGGGGTGATCCAGATGAATGAGATATGGTATACTCCTACTAATAATGATTCATGTCTTTCTACTGTTATAGGTATAATTATCATGTTATTTAACATTTCCTATATTTCATTTTTTTATATGAGATAAATATTTTTTTATATCATCCCAGTATGTCAATGGATATTTTTTGTTTTTTTGGAAATCCTCGATGGGGTTATGACCATTGATATACCACAAGGGGTGTGATTAGAGGGTATCAAATGCGTGAGGAGTATCCCATTATGATAGAATCCTATTAGTTTCTCTAGGATCTATTTATACTGAAAATGGATAGATTTTATTATTTTATAGAGATGTATTGGATAGTTATATACCATTTTAATATCAAATATTCTCATAGGTGAGTTACCTTTATATATACAGATATGGACATCTATGTTTATCATGGTGAATGGGATCTTAAGGCTTGTCAATCATGAAAAATTCTATAGAAATTATAATTAATAGTGGTCTAGGGAGAAATCATTTTTCTGGATGATATTGATTTATATAAAATTACATTTCCTCTAGTAGTGGTATATATTCAAGATTCATTTTTATAGGAGTTCACTAATGTACCAAATGAGAATGAGATTTTGATCATTATTGAGTTGGTCCCATAATCCAAACCTATGTGTATTCTACCCAAGATGATTAATCCATAAGATCATTAGGTTTTAAAAGTATAGTTGGTGTATCTTGATTCTAAGGAATTCAAAATGTTTAGTATAACATCATAGGGTTATGCAATGTTATTCTATAAGATGGATGATGAAACCCTGAATCTATATGTGGATTTATGGGGGATGAACCAAAAGACTTTCATAAACCTATATCCCCTTCCAAACATTGATGATTTTTTTGATTGTATAGGAGGTTCCAAGGTATTATCTATGAAATACATGAGGTTAGGGTACCCTCTTTTTAGGGTGATACTATGTACCACACACCTGGGTAGTTTCAAGAGAAATAATTACATGTATGTAGTCATGGTAATGTAATTATATCTGGAGAATGTGTAGACATTATTCAAAACCTTAATGGATTAGATCTTCTATATCTGTCTTGATAAATTAATTATGTATTTCATCCATTGATTATTATATTTCTCTTGGTCTAGAGATGATAAACCCCACCATATTGACATTGTCCTCATCACATCAAGAGAGCATTGACTATGTAAAAAACAATCTAAATTTGATTTCCAGACCGTCGAAGTGCACATTGTGGTACATATTATCTCATATACTAGACATAGAATTGACATAGGGAATATGGTGGTCATTGGATCTTATGAATGATCAAACAATATTTTCGTGATTAGGATGATTCTTGGTCTTATATATAATTTTCAACATTTCATATAGGGAATCTCTTATTTCATAGTGTAGATGTCAATTCTAAACAAGAAATTGGTGAAGTTTTTTTGGGTAGATTCTTGTAAGGAATATGTTCACTATTTGAAAGGCACAAAAACCACAAAACCTATCATGACCTTACCTGAGATGTGAAAGTTATATACCATATATTGTGATGCATCTGGATTCTACCATGGAGTAGTTCTAATGGAAGAGGATCAAGTGATTTTTTTATAGATCCATGAATTCCTGGATTAATAAAATTAATTTTATAACTCATGATATTGATATAACTGAAGTGGAACATTCTATAATCTGTAGAAGGATTTATATGTTTGGTGAAAGATTCATGGTTTACATGGATAATAGGATAATAAAGAACATATTTCCATAGTTAGACATGAATGTTCAGTAGATGAGATGTGTCTTGTATTTTAAACCATTTTCATTCAATTTGGAATATACTATTAATAATGGAAACATTTATGTCAATGTATTTGGTCATAATACATGAAATTAGGTAGTGTTAGAATCAATTGATGAGCGGTGTATGATGGTTTTCCTAAAGATATGTATCTGGTCATCTTGGAGTCTTAGGGGAGATAAACAATGAAATTGGGATCTATTTTTTCCTCTCCTATGAATCAGATCAAATAGATTTATGTGTGTCATATGTAGATTTTATCCTTGAAGAAAAAAAATATATGGTGGTGTGAGGCCATTCTGTTAATTTCTTTAAAATGATGATTTTTTCATTCCAAAGGTTTAATCTATCATTTCACAAGAATACATGGGGATACGATGAGGGAATTGCATGATTTGAAATGGGATTTACAACCTAGGAATAAAAATATGAATCGTGACGTTTATAGCTAAACTTATGCAACAACCTTTTTAGGGAATGACTTATAATGGTTTCCCATTTCAATCCACATAGGGATACATTTATTATTGATGAATTGGGTATACAATATGTATAAGAGATAGATTGTTTTAATGTTTTTATATGAATAATTTTTCTATATATATATCCCCATTTTATATCATGGTTTTCTAAGGGTCTTGATAATACATAGGTATCTCAAGTTCTTATACTCATAGAAAATCATTCATAGATTGACTGATAATCAGAAAAGATGATTTAAAATCAGATGTACAAGTAATGAGCTTGTGTTCTTGACATTAAGGTTTCTAGGGATAATCATATAGCTCTCATAGATTTCACCTATAATAATATATTCTTTTTAATTTATCTAAAATAACCTTTCAACACATTATAGATAAGTATATTCCACTAAAAATTATATTAATTAGATATGGGTGAGTCATCTCTCATTGGACCTTGTCCCTTGCAGATGACATATGAAAATGTTTAATTTTTCATGAAGTGGTTATAAAAAACATAATTTAGGAATAAATACTATAAAGTCCATCAAATTAACCCTCTATAATTTTAATTTTTCCCGCTCATCATTCTTCTAGTGTCACCTAGGCTACGGAAACACCTTATGTAAAAATAAAGGAATCTAGGGATCATGTTCATTGGGACATTTGAGGTAGTTGAGAGGATCGGTCTAGTAGCATATTGATTTACTCTTACATAATTATATGGTTGCATGCATTAATTGTTTCTTATATCAAAACATTATTCATATCACAAGTATCCCTATCATGTGATAGATTTTGATGATTTTGAGCTATATATTGATGTATTCATTGAGGGGAATCTCTTCCGTATCATATACCATAGTTATAATAATCAATTATAAATATTTATTCCCATATTTTCAGTTTAGTGGGAGAATTATAATGTTTATAAGGATACACTAGAGATGGATATAGATATGTAGGTGAAGTGGCCTATGTTATTCATCGATTGTTCTTATTGATTCATCAGAGAAAAAATTAAGAACCAACTATTATATGGTTAGAAGGTTGTAAGATGCTATCCTATTTCCATGTACTTATCTCATGAATGTATTATAAACCTATATAAATTTATATAAATATTACTTTTACTCAGTAAAAATGGTGTTTTGATGTCATATGACTTGGAGGAATAAGACCAGAAAGTTATAGTTGTGGAATGAGGAAAGGGATATCGTCTATGACAATAGATACATAGTAGAGTAAACCAGTTTTCTAGTGGATGTGGAAGTAGTCACGTAGGTCTACAAGATGACCACCTACATGATGGTGATACCAAGTGACCATGTGATTGGGTTACTGGATGTGATGAGCCTCTACCTAGAAATACCAGCTAGCTTATGATAGTCAGTGAATAGCTGATGGGGTCGATCTAGGCATGAATATTTAAGGTTGGAGTCATTGTTTCTCAATATTAAAACCTTTTTAATTTTTTAAATTCCCCACCTTTTCCCCTAATTCATTATTCATAAATTGGAAGGGTTCTCCCTTAACACTCTAATCAATCTTTCATTCTATGGTCTATGGTTTGATTCGATGGATGTGAATCAGTAATTAAAGATCCAAATTGATGAATCCCTATATTTTTCACCATTAATCTTATGAAAAAAATCCATTTTATATTTTATTGATCTCTTTCCTAATGGTTTTGTTATGATTCATGTTGACCTAGTAGATCCATTATTAAATTTCATCTTTTATTATTTTTATGTATGTGGTATGAAACTTGTCCCTAAAGACTAATGTTGATTTATTTTATGTGAAAAATTAGTTCTCTGGTTGGAAATCCATATGTGTGGCCACTTCTATCCAAAATACATTGGAATTTCATGAATCCCCATGTATAAATATCCTATCGATCTTGTTGAGTCCATTAGAAATTTGGTCCCTGGACTTTAGGCAATCCATGAGGGATTTAAATCATTGAAACCATGGTGTAAATCATAATTTAAGAACATATAACCTTTTAATTGGTTTAAAAAAATGATTAAGGGAATGAAATAACAAATCAATTTACTTATTTTCTTAGATCTAGTAATTGGAATATTATCCTGAAAATAGTAAATAGATTTTCATTGACATAATTGGTATGAGAACATTATGTAGTCACAATAAAAATATGGGGTTGTATGTTTCATACAACTGGAACTAAGTATAAAGGAATATTGGAATCTAAAAATTATTGGAATGGTATGTTGTTTCTGGAATGAATTAACCAATATGGTATATAATTAACCTATGTAGAAGTATTGGTATTTTTTATGCATTGTCTCTTGATCATTTTGGATGTAAAAAATCTGTAATTGTATAACAAATTTGAATTCACCCTGGAATCAATGTAAATGAACATTAAAGTTAACCCAACATGGGAATTCAAAATGAGTCCATTCCTATATTGAATACACAAATCAACCGTAGATTGTAAATCCACAATGGATCAGATATGGACTGAATTATTTAATTTTTTTTGCATGAAAATATTTCTATACTCAATAGTGAGTATGAAAGAGACAAAAAACATCATGATGGAGAAGGTATGGATTCCACCAAGTTTCAACATAGATAACTATGGTTATCAGGTATATTCAATATCCTACACTCTGTTTTTTTATTAATTTCATTACATTTGAAAATGTTCCTTGCATTATTACTTGAACACTATTTATTTTTCATTCTTTTGATGGTGGGATACCATGTTTTACTCACACCCTATTCAGGAAAACCTTTGGTTCCTAAGAGACTTTAGGGATATAGGTTTGGATAAGATAATGGGTCCATATTCTTGACTTATTTATTATTGCTAGTGGGATAAATTGTTTTACTCAGTTTTAGGTTATTTGGTTCGGTGGTCGTTGGTTCTTATGAAGTTTCTGTTGTGGATCGATCTTGGTTCTAGCTTCTATTATCAATCTCTTCGTGATGCCGATAGTCGGGGCCCTCAGCTGCACAAATCCTTGCCCTGACCAAAAGCATCTCTGGTTCTTTATGAGTTGGATTTTATGTGGTGGTTCCACAATGGTTTTGGGTGGTGGGGTTCGGCAGATGAAGGTGCCCCTTGCACGGTATGTTTTGGTTTTGGTGATAGTTTGTTTGATTTATTTTCTTTGGCGATTGTTCTGTTTGATACCTTCTCAGTAGAGGTTCTGACGGTGTTTTTTAGTTTAGCATTGCTCTCTTTTGGCTACGGAAGAATCTGCCAGTGGTTTATGATGTTTTTGTTTATGGTTAAGGATCTATTCATTTCATGTTTTGATGAAGTGTGTTCGAAACATCCTAGTGTTCTTCCTATTTCTGTTCTGCGAAAACATGTTGTTGTTATTTTATGGTGGTATTGGATGACTATGGAGTTTTCTGGTGACTAGTGTGATGTTGGGACGGTGACGACAATGGTGACATTGGACGACATCGATGGTGGGTGTGATTGGATGGTGATGAAGTCGGTGGTGTAGTTATATGAGTTTATTGTTCAGTTTAGATCTGAAATTTCCCGCATTTTCTCTACTCTGGATCCTAGATTTCCCCACTCTCTCCAAGGTGGAGCTGTGCAATGGTCTTCAAGGCTCTTTGGGATATGAGCTTGAGCAGGCGGCTATGTGAGGTGAAGGTGACGACGTTTTGATCACCGATGATGAGGATGGGTTCGGCTCTGGTGATGATGATGACAGAAGGGATAACATGATGAAATATGGCTCATGGTCCGAGATGATGATGTTCCCCCCCTTTTTATGTTTTAAAAATGTAAATCTTCATGTGGTTTTTTAATTTTGAAATTTTCTATGGGTGAGGTCTTGTAGTGGGCATGATTCTTTGTTGTTTGGTTTTTGTAACCCCTTGGAGTTGCTTTGGTTTACACATACCCTAAAGTGTCATTAGAAAATAAAAATATAGATTATGAGGCTTGAAACAAGCCTAAAAACCTTTACAATACATTAGGGAATTCATGAGGTTTTGTGGGGATTACATTCACTCATGTAGGTGAGAACATGGTTGAGGTAAGTACATCTAGGCTGGGGGTAAATTGGATTGTTGGACACCCCCTTTTTCATCTCTTTCATCAGTAGTAGTGATGATTTGTGTTGGTCTTGGTCACATAGTGACGATGATTATTTGGAGTTGGATATTACCTATTTATTTCAGTTTGGTTTTGGAGATCGAGTGGTGTTGATGATGTTATATATAGTGTGGGAATGTGTTGTACAAGTAGGGAACGTTGTTGATAACCTTCAAATTCTTGATGAGCTGCTTACTTAATTATGTGGATGAGGTTGTGATTTGATGATGAATGGTTCTAGAACTAGATACTACACCTTTAGAGGCTGGGGTATGTAGGGATGAATCCCGAACCACATAATATTTGGATGGTTTTTGATGAGTTATGAATGGATGCAATGAGAGAACATGAAATTTTATTTTATTGTGTGATAGTTGAAAATCAATAGGGAAGTGTTTTCAAGGATCATTACTTACACTATTTGAATTATATATTATTATAATGGATATGTAATTTGGTGAGATATCCAAGGTGATGTTGGTATTAATAGATGACTTATTTAGGTTCATGTTAGTTCCAATGTTTGTTCCTTAGTGGATTAGTGTCATCCTTTCACATGTTTAAGAGGGACATTGGGGATGATCATACTGAGTATACATGTTATACTCACCCTACACACACACACAAACACACACATATTATAATATAAAAGTTATTAATAGGACTTTTAGGAAGGATTTGGATATTAATATCTTGAGAATTGGATCTACTATTGAGTTCTAGTCATAGGCCATGTCATTGTTTTTTTATTTAGAAACTATTTTATTTGTTTCCATTATACAAGCATCATGGGATAGTTTTATTTCAATTTTTTATTATTTTCATTGAGTTTTTTTGTGTGTTTGGTATTCAATCCACCATTCATATATTTTAATTGGGAGTAAGGCCTTCTATATGTGTGACTTTATAGACACCATTTATTCTAGACTCCAACTCAGATCCTACTAGAGGCAGGACTCAGGAGGTCATTATCTCTCTTCCTTGAATGAATGACTATAAGGGTAAAATGGGATGGAGGGTTCTTGACACTAATAAACCTAAAATATATAGAATAATGTCAACAAATTATATAGAGATTTAAAAACAAATTTAGAACATCCAAAATATTTATTCACCCTTCCATTTATATAAAGAAAATGGAGATAATCATATCATCTATAAAGAAATAAGAAACATATTATTCCATATTTATCTCATGTTATTATCAAAATACTACATACTTTGTGAATAAAATATATTATTTTTCTAGGTTTTCAATACATGATCCCATGTGTCTTGAAAATGTGATTTACCACAACTTTATTATGATTTTGGTTTAATTACTATTCATATAAGATGAATGAGAATAATGTGATATATTCAAAATGAGGATATTAAATTTCAATCTCTTCATCGATTTAATGTTTATATATGATTTCACATATTTAATTGTGATTTTTTTCTTTATAATTTATAGAATATCATGTTTATTTTTTCCTATGAAGAGAATGGAATTTGAATGATGTTTTAAATTTTCTATGTTATTTTTTAGTAAATTTAAAACACAATTTTTATCTTCATAATTATATGTATAAGAATGAATTTTAACTAAATATGTTCATTCATGTAATTTATACCATGAGGTCATATTATGTAAAATTTTTTTTTAAATAAATTTAATAACCATGGAAAGAGAAATAAGATCAAACAAATAAAAAAATTAATATAATAAACCCTTAAATTAACAAACAACAATAAATAAATAATCAAACATATATTTAAATAGAAATTGAAATAAATATTCAAAAAGTACAAAAACCAAAAAATATTTAAAAATATATAATAAAATAAAAAGAACAATCATATAAAAAAATATATAATTAATGTGAAACAGTGATATAAAAAATACATATATTAATAAACACTCACACTATATAAATAAATGATGAATAAAAGAGTGAATTAATATGGAAATATAAAGTGAAAAATTGAAACCAAAAGTAACTGATAAGAAGATAAAAAAGGTGGAACTAAGATATATGAAAATACATAAGGAAAAATGGTATAAAAAGAATCATGAAAAAAGTATACTTAATGAAAAAAATTAAAAATTGAACAATATAAGAAGAATTAAAAAAAGAAAAATAAATATTAAATAAAGAACCAAGAATTTACCAAAACATAATATATTAAAT
This sequence comes from Viscum album, assembly GCA_963277665.1. Taxonomy (NCBI): domain Eukaryota; kingdom Viridiplantae; phylum Streptophyta; class Magnoliopsida; order Santalales; family Viscaceae; genus Viscum; species Viscum album. The sequence continues at coordinate 908,233,908 of OY728123.1, read as the reverse complement.
TTTTGATGTACAATAACATAAAATATTAAATTTAAATTTTTTTTATTGAAACATCAATTTATTATAAAAAATTTATATTAGTAGAGAAAAGAAGGAACAATAAATTATATTATTAAAAACAATAATTTTGGAAACACTATTCATTTACTAAATTTCATCTGATTATCCAAAATAATTTATCACATAAGAAATTAAATGTTAAAAAATAATCAATTTACTAGAACTAAAACTATATGGACCAATGAATTCTAACCCCATCAAACTTTAATCAGATAATTTTGGACTAAGTTAATAAATTCAATCATAAATTGTTTCAAACCAGTTAAAATAAACCTAGATGAATCAAACTGTACTAGACGATAAGTCAAAGATAAATGAACATTCCAGAAATAATTCTAATTATCTAATCAATACCAAATTTTATATGATTTTCCATAAAATAATAAAATAATATGTCAATTCTATTTTCTGGATAATTAGTATTCATTGGTTATGTTTTGACAGTCCTATTATGTTTTTTGTTTACTCCCACTATACATGACATAAGTATGGTATGTCACTATATCCCTTTTTTGTCATGGGAATTGGTATTCCATAATTATTTCATGTTACCTATTATGTATTGTTTTGATTAACCATACGAAATAAATTTATAATAAGAATAGATTTATTTTCTAGTGTAGGAAATAAAAAATACTTAATAGATACATGGGAACCAAATGTTTCAAAAACATTGATGCATGGAAGATATAGGAATTATATCTATGGGTCCTTCTACGAATATATTATTTAAAAGTTATATATAAACTAAATAAATTACAATGTCTCATCATTAATAAATTTAAATTTTGAATTTGGAATGAAAATCAATTCCAAAAAATTATTTAGTTCTACTACTAATGGTGTTGAAAATATTTGTAGTTTATGTGGGTAATAAAAGAGGTACTTATAGTTCTCATCATACAAAATCACACCCAGACCCTTCGAAAGATAAAAAATAAAAAATATTTTCTCACCCTATAGATTAATTATTAGCCCATGGAATATTAATATCATCTATGTAGTTGATTCCCCTTTAATTAGTTCATGTTTAGTATATACTATTTTCATATCTAATGGTGGTGGTAGATCCTCATCCTCATTATATTTTTCTATCAAATTCTATTATTACTAAATTTCAAACATCTCCAATATTTTTGGGATTTATTTTCAAGAAATGTTAACTTATACTCTAATAAATTATCAATATCCTATGAATACTAATCATGTAAAGAATACATTTGGTCCCACAGGCACTACACAAGACACTGATCCTATAGTACCTTGATCTCTTTCATATCCCACTGATAATTCAACCTATGGTATACCTATAAAATTTTATAAAATTTTAATACCCTAAAACATATCCATTGTAAGATGTTTTAATTTAATTTTTTTTATTTTATTACTTCACAACTGGTTATAAAACTATTATTAGACATGGTTGTAATCGTATGTGTGAAGTATAAAACTATAATATAAATGAAATGATAAAAAATAATATAGTTTATCATAATATTGGTAAACTTGTGAGAGAATTTCAGAGTTTCATAGAGACAATTTCCAAATAGAGTGGTATTATTTTTAGGAAAGCAGACTCCAAGATAAACATTTGAGTTGAAATAAAGGATAATCCATGAGATATATACGGGTATGAAGATTTATCATAATAAAAATTAAATTAATATTATAAATATATGAATTAATATTTTAATATTAACTTCAATATAATCATCCATATTGTGAATTTTTATGGTTTTTATGACATATAGAATTTGGTGATCGATAGAGATAGTATAATTATTTCATTTATAACGGTCAGGATGGTATATTATTAGAAAATTTATAGGGTATAACAACCCTCAATGATTTTCCAATCACATAGTATGATGATATGTTTTTTTATTGTAAGGGTGATGAGTCTATGTTGTTGTATTAATTTTATTATTTTGATTTAAATTGACTATGATTTTTATAAACTATTTGATAGATAGACTAATAACTTTCTATTCCAAGATAATTCTGAAATATAAAAAGGAGCTATGAATTATACAAACAATTTAGAATGAAATATTATGATGAAACATGATATAATATAGGTGTTTTTCAATTAAAAGTGAGAATGACTACATTTTTTATGATTTACAAAATAAGAAACGAATTTTTGAAACTACAATTTTTCTGTTTAAAGTTATGAATATTAATAGAATTAGTGAACTATATTTTCATCCACATATTGATTTCTAAAGTGAGTAGTGTTGAATATTAAAGAGATTTTACCTCGATCACAACAATTTTTCTCAACCAGAATAAAACAATATGGGAGCGTTATTAATTCGATGTTTCAATAGAATAGTTAAATATTAATTATATTCATAAATATTTTTAAAACTATTTATTATATATTAATCTATTTTTAAATTCAAATATTGTTCTCTATAATAACATCATTATAAGGAAGATGAAAACATCAACCTCAATGATTATTTCTGATAGGTATTAAGTGGGGATCATTAGGGGAGTATCTAATGTCAACATGGGAAGTTTTCATTCTCTAATAGGTATTACAGAACATCACAAATTCATACTCATATATTATCACTGAGGATAATTTTACGAGGCCTATGAAAATTAATTAGAAAAACCAATTTTTTCTAGGTTCTTAAAAAGGGTAAAAATGAAATTTGAAATTCATTATTTCAATGTATGTTATTTTTAAGTGAAATTATCAAGAATCTTTGGAAATTTTTACTAAAATTCTATTGAAAATATACTCATTGTATGATATTTTGGGTGATGGGGGTGTTGATCCTATAGGTTAATCATAGAAATGAACTTCTGGGATCTGATAGTGATAACGAAGTTTTCAAAAATGATTCTTCAAATGGGTTTATGGATTATAATAATGGTAGTGATGACTAAGAGGACAGTACTGACACCGTTGATGATTTTTAGGGGATAATATACTATTTCACTCAATATTTGAACTTATATTAATATCATTTCCCAATATTTGTTTGGTGATTAATAAAAAAGATTGTATATTTGTGTTATCATTAGATTCTGAAATTATAAAAATGCTAGATGAAAAAATATAATATGTATTTTTTAATAAGAATCATACTTGGTTGTATAAGTTTTTTGATTATAGGGTGATATTTTATGTTTTTAGGTTGTTTGCGGGGTGGAGGGTGGGTGGTGTTTTATACTCTCTGAAGTGTCCTATACAAATGTTCACTTATGATCACTTCTATATGTGATGTATGATGATTACACCTATACAGATAGACATAAGAAAAAGTTTTTATAGGATAATACTGATGGTAACTTATTAAAATTGCTATAGGATCCTCCACCAGTATTGATAGTGTTATAATAATGGTCACTATGAGCCCATGGTATTTCATATTCCTTATGATGGACTTTCCAATGGTTGAATGATCAATTATATAGGATATAAAAACCATTATAATGCCTATAAAAATCGTTTTTTGAGAATTAGTGTAAGAGTAATATAAAATTGTGACCTATTAAGGGATTGATACACTTTTTATACACTAGAAAATTAATCCCACAATTCATTTGGCCTTATGAGACATTAATGTGTTTGAGAACGATTTCATATCTGTTATATATATTACCTCCCAAAGTATATGACATATTTATGTATAACTAAAATAGACTAACATTCCCAAATAAACACTTTTACCCATAACTAATGAAATCTGGATAAAGAATAATTTATCTTATGATGATGGATCAATTTTGAACCATTGTACCATAAATCAAGTGTAATGAGACAGATTAAATTTACTAACTGTGGTATATAGGGGGGGTACAAATGCTGGAAGTGTTCAAGGATTCAATATATGAAATGATAATGAGATATCAATATTTTTTTGGGAATTATAATTGGAATTAAGGTTTAATGTCGAAATTATCTAATCAGGTATAATGTAATGCCATATATATCTAATATAAAATGAATAATCATTACTTTATTCCTTTACTATATAGTAATATAAATGATGGAAAAAATAATTACATAGTTCTAATTATTTCAGAATAATGGGGAAATATTAGTAATTAAGTAGATCAACTAGATGTAAAAAATAAGATATTCCATGATTGCTCGAGATTAAAAATCTATAATAATTAGTTTAATATGAGAGTATAATATTCTAAATAATCCATAAATTCGAAATTGAAAATATATAGATACTAGATAGAAAAATAAATGAATGAAACATGTAGTGTTTATAGTATATATAGAGTATTGTAAAAGGAGGTATAAAAATTATAAAAGTGAAAGTATCAATAAAAAAATATCATATATGGAATCATATCCACGTTAATGGAGTATAGAAATTTTCATTATGGTTGAAAAATTAAATATCAATATTATTAAACAAATAATAATATATCAATATAAAAAATTAATTTGAGAAATAAAAATGTAACACACTAAGATTTCATAAAATAATTTTCATTTAAATAAGTAATATATTGAATAGATTATTTTACAAAAACCAAAAAACCAAAATGATACCTTGATATGTTTTATTTGAAAAATATTTTATGTTTTACCTGAGGTTTTTATAATGAAGTCAATGAATTGGAAGGTATTAATAAATTTATCCACATTTAAAAATATATGCATCAAGAAAATTAATAGTGTTTTTAATAATAATTGATTGATAAAATCAAATTACTTGTACCTCAATAACTAATATGAAGATTTTATAAATAAAAATTAATTTTCCAAAAAAAATCATTTTAGGCAATATGAAATTTTTTTTTAAACTAAAAAAACTATACTCAAGTGCTGATAAATTTTATTGTTGATATTAATAATATATTAAAACTAATTAAATTATAAATATCATGACCCACCTTCCTCAAGATAAAGGAAGGGACAACAAAGTGGCACACCCTTCCTTCTTCAAGATGAAGGAGATATAATGACCCCTGAGTCCCTCCTTCAATTGGCCCTGGAGTGGTGACTAGCAACAAGGGTATAGAATCTCACGAAAAATGGAAGGCATTACCCTTATTGATGTAAACAAGATTAAAAGACAATATGGTAGAAACTCCAAACAACAGAAACCATTTATATAAGGGAAACAAAAATCTATCCCATAAAGTTTTTAAACCACACTTCCACAGGGTAAAAGAAAAAAACTAAGGTATAACAACAATCTCAACGCCCGAGCTTGTAAAGACTAGCACGATCCTCAAAGTCCTCCTGGATACTTGAAAATAGTTTTATAGAGATATGGTGAGTATACAAGTATACCCAGTAGGAAACATTAAGCCACTCGTGCACAAGTGGGGGAACAAACTAATGACCATGTGAGAAAATAGTAAAACCCCAAATCACTTACTAAGGATTACTAACCAGCTCGGCCTCACCAAGGCACACTAACCAAACAATTAAAGTTAAGTAAAGTAGTAGTATAATAACATCTACATTTGGGTACCCCACACCACATTCCCACTACTATTACTAACAGATATGTATTGACACAACCACTCTTCCAAAATGCACTCCCACTGCCACAACCCACCCACACACACTTGGGCCTCAACCACACCACACATCTCGCCTGCAGACACCTGTGCCACAACAACCACACCTCTCACCCGAAGACATATGGGCCTCATCCCGAAGAAACCTGGAAAAATAAACTTGGCCTGCAAACACTGAGGCCTCTCATCTACAAACAAACCTACTCGAAGGATTTTGGACTATTGTAAGCCTCAAGCCATTACAACCTGCCCAAATATGCTCGAGCAGTAAGAACCCAGAAGAGGGTGAGAGGAAGAATGTTAGTAAAAATCCATCCATCCTCCCAATGGGATGTTGGGAAAGATACCCTCCCCCATGAAATGGGGGTGTTCGTCACATGGTGCTCAACAAGGGTTGGGTGCGTGCAAAAATCACAAGGAAATATAATTTATACATACAAGTAAACAAACACTCAACACAACCTACAGGTCCCAAAACAAACAACCCACCCACATAGAACCACATTTGTTGCTACCCCTATCTGCACAACCACACAACATCCACGGCTAAATAGTACCTCAAAACCTTTTTCATTAAACCATTTTCTATATATTTATTAAGGTTTCATTTTAATTTATACTGGAACTACTCAGGGAAACTACCAAGCACAAAATTTGTGACTTCCTACGAAGGCGAAGAGCCTGATTAACTAAACACACAACAAACCACCTACAGTCCCACTTCACACCCTCTTTTTCCATAGACACCCATTAAAACATTTTTAACTATCATTATTCAATTTTATACTACAAAATCATGACTTTTCTCCCAAACCTGTATCCCTACTACCCAAATAACCCCCATATGCAGTCCCAATGCAAAACAAGCCCATAATATTATTGTAGTCCCACTTCCCAACATTTCTCAACATACACAACACAATCAAAGGAATTCCTACTACCTATAAGTCCATCCATTCAACAATCAATTATTCTCTCAAACCAGGATCCAAAAACACCACCTATACCACCCCACACAGCAAGACCTGCATCAACTACCATTAAACCAATGCCCTACTGCACACACAAACGACACCCATCTCTCATAACTAAATCATATTTCCACCCCTATACCCACAACCTACACAATTCTAGAACCCCATAAAATACATACCACATGACCACACCATCGAGGCAAGGGTATTCAGATTTATCAAATACATGTTTCTTAATTCCACTTTAAATAGATGGGGTGATCAGAGAACATGTTTGATCTTGGGGAATCCAATTAATTAACATAGTATACATGATCAACCATATTTCATGTTATGACCAATTATCAAACATCATAACAAAAAAAAAACCCAACACCACAACTTCCAAAGAAATGACCACCAACGACCATGATTTTCATAAGGTATACAACAAAAAAAATCCCTAAAGAAATAAGGATAACAAAATAAAATAGTCTATCAATCATTACACCACTCCCAACTAGTTGTTTCATTGATCCCATTATCTTTTGATCATACTCCCTCCTTATTTATTAAGAATTTTAAGAAAATTATTCACCCATTATTCACAAGGATTCATTTGTACACCCACACTACATGAGGCAAAATTAATTATAGGAATAATAAATACCTACCGAAAAAAACATGAGACCAAAGCCTCTCTTAGCGCCAAGAACAGAGGATCACAGGGCAGCAAGAAACCCTGACAAAACTTAGCAGGAGGGGGATCTAGAATAGGCGCATGAATGGTCTAGTGATTAATTATTTAGGAGAACCAATAGGTAATGAGAAAAACAATGGGAAGGGAAAATTCCATCATTAAAGAGACAAATCCTATATTAAAGGAAGAACGGTTTCAAAAGCCATTAACATGGGATCATGGTCAAGATCGCACGGTTTGAGTATCTCAAATACCCCAAAACATTATAATATTAAATATATAATTAATATCCCATGAAACACACTTAAAAAATCCCAAACAATGCTTTAAACTAGGTTTTCATCAAGTTTGACGTAGGAGGGATGAAACTGGAAAAATTGGAAAAAGATCCAAATGAGTCACTTACACTGAGCCACCAAAGGGTGGGCTACTGACGTGAACTACCGATGATGTGAAACCGATGCTAATCTATCGACCCAATGACTCACCGATTCTATGACTTACTAATGCCACGACTCACCGACACCCTAGATCACCAATGCCCTGACACATATGCCTAGGCATCGACACCCTGACTCATCGACACCGATGCCCTCGACTCACCGACATGGAAACACATGACCCACCACTACCGACACCCCTAGCTCACTGATGATTATGCCCCTGACTGAACCATACACTGACATGTTGACGTCAACCCCTAAGTCACCGATGAAAAAACTGGAAAATTTGGAAATTTGGAAACCTCATAAAATGATCTACCATTGCCTCCGAGAACACCCTAAACATTGGATTTTCACAAATTAATATCCCATATAAATTTAGGTCATTAAATTAGATACACCTCAAACTATTCTCATCCTCAAGAATTTAAAACTATCTAGATGAAAAGAGGACCGAACAACCACCCCTTAAGATACCTCCCAGGAACAAACCACCCTTGTATCGTTCGAAATATGGAGTGAAAACCCCCAAATCCAAGAAAACCACCTTGAAATTTATATACTGAAAAAATATACAAACACTAAGTCCCCACTACCCCAACCAACCATGAAAACAACTAAGGTCACACTGTCTAGACACATGTATTAGAGAACTCCTTCCTCCATGTCACGATACAATCTGTTTTGGGCGACACTGAATTTCCCGCAAAGGTTTAATCACATAAATATTAATGCGTATCGACTAGAGATCAGGTTTTACCCTCCCCATAGTCATGAAATTTTCATACACATTCAGATAATAGGAAAACAACTCCTCTGATAGTGAACAAGGAAAATAATTTAATCATAAAATGGAGCATAAAATTAAATCATAGAAAAAAAACTTAAATCAACTCTCGATACTGGGAACACATATGTGACTAACTCTCCCATATACTCTCCTCGAGGACACCATGCCTCCATAACACATGATCCAAATAAATGTTCCTTTCATGAAGAAACTTATCCTCTCGATCCTAGATTACCGGTCGCTCCATAAATGTTGTGTCATCCTCAATATCCAACTATACCCAATTAATGATGTGGGAGTCATCATGTAGATAACGATGGAGATGGGAGACATTGAAGACATCATGGATCCTCTCCAACCATGGTGGAAACTTCAGTAGATATTCCACCTTGCAGAATTGTCCCAACACCTTGAATGGTTCGATGAACCTGGGAGAAAGATTTCTCCCAATGACAAACCTCCGCTACCCACATCTATGGTGAACCTTCAAGAATAAATTTTACCCAACCTCAAACTCAAAGGGCCCTCTGCTATGATCATCAAATGAAATCCTTCAGTCCTGTGCAGCCTTCATCCTCTCGCAGACAAGCTAGACCTTCTCTGTCGAACCCTTCACCACAACTGGACCAAGAATGTATACCTCCCCAACTTCCAACTAGCATAAGGGTGAACAACACAGTCTCCCATATAGGGCTTTGAATGGAGCCATACCAATAGATGAGTGATATATATTGTTTAATTCAAACTCTTCCGAGGGAAAATGTGTCACCCAAGATCCATTAAAGTCGAGAACACATACTTATAACATGCTATACAACGTTTGGATAGAACTATTTATTTCCATCTGTTTAAGGGTGGAAAGTAGTGATGAGGTGTAACTAGGAGTAAAAGGAATGCTACTATCCCTTCCAAACTCATGACATAAAATGTGTATCTTGATACAGGACAATGTATCTTAGAACTCATTGCATCTACACCACCTAATCCACATATCTATGTTCTAAGGAATCCACTACTCTCGACTCCCTAATCACCAAGAAGTGAGCCAACTTCGTCAACTAGTACACTACTATCCAAGGATCATTAAATCATCCCTGAAAACTCGGTAATATTGTGAATAAATCCATTTAGATATCATAACACTTCCACTCGAGAATATCTAATGGCTGAAAAAAACTGTCAAGAACACAATGCTCAGCCTTCACCTACTGACACACTAGGAATCTTGACAAAAACTCCGCCAATTACCACTTCTTCCTGGGCCACCAAAACTGTCCCCTTAAGCCACAGTACATCTTATAGATTCTAGGATGAACTTCTAGGGGTGATCTATGGAACTCACAAAGAACTCCCTCGTGAATTTCCACTAGAAAAAATAGCTTCCCACCAAAAATTAACTCATTCTGACTGTCCTCTGACTATCCCTCTTGAGAATTACCCTGTAAAACGTGATCATGCATCACATTAGTCTATGAGTCTCTACACTAAGAATCCTCCACTTATCACACTAAGGAATACTGGACTGTCATCTGAAACAGAAAACCTATACTATCATCCACTCTCACATCAAGATGTAAAGTGGGAAACTCCTCCATTTGCTTCCAAACATCTGTGGATTCCCAAACTACCTCATTCTGCAACTTTCTGATTAAGGCATCATCCACCACATTCCTCTTTCCTAAGGTGTAAAAGATATCAAAGTTGTAGTCCTTGAGAAACTCCCTCCACCATCACTACCGCATGTTTAGGTCTTTCTTGGAGAAGATATACCTCAATCTATTATGATATGTGAAGACCACAAATCCCTCCCTGATGGGGTAATTCCACCACAACTTCAACAAAAAAATAACCAATGAATGATCTAGATCATGTGTGGAATAGTTATGTTCATGCTTACGTAACTTCCTAGACCCATAAGAGATCACTCTTTGCTGCTGCATCAGCACACATCATAAGACTAGACCAAAAGTTTCACCGAACACCTTGAACATCACCCCTTAATATGGAAACCTAAGCACATGGACACTGACTAGACTCCCCTTCAGGTAGATGAAACCTACCTAACACTGCTCACTCCACACATAGGCCTATTCTTTACTGGTCAAAGATGTCAATGGAGTTTTTAATCTAGATAAGTAGGCCATGAACCTCCAGTAATATACTGCTAAACCAAGGAAGTTGCGAACAACTACCAAATTCTTGGGTGATTCTCAAATTTTAACTTCTATCTCTCACTGAGACACCACAAGTCCTTGGAAGTTCACCTCTTGCATCTAGAACATGCACTTGTACAACTTCCCAAAGAGATGGTGGTGTTGTATGACCTCCAAGACAGTCTACAAATTCTAGACATTCTCCTCCTATGACTTTAACTATATCAGGATGTCATCGATGAATACAATGACAAACTGGTCCAAGAACTTATGTAAGATATATTTCTTGAGACCCATGAACCTGAGTAGTGAATTATTAATGCCAAAGGGAAAGGACACAAACTCGAAGTGCTTGTACATGAATTTTAAATAAATCATCGGGATGTCACCCTCTTTTACTCTAAACTGGTGATATCTAGACCGCATATCGATCTTGGAGAACCAACTTGCTCCCTTTAACCGGTCGAAAAGATCATCTATCCTCATAAGGGGGTAATGGCTCTTGACCATTACCTAGATCAGTCTCCCGTAGTCTATGCACATTCTCAGACCACCATATTCCTTCTTTTTGAATAAAACCGGAGCACCCTGCAGTGACACACTTGGAATGATAAAACCCTTATTCATCAGTTCATCAACTTGAATATTCAATTCCTGAAACTTTGAAGGATCTATATGATAGGAATCCATTGAAATCAGATCGAAACTGGGTTCTAGGTCTATTCCAAACTCAACATCATATCTAGGGGTTAGAGTCACAACTTCCTCAGGGAAGACATCCAAGAATGCTCCGACAGCACCAGAACTTTCACTATCTATGTGTCTACTAATATCACATACAACTCAGCTGATAAAAAGATAATAGGATCCAAACATCGACTACCCACATGACATCTCCACTGACCAATGAAAACTGTATGTTGTATATCCACACTTGAAAACATGGATCCCCTCTAGAAGCAATTGATAACATCATTCACAGAAAAGAACTAGTAAATGCCTATGATGAAATCGTACGACAACACCTATAGTAGAAAATGATCTCCACTAGACTGATGCAACCCCAACATCAGTCAACATCCATGAAAAACATCAAACAAACTAGTCTGACATCCAATTGGTGAACTCAACACCAGGGGAAGGGGAAGCCTCTTAATGTCTATTCCTAAAGCATGGGGTAGAATTGGTGTAAAAAAGGAGTGTGAGGGTTCTAAATCAAACAAATAACAAGAAAGAGTGCTAAATAGATTAATATTACATTGAATAACCTATGTCCCCACTAGTAATACAGCCTCAACAATGTGAAACTTCCCACGCCTAGATCCTCTACCCCTATGATGTTGATCATCTCCCTAAAAATGCCCTAGTCAAGGACCTTGAGGATCAACCTGAGGTCAGCCTCCCCTAACACCATCTACCCTCGGTGGAGAGGGAGTGTAGAGACCCATTTTTGACGAACATGGACATTAAATTACTTTTTTTGGAATAAATAATACATGACAAAAATAGACACCCAAAGACCGTATTATTTTAGTGTATTTGGAAACATGGAACATAATCTTCTAACTTGGTGCAAAATCTTCAACATCACCAATAAAGAACATCCACTTTTGTTTTCCTACCTAAAACCTTTCTTTATATCCCGGGGAAAAGAAAACATAAAAAGGGTGATCTCAAATGATCAGTAAGGGAAATCATTGTGAACATAAAACAAACTATAAACATAATAATGTAAAAACGTGAACAACAAGTTTAAATATCAATATCACGAGTCATGAAATAAATCTTGGTAGTTCGTAAGTCATATATCATAAAGGAACATTAACCATGATAAAATAGAATTGGAATAAAACATGGAATTATGGAAAACAAATAAGCACATAATATGGTTTCTATAGTATCTAGGGAACTGTTACCAAGTCCATCATAGTGGAAAAAGTCCATTACTTATTTTGGATTTCTTTCCATTCCATCCATGTATTACTAAACCATATTTACATTCCGTTCCATCCCTGTATTAATGAACCATATTTCCTTATCATTCTATTCATTTCTATCTCAAGAGATATAAATCTCTACCCAATGCATTGGAGGGAGATATGGGTCCCACCCATCTCATAATGAAACCATTCTTACATGTTCCACAAAAACATAAATCATTCATCATAGCATGACCCAAGAAATATAATGGGATTCTTAAACATCATTCCATCATAACATAATCAATATAAAATATCATCCCATAATTAATAAAATAAAATCATACTAATAATATGGATATAAACTTAACCTTATTTAAAGTGAATCATCTTATGTGGAAAAAAATTTAGATAAAACACTTGAACTTAATTCTTGAGGAAAATATAATTTCTTATTGAAAAATGTTTTCTTTTCTAAAAATGTTGTGAAATTTTAAAAGTAAAGAATTTAGTTGAATATAAACTTGAAATATTGTAAAATAAGGTTCATGTAAATAAGGTATCATGAAATCGTAAACATCTATTTATTCCATATAAGTTAAAAAAACATTCTCCTCGTACTTTTCTTGGAAAACTTAAAAAATACATCATATGGTAAATAAAAGAGAGATTCCTTCCATAACATAAAGTAAAATTAAAAAATGGGTAAAAATGGATTTAAACATACAAAGAAGAATTGTAAATCTTTGTGAAAACATTTTTAGAAAGTATGGACATGGATGATAAATATATCCCTAGTAAGTAATTAAGTATAAACAATATTAGATAAAAAGAAATGAGATTGAAAAATTATACTTTACCATATGTATGATATGATTCTTATGTGTCCGAAGCTCCAGTATAATTATTTAGATAATTTTATTAACTTATTATAGAATCATGGTCATCATATATGGTCATATTGTCCTTTGTTTGTTTGTAACAATTCATTGTTACTTGTTATTCGGGTTTCAACAGCTTCATGATCGTTTGCATGTTTTGTCGAATAAATTTAGGTTATCCATATTCGGTCATATTTATAGCATTATAAAATGAGATTAAAAAAATAAATACCATATTTATTCATGATATACATTTATAAATTAAATTTTTATTGGTTATCATGTAGAATGAATCACATCACATCATTTAGACGGTAGACCGTACATACACACATGAGATGACATCATTCCCCTAATTGATGAATGGTATTGATTTGCATGGTGCACTATATTTCAGAATCAATATCATTTTATAATAATCATATATAGTTATTACATAATTTTTTATACCCATCCCAGTAAGGTGGTGGTGATACACAGATTACACCATGGCGTGGAGAAAGTATGCCTTACATACGCACATGTGGAAATTGTTTCTTTATTAGGATGGATAGAAAGTTGAATATTGTTGTTTCATAATTGTAATAACATCTTAGTATATATTTTCTACTAGATTTATTATTATATAATGAAACAACTCATGAAGTAGAAGTAGAAGTAGAAGGAAATATGAAAGAATCGGTAGAGGAGATTACCTCTTCTTTGACGCGCTCTCTTTAAATCTCCTCTTAATGGAACTAAAGTTGGTATTTTGAGAAGACTAGAACCTCCAGAATGTAACTAGGGAAGTTGGTAAGATAAATGGTAAGGGTATAGACGAATATTAAGGAATAATTAATTGTGGAGAAATGAGGGAGGATGTGCCCTGAAAAATTAAGGTAAGGGGCACTTTTGGAAAACTCAAAAATATTATTTTTTAAAAAATTAAAACCCCACTCAAAACCTCAAAAATTTACTAATTTAGAAGATGATATGAGATAGGGTTATAATATCATCAACCTATATATTTTATAAATGTTTAGATGTCCATTCAAACCTTATCTCTTCAATTTAACACTTAGTTATTCTATTTCATTTTTACTAGGGTAAAAAACATTTCAATATTAAAATGGTAAAATATTTACTTATTTGATGTAAATTAGATCATAAATAAAAACATAGAACATTTTTGACTACATAATAATCACTCTAAATTTTTAAAAATGTTTTATTATTTTAATTTTTTTTAATAAAATACTGTTTTGATAAACAATCAATAGTGTCAATTTTGACTGTATTCAATTTCTGATTTTTAAAAATAAAAATATAACATGTTAAATCCAAATGAATTATTTTATTATATTTATATGAGGTGAAGGGTATCTAGAAAACTCATTGGACATATTAATTATCCAAAAATATATTTATTTTAATATTTTTAATATCATTTATTTGATATCTCCATTAATAAAATAGTTACTACAATGATTTTGGGTAATTAGTTAATATACTTATTTGTTGAGTAAAAATTAAAAATAAAATACTAAACTGAATATAAATTTAATATATTTAATGGTAATATATTTATTATAATTTATCTACTATAAAATCAAACATTAAAAATGTTATACTTATTAAAGTATGAATGGGACTACTTTTACATTACTTTAAATAAAATAATATAAAGTTCATAGTATATTATATAAGGCTCCAAATGATCACTAGTTTCACCTTTTGATGACTATGGTCGATATATACTCGAAAAACAATAGTTTTTCATGTTTTTGGACATTTTTATGGTTATTAGGATTTTAATAAAAATTGTTTCATTGATTTCTCATCAATTAATTAATTTTTACATCATCAAAGAATAATACTTTAAGGTAATTATTTATTTCTTAAAAATTAAAAAAAATTACCATGATGTATTTTATTTATTTATATTTTCCTGGAATTTTAATTTTCGAAGATATCACCTAGTTAACCCTATATTAAAATTATTATACTTTTAGGAAATATAAGTTTGACAATTTTTCACTTTCATTGGTTTTATTAATATCTATGTCATTTTCTTTGTCAAGTGGAAATTAAATGACTATGTTTCAAACCTAAGATATTAAGGGTATACTTATATTCATCAAATATTATTTTGGTAGGTTTTTTGATAATTTTATTGTCCTTATAATATTATCTGTTATAGTAATTTACCTGATTTACCTTTAACCATGTTAAATAAAAATTACCGTAGTTACTATTCATAATATCAAAAAAATAAAAACAACCCATTGAAATAATTTGGACCCACTAATTACAAATATAGAATCCATTTTTTAAAATTCAATACACAAAAGTTTCTTTAATTAATTTAAAATTAATCCCCTTATCGGAATGAAAAAATGGGTTTTTATTTTAAAATTAAAACATTGCAAAAGAATGAAATGTTTTTACATATGAATTAAATGTGAAAATATTGAAAATGAATTAAAATGTATTATATTATAAAAATATATTCTCTTTATAATTTAAAACTATTTAATAATATAATTTATCCAAATAAATTATTTGGATGAAAAAATTTGTTTTCAATTAAAATTTAGCATATTTTTACGATTCATCAAAATATGAAAGTCATCCAAAAAATAAAAAAATCAATACAAAGTAAAATTTTATATCCCTCTTCATAATAAGGAGTTTATTTTTACAAATTTAACTTATATAAGTTTCAAAAACTGGATTTAAAGGGGGTGCGCCATAAAAAGGCTATAAAACTGTATTTTTTAAAAATATTTCTTTTATCCGAAAAACTGAATATGTTCTTATATCATGTTCTATAAAATACATAATATTAATTTTAATGTTATATAAAATAAAAAATTTGGTTAATAATATTCATAAAAACTATTTTATATAATATTTTAATAATATATCATTGTTTAGTGAAACTCGGTATTACATAAACGCAAGATATCGATGAAGGTTGATATTGCATGTAATGCCATCCAAGTCAGTGTTAAGTTTAGTGAAATATTACTTTGGTGTTGTGTATAACATAATAAAAACATAGTTGTTTTATACCCTAAACAAAATCTATACTCAGTGTTGTGTGAAATGAATTCTATAAAAACAACGTGAAATTGTGTGTAACACAAGCCAAGTACAGTGTTGCATATACAACAAGAAAATATGGTGTTGAGTATAGAACAAGCTAATCTTGGTGTAGCATAAAACACAAGACATAAATGAAATTAAACAAAATCTATATCATAAAATCTCAAGGTGTTACATTCTACCCCTTTAAAATGAATTTCTCCCTTAAAATTATTTAGGGTTATAAATGGTTTGCAACTTGAAAGTTTATTTCATGGAAACCCACATCATAAAAAGGGATACTAAAACATAATTTTAAAAAGTAATGTTAGAAACATAGTGGTTACCCAACATAACTCATTGCTGGGTGTCCACATAAGAGAACATAGGTTGGAAGTGAAAACAAGGATATGGAAGAGAAATCTAACCATCAAGTTCTGATGGATAGTGATATAGAATAATGTTTGGAGAAAGTTAACTACCAGAAATCCATAAATATGTGATGATTTAATAGACCATCTGATTGATCAGATAAGAAGGTACTATGATAATTTTTTTTCCAAGATCATTAAATAAAGTTGAATATTTTTTCTTGAGAATAAATACTTACTTGATTTTTGTATAATCTCTCAATTGTTCATGCATTGAACATTTTCAATTTCATCTCTTATTTAAAGAAATGAAGTTGAATTTGTCATTATTAATGTGTTATAAGATCATGTGATTGAATGATATGTCATTCCATATGTATCAACAAAAACTTTAGCATAGGTAATCAATTATTCATAAGTCCAACTATTGTGCGATAATACATTAATCTAAAAAACTTCAACCAGAATATAACTTATACTATACATAAATGGATAACCTGAAAATACTTCCAAAAACTGAAAATATAAAACTTTATAAAGAGGATAAATAAATCATTTTAATATTTATCTCCCATATCTCATAAAGAAGTTATTGGTTTTAACATTTCAAACATGGGAATACCTTAATCATGTATTCTCTTGAGTCATGGTAATAACCTGAATTATCATATATCCTTATTGAAAACAAGCATGTTTCCTTATTCAAATATTTATTTTATATATTCCTTATGTCCCAAAAATTTATATGCTTCAGCCATGATATCATAACCCACTTTTCAATAACTCCATATTTAGATTTCAAGAAACTAGCATTATCCAATTTACTTTTTCAAATCCGAAATATCTGTAACTAGGCATCATTATCACAACATAGGGTACATATTAAGGGTTATCTTCCCCATAATCATGTGTTATCCAAGTATATCACCTTAACCTTAAATCCGTTTTCTTTATACTTAAAACTATTAAACAAATCCTTTCCAATCCTTAATTAAAAACTTATACTAAAAACATTTGTATATTTAATGATTCATATAACATAATATTTGAATTCCAAAACATATACACCTCAATAATACATCATTATTCTTAAATCATTACTCAGAATCCATCATCGTCATATTTCATAAAATATGAATCATGTATTAAGGTTTGTCAACCTCAAACATCTTAGTTTTAATGTAAAAAATACTAAAAGAACATCACATACCTTTCACATATCATTTACAATATCTGTATCCTTAGTAGTATGAATAATACTCATACCCTCACTATGACTATAATCATGATATTTCCACTTCGTAGATTGATCATTATAATTCCCATACTTTTCACATCTGAAAAATTTAATGGTTAACTATGTTTTATGTAGTTGTGGCTGTTGACTACAATTAGAAAGCAGAGTTTGAGAAATTTATATCATAGATTTGAAACAAATAAGTAAGGAAAATTACATATAATATTTAAATCTATGATTTCTTCTGTTTAACCCTAGGTTATTCAGGATTATCATAAAAACACTAGGATTGTAACAAATACTTGACTTATACTTATGAATACCCTATACATATCATTAGAAATATCTCTAGGGATCTCACTAAAGTTTTCACATCTAAGTTTTCATATGTTGGCTAAACCTTCAATCTGATACCAACTGTAGAGACCCAATCTTGACGAACATGAACATTACATTACTTTTGTGGAATATATAATACATGACACAAATAGACACCCAAATACCATATTAGTTTAGTGCCTTTAAAAACATGGAACATAATATTCTAACTTGGTGAAAGATATTCAACATCACCCATAAAGATCTTCTCCTTTTGTTTTCCTACCTATGAAATTTCTTTATATCATGGGGAAAATAAAACATAAAAAGGGTGATCCCAAATTCTCAGTAAGGGTAATCATTGAGAACATAAAACAACCCGTAAACATAAGAATGTAAAAACATGAACATAATATTTAAATATCAAAATCTTGAGTCATGAAATAAATCTTCGAAGTTCGCAAGGAATAGATCATATAAGAACATTAAACATGAAAAAATAGCATTGGAATAAAGCATGGAATTTTGGAAAACAAATAATCATATAATATTATTTCTATAATATCCAAGGAATTGTTTCCAAGACCTTTATAGTGGAAAAATTCCATTACTAAACCAGGTTTATTTGGGGTTCCATCCTTATATTGCTGAACCAGATTTATTTTCCACTCCAACCCTGTATTACTGAACTAGATTTACTTTCCATTCCAGTAATGTGTATATCATGATATATAAAACTTTACCAAATTCATTGGAGGGATATATAGGTCCCACACATCTCATAATGAAATCATTCTTACATGTTCCACAAAAACATAAATCATTCCTCATAGCATAACCCAATAAATAGAATTGGTTTCTTAAACATCATTCCATCATAACATAATACATATAAAATATCATTACATATTTAACAAAATCTAATCATAGTACTAATAGGGTTATAAACATAACCCTATTCAAAGAGCATCAGTTTAGATGGGAAATAATTTTTATAAAACACTTGATCTTAATTCTGGAGAAAATATCCTTTCCTGTTCAAAAATGTTTTCTTTCCACAAAATTTTGTGCAATTTTAGAAGAAAAGAAATTAATTGAGAATAAAAATTAAATATTTTAAATTAATCTTCATAGAAATAAGGCATCATGAATCTTTAAAAATCCATTCATGTCATATAAGTTAAAAAAAAATTCTCCTCGCACTATTGCTAGAAAAGTCAAAAACTACCTCGTTGGTAAATAAAATAAAGATTAATTAAATAAAATATTATAAAATTAAAAAATGGGTAATAATGACTTTAAACACATAGAAGAATAGTAAAAATTTTATGAAAACATTTTTATAAAACATGGACATGGATGATAAATATATCCCCAGTAAATTCTTACGTATGAACAATCTCAGATAAAACAATGAGATTGAAAAATTATCCCTTTCCTTAGGACCGATATGATTCATATGTGTCTGATTCTACTATATAATTATTTAGATAATTTTTTTTAACTTATTCCTGAATCATGGTCATTATATATGGTCATAATCTCCTTCATTTGTTTGTAACAATTCATTGTTACTCATTATTCAGGTTTTAACTGTTTTATGATTGTATGCATGTTTTATCAAATAAGTTCCAGAACTACTTATTAGGTCATATTTATAGCATTATAAAATTATATTAACAAAATAAATATCAAATTTATGCATTCTTTACATTTCGATAATCATTCCGGAATAGTTATCATGTAGAACGAATCACATCACATCGTGGAGATGGTAGGCTGTATGTATGCACGAGTGACGATATCATTCACAAATTGTTGAATGATACTAATTTTCATGTTGTACTATATTTAAGAATAAATATCATTCATAATAGTCATATATAGTCATTAAATCCATTTTTATACCCATCAAAGTAATATGGTGCTGAAAAACAGATTACACCATGGTGTGCAGACGGTTAGCCGTACGTACGCACACGTGGTGATTTCATCCTACATAGGATGGATATAAAGTTGAATATGGTTGGTTAAAGATTATAATAACATATAAGTATATAATTTACACTTTAGATATTATTCTATAATGAAACAACTCATGAAGTAGATGTAGAAGTAGAAGAAAATATGAAAGAATCAGTAGAGGAGATTACCTCTTCTTTGACGTGCTGTCTTTAAATATCCTCTTAATGGAACTAGAGTTGGTCTTTTGAGAAGACCAGAACCTCTAGAATGTAACTAGGAATGATAAAAAGAAAAAAAATTTAAGTTATGGAAGAAATTTAAGTCTTCATTAGTTGTGGATAAATGAGGGAGGAGGTGTCCTTTTATAATTGAGGTGAGGGGCACTTTTAGAAACCTCAAAAATATTAATTTATAAAAAAATAAAACCTCACTCAAAAACCACTAAAATTTCCCAATATAAAATATGAGACGTGATATAGTCATAATATCATCAACCATAAAATTTTATACAAGTTTCTATGTCCATTAAAAATCTTATCATTTCAATTTCACACTTAGTTATTCTATTTTTTTAACTACGGTAACACATATTTCAATATTTAAAGTGTAAAATATTTACTTATTTGATGTCAATTAGATAATTAATAAAACATTTATAACATTTTTTTACTATATCATAATTATTATATATTTTTAAAAATTTTCTATGATTTGTAAATAATTTAATAAAACACTATTGTGATAAACAATCAATAGTGTCAATTTTGACACTATTCAATTTATTGATTTTTAAAAATATAAAGATAACAAGTTAACTTTTAAAAAACTATTTTATTATATTACTTTGAGGTCAAGGGTATCAATAAAATTCACTGAACATATTAATTATTCAAAAATATATTTATTTTAATATTTTTAATAACATTTATTTGATATCTCCATTAATAAAATAATTACTTCAATGATTTTGGGTAATTATTTATCATAATTATTTTTGAGTAAAAATTAAAAATAAAATACTATAATGAACATAAATTTAATATATTTTATGAAAATATATTTATTATAATTTATCTACTATAAAATTGGATATTAAAATTTTATACTTATTAAAGTATGAATGTGATAACTTTAACATTACTTTAAATAAAATAATATAAAGGTCATAATATATTCTATAAGGCTCCAAATGGTCACTTTCTTGAAATTTGGATGATTATGGTCGAGATATACTCAACCAATAATATTTGGTCCTGTTTTTAGACATTTTTATGTTTATTAGGATCTTAATAGAAATTGTTTCATTGATTTCTCATCAATTAATTAATTTTTACATCATCAAATAATAAGACTTTATAGTAATTATTTATTTCTTAATAATTAAAAATAAATTACCATTATCTATTTAATGATATTATCTTTCCAGGGAATATTTATTTTCAAAGATATCACCACGTTATACCTATATTAACGTTATTATACTTTTAAGAAATATGAGGTTGACATTTTGTCACTTTCATTGGTTTTATTAATATCTATGTCATTTTCATTGTCAGGTGGACCTTAAATGACTATGTTTTGGACCTAAGATGTTAATGGTATAATTATGTTTATCAAGTATCGTTTTTAGGTTTTTTTCTAATTGTTTTTTCCTTATAATATTATTTGTTACACTAATTTTCCCGATTTACCTTTAACAATGTTAAATAAAAATTACCGTAGTTACTATTCACAATATCAAAAAAATAAAAGTAACTAATTAACATAATTTGGACCCAATAATTAAAAATATACAATTATGTTTTCAAAATTCAAAACATATAAGTTTCATTAATTAATTTAAAATTAATCTCGTTGGTAGAATGAAAAAAACGGATTTTTCTTTAAAAGTTAAAACATTGCAAAAGATTGAAATGTTTTTACATATGAATTCATTGTAAAATTAATGAAAATGAATTAAATTATATTAAATTATAAAAATATATTCTATTTTTTACTTTAAAAACATTCTATTATATAATTTAAGTGTATAAATTATTTCGATGAAAAAAGTTGTTTTCAATTTAAATTTAGCATATTTTTACTATTCATAAAAATATGAAAGTTATCAGAAAAATATAAAAAATTAATTCAAAGTAGAATTTAATATCCCAATTAAAAATAAGAGTTATATTTTGTCAAATTTATCTTATAAACGTGTCAAAAAATAAATTTAAAGTGGGTGCTTTATCAAAACGCTGTAAAACTACGTTTTTTTAAAAATACATCTTTTATCCGAAAAATTGAATTTTTTCTTATATCATGTTATAGAAAATAAATAATATTAATGTTAATGTTATATAAAATTAAAAATTTGATTATTAATATTCCTAATGTCTAGATTATATAATATTTTAATAATATATCTTTGTTTAGTGAAACTCGGTATTGCGTACAAAGAAAGCTATTGAGGAAGGTCACTCTTGTGTGTAATGAAATCTGAGTTAGTGTTATGTTTAGTGAAAGATTAATTTGGTGTTGTTTACAACATAATACCAAAATTAGTTCTTTTATACATTGCATAAAATCTATACTCTGTGTTGTGTGAAATTAATTCTTTAAAAAGAACATGAAATTCTGTGTAACACAATCCAAGTACAGTGTTGCGTATACAAAAAGATAATACGGTGTTGCATATTGCATAAAATAATATTTGGTATAGAGTAAAACACTATACATAAATGAAATTAAAAATAATCTCTCTCATAAAATCTTGGGGTGTTATAGGGAGATTGCTAACCCTACTGTTGGAAAGACCTAACCAGAAACTACTACTACTGTGGTGGGTGCTAATCCTACCCACCTCCACTGCACTGTGCTCAAAATGGACACTAGTTTTAAAGATGTAAACAGAATCCACATTCAAAGAACTTCAGTCCTAGGACCATGGGGAAAGGGTGGGGACCAGGAGATCAGAACTCGAACTACTGAGGCCTACTTCTCGCTGGCTGAAACATGGAAGACCCTAATGCCAGAGACCTGCTACATACTACCTTCCCCTTTAACAAACTCAGTTGGCTCTACTCTTGTAGTACCCCTCCATGCATGTTCATCATATCCACTACATCAGCCTTCTTCTGAAATTATATGTATGTCAGTAGGGTAAAGGGAGTGAAGACATATAGAAGAGAAGGTCGTAGTGCCTTCTCCAAGAATTTCACCCTTGTATCCTCATCCGAATAGTGATCTAGTATGAAGCGTAGAAGATCATTAAACTTGTTCCACAGTTCCATCACTGATATACTCCCCTGTTGGAGGGAGAGCATCTCCTTTATATTTTTGCCTTCATCATCATGGAAAGGAACTCTACCCGAAACTACCTCTCCAAGTCATACCATGAGACGTTGGTCTAATTCCTCTCCTTGAGGTAAAGAATCCACCACTGACACACCGCTCCTTGCATCTGGCTCACTACCAGAGGAACCTAGTACTATGTCAGATCCTAGATCAAGATGAAAGTGATTACAAGATCCTCAATCCATCTATCCATTTGTATGTCCGAGATGCTGCCCTCATACATTCCCTGGGTATTACACTCTAAAGCTTGAAGGGACTTTTTCCACAAGTCATATTCCTCATCTCGATCAGACCTCTGCTGATCAAATGGGTCAGCCTGTGGGGCCTCAACTTCTCATACCACACATGGATGATGTCCTGGTGCCATAGCAGAAAAGGTAAACAAAGAACTCCTAAGCCCAGGTAGTATGGAAAAATTTTTGTTTTAATATTTATTTTAACTCTATATTTAAATTAAATTCCTAAAACATAAAAGTAACACAAGAAAAAAAGTCATTATGATGCATGTATCTTTCCTAGTGTCTCTAGAATACAATCAGTATAGCCTAACTTGGTCATCCAATAGGTCCAGAGTCCTTTCATCATATCATAGGGGCCCCTAAAATCCCATGTCCTAGCTAGTCTTCTCTAGCCTATTTCATGCACCAAGATTTCCTAACACTGTTTCCCTAACATGCCATGAAATTATCACTATTCCTAACTCTGAAATCCACCCTATCTATCAACCACTCCTTTGATACCATTTTTTCACGACCCTCCTTCCTCATGATGAGGAACGTGACAACAATATGCGATGCCTTTCCTTCTTTAAGATGAAGGAGAGATAATGAACCCACGATTCCCGCCATCAATAGGCCTCGGAGTGGTGACTAGCACCAAGGGTATAAAATCTCACAAAAAATAGAAGGCATTATACTTTTTAATATAAACATGATCATTAGACAAGATGGTAAAAAATACAAACAACACAAAAAATTTATATAAGGGAAACCAAAATACATCCCATACATGATTTAAAAAAAACTACCACAACGTAAAATAAAAAATCCAAGGTACAGTACCATATGAATACGAGACTAAGAAGAAACACAACAAATATCCAGACATTGGAGCTAGTAAAGTCCCACGTGGTCCTCAAAGTCCTCCTAGAAACCTGAAAATTGTTTCACAAATTTAGGGTCAGTATACATTTATACCTATTAGGAAAACTAAAGCCACCCATTCACAAGTTGGGGAACATACTAATTCCCCTCTTATAAAATATTAAAACTCCCATGTACTAACCAAGGAATACTAACAAACCCGAACTCACCAAGGAACATTCACCATATAACACAAGTTAAGTAAAGTAGTAGTATATGAAAAGGGAAATTTGGGTACCCTGAACCACTTTCCCACTGGTTAACTACCATTCCTAATGGATAACGTCTTGATTCTAACACTCTTCCAAAATGCACTACCACTTCCATAACCCGCCTAAACACACCTGGGCCTCAACCACACCACAAATCAAGCCCGTAGACAACTGGGACCCAACAACCACACCTCTTGCCTAAAGAAACCTGATCCTTATACCGAAACCACTTAGGAATACAAACCTGGCATGAAAGCACCTAGGCCTCTCGTCCACAACGAACCTACTCCAAGGATCTTTGACTATGGTAAGCATCAAGCCATTAAATCCTACACAGATATCCTCATGTGGTAAGAACCTTGAAGTGGGTAATAGGAAGAAAGTCAGCAACCAGTCATCCATCCTAACACCTGGATGTTGGGAAACACACCCTCCCCCATGAAAGGGGGGTGTTCAGTACGTGGTGCTCAAAAATGGTGGGGTGCGTATAAAAGTCACAAGGAAATATAATTTTTACATATAAGTAATCAAACACTCAACCCAAACTATGAGTACTATAACAAAAAACCAACCCACACAGATCCACATTTGCTGCTACCCTTATATGCACAACCACACAACATCCACTCCTAAAGCATACCCCAAACCCTTTTTCATTAACCCATTTTCTATATATTTATTAAGGGTTCACTTTAATTTATTCTGGAACTACCTGGGGAAACTACCAAGAACAACATCTGCAAATGCCTCAAAAGGAGAAGACCTTGATTAACTAAACACACAACAACCTACCTGTAGTCCCACTACTCGCCCCCTTTTTTCCTAGACACCCGTTCCACCACTTCCCAATTTCATTCTTCAAATTTATACCACACAATAATTCCCTTTCACCGAATCCTATAACCCACTTCCCAAAAAACCCCTAGATAATGTCCCCCTGCATAACAAGCCTACAATCACATTGTTGTCCCACTGCCCAATGTTGCTCGATGGACACAAAACAAACCAAGGCAGTCCCACTGCCTAAAAGTTCATCCATTGTACAATCAATCAGGCTCTCAAACTGGGATTCCAACACACCACATGTACCAACCCACACAACAAGCCCTATAACAATTAACATTAAACCACAACCCTGATGCACATACATACATTACCCTTCTCACAGAACCAACTCCTATGTCCACCACTATACCCACAACATACACAAGGCTAGAATACCATAAAACACACTGGACACAACCACACCATCAGGCCAAGGGTATTCAAATTTATCCAACTGGGGTTCATTAATTCCACTTTAAATATCCAGGGTGATCATAGTATAGGTTTGGTCTTGGTGAATCCATTCAATTTACCCAGTATACTTGATTAAGTGAATTTTATGTTACAACCAATTATCAAACATCATAACAAAAACAAATAGAACACCACCAATATGCACAAAAATACCACCACCAAACATGAATTTTAGAAGACATATAGCTACAATAATCTACAACTAAACAAGGATAATAAAATAAAATTGGAAATCAGACATCAAACCACTCCCAACCCATTATTTTATTGACCCCATTATCTTTTGATCATATTCCATCCATATTTGATACTCATTTTAGGAAAAGTGTTCACTCGATCTTCATAAGGAATCATTTTTAAACCCACCCTGCATGATGCACAATTGAATAGAGGCATAAGAAATCCCTACCAAAAATAATAGGCAACCAAAGCTCCTCTTAGCACCAAGAACAGGGGATCACGTCAGTATTAGGAAACCCTAAGAAAAGATAGTAGGAGGGGGATCTTGTACAGGTGAATGAATCATATAGAGAGGAATAATTTATTCACACCAAGAGGGAATGGTAAACACACCAGGAAGGGAATATCCCATCTTTGAAGAGCCAAATCCTATATTAAAGGAAGAACCGTTTCAAAAGTCATTAACGCGGGATCGTGGCCATGATCATGCAGATTCACTGTATCAAATACCCTAAAACCTTATGAAATTAAATATATACTAAATATAATTTGAAACAGCCTTAAAAACGCCCAAAAAATGCTTTAAAATATGTTAACATCAAATAAGACGCAAGCCGGATGAAACTAGAAAAATTAGGAAAACTGGAAATGTTGGAAATAAGTCCTCGATGGGTGAGTCACCGACGCTGATCCCGTGACGGGTGAGATACCGACACGACCTAGTGACATTGAGATATAAACACTAAGCTTCTAATGTAATGACTCACTAATGCCCCGACTAATTGATGCCCTGACTCACCAATGCCCTAACTCACCGATGCACTAACACTGATGCCCTAACTCACCGACAATTATGCCCTCGACTCACCAACACGGACGCCCCTAACTCACCGATACCAATGAACCTGACTCACCGACGTCGACACTATTAACTCACCAATGCACTGATATGAGATCGCTGGCGCCCTGTTTCACGGATGAAAAAACTTGAAATTTATCTAACTCTTGAAATGAGATACCATTTCCTCCTACAACACCCTAAACATTGAATTTTTTCAAAGGAATGACCTGAGGAAATTTGGGTCATTACAAAAATATTTTCGAAAATAAGATTAAAAGTAGATAATATATGAATATAAAATTCCAATAATAACATTGTTCTTAATATCTTTTGTTTCTTTTTAAAATTTAAATTATAATTTATATAATTTTAATTCATCAATGAAAACATCATTATTTGACTTATTCAGTCAATATTTTCTTATTATGAATTTATTTTCTTTTTCTAAGAATATTTTTTATGTGGAAAGTGAAAACTACAACTTTTAATAATATATTGAATTGTACGCCATTATTGGGATATTAAAATAAGTAAAAACTCTATTATTATTTTTTATAAAAAATGTATTTAATATTCACAATTATAAATTTGAAAAATATTTATATTATATACATAAACATATAAATGACATTTTATAATATCAGTTATATTTTTTTTCTAAAACCGTTTTAATATGTTATATAATTATAATTTTATAATTTATTTTTATAAGTATTATAAATTTAATATCATTTAATGTTTTTCATATTTTTAATTATAGTACGCAGGTTATCTGAAAATGTTAATTTTTTTCCTTCTATAAAAATAATACATTGAGAGTAAAAATTGTGTTACTATGGTACAAGTATATTGCACCCAAAGAGATAACTATGGAAAAAATACTCAAAATACTCAAATATTATCTTCATGTGTGCGTTGAAGGGTTTTATCAACCCACACAGCTACCCACTACATTATTTTACACTACTTGAGAAACAATCCTCATATAGTGAATCTGTTGATAGAAAAATTCCACTCCCATCACCTATGAAAGGATATGTTCACCACCTCACATTTTCTCACAACTTATGCCATATTGATCAATAAAAAATCCTCCCAAATACATCTCCAACACTCCTATACATGTCATATTTGGTATTTTATTCTCAAAATACCACCACTCAATGTATTATGCCAATTTCAAATGGAGATATTCTAAGTATTAAGGTCGAAATTCTCTAATAAGTAATTTTAATTTTCATTTCATTAATCCATATTAATATACATTAAAAACATATTATAAAATCCTTAATTAATAACATCATTATCGTTAGTATAAATATGTATTATATTTTTTATGGAATAATAATTTTCTACCTTCCTCCATTCTCTAAAGAAAAATTAAAATGTCATTCTAGCATACAAGTAGACTATAGATTCCATGAATAATGTTTTTTTATTCACCACCATCTTTCATGGATTGTTTCAATATAATAATTAATAAATAAAATAGATATTTATAAAATTATTATGATAATAAAAATATAAATACATCTCTACTTTCTTTTGGTTCAATGGATAAAGAAAATATCTCAAGTGCATAAATGTAGAGTGCTGTGTAAAATAATGAAAAATATAATTTATATCATCTTCCTGAATGTATGATTATATAAATAAATTTGGTGAATTTATATTATAGTAGATAGTAATATATTTCTTTAAAATTACTCTAGTGTGATGTCAAAATAATAAACTATCCTTATACTATAGCCTATTAATATTTTTAAATTACCTGGAATATGCCCCCACTATTTTTATCATCACAAATCATGAAGAAAATAGTCAGGGAATTGAATAAGAAATATCTAAATAATTATAGATAATATGTTCAAGTAACTTGAATATATTATACTGATTAAATTTTATTCAAAGAATTAGGATCAACGCCAACATTTTAAATCATGCACAAAACAACCTAAATAATTAATATATATTGATGAAAATATACTATAACTAACTAATAAATGTATAAAAAATGATTAATTTTGAATTGTGTATTTTGAAATAAATATTAATAAGGTTATAAAATATGTGAGTTATATTTTTTCTACATATTTGGTTAAATTTGTTTCATTTAATCCAATAATTAAGGTAATGATTTCTCAGGTCAAATTTATTTTTTTTCAATTGAATGCCATATTCCCCAAATTTTTAAAATTACGTGGTTTATATATATCCCTATATATTTTTTATAATAGTTTAATAAAACTTTTGGGGTAAATATTTTCATGTTATATTTTATCATTCATGTTATTTTTCTTCAATTGATACTAATAGTGTAATTGGTTCAAATTAAAATTTTTTCTTTGAGACATGTTTTGTCTTATGATAATATATTTGTTTATATTAGATATGATAACTATATGAGAAAATATATCCCTATTACCTCTTAATTCAAGGTATTTGATATTTCTTTTCATTTTTTAACATAAAAACTTATTTTGGATAAATTTTATTTAAAATTATATGTGTTCCAATTAAACCTCATTTTCAAATTGTGATAGTTATGATTAAATTGTCATTTGGGGGAAATTATGATAAATTTATCTTTAAAAGACACCATTTTCTTCTCCTTTAGTTATTATTTATTTTTTACATGTCCCATCTTAATTTAATTTCTACATGAGTATAATTCTTCTGATCCGGGGATTTGATGTGAAATAGTTCCATCCTCTTCCTTTTGATTGTAAATATTCCTCCTCTATGCCCATATTAATTTTATCGATGTTCTTATCCATTTTTAAAAATTAATTTTTGTCATTTTATACAATTTTTCACCTAGAAAACTATATATAAAATGTTTTAATGTTTTTCATACGATTCAGGTTTGAAAAAGTATCACCTTTTTACATTTTCCATGTAAAGAAACTATTTTGTCATTATGAACGTTATTTTTTTACCAAGATTCCATACCTTGTTTTAAAATGATATTCCTAAATATATTTTTATTTATTATTTTTAAATGAAGATAATGTTTTTATTTATTTTTCAAAAGTAATATTTTTATTTTAAAAATTAATTATTGACTTTAATATGGATTTTAATGGCTTTCCTTTTAATAAAGGGAGCCTTAACTGTTATAAATAATTCTTGAAGAATGATTTTGAAATAATCTATATTTTTCAAATAAAATTTCCTATATACCCCATTCATATTTAATGAACAATTTTTAAATTATTTTATCTTGTTCAAAGTCTTTATTTTTGAATAATAAAGTTTAACGGAGGTTTTATGCCTTAAAAAATAAATATTTCATCTTATTTTTCAAAGTGGCTTATCAAATAATCTTAAAAATGGTTTTTTCCATCTATATAATCAACATTTATTATTTCTAAAATTTCACCGTGCATATGATCTAATGATATTGTACACCTTCTTTCACTGTAAGGGTTATGGTCATGTTTTTACATTTATTAAATTGGTAAACTATTGACACGTCACATTATTGTTATAATAATAATAATGATTTTTTATTACTAATGAATGATGATTATTGATTGTGTTTATATTCATTTATTAAATTTTGGAAGTGTATTGGACATTAATATGTGGTTGGATGAGATCAACATTAAATATCCCCTCGATGTAATTATTGGTCTCATGATCAAAATGGTTTGGGTATTTTGGGGATATCTTCCCATTTATTAATATTTCCTAGATAAAAGGAATTGATGGTAAAATAATTATATCCTAAAATGAGGCCTTAAAAAAATATCATGAATCCCTAGAATTTGGAATTGATATTTAGATCATGATATCCTAGAATATAGACCAAATGGAAAGATCATGATGTCTTTGTTTGGGTCATTGAATGTATCATTGAGATGTCCAATATTATGTATTAAATCATTATAAATTCAATTTAAGAAACAAAATTTATTTATTTACACCCATTATAATATTATCCATATATATATATATATATTATTTCATAAGATTCATTTTATTATCGATTTTTTTATTATATATTTTCATACTATTTGTGCCACACTTAAAAAAAGTTAGCTTTCAATGTTTGGTACCCCTTGTTGAGCATTTTAGATCATACACTTAATCTATTTCATTTACCTAGGGTACAATAAAGAGATATTTTAATGATTTTGAGTTTTTAATATATGTAATTGTAATGTTTTCATGATGTTTATAGTGATATGTTACTTATCATCCAATTTTATATAGAATATATATATATATATATATATATATCTAGTCTCCCAATATTATTAAACTATGAGATCCCATGTGATGCTTCTGTTATATATTGTATCCAGGTAATATAGTTACCATTGGATTTAAGTTAAGGGAGTTTGGTTGTTATAGTTGTTATTAATGAATGTTAAGTAGAAACCTTATCTGTAATATTTTGGGAAACATCGAATAATGAACACAATTTTATGACAGCCTCTAGGATTATTTTTATGTATAATAAAACATCCTAAAAATTTTCAAAAGTTGAAATTGTGTTTTTATCTAGAAACAAAATCCCTATCTAGATATAAAAAAGTGAATACAAGCTCCAGTATAGATACACACAATGGTAATAACCCTGACATGGTTGGTGTGTTATTAACTATATTTTCACCTATTTCATGAAAAAGAGGCCTTGTTGTACACCAAGTTTGATACACCCAATGGATATTGTATGGTTGATTCACATTTTTGTGTATCATTGAGAAGTATTTTAGGGTATTTTTATTATAAAATACCTTTTATATAACCTAATATAATTATGGACATGAATTAACCAGATTGGAATCAAGTGATTCATGAAATAGGTTATTAAAGTTAATAATGACTTACTTATTCTACAA
Source organism: Viscum album (assembly GCA_963277665.1). Taxonomy (NCBI): domain Eukaryota; kingdom Viridiplantae; phylum Streptophyta; class Magnoliopsida; order Santalales; family Viscaceae; genus Viscum; species Viscum album. Next base: position 908,201,684 of record OY728123.1, on the reverse strand, counting down.
TCAATATTATACATTATCACAAATATAAATCTTATTAAACCCATGAACATTTTCATTATTAAATTAATGGTTAGAGTGAGGAAAAACCTTGATAATATTTTATGAAATGGGAAATGTGGTTATTTTTTTTAAAAAGTAACCAAATGATATAGGAGATAGTGTTAGGAGTTCTATGTTTATTCGTAATCATCTCTTAAGAATATTTTAAGAAAAACATCAACCTAGTAGAATTGTAAAAAAAAAAATAAGGGATGTATGAATCTTTATTGAAAATCAATTATTAAAAAAACTATAGAATAAATATTATTAAATTATATACATGTCAATAATATGGAAATAATTTACCAAGGGAATGTCATTAAGAAAATATAATTTGATTTATGTGTGGAAAAGTATGACATAGATAAATTCACTATTGAGTAAAAAAGTAGAGTTTGGATAATATAATAGAGGAAAATAAATTACATCCTATGGTAACACTAATATTTCAATGTATTAAATGTGGGTAACATGGAATTTATCCACATCAATGACACAATTAATGGGATAAAATTATTATGAGCATCATTAACCTCCTAGACCATGTGAACAAGGATGTGAATTTTCTATAAAATCTATTAAAATAGATCATGATAATTAACATGTACTTATCCTATACTATAGAGTTTTTAATGTCCTAATTGAGTTTAAATATAGGAACTCTATCATATCTATGTTGTTTCCAAAGAGTATCACATCACCACCCCAATTCTTGGGTATTGAATTATCTGGGAAAACATATAGTTATATGACTCACCGGGTGGGCAGAATGGGCACACTTCACCTGGCTGACGGATTGCTGTGAAGAACCATCACCGATCGAGGTGTTACCCCGTGGGACACAATTTCATCTGGGCTGGCAACGGCTCCTCCCCGGCTGGGGCATCCCCGGATGATCTCTTCGTGGGGAGGGGGGTTCTTGAGTGTGGAGGGTTCGAAAAGGCCACTCTCGGGAATTCCCTTTCTAGTCACATATAGTTATATGATTATAATATCTGAAATTTATTTATTTTGGATTTTTACTCATATAAATATTATTATTCTCCCTTAGATGAATTTATTGAAATTTTGGAAATGCATCAGTTCAAATTACATAGAGTAAAAATTAATATTTAGAACAATTAAGTCACAATTCATATCAACAAATTACCATATATCAATAATAATTTAATTAAGAACTTCATTTTTAAGAAAAATTTATAATATGGTTATTTATACTAAATTACAAGGGACTCTTGGATTAAATGGTTAGAAGGAAACAAATAATTGGGGATATTCCATTTATTAAAGAATAAATGTGTTCACTATTCTTACCAATTTTTGTGTGATTTACAGCTCATTAGAAATCATATCTTGATTCCTTTATATAATATGGATACACTTTTATAGTTTCATTAGTAATTAATAACTGATATTCTAAGGCTGGAATTTTCATAATATGTAAAATGTAACACACTTCTAATTTAATATGCATTTCCCCTTTAAATAAAGGGTGTGTTGAATATATTTTTCCACATGCGACATCAAACAAAACAAGAACTATAATCCATTTTAAAGGACAATATTACAAATATGAAAATATATCACTATAATTTACTAATAATTCATTGATATAATTCAATTAGTGTATTTAAATAACTAATAAAATCATTTTTTTCTTAAAATTGAATTTTCCTAAAAATTTTGTTTAGAGGTTGTATTATTTTTTATGTAAAAAATAATAATTATATTAATATTAGATGATGATAAAATATATTTATAATGTGAATAATATATTAGTAATAATAAAATTTGATATTCATAAGAAATAATAATTATAACAATTAATATTTAAAAAATTAATTTTTCTATAAAAATAGTATCTATTATATATTGGGTTTCTATTTAAAAGTTAAATTCACAAATTTTACAGTTAAAATTTGATTAAAAGGACTTTATTTTTTAATAATTATTTCAATATTATCATAAGAGGATTTTTTGGTATTTCTCAGATAAAATTAGTTTTTAGGTTAATTTTTGAAAATATCATTTTTATAAATACTTTGAAATGAATGTTATTATTATAATATAATAATAATATATAATATATTGATAAGGTAAGAATTTAATATGTAAAATTATACATCTATAAATATTTTCTTTAATCTATAAATTTACGTCTTATATTTTAGAACGGATGTTATGTTTTTTCCAAAAATTATTTTATTATGTTATACATTTATTATATTATAATTAACATTAAACACTTTTAGTAATTTAATATTATCAAATGGTTTTAATATTTTGATTTTGAATACCTAAATAATATAATACGGTTTGTATAATATTTATTTATTAAAAAAATTTGACTGTAAAAATTAAGTATTATTGTGGTAAAAGTAAATTTTGGTAAAACATAAATCAAACGTGAAAAAGACTATAATTACTCAAATATTTTTATTAAGTATTTTATTGATGTTTTAATTAAAACAAAACCCTCATACTCTCCATTATTATATTCTTTTGGTTAATATTTACTTTATTACGGATCCTCTAATTACCAAAATGTCAATCCCCTAAATTAAAAATAATAATTCACCACTGCACATTTCCTCAAACCTAAAGCCACATAGATCAACAAATATAAGAAAAAAAACCTAAAAAAAACTCATATAGATGTTATTTATCTTCTTATATCCTCAAAATAAAACCATAAAATTCTAAATAAATGTTTTAAAGTTGTTATTATAAGGTGTATGATTAACATTTTCCAAGCACTCGTTTTCAATTTCATATATTTATGCCTTCTTCTTCATCAGAAAAAATACTATAATACTATCCAAAAATAATAAAATAATATAATTTTATATGATTGTGTTATTATATTAATGGTTTGAAACTTATCTACACCCCTCACTTCTCCACAGAAAATTGAAATTGGGGACCATGCTTATATACATTATACCGCCTCCATAAACGATGTGGAACATTTTCACTAACTCCTTTCTTGGATGGTTCGTATAATTTAATTTTAATTTATATATTATATTTTTTACATTATTATTATACTTAAGAGATATATTAATTTATTCTTTCCTTCCATTCAATGGGAAAATAAAATAATTATCCTGCATTTTTGGGGAATATAACCTTCAAGGACAACATGTTCTCTTTTCATCATATATATAAATGGTTTATTTGAAAAAATATATTTGATATATATATATAATTTTATGTATTAATATATTCATTAAATATTATTCTTTTATAATTTCACAAAAATTAACTATCATTCCAATATTGTCAATTAATATCAGAAAATTACCCTAAATATGGAAGTCGCTAATTTCATCTTCATGACTTTGAAAATAAACCACTATCAAATTCATTAAATTTGAAACAAATTCTATTAGAAATTTTTAATAAAATAATACTATTAATTACATGAATAAATAAGAAATAATGATATAATATTTCAAAGAGTAAGCATATACACCATACAAATAAAATCAGTTCATAATAAAAAACTTGTCTCAATAAAGGAAGCATATTGAATATTAATTTTATATATGTACATTTATATGAATCATCAATTGATTAAGGTCAATTTATAGCTTTTTTATATTCCATGAAAAATTACTAGAATTGTTTTTTTGAATTTCCCACATTATTCATTTTGATATAATATCACATATTATGTTTTTAGGTGAACACAATCTATTACTATTATAAGAAGTCAACATTAATTTTTTTACATGTATTAAAAAGGTGTTTCCAAATTATTAAAATAATTAATTATTTTTTATAAATTTAAACATTTGACTATTTAAAAAAATTTACGTATTGATTTTAAAAATGTATTATTGAATTTATAAGAGTTTTTAATTTAGTTTTTTTGAAGAAGAAAATTATTCAATGTTATTATATATTTAAAAATAGTTTTTTCTAAAATTCATATTTATTTTTATAATTTCTTTCTATAAAAACAATTTTTTGTCTTAATTGATAATTTCTAAAATATTTCATCATGATCAAAGTATATATTTGTATAAAATATTAGGGGTATTAAAGCATTTCAAAAAAGGGATATATCTTCTTGTTCTTCAATTTTATTTATCCAATAATCTTTAAAAGGTGTTTTGGATCAATTCCTTAATCCATTAATAATTATAATTTTTAAATACTGGTACAATCTAATTATACCAACCAATTTCTTTTATTGGACATATTTTGATCATATTGAAATATTTATTGAATGGGGAAATAATTGGAATCCCATATGTTTATTATTCTAATAAGGATGTTTATTTACAAAAAAAGCTATATGATTATTCATTTTATTATAATTATTTTATTTCAAATAGTGAATTTATTAGACCAATATATGTGACAAGTGGGTCATGGAATTATATCACCCCTCCATGTAATGGCTGGTATCATGAGACAAAATGTTTCAGAATTAAGGTTTTGTATTTGAATTTATTTTTATTTCCTAGACATGAGGCCATCATGGTAATATCATGATGTTATAGAAATGAGATGTTAAAGGTAAGATAATGATGTCTTGGAATGTTTCCATGATAACAAGATCATAATGTCCTGACATATGGCCATGATTCTAGGATGATGATGTCTTAGATTGATGAATTAACTTTATGCTTATGGTACATAATTTTATTCATTCCATCAATATGAAATCCAATAATGTTATGTATGTGATAAACTGATTTAAATTGTAAATTAATTCAAGGATATATTATTCTTTATGATATATTTAATTGTTAGATTATTTTGATTACCTATTCTATACATATTATTATTGTTTTGCGTATTCAAAGACAACTCATATCGTATGCTACAACTTACTAAGTATTTGAACTAACCCTTTTATTTCTTCATTTCCTCAATGTTACAAGAGGGTATAATTGAATGAATAAAAGAATGTACTAAATGGAAAAAATAATGTTTTCATGAATATATATAATTATATGTTTAATGCTTCCAATGTGATATAGAAATGTGTATGTATCTAATCTCCTGATACTACTAATCATTGTGAACCTCCGTGATGTGATCCATTAAATCTTATACCCCTGAAATAATTAGTCCACTAGATAAAGGTTACTAGAGTTTGGAATTTACAAAAAATTGACATTTATCTAACCAAAAATTAAATTATCTTTTTGTATGTTTTATTATTATTTTAATAACTATAGTTTCATATATTCAATTTTTATATTGAATTTACCAAATTTAAATTAATAATATTTTTTTAAAAAGGATAATAAATTGTAAATTACAACCTGAAAATTAGAGAAAATTAGTGCACTAGTTTGTTTCATGAAACAACTAAGATAGTGTAATAAGAGAATTCTTTCCTTTTACATATGATATCTTTTAAAATTTCATTGACAGTTTGGTTGTAATATATTTATTAGATAACGTTATGATAATATAAATAAAAACATAATTTAATCAATTATGGAAATATTCTTTAGATTTATTGATATATATAATATCCATAATTTGGGATTCAATTTCCCATTAATATATTGCCATGTCATATTATCAATATTATTTTCAATACATTTAAATCAGTTTAGAAACCTCATATAATTCATAACTCATTATAATTTTTTAAATGATTATAAATTCTCACAAACTATCTTTTAAAATGGTGTTCTTTTGGAAAACTAAATAAAAATAACAGATTCGATAGTGCATTATTCACCTAAAAAATATTTTCCCTTATTACCCTCATAATTATTAGCTCCAATTAAAATTTTAAATTTTATTTATCTATTTTCATTTTTTTCTAGTATGATATTGGTAACATTGATAAACAGTATAACTATGGTCTTTCTTTAGTTTAATTTATTCTTAAGTTATCATGTTTTATTATGGATATCTATATATGTTTTTAATGTCCTTTAAAATAGTCATATAGAAAATTGATTAATTTAGTCAAACCATTATGTTCATAATACAATAGATGGAAATTGGTTCTAAAGCTAATGGTGGATATATTGATATATTCTTTATAGATCTTCATTCCACTCAAATCAACAATTTTTATTCTAATTATATGTTTGGGTGAGATTGTTTTTGAAAATGTAATAACAATTTGAACTGTTTTATTTATATTCTCCTAAATTTCTGAAATTTTATAAGGAACTAAAATAAAATATATTTTCAATGAATAGTCAATTGATTTTTAATTAATGGTTTCTATTAATATATATTGTATATAAATCTATCCCTATATTTCTATAAGGTTTTTCTATTAGAAATTAATTCAAGTATTACAAAAGGGTTATAGAGAAATATATTGAAATTATTTATTTCAAAATAATTCATATTTTATTTATTATGGTTGTCAATATTTGAATTTGATGGGAATTAAATAATTTATTAAAGTTAATTAAAATAAATATCATTAAAAAAGGAAATATTATTTTATCTCAATTAACAATTATAATATATATATTTCTATCTTTAAAATAGTTTTAGGATTTTTTTGAAATGCTACTTCTAGTTGAAAGCCTTTATTATTGATTTTTCAAAATTAATGATAGAAAAGAAGTATAATTTTGAATTAAATTAAACAAATATTATTAAATATTTTTTTATCCTTTTGGTTTATTATATTTTACCTTTTATTATATATAATTTTATATTTAAAGGGATTGTTCAAAAAGAAATTGAGTGAAATTAGCCACTTTTTTTTAAATGAAGTTATACTGTGTAGATGAACCTTTTCAAAATAAATGTATTATTTAAATAAAGTACTCATATTTTCTATTTGGAACATGGTTAATTAATATAATCATAAAAACATTTTCTTAGATGATTTCCCAAGGCATGAATGTGGAAATAAAATAGTTTTTTATAATCACAAAGTCCTTAAATTTATGTACATTACATGATTATCAATATATTGTATAAGTTTAACATTTTTATATGTTTAAGGATTTATTTAAAAATAATTTATTTTTATACAAACATGATTATTACTATAGACCATATAATTGTTAATAAACATATCTCTTCTTTGTTTAAATTGAAACATTAGAATGATTACATTCATTTTGTTGCGAAATATTTCTTTTTTAAGAGTTTTCAAAATAATAGAAAATGTTACTTTGGACCTAATTTTAATTAAAATGGTTTTCGTTTTTCAAAACATACATAATTTTTTTACAATGATATTTATAAATTATTATATAAATAAGAAGAATGTTAAATTGTTATTTAGTTCTTCAATATTCTTTATATTTATAAAATCATTAATTTATTAATAAAATATATGTTTATTTTTACATAATTGTGAGATAATATATTTATATGGATTGTTGAATTGGTTGTGGATTATATGATTTAAAATATAGTTAATAAACCTACCTTTTTTCTTTAAAAAAATATTCTAGGAAAATATCTACTTTAGAATACATAAAAGAATTATAATTTTGGACATTCTAATTTCCAATTAAATTACATATATTTTAATGGGAATAATTTAATATATTAATTAGGGTGGAGTTAGTAGGGTATTCACAAATAAGTGTTGTTTAATGTGGGTTTTTAATTAAAATAATTTAAAATGACTTTATAGGGAAATATGTAAGATATTTCGAAATAGTATTGTTTGAAATGAATTAATTTTTTTATATGAATGAATTTGATGCACCATTATAATAGTTTTCATCGTAATTTTTGGTTGGATTTAATGTTAAAAAAATATTTCCTAATTACATAAGGACATTAATTTTAAGATTTACATTGATGCACAATTGGTTAACTTATTAAATTTATTTAATATTTTTAAACCCCTATGAAGTGAATAATATTTTACCCATTTTTATATAGACAACTAATTAATGTTGGATTAGTTTTATTATGGTTGGTATAGTAATATCATTAGAAATTATTTAAGATATTTGAAATTCAATATGTTTATTGAACATGTTTGTATTTAAATTTTATAAATTCAAGTTTAATGAGTATCTATTATGAATATATTAATTATTTTACATTATAACAAGAACTCTTATTATTTTGTACCTTTAAATTTTATTGACTTTATAATTAACTTTGACTTATATATATCATAAAATATGTTTTTATTTAAAAATTATTATTCATGTGTTAAAATGCTATATGTTTATGTTATATTATGAAATTTAATAAGTATTTTTGATCAATAAACTATAACCATAAATTCTAATGGTTAAAAAGTAAGTGAATGTTTGGAAACTATAGATTTTTTTATATGATAAAATATGAATAATGTTTATTATTCCACATAAAATTTTATTCCTTGGGATGTAATATTTCATATAATAATTTAACTATATGGGAATGTGTATGAATATAAAATCCAAATTAATGAGTCCATTGAATTTCAATAAATATAACATGATATATTTACATACAGATGATATAACCGGAAGGATTATATACTTGAAAAATGATGATAATTTAAAAATATATTATGTGAAAGAATTATATCTACTTATTATATTAAATTTTATACTGATCTAGTATGAATTACACATTTTTTAATATCATATTCTATGATTTAAATAGTATTTTTTTCAATTGTTATTCTTCTTTATAATTGTAGGACTTCGATGATATTGTTATTTTTTATTCCACAATCATCAAATTCTATGAAAATTCATTAGTTGACCGACATTTATGTTCCATGTGATATAATTTAAATATACCATATTATTTAATTGAACAACGAGGTTGATTTTTTAAACATCTCTTTCCATTATTATTTTTAAAGAAAACATAATTCATTCTACATATGCATTAAATGATTTATAAAAAAACAAAATTTAATCATTGGATAAAATTTGAATTAAGGGAGATGTAATGGCCTAGATATTTGGATATGTTTATTTTATCGATTTCATTCATATTCATGTCTTTATATCCATGATATATTTTAGGAATTGTAATATCTTAACCTTTAACATTTTATTAATCTCATGAGTGACTATTTAGATCTCACATTTTTTTGTTTACCTTAATATATTGATGAGTTTCAATTCAGTAGTGTGCTTTAATGATTATTCATGTTTCTGTGGGTATTCCATTTTTTATTGGAAATAATAGGTTTATATACATAGTTTAATGTATTCCATAATTTTTAGTTTTTATCTTTTTTTCATGTAATTATTCTAGAGGATAATAAGATTAATGTGAAGTAGCATGTAATTTCTTCTATGTTTATAGGTCAATAATTTCTATTTATATATAGTTCATTATGTAATAAATTTATGGAATTTTACTATTGTGAATAAAGGGAGGCCCATAGAATCTAGAGGAAATAAATTAGAGTGTTTTTTAGGTTTTAGAATCACAATGTACACACTAGATTTTTACTAAGTACATAACATAAATAAGGTGCTAAATTTTTTTTGTTAGTGCCATCAGGAACCAAGGGCCGCGTATTGAATATAAGATTATTATTTGGGATCTATTTTTATATAAATATAAATTTAATCATTTAATATCATATATATAATCCCTAAAATCCCTATTTCATAGGATTTAGTCCCTTATTATCCATTTCATACACCTTTTGTATCCCAATTCATTTTCACTTCTATCTCAAGGAAGCCCACTTTTAGTACCTTTATGAATTGTTTCCAAGTGGTAATATTAGTTCATCCTTAATTATATATTGGTTGGAGAATACTATAATACCCTATTAATCATTTTCTCATCAAAGTAGTGATCAATAACTCTATTCATATATTATATTTTTGCATAAACATTTAATTCCTTCATATTTTCTTCTTCCTAAGGGTTCTATAAATTAATACTAAATGCAAAAGGTATTGCATTTTTTAAATTTATTTCCCATAAATAATATAAATTAAATAAATAATAATTTTATTCAACTGATGATATGAACTTTTATTGGATTCATCTTCTTCTATTGGACCCTAACAACAAATTCTATAGTTATTTTGGGAACTAAACCCTTCCTCTTCTCTCATTCATATAGGGGTAGGATAGAAGCACTATAGGGATGAAATAATTTATTTAAAATGAATCATATTAAAATATTAATGTTTTAAATAAAAATCTTACGACATTTATATGTTTTTTTGGTAATTTAACTTATATTTACCACATATACCTTCCTACACTATAATATATTATTCTAGATATTTTCATAGTTGGTTGATTATCATACCTAATGAATTAATCATATAGAAATAGATATGGAATAGGTGTGATAATTATAATTTTATACATCCAACCATGTTTACAATTAAATGTCTTAGATATAATATATTCATTACCAAAGTTAATGGGGGAAACACAACTTGTCTATTTTTTTGGATTTTGAGTGTAAACTATAACACATTATTATTTCTCTTCAATGGAATTTGAGTTCAAAAAAATGTTTTTGATATGATTTTGTAATTTCATTTTAAATTCAACATTTTTAATATGACTCTTACCCTAGATAATAAATTTTAAAAAACATAATGTGATGGTCATTATGAAGAATGCTATAAGGAATCATTTTTACTCTTTAGTGAGGCATATAAGAAGGATCAATCATATTTGGAATCCCATGGGGAATTAATTATAAAATTAAAATTTATAAATGAGACACATTATTGAATAATAATTAATTACTTCTTATACTCTAAAATTACTCATGATAATTTGAACAAGGAAGTTACCTACATTCTCTTTCTAATTTAACAAATCATAAAATGAATTAGTGATAATAGTAACATATTTTTCATTATATTGGGGTACATTCTAAAGAATCAATTACAAAATAATATTTAATCTACCAAGATGTGGTGGTTCAACAATATGAAGAAACACACTTTCATATTTTTTATGATTACCAATAACTATCATGTTTAATAAAATATAAATGTATTGTTTATAGAGATCCAAAACCATGTCAAATATATGTAATTTTTTTAGATTTATTTTTATTATTTTATAAATGAATACATAATGACTATGTTTTTTAATGTAGGTATATAGTAATCTTGAATTGTACTTTCAATAGTTTTGAAATAATGCTCTTGTATAACCAAGTCAAACTTACCTGTATCCACTCTTGATTAATTTTTTTCCTAACTTAAATTCAGCATTTCATTTAAAAATATCAGTTTATATAGTCACAATAAGAAAAATGAAACTTTTTTATGGTTAGGGGATAACATTTTAGTTTGATTATTTATGTTTTTTTTGTGTTTTTATTTATTTTTGTTTCATTTTTACTATTTATCACCGTCTTTTAATATTAATAGGCATTATCATTTTTACTCATGAATTGATTTTGAGCTATTTTTCTTAATTTTTGAAAGAATAAGTTTGAAATTACTCTTTATAAATACATTTTTCAGGGAATTTTATTTTCACAACATTTTTATATGTTTACCCAATTTTGGAAATCCATTCCACGAAAACACTATGCTAAAATATTTGTCTATCTATGAGAGGTAATATAAACACTTTTTAAATTTTTATTTCTAATATCATCACATTCTAGATAGAAAGGTGGATTTTGTGGGAAAATACAGACTTTTTATTAATATATATTTTAATAATATGGAGTTCATATTGTTTTGATGTGTTTGGGTTATTTATTTTTTATACCCACATTTTATAATTGATACCTTCAATGTACTCAATTGTTTTTTCTCCATTAACATCAATTAATTTCCTTATAGGATTAATTCACATCATAAAAAGATATATCCATACCTAACAACAAAATAAATATATTTTATTGAATATTTTATGTCATAACATCGGGTAAATTAATTTTATATGTGTCCTATGGGGATGTATCTCACTATTTGATATAGTGAGTGTGTTATAATTAAGGTAATTTTATAGAGTGTAATGAACATAATAGACCTTTTATTAAACAACACATTATTAATTATCTTCTTATTATCTTAAAAAAATATTATAATATAATAAATTAAATATAATTACTTGTTATCCTTACATATTTGACTCATATAATTATAAAATAATAAATGGAAATAATATTTAATTCATTAAATGCACTTGTATTTTTTCTCATCTTCCCTAAAATAAATAAAAAAAAATTAAAAAGAAATATGAAGGGGAGAATATGAATGATGTAATTCATTGAAATTATTGTTTGATTAATAATACTTGTTATTAAAATTTATTGATGGGTAAAAATATTATGCGTAATTTCATGATGTATATATCATTAGGTTTGAATTTAAAATTCATGAAATTATATTTATGTGTGTTACCACCTATTTTTATCATTTGAATTTTAACTGATTTTACCCACAAACCATTTCCACCAAAAAAACATTTAAAGGCCTCTCGATTGAATGAAATATTATGTCTCAGTATATTGAAAAATTAATATTTTTAGATTCTTACAATGAGACATGGAATTTCTAAGTAGGATTATAACTCCATATTTAATTTCTCTTGAGTAATGAATGACCATAAATTCAACATGAAGTGGGTTATGATTGCATTATTGATGGATTAATGTGGTTTTTATAAGTTTAATGTGTGATGAGGAAATTATAATATATATTTTTCATAGATGATACATAATAGACGCTATTTAATAGATTATATTATTAATTTTATCATTTTTTAATTTTTTGAAATTTGAAATGGATATTATAAAATTCTTTTATAGGATAAAAAAGTGTAAGTGTTGGAGAGTTGAAAAATGGGAATATTGTTGAATATATAATTTATAATAAGTGATAATGTTTCAAAAAATGGAGTGTTATTCTAATATTTAACAAAAATTTATATTCTAAACAAGAATTTCTGAATTTTATGAAAATACAATATACTGTTTAAAGTGGATTGTAGTGTTTTTATTATAACATATTCCATGGGTTGAATTTTACCATTATATATGAAGAAAAAATATAGAAAAACATTCCTAAATTTTTTATTTGGCATTATTATTTATCATATATGGGGGTTTGAAATATGTCATGAGATCTGATTATATATTAGGAATATTTCAAATATAAATATTTTCCTATTTTTAATCAGATTGAAGGTCAAATTGATAAAAACCTAGAAAAATATCATTTTTTAGTTCCACCACCGTAATCTAATTTATAATAGTTATTTGATTCTCATCATCATTAATCCCCATGGAAACCATCAGTGTTAGTTCTACAAAATAAAAATAAGTGTTGTGAATTTGATTTGATAATAGTGTAAAAAAATAAGAATAATACCTAATATTCTATTTACTCCCTTGATCCAATCAACTTCAAATGTTGGTTATTCTAAAAAACCCACTTGGAGTATTATAGAAATGGGTTTGATATAAGTGTTTTATAGAATGGTTCACACCTACAAGATGTCTTCTTCCAATGTTTGGTGTAATGCTATTTTTTTTCTTTGTCTACATCTTTATAATAATTCTAGAATATAGTGTGGTAATTACTTAAAACCCTTTTCTAAGGATTCTATTTATTTTACCCATGGTATTCCTCTAGGTTCGTATTAATATCCTTGAATAACATATTACCACAAAAGGATTGTTACAGACATTGAATCAACCCTTCAAATAGAAGAATAATTTCACTAATGGTGGTGGGTGATGAAAAATGTGGTTCCCTTTTTAATTTATATTTCCTAATATTAGAGCATAAATATATTTACAACATGAATAGGAATAATTAGTGATTATATTTTATCTATAGAAGAATATCCATGTATATAACCCATTTTTTACATGATCTTATGAATGGTGTGTTAGCGATAAGTTTGATTAATAAAATAACATGTTTTTTGAGAGATTATATTGATTAATGTTGTAGACAATAGTTTTGAATACTATAAATACATCACATGTAGAATAATTTACAAATACCTAACAATTTTAAATTTTATAATTATAATTTATCATGTCTTTGATAAATCAAATTTTTTTATGAATTTTGTAGATTTGATATATTTGTAATTTTTTATAAAGTATTATTCAGTCCCTATAATTTTATAAATATTTTTCTATTTTAGTTTTTCTAAAGTATTAAATATCATAATATTATCGAAGTAATATGAATATATTTATTATATTTTACTAAAATTATACACCTAAAAATATATTTCAAATTCATAAAAAATAATTTTAATGTCTTTAATTTTAAAAATGAAAAATAAATTAGTTTTTAAGATTTTAATTTTTTTCAATGATATATGAAATATTTTTTTTGTTCTATTAAATTTATGAAATAACATTTGGTTTTTAAATGACTAAAAAACTATTTGATATCATACAAATATTTTCATGTTTTAAAAAATCCAAAAATTCACAAAGTTAAATCATTCCAATGAATGAAAACATTCTTAAGTCCCATTTCATGAATATGATAAAAATATCCATTCTTATTTCATGTATATAATAAAAATAACCCTTATATACTATTAATGAATATGGATTTTTCATTCTTATAAAAAATTAATCCGTTTTCATATAGATATCCAAAAAATGATTATGAATAATTTAAATTAACATTTTATGAATATTTTAATACTGTATTATTTTATAGTTTTGACATTTTTAATTACTAATTATAACACCCCAAGCCTGTACGATACATTTCCCATTGAATAATGCAATAGCTTGCATTGTACACAATTTCGAGATTCTAACACACCGTGACCAATCAAACTAACCGTTATGAATAGTAATACCCACTTTTTGAAATTTTATAAATTTTATCTCTCAAAATGGACTTAATTTTTGGATTTTGAATATTAAAATTATCCTAGGGGTAAAATTTGGTATTTTTCGGATAACTTTTATATTTTGACGAATAGTGAAAATTACTAAATTTTAATTAAAAACAACTTTTTTAATCAGAATAATTAATAGTGATAAATTATTAATTTTAGTGGTTTTAAGGTATATTTAGAATCTATTTTTACCATTTAATACAATTTTGGTCATTGGGCATAATTTCACAGTTAAACAAGACATAAACAAGTGTCAATCTTTTGATAGTTATTATTTCTTTAAAACACACTTTTTGTTTTGACAGCGGGAATTAATTTTAAATTAATTTCTGCAAATTTTGTGTTTTAAATTTGGAAAAATGGATTCCATATTTGGAATCAGGATGTCCAAATTGTGTAAATAGTTAACTTTTATTTTTATACATTTTGAATAATTACTTCGGTAATTATTTTATTTACCATGGTTAAAGGGTAAATCCGGTAAATAAGGGTAAAAAAATAATATTATAATAATAATAAATTACCCTAAAACGTGTACTAACCTTATTTTATGATACATTTCCGACCATGGACTTATTTGGGTTGATTTTGGGACCCCATGGAGCCACTTGTATGTGATAAGGACACTTTATATTAATTGAGTTAAAGTAAATGCAAAAATGACGTAAGCATATATCTTTTAGAAAACCAAATTTTACATAGGGTTATATATGTTATATTATAAACTAGAAATATTCATTAGAAATATAAAACGATTTCCAACATAATGGTATTTTATTTATAAATTTTATACTTTTAATATTTAAATTTATTTATGACACAATAATGATGCAGTATTTTCTTTATTAATGAAAGAATCAAAAAATTGGTAGTATAAAAGTTAAAATAAATATAATTTGAAATTTTTGATGCCATCCAATAATTTTATTGGTTAATATGACATGTTAGTATTGCGTAAATGAATTTGGTTCGAATTAGTAAAGTTTTTATGACTTTAACAAAAATCAATTATTGAATAGTGTCAAAATTGACATAAATGATTTTTTTAAAAAAATATTATATTATTAATTGATATTATATTCCTAAAAATCCAAGGTTCAGACAAAGAACTTATATAATGATAGGTGTATCATTTATGGACCACTTGGGGTTCTTTTGGATGTATATAGTAAATTTATTAACTATATAATATAAAAATACAAAGTGACATGGTAAATGTCAATCTAATTAACTAAGAGTTAAAACTAAAAGATAAGGTTAATATAATGACCCAAACCTATCTAAAATCCATTGGTTGAATGGATTTAGATCCATAAACACCTTATACTTTGAATAATTCACTTTAGAGCCATTAGAAACCGAATATGAATTTATTATAAATTAATACTTTAAGTTTTTCCTAAAGAGCCCCTCCTCCCCCTTATAAAAGGACACAAATTATAACCAATTATTCACACCTTAAAAGCCTTTTGGTTCGGAAAAAAATAACCAAATACTCTCTCAACTTCGCTCAATTAAACCTAGAGGCCTTAGTTTGATCATAAAGCCAACCTAAGTATCCATTTTGATGAAATCAAAAGAAAGAACCCAAAGAAGAGGTAATGTTTTCACCACCCTTTTTCAAGTTCCTTTCTTCTTCAACTTCTTCTTTCTTTGTTATT
Organism: Viscum album; assembly: GCA_963277665.1. Classification (NCBI taxonomy): domain Eukaryota; kingdom Viridiplantae; phylum Streptophyta; class Magnoliopsida; order Santalales; family Viscaceae; genus Viscum; species Viscum album. The sequence goes on along the minus strand of OY728123.1, from coordinate 908,185,242 downwards.
TATTTTCTAAAATAATAACTACAGTATATTATATACATATTGTGATGTTATTATAAATATGGTACAACCATATTCAGTATTCTATCCATCATTTGAATGACATGTCACTATACGTGCGTACGTACGACTTACCGTCTCCACGTCGTGGTGTAATTGTTATTCAAAAACATTATTATTTGGATGGGTATAATAATGATATGTAATTTATGTAAATAATAAATATAAAATGATAATTATTCTTTATATATGATATATCATCCAATTATATATTATTTTTATATCAAAAGACTGATATTGTCGCTCGTGCGTACGTATGGACTACCGTCTCCATGAACGCGATGAGATTCATTCCCCATAGTATCCATGAAATTCTAATTCTAATTTGATGATTAAAAATAATGTTAAAGGACTTGATATAATTCGGGATATGAATAAGATACAACCTATCCATAACAAACATGGCTTATGTAACAAAATATATAAAATAAAAATAGTAAGTTAACACCCGAAATGATGATAATACTAAGATATTATTAACAAATAAATGTTAAAAGATCATATATGATATCATATTAATGTATATGATTCTTGTATAGTTTAATAACAATTATTTCACCATTATACAGGAGGTTAACCTACCCTCAACCAAGGAAAAGTACAAGTTAAGGGTTTATTTCACAATCTCTTCATTATCTGAGGTTTTTTATACGTAATTATCTACTGCGACCTCTTTATCATCCACATCCATGTTTCTTAAAAATGTATTCCAAAACATTTTTACTGTTTACTAGACCATGGGTTAAATTCATTTATACCCTTGTTTGAATTTTTATAAAATGGTTTGAAAGGAATCTTTCTGTCGTTTTCCAAACAAAGTCCTTTTTATCCTTTTCGAAAAAATTTGGGTAAGAATGTCTTTTTTAACTTATACGGAGGGTGAGGCTATTTTCCGCCATTATAAAATCTGCGAAACTTCTCTTAAAATCTTATAAGAATATTTTCATAGTAAATGTTTTCTCTTACAATTATGTGACTTTTAATTGTTTTAAATATTTATCTTTCTAAATATTTTTAATTAATGTCCATGTTTTCAAAACGATTTTAAGGATTTATTTATATGGACATGAATTTTTTGAAATGATAATTCTTTTCAAAAGTTTCAAAGTGGAATGGGACACTTTTATTCATAAATATATTTTAAATTACTTCCTTTATAAATGTGTGACTTTTCAATGATTTCAAAAAAGAGATATTTCTCTCAAATAGTTTTGATTTCATATATGTCAACATCTTTTGATGGATTCTAAGCTTATTTGAAGTTGATTTATTATGATACAAAACTTCCATATTGTATTTAAGGTTTTGTGATATGTTTCACAGTGGATGTGTTATTTTTATACCATTCATGGTTTATGGAGAAATTATTGACATTTTGTATGTTAGTTTTAATACGAATGTTTATGTTATGTTTAAACCTATTCATATGAGGAATACATTGAACTTAGTAAGTGACAGGTGGAGGCCTCTATAGCTCCTCGATGCATCGATAGGTCTCATGAGACAAACTAGTGTCTTGGCATGGGGCCTTGACAAAATATTATTTGTAGTCTTGGCACGAGGCCTTAGCTACGTGGTTATGATAGTCTAACATTATGAATTCCATCATTATGCAAGTTGTTATTGATATTGCATGTGATTATTAGATTAGTAGAATATCCATGTGAATAAGTAAATGTAATTATTTCATTTTATTTCTGCCATATTATAATGAAGTTCAAGTTTAAAAAGATTTTGTTTTAGTTATACATTGCCTTAAATGTTTATGCTTATTTATGAAATTTTCTGCTATATTGTTATCCTTATTGGGCATCTGATCTCACCCATTTCTATGTTTTATTTTTCCCAGGATGTGAAGAAGTATTTTATTAATGAATTTCAGTGATAGTATGAGGGGATATGAGTGTGGAATATGGAGACTATGTTGTTGTGGTTTTCATTTTATGATGTAATGTAAACTTTATGAATGTATCTAGTGTTTCCAAGGCTACTAAACTAATCGGTCTTTAGAGACTTGATATTTTGTGATCATGCCAATGTTATGTAATAATGCACCAAGTTTGGGTAACTGGGGACGGGGTGTTATAGTTGGTATCATAGGAATTTTAGTATAAAACTTGGAATCAAGATTTAGATAAACTCTGACTAGAGAACATAGACCTAAGATGGACTTTGAGGATTAGTATAGAAGAACTTCCTAGAATTTTGGTATTTTAGAGATTTTGTGAGTTTTCTGAGAAATACATCCCTGTCTGGATATGAGAAGGTAGAGGCGGCTCTGGAACAAATGTACCTAGGGGTAAAACCTGAAAAAAATGTTTTGAGATAGACTCTAACGGGAACTGGTGCACGACAATGGGTCTTGCTGCACTCTTGGTTACGACACTCCGATGGGATATGATTAGGGTAATTCTCATTTTCTTTACAATCCATTATGAAGGGCTTATGAGTATATACTTAATCAAAGAAAACATTTTTATGATTATGGATTCTATCCATAAACTGTTCAATTTATGTTAGGTATTTTACAAGTTTTGAATTATTCATTGCAATTCATAAACTGACCTAGTTTATGCTATTGTATAGAAATGGAACCCAGTAGAAGGAATGTGAACTCCAGCAATACGTATGATCAAAAGGGTAAGAAGAATCATATCTTTCATGGTATTAATCTAACATTTATAAGGGAAATAGTCTCCCATTTATTCTCCACATATGAAGAAATAGTATCATGTGTTAATAAGATAAGTAAAGAATTCTCTGAGTCCTATGGATTTGAAGTGAAACAAGAGAAGAAAAGGATGGAAAAGAGAAAGATGGATAAAGGGAAGAGGGAAAAGAAGAATTTTCCCATATGTGATAACTGTGGGAAGAAATTCCATGGAACTTGCCTGAAAGGAATAAGAGTTTGTTATAAGTGTGGAGAAAAAGGACACCATGTACGTGACTGTAAGGGTAAGAAAAAGGTTTCAAATGTACAATGCTTCATCTGTAAGGAGTTGGGACACTATGCGAACCAATGTCCAAATCATCAGAGTATGCCCCAAATGATGCTGTTGGATAATAATCAAGTTATGATACTACCATAGATGAGGAAGAATGATTAGAGTTATTATGTTGTTATTAGAAAATTATGTCATTTGAGTGTTGTATCAACAATGTATTGGTTATAATAATTATGGAGTATATAAGGATTGTACTGCAGTACTATTTTAATTAAGGACTTGAGATTGTGTGGAAAAAAGAAAAGTGACTCAATAGCAGGTTAAATTTTTGGAAAATATATGGTTGAGAGAATGATAAACCATAATATGGTTCTAATACCGAGGTAGTGATTTTGGAATAATACATGATTGATTTTGATAAATTATATTTGATATTCTTTAATACCTTGAAACTGATTAATGATTTGTATATTCCATCATTGTTTGAGTTTACAACATTTTTTGATTGAAGGAGTATATCTAGTATTCTATAAGTAATAAGGGATCATGAATGTAATCAATAAGGTTTTATGTTATTTCATGATGTTGTAGTGTTTTAAAAGAATACATGATGAAGGTTTTCACGTGCTATTACGTGGAAAAAAGGATCTTCATTGTGTTTAACTACCTTATAAATTTTGGACCGTGAGTTTGGACAGAAGTATTTTGGATAAGTCTAGTTTGAGATTATTTTTGGATTTCCATAAAAAGGACAACCCGGAGGTCGGCCGACAACCCGTCGCGTCTGGAAAGGCCGCGAGACTTGAACCCACAACTGAAGGGCGACAAGGGTGTATCACCTACCACTGACCCACGTGATATCCTAGATTGAATAATGTAGTTTTTAATGGTTCTTCTAGATTAATTATAAATTCATTTTTTTTAACCCTATACGAATAGGATAAATAGAATATTATTTTTAAGTTGTACTATCTTTTAGAGTGAAATATGAGTTTGTGGTAGAACTTAGTTAAAGGACGAGACTCTACTTTTCAAGTATATATTTTTCTTCTTCTATTATTCAATGAAGAAATTAATTCTTATAATTTAGTAAAGGTATCTTAAAACAAAAAATGTGTTATCCTAATACCAAATGTTTTGTTGAACCGATGGTATTTTAAATCATCATAGATTGTTGAATTTAAGGCCCTCAATTTCACACTTGTTTGTGATTGATGACCTCAATCACTACCTATAAATATTTACGTTTTTCCTCCAATTATATGTATCCAATTTCGACCAATGTTCCCCTAATAGAGATCATAATTTGGTGGTGACCCTTTCATTTACCTTTTCCTCTTATTAAGACTAAATTTTATTAACCTAATTTCCAATGCGGGTTTTCCTAAAGTTATTTTCTATTTTCAACCATTTATTTTTGAAAAATAATATCAAATTGTGAGGACGCAATTTTCTGAAGGAGGGAAGAATGTAAAACCCCAAGCTTCCATGCTACGTTTCCCTTTGAATAATGCAATAGCTTGCATTGTACGCAATTTCGAGATTCTAACACACCGTGACCAATCAAACTAGCCGTTATGAATAGTAAAATATCCACTTTTTTATAAATTTTATAAATTTTATCTCTCAAAATTGACTTAATTTTTCGATTCGGAATATCAAAATTATCCTAGGGAGAAATTTTGGTACTTTTTGGATAACTTTTATATTTTGATGAATAGTGAAAATTACTAAATTTTAATTAAAAACAACTTTTTAAATCATAATAATTAATAGTGATAAATTATGAATTTGAGTGGTTTTAAAGTATATTTACAATATATTTTTATCATTTAATACAATTTTGGTAATTGGACATAATTTAACAATTAAACCGGACATAAACAAGTGTCAATCTTTTGATAGTTATTATTTTTTAAAAACACGCTTTTTGTTTCGACAGCGAAAATTTATTTTAAATTAATTTTTTCCACTTATTTGTTTTGAATTTGGAAAAATGGATTCCATATTTGGAATCAGGATGTCCAAATTGTGTAAATTGGTATCTTTTATTTTTATACATTTTGAATAATTATTTTGGTAAATATTTTATTTACCATGATTAAAGGGTAAATCCGGTAAATAAGGGTAAACAAATAATATTATTATAATAATAAATTTCCCTAAAACGATTCCTAACCTTATTTTTTGATAAATTTCCGACCATGGACATCTTTCGGTTGATTTTGGGACCCCAAGGAGCCACTTTCAGGTGATAAAGACACTTTATATTAATTAAGTTAAAGTAAATGCAAAAATGACATAAGCATATATCTTTTAGAAAAACAAATTTTACACAGGGTTATATATGTTATATTTTCAACTATAAATATTCATTAGAACGATAAAAAGATTTCCTACATAATGGTATTTTAGTTATAATTTTTAGACATTTAATAATTAAATTTATTTATGACACAATAAAGATGCAGTATTTTCCTTATTAATGAAAGAATCAAATAATTGGTATTATAAAAGTTAAAGTAAATATAATTTGAAAATTTTGATTCCATACAAGAATATTATTGGTTAATATGACATTTTAGGATTTCTTAAATGAATTTGTTTCGAATTAATAAATTTCTCATGACTTTAATAAAAATCAATTATTGAATAGTGTCAAAATTGACATAAATGAGTTTTTAAAACAAATATTATATTATTAATTGATATTATATTCCTAAAAATATAACGTTCGGCCAAAGGAATTATATCATGATATGTGTATCATTAATGAAACACTTGGTCATCTCTTGGATGTATATATTATGTTTATTAACTTTATAATATAAAAATACAAAGTGACATGGTAAATGTCAATCTAATTAACTAAGAGTTAAAACTAAAAGATAAGGTTAATATAATGAGCCAAACATGTATAAAATATATTGGTTGAATGTATTTCGATCCTTCCCCACCTTATACTTTGAATAATCCACTTTTGAGCCATTAGAAACCGAATATGAATTTATTATAAATTAATACTTTAAGTTTTTCCTAAAGAGCCCCTCCCCGCCTTATAAAAGGACACAACTTCTAACCAATTATTCACACCTTAAAAGCCTTTTGGTTTGGAAAAAACCTACCCAAATACTCTCTTAACTTCCCTAAATTCAACCTAGAGGCCTTATTTTGATCATAAATCAAACCTAAGGATCCATTTTGATCAAATCAAAAGGAAGAACCCGAAGAAGAGGTAATGTCTTCACCACCCTTTTTCAAGTTCCTTTCTTCTTCAACTTCTTCTTTATTTGTTAATTACTTTATAAAATAATAACTACAGTATCTTCTATATACTATGATGTTATTATAAATATGGTACAACCATATTCATTATTCTATCCATCCTTTTAATGACATGTCACCATACGTGCATACGTACGGCTTACCGTCTCCACGTCGTGGTGTAATTGTTATTCAAAAATATTATTATTTGGATGGGTATGATAATGATATGTAATTGATGTAAATAATAAATATAACATGATTATGATTCTATATATATGATATACCATCCAATTATATACTATTTTAATATCAAAAGAATGATATTGTCGCTCGTGCGTACGTACGGACCACCGTCTCCGCGAACACGATGAGATTCATTCCCTATCGTATCCATGCAATTATAATTCTAATTTGATGATTAAAAATAATTTTTAAGGACTTGATATCATTATGGATATGAATAATATACAACCTATCCATAACAAGCATGGATTATGTAACAAAATATATAAAAGAAAATGAGTAAGTTAACACCCGAAATGATGATAATACTAAGATATTATTAACAAATCAATGTTAAAAGATCCTATATGATATCATATTAATGTATATGATTCTGGTATAATTTAATAACAATTATTTCACCATTATACAGGATTTTAACCTACCATAAACCAAGGAAAAGTAAAAGGTAAGGGTTTATTTCAGAATCTCTTCATTATCCGAGGTTGTTTATACGTAATTATCTACTGGGACCTCTTTATCAACCACATCCATGTTTCTTAAAAATGTATTCCAAAAAATTCTGAATGTTTACTAGACTATGGGTTAAAGTCATTTATACCCTTGTTTGACTTTCTATAAAATGTTTTTAAAGGAATCTTTCCGTCATTTTCCAAACAAGGACCTTTTTAACCTTTTCGAAACAAATTAGGTAAGAATGTATTTTTTAACTTATACGGTGGGTGCAGCTATTTTATGCCATTATAAAATCGTCGAAGCTTCCCTTACAAGATTAAAATAATATTTTCATAGTAAATGTTTTCTATTACAATTATGTGACTTTTAAATGTTTTAAATATTTATCTTCTAAATATTTTTAATTAATTTCCATGTTTTCAAAATGATTTTAAGGATTTATTTTTATGGACATGAATGTTTTGAAATGATAATTCTTTTCAAAAGTTTCAAAGTGGTATGGGACACTTTGATTCAAAAATATCTTTTAAATTACTACCTTTATAAATGTGTGACTTTTCAATGATTTCAAAAAAGAGATATTTCTCTCAAATAGTTTGGATTTCATCTGTGTCAACATCCTTTGATGGATTTTAAGCTTATTTGAAGTTTATTTATTATGATACAAAACTTCCATTTTGTATTAAAGGTTTTTTGATATGTTTGACTGTGGATGTATTATTTTTATACCATTCATGGTTTATGGAGAAAGTATTGACATTTCGTATGCTAGTTTTAATACGAATGTTTATGTTATGTTTAAACCTATTCATATGAGGAATGCATTGGACATAATAAGTGATGGGTGGAGCCCGCTATAGCTCATCAATGCTTCGGTAGGTCGCATGAGACAAACTAGTGTCTTGTCACGAAGCCTTGACAAAATATTATTTGTAGTCTTGGCACGAGGCCTTGGCTACGTGGTTATAATAGTATGGAATTATGTATTCCATCATTATGAAAGTGGTTATTGATATTGCATGTGATTATTCGATTAGTAGAATATCTATGTGAATAAGTAAATGACATTATTTCATTTTATTTCTGCCATATTATGCTGAAGTTCAAGTTTAAAAGGATTTTGTTTTAGTTATACATTGCCTTAAAATTTTATGCTTATTTATGAAAGTTTCTGCTATATTGTTATCCTTACTGGGCATATGAGCTCACCCATTTCTATGTTTTATTTTTCCCAGGATGTGAAGAAGTATTTTATGAATGACCTGTAGGGATAGTATGAGGGGATATGAGTGTTGACTATGGAGACTATGTTGTTGTATTTTTCTTTTTACGATGTAATGTAAACTTTATGAATGTATCTAGTGTTTCCAAGGCTACTAAACTAATTAGTCTTTCGAGACTTGATCTTTTGTGATCAAGAAAATGTTATGTAATAATGCACCGACTCTAGGTAACTGGGGTCAGGGCATTACACTAATAGTCTATACAATCTATTTTATCAATTTTATTAGTTTATATATTGAATATAGATTTTAAAAATCCCATGCATTGTGTTTTTAAAATTTTTAGTATATGATTATGAATTTTATATTTCAAAAAATAATTACAATTTATTTCCTTTTTATTTAATTAGAAATATGTATAGTTGTGATTAGTCTCTTAGAAAAATCCATTTTCTATCAAATATCATTGAGTTATTCAAGAGGGATTATTTATTGATGTCTGATAGTGTAAACATGATAATAATATAAAAATTTTACATATCATTAAGAGATGCATATGACATTCATAGGAAAATTTTCATGTGTTTGATATCTATTTTTCTAAAGTGATAACATATTCCTTATGCTGCATCGATATTATAATATTCATTTCATTAGTATTTTTCTTTGTTAAATCATTATGTTATCGGTTTTTTCTGAATCATATGTCTATTATTTTTGAAATCAAAAGAATAACTGTTGTAAATTACACCTCATAGACTAATGATACATCATTGGTTTGTGAATATCTAATTAATGGGTTTTCCCATGATTTTAAATATTGAAAGTCATATTAAGAAACCTTGTTTCTACCTATAAGATGAAATGGAATTTTCTATAAATTTTTGTCAATTTTTTTGAATGTGTGTTCTTAATATAGTGTGTACCATTCCTATAATTACATAAAAATAGATTTATGTAAAACTTTTAGACCAAAAAAATGTATCGCACTATAAAATATAGTTTTAATATATTTTATTGCACTATATTTTAATTTGAACACCGTTACACTCCACTAAAATTGTTTATGATGTGTATGTTTTTTAGTTTCATGCAAATTTTTAAATATATTCTCTTTTAATAACAAGACTCAATCCATCAAAGGTTTAAATATTGATCGAATCACCCATATACCACTCCTTAATATATTTTTGATCATACTCTAGGATAACACTAATATTAAATATTATTTCTATTATATATAAGTTCTATTTAGTATAATTTTCATTGTGTTAATCTAATTTTACAATAAAAAAATGTGCATGCCACTTATTCATGAAAACAATTAATGAAAATAAATGTTCTGAGGATTACATAGAAGCCATAATATTTTTATTTATAAATTACTATTGTTATTGGAAGTATAAAATGATGGAATATCTCAGTTATATAAGAAAATTTCATTATGTATTCATAGTGAAACTATACATTCTACCAAATGCAGATCCATATTCTAAATTTTGTTAATATGTAGTAAAATATGATTCATATTAAAAAGTAACGCTTTTGTTATAATATTTTATAACTGAATGTGTTTTTAATCCTATTTCATCATGTAAGATAGTTCATGATATATTGATAATACATCAATTAAAACAACATGGAACTGACAAAACTATAAGAAAAAACATACAATTCTATATTCATAATACATTTAATTAAATATAGTTTGAGATAAATATATGAAATGGATGCTTCACTGATTTACAAGAATACAAATGGCATGAATTCACTTAGAGAGGTTTATGAAATCACTTATATAGTTAAAGTGGTGTATTTTTTCTATATGAATAGTGGAATTAAAAGAATTTTGAAATATTTAAAGGTAAGAACATTAAATAAAATTTTTAAATGAACTAATTAGATCACATCTGTGGCATGAACTGGAGTTAAAGAATTTTTAAAATTAGGATCTTCATAAAAATAAATTTATTTCCTCAAAATATAATTTTAATATGAAATGTAACTATTCAGAATCTGATTCATATATAAGTGATATGTTGGTGTATCACTTAAAATTTTTTTTCCCAATTTTATAAAAATGGCGACAGATTCATAGTGTTATGTAAAAATAATATAAAATAAAGGTTCCCAAATAATTCATGTTAGAAAGATAATGTTTTTGAATTATTTTTATGAGTATAATAAGAATCGTTGTAATATTATATGTTTTCAAAAATATAATAATTATAAGGAATAGGAAAAATTAATATGTAGAAGTGGGAACATTTTAGTGTATTACCATACATTACTGATTTTAAATCAGACACTATCTCAGTAAGTGATGTGGAAACATAGACCATATCTTTGATAGATATGTACTCTCAGATACCAATTTAAATATTTACATATTTTTTAAAACCCAATTATGTTTTTTTGAAATATTATTACTGAAAATGAAAATGATATAGATTCTATTTCTTGTTATTATTATAATTAATATTTTAAATATTCATATTTTAATAAAATTAATAGAGAAAATTTTATATTAAAAATAATTTCTATAATTATTTAGTTATATAAAAAATTATGCTGAAAAATAAGATAAATGTTAATGAAAATAACATACATAAAAAGGAATATAAAAAAATGATTATTTATATCCCAATAAATGATGAATAGAAGAGTAAAATTCATTCTAAAATACTAAAATTAATATATAAGAGTGTTAGTATTAAATATTTTCTTTATAAGAATAGAGGAAGTGAAAATTGAAATTAAAATTAGTTTTCGATGAAAAAACAATGTTCAAATTGATTGTATGAAGCCCAAAATAAAATATTAAACATTAAGAAACTTAACTACTTTTAAAAATTTGAATGTGCATTACAATACTGTTACAATAAAAAAAGATAATGAGAATTTAAAATAATAAAATTAGTGATTGAAAAAGGATTTATATAATTTTTTTCAAGGTAACTAAAATTATGATAAAATAATTTCTAAGATAATAACTATTAAAAATAGAAATATAATTTTTTATAAAATTCAACTACCATGAATGAATAGAATATTAATTTTTAAGATGTTCAAATGGAATTTTCCAAATTTTATCATATGTTATGTGTGAAATACAAGTGAATTGTTATAATTAATCTTCATTGATATTTATTGACATTTTTGAAAACTTAAATCATTTATTTCTAAAAACTTATGAAATAACTTTAAATATCTGTTTGAAATATTTTTGGGTGGCTAAGGTTTCTATTAATAATCTTGTTAGATCCAATATCACATGGGTAATAATAAACTATTTTAATTAATTTAATTTAGGAAAAATAACTTTGGATTCTCAAAGATTACTCTTACAAGGAAAAAAATTCTAGAAAATTGACTAGTGACATTTCTACATTTATATCATGTAATTAAAGTTTTTGAGTTTCATTCAATTTAGGAGATGCCACTAATGTTTGAATTAAAACGTTTAGAAAAGTAATATTTTTTTTAAAAAAATTATTTATTTGATTTTAAATGTTAAGGGGTAGAAGTATGATTTATAGAATATCACATTTGTCTAATGATGGATTATATGTAAAATTATAATTTGATATAATTAGGTATTTTAAGAATAAAAAATTCTTATTTTTAGTGAGTTGAAGAGAAAAAAATGTTCAATTTATTTCTATGATCTAAAAAAAGATAATTAATTCTATATAAATTGATGTCGTTTTATTGAATAGGAGGACATGAAATTGATACATCTTGTTTTTTCATAATTTCTAAAATAAATGATAGGTTTGGGATTTTCATGATCTGAATGTATGTAAATATTTTTTAATGAGATATACTTTTAAAATGGGAACAAAATATGTTAAGTTTTAAATATTTAAATATGTGAACAAAATTTATACCTTGAGATTTAATAAATTATTTAAAATCAATAAATCTATAATTTTATGTCGAATGAATATTTTTTTTATAATTATAAATGACTACAACAGGTACAACTATACTTATTTATATACTCATAAAATTGAAAAATTATAATGTTTGATTCTTTTCCCAACTATTTCATAATTATAACTATTATTTAATAATATATATTGTATTTGGTAGAGGTTGTGAGTATTTAAATAATTATTTTGTTAAATTCTATGAGAACAGTGTATATGTACATAATATTTTTCTCCTAGAAAACCATAGAAAAATGGGGTGGTAGAAATAAAATATGTACCAATTAGTGAAATAGATATATTTTTATGTAATAAATTGAATGTGCCTAAATATTTTGGGGTTGAATCTTTTAATACATATTTTCATTTGTTAAAGAGAGTTTAAATTCTAAAAAATCAACATAAAACCAATTATCATTAGATTATAGGGATTAAACCTAATGTTGGATATTTTAGGCAGTTGAGTTATAGGGTTATGATATTAAATACAAATTATAGTCTAATTAATTTTGGTTATAATGTAATGAAAGGTTATTTCAATTATAATATAATTTAAATAAGTTATATAAATTTTTTAATAAGAAATCCTCCATTTTTTACTAATTAGTACTTGTTCTGTTTGATGAATGCGAAAATATAAATTATAATTTAGATATATATAATTATGAAGTAGTATTTATATAATTTAACATTTTTCAAGATTATTCTTGATATTATAATATAAATATATCATATAAGGGGTAAATTATTTTCTAGATATAATACTAAAGACTAAAATACTCTTACAGATCATCCAGATGAAAATTTTATTGGAATTACTTAATTTGTAATTCAAACTAGAAAATATTGATTTTGAAAATATTAAGATCACTTTGATTTTGATGAAAATTTTATTCATGATAAAGTTAGTGAATCATTGAGTTATTAAAACTACAATTTTATTGTCATGATGAAGTTAATAAATTCATTGGAAGTAATGTTCAAGATCTTTTAAAATATCCAAATACATAATGATGTTGTTGGAACTAAGTGGATTTTATGGAATATATTAGATGAATATGGAATTTTAGTTAACAATAAAAATAGATTAATTGTTTAATTCCCCACATCCTAGTCCTCCTATATATGACCAATCCAGGGATGTCTATGTGACCTCAAGCATGCACACCCATATAATAGAGGCTAATGAATATGTGTGAGGGTATAAGGAATATATCATGGGAGGATATACCATGTAAAAAATAGTTCAAGTACATTAGAAATGACAATAGAGTAGTATAAATATAAGTAACAAACTTTTCAACAAAAGATAACCATATCGTAGAATTGAAAAATAAAATAATCCATATGATTATAAAAAACCATGTCAGGTCAGGTTGAAAGGTTACTAAATGTTATGCTATATGTAACAAAAAATATAATAGAAGACTCTATAAAGAAACCAAAAGAACCCGGTCCTGAACCCATGTATGTCCCGTCTCCAAGCTCTAAGCTGAACAACAAGAAAATCAAAAAAATCTTTCCATACCCTTTTCAAAACCTACATCCATGATATATGTAAAGGTAAAAATGGATGATCATCTAGAGTGTGATTTCAACATAGTTGGTTCATACCATGATGTCTATAGAAATATTGTCTTAGAAGTATAGGGAATATAATAATGCAATAATTTGTGTATAAATTTATTCATTTAACACTGCATGTTAACAAAACTTGTTGAAAATCCCATTTTAGGGGGAACACCAAGGGAAATGCAAAGTTTGTTGGCACCATACCAGATATCTTTGTCATGGGAAGAATCCTCCAAAAACCCAAAGGAAAACAAAATTAGTGTAATATTCTCATATTGAGGACGAATCACCCAAAAAATCTCATGAACTGATAGCTAGTAACTATAGGATATTCAGAATAATTTCCTTGGACATCTAGTTACTGTAATTTTAGTGAACATACATAGGATATAATCATATAATACACCATCAATAATCAATTACTACTACTCCTAGAACGTAAGTGGTACAAAATCATTAACCTAGGCCTTAGGAAAAAATATAATCATGAGTCATATCAAGGAAAACTCAACATGACACAATATCCCACCCTAAGGGATCAATCTCATTAGTGTCGCATAAAGACAAAACATATGCAAGAAAATCACAAGGATAAATAAACACATTCCAGATATATTATTATAATACATGGGGATAAATTTATCAAATTATTATTTTTCTATCCAAATATATTTCATTAATTTAGTATAATAATTATCATCATAATTATATCAAAAAAATTTCATCGTGATCATGGCCCTAATATTAATAGCATGCCAATTAATACAATTTATCCAAAAGTTATACTATATAAATAATCTACAATTATACACATGATATTCAAATTCCAAAATTAATCCTACAATTAAAAAATTTGCAAAATCATCTCAATGCTCTAATGTCATACTGACCATATTTGAGCAAGATCTAGGGTTGGCACACTATTGGGTGGCCACTTGTTTCAGTCTTAAACATAATGGATCTAATATAATAAAAATGTATCACTATACATGGTAATATCAAAAAGTTGGGATTTATTCCATTTTTTGGTTTTGAACATGGTATTTTAATGAAATCATATATATTGAACATAATAAGGATTATTGAAACATAAATTTTGTATATGATTTATGCCACATACCAAAAAATCATAGAAGATAAAAAAATATTCTCAATTTTAGGTAGTGATTTCCTTCTCCCTTCCATTCAACAAGAATAAAAAAGTACATCATCAAAATATCACGAAGAAAAAGATGAAACATAATTCTTAACATCAATATCTCGGTTTGGAATTCCAAGAACCAAATGGGTTAAAATTCCGAGTTAAAGGGAAATCCCATAAATCATCATTAGAATGGATTCATAGAGGAAAAAATGTGATGATATACCTAAAATAAATTGTGATAGAGTGTTTATTAATGGCTGGTAATGACTAATTCATAGTATGAATTCACTTCCAATTATGAATGTATCGATTCTATTTTATGTTGGGAAATATATCTCCCCAGATTTAAAAATATAGAATAAAATAATTTCATATCCTAAATCAATTACATGATGTGAATTCAAAAATTTTGGTTTCCCAAAACTAGGTCATTAATTGAATGGTTTTATGGATTTCCCTAAACCATTCATGCCATTTATGGTTTCTATGGGCCACCCATAAATGTTACACATCGTTAATATATTTCACGATGTGAATTAGATTTGTAAGAAACCCTCAACACTCCTCTAAATACACTTCTAAAATGATCTCTCAATCGAACCAAGAATATATTTACATGGTTTTAAACCAAAACCAAATACTTCTATATGGTTTACAAAAACCAAAATAGGGATGTACAAGTAAAAATAGGGATATTTAAACTTCCCCATAATATAATAGCCTCTCCCCTAGCTAATTAAAGAATAACTTTGGCGTATCACTGAATAAGATTTATCACTATGATAACATATCAGATTCCCATCTCTAATATTTCCTCATAAACACACCCATGAAACCAGAACACTAGTTGTTGACCTCACCTGTTTTGATAATCCTAATTATGCTTTCATATACTTTGATAATCTCAATCTAATATTTTTCTATATATTAATTCTTTCAATATGTGATCAAGATGATAATAATATTAAAATAATACATGAGATATGTTAATCCATGTCTATCTTTGTTTATATGAGTTCTGAAGTTCTTCTAAACCATTCAGATATGCTTTGCATAAAACAGACAAGTGTTAAGTCACAGATCTGGGTATAGCTACTGATATAGAGCTACCGGTACTCAGTATAATGATAGACAGAGTCACCGATACACAAAGGTCACCGATATGTACAAGAGCTACCGACAGAAACCAAGTCTATCGATATGACAGAAACCGAGCTACCGGTAGAACAGGACTACCGATATGCATAAGTCCACTGGTAAGAAAGTCTACCGACTGATTCAGTTTACCGATACAGAACACTAAGAGCTTCCGATATGAGCTACCGACCAGCCTACTGATACAGACTGGAGACTGATATGAACCGACTGACATAGTCTACTGATAGAAGGAGTTACTGATACCTAGAGCTACTGATACCAACAAGCTACCGATGCAAGTTCAAAGAGCTACCGATGGAAGGTTCTGCTACACAAAAGACCACCGTACACATTCACCAACACGAGCTAATAATGATTGACCAACCAGTCAAACTCTATACTCTAAATACTATTTATTTATTAAGCTAACGGTTACATGGGATGTTTTTAATGCAGTTAATGTTATTTAATGATCTTTGTTTCCATGTTAGGGAATCGTACCTAGTACCCATGCAAAAGGTAATCATTCCCATTTGCCGGAGGTGAAAGCTATAAAAGGGAAGATAAAAATAATGAGAATTAGAGAACACTGGGTGTGCATACGACAAGCATCAAGGAACTAAAAAGGCACACGGGTGAAAAAGAAAAGGGCTGAACATCATTCAAACGTGGAATTTTCGTGAAGGGATAAATATATACTCCAAGAACACTGGACAGACACAAAGCTACTCATTTTCAAGGAGAACACAAGCCGCATCTTGAGTGAATAACTACCAAGAAAACTTCACGCACTCAAGCTGACAAGCTGGACCAAGAATCAACGAAGAAAATGACACTCTGTTTTCTGAGCAGAAATCAGAGAAGGACTCAGATGTTTTTCTGACCATCCAAATGAGTCCAGAGCTGCACTCCCAATCAATAAATATTTTGTAAACTCTTTCTCACTTTTTTAGTGATTCTATCTTTACATTTCAAGTAGTGTGTGTACCCTATTTATTTTACACACACACTATATCCTAAGCTAAACTAGAGGATTCTTAAATCCTCACTCAAAGTTTATAACCATTTGTTTCCCACTGTGGATAGTGGTAGAGGTCGAGTAAGACCTGGAAAACCTATGTGTTGTTGTTTGTGTTTCCCACGTAGAACTGTGGTATAGGACTTTGTACCTGGACAATAGTGTACTATTGTTTACCCCCGATCCAGGGTGTGGATCAATTTATATAAATTGTTGAGAGGACTAAGTCTTGGATTGAGACTGAAACTCTTGGTTATCTTCGTATGCTTTTTAGTTTAAGTCATAAGCATACTATATATATTTATTTCATAATCCAATGCTATTACTTTGAAATACAAAACTATTTTAAATCTACTTTGATAGTTAAATTAGAAAGTGTTTAAACTTTTTGTAAACCAGTAAGTTAGTTTCAAAAGTTAATTTAATCTTCTAATTAAGTCAACTGAGACCTAATCAATCTTTGAAAAACTGATTGAACATTTACACTCTGTATAGATTCACTACAGTTTAACTTTCTTTTTAAATTGGGGGATTTTAAGAAAAATATTTTTAACAGAAATTTTTATTGTAACTCAATTCACCCCCCTCTTGAGTATCCACTTAGACCAACATTTGGTATCAAAGGACTTGTTTTTGTTAAAGGATTGTTGACATACTCTGTTTTTCAACAATGATTTTAGTTGAATCTTTAAAGATCTCAAAATTTTGTTAGTTGTAAATTTTATCTCTTCAAAATTTCTTTTTTAAAATCTAGTTATGAATAATATACTAGAGGGTGCTGCTACTAACAGGACACCTTTCTTTAATGGCACCAACTATGCCCAGTGGAAACTTAATATGAAAATACATTTGGAAAGTATGGGTTTTCATATCTGGACTGCTATAGAGTCTCAATATAAAATTACAGAAACTGAAAGAACAACTGGGGATGAACCTACAAAGACTGCTTACAATAATAATTGTAAAGCTATGAATGCCATGTACTGTGCTTTAGGAGATGAAGACTTTAATAGAATATTTTCTGGCAAAACTGCTTATGAAATATGGGATACTTTGGATGTTTCTCATGAAGGAACAACCAATGTTAAAGAAATGCGATTGAATACTTATACTATTAAATATGATAATTTTAAAATGAAAACTGATGAACCTATTTCTGATATGTATCTCAGGTTTAATGAGATAGTCAATACAATGAGTTCATTTGGAAAAGCTGTTACAGCTATGGAACAAATTATGAGGATACTGAGATGTCTGCCAGAACGATGGAGGGGCACTTCTGTTTCAATCAGAGAGTCATGTGACATTGGAGAACTGCCTGTAAAAGAGCATATTGGTAAATTAATGATATATGAAGAAGAACTCAAGGTAAATAAAGGGGAAGATAACGAACCGAATAGAAAATCCGTAGCTTTCAAGTCTACTTCCTCTAAGATCAAAGACAAAGAGACAATGAAAATAAAAACTGAAAGTTCAACCAGTGAAGATTCAGACTCTGACAGTGATGTTGAAATGGCTCAAATAGCTAGGAGATTCAAGAAGTTCTATAAGAAGAAGAAATTATTCATAAAATCTAACTTCAAAGGAAAGTATGAAAATAAAGGACATCAGAAAAAGGATTGGAAAAAGCTTGACAAGGAAGATGATATAGTCTGCTATGAGTACAAAATGAAAGGACACATCAAGGATGACTGTCCAAAACTAAATTTCAAAAAGAAATATGATTATAAGGACAAGAAGTACAAGAAAGATATGAAAGATACTTGGAGTGCTTCAGAGGAAAGAAAAAGTGAATCTGAAGTTTTGGATTCTGAGAAGAATCGTGCCAACATGTGTTTCATGACCAACACATCTGAGGTAACTTCAAATACTCATGTTTTGAATTCCTATTATTCTGGAGATGATGCAGAATCTGATTCTGATTCTGAAAATATGTCTAAGGATGACTTGTTTGAATACTGCAATATGCTGGAAGAAACATGTAATGAACTTAAAGACAAATATAAGTCATTAAAGAAACAATATGCTCTCACTGTCACTGCTAAATCTGCTTTTGATGTAGAAAAAGAAAAGAATAATCAACTGTCAAAGGAAAATACTGAATTGAAAATGTCTAATGAGAAACTTAGAAAGGAATTGTAAAAGTTCAAAAATGGAAAATATACACTTACACAAATGTTAGGAAAGAAATTTTCACCTAAATACACTTCTGGTTTGGGATACCAACCTAGAAAAAGACAGTTCACTAAAACTTGATTTATTCCTAAGTCTGGACAAAATTCTGCTTATTCCAGTTCAGGAAATTCGTATGATTCAACCAGATATTCATATGGTTATAGATCAAATAAAGTTTATCTTTCAAAATCTATTGATTCTATAAATTATATGAGACCCATAAGACAAATATGGGTACCTAAGGCTTTGATTTCAAACCTATCTGGACCTAAGAAAATATGGCTAACAAAATCATTTCCTATCTAAACCTATTTTGTAGGAAACATGTTTGAATTCTCACAAGAAGGTATGGTACTTGGAAAGTTGATGTTCAAGACACAAGTCTGGAGATTATTCATGCTTCAAAATCTTAATAAAGGTTGATGGAGGCCATGTCACCTTTGGTGATAATTCTAAAGGAAAAATTATCGGCCTAGGCCAGATTGGTAACACTGATTCAATTTTAATTTCTAAAGTTTAATTTGTTGATGGACTTAAATATAACCTATTAAGTATTTCTCAATTATGTGATGATGTATTTAATGTGAAATTTGAAAATGATTCCTGTAATGTTTTTAATTCTAATAATTTTTTAGTATTTTTTGCTTTAAGAAATGAAAATGTTTATGCTGTTGATTTAAATGATTTAGCTAAACAACATGTTACTTGTTTAAATGATTTTCATAGAGAATCTTGGTTGTGGCACAGAATATTAGGACATTGAAACATCTATTCACTTAGAAATATGACTAAGAAAAACTTGGTTAGATACCTACCTAAACTTGAATTCCCAAATGACAAAGTTTGTAATCCCTGCCAAAAGGGATAGCAACATAAAGTTTCTTTTAAATCAAAGAAAGAAGTTTCAACTTCTCAACCTCTCGAGTTGGTTCACATGGACTTGTTTGGGCCTTCAAGGGTTTCTAGTTTAAATGGGAAGCACTATGTATATGTCCTAGTAGATGACTTTTCTAGATATACTTGGGTATACTTCTTAGCTCACAAAAGTGAAGATTTCTCTTACTTTGTTAAATACTCTAAGTCTGTAGAAAACCTTAGTGGACTTATAATTAAAAACCTAAGAAGTGATCATGGCTATGATTTTGAAAATCAAGAGTTTGAATCTTATTGCTCACACAATGGCTATAGTCACAACTTTTCTTCTCCTAGGACACCTCAGCAGAATGGTGTAGTAGAAAGAAGGAATAGAACCCTTCAAGAAATAGCTAGAACCATGATTAGTGAGTATGATCTTCCTATTTACTTTTGGGATGAAGCTATGAATAAAACTTTCTATATTATCAATAGTGTCTTAATTAGACCAGTTCTCAAGAAGACCCCATATGAACTGTGGAAAAATTGAAAACCCAAAGTGAGTTACTTTAGAGTCTTTGGCTGCAATGTTTTTATTCTTAATATAAAGGATAATCTGGACAAGTTTTCTTCTAAGAGTGATAAAGGAATTTTTCTTGGTTATTATTTAACAAGAAAAGCATATAGAGTATTTAACAAGAGAACCAAATGTGTGGAAGAATCTGTTCACATCAAGTTTGATGAAACCGATCCACATGAGCCTAAAATCTCTCTTGAAAATCTTGAAGAAGATTTGATTGTTCTGGACCTTAATAATAAATCTAAAGAACCTGTTATAAAAATATCCAGTTCTGGACATATTCTAGAATCTGATTCTGTTGAACCCGAACTTGGAGATGAACCTGAAATTTATAATCCTACCTTTACTAGATCTACAAGGATTCTAAAGAATCATCCTTTGGATGAATTTGTTGGTAATCTTGATAGAGGGACATAGACTAGAGCTTCTCTAAGAAACCAGGTTGAATATCAAGCCTTTATTTCACAACTAGAACCTAAAAATATCAATGATGCTATCAATGATGAATTTTGGGTAATGGATATGCAAGAAGAGTTAAATCAATTTGAAAGAAACAAAGTCTGGGAATTAGTTGAGAGACCTAAGGACACTTTAACAATAGGCACTAAATGGGTTTTTAGAAACAAAGTTGATGAATCTGGAAACATAGTTAGAAACAAAGCTAGGATAGTTGCACAAGGATATAGTCAAGAGGAAGGTATAGATTATGAGAAAACCTTTGCACCTGTAGCTAGATTAGAAGCTATTAGGATCTTACTTGCCTATGCTGCTCATCTGAATTTCAAGTTATATCAAATGGATGTTAAAAGTGATTTTCTAAATGGTTTTATTGTCGAAGATGTTTTTGTTGAACAACCACCTAGATTTACTAATCCTCATTTTCCAAATCAAGATTTTAAACATTCTAAAGCTTTATAAGGTTTAAAACAAGCTCCAAGATCTTGGTATGATAAACTTAGTAATTTTCATATTTCAAAAAGTTTTACTAAAGGGATTTCTGATCCAACTATTTTTATTAAAAGAATCTCTAAAGATGTTTTAATAGTTCAAATCTATGTTGATGATATTATTTTTGGATCTTCTAAACACTCTTTATGTACTGATTTTTCAAAGAGTATGCAAAATGAGTTTGAAATGAGTTTAATGGGAGAACTCAAATATTTCTTGGATTTCAAGTTTTAAAAAATGAAAATGGTATTATTTTGAATCAAATTAAATATACAAAGGATCTTTTATAATGTTTTGGTTTGGATAGTATTAAGGAAAGTGATACTCCTATGAGTACTGTTTGTAAATTGGATGCAAATGAAACTGGGAAACCAGTGGATCAAACCAATTACAGAGGTATGATTGGAATCTTACTTTACCTTACTACTAGTCGACCAGATATTACGTTTAGTGTGTGTATGTGTGAAATATTTCAATCAAATCCAAAATAATCTCATTTACTTCCTGTTAAAAGAATTTTTAAGTATCTTTAACACACTGTAAACTCAGGTTTCTTTTAACCAAAAGGACAAACCTTTGAGTTAATGAGTTATTCAGATGCTGATTTTGATGGTTGCAAGTTAGATAGAAAAATAACATCAGGAACGTGTCACTTATTGGGAAAATCCATAGTATCTTAGTGTAGTAAAAAGAAGAATTCTGTAGCATTGTACACTGCTGAAGCAGAGTACATTGCTGCTGGTAGTTGCTGTGCACAAATTTTGTGGATGAAACACACTCTTTTGGACTATGGATATGACTTTAAGCACATTTATATCAACTGTGACAACACTAGTGCAATAAATATCTCTAAGAACCCCGTGTCTCACTCTAGGACCAAACACATTGATGTAAGGCACCATTTCTTGAGAGATCTTTACCAAAAGGGTGATATTATTCTTGAGTTTATTGGTACTGAACATCAATTAGCTGACATTTTCACAAAAACTTTGAGTTCAGAGAGGTTAAGTTACATTAGACATGAGTTATGTATGTTTAACCTTGATCAGTAGCTAACCTAACCGATGTAAAATTCTCACCGATGTAAAATTCTCACCGATGTGAAATTCTCACTGATGTAAAATTCTCACCGATGTGAAATTCTCACTGTTGTGAAATTCTCACCGATGTGAAATTCTCACCGATGTGAAATCCTTACTGATGTGAAATTCTCACCGATGTGAAATTCTCACAGATGTCAAATTCTCACCGATGTGAAATTCTCACCGATGTGAAATTCTCACCGATGTGAAATTCTCACCGATGTGAAATTCTCACCGATGTGAAATCCTCACCGATGTGAAATCCTCACCAATGTGAAATTCTCACCAATGTGAAACTCTCACTGATGTAACCTCACTGATAGTAATTCTCACTAATAGACCCTACCGATGAGTGCGCTATTTTAAACTTCTGTCTGCCACCGAAATCTAAATATTTTTTTGCATTATTTCATTTTGTTTATTTATTTTATGTTTCCTAAATGATAAAACTAAAGTTAGAGCTATTTCTCAAACCACCGAGCCTCCAAACTTTACCCTCAAATTTTAGCTCCCGAATCCTTAGAGAACCCTAAATCCCTCAAATCCGAGATGGAAAAAACCAAACTCCCTTCTGTTAGAGATGTTGCTGATGAGACGAAAGAAAAGAAGAAAAAGTCTGTGCCAGAAGCAAGTGGAAGTACTACCAGGACAAGATCAGGAAGACAAATAGTAAATCCTTATCTGCAAAATCGAGTTATTATTATTGAAAAGGAACTGTGTGTAGAATGGATGCTGCCTAGCAAGTCCTTAGTGCTCAAAGTTCTTGAAGATCAAAAATGGGTGGAGTGTTTTTCGAACAACAATGGTCCCTACTTTCCAAATTTGGTGAAACAGTTTTACGAGTTTGTAACTTTTGAGAAATATGAGAATGAAAATCGAGTGACTTCATTTGTGAATGGAAAGGAGATTTCGTTTTCATCTGTTGAATGGGCTGAGTGCTTAAAAGTTCCGTATGAAGGGGTATCTGGATATGTATCAAGATCCATGACACCTACCAGTGATATTTTCAACTATGATACTACTTTGTAAGATCTGACTAGTGATGGAAGTCAAAGACAAGTAGTTGCTGCAGAAATGGATGGAGAGAACAAATTGCTGTTCAAATTTGTTCAACATGTCTTGATACCAAGGAGAGAAGACTTTGCCAATTTGAGATATCAGGAAATCTATTTCCTTCATATCTTAAGAGATTGTGTAAAATTTAATCTGTCCAGATTGCTGACGATCCAAATGGAAGACATGACAAGGCCGAAATCAAAGACAAATTCCCTATTCATTGCTAAGTTAATTTTTGTGATGATCAAGGTAAAAGGGGTAGCTGAGTCTCAAGATGAGATAGTGGTAGTGAAGAATAACTTTTTTATCACATAAACATTGTGCAAATACATGAGGATAAACTGGAACCTTTGGAGAGGAGAATGGGTCAATGATGACCAGAAGGTATATGACAAATTTAATCCTGTGGATCATCCTTCAAGACCAAAGGATGTGAGGGATCCAGGTCTGGGACCCGATGAAGATGATCCAGAATACATTGATGATTCAGAAGAGGAAGATTCCTCTGCCGATGAAGGAGGAGACCCTGACTTACCTCCTAGCCCAACTCCTGAAGATCAAGATCAACATAAATCAGATAAGGAAGAAGCTGCTTTAGAGGATGTTGAAGTGGCTGCTATAGAGAATGAAGAAGATGTTCATGAAAGTGAAGCATCTTTGTCAGCTGACTTGAGTCTGAGTTCAGTGATTGGACAATCCTTAGTGCCTGCTATGGATGAAAATGAAGTTGACATACCATTGATTAGTTTGGAAGACTCTCTAGCTATTGTAGAGAAAGAATTAATAGTGGAAGATTATCCTGAGAAAGGAAGACCTGCTGATAATGCTGAGAATGTTGTTATCTTAATTGAGGATTCACCAGTTGAGGGGGATCATCAAACCAATTTTGGAAGTGTTATAGTGGCTGTTGGAATTGAATATTGGAAAGAAGACCTAGGTTTTGTAGTATGTGGTTTAGATAGAGTTACTACATGAAGATGTGGTCAGAATGCATGTCCTGGATATTTTAAAGAAAAATCTTAAAGACAGTTTTGTGGAAGAGGTAAAGAAGATGGAAGATTCTCTGGTATCTTCAGTTCAATCGATCATGACTGACTCAGGGGTCAGTTTAGCATCTGAAAAGTACCCACTGTAGTTGTACATACTGATATGATCACCAGGGCTAATCTGGAATCCTTGAAGAATGAACAGAAAAAATCTTTTAATGCATCAGTTGCTGAGATGAAGCTTTGTTTTGCTGAAGATATGAGGATGTTGGAAAGATCATTTGAACTCTATCTAGGTTGTAATTTGTCAAACTTCATGGAAGAAATAGTGGAAGAAGTTAAAGACTGCCAGGCTCAATTTTCTATACTTGATGAAGATCTTGAATCTCTATAGGAATCTATTGTTTCTTTAGACTCTTACATGAGCACAAAATCCCAAGCAGACAAGGACTTAGCCTATGTCAAGAGTTTGGTAAGCCAGATTATTTCAGTGTTTGAATGTTTTAAAACTTCCATGAAAGATCATGTTAAAACCCAAGACTCTCATGTTCAAAATCTTATAAGTAGGTTGACCAAGAACATCAAGGAAATAGTGACCTTCTCTGTTGGTTCTATTACATCTAAACCCTCTATAGATCTGAATCAAATTCGAGCTGTGATGAAGGAGGAGCTTGGTTAATCTTCAACCAGTGGTTCTGTGGACTCATCCGAGCTAAGCAGAGTTGTCCTTTCTACCATAGATTTAGCTAGAGAGATAATGAAGATAGTCCAAGACTATATAAGAGAAGCATCTTCCTCTTAGGAAGAAGTGAAAGATAAGGTGGACTCTTATTTCTCTAAGATTTTCACCACGAATCAACTCAACAATCACTTCAAACTTCTGTTGGAAAATATAAAGCTGCCTCCTGTCAATCAAGCTTTTAGAGAGAAAGTTAGAAAGTTAAGGGAATTGACTCCAGCGCTGGACAAGTTTATGGAGAACAAGGATGAATTCATATCTGCTATGGAGAGAGTAGGAGGAATAATTATGGATTTCAGAAATCTGTTGCTGCCTTTTCTGCATGTTGATGCTAGGCCAGTGATTGTCCCTCCTGCCTTACCAGCCTCTGCCTCTACTGCTTCTCCAGCTCAGATGACTCCTTCCCAAGCAATTCGAAGCCTCACTCTTATGATCACTGAAAGATCTCCTCAGTACAGACGAGGAACAATTTCTGTGGATCAGCCTCCAATGATCATTTCCGGAATTCCTAAGCCTTCACCTGCAACCACTTCACCTAAAGCCTCTTCTACTCCCAAGGGAAAATCTCACATTGAGGATGTGGATTGAACAAGTGGCTAGATAGTTTGATATGAATCCATTGTATTTTTTTAATTTCTTTGTACCTTATCTGGAACATGAAATGAAACTGGTTTTTATCTCTTTTCTCATTTTTATTTTTATTCCTCTTCTCTTTGGTTTCCCACTTTTTTATTATCACAAAGGGGGAGAAATATTTTACCAAGCTTTTACAATGGGAGAGAAATACTCTCTAAGTATCAAAGAGGGAGAAATATTCACCCAGGGGGAGAGATATTAATGAAAGGGGGAGAAATGTTTATCTAAGGAAGAGCTATCTTGCTTTTCCCCTCTGATAATGTTACATTTCATTCTCTGATACCATTTTCTCTAACTCTCTGATGACACCAAATTTTACTTTTGATATCATTACACTTAATTTTATCATTGATACTATCACATTTTCTTCCACCTCTGATCCATTATGTTCTATAACATACTATTTCTCTGAGATAATTTCATTTAATGATATATCCTCTGATACAACTGCTCACTATTCTAAAAATGATAATATCATAAGTTGTGATTATCAAAAAGGGGGAGATGTTGACCTCACCTATTTTGATAACCCCAATTATGCTTTTATATACTTTGATAATCTCAATATAATGTTTTTCTATATATTAATTCTTTCAATCTATGATCAAGATGATAATAATATTAAAATAATCCCTAAGATATGTTAATCCATGTCTATCTATGTTTATATGAGTTCTGAAGTTCTTCTAAACCATTCGGATATGCTTTGTATAAAACAGACAAGTGTTAAGTCACTGATCTGGGTATAGAAACTGATATAGAGCTACTGGTACTCAGTCTACTGATAGACAGAGTCATCGATACACAAAGGTCACCGATATGTACAAGAGCTACCGACAGACAAAAAGTCTACCGATAGGACAGAAACCAAGAAACCGGTAGAACAGGTCTACCGATATGAATAAGTCCACCGGTAAGCAAGTCTACTGAAAAATTCAGTTTACCAACACAAAACACTAAGAGATATTGATACGAGCTACCGACTGACCTGCTGATACAAACTGGCAACTGATATGAACCGACTGACACAGTCTACCGATAGAAGGAGTTACTGATACCTAGAGCTACCGATACCAACAAGCTACCGATGCATGTTCAAAGAGCTACAGATGGAAGGTTCTGCTACACAAAAGACAACCGTACACATTTAAGAACACTAGCTAGTAATGATTGACCAACCAGTCAAACTCTATACTCTCAATACTATTTATTTATTATGCTAATGGTTACATGGGATGTTTTTAATGAAGTTAATGTTATTTAATGATCTCTGTTTCCATGTCTGGGAACCGTACCAAGTACCCATGCAAAAGGTAATAATTCCCATTTTCTGTAGCTAAAAGCTATAAAAGGGAAGATAAATACCTATCTGAAAATAATGAGAAGTAGAGAACACTGGGTGTGCATACGACAAGCATCAAGGAACTAAGAAGGCACACAGCTGAAAAAGAAAATGGATGAACATCATTCAAATGTGGCGTATTCGTGAAATGCTAAATCCATAATCCAAGAACCCTGGACAGACACGAAGCTACTCATATTCAAGGAGAACGCAAGACGAATCTTGAGTGAAGAACTACCAAGAACACTTCATGCACTCAATCTGACAAGATAAACCAAGAATCAAAGAAGAAAACAACACTCTATTTTCTGAGCAGAAACCAGAGAAGGACTCAGTAGTTTTTCTAACCAACCAAACGAGTCCAGAGCTGCACTTCTAATTACTAAATCTTTTCTAAACTCTTTCTCACTTTCTTTAGTGATTCTATCCTTACATTTGGAGCAGTGTGTGTACCCTGTTTATTTTACACACACACTGTCTCCTAAGCTAAACTGGAGGATTCTTAAATCCTTACTCAAACTTCATAGCCCTTTGTTTCTCACTGTGGATAGTGGTAGAGGTTGAGTAAGACCTGGACAACCTGTGTTATATTTTTTTTGTTTCCCACGTAGAACTGTGGTAGAGGTCTTTGGACCTGGACTGTAGTGTACTGTTGTTTACCCCCGATCTAGGGTGTGGATCAATTTATATAAATTGTTGAGAGGACTTGGTCTCGGCTTGAGACTGAACCTCTTGGTTATCTGCTGTGCTTTTTAGTTTAAGTCATAAGCATACTATATATATTTATTTCATAATCCTCTACTATTACTTTGAAATACAAAACTATTTTAAATATACTTTGATAATTAAATTAGCAAGTGTTTATACTTTTTGTAAACTAGTAATTTATTTTCAAAAGTTAATTTAATATTCAGATTAAGTCAACTGAGACCTAATCAATCTTTGAGAAACCGATTGAACATTTACTATCTCTATAGATTCACTACAGTTTAACTTTGTTTTATAAATTGGGGTATTTTAAGAGAAATATTTTTAACATAAATTTTTATTGTAACTCAATTAACCCCCCTCTTGAGTATCCACTCCGACCAACACTAGTAATAGTGGCCTGATCTTCCCCTGAACATTCATCTAATCCTGAAAAATGGTACAGATTGGATGCTCCTTGAAGAACACATCATCATCCAACATGAGGTTTTCAAAATAAATAATATAAGAATCAGCTTGGTGATATATCCAATGTTTTGAAATGTGATATAAATCATTCATGGTGATATAGAGTTGTTTATAGAAAAATGGTATTCTACTTGATGAACCATTTCCATAATCTTGAATGATCGACCAACCAGTATGCTAGCTTCAATTTCTTCCTAATAATGCAATTCCCTAGCCATGGTGACACCGATAAAAAATATAAATGACCTACCTTGAACTCTAGAGGTAAAATATAATGGTTGGTATTTTATTTTATTTATCTCTATATAGTCACCATAAAATTGGGATTTACTAAACCTGATCATATATCTCTTGTATGAGACTAGGACTAACAAGTTTCGACACACCTACCATTAACTCTTAATGAGGTGAAAAACATAGAGTACTATAAAAGGGCTCAAAATGAGCCATTTGTATTGATTCATGGAAGATGTTATTATACAAAAACATAAAACGTTCTATATAATAAGCCGAAGAGAAATGGATATGCAGAACATATCCTCGCAACTTATCCTCTATAATATAAATCATTCATTTAGATTGGATATCATTATGAGTGTGATAGGATCTAATTAAAATGAATTTTGATCACAATTCCATCTAAAGTAACTACCAAATAAAATATTCCAAATCAGAATCATGATCTGAATTGATACTCTAGATAAAAGAGTTTCATCGATCTATCTCACACACAAAGAGACTTCCTAAATCATTAATACATAAAGTCTCTATAAAAGGAAAGAAGTGGGATACATATTTTGTTTATCCTTGATCACCCATACAATGTCATTATTTTGATGATTCTAAGGTAATATTGAAATTAAATACATAATTACATCATCCTAATTCCAATCTAGAAAGGGAAATGTTGAAACTGCCCATCATGCCTCTGATGCTTGACCTTCAGTTGCTGACAAGTGAAACATAATTCAGAAAATGATAATATTTATCTTTTCATTTCTATATATAAAAATTGTATATGAATATGATGATATATAATTATCAAACTAGGATTTCCTATAAATATAGATGAAATAAACTCCCTAATTAACTCATCGTGAAAACCTAAAGGAACCCATAATTGTCCATGGGATCAGAAAAACATCTCCACTTCCAATAGACTATCATATTAGTGGATCCCCACCGTATAAGTTGCCCCCTATAATTGGCCCTATCGATCTAATAACTATTCTATTTTGATTCAACCCAAAATCATTAGTATAACTGATGTTGATGTCAAAGCTAGTCATCCATGGGACTCCTTCACATCTATATTCATGTAGACATAGAGTGCCATCACTTTCCACTCGTCGCAAGACACTTGTACTGCCTATGTCAACATCTTCCAAAAAAGGAATCGACGACTCTATTTCCTTTACCTAATGTTTAATCTTACAAAAATTAAAAATAATTAGTTTACTCAACCCACCAACTCCATTGAAGGTTCCTTTTAGGTTAAGAAAATATGTACCTGTTGGTTTTTTGGTTTGTGTACACTACAAAACTATATCCCAGATGATAGTGTCTCTATGATCTCACAAACTATACCAATATATATAACTACAAGTCATGATTAGGGTTACTCCTCTCATGTGGTCACACCTTTCTAGATATATAAGAGACCCATTCATGCACCCGCATCAGAACATCTCAAATCCCAACTTTGGAAAAATAAAAATACATGGAATAATCTTATCCTAGTATAGGAAAATTGATGATTTATGCTAATTTCATGTATTTATTCATCTACTAATTATCCCTCTCATTTTAAATTACTAATAAAAATCATCACCAATTTCTTATAAACCCATAATTTGGCATTGAAAAATGGGAAATGTCACAAACCCACATGGGCTACCCTCAATTCAGGAACCTGACATGATCCACCACATACTTGAAGGGAATTCCAGATCAGGATGGTTACTATCACTCAATAATCAAATAAAAAATATAGGGAATTATTTTACAGAACCTGAATTTTAAAACATGATATATATATATCTATATGAAGTTGAGAGAAACAATATAATATAATGTAGTAAAATATATTCGATAACACATAAAGAAGATAGATGAAGAAATACAACTCAAGAATTCAGAAAAAAACAAACTAAAATTCTAACATCAATGGAAAACTTAAAGAGAAACTTACAAATCTATTGGATAGAATTGGAAAACACCCACCATCTCAGCACCCGCTAACCAATCTCTGGTGATATAAATCTCACCTCATATCTACATGAAATTTCTTTTCCTTCTATAATAAGACATAACCAGATAAACACAACACTGAATTTATGTTCTTGGTGTGAGATAATAGGTTCTTTATGATCTCAACTAGGTATTCTATAAGAATTCTATGTATAAAATTCTGAAAATTATCAACTATAGAGAAAAAGGCATGAAAATTAGTTACAAATATTTTATATGAGAAGCACAGTAAAACATTTCCATTTTTTCCATGGCTCTAAATAATATAGGAAAAATAGTTTCAAATAATATAAAATATATAAATAGTTTCTAATAATTTATCACATATTATATCAAATGTAAATATTAAAATAAAAAGTGTAGGAAAATAACCCCATGGATCACCATAGGTCAATATATCTAGGAAACTCATACAAAAAAATATACAATCTTGTTCATCAAATAACTTGATATATACATTGAATCTAGAGATTAGAGGAACACCCTTTATAGTGAACTTTCTAATAGTTTCTAACAATTCTGTTAACCAACAGGCCCTAGGATCAGAGGAATAATTGATGAGTGAACCCCACTTTATATTATCAGTAGGTGGGGTCTATTAGTCCACATTCCACAAAAGTATCCAACACCTCCCTTGTTGTACATTTTCCAAATAATTTTATAGAAACAATTCTTTGAAAAAAAAATTAAATCAATTTCACATTGCTTCTAAATACTGTTTATTTTACCAAAAAATAGGGAATTCAACGTTTTCTCAAAAAACTATTTCCAAAAACACAAATCCATAACTCCAATTTATTTTTACAACAATTTATGAAATCAATGAAATATGGTTTATAAAACCTAAGATATAGATGGAACAACCATCCTCTACATGGGTCACACAAACCAATAAAAGAATCAAATAAAAAGGAAAGAATTCAATGAAAACACTAGAGTCCCTCGAACCCATTCCCATATATTAGATTCAATTTAAGAAGTGAAGAGGTTGGAGGAGAAGGTTAAAAACACAGAAGTCATGGAACATTAATGTATCACCATAACCAACAAAAAGGTCATCCATAAGGAGAATATCGCACAATGGACCAAGAAAGGGTCAAGAGGAAAACCACTACAAGATCAATGGATAGAAAAACATAGTTCAATGGTGTATATCCTATCGATGATAATGAATAAAAATAAATATCGCCTACCCAAAGATATGCAGTGAAATCAAAATAAATATCATGCATTGAATGATGCAATCCAAAAAGTTCATATATCTGCAAAATCACCAAGGATAAGTTCTAGTTTTTGATATAGAATATTATATATCAAATGAATTGAATCATATGTGTAACATGGTAAAAACTACTAGTCTTGAACTATTAACTTTTTACACCCATTTCATGATGTGAATTTTGTAAATTATGTTCTAAAACAAAAATGGTGTCACCTAATATTAAAAATATTATTCCTGACCATCTCATGGGGTTAAACAGTTTCACATCATGTAAAATATTCATTCTCTAAACCAATACATGACATCTTCCCTTGAAAAAAAATACAATTTTTACAACTAGTTCATGACCTGAATATGTCAACCAATGATATTCTTCATAAAAAAACATTTAAATCCCCAATGGTCAAATATGAACCAAATGAACATCTTCTTAATAATTAAAAACATTTATACATATACTATAATAATTTAGAAAACATACACCCCTAGGTATTATTTTATTTTACACCAACAATGCTGTATAACCTTGAATGTTCTGAAATGCACCCAAAAAAGGATAAAAAAAATAGATAATATAGGTACATTAATACAGATAATGAGATGTTGCAAAATACCCACCATAAGACATTCTGTCCCCAAGAATTAATGTAAAAGGATGGTTCTCTAGTAACAGGTGAGGTGATGTGACATCACATATTTGAATGCCACGTAATAGGTTCCCCAAGTAAATTTTTCAACATGGACTCAAACACAACTGCCAAAAAATCTTGAGGCTATTTACTAGTAGGGATGTTCTCTCTTGTTTCACTGGGGATACTATTCCCTCATCACCAGAGTTAGCATAATAGATAATTATAGATAGAGGTAAGTTTTAGAAGCGGTATAAATAAGTAGTTGGAACTACAGAAAGGGAAAAGGATAAAATTAATTTAAATAATAGGAATAACTTACAACAACTGATGATGATATATTTCATGTCAATATAATGATAGAAACATGGATAAAATGTAGAATGAATTAATGAAAAAAACCAATGTGGAAAAAGTAAATACATATAATATCCAAAGAATCCTCAGCTCCAGCTCAGTCATCTTCTACTAGCTCTATACTAACATAGTATGAAATCAAGTGTCTAAAGTAGTACACTTCCCTTTATCAACACTGACATACATGAAATTTGTCTCGGGTACCAAACCATGCCTGAATAGGGTGTGAGATAAATCTCAAT
The DNA here is from genome assembly GCA_963277665.1 of Viscum album. Lineage (NCBI taxonomy): Eukaryota > Viridiplantae > Streptophyta > Magnoliopsida > Santalales > Viscaceae > Viscum > Viscum album. The sequence goes on along the minus strand of OY728123.1, from coordinate 908,151,976 downwards.
GGGCCACCACCAATGCTGTCTATAACATCCATCCTATGTAACAGAAATTATAAAAAATTTTACACAAGAATATATAAATAAATAATTATATTTTAACTAAATAACAAAGTACCTACTTCAACCCACATCTAGTGTCTGAACATGAAACCAGTTCATAAATTTATTGATTTCCAGTTTATATAAACATGTCACGCGAGGCATAGCCATCACTAACATCACCTCATGATTGTATAAATTGTGAATATTCCAAGATGTAACATGGAAACCGTGATTGATAACTAAATAGTTAGTGGTTCCAAGGTAATCACCAAGGAAACCTAGAACTCAACATCCAATAACTCATAATTCTACCAAAGGGGAAAGAGTATAATCCAATGACCATCATCCAAGGTAATCCCACAATAATATTTCTAACTGATTTCAAGGAACAATTCTAAGGTTAAATGGGTGATAAGAAGTGGGAGGACCCAAGTATATAACCATGTAACCTCAAGTCACACTGGATATAAGGAGAGTATCTAAGGAATCCTGTAATAATAATGAAGGGATCCTATAGTGTCATACATAGAATCTATAGGTAGACAATTATTGGGTTCCTAGGTAGGTCTTACCCTGGGCAATATTCATCCTTGAATCATAGTGACGTCCTTATATACCCACGAATTTCCCTTGGGAATCCAATAGATAACACGAGTCCATCCTTCCTATAAAATTTTCAAAGTCCATGTGCAAAAAGAATAAAATTACATTTAATTCAATATAATTAATTTTTTCATAAGATAACTATTCCATTAAAAAATACACCTGGTTCAATACTTGTATTTCATTAGTTTGACTGGGATAAGTATCATGGAACCATTTATTTAAAACCATGTCATTCAGGTTTAATTAATAAGGTTCACTCAACTTCCTTCTATGATCCTAGAAAGGTGTTCTAAATATGTGAAACCAAACATTCATTTACATTTAAAAAGGCCATGTCATATTCTTATATATTCTTACGTTAATATCATTTGAATGAATTACAAAAATTAAGGAACTTACCTTAGGTATCTCAATTGGACGTTAAAAGGTAAAATACATTTACAATTTCATGATTCAATAGTAAATTAATATTATAAGGATTGCCATTTGTGTGGTCGAGCTTGAGAAAACCAGAGCGCTGACTCAAATTTGTTAAAACACTAAAATCCAAATTATGACATATCACCATTCACAAGGTGTCAGGTGTTGTGGACTTAACCACCAGTAACCAAGAATATTTTTTGGAAAGAGAATATCCATTTGGTTTTAATTACTATAAGAAAGCCATATAAATTCAATAAACATAACCTGATGAAATCGGTGAGCCCCACATGTTAATTCCAAAATCAATGAACATGAGGGATGAGTTATAGACCATCAACCTAGCACTCATATGAATATACTCCTCTAGTATCTACATCTAATATGGATTGTATTAGAGTATATCTAAAAATTGAGTATAAGGAATCACACATCGATAACTAGGTATAGAGAATGAGAAATAAAGAACATCTAAAAAATACTCAAGTAGTTACCATTGCGTATCTATCATGACAAATGGAAGCACGATTAGGCACCGAATTAAGTATATCTCTCAATCCCTATACTTATCCTTCAAAATCTCCAAAATAGGTTAAGTTCAGTTTCATCCCACTATAATTCATATTAGGGAAGATGGTGGAGGATAATTAGATCATTGAGGGTAAAATAGTAAATTCAACCAAAAAATAGCTTGTGCATGTTTTTCTAAACCATGTTGCAACCATGAATGGGTACCTTTAGAAATGGGGAACTCACATAGTAAGGTATCATGGTTTGAGAAACCATGTGCCAACTGTGCGCTATGGATATGCACAAAAATGAAGACCATATGTACATTATAGACTAACCATACTCCATATCCCTAAAGTTTACTATAATAGTGAGACAAGACAATTTTCCCAAAAATATGGGTTCCATGCTCTGAACGATCCCTGGAAACCACTGAGGCCTTTGTGAACTCATTATGCATCAACTTTAGGTCCATCAATGTCAAGTAGAACAACATTTTGAGAAACTTCACCTAAGTCAAAAACCTGGTTCTTATAGTCTTCCCCACTTAAAGGAACTCCTCCATGAGTTCACCTTCTAAGGGTGGTGAAACACTATCTGAGTATAGCTCTAGACACTGAGCACATGCATTGACCTCCTGCCTCCTTGAATCATCCAATACATGGTCATGATTCTATAACACCCATACTAGAGGGATGAACCAGCCTCAGAGAGCCTTCACACTCCTGTTGATGATGCTATAGGATACTACTAAAATGAAGTAATATTATCAAGATCAACTTTCTCAGGATAAAAATTATGAGATGGTTTGGCATGATAATGGAAATGATATAAAACATAGAATACATTTTTCATATCATGGTACCTCTAAGGTAGTAACTAGAATTAGGCTACTGGACCAACTCTTTCAAAGATCTGAAATAGACCTATATAAAGAGTTAACAACATCCCTTAGTTATGTAATCATCTATTCCCTAGATGGGGTGATACATGTCAGAAAATATGATACCAACCTCAAATCCTAGAGGTCATCAATAAAGATTAGCATAAGAATTATTTCTAGAATAATCTATATTCATATGCTTCCTGATTAACTGGACCTGCTCTGAAGTGTCCTACATGAGATGAGGACCTAGTATAGCTACCTCATATTCCTCAAGCCAACCTAGGGTTGAACAACATAACCTACCATATAAGGACTCAAAAGTATCCATCAAAATAGTTTCTTTAAAATATGTTATTATAGTTGAACTTGATGAGAGGTGTATTCTTCTCTCAAGTATCATAGAAATCATGGCTACATGCTAGATCATTTTCTCTAGATAATGTATCATCCGTTCTAAAAGCCCATCGGTCTAAGGGTGAAAAAGTATACTTAGAGGAACCTATGTACCCATATTTTTATACAACCACTTCGAGAAATGTGATGTAAAACAAGAATAACTATCATAAATGATAGTACAAGGGACCCTTTATAGTCGTATGATCTCAAAGACACATAGTCTCCCCTCTAATCAATTGATAAAGTCTGTCTAATAGGAATGAAGTGGGATGATTTTGTTAGTCGGTGAATAAATACCCATATTTCATCACTACCCCTCATTTATATAGCTATTCCGTCTATAAAATCCATAGAAATATATTTTTGTTTACATTACCTGACTGGAAGCGGTTGTAACAAGATAACAAGTCTCTCGTGCTCTGCCTTCACCTATAAAAATGTAGAACACCTAGTGGTAAAGCATGTTATCTAACTTTTATCTTCAGAAACCAATACTGGGGTTTTATATCACAATATATTTTAGAGATGCCTAGATGAACTACCCACTGAGAAGAATGGTACTCTGACATCAAATCATCTCAAATATCTATTGGATCTCAGACATTCCCATGAATACACATGATGTCATCTCTATCCATAGACCAACCCAAAGGTGGGACAACTCCTGATATACCCTCATGAAGAACCAATCCATCCGTATCTTTATTTTTTTACCTTTACCTTATCAAGGAGGGAAGAGTTAACTGTTAATACTGAGAGATATGAAAACTTGTGACTGTCCTGAAACTCCAGATGTAGTTCAGAAAAGTGGTCCATTAACTTCTATTCTTATAGGCAAGCTCAAAATCGAAGGAATGAATATATTCAACACATCTATGATGCCAGATGTTAATGTCACACTGTAAAATGATGTATTTTATGTTCTTTTGTTTTTTGACACAAAATATATCTCACCCAATAAATAGTTTATCATGAAATGAAATTCATTGAGAACTGCTGCTAGATCATGGCCGTGCATCAGGTATTTTCTCCCATGATGCCCCAACTATCAATATCCATACGCAATGACTCTATCATCCCGCATCATCAATTCTCCAAGGACAATGTCCGATGCATCACAGATGATAGTATAACCTCTGGATGGATCTGGGAGAGTCAGAATAGGTTTCAATACCATCCAACCTTTTATCTCCTAAAAGGGATTCTCATAGTTTTATGACAATAGGAACCTAACAACCTTCTTTGTGTTACTACTAAGAGGTGAATTAAGGCATGATAAGTCATGTTTGAAATACCTATAATATCCAATTGTCCCATAGGAACTCTGTATATCAAACAAAATTTTGGGTTTCTCCTAGGAAACTACAACACTAACCTAATTTGAGTCCAGAAATACTCCCTATTCTATGATAAAATAACCTAAGAAGTGAAATTTATTGATCCATATGTGGAACCTAGCCAGATTGGAATGTTCTCAGAATGATCTCATAGTGCTTTCCATTTTTTCTATGAGAGTGAGAATACACCAAGATGGAATCCATAAAGATTGTGATAAAAGAAAAAAATAGGGGTGGATCTAACTATTTATCAGAGCCATGAAAATAGAGGGAGAATTCATAATACCAAACAACATGATGAGGTACTCAAACAAACTACAACTACTATGAAAATATGTATGAGGTATGTCTGATGGAATCAATTTTACCTAATGATATCTCAATCTCATGTCGACCTTAGAGAATACCCTATACCATAAGATCTAGTCAAAGAGATCATTTATTCATGGAAGTTGATATTGTTTCTTTACTATAATATGGTTCAACCATATTTAATAAATTCACATAAGATGAGTCCCATCCACCTTCATGGTGAAATGAATGGGGAAACCCCAAGATGAATTGATCGGCTCTATGAATAATTTGGGCCCCAAGGCCTCTTACTACCACTTAATCTCTTGGATCTCAAATGGTAACATCCTATACAGAGGAATGGACACAAGATATTCTTATGGAACACTTTATATAATAAAACATACCTTATTCTCCAAATTTTTTCCAAAAATGTCGTCAGAAAAAACATCCCTGAAATGATCTTCTACTAGAGCGAATTCATCCCAGCCTAAACCATGATCTTCTATGATGATATTTTAAATTTGGGCGGTTACCCCACCTTGACCATGATTCTATGGTTTGTATCTAATACCTTAGATATACCACTCTCCCTTAGGTAGATAACTTCTACCCTCTAGTGATGTAAATGATACCCTTCATCGATAGAATTCAATTAAGGTGTGATATAGAACCCAACAATACCTCCAAGAAATAGTATCAAATCATGCCATCTCAAGAAAAAAGTGGTCCCATAAGGAAGAGTAACTACCTACCACATGTGGAATGTCCCTACACTGGCTTATTCCCTCTAAAAAGACTTTCATCAGTGTATCTAAGGTCATAACACCACAGAAAAATAGTATTTCAATCCCATGGATTTCCAAAATATATAAGGAGAAGAAACAATATGAATCACCTATATCAAATAAACCAGATTATATAATGGAGGATACTATTATATATACTCATAATATAGACAATCCCACAACCTAATCCTTGGGTATTGACTATAAACCATGTATTTAGACTGATCCATGACCCTGTGAAAAAGATGGAAAACCACGATGAAAACTATTTTGTTGGTGCTTCTAGTGATTAGGGTTATATCTACCAAGGCCAAAACCTCCTCCTCGTCAATTCCTACTAGTGCTACTCCAACACCCCACTAGACATGGCGTAAAATAACCTACCCCTGAAAGTGGAACAAATTTGGATCCTCTTCCACTAGAAGCTGATGAAAATGTTTGATATAAACGATGCAGATTCTCTATATAGTCATAAGCTCGACACTTTGATGGGTCTCTATTAAACTGTGTCTTTAGATGACCCTTACGTCCAAACTGGTGACGCACAACACATCCACCAACACGGGTACCCTGACTGCCACTTCCCTGAAGAGAAACATCGTAGGAACACATCCTACCACCAGAAGAACTATTATCCTGGAATGACACATGTCCTCTATGCCTGATACTTTCACCAAGCCTCTAGTTTCACTTATGGATTAGAGCTTGATTTATGATATCATAAAAGGTAGGTATGTGGAAACCATTCACCAGAGTATGGATAGAATACTGTATCCCATATTTGAGGTGTCTATCACATGAAATCTCTTCACCGACTAGATGCAGTGAAAGTGTTGAAACTCCATGAAATGTGTTTAATAGTGCATGAATGACAAAGAAACCTAATCATAATCCATGAACTCTCTAGATTTTTCATCTTTGAATATCTGAATTAAGAAATAATCATAGAAGGCACTCTGTAAATCAACCCATTACATGTCTTGATGGTGACCAGCTTGGGTAATCACATCCCACAAGAACTTTCCTGAATCACACAACTTGTAAGTAGCAACATTGAACCTCCACTATGTAGCTGCCTTCAGATGCTCAACGATAGTCAGTGTGGCCTCTAGCCCAGACACAACATCTTGTGGACCTCCATTACCTAAAAATGTAGGAGGATTTTGTAGCTAGAACTCATGAGTCTTATCAACCATTATAGGTGCAACTAGGAGAGCACAATTCATAGACTATATAAGATGTACGAAAAAATAATGATCTTGGGAATCAGTTCCCAAATTAGGTACAATAGTCGGTGACTCCAGCAGAACTACTTTCGGTGAGATTGGTGGATCCAGGCCCACCAAATCTAGAGTATGTTTGTTTCTACCTTATTGGTGTATGACCCATTGACATCGTGGCGGAAATGATCTAAAAATTCCAAGAACACTCCTATGAATAAACTTATAAGCATAAAGATATCATCACTAGTGGAATCTAAACATGTGAAAAGTCACTTCCCGAAACATATTACCCCAACTACCCACATAGATGTCCATGTATTGGTATGTGATCATATAATAGTTTCAGGTGTTCTAGTATATGAAGGGTAACTAGTACCTTACCAGATCATTTAATAGAAAACATTTTATTTTATTTAACATTTAATTATTAGGTTTACTAATTTACCTTACATAAACATAACATGGAAGAATAAGAATATGAAACCATTACTTGTTTATATTTTCATTTTCATAGAATATTTATCAAAGTTATTTTAAAAATGACTGTCATTCCTAGTGAATCAGGTCCCATACTGCTTATCACTAAGATTAACACCCACTTGAATCTATAATTAATGAATTGATTCTTTAAATTAATAATTACAAACCATGAGGGCCCATAACACCTAATGAATTGAAACTAGAAACCACTGAATATGTCATAGTAGCACAAAAAATATAATAATAAGGAATGTCTCACTCATTAGTAACACGCATAAATGGAAATGTGAAGCAGTGAAATGCACCTATATGGAATGGAAATATGCATGACACGTAAATTGAAGGTTCCTATAATGATAGATGTAAAAAATATCCTTTATTTAATTTCATTAGGCCATAGATGAAATGATATTATCAATTAGAATAATAATAAACAACTCCATGCAACATGTGAATCACCCAATGGTGAAAGGATATCATCTGTAATAAGAAAAAGCATAATAGTAATTATAATTCAAGAAACTCACCCTTCAACCCAAACATGGTTTTCTGACACCCAATTACAGATTATGATCATGTTACAAGTGTTTCTAATCTCCAATACATTGTCTCTACCTAGTAAATAAATAAAGGAACACCTTAAATCCTACTTTTTACATCGCAGACCCGAATTCCACATTATAGGGGACTCGAGCTCAGTTGGCCACATGGTCTCAAGTGCATCTCCCAAATGCTAGAGGCTACTGACTAGCTGTGAGAGCCATGGGTGTGTCTGTTAGGAGAATATGACCTCATCAACAGAGTGTAGCATAATGGATAATTATAAATAGAGGTTCGCAGGGGAAAATGTATAAATAAGTAGATGATACAATGGAAGGAGACAAGGACAACAACAACTGAATTTACAGGAATACCATCCAACAACTGATGATGATATATATTATTTCACTAGAAGTCTTGAAAACATGGATAAAATGTATAATAGATACATGTAAAACCCAATGTAGAAAAAGGAAATACATAAAATATCCTATGAATCCTAAGAACCGACTCGTTCATATTCTACCAGCTCCATAGTACCAAAGTAATCCATCAAGGTTCCGAATAAGTACACATCCCTTTATCAACACCTATATATATATATATATTAAATTTTCCCTAGGTACCATATGTCTCCTGAATAAGGTGTGAGATAAATCTCAGTGGTATACCACCAATGATGTCTATATCATCTAGCTTGTGTAATGGAAATTTTATTAGTGCACAGACATGTATATGTAAATAAAGCAACACAATGTTATTAAGTACACAAGTACCTTCTTATTCCCTTAGTGGGTGTCTGTACATGTAACCAGTTCATAAATTAATTGATTACTATGTTATATAAAAAAGTCAATTGAGGCATATCCAGCACTGGCATCACCTCATCATAGTATAAATAATTATCTTTCCAAGATGTAACAAGGAAACCGTGATTGATAACTAAATTGGAAGTGGTTAAAAGGTAATCTCCAAGACAACCTAGAGCAAAAGGGACTCTAACTCAGTATTAAAAGATACTAGCTAGGAAAGTAAGTATGTAATCCAAGGAGCATTATGCAATAAATTCCCAAAATAATATTTCTAATCATGTTGAAGGAATACATATAAGGTAAAATGGGAGATAAGCAGTGGCCAGGCCCAAGGATGTAACCAAGGAACCTCAAGTCATGTTGGATCTATACAGTGTACTTGAGGCATCCTGTATTAATAATGAAGGTATCCTATAGTGTCTTAATGGGAATCCAATGGTAGATAAGTATTAGGATCCTAGGTAGGTCCCACCCAAGGAAACTAAGAACCTTGAATTGGAGTGACATCCTCAAGTACCCGAGGCATTCACTCGAGAATCCAATAGATAAAACTAGTCAAGAATTAATATAAATATGTTAAGGTCAATGTTAATAAAGAAACACCTTAATTTTAATTCACTAAAATTATTTTTTTCATATGATAACTAATCCATTAACAAATTCACATGGTTCTATATTTCATTATAATTAGTTTGAGAAGGCCAGGTAGTATAAAACCTTTTAATTAAAACAATTTTTTTCAAGTTCAATTAATAAGGATCACCCCTCCGCCTTCCATGAACATGCTAAGGTGTGCTACGTACATTCAACCAAAAATTAATTTACATTTAATAAGTCCATGTCATATACTTATGTATGCTTTCTATAATATCATTTGAATGAAATACTTTCATTTAGGCACTTCACTTATACACATCAAGTGGAAGTGACAAGGTATAAGCTATTTAGAATTTCATGATTCCATAGTAAAGTAATATAAAGTGGCTTACCATTCTTGTGGTAAAGCTCAAGCACACATGAATGATGGTTCAAAAGTGTTAAAAACACTAAAACCATGATTATTGAATATCACCCTACATAGGGTGTTTGAATTTGTGGATGTAAACACCAACAACCAATCAAATTTATGGAATGAGAATGACTATATGGTTTTATTGACTATAAGTAAGGAATTTAAATTCAATAAACATCGCCCAATGAAATATAAGGTCCATACACGTCAATTCCAAAATCAATGAACATGAGGGTTAAGTTATAGACCACCCACCTAGTTCTTGTATGGATATCCTCTTCCAGTATCAGTCTCAAATTTAGCATAAATTGAAGTATATCTAAAAAATGAGTATACGGACTCACACCTCGATAAGTAGGTCAATAGGAATAGAAATAAAGAACGGATAAAATTATTCATGTACTTATTGTTGTGTATCCAATGTGACAAAACAAAATCTCGATCAAAACCTAGATGAATAATATCTCTCATCCCTAGAGTTGACCTTTAGAAGATCAAAAATGGGAGAAATTGTGGTTTATCACACAAATATTAAGATTAGGGATAAAATAAGAGGATAATTAGATCATTAAGGGTAAAATTGTAAAATCACCCAAAACATTTATCCTTTGTAAGGTTTGGCCATAAGGTTTGCTAATCGTGAACCAACCCTGCATGGGTTATAAGGCCCTGACCATAAACCATACTTAATATTGAATTAAATGAATAATTCACATTGAGGATCTTTTCAGGTTTAGAGTTTTAGAGAATTAGGACATAACTATTACATCTCAAAAGATTACAATGTAGACACTTCTACTATGTTTCCATAAAATAAAAACTCTTAAAAAGAAACATGTCTAGTTTCATGTTTTAGATAACATGACTTTTCCTTGATCCCATCCTTGACCCTATTCCACATTAAGTCCTGTGAAAAATATTTCAAAAACTTGGGGTGAGCATAAAAAGCTCAGTAAGGGATACACAAAGAATGAAAACTGTTAGTTTTTCAAAACAACAAGTAAACCATGTATACTTTATCAAAGTAATACCTTTCACCTTAATGAAGTAGTAAAAAAATCTTCACTGAATAAAAGATCATTACTTACCCTTTTGTAACCAAAAGATTACCATAAAACCCATATAAAGAACACATAACATATAAAGGTAAATTGGGACATAAACATACTTAAGTGGAATAACCATCTGGTCGACTTCCACACATATCACTTAATGGAATAGCCATACGACCGACTTCCATACCAAATGCATTGGAGGTTATAACGTAACCACCCGTCTTGGTATTCACATCACCACCCGTCATATGGTTTATCACGTAACCACCCGTCAAATGTCCAAGTACCATTATAAAATCATAAGACATAAAACAAATATAATGGAAAGAAAACATTTCCACATTTCGATCACAATATATCTCTTAAATATATTGACTTTACAAGTTCATCATAAAAACCATTTTCAATACCAAAATACATAAAAGAGTATATGGTATTTATTTCATTTTAAAAACATTACGGCTTGTTGAGGAAGCAAAAGACCAAATAATACTCGCGGCGGCGGAAAAGGTCGTTGTCACCGTGTACGTTAAAATAAACATTCCTTTTTTTGTTTAGTAAAATGCTTCGTAGAAAAATATTCCCTTTGAATGAAATGGAAAGTCAAAGGTTTTTTCTACAGCGTATAAAAGAAAGTCTTGTATTAGAACAAAACATGTCTCAATGAAAGGAGATTGAGACGAAGTCCCTTACCTCGTGTCCTACGTGACTCGATTACTCTTTAATCTCCTAAATAATAAACTAGTGTAAATTTCTACTTGCTTAAGAACCGTTTTCAAGATTACTATTCCTTTTATATCAATTATTTCCATGTTATAAACATTATGTAATCATTTATGTTAATAATGTTCGTTTTGTCGATATCTGGTTCATAAGTCAAAAATGGACTTCTTACAATTACATGTCGTTTATGTGGTCAAAGGTTCATTATATACAAAATGATATTCATGATTTGGATATCATATATATCATATATATCCAGCATATACATGTATTTATAATAGTACATAACATTTAGAGGTAAGAAATGAAATGCACCCTTCATGGAGACGGTAAGCCGTACGTACGCATGAATGCTACTTTCATTTCTATTTCATATTTAATGGATTGAAATAATAATGATATAAGGGTATATTATAATTCCATTATAACATCATATATAATAATATTAACTCCATCCTTTATACATTCCACATATGTCATTAACGAATCAAATCACTTTGAGGGGGCGGTAGTCTGCACTTCCTAAAATGAAATTATCGTGTTTTATCCATAATGGAAACCATAAAGGTATGACATAAATGAAAAATAAAGAAGAATAAGGAAAACATAAACATAATATAAATAATATATAAATATAGTGACATATTAATGGCCACCATGAAATGTGTTAAGATAAGATTGAATAATCATCATTTCGTGAGGCAGAAAATCGCCAACCACAGAAATAGTATGTTCTTTAACCATTAGACGAAGGTGTGTGCAGTTGTAGCTCTAATCATTCTCATAAAAACATCCTAGTATATTTAATATACTGATTTTGTTTCAAAATAAAGGAATAAAAAGAGTTTAGGGGGTTGGAGAAGCAAAATAAAACATAATAACACAAGAGAAGACATTACCTTTAAATCGGGTAACTCTTTTAGATTTGAGCTCAAAGGCTTCCTTGGAAGGACTTATTCCCAAAGTGAGGATTGTAGGAGTAATAGAGGGATGTGGAGAGAAAAAATGGGCAGGGTTTTTCCGAGCAAAAGGTTTGAGAGGTGTGGGTAAGGTGGTAGAGGTTGGGGTCTTTTATAAGAGGATAAGAGGGGCACTCTTGGAAAGTTATAAAAGTTTACTTTATTATAAAATGCTTTTTGAATTTTAAAGGTCCCAAAATTATATATTTAGAGTATAAGGTGATAAGAGTTCGAAATAAACCCATAAAATAGGTTTTTGACAAGTTTAGGGCTTAGATTTTACATTATCTTTTCATTTTATTTAAATCGTTAAATAATGAGGTAATCGCTGCATCATCATGGTGTCATAAATAATTTAATTTATTTAATTTCTAAAAATTATAAAAAAAATATCATGATTTAGGAAATATTTGTATATTTATAATGAATATTTATAGTAAAAAATATTACTTTTATAATCCCATTTAAAAATTATTTTAGTAAAACAACACATGTTTGTGAAATTTTTATTTTAACATTAAATAAAAAGATATTAATGTCATTTTCCTACCAAAGTGGCTCCATGGGGTCCCCAAGTTGACCCATGGATTTTATCGGTCGGCCATGACACATAAAATAAGAGTATGACATGTGTCAGGTTCATTTCATATTATTAAAACATTATTTTTACCTCAAATTACACTAATTACCTCTAATCGCGATTAAAAACTTAAAAGTTACTATTCACCAAAAAATTATTTTAATCCCATTGAACTACATTTTATTTCTTATTGACAACCATGTATGTAGGATATTTTAAATTCAAAACACAGAGGTGGTAAAATTTCATTTAAACAAAAAAATGAGTTTTTTAAGTACCACTGAGTGGTTTCACTATTCATCAAAACTTGAAGTTTTTCAGAAAAATACCAAAAATTTACCCTAAACTATATTTGATATTCTGAATTCAAAAATGATGTCTATTTTAAAAAAATTCAAAACATATAAGTTTCATTAGTTAATTTAATAATTAATTCCCACTATCAGAGCGAATAGCGTGTTTTTATGAAACAATAAGTATCAAAAGGTTGATACCAGTTTAAGTCCATTTTCAAAGTGAAATTAATTCCAACGACCACTATTGGATTAAATCGTAAAAATATATTCTAATTTCACTTTAAAAACAATTCAAAATATAATCTAATCATATTAATATATTATATTAAAAAGAGGTTTTGAATTAAAATACAACATTTTTCACTATTCATTAAAAAAATGAACTTTATCGGAAAAATACAAAAAATTTACACAAAGTAAATTTGGATATCCTAATTCTAAAGAAGAATTTTATTTGGTCTAATAGAATATATAAGAGTGGCCAAAACTATATTTAATTACGGTTCACCATCAAAAGGCAATAAGTGGACCTTTAGTGAAAATTAGAGTATATATGCCTAAAATTGAATTCTTTTCGTATTTTAAGCCTTTATCCTTTATTGGATAAATGTAAAAACATTTAACAAACATATATAATCATATTTTAGTTATTTCTATTCATTCCCACCAATACAAAGGCTACGTGTTAACTACCATTTAAAATAATATTATTTTATTACTAGTGTGCAACGTAAGATTTCAAAGAAACTCTTTGTTGCGTATCGGGTATGCTATCGAACATAGCAACCCCTTTAAAGTAAAATTAATATTTAATTCGTAAATATGAAAATGTTTTATTCTTTATTTACCTGGGATGTTACATCCTTCCCCCTTTTGGGAATTGTGTCCTTGCAATTTTATTCACTTATCAAAATAAGTGGGGATATTTATCCCTCATAGCATTTTCAGATTCCCAAGTTGCCTCTTCAACCATATGGTTTTTCCACAAAAACTTTTCCTAGTGAATTACCTTATTTTGCAACACTTGCTCTCTTCAGTCAAGAATCTAGACTGGTTGTTCTTCATAAGAGAGATTCTCTTCCAACTGAACTACCTCTGGGCTCAAAACATGAGATGGATCTGGCATATACTTTCTCAACATCGAAACATGAAAAACATTGTGTACCTGAGATAAACTCGGAGGTAAAACCACTCGATAAGCAACTAATCCAACTTTATCTATAATTTCATATGGTCTAATGAACCTTGGACTCATATTTCCTTTCTTACCAAATCGCATCACACATTTCCATGGTGAAACTTTGAGAAAAACATGATCACCTACATCGAAAGATAGATCCTTCCTCCGGTTATCCACATAACCTTTCTGTCTGATCTGAGCTGTTCTCATGTGTTTCTGAATCAACAGAACTTTTTCTACCATCTCTTCTACCAATTTTGGTCCCATCAGCTTCTTTTCACCAACTTCATCCCAAAAAGATGGGGTTCGACACCGTTTACCATATAATGCCTCAAATAGAGCCATCTGTATACTGAAATGAAAACTGTTATTATATGAAAATTCAACCAAAGAAAGATTTTGGTCCCAAATTCCCTGATAATCCATAGAGAAAGCACGTAGCATATTCTCCAAGGTCTGAATTGTTCGTTCTGACTGCCCATCTTATTGCGGATGAAAAGCTGTACTAAAATTTAATTCAGTACCCAACAACTTTTGAAGGCCTTTCCAAAAGTTAGAAGTAAACCTGGGATCACGACCAGATACAATAGATAGGGGAACTCCATGAAACCTAACTATCTCTTTAATATACAATCTAGAAAGTTGATCTAGAGAGATAGTATCTCGAATAGGAAGGAAATGAGCAGATTTAGTCAAGCGATCAAGAATAACCCAGATTTCATTATTACCTCGAGATGTCTTTAGTAATCCCACAACAAAGTCCATGGATATATTTCCCATTTCCACTCTGGCACTGGTAAAGGCTGAAGCATCCCTTTCAGTAACTTCCACTATGCTTTAACCTGCTAACAAGTCAAACACTTCACAGTAAAATCAGCAATATCTCTTTCCATTCCATCCCACCAGTAATACTCCCACAGATCTCTGTATATCTTAGTACTGCCAGGATGAACTGAAAATGGGGAACTATGAGCCTCACATAACAACTCATTCTTCAACTGTGAATCACCAGGCACACATAATCTCTTCCCAAACCTCAAAACACAATCATTATCAATGTTAAATTCCGGAAACTTACCCTTCTGAACTAGCTCTACCTTTTTCTGCAACCCACTATATTTCTTCTGTGCTTGCTTAATTCTGTCTAATAGGGATGGTCTCACTGATACCTGAAACAAAACAGAAGAACTTCCTGCCCCAAAAAATTCTATGCCAAAGTTCATCAAATCAAAAACCAAAGGATCTTGTTCCAAATGTAGCATGGTTAATGAAGCCTTACTTTTTCGACTCAAATCATCAGCCACTTTATTTACTTTTCCCGGATGGTAATGAGTTGTACAATCATAATCCTTGATTAATTCTAGCCATATCCTCTGTCTCATGTTCAATTCTGTCTGAGGAATATATACTTTAAACTTTTGTGATCAGTATATATTTCACACTTTACTCCATAAAAATGATGCCTCCAAATTTTTAGAGAGAAAACAACAGCATCTAATTCCAAATCATGTGTAGCGTAATTTACCTCAAGAGTTTTCAACTGACGTGAATCATAAGCAATTACCTAATCATTTTGCATAAGGACACAACCAAGTCCCTTCAACGAAGCATCACTATAGATAACAAACTCACCATTCCTGGAAGGAAGTGCCAAAACTGGAGCATTCACCAATCTTCTTTTCAACTCCTGAAAACAATCATCACATTCTTTTGTCCAGATAAACTTAACACCCTTTCGAGTTAGCTTAGTCATTGGACTAGATAACTGTGAAAAATTTTCAACAACCTTCTGTAGTAACCTTCCAAACCAAGAAAACTACGGATCTCGGTTACATTTGTGGGTCTTGGCCATTATTCAACAACTTTTTTTAGTAGGATCAACAGTTATGCCATCTTTTGAAACAATGTGACCCAGGAAGGAAATTTTTTGTAACCAAAACTCACACTTGCTATATCTTCCATACTATTTATTTTCTTTTAAGGTTTTCAAGATAACACTTAAATGACTTTCATGCTCCTCTTTACTTTTAGAAAACACCAAAATATCATCGATGAAAACAACCACAAACTTATCCAAGAACTCATGGAAAATTATATTCATAAGGTCCATGAATACAGCAGGTGCATTGGTTAACCCAAAAGGCATAACTACAAATTCATAATGGCCATATCTTGTACGAAACACAGTCTTCGGAACATCTGCTTCTTTTACTTTCAACGGATGGTACCCCGACCTCAAGTCAATCTTCGAAAAATACTGAGCTCCCTAGAGCTGATCAAACAAATCATCAATATGAGGCAAAGGATACTTGTTATTAACAGTGATATTATTCAAGGCTCTATAATAAATGCAGAGTCTCAATGAACCATATTTCTTTTTAACAAACAAGACAAGAGCACCCCATGGTGATGTGCTTGATCGAATGAAACCTTTATCTAATAACTCCTGTAATTGCTTCTTTAACTATAAAAGTTCAACTTGAGCCATTCGATAAATGGGTTTTGAAATTGGCTTATAATCAGGAACTAAGTCAACAGTAAATTCAACTTCCCGATCATGAATAATACCAGGAAACTCATCAGGAAAAACATCAAGACACTCATTTACAACTAGTACATCATTAATCTGAAAAGTTCCCTTGTCTTCAACGATATGTGCAAGATAACATTAATTTCCATCTTTTACTAGTTTCTCAACTTCCTGATACGTTATCAAAAGCAAGGGTTCATTCTTGTACACAAAATGAAAATCTTTCTGAAACGAAACCATTTTAGCTCAGCAGTCAATCTTAGAATGATAAACAGAAGGCCAATCTATGCCTAAAATAACATCAAACTCTACTAGAGGAAAAACAATAAGGTTTGCAGGTAGATTCTTTCCACACACAAGGATATGAAGGTTCTTATAATTTCTTTTTGTCTCAAAGTTTCCTCTGGGTGTTTTTACCATAATTTCAGGATTCATATATTGAGATGGAATTTCTAATTTACTAGAAAACTTCTCAGAAATGAAAGAATGTGCAGACCCTAAATCAAACAACACATTGGCATAATCCGAACAAACAAACAGTGTACCTTATACTACTTCATTTGATGGCCCAACATCTGCTAAAGTAGTTACAAAGGATTTCACCACCCCTTTCTGCTGGTAGTCTTGCTGCTTTCCCCCAGTTGAGTTCTTCGTTAGACACTCATTTGCATAATGAACCATTTCATTACACTTAAAATATCTTACCGCTGACTTTTCATTTCCTGCTTGATCATCTTCCTTACATTTACGAGCAATATGACCAGACTTACCACACCGAAAGCACTTTCCAGACTTGGATAAACATTCTCCAGGATTCATTTTACCACACTTCTCACAGGATGGATATTTGGTTTTCTTACCTCCTTGCTTCTTTGATGAATTCTTCCCCTTTGCCTGCCAACTAGACCTCTTATTTTGTTGTTTGTCAAAGAACACCTGATCATCGGCAAACTCCATTTCCACCCTCTCCGCACATTGAACATGTTTTTCATAACTATTGAACTCACGAGAAGCTAAAGCCCTTCAATACTTTGGCTTTAGCCCTGAGTAAAAATTATTGATTTTACTATCAAGACCTCGTATGAAGTTTGGAGCATACCTTGCCAGTCGAGTGAACTTTGCTTCATAAGTAGCCACTCATTCATCCTCCTGCCTCAATTCTAGAAATTTTTTTCCATCCTAAGACGAACCACCTTAGGAAAATATTTCTCAAGAAACATACCTTTGAATTCTTCCCAGTGAAGATCACCAATCTGATCACTATCCCTGATATTTTTCATCATCGACCACTACTGATCTTCTTCACCTTCAAAACGGTAAACAACAAGACTAACCTTTTGATGTTCTGAACACCCCATGACATCAAAAATCTTCTCCAGTGCTTTAATCCACCCTTCATATAGAACAGGGTCAGATGATCCTCTGAATGATGGGGATATTGCCTCATGAAATGTTCCACCACTAAAATGTTCCTCTGTGGTTGATTTGGATGATCTCGTGCATGGATACCACCACCATTTATAGCCTGAGTCAACTGTGCCATCATTGTAACAAACTATTCTGTTCCAATTCTGACCATCTCAGGTTGCTGATTTGGAAGGTTGTCTTCCTCCTGATGTCGTCCCAACATAGCTTCCTTGTTTCCTCTACGAAAAACCATTCTGAACACATAAATATCATTAGGCGAAGTAAGATGGTAATATTTAAATGCTATATCATTTCAGTCATATCATAAATAAATTTATCATTTAAAAATTTTCTAACTCCTAAATTTGTCTAAACTGACCTCTGATACCAACTATAAGGCCCCAGCCTTAAAACTTACTTAATATTAAATTAAATGAATAATTCACATTGAGGATCTTTTCAGGTTTAGAGTTTTAGAGAATTAGGACATAATTATTACATCTCAAAAGATTACAAAGTAGAAACTTCTACTAAGCTTCCATAAAATAAAAACTCTTAAAAAGAAACATGCCTAGTTCCATGTTTTAGATAGCATGACTTTTCCTTGATCCCATCCTTGACCCTATTCCACATTAAGTCCTGTGAAAAACATTTCAAAAACTTGGGGTGAGCATAAAAAGCTCAGTAAGGGATACACAATGAATGAAAACTGTTAGTTTTTCAAAACAATAAGTAAACCATGTATACTTTATCAAAGTAATACCTTTCACCTTTATGAAGTAGTAAAAAAATCTTCACTGAATAAAAGATCATTACTTACCCTTTTGTAACAAAAATATTATCATAAAACCCATATAAAGAACACATAACATATAAAGTTAACTTGGGACATAAACATACTTATGTGGAATAACCATCCGGTCGACTTCCACACATATCACTTAATGGAATATCCATACGACCGACTTCCATACCCAATTCATTGGAGGTTATAATGTAACCACCCATCCTGGTATTCACGGCACCACCCGTCATATGGTTTATCACGTAACCACCCTTCAAATGTCCAAGTACCATTATAAAATCATAAGGCATAAAACAAATATAATGGAAAGAAAACATTTCCACATTTCGATCACAATATATCACTTAAATATATTGACATAACAAGTTCATCATAAAAACCATTTTCAATACCAAAATACATAAAAGAGTATATGGTATTTATTTCATTTTAAAAACATTGCGGCTTGTTGAGGAATCCAAAGACCAAATAATACTCGCGGCAACGGAAAAAGTCGTTGTCACTATGTACGTTAAGATAAACATTCCTTTTTGTCTTTTAGTAAAATGCTTCATAGAAAAAGATTCCCTTTGAATGAAATGAAAAGTCAAAGGTTTTTTATATAGCGTATAAAATAAAGTCTTGTATTAGAAGAAAACCTGCCTCAATGAAAGGAGATTGAGACGAAGTCCCTTACCTCGTGTCCGATGTGACTCGATTGCTCATTAATCTCCCGAATAATAAACTAGTGTTAATTTATACTTTCTTAAGAACCTTTTTCAAGATTACTATTCCTTTTATATCAATTTTTTCTATGTTATAAACATTATGTAATCATTTAAGTTAATAATGTTCATTTTGTCGATATCTGGTTCATAAGTCAAAAACAGACTTCTTACGATTACATATTGTTTATGTGGTCAAAGATTCATTATATCAAGAATTATATTCATGATTTTGATATCATATATATCATTTATATCCAACATATACATGTATTTATAATAGTACATAACATTTAGAGGTAAGAAATGAAATGCACCGTTCATGGAGACGGTAAGCCGTACGTACGCATGAACACTACTTTCATTTCTAATTCGTATTTAATGGAGTGAAATCATAATGATATAATGGTATATTATAATTCCAGTATAACATAATATAAAATATTATTAACTCCATCCTTTATACGTTCCACATATGGCATTAATGAATCAAATCACTTTGAGGGGGCGGTAGTCCGCACTTCCTAAAATGAAATTATCGTGTTTTACCCATAATGAAAACCATAAATGTATGCCATAAATGAAAAATACAGAAGCATAAGGAAAACATAAACATAATATAAATCATATATAAATAGAGTTACATATTAATGGCCACCATGAAAGGTGTTAAAAGAAGATTGAACAATCATCGTTTTGTGAGGCAGAAAATCGCCAACCACAGAAACAATATGTTCTTTAACCATTAGACAAAGGTGTGTGTAGGTTTATCTATAATCCTTATCATAACAACATCCTAGTATATTTAAGATACTTGTGTTGTTACAAAAGAAAGGAACAAAAAGATTTTAGGGGGTTGGAGAAGCAAAATAAAACATAAGAACACAAGAGAAGACACTACCTTTAAATCGGGTAACTGTTTTTGATTTGAGCTCAAAGGCTTACTTGGAAAGACTTATGCCCAAAGTGAGGCTTCAAGGAGTAATAGAGGGATTTGGAGAGACCAAATGGGCACTAGTTGGCCGAGCCAAAGGCTTGAGAGGTGTGGGTAAGGTGGTAGAGGTGGGGGCCTTTTATAAGAAGTGAGGAGGGGAACTCTTGGAAAGTTATAAAAGTTTACTTTATTATACAATGATTTTCGGATTTTAAAGGTCCCAAAATTATATATTTCGAGGATAAGGTGATAAGAGTTCGAAATAAACCAATCCAATAGGTTTTTGACAAGTTTAGGTCTTATATTGTACATTATCTTTTCATTTTATTTAAATCGTTAAATAATGAGGTAATCACTGCATCATCATGGTGTCATAAATAATTTAATTTATTTAATTTCTAAAAATTATAAAAAAACTATCATGATGTAGGAAATTGTTTTATCTTTCTAATGAATATTTATAGTAAAAATTATGACTCGTATAACCCCATTTAATTTTTTTTAGTAAAACAACACACGTTTGTGATATTTTTATTTTAACATTAAATAAAAATATATTAATGTCATTTTCCTACCAAAGTGGCTCCATGGGGTCCCCAAGTTGACCCATGGATTTTATTGGTCGGCCATGACACATAAAATAAGATTAGGACATGTTTCATGTTCATTTCATATTATTAAAACATTATTTTTTACCTTAAATTACACTAATTACCTCTAATCGCGATTAAAAACATAAAAGTTACTATTCACCAAAAATTATTTTAATCCCATTGAACCATATTTTACTTCTTAATGACAACCATATATATCGGATTTTTGAAATTCAAAACACAGAGGTGGTAAAATTTCATTTAAACGAAAAAATGAGTTTTTTAAGTACCACTTAGTGGTTTCACTATTCATCAAAAATTGAAGTTTTTCAGAAAAATACCAAAAATTCACCCTAAGCTATATTTGATATTCCGAATTCAAAAATTATGTCTATTAAACAAAATTAAAATCATATAAGTTGCATTAATTAATTTAATAATTAATTCCCACTGTCAGAGAAAATGGCGTGTTTTTATGAAACAATAAGTATCAAAAGATTGACACTAGTTTAAGTCCAATTTCAATGTGAAATTAATTCCAATGACCAATATTGGATTAAATGGTAAAAAAATATTCTAATTTCACTTTAAAACCAATTCAAAATATAATCTAATCATATTAATAAATTATATTAAAAAGAGGTTTTGAATTAAAATACAACATTTTTCACTATTCATTAAAAAAACGAACTTTATCCGAAAAATAGCAAAAAATTACACAAAGTAAATTTTGATGTCCCGATTCTAAAGAAGAATTTTATTCGGTCCAATAGAATGTATAAGAGTGACCAAAACTATATTTAATGACGGTTCACCATCAAAAGGCGATAAGTGGACCTTTAGTGAAAATTAGAGTATATATGCCTAAAATTGATTTCTTTTCATATTTTAAGCCTTTATCCTTTATTGGATAAATGTAAAAACATTTAACAAACATATATAATAATATTTTAGTTATTTATATTCATTCCCGCCAATACAATGGCTACGTGTTAACTACCATTTAAAATAATATTATTTTATTACTAGTGTGCAGCGTAAGATTTCAAAGAAACTCTTTGTTGGGTATCGGGTACGCTATCGAACATACAAACCACTTTAAAGTAAAATTAATATTTAATTCATAAATATGAAAATGTTTTATTCTTTATTTACCTGAGATGTTACATGGGTACCCATAGAAAATGGGGGCACACACAATGTTAGGCCACACAGATTGTGAAACCATGCACCAACCATGTGATATGGATCTATTAGAAAATTCAGACCATCCAAATAGTTTATACTAACTGTGTGGCCTCCCCATACAGTTTACTCTAACCATGCTATAAGACCACTTTCCCAAATTGTTGGGTTATGGGCTCTGAACGAGCCTCAGACACCCCTGAGACCTCCTTGAACCCATTAGGCATCCAATTTTGGTCCATAAATGTGAATTAGACCAAAATATTGAGGATCATACCTAAGCTAAAAATTGGATTCTTATAGGTGAAAACTCTCTCACTATTGATTCAAACTCCCATTCCTCATGAGAATTTGATCTATTTCACCATAATACTCTACCCAATGGAATAAGCATAACAAAAGAGAATTCTCCGGAGATTTTATGATCACCACTACATTATCTATAAAACAAATCTATAGATATAAATCAATTTCAGCACAACTCAAAATAGAAGAGGGGTCAATTCAATACATCCAAATTTGAGTTATGTGGAAACAATCATGAATACCTTTCATATGTGCTGGTAACTCCAAATGTTTTGAAAAAAACCTTGCCATTCTTGGAACTAAAATTGTCAAATATAAATTAGAGCTATATTTCCATATTTTCCAAACTTACAAGGAACCAACTGAGATGATACCTTTAAGAAAACCTGGACACCAATAGAAAACACTGAAGGATAATTTCGACAATCCACATAAGGTTTCTGATTACTCTAAAATATAAATATATTCCTATATATATCTTTAATAAATTTGAAATTATCCTAGATGATTATAAATCCAACAAGTGAGGCCTCTTCCACCTTGGACTAATAAAAAGGTGACCAACATTGGTGATCATGGAAATCCTTGAAGGTTTCAATTCAGATCGACGATAGATAGAGGTTGTTATACACAAAATCAACCTTTTCCCATATGGATGTCCCATGATCCACATAAATAAATGAAACCAATACATGAAATATCTTCTCGGGTCTTATTAGTATGTTTTAATTCTCTAGGATTTTTTGAATTATTTTTTTCTAAAAAAATTTAATCTTGTTGATATTTAATTCATCACGTAACACTGAGAATAGTTTATTATATTAATGTAGTAATTTTGGATTCTATTATACATAAAACCAAGTTAATCATGCACTAAAAGAAACATAATGTTTAGCTTTCTCTACATAGAACTCTGAGGTTATCATATGTCACAAGAAAAGCTGTCCTTCACTGATGGATTGCATAACACGCAATACTAAGTATTATAGAATAACAATATATTAAAAAAATATTATTAATTAATATAAATAGATATAACATACAATTTAATTTTTTTTGTTAGGAATATTATTAACAATCATTTGAAAATACACGGTTGAATTCATTTGTTAAAAATTAATTAGAAATGAATATAAGAACCAATTGAATATAATGTGAATGTTTTTAAAAAAAAATACTTGTATGCACATAAATTTAATTTAAATTATTAATAGTGAATGATATTAAAGAAATAAATATTTTATATATTAAATAAAATATTTTTTATATTCTTATATTTTTTTGATAGGTATATGATAGAAACCAACCCAATATTAAAAATAAAAATATATATTTATAAAAATCACTTTTTTACCTTTTAATGGTAAACATATTTTCAATATTTATTTTTTAACTTATATAAATTTTATGTGTAAAAATAGAATTCATTTTTTAAATAGAAAAAAATTAGAATATGGTGAATTTTTGGTATTAATATGTGATTTACCATTTTTTGAGGAATCATAAAATATAATGAATTTTATTTCCAAATTCAATTTTCATATAATTTATTTTTAAGGATAAATTATATTTATAATTTTATTAAAATTAAAATTATATCAATTATAAATCAATTAATACAATTTAGTTCATTGGGATCAATTTCTCAATGAAATTAGAAATAAATCTTAGAAAATCTTAGAACATTTGTACATTAAAAACTGCATTGTCATCCCATCTACAGGATTAATTTGAAATTAAATTCTTCAAATTGTGTCATAGAAATTTTCAAAAATAGATTTGATATTTGGAACCATCATAATTTTAAATGTCTAATAAGTTCATCCTATTTTTTAAGAAAAAATATTTTTGAATGTAATTAACATTAATTATCACAAGTTAGAATAAAAATAGCTTTACAAGGGACTCAACCATA
Source organism: Viscum album (assembly GCA_963277665.1). Lineage (NCBI taxonomy): Eukaryota > Viridiplantae > Streptophyta > Magnoliopsida > Santalales > Viscaceae > Viscum > Viscum album. The sequence goes on along the minus strand of OY728123.1, from coordinate 908,127,464 downwards.
AACATTATAGAAAAACTAACCAAAAAAGTTTTAAATATTCCATTGGATTCCAATATTTAGACTATATATATCCATGAATTTATGTTTATGAGTTATTGGGAAAATATTCAATATAATGTCTCTATTTCATAAATTAAGTAAGGAAAAAAGGAAACAAAGAAACTTTCCTTACCTTTAACAATTATAAAACATTGAGATATAGAAAAAACAACATATATTTAGTTATACATAAAAATTTGAAAGTTAAATGATTTATTTTTGTCATAATGATTTATCAGTACTTTTTAAAGATGAATTACTTACATAATATGACTAACAAACACTAATACATGTATTATTTATTTAATAATTATATAAAATAAAAGATGCTAAAATATTAAAAGTAAATGAAATATTTTGAATATTTTTACATTTATTTTATATTAATACATAATGTCACACATATTTTATATTAATAGATTTTCGTTCGCATAATTTTACTACTTCTAAAAATAAAAAAAATAATGTAAAAATTAAAATTAAGTTTCTTTTACAAAAATTATATTTTATTAAATGTTTTAAAATTAATAAAAATATTACCTTAGGAAATATGATTAATATGTGGTAATAAATGTAAAATATGTTCTATTACTATAGAAAATTATCTTTTTTAATACAAATATATACCCCTAAATAGTAAAAATATTGTTAGCACAGTTCGGGTTAATGTAGTGTTTTTTCACATTACATGCAATTGTTTTAAAATTAATTTTCAACACAAATGATAATTTTAAAATTTTATATAATATTTATAATTTATTGGTCATATATTACCTAAATAACCACACCTTAATTTATTATTAATGATACAATTACATAGGATAGAACACTAGTTACCTAAATGAAAAACCAAAAAGAAAAATATAAGGAAACATAAAGACAAGGGAACAAAATTATTAAAAATAACTTCTTTTCTTAGGAGATTTCGTTCAAATATACTTTCATATTAATAAATTATTTTTACATTTTGGAATCACATGAGTTAAGGGAATCATCTTAGTGGTGCTTACCTTTTTGTATTTACAAGAATGTCACTATTCATCTGCTATTAAAATACATTCTTTCTTCCCCTTCCTCACACATCTCAAGCCACTTTTCCTAATCAAACCACTAAAAAAATAGTGTCACAAAAAACCATCCATTAATCATATAAGCCTCAATTTGGGAATAAATCAATCTAAGGAATAACTTTGGTACAACCCAGGAGGAGTTACCCATAGAATAGGTAACATCCTTCCTCAAGCATGTTTATTTTATTTTTCTTGTACACCTTCTTAAATATTTTCATTACATAATTATTTAAAATTCTATGTATCCTCAGTATACTGAGTTTATTTTATTATATGGGTTCTAACTGAACATATAAACTCATCCATATAATGGGTAATGAAATTACCGTACTTATGTACGACTCTCAACCGCCTCAAAAAACAATGTTATTTATTTTTCCTTTACCACCTATCATGGTTGCGGATTAAGATGAAAAATATGTTTTAATATGATATATATGATATTTATGATGTCTTTAATATTCATTTATTATCTTTTCAAATATATCTTCATGATTTCATCTTTTTGTAAATACGATAACTTTAGTTGTTGAATAGTGGACTACCGCCTCCTCAAAGGGATGTGATTCATTTACACTATATATAGAATGTATTAGGGATTGGAATTGTGAAATTATTCTCTAGAAATATGACTTAATAATTATAATTAAATTATATTATATATTTATATACTTATTTATAATTTAATTACCTTCTTTGAATATGATAATAAAATTGAAACAAAGTTCATGCATACGTACATCCTACCATCTCCTTGAACTGTGTATTCCATTTCATATTTATATATTATATAGATTATTATAAAAAATTTATATATGATGAATATATTTGATATTTATATCATTATATAAAATATTTAAATAAAAAAATCATTATCTATGTATTAGGATCAATAATAGAAAGCCAAAACATATAGAAAAAGCAAAGAAGAAATTACCCGAAACAAAATATTGACATGTAATTTTTAGTAAATGTGTAATTAAAATTCATAATAAAATTCATTATAGTATTAATTAGTATAATATTATTATTTTTTTGATTTATAAAATACTTATATTTTTTAATCATGAGGTTTTACCATTTACAAAGAATATCAATACTTAAGGTAAGGGAATTTTATATCACTTTTTATTTATGTGAGATACATGCCATATTCACCACTCAATTATTTTGTGTGGTGTATATACTGAACATGAATGTATTACGTGATTCTTATAAAAAAATTATTTTTATTTACATATCCATTTTATGATATTTATTTTATGGGATTTATAACTAAAAAGATACGAAATCAGTAAAATTATTTTGTCCTAATCAGCCTTCTTTGAGTTACAATCCATGTTATGCAACAATATTATTCTATGGGGTGTATATACATACTATATATGAGTTATATCATAAATATAATTACATTAATGATAATTTTAGCTATATTTCATTTATTATTATTATAAGGGGAGTATGATTCATAGTTACCCATTGTTAAGAGTTATTGAAAAAATATCATTGTTTATCGAGAATGTTTATGATTATGCTTCCATTGAAGAAATACTTTGATCCATATCTTAATAAATCTCATGATTTTTTTCACCTATGTTTATTCCTAATATATTCATGTATTGGTTCTATTATTCCACTATTTGGTACATAACTTAATTAATTTTTTTAAGAAAACCCAAATTTACCTCTCTTTGGTCGGAAATATGTGTTCCTTCAAAATCACGATTTTTAAAAAATATTTTAAAAAGATTCTACTATAATACTATCATCCTAAAAATAAAATTTCCCCTATTTTATATTTTAAACAAAATAGTTTCTAAAAAGGATTCTTCTTGTCATTTTTCGGTCGATGCACTTTTCTACGATGCAAAAATTATCTTCGGCATGTATAGATTTACCACCCATCATGACTATTGTTCCCTTGAACCATTCTTTATAACATTAAAAATATATTTTTTTAAAATATTTTTTCCGAAATATTATGTAAATTATATTTTTAATGTGGATTTCAATGAAAAATGTTTTCAAAACATTTATATGTATAAAAACCATTTTAAATGATTTTTAAATCTTCTTATATCAGTTTTCAAAAATGTTATTTCCAAAGAAAAGGATTTAAATTATTTCAAATATTCTTTTATAATTTTTTGAATTATATTTAGATATAAAGGTTTTGAATATTTTGTCAAGATTCTTTTATATGTTTTCATGTACAAGGGGTTTTTAAAACGTATTTACGAATTAATTGTATATTTTCAAGGTATTTTAAAATATAAAGGTTTTCAATATCCATTATGTTTTAGAAATAGTTATCTAATGAAGAAAAGTTATTTTCCTCAAAAAAAAAATTTAAATAAAATTTCAAATAAGTACTTATAATAAAGGATGTTTAAATGTTTTCATGAAAATGATTTTTAATGCAAGGTTATTTTATTTAATATAAACTATATGTGAATAATTAATATCCTTCTCCATATAATATGGAATCCATTGATAATGTTTAATATTTATTGGGGATATGAAATAATAAAACCAGTCATATTCTATTTTTTGTGGCATGATGTTTATGATGACTATTTGTCTTCCATGGGTTATATGTTTATGAGACCTAATTCTTTTCATGGGTTTATATTGGAATATTTATCTTGTCACTTTTATACATGATATGATAAGATTAAAAGTTTATTAAACATTTTAAATTTCATGGGGTATGATATAAGTGTTTATTATCATATGGAAAGTGAATATATTATTTTATTATGATAATGGTGGGACTAATATATCTCTCTAATTAAATAGGTAAACATTTTTATCTCATGGGATAATGATAGAAATCAAGATGATGGACTTGATCCACTATGGATGATAGGGAAACTCGATCCACAATGGGAAGATTGTAAAACACGATTCTCTATTGGATGTTGGGGAAACCCGATACAATAAGGGAAGATTAAAAAACCCGGTCCCTTATAAGGAATGGACTATGGATGTGGATAATGGTGTGTCCTGCATCGTAGGTTTAATCCCAATGTAGTTACCTATTATGTTATTCATAAAATTCTTTGAATTATAGGAAATTATGTAACATGTTTTTATCTGACACAAGTTCTATATATTATGCCTTTGATATGATTATGTGGTTCATGTTATTCATTAAATTATGATTCTTGTCTTATAAAGTATCAATATTTATGACATGTCTCATGATAGTGATATTTTTATGTAGGGTATGATATTTAAATGTTATTCTCATGTTTTCATACCCTTATGTTCATGTTAATAATATATTTTCACTTTAATTACCCTTCCTAATTATTTGATCTCACCCCATTCTTATGTTTCCTTTCCCCATGTTACGAATAAAAGTTTTAAGTAGGATTTATAAAGGGGAAGATATTTAAAGGAGATGTTAAAGATATTTCAACAAACTAGAAGAATATGTTCCATGTTTCCAAATATAGTAAACTATTATGTTTCTTAGGTGGGTACTTCTGTAATATGAATAATATTCATAAAAAATGAGGTAATATCCAAGTAAGTTATTCCTGCATCGTGATAGTTGGTATCAAATTAATGGTTTATCAAACCATTGGAAACAAGGATGAGATAAATTTAGTGATAAACCTAGGTATATTTCTATGTATATGTCTATGAGTGTCTCTAAGTATAATTATAAGGATGAGTTAATGTTTAGAAAAATGTATGGAAATTTTTGAAATATATTGAGTGATTGGTTTCCTAGAAATGCATCCTTGTTTGGATACTACCTACAAATGTGGTTCTAGCACAGATATAACTAAGAGTTACAAATCTAATAAGATGCATTGGGATTGACTCAAGAATAACCTATTACTTAGTAATAGTTCATACTACACAACTTTTTTGACACTCCCTACTGATATACAACTGGAATTCCCAAACTATTTACGAACTGTCATGAAGGATTTAAATAGAATATGATTATGAATAACCTAGGATAAACCTAAGGTGTAATATATTAAATAAGTAGGTGTCATTATTTACAAATCATATAAGTAATTTTTCAGGATTATGTGGTTATCTTATATGATAAGTGTCTCTCACCATTTGATTTCCAGTTTTATTCAATAGTGAGAACAAGAAGAAACTAGGTTAACATTGAATGTTTCCAATGTGGAAATAATGGGAAAGATGAAAATCGATTTACTAAGTGGAAGTCTCATGAAGGGAAGAAGGAATGTCTAAAATTATTAGTTATACTGCTGATGATAAAGTGACCAAAAATGAGATGTGGACGTTAAGGGGTGTTCTTCCATTATTACATACATTAAATGTAAGAAGAATGATTATATTGAGGCTGAGGAACACTAAAACACTATTCATATTTTATATTTATGTAAATAGGTATTAAGGGTTAAGATGATGAATCCATAAAAATGGTTTAAGAATATGTTTTGATTATTGACGTGTATATGGGTTTAAATTCAAATATTATGTTATTTGAATCATGAAATATGTCAGTATTCCTAGAATAAGTTTTTATTGAGTATTTAAAAGGATATGTTTAATGGTTATAAAGTAATGAAATGTAATTAAATGGAAATGTGATATTTTGAAACAAGAGATGGTAACCCTAATTTCTTTAAGGTGTTGAGACAATTTTGTTTAACTTAGATAAAGATATGATTTATTTGGATAAAGTGAATTAGATAATATGAATCACTTTAGAACCAATTGAGGATTTGTTAATAATGTAATATATAACGTAATGGATTATGTTTAAAACTTCATTGATTTATTCAATATATCTAGTAATCTTTGGAATTGGGAATCATGCATGTTATCAAAAAGGATTTATAGTAATTTAGGATATTATAATATTTTAAGAGAATATAAGATGAGGGTTTAAATATGTTTGGAATGTAACAACAAAGAGATACATTGTGATATATTATGGATAAATGTTAATATGGTTTCATGAAAATATTTTTAAAATTTTAAATTATTATCTTTATTAAGGGTCATAAGGTTTTTCATTTATGGAATGTTTATGTGAAAATTCAGAAAAAGTTTGTGAGATTAAAGTATTATCTCTCCGCATGAGGATTTATTAATATTGGATAACCTTTTCTAACAACTTTTTTTTGCGTTAACTGAAGACAAATGAGATGACTTATCCTAGATCTCATGATCTATCAGTACTTAAAGAATGATAAATTCACCATTATTTCATAGAGTAAGAGATGAAATAGAAATCAAGAAATGAAAAAAAGTTGATATTTTTTACATAAAAAGGAATAAAATAAAGAAATCATATCTTCTTTTAAGTATTCTTCTATTATATGAAAAAGGACGTCCAAACCAAAATTTTTATTCTATTACCTTCTTTTCTGATGAATCAAATTACCCCTTAGATCATCACAGATTTATGTCTTTGTGATTGTTACATTTCTCATAACCAGGTTCTATATCACTCTCCATTAGATCTTGATAGTAACATTACTCTTCTGTGTCTACATTTTCACTTCCCAACTATGTTCTCCTATGTTGAAAACTAGCTATGACTTCCTTTGGGTGATTTTTATGTTTTTGTCTTTCCCTTTTTAAAATAATTTGTTTATTCATTTTTATGATGTAGATTTCTATGATTGGAATATTCATGTAGTAACCCTTTGATAAGCCAAATTAATTTATATTGAAAATTTCATATTGGGGGGGGGGGTTAAAATTTAACACACTAAGATTTTACGAATTAGTTTTTCGAATTAATTTTATCTTTTTTATAGTCAACATTTAATAAAACACAAAAAATGTATTTTTATATTAAAGAACAATGTTTTTATTGCATTATACACAATACCAAGTTGATTTTTTACTACAATGAACATAAAATTTTCCTTTCTATACATGGAACATGAAGGTTAGCTTATGTTACACACATGAATGATACTCCTCGATGGCTTACATAACTTGCAAGACCGAGTTTTACCGAACAATAATATATTATTAAAAACATTTTTTTATATATCAAAATATAAAATATTTTTTTTTTATTTTTTATTTATAATATTAAATTTTATATGAAAATACATGGTTTAATTCATTGGTTATAAATTAATTTGAGATTAATATAAGATCTAGTTGAATATTAAGGGTATGTTTTTATAAAAAATACTTTTATTCACGAAAAAGGAATGTTAATTACTATTGATGAATTATATTAATGATATATATATTTAATATATTAAATAAAACATTTTTTTACATTCATTGAATATATTTGAAAGGCATAATATATGAACAACTCCAATATTACATAAAAAACCTATATTTTTATAATAACAGTTTTACCACCTTTTAATAGATAACCTTCGTTAAATCAAAATTATAGAACTTTTATAAAGTATATATGTCAAAAGAAACATAATTTTTGGAATTGAAACATACTAATTAGGTTAGGTTTATTTTTTTTATTTTCATGTGAAGTTCCATTTTTTGATAAATAGTGAAAAATACAAAATTTTTATTCAAAACTTCTTTTTCGACTAATTTATTTATAAGGATTAATTATTTTTATAATTTGTTAAAAGTATAGTTATATAAATTATATGTCAATTATTCCAATTTATGTCATTGGGATCAATTTAACTTTGAAAATATATATAAAAATAAAGAAAAATTTTGAACATTTTTTCTTTAAAAACATGCATTGTCAACCCGCTTACATGATTAATTTTAAATTATATTTTTCCACTTCTCTAATAGTAATCTAAAAAAATAGATTCCATATTTTAAATCATAATAATTTATAATTTACAATAAGTTTAATTAAAATTTGAACACAAATATCAGTGAATGTAATTAAAATTAATTATAATTATTAATAGGAAAATTATCTTAAGAAGGGACTAAACCTCAAACTTAAGGGACAAAATGAAATAAAAACTTGTTCAAAGGCCATTGGATTCCCATATCTTGAATTTATATATTAATGGTTATAATTTTATATGTTTTTTTGGATATTATGTAGTAAAAGTTTCCGATTTCATAAGATAGGTATTGAAAAACACAAAAAGGGAACTTTCCTTAAATTTAACATTTATATAACTTTCAGATATGGAAAACCCTACATGTTTTTGGTTATAAAAATCAATTTTAAATATAAATAAGTTATTATTATAATAATTATTTATCATTATTTATTAGTGATGAATTACTTATATAATATTATTAACAAATACTAACACATGGATTATTTTTTTAATAACTAAATAAATTAAAAGATGAAAAAAACTGTAAATGTAATTTGAATTTAAAGAATTATCATGTCCTATTATTTAATATAAGAAAATATCATATTACACAGATGTGTAATTAATATACTTCAAATCCGATATTTATTTTATTTTTGAAAAATAAAATTAAGTAAATAATGTCAAAATAAAAAGTAATGATATTTTATAATAAATTATATTTTATTAAAAGATTTAAAATTAATAAAATTACTACCTTACTAAAGTGATTTTAGGTGTTAATAAATGTTAAATATGTTATTCTAATAGACCAATTTATATTTAATAATAAACATATAGAACACTAAATAGTGAAAACATTGCTAGCATAATTATGGATAAAGTAATGTTTTTTTTCATTACATGCAATATTTTTAAGATTAATTTTAAACACATATGCGATTATTATTTTTTAAATTATATGTAAAAATTATAATTAAGTGGTAATATATTTTATAATAAATAAAACCTTAATTTATTATTAATGATTTAATTACATAGGCAGGATAACTAGTTACCAAACATAAAAACCAAAACAAAAAATAAAAGGAAACATAAATTCTAAAGAAAGAAATGTAAAACTTACATTATTCTTGTGTTGTGGAGATTTTATTGACAATAATCTAAAATTAATAACTTTGTTTTCAATTTTTTATGCACAAGTAGTAAGGGAGACCTCCAATTAGTGCCTACCTTTTGGTATTTACAAGAATGCCACTCCTCCTCTAGAATAAAAAGGCATTCAATTGTTCCCTTCCTCATAGCTCTCATGACACTTTGTCTCTCCCAGATTCTAAAACAATATTATCAAAACATCCCTACATTAATCCTAGAATCACCCATTTTCCATAAATACAACCACATAATTCCTTTGATTTAAACTAAAAGAAGTTATCCAAAGAAGAAGTAACATCCTTCCTCAAGATCCATTGTTTTATTTTAATTATACACCCCCTAAAATACTTTAATTCAATGATTATATTATAATAACAGTACTCTAAATATCCTAAAATATTTTTATTCTAACGATTATACCTACACATCCACACACTTCCACATAATTTTTGACGAACTTACAGTTCTTGTGTATGAAAAACTAGTGTATCATGAATCGATGTTACTCATTTTTTCCTTTAACACCTCTCATTGTAGGGAATTATGAATGAAACTATATTTTAATATGATATATATGATATTTATCATGTATTTATTCTTCTATAAATATTATATAAAATATACCTTCATGCTTTCCATTTTAAAAAAAATGATAACTTCATTTGTGAAAGTGTGGACAACTACCTCCTCAAAGTGATGTGATTCATTCACACTCTACATGTAATGTATTAAGGATGGTTTTAGAGAAAATATTTAATGTATATTAAAAATTAATTTTAATTTAAATATATTATGTATATATAAATACATTAAGGTGATTTAAATTCTTTCTTTCAATATGACAATGAAATGAAAACAACGTCCACGGGTACATACAGCCTACCATCCGCATGAACAGTGTATTCCATTTCACAATTATATATTCTATATATAATTATAAATACATATATAAAAATTAAATAATATATTTTCATCATTTTTTATAGTATGAAATTTTTTAAATCATGATATAATTAAGAGGATCATGAACGACAATCCAAAACATAAATGAAAAACAAAGAAGATATTACCCCAAACGTAACATTAAGATAGAATTATCAATAAATGGTTAATTTAAAGTCATAATAAAATAATATATGGTATTAATTATTATAATATTGTTCCTTTTATGATTTATAATAAACTATATTTTTTTGTAAAAGTGTTTTTAATCTGTAAAAAGGAATTGAATACTTAAGGTAAGGGAATTTCATCTCATGCTTTGTTTTCATAACATACATGCCATATTCACCACTCAATTATTTGGTGTGGTGTATATATTTACCATGAATGTATTTTAATAATATTATAAATTAATTAATTTTTATTTAAATATCAATTTCAGCATCTTTCCTTCATGGGATTTACAGTTCAAATATTATCAAATCGTTAAAGTATGTTTTTCTCAATTATCCTTATTTAAGATACATGCCATGTTATGCACCTATATTATTATATGGGGTGTATATAATTCCCATTGAAATTTTATATCATAAATCATATTAAATTAATTATATTTTATAATTCCTTTATTTCAACAACTTATATGGAGAGTATGATTCAAATTTACCAATTGTTAAGAGTTATTGAAACAATATCATCATTTATCAAGATTGTTTCTGATTATGCTTCCAGTGAATAAATATTATGATCCATATAATAATAACTCCCATGAGTTTTATTCTTATATATTTAGTCATTAAATATTAATTCATTGGAATAATTTTTCCACTCTTTGGTACATAAGATAATAAATAAAGAGTTTTTAAGAAATCCTGACTTTACCTCTCTCTTTGGTCAGAAATATGTGCTCATGAAAAACCATGTTTTTAAAAAAGGTTTCCAAAAATATTATAATAATATTTAATTATCATTAAAATAAATTTTTATCTATTTTTTACCTTTTAATGAAATTTTTTTGAAAATGGAATCTTCTTGTCATTTTCTAGTTGAGGGACTTTTATATGGTGAAAAATAAATGTTTGGCATGTACAAATTTGCCTTCCATCAAGACTGTCATTCCCTTGATTCTTACTTTGCAATATTAAAAGGTTTGTAAATGATTTTATTTACTAATATTATGTAAATTAATTTTTTATTATTTATTTTCAATGAAAATATTTTCTAAAAAATTGTTTTTATTTAAAAAGTATTCAAAATAAATTTAAAAGAATATTTTTTATGTTTTCAAAATATTGTTTTCTATGAAAAGGATTTAAAATATTTTAATTATTATTTTTTAATTTTAAAAATTATTTTAAATTTAAACCGTTATCAATATTTTGTTTCCAAATTAATTTATAATTTTTCATGGATAAAGGGTTATATTTTTTTTTCAGGCTTTCATTAAAAGTTTTCATAGTATTTTCAATGAAAATTGGATTCAAAACCTATTATGTTTTAGATTGAGAATTTCAATGTGGAAAATATATTTTCCTCAAGAAATGTTTTAAATGAAATATCAAGTAATTATTTATAAAAACAATTTTTGAAATTGTTTTTTTAAAGGTATTTTCAATTACAATTTATTTTACTTAAGATACACTCTTAATAAACTTTTAAAATACTTCTCCATAAAAGATGGAATCCTTTGATACCATTTAAGATTTATTTGGGTCATGATACAATAATATCAGTCATATTATCTTTTTATGGAATGAGGTTTATGAAACCCAATTTGTTTCCAAAGGTTATATTCTTATGAAAACAAATTCCTTCCATGGGTTATGATTTGATTATTAAACATGCCAATTTCCCACAGGTTATGATACTATTACATGTTTATGATACCCATTTAATTTCATGGTTTATGATATGATTGTTTTTGCTATTTTGGAACACTTATGTATGAGTTATTTATGATATGGGTGGGATATATATCTCCCTCCAATTCATTGGGTAATGATTTATATATCATGAGATAATGATGGGAATCAAGTCGATAGACATGATCAAGTATTAAAGATGGGAACAAATGATCCTCTTTGAGAATATGGAAAAACATAATCTAGTGTGGGAATATACAAAAATATAATAAACTATGGGATGATAGGGAAATATGTCTACTAATGGAAGATGGGAATACTTGATCCTCTATTTGAAGATGGAGAAACTCAATACCTTAATTGAAAATGACTGTGAATGAGGATGGTGGTGTGCCCCTCCAAGTAGGTGTAGTACGCATGGAGTTCTATGTTATGTTTTTGGAAATGAGCCTTCACTTATTGGGAATGATGTTACATGTTTATGTATCTACCAAAATAATTACTCCTTACTCCTTTGATATGATCACCTGGTTCATTTTCTTGATTACCTTATGATTCATGTCTTATAATGTTCCTATTATTATTACATTTCTCATGATTATGAACTTTTTAAATATGGAATGATCATTAAATGTTATGCTCATGTTCTCATATGATTATCTTCATTTCATTATTACATATTTCCTTTATTTACACTTACTGAGAATTCAAACTCACCCTTTACTTATGTTTCATCTCCCTATGTTATGAATAATTGTTTTAAGTAGGAGTAATAATGGGGAATATTTTTAAGGGAGATATTGAAGATCATTCACTAAACTATAAGAAGATGTTACATATATTGAAATACACTAAAATATTACATTTATTGGGCATGTAATTTGGTAATGGGATGAATATTCATAAAAAAGTATTTAATATCAATGGGTTCTAAGACTAAGTTTCTATATATGCTCCTTATGACCATATATATATAGATAATAATATGTGCATAACTTGACCTGAGTCCCCATCACCTCATAGATTCTCTTCCCGAAATGGGAGGTAATCCCATGATACTTGTCTAAAATAATGGAAAATGGAACCCCATATTACCTCACAACGTTCTGATCCAAAAACATACTATGATTTTCGACATTAATGGTGTCTTCGGTTAGAATGAAATGATCCTATATCACCAACTGATGAATCACCACTAAGACATACTAATGGATAGATAGAAATAGATGAAAACATTTCAAAACCATTGTGAAACCATCCCCCTACATATAAAAATGAAACTAAGATAAGGGTACCATCATGTTGAACACTTCCAAAAATTATAATACTAAAAATTAAAGTATATTCCTACATATATTTTCTATGTTCACTTTCAATTTATTATATGTGTAGTTGTTTTAAAAATTGAACATCTGAAGGTATTCCAATAACCATCAGTATTTAATATCAATTTCCATTGGATAAATGATATATCATAGACTCTTGTGGTTATAAATGAATATGGATATCTACCAACAAGGATAGTGTCTCCAATTTTAATGTTCTTTTATAAAAAAAGCAAAGTACAAATCATGATTATGGAATTTCTCCTCATGCATCTGAAGTTGATTATATCCATAAGAGATAATGTTATCACACTACATAGTCATATAACCCAGATCAGTAAGGGATAAATCAAAGTATGCCACATACCCCTTACTAGGATTAGGTAAAACAAAAAAAAGGATTTGATGTTAGAAGTATTTTAATTTAATTGACATAAGACATAAATTCCAAACCCCTTGTGAATTTCACCCATTTCATAGTAAGAGTAGTCAAATGTGATTCCATATTCAATAAATAATTGAACAACTATCAATAGTGTCCAATAAGACCAATAAATTTCAAATCTCAATGAAATTCAATGGATCCTCCTATGAAAACACATTTAACCCCATCTAAGATCAAATGATGAGACACATTTGAAATATATTATCCCAATAACATCACTTCATGGATCTAGAAAATAAAATTTGAATGATTCCCATATATATGGTGAATTCTCAGGATTTGAAAACCAAACACAAATAGTTATCATGATCACACTTAGATCTCGAATAATCAAAAATATCAACCATAAAAACTACCAAACAATGTCAAGATACAAAATGAATTTCTAATTCATCAATACCATTAAAAAATAGGAGCATTATTTAGATCAACACTCATCAAAAAATATTATTAATGGTCTTAAATAATCCATAAATCCATTTTTTAATATAAGAATCTTGAATGTTAAGCTGATGATAACCCAACTAAATATCATTCTTCAAGAAAAACTCCCCCCTCTAAATGGTTAAAAAAATTACCCTCATCGGTTAAAGGAAACTAATTCTTCACCATTAAAATGTTAAAAATTTTATTCTTCTCACACAAATGAATTGGACCTTATATCATCATGTAAAATATAAAAATAAATAACTAAGGTTAAGAGTTTGGATAAAAATCCATTTCGCTTCAGATTATCCAACTGAATCATGATCTCTTTCATCTACGCTGGTTCTATGTTACAAGAGGTTGTTGAGATCAGTTTCATACCCAAAACTAGCTCAATAATAAACAATACATCCCAGTTAGGGGAAAGGATAGAGGTGTCTTCTGGGAAGACATAGGTAAAATCAATAAAAACCAAGGGCCACTCACTAATAAAGAAGAAAACCTTAGGATCAACATCAATATCTGATAAAAAACTCATAATATTTTGTTTGAAAGGTCATTCATGACCAACCATCAGATACCACTCTCCATGAAACACCGAAGATATCCCATTGAAAACATGTAATGAGGCACTCTGTTGATACAGATCAACCTCTTCAGGATGATGGATAGGATACTCCATCCTGATATTGACATCAAATAGATCCATATTGAGAATGAAGAAATATCATACTAACTCTGAATCAACTATCAATAAAGAACAATGAAATTGAAACCATTACCCTTTCCTCTTCGCAAAATGGTTTTCTAACTCCATAATAAGGTACATGATATCCATTGATAGTTTAAAAAACTCAATAAAATGGGTATAAATAAATTATTTGGATGCACTCATATCCAAAAATTCTATCACTATAGATGATCCAATAAGTATCATTAAAATCTTTCTTCTATCCATGTGTTCCATTGATACTTCCACTAGGTAGAACGTAAGCGTTAAAAGAGATAATTATACCTTGTATATCCACATTTACCATCATTTCCCTATCTATGTTCTCTTAATAGGTTAAAAGATTCTGTATAATTAACTAAAATAAAATATCTGGTTGCAAAACCTATAGTAACATTTGTTCCATAAACTATTCACTCATCACTATCTCCAAAGAAAAATGAACTAGCTCCAGGAATCGATTGGTGTACTCCAACACTTATCACTCTATCTACTTCAAATACAATAACTCCAAGGTATTTCCAATCATCATTGATTCTTGATAGAACCTATGGAATAAGTGGGTCTTGAAACCCTACTATTCCTTTCCCATGTCCCAATTTTCAAGTACCACTATATCCCACAATTGATTCCTGGGGCCCTCAAGATTAAAAATCACATATTTCACCTTCATATTTTTAGGTCCTTCCATGATGTTGAAGATATGATCAATATTTTATATCCAATCCTCAGCCACTTTGGAATCATTCATAAACTTAAGGGATGGTGGTTTATCTTGTTAGAATTGTTGAGATCGATTCCTTTATCCTCCAAATCCAAGATGTACCCCAACCAATGCATTATACACATATAGTACATTTTTCCCATGGAAAGAGATGCTTGAATGATGGTCTCAGTAAATTTATGATGTAGAGGAAGATAACTTGAGGAACATCTATTTCACCCTCATATGGAACCTGTGGATGAATTATTATATAAATGTCACTACACATAGAAAAAATTATAAAAAAATTATAAACAGAATAATCTCAGTTGAAACCAAAAAATCCATAAGAAGAAACTGTGATTATGATCAAGAATTCAACAATGTAGATAAGCATCCCAAAATCCAATGAAGACTTGAGTCTCTTAATACAAGAGGATTCTAGGAACTCACTACAACCTAACACACATATTCCAAAAATCTTATATCAAGTCTACCAAAAGTCATAATATAAGGACTCATTAGAAAAAAACCTCAGATCATATTTTTTTTGTGAACTGACATAGGATACCCTCAAACTAGGATCCCAACCTAATCTTCCACTTAAATAAAAGATTTACTGAACCCCATGGGATGGTGAATATAATCTACAAATAATAAATAAATAGAGGGAATGATTTCTCCTATACTGATAAAAACAAATGTATTACATATATATATACAAATTAATTTAAAAAATTGGAAGATAAACTAGAAAATAATATTCGATATCCCTAAAATAAGATAGCAAAAACAATACACCTCCAACAATTAGAAAACCCCCAAGAACAAGTCCAAAACAAAAGGCAACTAAAAAATTGACTTCTACCTATGATAAAATGGGAAACATCTAATCATCTCACCACCAACTACCCAATAATAGATGATAGAAACCTCACTAACTCCCTACTGCCCCACGCATTTCCCTACAATAGGAGACATAACCAGGTATACACACCATTGAATTGGTGTGTTTGGTGTGAGATAATAGAATCAGTAGGACCCCTCATTCAATATAGATAAAACAATCATGCAAAATCAAAGAGAATTTCTTTCATCAATTATCTTATGAAATTCATCGAATCTATAGGTAATTGGAACACCCCAGAAAGTGAAACAACCAATAGTTTTTAGAAGAAAAATAGGATGAGGAAATTTAGGAGCAATCAATGAGTGAATCCCTCAATAACATCAATTAAAAAGGATTATTTTTACACCATTCACCTAATTACCCAAGGCTTCCCCATGTGCTAAAATTTCCAAATCATTTCATAAAAACTATGTTTTGAAACCCATTTCATAAATTTATTTCAATATTAATGGACATAACTTTTATTTGACCAAAACAAATGGAAAAAAACCAATCACTATATGACCTGATTGGGTGATGTCTACAACTCCCAAAGCCCACCTCCAATAGGCTAGGGGCTGGAGACTAGCATATAGAAGACATATTACAAACATGGGAGTCATTCCCTAAGGAAATGTAAACACACACACATCTCCACACTCACTAAACAAAGAGATGTAAAAACTAAAGGCAACCAATGCATCAATACATCTATATCCCATAACCATAGTACAGTAGAAGTACTAAAAACATAAAAGAGAGAAATAGTGCCCCCTAAAGAAAACTTTAAAAGCATCCAACCTAGTCATATGGTTGGGATCATTGTCAACTGAGACTACCAGAAATATCCTCGGCCAAGATTCAGTAAACACCTCAATCTATCTAGATCTCTATGATCTACCTTCCTTGGGTCCTCCATGGACTTTGTAAAAAGGAATGTGGTTTACATAAGACACAAAACATGTGAAGAAAAAACAAAATTAAAGCTGAGTATAAAAATAATTAGTAGGCACCCCAAAACCCCCAAAAGGAAAAAGGATAAACAAAAAAGAAAAAATCAACTTAACCTAGCCCGAGGGAAGCCCAATCAAGAGAGAAACTCCAAATAATACCATCCTCGGTTGTACATGACAGGTCAACTTGGTCTACAATTGGTGTCAACCCTGACATGCAACAACACCCCCCAAAGACTCCCAGAAATCACCCAGGTATACTTGTCTCAGACACTAAGTCTCCTGAGGATATAAACTCATTGCCAAAAACATTATTTTAATCATAGGATCTAACCATACCATGAAACTTAGAGAACACACTCCATGATCCTAGCCATCCCATATAGCTCCCATCCAAGAGATTCACTCCTTCAAGAACAACCCTAACATTCCTAATGTTACATATGAGGGAACATGATCTATCCAGAACATCTTACTAGGTCCAACTCTAGTTCCTATCACCAAAGGACATGTTGTAATTACCTTGTTCCCCACACAAACTAAAGAAACCCAAGTGAAGAGGCCCTTGCTCACCACTGCACACAGTTGAGGAAGAACTTATCCAAAATATGATCCACATGGATCCTCTCTAACAAGAGAGAACATGGGGACCCACACCTCACCACATTCCTGCAATCAAGGAACTAGTGCTCCTAAAAAACCCACAAAAGCTATATCGATCCTATGTAGAATGGTACAAACCATAGTATGTTGAGGGAGCACTAAATATTATCCAGTAATTATTCTTATCAAGTGGAGGGGGTATATTATCTTAATTGTATCCCAAAGTTGAGGGATACCCAATTCTAATGAAGGACACACTCCCAACTACTACTTGGAGATGGGGGATTACAACTCCATAAGTGTGGACCTACACCCTGATCCAACAGGGAAGTAATACGCAAGAAGGACCTGAAACCTTATATTAAATGGGAGTAACACTTCATAGATCAAGGACCCACACCCTTACCAAGTAGGGGAGTACCACTTACTATCTAGAGGACCCATAACCTAGTAAGAAAAGGGAGTAACAACTCTTATAGCTTGTTCACTATGGGATAATTGCGCCTTGACATGGTAGGGGAGTAACAACCCTTGGCTAGAGGATCCAGTCACTAACACGGTAGGGGAAGACCAACTCTACCCAAAAAACATGTAGGGAGGACCTGACCCCTAGAACAACTGGGGGTACCAACTCCTATAATAGAGGACTTGCACCCTACCTGGTAGGGGAGTACCCACTCTTTCTATAAATCATATATGGAGGACCCGTGACTTTTTCCAACAAGGGAGTACCTACTCAAACTTCACGAATGTCAAGGGGTAACACACAACCTAGTCCATTAGGGGAGTAACACCCCTAGAGGAAACAACCAAAATGTAACAAACCCAATACCAAGAATTGGTGAGTCCCATATCTACATATGTAGAGAGGTAAGTGAAGCCCTCACCCTAGTACATTAGGGGAGTAACCGTTTTAGTATCTCTCTATACAGACTACACCAAGCTCCAACATTGGCTCATTACCACTCCACAGGTATCTTACTTGATTCAAGCCACATTTTATCTCACAAGCCTTAATGGCGGACACCATCATGTTCTAAATGGAAAACTACTCCGGATGGATTTATCACAAGACTAAATCCAAGTCCTAAAGAAGATGATATGGAAGGAGGAAGATCACTTTAGAAACTTCTAATATTATACGTCATGCACCAGGTTACACACAACGTGTGAGCCCGCCCGAGCACCTTACTGTGTATATGGTTCACACAGGATCCAAACCATGTTGGGGTACATGGTGTTTAGATGAGGTACACATTGTTTATCTTATAAATCGTACAATGTACATGTTCCTCTTTACACGTACTAGACAACCGGTTCCCTTACACACCATGTATCCCATACTACCTGGCGTGTTTGGGTAAACGACTTCCTACCCATGTTCTTTGCATGTTTCCATATACCAGAACCCATATTCATGTTTCTTGGTCATGTTTTAGTATAAGGAAATGTGTTTCCACATTTATATCCACAGAAATGTCCCATGGTCACACATTTTAGGGTAATACAAGGCATATAACCCCTATACATAGTGTGTGGAAAAAAATGTTCAGATTCCTAGAATAGGAAGAGATACACATCCCGTTGCACAAAACTACATGCTGTGTAGATGGTGATTTAAGTCGAGAATCACCTGAAAAACTTATGATTCACCTTGTTTTACCCAGAAATTGGAAGATCATTCTAGAAGCAATCAATTTCCATTTTATTTGGGATCTAGAACCTTACAACAATGCGTAAAAAAGGGGATCAGGACCAAAACTCAAATCCACCTCCCTCTATGGATAATATCTGAAGAATTGGATCAATAATGATTCCTAGATCATTTTGGTTCTTGATCAGATGATGATCTACTTTAGAAGTGGTGATTCATGGCTCCTAGTTATGTAGATTAAGGTACATTTTCATTCGTCACTAAAGGGAGGAGAGGAGAGGAGGATCCCCTCCTCTTTGCATCCCACACACCGATTGACGGGAGGGGGGGGGGGCAGATAAGATTGTAATTAATTATTAGAATAATTAATTAAAACCACCTCAAGATGACCCATCACCAAAATGGACACTGATCAAAACTCTAATCACAGACCACCTTAGGTCAAGCATAAGGTAAAATTGATGTTCCAGGCTCAATCAAGTTCTTATAAATCCAATCCGAGACTCTTAAAGGGAGTTATTTATGTTTGAAGAGAAACTTCATGTGTATGAAAAAATATATTTTATATTTTTCAATATCATTGTACTGATGCTCCTTGGGCCCTTTCTTCCCACTCTAACTCCACACCCATATCCATCAATAAATAATTCTATGTCTATCAGGTTAAAACCCGAGTCATTACATTCCCCCCACCTTAGGGATTTTCTTCCCTAAAAAGAGAAATCAGAAGAACAAGGGAAGAAAAATAGCTCCCTACTGGGAACCCACACCCACGATATCACCAAGTGTTCTTGTGATGCATACAAGAGCACACATAGAGAAACCACCAAGATCTATCCAATCTCATGCACATATTCTACCATGAAAGAATTGTGAACCAACGAGAACATGTCTCTTTATCTACAACAAGTTGGAATGAACTAAGCACCATGGTCTATCTATAGTCATGGGGTTTAATGGTACACCACCTTACTAACCTAATGAAGATACTAACAGTGCCCTACAGTAAACATCCACCCCTAGACAGACTGCACAACAACCTCCTCAAGAATTTTTTGTTCAAAGTTGAAACTGAAAACATGAGGTTATACATGAACAAAATAGGGATTCCCAAGAGTAAACACTAGGTATTATGAGGAAATTCATCTATAAGCCTCTATCTGTAACACAAATTTACAAAGAGAAGCACTTCCACACCCAATAGTGGAATTCTAGCTAATCATAGATGGATAGAAACCAATCCACACTTTGGAAACATCACATGATCTAACTATGTTGCTATAGAACAATTTTAAGCAAGGCTCCCCCTCCCCCAGGGCCACCAAACTAAAGGGGTTGTGTAGGAAATCTCCATTGGAATTGCCAGGAACTTCTTTGAAACACCGCATAACATCACCCAGAACATGAAAGTATATGGAACTCATCCACCACACCTCGATACTGTCCGATTTTGGAGGAACAGTCTCACCCACATTGTTCTGATCTCATCCCAAAAATTCATCTCGGTTGGGAAATTATCCCCTTCCCTCATAAGTTCAAATTTACATCCAATTGCACCACAACCTCCTCAAGTGTGTTGCATAAAAACTGGATTCCAAACACATGAAGGTACTCTTGAAAAAAATGGGCTGACCGAACATGCATTGGGTCTTACCAGGCCCATTGTCGCAACTACCAACATAGGGTTCTACCGACACCGCACATAACCCTAGTTAAATATAAGAATAAGCAGAATAAAAATGTATCTCACTATACTGTCTAACAATTTATAATATATAAAGAAGAAATAACACATGGTGTACCTCTATTCATACTTGGATATTCTGGTTTAAAGGCCTCTACGTCCCGCAGCTACCCATTCCCACATACTATATTGTGCTAACTTGCATGGACAACCTAGGGGTGGTGGTGGAAATACCTCAAACTGCCTACCACGTCCATATGCTCCACCATATACTCCTCCTCATCCACCAATATGAAAAACTCCTTGCTCCATGCACAATCTATTCCAAGTAGGCTCATCAAATCGATCACTCCCTATGGCACGGCGGGTCAAGAAATCTAATGCGAGATTCCCTCGGCCATCACAAGTGTAGCATCACCTCTCCTACGGTTGACCAAATCCTTGACATATCTCCTATGCTATAGACCCATACTTCCATGTCTGGGAATGGGTATGCCTCCTTCTCTAGGATCCTATACATTCCTTTTTTCAGATCCTATAGATGATCATCCTCGTGACCACTTAGGTGGGTTACATCCACCTTTTCCTTAGCCAGGAAACTTTCCACCAACAGAGATCACACCATCACTCATGTAACATCCCATGTAAATAAAGAACTGTACATTTTCTTATTTATTAATATTTGTGAATTAAATATTAATTTTACTTTAAAGGGGATGCTATGTTCGATGGCATGCCTGATACGCAACAACGAGTTTCTTTGAAATCTTAAATTGCACACAACATTGGGTCATAATGAAAAATAATAATATAATATTTATTTAAATAGTAGTTAATGCCTAGAAATTGTATTGGTGAGAATGAAAAGAACTAACCATATTATGATTAAACATGTTTTTTAAATGTTTTTACATTTATCCAATAAACATTAGAGGATTTAAATACGAATGAATCTAATTCTAAGTATAAATACTCTAATATGCTTTAAAAGGTCGATTTACCGCCTTTTGATAGAGAACCCTTTTTAAATATATTTTTGGTCACTTTTATATTTTCTATTTGACAAAATAAAATTTTCCTTTAAAATCAGGACATCAAAATTTACTTTGGGTAAATTTCTTATATTTTTCTAATAAAATTCATTTTTAATGAATAGTGAAAATAATTTATTTTAATTTAAAGCTGCCTATTAATATAGTTTATTTATTTGGCCAGATTATATTTTTAATTGGTTTTAAAGTGTAATTAGATTATATTTTTACCTTTTAATCCAATGTTGGTCAATCGAAGTAATTTTACTATGAAATTGGACATAAACAAGTGTCAATATTTTGATAGTGATTATTTCTTAAAAACACGATTATTGTTTTGACAACGAGAATTAATTTTAAATTAATTAATGAAAATTATATGTATTGAATTTGGTAATATATTAATTCTTTTTTGAATTCATAATATCAAACATATCTTATGGTGAATTTTTGGTATTTTTCTGAAAACCTTCAATTTTTGATGAATAGTGAAAACACCAAGTAGTGGTTAAAAAACTGACTTTTTCATTTAAATGAAATTTTTCCGCTTTTGTGAATTGAATTTAAAAAATCCTACATAAATGGTTGTCATCATTAAGTAAATTTTGGTTCAATAAGATAAAAATAATTTTTGGTTAATAGTAACTTTTGACTTTTATTTACTGGGGTAAAAGTTAAATAGGGTAATTCAAGGTAAAAAGAATATTATAGTAATATAAAATTACCTTAAAACTTATCCTAACCTTATTGGATGAGACATGACCAAGAAATAAAATCCTTGGGTGAGATATTTGGCCTTTGAAAGCCATTTGGGTAAGATAATGACATTAAAAACTTTTTATTTAAAGTAAATGAAAAAAATACCTTAAACATTTATTTTTTTTGCTAAAAAAAATTTAATTTGTGGTTATATAATTGATATATTTAACTATAAATATTAATTATAAAGCTAAAAATATTCCATACATCATGGTATTTTATTTATAATTTTTAGATATAAAATAAATAAAATATTTATGACACAATAATGATGCAGTGTTTACCTCCTTAATGAATGATTTAAATAAATAAGATTATAAGAATTAAAACAATATCTGAAACCTATAAAATTATTATTGGATGATTTTAATTCTAATAAGAGTCATATTAGCTTTGACTTTAATAATTTTTTGACCCTTAGAAAACGAAAAGCATTACATAATAAAATAATATATTCAATCTTTCCTAAAGAGCCCCTCCGCCCCTTATAAAATGCCCTAACCTCTAAACCATTACTCACACTTCTCAAGCTCCTTGGATCCTCCAAAATCTTCTCAAATAATCTCTAAGATCCCAATATTACACCTAGAAGCTTTACCATAGTGAGAAGGCACTTCAAGAAATCCATTTGGTTCAAACTAAAGGGAGTTACCCGATTTAATGGTAGTGTCTTCTTTTAAGTTATTTTCTTTTATTTTACTTATAAAACCCCTAAAATCTTGATATTACTTTATTTTATGACAAAAAAGTATCCCATGTATACTAGGCTATTTATATGATAATTATTTTAACTACACTTACATACACCTTCATCTAATGTGTAAAGAACATACTGTTTCTGTGGACGATGAACTACTGCCTCACGAAACGATGATTGTTCAATCTTCTCCTACCACCTCTTATGGTGGCCATTAAGATGGAAACCTATTTACATGTGATATATATTATATATATATATTCTTTATACCTTTTTATTTTTCATTTATATCATACATTTATGTTTTCCATAATGGGTAAATATGATAATTTCATTTGAGAAAGTGTGGACTACCACCCCCTCAAAGTGATACGAATCGTTCATGACATACGTGGAACTTATAAATTATGGAGTTAATTAAATTAAATTAAATAGATATTATAATTGTATTATAATATATGTATGTATTATTATGTTTTCATTCCTTTAAATATAAAATAGAAATGAAATTAGTGTTCATGCGTACATACGGCTTACCGTCCCCATGAACAATGTGTTTCATTTCTTAACTCCAAATGATGTGGAATATTATAAATACATATTTTCTATATATATATATATATAATATATGTGATATATAAATCATGAATATCATTCTGGAGATAATGGAATTTTGACCACAGGGACAATTTGTAATTATAACAAGTTTATTTTTGACTAAAGTTCCGAACATCGACGAAATGTATGATATGAACTCAAATAATTAAATAATTGTTATAGAAAGGTAATAAGTGATATAAAAGGAATAATAAACTTGAATAATATTCTTAAGGAATTATAAATTAACTTATGTTTATTATTCAGGAAGAACACAGAACATATGAGTCAATTCGGACACGAGGTAAAGGGTTCCTTATCTCACTTTAAATTCCGTGAGATTTCAATTATTCACCACTTATTTATTGCATGTGGTATATTTTGTAATTAAATTTGATATATATTACCATGATTATATTAAATTAATGGTATTATGTGATTAATTTGGTGGTTATTAAATTTTGGTCTTACGACTCGATCGATTACAACGTGGTAAAGGGTTTTCATCTCACTTTTTATTCCTGTGAGATTAATGCTATATTTTCCACTATTTACTTTTGTGTGGTGTATTTACTTCCCATGATTGTATTTATTATATAATATAATTTAATTTATGGGTATTTAAATCTTAATTTTGTGATCATTCTTTCATGTTGTGTATGTTTCATAAGTTACCAAATCGGTAAGGGAACTTTTTAACCCAATTTGCATTCCTTAGGATAATCTTATAATTCTTAATTATGTCATGCTGTGATTATGTATGGAATAATTGTTTATTTATTTATGTTGTAATTTCCACTCCCCTTTTTTGGATATACTTTTGATACACATAATCATTCCATTGATAAATTCTCATATCATTGATATGAACTTGATACGGGTAATCTTAAATCAATTTCCATTCATTGAGTTAAACATCCATGTCGTTGGTTTTGTTTTAAAAGGAACATGAGTGAATGTACTATTATTTATTTAAACTGAATATCCAATCATATTTAGTGAATTTATATTTGTCACACATTATTATGCAGTTGATTTATCATTAATCTAATGACATTGTTTTTATAAGGTATTTTGTCTCAGTTTACATTCCATTGAGGCTTCATTGTTGTTATGAACCAATTCACTTTTATATGGTTTTAATACTATTCTTTGGAATATTATATCATTAATCCCTTTATTTTCATGATATTATAAAGTTTTGATTAATTTTATTCTTCAATTATTTGTATTCAAGCATCTCCCGTTTGGTTTGGAACTCTTTAACAAAAATATCATTTAGAATGTTTCAAAGATTTATTCTTATAAATCATTCTCATTAATATCCATGTTTCAAAAATATTTTTAAGGATTTACTTATATGGACATGAATTTTTTGTAATTCAAATTTCATTCAGAATCTTCAATGTGGTATGGGACACTTTGGTTCAAAAATCTCTTTATTAAATGTTTTAAATGGTTTTGAAAATGGTTTGATAAAGAATTGATTAGTAAATATATTGAAATGATATACTATGATTGCAATGTGGAAATGTAATCTTTCTTTTATGCTTGTTTTATGTGTTATGAATATGTTATGGTTATTGGTAAGTTTTCACGTATATGGGTGGTTCCATGATAATCCTAGGGCGGGTGAACCTGAGATATCTCTTCAATGCATTAGGTAACATGACAGAGGTAAATATTAAAGTTTCTCCTAAGAGATTTAGGGAATATACTGTGATGGGTATTCCTTATGTAACTCCCTTCCTTGTTATGAATGCTACAATTTAAGTTTGATATGGATGCCACAAGTTACCTTTATGATTTATTATTTCTACGTGTTATTCATAAATCTTATGATTTCATGAGGCATGCTAAAGAGATTATGTTTTGTATGTATCGATGAACTAATGTTTTATTTCATTATTTTATAACCCTTATTGAGATTTTTATTATCATAACAAGTTTTTGAAATATTTTTCATAGGGTATTAAGTAGGGTAAGATAAAGGAATAACTCAAGAAGATTTATATCAAGAAAATATTTATTTTTTTCTTTTAAGAATATTTATTTTATGAAAAAACTGGATATTGAGTAGAAGTGTCTAATTTGTAATTTGTAATATGTAATGTAATAGTTATGGCCTAATTCTCTATAAATCTAAACCTGAAAAGATCCTCCTTGTGAATTATTAACATAATTAAAGATTATGTAATGTTTAAGGCTGGAGCCTTATAGTTGGTATCAAAGGTTGGTTTAGATTACTTTAGAGGTTAGGGTGTTATTTAAGCATAAGTAAAAAAACTATAATGGTTAGAATATTAGAAAGAGTTATAGTTATTTTTGAGGTGATAAATGGTTTTTACATTTTGGGATGAAAAATGAAAGGTATTAGATAACATTTGAGGATAAAATATGTTATAGTTATTTTTGAGTAATTTATATCATTTTTCAGAATGTTATAAAAGTATATATTTTCTAAAAAAGGACAACACGCAGACTGTGTGACAAATCGTGACGTCGAAAAAAGCTGTAGGAATCAAACCCAAAACCAATGTGGGATTGGGATTTATTGCCTACCACTGGACTACGTGAAGTACCTAGTTAGTATGACTAATTATTTTTAGTTAAATGATTTTATTGATAAAGAATAAGTTGATTTTGGGAAATTATGTTTTATCAAATGGGTATCCTTAGTATAGGAAAATTATTTGGGGATTAAGTGAAGAAGGATATTTTGGAATCCATTCTCTCTTTTGGGGAAACACTATATGCCCAAGGAATATAAAATACTATGGGATTTCAATTATGGAATAATGGTTGAAATTTTATTTTGGAAGAATCTTTGTTTTATTGTGGATATATAGCTATTTGGGTTATTTTTTTGAATGATTGACCTATCATAGGGAATATTTGATTAGGTTAATAACTTTTTAGTATGATACTTTAAGAGTAGTCAATGTTATTTGGAGATAAATGTTTGGATTTATCATGGAAGACTATGTGATCAAACCCTTATGAATTTTCATTTTCAATCTTAGTTTGGATTATATTGAAGCATTTTATGGGAAATTTTTTATTGAAAGGTCTTTGTTGAACTTTGGGCACTCTTTGTTATATTTTGGAGAATAATAGTAGTAAACCTTTTTATAAAAGTTTATCCTTTTTGGGGATTATCTGAACTTTTAATAACCATTTTGGAATTGGTTAATGTCAAATGACAGAGGATATATGTAGTTCATCTTTTGAGGATAAGGTGATTCTCTAGAATTTCATTCGAGCACTTCAGGTGTGACCAAGTCATCTTGAATACTCATCGTTTGGTGAAAAATATGAGTTTGTTGTAGAATTTTTTTAAAGGATGTCACTCTACATGAAATGTATGTATGATTACTTCTGATCGTATTCTAGGTAGTAATAAAAATTTTCAACTGTATAAAAAATAATCTTCATGAAAAAATGTTATCCACTTTCTTTTATCAACATACTTTTACCCAACCACAAATTTATGGTATCATGGTGGTTAACTTTCTGTGATCAAGTTCCCTATCACTCTCTTTTAGTCTATGAGAGTTATTTTTTATTCCATATCCATGTTTTCTTACATGGAATCCAAGTATGGTTTATCTCGAGTGACTTTTGTACTTCTCTTTCTTTCTTTTAAAGTGATAGTTTTTTAACTCTTTTTTTGATGTCGAACTTTTAATGAAGTTTTCAATCCCAACTTTAAAATTGCGAGGATGAAATTTCTAAAAGGGTGGAAGGATGTAGCATCCCAAGTAATTAAAGAATAATAAATTTTCATATTTATTAATATTTGTGAATTAAATATTAATTTTACTTTAAAGGTGATACTATGTTCGATGGTGTACCCAATACGCAACAACAGGTTTCTTTGAAATCTTACATTTCACACAACGTTGGGTCATACTAAAAAATAATAATATAATATTATTTTAAATGGTAGTTAATGCCTAGCCGTTGTATTGGTGAGAAGGAACAAAACTAACCATATTTTGATTAAACATGTTTCTTAAATGTTTTTACATTCATCCAATAAAATTTAGAGGCCTAAAATGTGAATGAATCTAATTTTAAGAATAAATACTCTATTATTCTTAAAAAAGTCAATTTACTGCATTTTGATGGAAAAACCTTTTTTAAATCCAGTTTATTTACTTTTATATGTTTTATTTGAAAAAATAAAATTCTTCTTTAGAATCGGGACATTAAAATTTACATGGGTAAATTTTTGGTATTTTTCTTATAAAATTCATTTTTTAATGAATAATAAAAAATACTGTAATTTAATTCAAAATTGACTTTTAATGTAATTTATTTATATAGTTATATTATATATTAATTGGTTTTAAAGTGTAATTAGAATATATTTTTACAATTTAATCCAATGCTGTTCAATGGAAGTTATTTCATAATGAAATTAGACATAAACAAGTGTCAATTTTTTGATTGTTATTATTTTTAAAAACATGCTAATTGTTTTGACAATGGGAATTAATTTTAAATTAATTAAAGGAACTTCTATTTATTAAATTTTGTAAAATAGATATCATTCTTGAATTCATAATATCAAATATAACTTAGGCTGAAATTTTGGTATTTTTCTGAAAACCATCAATTTTTTATTAATAGTGAAAAAACAAAGTAGTGGTTAAAAAACTGAATTTTTCCTTTAAATGAAAGTTTACCACTTCTGTGAATTGAATTTAAAAAATCCATCATACATGGTTTTCATTAGTAAGTAAAATTTGGTTCAATAATGTGAAAATAATTTTTGGTGAATAATAACTTTTGACTTTTAATTACCGTGGTTAAAGGAAAATATGGTAATTCAGGATAAAAATAATATCATAATAATGTTAAATTACCATAAATCTTGTACTAACCTTATTTTAAGAGTCATGTCTACGAAATACAATCCTTGAGTGAGATATTTGGCCTTTGAAATCCATTTGGGTAAGTTAATGCCATTAATAACTTTTTATTTAAAGTAAAAAACAAATAAACATGTATTTTTTTGCTAAAACAATTTTAATGTGTGGATATATAATTGATATATTTGACTATAAATATTAATTATAAAGCTAAAAATATTTCCTACATGATGGTATTTTATTTTAAATTTTTAGACATCAAAAAAAAATTATTTTTGACACAATAATGATGCAGTGTTTACCTCATTAATGAATGATTTAAATAAATAGGATTATAAAAATTAATACAATATCTAAAACCTATAAAATTATTATTGAATTATGTTTTTGAACAAGATTCATATTATATTATACATTAATAAGTTTTGGACCATTATAAACTGATAATCATTAAATAATAAAATAATATTTTCAAACTTTCCTAAAGATCTGCTCCTCCCCTTTATAAAAATCCCGCAAATATAACCCATTACTCACACCTATAAAGTCCCTTGGATCATCCAACCAATGAAAAAATAATATCTCAATATCCCTCTCTTCCACCTAGATGCCTTACCTTAGGAAGAAGGCACTTCAAAAAATTCTTTTTGGTTCAAACAAAAGGGAGTTACCCGATTTAAAGGTAACATCTTCTCTTAAGTTATTTTCTTTTATTTTACTTCTCCAACACCATAAACTCTTTTTATTAATTTATTTTATAAAAAAAGTATCTTAAATATAATAGGTAGTTTATAGTAGAAGTATTTGAACTAAACTTAAACACACCTCTGTCTAATGGGTAAAGAACATAATGTTTCTATGGATGATAAACTACTGCCTCACGAAATGATGATTGTTCAATATTCTCCTAAAACCTATTATAGTGGTAATTAATATGTAATTTTATTTTGATGTGATATATATTATATTTATATTGTCTCTATACTTTTGTATTTTTCATTTATATCATACCTTTATGGTTTCCATAATGCGTAAATACGACAATTTCATTTGAGGATGTGCAGACTACCGCCCCTCAAAGTGATATGACTCATTAATGCCATACGTGGAAGGTATAATGGATGGAGTTAATTAAATTAAATTACATTTATATTATAATATAATTATAATATACCTATTTATTATTAATTTTTCAATCCTTTAAATATAAAATAGAAATGAAAGTAGCGTTCATGCGTACGTACGGCTTAATGTCTCCATGAACGGTGCATTTCATTTCTTAACTCCAAATGATATGGAATATTATAAATACATATACATTGAATATATATTATATCTAAATCATGAATATCATTCTGGAGATAATTTAATTTTTACCACATGGACAATTTGTAATTATAAAAAGTTCATTTTTGACCAATGTTCCGAACATTGACAAAATGCCAGATATGAACTCAAATAATTAACTAAATGTTATATCAATGCCAGATATGAACTCAAATAATTAACTAAATGTTATATCAATGTAATAAGTTATATAAAATTAATTATAAATTTGAAAATTTTTCTTAATTAAGTATAACTTAACTTAAGATTATTATTGAAGAAGAACACAAAACATAAGAGTCAAGTCAGACCTGAGGTAAGTAGTTTCTTATCTCACTTTTAATTCTGTGAGATTTGCATTGTTCACCACTTATTTATTGCATGGGGTGTATTTTGTACTTCCATTTGATATATATTATCATGATTATATTTATATTCATGTTATTTTGTGATTATTTTTGTGCTTATTAACTTTTGGTCTTACGACTCAATTGATTACAACTTGGTAAGGGGTTTTCATCTCTCTTTTTATTCCTGTGAGAATCATGCTATATTTTCCACTATTTCATATTGTGTGGTGTATGTACTGCCCATGATTGTATTATTTGTGTAATATAATTTAATTTATATATATTTACATCTCCATTTTATGATCCTTCTTTAACGAGGTGTTCGTTTCATAAGTCACCAAATCGGTAAGGGAACTTTTTAACCCAATTTCCATTCCTTGGGTTAATCTTATAATTCTTAATTATGTCATGATATGATTATGTGTGGAATCATTGTTTATTTATTTATGTTGAAATTTCAACTTCCCTTTGTGTGGATATACTTTTTATACACATAACCAATCCAATGATAAATTCTTATGTCATTCATATGAACTTGATAAGGGTAATCTTAACTCAATTTCCATTCATTGAGTTAAACATCCACGTCATTGGTTTTATTTTTAAAAAACATGTGTGAATGTACTATGATTGATTTAAAATGAATATCCAATCATATTGAGTTTATTTATATTTGTCACACATTACTATGAATTTGATTTATCCTTAATCTAAGGATAAAATTTTTATAAGGTATTTTGTCTCAATTTACATTCCATTGAGATTTCATTGTTGTTATGCACAAATTTACTTTTATATGGTGTTAATACTATCATTTGGCATATTATATCATGAATCCATTTATTTTCATTATATTATAACGTTTTGATTTATGTTATTTCTCAATTATTTTTTTTCAAGCGCCTCTCATTTGCTTAGGAACTCTTTAACTAAAATATCATTTTAAATGTTTTAAGGATTTATTCCCCTAAATAATTCTCATTAATTTCCATGTTTTAAAAATGGTTTTAAGGATTTATTTATATGGGTGTGAATATTTTGAAATTAAAATTTATTTAAAAAGATTCAAAGTGGTATATGACACTTTGATTCAAAAATCTATTTATTAAATGTTTTAAATGGTTTTGAAAATGGTTTGATAAATTATTGATTGTGTAAATATATTGAAATGATATATTGTGATTGCAATGTGGAAATGTTATATTACCTTTAAGATGGTTTTATGTGTTATGAATTTGTTATGGTTATTGGGCATTTTTCACGTATACGGGTGGTTCTGTGATAAACCTAGGGTGGGTGAGCCCGAGATAGCTTTCCAATGCATTGGGTAACGTGACAGAGGTAAATGTTAAAGTTTCTCCTAAGTGATTTAAGGAATATGCTATGATGGGTATTCCAAATTTAACTCCCAATGTAGCTATGAAATATACAATGTAAGTTTGATATGGATGCCACAAGTTACCATTATGATTTATGATTTATATGTTTTATTCATAAATATTATGATTTCATGAGGTATGTTAAAGAGGTTATGTTTTGTATGTATTAATGAACTAATTTTTTCTTTCTTTATTTTATAATCCTTACCGAGATTTTTATGTTCATCCCGTGTTTTTGAAATATTTTTCACAGGGTATATGGTAGGGTAAGAGAAAGGAATAAATCAAAAAGATTTATATCAAGAAAAGAATTATTGCTTTCTTTAAAGATTTTTTATTTTATGAAAAAATCGATACTGAGTAGAAGTTTATACGTTTTAATTTTTGAGATGTAATGTAATAGTTATGGAAAAATTATATAAAATGATAAACCTGAAAAGATCCTCAATATGAATTAATAACTTAATTCAAGATTATGTAATGTTTAAGGCTGCGACCTTATAAGACAAACATTGGTGGGTATGCATAGAGGAATCATATAATCCCTAATCACCTGAAAAAACCCCTGCTCAAAGGTCCTTTCTCTGATGAACGGACCCTGAACCATATAAATGAGTATAGTAACCATTATACAAACCTCTCTAAAAACACTTCCACTATTATGCCAGCCTACCAAAGCTACCAAAGCTCCTGGATATATACCGATCTTTACATAGATGGGTAAAAATCTTCCCTAAAGAGTCTATCTAACTCATCCTAAGTGATCATAACATATTTGTGAGTCTATATAACCAAACTTTACCTTCTCCGAACTGAAACCTATAGAATCCTCACCACCAAGACCAACATATTATTTAAATGTTTCCTCACTAAGCGAAAAACACATGCGACTTACTCAACCAGTCATCTACTACATTGGGGTATGGATCACCCCAATACCTTAGAGGCCTCTTCCTCTATAACTCATGTAGTATACTCATCCTACATGAATACTCATACTAAAATACTAGTAAAACATGCTTCTCTACGAGTGGTGACACCACAAGAATACCAACAAGAGGCAATTCCTCAGAATCAGTGCCCTACAAAAAAGAATCATCCTAGGGTTGATTGTCTTCACAATCACACCTTATGATCCTATCTAGATGTCCATGCAGATACATCCTAAAATGGAATCAATATGCTCCATAATCAAATAGTATATCTCGGGAGTTGGCTCACGAAGGTTACAAAAAACCAAATCCTAGTCCAATATGATGCACGTACCATTTATTTCTCTACAAATAGTGTCCTAATGTACCAAGTTGAAAAGAAGATTATCAGAGTCCTGGTTAATTGATATGCCGGCCACTAAAAAAAACTATAACATTTGGCCTAAGGATTAAACTCAAAACACCCTAACACTGACACTATTCAACCAAAACCAAGCTCATGACATGGCTGTGACAATGTGGAACTGACTTGCTCTGATACCACTAAGTCATGACCCAACCCAACGAGGCTCAATCCAAAACTCCCAATTCTAAACTCAAATGGCCCAAGGATTGGGGATTAGTTGAGAGAAGGAATATTAAAAACATGGGAGTCATTTCCTATGTACAAGTTTTCTCACTCACTTCCCCAAGCTCACAAAATGATGAAATGTAAAAAAACAAAGGCAACCAATGCATTCATACATAATATCCCACAAAAAAGTACAAAATAATTACTGAAGGCATAAAAGGGAAAACAAAACCCACCAAAGAGAACTATAAAATTATCCAACATGCTCTGATGGAGGGTATCACTGTCAATTGTAACCACTGGAAATCTCCTCATCCAAGCTCCAGTATTCCCCAAAGTCTATCTATCTCCATATGTTCTACATGTCTCAGGTCCTCCATGGAATCCATTGAAAGGGATTTGGTTTGTACAAGACATTAAGAATGTGTGGGAGAAGCCCATATAGGGGTGAGTATTAAAGTACACAGTAGGTTCCCAAAAAACCCCAATATAAAAAAGGAGAAACTAAAAGAAAACAATCTTCTTGACCTATCTAGTGGGTAACCCAATCAAGATAGAAAATACACCTAAACCATTCTCAATTGTACATGATAATTCATATCCATCTACATGGGGTGTCAACCCTGACATGTGACAACACCACATGGACTCCCAAAAATCACCCAGATATATTCATCTTAGACACTATGCCTCGTTAGGTTCAAACCTCATAGAAAGAAACCAGATATTCTTCACAAGCTCTGAACATAACATTAAACTAGGATAACACACTCCATTAACCTAGCCATACCATATGGAAATTTTCTTAGATATGAATCCACTTGGGAACAACCCTACCATTCCTAATGGTGCGTCTGAGAAAACATGATCTATTAGGAATAACTTACTTGGTCCCACTCTAGTGCCCAACACCAGAGGTGATGTCGTCGTTTCCTTACACCCCATTCAAACTAAAGAAACCCATGTGAAGGGTTCATCCCCTTAACACTACACATAGTTTAAGGAGAACTAATTCATACTATGCATCACATGTATCATATATAACAAGAGAGAATGGTGGGACCCACACATTTCCACTTCCCCACAATCAAGAGAGTATTGATCCTAAATAACCCAAAAAACCTCTGTCTCTCCTATATAGAGTTTCTAATTTCTCAGTTCATTGAGGGAGAACTAACACCTATATAAGAATCATTCATATAAAGTGGAGGGCCCTCTCCTCATAATCATATCCCATATTCGAGGGAGCTCTAACTCCAATGGAGGACCCACTCCCCACTACTACTCCAATATGGGTGAGTACTACTCCATAAGTGAGGACCCACACCATGATCCAATAGGGAAATACAACTCACGAAGGAATATCTCCCTTATACGATAGGGGGTACCACTTTATTGATTGAGGACCTACACCCTAACCCTGAAGGGGAGTTCCACTCAATAGCTAGAGGACCCACACCCTGGTAGGACATGGGAGTACCAAATATACGTGCTCATTCACTATCGAGGACCCATGCCAAAACATGACATGGTAGCACTGACCCCAGTATATAGAACCCACTCCCTTACATGGAAAGGTATGTATCTACTCTTATAGAACAACACGTATGGAGGATCTGTGTCCTGGAATGATAGGGGAGTACTGACTCCCATAATAGAGTACATACACCCTACCTAGTAGGTAATTACCCACTCTATCTATATGCCATATATGGGGGCACAACACCCACGTCCAATATCGTAGTATTGAATCCACAGATAGAGGACCCGCACCATAGTCCAATAGGTGATCACCTACTCTATCTCCATGAACATCATAGAGAAACCTGCACCTTAGTCCATCAAGGGAGTAACACCACCAGAGGATAATACCCAAAGAAAATGAAAACATTCCCATGATGTATTGAGTCCCATATCTACCGATGAAAAGTCTTAAGGGAATCCCTCACCCTAGTTCATTAGGAGGGTAATAGTCCCAATGTCTCTCTATACGAATCACACTTATCTCCAACATCAGCTCAATACATCTCCACAATATCCTTACTCGATTCACTCCACCTCATATTTCATAACCCATAACGGAAGAAAAAAATCACGTACTAAATGGCAAACCACTCAGGATGGACTACTCACAAGCCTAAATCTAAGTACCAAAGAAGACAATATAGAAGGTGGAAGATCCTCGAAGAATGATCAAGTAGTACATGACGTGCACTGAGCACACACAGTGTGTGAGTCCACCTGAGAACCTTCCCACGTATCTAGTTCGCATGGGTTCCAACCCATTTTGGTGTGCACGACGTGTATAGGAGGTACATGATGTATTTCTTATCACTCGACCCATGGCCATGTTCCTCTTCCAGATAGACCAACCAACCAAATATGAGACACACCATGTATCCCATACTACATGGCGTGTTGGGAGAAAAAAACTACCTACCCGTATAGTTTGACCGTGTTAATATATCATGGTCGTGTTCTGGTAAAAAACCATGCGTTCTCACACTACTATCCCAAGCCATGTCCCAAGGTCACACAGTTTAGGGAACTACATGGAGTGTATCCCCTTTACACGGGGTGTAGTCCCAAATGTTCTTCATCCCTAAATATGAAGAGCTACATGTCATGTGTCGCTAAACTACATGTCTTATAGACAATGATTACAAATATAAATCACTTACACAAACCTCATATTGGCCCTGGTTTACCCCAAAACCTGTAGATCTACATAGAAGGGATATCAAGTAATTTTATTTGGGTTATGGAACCTTAAAAAATTTTCACACAAGGTGATTAAGACCAAAACTCAAATACACCTACCTCAAGGGAGAAATTATAAATATTTGGATCATGAACAATGCCTGAATCATTTTGGTTCTTAATATAATGGTGATTTTCTTTAGAAACTGAGATTAATGGAAACTCTTTGTGTGCATTCAGCACTATTTCCATTCAACGCCAATTGGAGGAGAGGAGCGGAGAATTTACTCCTATTTTTTCATTCACACCAATTGAGGGGAGGGGGAGAGATTAGGTTAGATTTCAATTAATTATTAAATTAATTAATTTAATCCACCTCATGATGCCCCATCACCAAAATGGACCCCGAACCAAACTCTTATTGAAGACTACATTATGCCATGCCTCAAGTAAACATAACATTCCAGACTCAACAACGGTATCAGAAATATGATCTGAGACTCTAAATAGTATTCATTTACATTTCATGTGAAACTATGTGAACATGAAAACAATTATTTAATATTTTTAATAATGTTGAACCGAGGCTCCCCATACCCCGGATTCCCATGCTGACTCAGTTTCCGAATCTTGCAATAACTAATTCAAATTATTTCAGATCAAAAGCTAAGTCAATACAACACATTTAAACAAAAACCTATTTCCAGACACTCAGATAAATCATGAAACATCATTAAAAAATTTATAAAACAAGATAAATATATTAGATCAAATATTGGTTTGAGAAGGAACCACTTACATCAACTTGGGTCTCGAACACTAGCAATAGAATCCGCTAAAATTCATGGAATGAAAAAAAACTAGAGGCCCTATAATAGATTCCTATATCATAGAATAAATTATTTAATTGATGTATTCATGAGTTAAGGTAAATAATACATACCAAAACGAACTTTCATATCATAGTGTATGTAAAACAATAGTTTAAATCAAGGAGTATATTAAAAAATGAATCTATAAAGGACCAAGAAAATCATCACCACAAGTTCAATGGATATAAAAATGTAGCACAACAACATATATTCAATCAAGGGAATAAATTAAGTGGAAATATAACTTACCCAGATAGATTTCGAACAACCATAATGATGATTAATATTCAAATTATATAGTCTAGAAGGAGAAGTGATTCCCATAGTCAACTAGGATAGCTCATTGGTTTTTTGATAGAGAAGAATGAACACTTAATGAACTGAATCATATATGAAACCAAGTAAAAAATATCATCATAAAACACTCACAACTTGAACCCATTTCACAACATTAATTTCATGATTTATAGGATATATCTAAAATTGCCTCGACTAGAATTAAAATACTCATCTCAACCATCTCAATATGTGAACTAGTTTCATGGTTTGTAATATTATCTCACTCTAATACATATCATGATAAATTCCCTAAAAGGATTTCAAATTCTGTAATATTTTCATCAAGTGAATGTGATCAATGGGAAGATTCTATAATAAAAGAAATAAAATCCTATCAGGTCAACTTTAACACCAAATTACATCTTCTTCATTATTTGAAAAATCTATTTTTCTCCTCCATTGATTCAAATAGACATACATACCCATAATTTTGGTCATTTCCCCCCAAAAATTGTTCTTTGACCATAAATGGTTTAAAATAGACCCAAAAAAATGGGAAGAAAAGAGACACAAAAATTTATGGGAAGGAGGTAACAATATGTTATTGGAATATTCTCAGATAATGAATTCATAATAAACCTCATTTCTAATAAAAAAATAAATGTTGAGGAAATTATTTGCACATTGGAAAGATAACACAACTCTAACCTTCTCTGGGTACACATCCACTAAACCTATGTGACAAAATTCTCCAAAAAGTAAACTATATCAAAAAGATACAACATTTAGATATATATGAATATAGTTTATTATCTCTAAGTGCACTTAGAATGATGATTTTTTTTGGTAATGGTAATTTATAACTCAGAGTACACAAAAATATTTTT
This sequence comes from Viscum album, assembly GCA_963277665.1. Classification (NCBI taxonomy): domain Eukaryota; kingdom Viridiplantae; phylum Streptophyta; class Magnoliopsida; order Santalales; family Viscaceae; genus Viscum; species Viscum album. The sequence goes on along the minus strand of OY728123.1, from coordinate 908,088,996 downwards.
AAAACAAATACCCAAAAATGATCAAGGAAATAAGAAATATCTAGCTTTTCAAATCCATGAACACCACCAATGATTTTTTCATACTAAATGGTATATCCATGAACTCTTATAATCCATAAATTCTTATAAAATAATTCTGAGGTATTTCATATGGTTTCATCCTAAAATAATGGAACCCTAAACTCATGTTGGTCTTAGAAAAGATCTTGGAACCTCTAATTTGGTCTAAAATATCATTGATTCCATGAAGGGAATACCCGTTCTTCAACTTCATCTAGTATAGTCTCTAATAATCAAAACATAAGTTCAATTTACCATTATCCTTCATGATGACAAGCATGGGATAACCCCATGGATATATACAAGTCCATAAGAATATATTCTTATCAAAATAATACAACATAACTTAAAACTAAAAAAATCACTACTTGTGTCTATATATAGGGTGGAATATAATATACTTATCCTATGAGTAAAAAATACACCAGGAACTCAATCTCCTTTACTTGTTCTAATCTATATAAATATTTAGGGAAATTATACAGAAAATGGTCTACCAATAGAGTAAAACTATCCTGCAATGTACCACCATCTTCAAGAACTTTTCTATAAATCTAATCCATGAGAAAATATAATATGAACAAAATTTTTCCTATATAACGAGTCTAGATATCTCACTCACCATGGAGAAAATAATTGTCCCCTTCTGGATATAGGAAGTAACATGCCTTCTTTAACAAGTGATCTGGTCCTGGTATAGAACTAGCCAGTCTATAGCATGAATCAAATCAATGATTTTCATTTATACCATAAAATGATCCAAAAATAAATGGTAGAAAAAAATTTCAAGGGAAACCCTCTTTAAACATTTTATAACATCTAACATCACTCCCAATGGTGTTTCAATGGTCTTCACAGCTACCAAGATCTCCACAAACAAGATCAAACCATTTAAAATCAATGATATAAAAATTAATGTGATGCTTCAATATCAAAAAATAAACCATAGAGGGTACATGATATAATAATATATCTATATTGGTATAATGTTCTAAATCCAAGATATATGTATCATACTACATAGAGTGTGGATCAAATGATACTCTTCCTTGAAAAACATTCTAAATCCATTTTGATGTTCAATCTATGTGGTATTTACACTCTTGAAATGGGATACTATATCTCCTACCATGTCCTAAAAATTTATTTTTACTTAATATAATGTTCTAATAAGTATTAAATCTGTCCCTAACAAAGTCTAGAACCTTTCAGGATACCCTGTTGATGCCCTGTTATGGAATATTCCTATTAAACTTCTTAAGATGACCAAACCTGACACATCCAAAAAACTCCACTATGAGGTGAAGAAACTATGGGTGATTGGAGAATGAAATTCCACAATAAAGACACTCACTAATCGATTATATTAAGGTATAATTCCACTCCCTTATTTACATTTCTTGCTAATTACATGGTGGAAACTACTATAGCAGAACTTCTTTCAACCAGAAGTAGAACACTCTGATTATCCTGATGATTTTCTTTGTCCACCAATCAAGGACTCAATCAGATTCCCATTAGTGAACAATTCACAATTCATCATGTATAAAAGGATACTAAGGTGAAATTCATTTCCCTTTAACATTATCTCATTGTGAATCCCATTCTAGAATCATCTCACCCTGGTGACCTCATCAACTACCAATGATGGAGATAAGCGCTACATGTCTATGAAACACCCAACACAGTATATCACTAACATTCCCTCATATTCCAAACACATGAACTCATAATCATTTTCAATCTAGGAATTCATTTTATAGATGTGGATCAATAAATTAACCAAAAAATACTTCCACTTCAACACCTCATAATGCTTGGAAGGCACAATAATTTTCCACAAATTGTCTGATATTCCAAGAAGAATATATGTATAAAGATTAATCATCTTATATAATGGTATATTGAGGTGATTTAATATCATATAGACTGAAAACATCCATAAAACACCTTCATAGGGGCCTCCCCTAGTGAATGTATGTGGATGCTACAAATAAAACTATTTTATCATCCTAGACACTAAAGGTATGGTGTGAAACATTTCCCACTAAATGGACACATGAACATTAGGAATATATAATGTAGTTGATCTTCAATATTATCCTTATAAGACATATAATATTTTGGTTCTTATTTTTATGTGTGTTTTGATTACCACTCTCCTGATGCTCAATTCGAAGTTTGTGAGGAGACATTTTCTCTAAAAAATCAACACACTCTTTAAAACAAAAGAACTCAATAAGATAAACCAAAACCAGGGATAAAAATAGTTCACAAGGTTCCAATGAACTTGTTATAGCATCTGAATTTTCATAACATAAAAGTTCCAGTAATCATTTATATCATGTATATCAGAAAATGAATTTCACTATTCATATTGGTAGATATATCACATATAATAAATATTTTCCTATCATGTATGAATTATATCAATATATATCCCTTTTTTCCTATCATGATCCATATGTAATCATCTCATTACATACATTTCCATGAGTTAAAATCTAAATAAAAAATTACATCACACAACAGTTGAATCACCCATAGTGACATAACATCAAAATTGTAACAAAATAACAACATTAACAACAATCCCATCCCTCGGTACTAAGTAACTCCCCAATACATGGGTTATCTAATCCTATGAACAAGATCATTACTATGTTCAGAAAAATCCTAGACTCCATTATACCTTTTATAAATAGTAACAATATAGAAAATAATCATGATCCTACAATACCACTTTACAACGTCCCCATGTATATTTCTACCTCAAGTGATAAAAATGGTGTTTTCTATATAATTTCATGTAGACCACCACTTATGACAGAGGATAACAACTAGATGTGGGGGTATAATGAACATATTGGAGAGAGAATACCCTCTATTATAGAGTAAAAATTTAGTGAATATAAAATTAATGTTGTGGAAATATTAGAAATAATGTAATAAACAACATATAACCAAAATAAATAAGGAAAAAATAAAATAATCCAAACTATAATTTTTTTTATATTTAGATCAAAACTAACTAAATGATATGTTTAAATTTTAAAAAAATGGAATAAAATACTCTATAATGACACAACAAGACCCATATCCAACACCCATATTAGTCTCATATCTAATAAACAATCTAACAAGTAAGAAAATCAACAATATGGTCCATTTACCCCAAACATGAATCAATGTAATATTTTATGGTATCAAATTGATACCTATATAGGGTGGGAGTGATACTCTATAAGTGGACACCACCATATCTAAAAAAATAACATATGAAAAAATAGGACATGCAATTAAGTGATAATTAGGGTATTAATTTATTCATTTAACTGTACACATAAAATAATGCTACGGTCCATTGTCTTCTAGGGGAGCAGATGGGTCTACCCAAAATTCTTTAGTTACCTTATAGATATCTCTATATAGGGAAGGATCCTCTTGTATCTGGATGGATTAATTAATAAGTGGTATATGCTTCTACAGATCATGAATTGCAATAAACATCTCATGAACATATGGTATTTTCCCACATGCTATCCAAAATCTCACCCTTAGGCATCCATTGACTATTAATATAGTCCTTATAAATATGATATAATCATATTCTCCTCCCTCATGAAAAATTGTCATGTGTACCTATATTTAAAATGGTAAAAAATCATGCACCAAGATATAAGGCATCAACATAATCATGGGTCATATCAAGAAAAACTCAACATGCGACAACATCCCACCCTTATACATAAATATAATCTATATCTCATAAACAAAAAATCTAAAAAATAATATCAAAAAGAAAAACAAAACACATTTGATAAAGGTAATTATAAAAAAACATTGATCAATTGATCAATTTATCATTTTTAACCAAATATATATCACGAATTAGGGTTCCCAGTTATAATCATAATTTTATCAAACCTATTTTATCATGATCTTGGAACTATTTTTAGTATAATTCTAATTAATTAATTTTTTTAAAAAGTGATACTATTAGAAAAATTAAATATAATATAAATGTTATTACAATTCCCAGCTTAATCCAATAATGAAAAGTTTTAAAAAATCATAGTGACCTAATGTAAAAATGAAAAAATTTGATCAACATCTTGGGCTGGTACCCCTGTTGGGTGGCTATAAGTCTCAGTATCAAATTCAATAGACACAATGGAATATAAATGAAGGTTTATACATGGTTTTATCATTTAGAAGGTGTGTATTTTATTATTATATTCACACGCATTGGATTTCGATGCGATTGAACCAATAACAAATACTAAAAATAATTGAAACATAAATTTTGGATATGATTTAGATCACCCACAATTATAGTATGGAGGACTCATACAAAACATCACATCTGTAGTAGCAATAAGGTTCTTACATGCTATCAATGATAATACAAAATTCCAAATAAAATGTTTGGAGAAGCTGAAGAATAAATAAAATTATTTTATTCGAACTCCCACATCAAAATGAGAAGATCCAAAGTAATTCTACTTCTTCTACAAAGGGAAATCCAAGAAATATCAGTTGGAAGGGCTATAGTGAGATAAAAGTGTAATGTAATACCTAAAATGAATGGCATTGGAGTGTTTATTTATGGTTGTGCATGAATAAATAACAAGATTAATCGACTTAACATCATAAAAGTCTCGATTCTCTTTTACACTGAGCACTCTATCACCTAAGATTAAAACATTCCAGAAGAAAATGATTTCACATCATGAATCCATTCTATAATGACAATTCACAATTTTTAGCCTTCCAAGAAATATCTCATGATGGGAATGGAATCATTGTTTTTATAAAACATTAATGCCTTTTGTGCTTTCCATTTGATAGCCTCAAACATTTCACATTGTGAATATTATTATAGAGGTCAATTAGTATTATAGGAATAACTCACCAGTCCCCCTATTATGATTCTAAAATGATTAATCAACATGACCAATATTATATTTAAAAGGTTTTAATAAAAAAATAAATGAAGGTTACAAAACATAAATAGGTTCGTACTTATAGAAATTTGGGATCCTAAATATTTCCTATGTTTATTCTCCAGATGAAGGAATTGATTTGGAAGATTATTTTATTATTTTAGGAAATATATAAGCCTTTTAGGTTCAATTATATATTTATTGTTATTAAAATTTTCAAATTCATCAATCTTATTTTTTAAAAATATTAATAAGATTAATTTTTGAAGAGGTGTGTCTATATGAATTTCCAAGTTTGGAACCTGATAATATTTATGGTCATAATTTTAAATTTTCTAAATATTTTTATTGTCTAAATCATTCTTCGAGAGATGCGTATCATAGTCTACCTTTGTTTTTGTTACCAAATGACATAAATAATATAATGGTTGATCGTAAATTTATTATTTTGAATCTATAAAATAACATTTTCATTGTACAAATATATTTTTCTGATATTATGTTTGGTTATAAAAAATAATTTTTTAGAAATTGATTTTTGATGTTAATGATTGGTAAATCTGATATTAGTTTAATAGGTAAAATATATTTTCTTTCTAGGTCTTTATAATTTTACATGAAAATATGAAATATTTTTTAAAAGTTATAAATATTGAATAGGGAATTCTGAAAATTATTATTCATGATTCATGTAAAACAATGAAAACACATTTGAGTATGAAGTGAAATTTAGATGTTGATTGATTAGGAATATTTGATCATGTTGAAATTTATTGAGTATTGTTTGGAAGTTTGATTGTTTTATGCATCTAGACCCAATGAAAAGTTTTTACATTGTTTGTGTGATATATTTTAGTCTAATCCAAAGGAATGTCCTCATAAGGATGATAAATTTATCATAAGATACATTAATGTAAATATGAATTTGTATTTATTTTAGTCAAATAAGAAATGTTTGGTCTAGTTATCTTTTATTGATTCTAATTTTGTGGGTTACAGTGTTGATTTAAAAATTATATTATTATGGAGTCATTAATATGGTAAAATATTTGTTTGAGGTAGTTTTAAATCCAAATTATATGTTTCATTATCTACAGTGGAGGGTAATTATGTTTCAACTTCTACTTATTTCATAAATATATATACAATGAAAATATATATGTGATTTTAATGATTTTTTTGAATAAATTTATATTTTATATTAAAAATATACTATAATTTAAATTTCAAAAAATCCTTTACATTATTGTATAAAAACATATATTTGTTACATTTAGTTATAAAATAGATCATTTTGATGAGAGATACATTATTTTAGAATCTGTTTTCTAAAAAGAAACATACTACTATATATACTAAACCAATGGATTCAATAAAAATTGAGATACTAAATTTGGAGTTTATTATGATGAATATTTATCCAGATTTTTATATATTTAAATGATTATAAAAAATTTTACTTTCCCATATATTTTCTATATAGATTATTCTAAATGTATTTTTTAACAACAGATCAGTTTTTGTTGATTCTTACATACCTAATTTATATTGAAATGGAATTCTAGTATAGTCATTATACTTATGATTATATGGATAATTTTTTAATTTAAATTTCATATTAATTTATCACTATATTTTTTTTATATGTAATCTATAATATGAATTAATTGAACAAATAGTTTCAAGAAATCAAAAAAATGTATTTATAGAATTTACATTTCCATAGTTTTTCTATATATGAATTATCATAGTGTAAGTGTACTAAACCTAACTTCTCATACATAAATATTGCATATTAATAGATAAATATTTATGACATTTCATAACAATCCACACCATAATCATTTAGGTTAAGTTCCTTTGGAAACTTAGACACATAAACAACTAGTCCATAGGTGAACTACTTTATCTCTCATTATATTCTTCATAAATATAACCCTTCCTAGATAAATAATATGTAACTACTTTCCTCATAACATAGAAAATGGAAACATTATAAATTGTGATCATAGATTCTCAGTAAGGTTAAAAATGGGATATATCTAAATAATATGAGGATAAGTCCATGAAAAAATGGGAATAATTTTTGATAACTATACCTTGTAGACCATAGATCATAAAAACGAGTCATGCAATTATTCATGGAATTTAATAAGAGATAGATTATAATGGAATCAAAGAACATGAACAACGAGATCATAAAATTGGCATAAGATATAGATTTTTCAAATACACATAAACATAGAAAATAAATTTTATATTAGATCAAACATCATTTCCAAGAATATCATAATTGAATGGGTTCACTCCCAAAACAAATATAGTAGTATAAAAGGTTTACTCCCAATATTATGATAGTGGACATAAACCCTTACATAATTGGGTTCAAACACCATCAAAATCATTTTTATCTAACTATATATCAATCATTTCCAAATGTGTTAGGGGTAGATATAGGTCCCAACCATCAGATAACGAAAATCGCACTTTTTTGTTCAACAACATCATAAATAATTCATCATATTAGAACCCATGAAAAAATGGATATAATACAAAATTCTACATAACATAAAAAATAGATAAGAAATAAGTTTTTAAATCATTTCATCATTTCATCAAAGCATAACTGAAGGAAAAAATAAGTTGGTTTCTTAAGGATTTTATCATTGTTTAACCTAAGGAAGTAAAAATGGTTCCATAAAAATCATTTCATCATAACCATAAACCATCGAGGGAAATAATTTGAATGGAATCCTTGGTTTATATCCCCAATAAATCATAATAAATATAAAAGGATTCAGTATTAAATGGAAAAATATTTTGAAAGATTAATTGGATCATTTCATGAGAAAAATTTCTTTTCTTTGAAAATCATTTTTTACAAGAACCCAGTTTAATTGAAAATAATCCTAAATAAATATAAATTTACATTCAAAAAAATAGTGGAAATAACATCAAGATATTCCATTCATTCCATACACATTAAAAAAATTATTTCTTTCAAATTTCAAACAAAATCCAAATGGTTTTGTTTGGTAAATAACATGAAGTTTCAATTAAAAAATTTTTTGTAAATATTTTGATAGTAGAAATAATTTATTTAATAAATAATGTTAATATTGTTAAAAAATATTTTTACATAACTTTGTTCTGCATGAAAATGGATTTGAGACCAAAGAGAGAAATTATTTCAATTTTTATTAAAAATATTATTTTGAACTCTTGAGTATAGGAGTCAAGGAAAATTAAGGGAATACATTTAATTTCATTACATTACCTTATGAGAATAAAATACCCCATTTTAAATAGATTTTGATCAACATATTTCATCATTGGAAGAATAATCATTAAAAACCTGATAAACAATGAGATTGTGACATAAAACCCTTACCACGTTGGTAACATTTAATCATAATCCCAGGGAAATAATATCTTTAAATGAAGGGACTTCTGTACCTGATGGGGGATCAGGACTCCCGCGCTCTAGTTTTTGCGGGCAGACACACATAAACAAAATCCAAAAAATTCTGAACCCGTATAACTACGATTCCCTTTGAGTAGTCATGCATCAATGAAACCATTCTAGGCGCACTAAGGTGAAAGACAGAGGGAACCTGACAGCCTTCACAGGTTCCACTGTTGGTTCTTTTGTGGCTTTTAGCGACCAGACTTCGTAGTGTATTATCCAAAAAGGCACAATGACCCATGTGTCAAAATCCAACTACACTATTGTAGAAATGTTAGATCTCTATAATTTCTCTATCTTGGCTTGAATAAACCTATCAAAAGTAATGAAACTGTTGAAACATGTAGATCTTGTTGGTCAAATTACAACCATTTGGGGGTTTTCCGATTTTATATGAATTTATTTAGGCCGTGGGTTTTTCCACCTCATGTTTCCTTCTGCGGACTTGAAAGGGTAAGATTGGAGAACTGGGTTGATCAATTTAAGGCCATGAACATTGTGATTCCCTTATTGGCATCTAAATTTCAACCTATCTGATTTCAAGAAGACTTGTTCCCAGGTTTGGGTAAAAATACATGGTTTAAACTAGATCCTATGGCATCCATTTTTTATATATCAAATTTTCATTAGGAGTCCCCATAAGGATGGATAGTGCCATATAAATTGTGTATTTTGGATATTTTTCTCGTATGCTGGTATATGATGATCTGAGTATTCCAAGGATTGATAAGATTATTCTTTCTACTCCGCATGATGATATCAATCTTAGACTTGAATATGAATAACTGACCCTCTTTTGTGAATAATATTCTACTATTGGTCATACTACCTCGTACTGTAGAAGAAAAATGATTTTTCATGCATGCTGCCTAAAGGGACATGACTTAAATCACTATAGAAGAAGAGATAAGAGTGATACACTTCTTAATGAGGAAGAGGGGAATGTAGATGTTAGAGTTGTTCCACCTCCTATCATAACTCCATCGTTGAGTTATGTTAATAATATTTCTATCTCATTACATGATAAGGATGGACCCATGTATTATTTCACTATTATGGAAAAAGAGAGCTTAGAAGGTACCCAATCCAGGAATGTTGCTCCAAATCATGACAATACATTGTGTACTACTATATTGTTTAGTCCAGACAAACCTAAAATCTATTGGATTTATTTGGGATCGAGTGAACACAAGAACATTGTTTTATTCAAGGACATGTTATCCATAGGTCTGTATGATGACCAGGTAGTTGAAGAATCCGAGGATAATCAAACAGACAAGGAATTTTTCACCCAAGAGGAAGTGGACCTCAACATATTATATGAAAAAAATATGATATATGATAAGAACTGAAATGGAAGGCTAAGATTGATACACTCTATTTTCCAAAGACTAGATCTAGAGGAGCTTTCCCATCCAAAAAAACCCCTACTCGGGGGAGGGATTCGATTACACATGATGCAGACTCACAATTTTATACAGGGAATGTTATTACTGATACTCCTACTACCCCTGTTTCTTGTAGTGTTACCGATTTCTCTATCCCTCATGGTAAAGGATTGGCTCTAACACTTTTTACAGCCTCCCCATCTGATAATGATTAAGGGGGATTGTATGGAAACTCTAATCTACCCTTGGAAATAGTGCAGGGCTAGGAAAGTAAAGGTAATGGAATATCTCCCCTGCTAATCATTTTAATGAAAAGGTTAAAGCAAAGGTATAAACTCATAATAACTTTGATTTACTGGCTTCTAAAAATAGTGTAGATGATTTTGGTGCACCTGCTGTGAATGTGATGAAGGAAGTTGGTGATATTGTACACTTTGATGACAATGATGGACCATGGGTTCTTGTAAAAACATGGTGAATGGGTTTCCACCCTCATGGTCGGGGCGGAAGTTCCTCTTGTCCTAGTATGAGCACTCTCTCTCTCGAGTTTTCTGAGATCATCCTCACTTTTATTCTTTTCCACTTTTGTAATTTTACACATTTTTTAATTTAAGGGGTCTCATGCCTCATTAAAAAATATCATTAAATTAAATATAGAATATCATGAGAATAAATAAATTCATGATTCTACTTTTAAAATGTCCTGTGTATACACATCATAAAATAAGATAGGTGTATAACATACCACAGGTCTTAGAGAAGGAAAATTGAGAAGCAAATACCATACATTAAGTCATGAATCCCTTCAAACATGTCAAAAAGTCCAATTTAATAAATATAATATTATTTTACATCTATTAAAGAACAATAATTGTATATATAATCACATATATGATTTACATATGATTTTTTTACCCGTTTATTAATAATTCTATGTTAAACTCATGTTTCTCCCAATATATACTTTTTTTATTTGTGTATGTTTTGATTTGTTATTTTTGGTTCTATTAATTTGTTAATTCCTAAAAAATATATATTGAATTTTAAATATAATACAAATATCATATATAATAAGTATATATATATTGATTTAGCTTTAAAATTTATATACTAAATACAAAATATGTCATTCTTGGAGAGATCAGTCGTACGTAAGCATGAAACATGTTTCCCAATAGTTGATGGATTAGAAGAAAATAATTTAAATAATATAATACCCTTAAAGAATTTTTTTACATACATAAAATATTTTCATAAAAATAATATTTATTACCTTCTATGTAATGTATGGGCGAATCACATCGCTTCATGAGGAGGCAGTCCATCGTATATAGGAGTGACATTACCATATTACAACTAGATGGAATGTAAAATGGTATATATTATATAATAAATAAATAAGTATCATAATATCATATATGTAATTTATAAAAAAAATAATCTATAAATATATACGTTAATGTGAGGGGGTGATGGAAAATAAATAACATCATTTTGTGAGGTGTTTTTCCACCATACACATAAAGGAGGATCTTACATCCCAATTGATGGAGGATTATATTGATATAGGTTATTCCATTAAAATAATACAATATCACTATATGGGATATTTTTGTGTTATTATACCTGAATATTATAAGAATATTTTATGAAGTGATAAGGAAGTTGTAAAAAAAGACACATAGTTAAAAAATTCACCACTTCTTCAGACAACCTATTTAGGTTTAACCTAGAGCCTTACTATATTGAATGTCTGATCTCAAAATGCCTCTATGATTTTAGGAAGGATTTAAGGATGATACTTTGAAATGTATTGTTAAAAAAGGTTTTATAATTTGTGTCAAATATAGGATAAGTGGTGTCCTTTTATAAGTGAGATGAGTGAAACACTTGTAATTTGTTGAAAGGAAATAGTATACCCACTATTTTTACATGATACAAGTATTAAAAATTTACCATTATCTATAATTATACATTATAAGGTTTAAATTTAGAGAGAAAATATGATTTGGGAATGTTTTGGGTTATTTCAACCACTATCATTTTTAGTTAACCCTCTGGTAAATAGTTTTTTACTTTAACCTTGTTAAATAGTTTTTACAAGTTTTAATATTAATTATGTTAAAAAATTAATATAAATATATTATATAATATAAATTATTTTCATTAAAAATATTTAATCCATTTTTAAAAATAATATTCTCTTATTTGAATAATTCTAAACTAAAATTAAACCCGCATGCGTGATAAGAAAGTGGGTTTCAAAAAGAAAATGATCAAAACTTTAAAATGTTTTTATATAATAACTAAATATCAAAATGACAATAATTTCCTAGTTGGATTAATATATATATATATATATATATTATTGAATGAAATTAAATTTTAATATAATTTTAATAAAAATTGGAAACTTATTAATTATTTGAATGAAGTCACAATTTTCAATAAAAAGAGTATTTTTCACGATTCATAAAAAAATGTTGTTTGGAAAAAATATAAAAAATTCACCCCAATCTAATATTGAGATGAAGATTTATAAACTTGTTTTTATTATTTAAATTATATATTTTAATGTGGTTAATATTAAGTTTATTTATTTTTCAAAAAAAAAACAATGATTTTTTTTGAAAATTGTTTTTTGGAAACATATGTGGACTTTTCTAAGGAAAGAACCTTTAGATCAATATTGTTTCTCTATATAACACCATTATACTAAATATTGCTTATTACTATTCATATCATCGAGTTTAACACATTTTTTATACTGGACATATTTAAATAATAATATTCATAATATATCACTATTTTTTAGTACTCAGTGTTTCATATAATAGAAGCTAAACTCAGTGTTGCATAAAATGGAAGCCAAACTCAATGTTGCGTGTATCACATGATATAAATAAAGTTTAATATATTAAAAATACTAATGCATAAAAATTTAGGTTTTAACATTATACCCCCCTAAAAATTAGTTAATCCCACAAAATTTGTCTTCCTAATAGTGACAAATTAGGATACTTCTACCTCATCACTTCCTCATGTTCTGACATAGATTCTTCAAACTAGTTGTTTCATCATAAAACATCAGTCATGTGAGTGACCTTATTTCAAATAAATTTCATTATTTGATAAAAAAAATCCACTGTTTTTTCCTCATATGAAATTTTGTTCCCAATATATATTCTCTTTGAGTCCAATACATGTGAAGGGTTATGTATGTACTTCTTCTAGAGAGATACATGGACAAGATCATGATTTTTAGAGAGGTTTAATGGATGATCCAATTGATAGGTTACCAAAATAATATTATCATGAATTTAAAATGGGTTGATACCACATGATATTAGTGTTCCCTTATTTCAAATATTCATTACCATCTTCCATTGAAAATTTCATAGAAACACCTTGTCACTATATTCAAATTCAAAAAAAAAACATAGGTGATTATTAGAATAAAATTATCTACCAAATTTTTGTATCACATTTGTTTTACTAACTAGATTTAGAATTATATTCCATTTCATCATCTATATCATGTCTCAATAGATTTATTTATTCAAAATCATTTAATTACAAGGGAGTTCTCCAATACTTTCCTTAGAGTTATTCATATGGAGCCATCTGAATTCTATAGTGAAACCTATTGTTGAATAAAATGTAAACCTGAGTAGGTTGTTGAACCCAAATAGTTTTAAAATATTGAGAGAAATATTAAGTCATATCCTATATGGTTTGAATTTTTCATTCATACTGAACATCTATTTTAGGATTATACACATCACTAAAACACAACTCCTTATGAATAATATGTCAAAAACTTTTTTCAAAACATTGAGATAAACCTACAATCATGACCATACACAATGCATTACAGTACTCCAAGAAACCTTACCAATTCACTAATTTATATCCTATAAATCTGATCGAAACATAAATATACTTTTCTATTGATTAAGTGTGATGATATCATAAGGTGATCAATTACAACTCATATAGCTTTATGCCCATTTGAATTTATGGGGATTCTAATGAAAAAATCCATGGTAATATATTCCCATTTATATTCTTGAATGGTTAATGGATACAATATCAACTTTGTATTTTTTTCTATAATCCTTAATATTATTACATACCAAGCATTGAGATACAAACTATACTATATTTCTCTTCATTTCATCCCACCCAAAACTATGTTTCCTATCTATATTCATATTTGTACTTACAAGATGAATAGAGAATGAAAAACTAGGATATTAATATAAATACACATTCCTAAAATCTAGCATCGACGAAACAAATACATGGTTATTGACCATTATCATTCCATCATGATAAATGTTAATATTAGAAACATTTCTAAGCTTATTTTCTAGATCTACACCTTTTTTGGCACCGAAATTACTCCTAAAGCTACACATTGACAGCTTTGGGAAAACTAAATCCATCATATGACTCAAAAAACCATTCCAAGAACCAAAAGGACGATGCATGAATGTTTTAGTGAATTTTCACAAGATTAAAATCCTTCAGCAAAAGGATTTCCAACCAAATATGAACATATTTCTTTTCACTTCCCCAATGGATACTGTGAAATCCAAGTAAACCACACACAATACAAATGGGATGAACATCAGATATCAATATTACATGAAAGAGGCAAATGAGTTCCCAAACATACTCAATTCCAAATATGATGGGAAGAGTGTCAATTCGTGAGGTCCAACATCTGATCTTCATGAAAAAAACATCATATCCCAACATCCTCAGTACATGAACAAAAATCATATCCTTTTCCTATGCAATTAACTTAGGATTCCCCATGTATGATCATTATGGGATTCCACAATCTCCCACACCATAGAGTCATCCTCCTACATTATGTGGCTTTAATTCATAATCCACACTAATTGGGAATGATATCCTCTTCATAGAGAATGAGATCATCCTTACAGAAAACAAGATCCACGTTATGTAGCATCCTTGAATAAGATCCACTAACATCGTTGTTCATCAAAGAAGAACCACAGAATCTATCTACCACTTAAGAAAGTGGATTTTATGATTTCTAGATCAATTTCATCCTCTTTTTTCTCACACTAAACCTGAATCTTGTGGGATACGAAGGTAGTGGTAATCATGATATTTTCACAATCCTAAACCTCAATGGGATGTTACCACACATATTATCCAACCATTCTGAACTATATGGGCCTTGATCACCTAATAATAGGGATATGTAGGAAGCGTCCCTAAGGTCAAAGGAAAAAATCCATATCCGTCCTTATTTTCTCCAAGACACATCCTTGTTAAGATAATTACCCTTACATTAGAGACCACATGTCCTCTAGGTCCCTCAGGAAGCTTAATGAAAAATCCCAACACCAACCCCAACCAAGATAAATTCTTTTGAAAAGGGAAGTTTCTAATAAAAATCCCTAAATAATTTACCATCAATTATATATTTTCAACATGAGAATCCTTATCATTTTACATTAACCTTCTTCAATTCGTCCTGTCAAATGAACAAAAACTCCATCATCAAACATTATGGATTTTTATACCTTCCATATAAATAGGGTAAATAAGATGACTCTTTGAGGATCAATCCTTGACAATGATAAACCAAGGTTACCCCTCATAAGATTTTACCTCCCTAATCCACCCCAAGGGCTGTTCCGACCTTCCTGGTGTGACATCTTCCATTTGTGGGGAAAAATCCCCCAGATTTGTGTAATGACATGACCCTAGTTGCCTGGAATCGATGCCTTTTTTCATTATATTAGCACAATTATAAGAAAGTTGTATATCAAAATAATGAATTAGTTTAGTATTTTTGGAAAAATAATTGCATACATAAGTTCAACATGAAAACATTAAATGAAATACAATATAGAAATTTCCTTAAAAACATCCATAACTCCTCGTTTACCCCTATAGTTCATTTATAATTTACTTATTCACATCCTAGGGAAATAAAAAATTGGAAAGTGGTGAGCTGTGATTCTCATTAATGGTATGAAATATAACATATGATATAATAAACATAATAATTATACAAGGTATATAACTAAAAATTCACGCATTTAAAAATGAACTTGAACATAATATGGCAGGAATAAGGGATGAATAATTAATTCCATAATAAAGCATAATAATGGGTAATCTACTAGTCGAATAACCTCAGGACCAATCAATTACATGTTTCATAATGAGAGAAATGCATAAATCTGGAAATTCTAAAATACATCATCAAGGCCTTGTCAAAGACATCTAAAAATGATTAAGGCCTCAACTAAAACCATATCTGAAAATGGGTATGGCCTTGACCAATTCCATATATGATTTGTCTAATGTACCTATCGTTGCATCGAGGGGCAACAGAGGGTCCCACATTCTACATACTAAGTCCAATGAATTCCTCATATGAAAGGGGACAAACATAAACATTATATAAATTCATATTGAAACTAACATATTGAATGTAAATGACATTCCCAAAACATAAACACTAACCATTCAAAGTAATAATGGGAATGTTTTCAGGATAACACATCCATTGTCAAACTAATAATAAAACATTTAATAAAATATGATATATGATATCATAAAATATTATTCCCAATTATACATAAGAATCAACAAGAGTGTTGAAACAAATGAAAATACTCAAATAAAATAATCAAGTAATTCGTGAGATAAATACTCTTTTACATTGAAAAGTAGTGTTCTTTTTGAAAAATCTTTGTATATACCCATATGAGAAATGATACAGGTTTTTTCATAATAAAATGATTGATCTTGGAAAAATAATCATGGATAAAAATAGATTTTAGAGTGTACTTTAACATAGGTAATAATTTGAGAAGTTCCCTTGAATCAGGCATGCATTCTGAGAAGATGTTTTGAAAGATCCTTTTAAAACATGTAACTCCAAATAAAATAAAGAAGGATTCCTGTTTCAAAATGAAATCTGGGGAATATCTTCTTTACCCACATGAAATTGATAATATCCAGATCGAATTTCAATCATTGTAAAATATTGGGCTCCATGAATTTAATAAAATAAATCATCAATGCAATGTATGGGATATAGGTTCTTCATTTTAATAGAATTGATCTTCCTGTAGTCAATGCAAAACCTCATAGATCCAACTTTCTTCTTAACAAAAACAATAGGGTCTCTCAATAGAGAAAAAAAGGGGAGAATAAATCCATTATCACTCAATTCCTCTAGTTTTTTCTTTAGTTATACTAATTCCATATTGACCATTCTATAAGAAGTGTTTCATATAGTCCTTGAACCAAGAATTAAATCAATAGAGAACTCAACTTCTCATTCAGGACGATGTCTAGGTAAATACTCTAGAAAAACATCAATATATTTTTTCACAATAGGTAAATTCTTAAATTGAATATTTCTTTCCACACCCATAGATAGTGTGTTCTAATCCTCACTAATAATTTCATTATGTATAGCTACCAGGGGTTGATATTGATAAGAACTAGATGATGACATTTTTTCCCAAAAGACAAGGGATTTTATATCGTTCTCAGAAAATTTTAATTCATTCTTCATGCAATAGATTTTTACATCATAATTTGAAATAAAATCCATACCTTTGATTATATAAAATTATATTATTTTAATTATGGTAAGGTTCAAAACTAAGGAACATTTATGTTTCATAAGGGGGATTTATTGACACATCTTTTTTATAATGATACTTCCCTTAAAATTTTTGAATGGAAATTCCTTTATTAAATTCAATTGGAAATATCTAATTTTCTAGGAAAATGAGGAAGTTATAAAAGAATGTGATGATCCAAAATCAAATAAATCATTGTATTTGTTTTAGTAAACAATTAAAGTACCTTCCACCACATCATTAGGAATTTAAATCTCAGTAGTTGGGATCGAATAAGCTTGGCCTTAATCTATTGGGATTTTCTGAGTCCTGTTTACTTGATTCATTGGAAAATCATTAGAATAGTGTCTTATATCACTACAATTATAGCATTAATCATTGATATCATATTTTTTCCCCTGAAATCACCAATTTATGGTGTTTATTTCCACACGTATAACACACACCTTTTACTTTTAAGTATGAACTAGGGTGTTTTCTTCCACATGTATAAAATGTCATAAAATTAACCTTTTTATTCTTCACTTTATCCAATATATCCTCTAACACCCTCTTCTTCTATTGTTTCCCCTTAAATTCATATGAATTAGAGAAATATTTCTCTATCTTGATGGCACTTGAGACAATGTCTTTGTATGATGAGAAAATTTGGTAGACTAGTGCCCTTTGGAAGAATGGTTTTAAATAATAAATGAATCAATCAATATTGATACTTGGATTACATATATGGTCTGCATCATGCCTTGATATCCTTATAATGTTTGATTCATACTTTGTAACATTATCTTCCTCTTTCTGTCTGTGAATCAGAAATTTCCTCTCTATATCCGCTCGTTATTCATGGGAAATGTATTTTTTGAAGAAATTTTCCTTTTAGTCCCTCAATTAGATTTCTTATATTTATTTAAACTCATTAGTGTTATAAATTAATGACCACCACCAATTCACATCTCCTGATAGATGATAAATGTCCATGATAACCATTCTCTGTTTCATTACATCCCAAAATGTGAAATATATTCTCTAAATAAATTTTCCTCTAGTCTATTATGAATGGGGTTGTAGTCCGATTTAATGATAAATGATGTTTTTTCATAAAGTGTTCTAATAGTGATCTGCCAAATTATGGATGAGGATGCTCCCTATGGGTAAGTTTATTGTACATAACTTGAGTTAGTTCTCCCAGTATAGTTATAAGTTTCTCATCCCTAGTCGTAGCTCCAGTACCACTATCATTATCTTTAATAGGATGGAAATCCCAACATGGGATATATACATTGATACGTTTCCATTCCTTCCACAAGGATCCATTTCTATAAACTGGAACACACTTTATTAGGTTATGAATCGTAATGTATAGTATCATCTTGTAAAATACTTAACCAAATTTAAATCCTATGCATAGAAAATCTAAAAATAATAAACATATTTCATGGAAGAAAAGTTTACTTTCAAACACTTCATAATGGCTTGGAATGTAAATGTGAATTATCCTAAGAATATCCCCATAGAGTGTCAAACTAGGTGCACAGTAAGACCCCTTGTTGTGTACCACATTACCCTGGTTCAATCCCAAAACACATTGAGGGAGTTGTTACTCCTTGGTACATTTGTTCTAGAACCACTTCCACTGGTAGTATCCATAAAAGGATGAATTTTTTAGGAAGCTCCACATAATATATTCCTTACCAAAATTATAGGACGTTCTTGTATACATATCCTTAAAGACTAACTTAGTGTTTTTTCCCTAATCTATATTTTCTATATCTAGTTTCCAAGTTTTCTACTAAAAAGCATCTGATACCAATTGTAAAGACCCGACCCCAGATTCCCGAAGCTGGTGCCTTATTTCATTACATTTGAATGATGAAGAAAATGTTTTATCCCAAAGGAAAAATTAAGTTTAGTAGTTCTGGAAAACCAGATACATACATAACTTCAATATAACAACAAGAAATGAAATACAATATCGAAATTCCATTGAAAAAACCATAACTCCTAGGTTACCATTGCAAGGCATTCATTATTTACTTCTTCACATCTTGAGAAAATAAAACATAAGAATGGGGTGATATCATATGCTATGTAAGGGTATACAATATAGTGTAAGATTTTATAAACTGAAACATTAGACATGGTGAATTACTAAAAATACATGCCTTTAAAAATGAATTTGAACATAATATATCAGGAATAAGGGATGAATAAATAATGTCAAAATAAAGCATAATCATGGGTATTATAATTGTTGAATAAAATAATGAACTATAAATTAGTTATTTTATAATGAGGTAAATGAATCTTGATTGACATTTTTAAATATACCATCAAGGACTAGACCATGACATCTAAAAATGGTTAAGGCCTCAGCGAAAACTATATCTGAAAATGGTCAAGGCCACGACCAAGTCCATATTGATTTTGTCTCATGGGACATACCAATGCATCAAGGGGATATAGAGGGACCCAACCATCACATAATAAGTTCAATGGATACATAATATGAATTTATATAAACATAATTAATGTATACATTCACATTTAAACTGAAATATGAAATGTAAATAACATTCCCCAATCATAAACAGTAACAAATCAGAGTAATATCTTAAATGGATCCAATATAACACATTCATAGTCAAAATAATAAAAACATATTAAATAAAATATGGTAGCTTATATAAGAAAATATTAGTCCCAATTATACATACAAATCAATAAGAGTGTTGAAACAAATGAAAATACTCTTATAAAATCCTTGAGTAATTCTTGAGATAAATACTCTTCTACTATGAAAAAAGTGTTCTTTTGGAAAAATATTTATATAAAACCAGAATTTAAATGATATAGTTTTTTCAAAATAAAATGAGTTAATTTAGAAAGATATTGGTGGCTAAAAATAGAATATTTAATTTACTTGAACATAGGTAAGAATTTGAGAAGTTCTATTGAATCAGGCTTGTATTTTGGGATGAATTTTTGAAAGATCCTTTTAAAACATGAAACTACCTGTAAAAAAAAGGATTATGTTTGGTATAGATATATAGTACATTAAACAATAATTTATGAATATTATATTAGAATAAATAAGAATTTCATTGGGGTAAGTAGAGAATAAGAGTAACCCGAATGAAAATGGAGGTTTGAGTACAAAATCCTTACCTTATGTCCGAATGTGTTCCGATCTTGAACATAAGGTCATGGAATATGAATGTATACTTATTAATAAATTAATTAAGAAACTATTAAGAATTTATTTAGTTTATCCATATTTTATTATGTTCATTTATGGCCTTATTGATAAGTTGTATGAATGTACTCTGTCGTCCCAGAGTGTTTGTTTCCTTGATTGTCAAAATTGATTCACATGTTTATAATTAATGGATTTCATGTGGAATGGATATAATTATCCATAATTGAACACATATATTATTAATTAACATCAATAAGTGTAAAAGTTTATATATATAATTTGGTTACATGGTATGAGGATGATTTATTAGATAGAACATTAGTGATAACTATTTAGGTTATCTTGTGGATATTTCAATTATTACAAACTAGTTTTCCATATGGATCAATATTATGTATATATAATATTTATAGTACATTAAATAGGTTAAAGTAAATATATTATAGTTTTTTTCAGCCATAAAAATGGTTTTATGACCATAAATGATGGTGAAATTTAAGAATGAGACTTTATCGCCCACAAAGGATATAAATTGGCAGTTCATGGATGACAATTTCATCAAAAAATTAAAGAGAGAGAGAGAGTAAGAAGATTGAAAATTGTTATTACATTGAAATTATATAATTGAAGTATATATATGATACATGATTTTATAAAGAACATTGTGATATAGGTGGTGAGTAGAGTATAACTGAATAATGGAATATGAAATGAAATTAAGAGAAAGAAGATGTGGATTTACCTATTGAATACACCTCCTTGATAAAATCCTTAAGGGAAAGGGTTTTCGTATTTTGGAAAAAACAAGGTCTCCTAGAAGTAGGAAGGGACTAGAGTGGATTATTTGGGCATAAATTTGAGGATCTTAAAGGCTCAAAGGAGTGCGAGAAGTGGGATTGATGGGTGGATTTTTATAGTGTAAGGGATTAGCTATTTCCCATTATTTTAATCATTATTTTATTTTTTTGGATCAATACTATGAATCATAATGATTCATGTGACTAAAAATAGTAATAAGTGCATGTGATTTCAAACCAATGGCCATTTAAAACAAACATTATTCTAGCACGACGCGAAAATGCATTTATTTAGATTATTTCATAAATTATCAAACTTCACTATTCACCAAAAAATTATGCATTTCAGAAAAATCCAAAAAAACCACCCTAAACATTTTTTGAAATGTAGAAGTTAAAAATGAACACCATTTTAGCAAAATGATTTTTAAATAAGATAAATTTTATTTTTAAATAAAAGTAGTATTAACTTGAAAAATAAAGATTTTAAATTTAAAACCGATTTTATAATACTTTCAAAAATTAAATGAGTTCTCATAAAATTATCATAAAATAATTGGAAGAAAAAATATTTATATAGGAATAAATTTTATGAATTTCATTAGTTTATAAATTTAAATTTGATATTGAATATTTATTACTCACAAAAATACCAACACTGATTTATTAATTTTTAATATATTCACTCTCATTAATATGGTGTATAAATTTTATTTATACACACATGGTTGATGTTACTATTCATAAGGATATAATACTATTTATAAGGGTACATTACTATTCTTATCGGTAAGTTACTATTCCTAAGGGTAAGTTACTATTCTAAAAATTGTTAGCTGATCCTTTAAGAATCTAAATATATTACAGATTGCAACCGTGTATGCCCATTTTTCAAAATTCAAATCACATAAGAAGAAAAATTATATCCAAAAACCAGGTTATAACTATCTACTCTAAATATAATATTGTTTATTTCAAAGAGACTTAGTGTTGAATTAATTCTATAATAAATTTATTTATAAAATCATGGGTTGTATAATTTTCCTCCACGAGGGGTTCTGATCCATCCATAGGTAAACATTTCCGGGTCTCCCTCAGAGGGATGTACCTCTCAAATCCATCCCAAGGGGTGTTTTAATCAATCTTCATTGTATGAAATTTTCCCTTTATGGGACACAATCCTCATAGATATTCCTATAACGAGTTTCCTAATCCATCCATAAGTAAACTTCTAGTTATTACATCTTCCCTATTAAGAATTCTCCATGTTGATCTGTCTCTATGAGGAATTGTGATCAGTCAAATATATCTCCACATGAAATTAAACTCGTGCCTATAACTATCTCAACTGATATTATAATCCATCTCAACATCAAATTAAACTTATTACCTGAACCAAAACACATGCCTCATGAGATACATGGGATGAAAAAGGTAAAATACTTGGAAGATATATTCCAATGGTGTCAGCTAAATCATGAAAAATATGTGATTCCTGATGTGAAAGCCTTAGAATATATAATCCTTTGTCATTGGATAACCCGTGATTGAAACTTGATGAATTCGGTTCTGTGACTAATATTCCTCCATGAGATGTTGTCCCTAGAGGAAGAAAACAAGTTACCATTGCTACTAGCATCCATGCATTACATCAATTCCAAACATGAATATTCTTCTACAGAAGGTTACATACCTATCATGACCAACTGAAATTTCAAGACAAAATCAACATAATTCATTAGCATCCACTCTGGGTTTGGACTAATGATGAGTTCAAAAAAACATGACTTCACACTATGATGGAGACCCGAAATAGGAAAAGAGTTTCATAGACGAATCCATGGAAGGAGGAACCAAAATATAATCATGCCATTTCCATCAAGGAGAACTCATCAACATTGAATGTGAGGAAATATACCTGGATTTGTAAAGATGGAATGCTGGGTAACAATGTATACTGTGAACATAAACCATTTTTTTATGCACATGCATGCCCTGATGAAAGCGTAAAAAAATGGGGATATAGACCTGAAAAGTTTCTTCTGATTATGGTGACTAGTTGATTACAAGATATTATAAGATTATAATTTCACTAGATCTTGATATCTGGTCCATGTCCCCCAAGAAAACAGTGGGACCATCATGGAACTTAGCAAAAAATTGATGAAGATCATGGTTGACAATACTCGATCTATGACATTTTTAGGGTAAATCTATCTTCACCTTTGGAATATGGGATGATGATGGGTCATTTGACATCAATTTTCTTACACAAATACTGATGGATTAGTCCACTTACATTGAAGGACCCTGACCAATGAAAACCAACCAGCCATATCATGCAGGTTTTGGGGACTGATAAACATTAATGCTTAAATCCCACATGATGCCATCTCTACCATGATTTTTTCCAAAGATACTGGGTATCCACAATCCATCTCACCCTAGAAAATCATTCATAGGAGGGTAAAGGATACTATCATATGTCATTATAAGAAGGAGGGTTCCATTCCCACAAAGTAAATGTAAAACTAGGACCTAAATTCATCATTGAGTCACAGATACCCCCACCCCCAAGGGCCACATAGGGAGAAACCACTCCCTGTTCCCATGAAAAAACTGCTTCAGGAGTCTCTCCCATGAATAGTCTTATGAATTTCACCCCTATACTGAGGAATCAAGTGATTCTTGAGTCACCTCATCTGTGACTACAAACTTGGTGCCATTAAGGAGGGCTCCCAATATTCCCAGTTAGTGCTAGCAATGACTGGTCCTTTATACTGAAGAACAAGTGGACTATGCACCTTCCTGATCAGCTCAAGTCCAAATTACCCAACACCAATGTTGTGGTAGGACCAAGAGAATTCTTGATAAGGGGAATTATCTTCCATTGCATCAATGACCCTTCACAACACAGAAACATCCCTCAATCACTACAACAAAAATGGTGTCTAGTGGCGGTTCTGGGAACCGCCGCTAAACCTTTTTTAAAAATGGTTTCCCAGCGGTTTTTAATAAACCGCCGCGAAACATGTTTTTTTACACCCTGACCCTTCCCCCCCACCCCGACCGCACCCCGCGACCCCGATTCCCCTACGACCCCGGCCCCCCGTGACCCCGACGACCTATACGAACCCTAAGGTTTGAAATTAGGTGAGTAGTATGATTTTTTCTAAAATTTTGAAATTTATGGGTTGTGATATTGATGTTTATTTATTTTCTAGTTACGATTACTTATGGTGTATTAAATAATTGTTAATGAAATTTATAACCTTTACCAAAACACATATTGAGATCCAATTATTTACCTAACCACTATGATCAGTGAGTTGGAGAGTGGTAATTGAGGATTTTAGTTTCTCAATCCCAAAATAATAATATTAAACACATGGAATGAGGTTAAAACTATCTCCTAGATAACATATGGATTTTGAAAAAATTCTCCCCAAATTCGACATTGATGTAATGATAAAAAGTTCCTTTAATATAGAATACATGGTTACCTAGATGGTAGTTCTAAAATTAATAGTCAAAAGAAATTAATTTTTATAATGAAATGTACTTTTCAATGTTCTCAAGTTTATAAGGTAATCCGAGTTGGTTTTTATATTTTTTATTATATCATGAAGGGAGATATTGAGTTTAACAAGTGATAATATCTCCCTTGATTTTTTCCTATCTTGGGTTTGGATTTACCCTCATTATTTGAGTTAATAAAGAAACCTACTAGATTGTTTTGGGATGTGTGGGTTACATTGTATCCCCATCATAATTCTTAGATTCTATGGGGTTTTTATCAAGAATTATCCTAAGATTTGGAACCCATTAATAGTTTGTGACTAGTTGGTTTATGGTTATTAATGGTTTTCCTACTCCATAATATAGTAACAACTTTATGCTTTTTCTAAGAAGATTCAATGTAACAATATTATCCCCTAAAGGATGAGGAATGGAAAACCTAAGTAGGAATAATTTCCTTACTTTCTTCATACTTTTGATGTGAGATTTTATGGATAAAACATTTGATTTTAGTTTTTCCATTTTATTTCACAATTTCACAAGTAATGGTTGTGGAATTGATAGGATAGGTGTTGAGCTAGTAGGTTTATCCCAGGAGAATATTTAGGTTGAGGAATGGGTTGCTGTAATTATACTGATGGATGATGGAATTTTTCATGATTGTATTGAAACTGGTTATTAGTTTTAATTTTTATGAGGGTAAGTATTGGGAACGTGTGACTAGCTCGTTAATTAATTACCCAACAAATGAAATACTAGATAGTAATTATACCATGAATTTAAATTGTTTTGGTACTATGGATTTTTAATTTTTTTGATAATTGTTATCAATAGATGTAATACCAATAAGATCCCTGTTAATTTAATAGATTCTTGGGACATTTTCAGTCTTATGTTGTCCTGGATGATAATACCAACATCCCAAATTTCATCTCCAAATTCCCAAAATGATTCTACAATGAATCTCCAAACACCAAGCCCAGACACATCAACTATTCTTTAAATACCCTAGTTTGATCCCCAAACCACATCAGCTGCATCTTGAATTCTATTTCTGATGTGTTCTCCACCTTACCACATCAATTTTTATGCAATAACACTAGTAAGTACTTCTCTAGATGAATTATACCAAAGGTTATCAATCCCACCCACCAATGCGCTATCATATCCCAACCACGATTCCCTAAAACTCAAGGAATAACAAAAATGTTCAATGCCCACACCAAAGTCTGAATATAACTCTTAGTTCAACTCCATGGTCAGATCCTCGATCGTCCCATTTAACCATAATTCTCCACTCATGAGCACTAACACATATATGATCCAAATCACCCTCAAGTCACACCACCACTCTTTTCTATGTGAATACACCAAAGAGAGGTCTATGAATTCATTCCAAACAAAGTTTGTAGAACCTCAAAACCTAATCTCCCAAGTTATTTCATCATGAATTTCCATGAACACCACCACTTATCATTCCTCAAGACTACAATCCCTCACGTGGTTCTTGTCACTCCAAATTAACAATGTGTTGAGTTTTTTAAGCATCATAAGGTTTTCCATAAACATTATTTATAATAGATTTATTAGATATTAGAGTTTTATATGAAGACACTATAGAGAACTTAGGTTGTGGTTATTCGAAATTAACAATGTTCTTTGGTTTTCATGGTAAAGTAGCTACCACGTTGTTAGCACATTGTTTCTCTTTACCAAAGAAACTTCCCCTATCCCAAACACTAGTGGGTTCATATCTAACTCAGGGGATCATCTTTATTATATTATGTTTCTGTAATCTTATACTATCGTATATATGGATATTTTTATCTTTTTAGTAGCAACTATGTGTTTTAATTTTTTTATTATTGTGTAGGAACACTGTGATATACATGGATGAAAGCTAGATCACATTACTGAGGAACACACCTCAGTATGTTAAGGGATTGAATGAGTTTTTAGATTTTTCAATTTATAATCGATCCGTTGAAGGGAGAATAAAATGTACATGTCCTAAATGTAAATTCAGAACATGGTTGAAGAGATATGACGTTTATGAACATTTAATACTGAAGCAATTCCCTGGTCAATATTTGTGTTGGATTTGTCATGGATAATCGAACGTTACCGAAAGATTGAGCAGTAATGTTAATCCACACAATGAGGTCCCAAATTCATCAACAATGGAAAATGAAATGAAAAACCTCATAAATGATGAATTCGGCACTACAAGACACCACTATCAACATCAAAACATATCATAACAACCAGAAGAGGGTGCTACAAACTGCAACGTGACAAGTGATGTTTTTGAGACTATAACATAGGCAGATCAAGATTGTAACATATCATTGCATCCTCCTCTTGATTATGTGGAGCCAAATGTAAGAGAAAACTTCAATAAGGAAAATGCGTTTCATGATTTAGTTGAAGATGGAAATCAAGAGTTGTATAGTGGGTGTTTGAAATATTCAAAGCTTTCATTTCTGCTGAAGTTGTACCATATCAAATGTCTATGTGGAATTAAAAATAAGGCAATGTCCCTGATGTTGGAATTGATTCGTGCTGCATTTTAAAAAGCAAAAATCCCAGAATATTTTTATGATATGAAAAAGGTTGTTAACAATCTTGCTCTGAATTATACAAAAATACAAGCGTTTCCCAATGCTTGTATGCTTTATTGGGGAGAGGATTCAGGTAGACAGAATTGCAAGAAATGTTATTATTCTATAAGGTAGGAAAAGGGTGATGTTGGAAGTCCGAATGAACATAATTTCATGGAGAAGAAGAAAAGGAACACACCTGCAAAGGTTTTGCGTTACTTTTCTTTGAAGCCTTGATTGCAAAGATTATTCATGTCATAGAAAACCGCTGAATACATGAAGTGGAATTCAGTAGATAAAAACAATGATGGGTTAATGAGACATCCACAAGATTCCCAATTGTGGAAGACATGTTATTCATTACATCTAGATTTCTCAGTTTATCCTAGGAATGTTCAATTAGGATTGGATGCCGATGGATTTAACCCATTTGGGACTTTGAGTACCAGTTATAGCATTTGGCCAGTTGTTTTGATCCGTTATAATCTGCCTCCGTGTATGTGTATGAAACAAACATCTGTTATCCTTTCGATGATTATTACTGGAAAACAAATTCCTGGAAATGATATTGATGTATACATGCAGCCTTTGATTGACGAATTGCAGGAGTTATGGAGAAACGGTGTTGAGAAATTTGATGCTTCTTCTAAAACAATTTTCAAAATGCATGCTGCATTAATGTGGACCATTAGTGACTTACCTGGGCTTGGGAATTTATCTGGTTGGAACACTTACACGGGTTTGTCTTGTCCCATTTGTAACTTTGATTTTGAGCCCAAACGGCTACCTCACAATAGAAAGTGGCTCTTCTTGTGTCATCGAAGATTTCTCGATGCATCTCATAGATTTCAGTTGTACAGATCAATATTTAATGGTTCCATTGATCGTAGACCTCCTCCAAAGTTTTTAACTGGTTCTGAAATATTGACACAACATGAAAATGTTGAAATAGAATTTGGGAAGGTTCATCATTTGAATGATAGAAGAAAACGGGTCCGAAGTGCATCGTCAAGTGAAATCAGAACGCAACAATGGAAGAAAGAAAGTATATTCTTCAAACATCCATATTGGGAATTTAATTTGTTGTGGCATAATCATGATGTGATAAATATTGAGAAGAATGTCTATGAAAATTTTATCTTCACATTTCTTAATGAGCATGGAAAGTCTAAGGATCATCTCAATGCTCGAAAATACTTATAAGCAATGAACATAAAACGCAATCTATGTCCAGATGAGAATGAAAAGTATCCTACGACAATTTTTTCAATGAAAAATAGGGATAAAGATACATTCCTTCGAATTTTAAATAATGTTAAGGTATCTTTTGGGTATTCAAGTAACATCTCGAGGTGCATTGACTTGAATAATCATAAGTTACATGGATTGAAAAGTCACGATTCACATATTTTGTTACAACAGTTACTACCATTGGCATTGCATACATTATCACCTAAAAACATTACTACTGCTGTACTCCAATTCTGCACATTTTTCAGAAAACTATGTGAGAAATCTCTACATCCATTTTAGCTTGACAAACTCCAGGAGAGGTTTGTATTGACCCTTTTTGTAGTGAAGATGATCTTTCCTCCGTCATTTTTTACTGTAATGATGCATTTAACTGTGTATTTGGTTGAGGAAGCTAAATTAGGAGGCCTCGTTCGTTATCAATGGTAGTATCCAGTTGATAGGTACTTTATTTATATGTTGTTCAGTTAAGTAAACAATTTTTTGTTATTAATTAAATGCATAATTATGTTTATTTTATTTCATAGATATCTTGGGCATTTGAAATCATTCGTGAGAAATAAATCTCAACCAGAAGGCTCTATTGCTGAAGGCTATTTAGATGAGGAGTGCCTTACCATTTGTTCTCGATACTTGGATGATATTGAGACAAGATTTAATCTAGTTGGACGTGTTGATGACACATCGAATCAATCTCAAATACATTATAAATCCAAAATATTTCCTGCTATTGGCTGATCAGTTGGGAGGACCTCAAATGTGACACTGACTGAATTGGAATTATTACAGGCACAAAGATATGTGATGCTGAATAGTGAAATTGTAGATCCATTTATTGAAGAGTTGAGGATACAAACAAAGAGATGAATGAGAGGCCGAACAATAAATTAGAAAGATATAACGAAAGATGTTAATAAAGATCTTGTAGAATGGTTTTCACGACGTGTAAGTTCATAAATATTGCAATAAGTACAAATATTAGTTTGACACATACATTTTGTAAATCTAATAAAGTATATTTCTTTTTTCAGATCATGAATACTAATACTCGAGTAGAGGTTTCAGAAGATTTGAAGTTTCATGCTAGAGGTCCTCTAAAACAAGTTTGAAAGTTCGATACTTATAATGTGAATGGCTTTAGATTTCTTATAGTAGATCGAGAAGTGGGTTTGAAAACACAGAATAGTGGTATATTTACATTTTCTGAAGTGGAATACTATGGAAAACTGCATGATATTATTGAATTAAACTACCATGGACATTTTTTTGTTGTTTTATTGAAATGAAAATGGGTCGATATTATCAGAGGTGTTAAAAGAGATTCCTTGCAATTTACTTCTGTGAACTTCTCTCGCTTAATGGATGTTGGTGATCGTGAACTGCATGATCCATATATCTTAGAATCACAATAAAAAATGGTATATTATGTGAATGATGTTTTTGATGAATGGTGGAGTGTATTTTCTCATGTAATACAAAGAGATTTGTATGATATGGGTGACAAAGTGCATAACTTGACCACTGAAATTGAATTTAATCAAAAAAAGGAAGCACAATTATTTATCCATCATGATATTAAAAATATTAGTCGAGAAATGATGAATGAAGTGGATGAAGCAATAGAGTAGGAAACCAACATGATTTAAGGGGAACATGATTGTATGTACAATTATTTATTTATTCAGCAACTACTTGTTTCATTTTTGCAGTCATTCATTATCATTGTTATATATATTTTGTCTGTTAGTACTGTGATTCTATTATAATTTTTAATTTTTTTTCTACATAATTTTTTGAAATATATATTATGAACATAATTTTATTTGATTAAATGATAGGAATTCCAAGGAAGAAGCAGTATACTATTTCATCTAGTTCTCCGACAGATGATGATCTATCTGGCTCCCTCCCCATGACATCTGAGGCACCAGCTGCCTACACTCCTGCACCATCTCCCCCTGCACCATCTCTCACACCATATTTGGATGTCCCATTAGAGGGTGAGTTGTCAAATCCCCCTTTAGGATCCTCAGCAGTGGGGCAGCGACACGCCCATTCAAGTTCATCACTGAGGTACTCGAGTGTCACTGTCATAGGTACAAATTTTGATTAAATAAATTTATTGAAATTTTTTATACTAATTGTTTGCTCATTGACTATGACATAAATACAATAGTGGAGAAAAACATAAAAAGTGCATATGTTTGGAATATGACTAGAAAAAATATAGGCCTGCCATTTGATTCTTATAGGGTCCCAACGGATGACATCGTGGGGTTACTTGGCCAGATTCTAGGCCAGCTGGCAGCGGTGCCCATTTCCCTTCCTATTTCATATGATAATTGGAGACATATGCCTATAAGCTGGAAAAATAATGTTTTTTATTCGCAAATAAAGGTAAATTTATTACATTATGGTTTAATTGAATGTCATGTTACTAATATGTTCAAAATGAATTTCTGTATACAGACGTTCTTCCACTTTACAATTGCTGATGTGATAGCACAAAAGTGGATGTTGAAAATCTAGGTAAGAAATGGAAAGATTTAAAATGGAGATTGTGGTGTAATGTCAACGATACCTCGTTGACTATGCAAAAATGTATGAGAAGCTACCTAGTGGGGTACTGAAAGAACAGTGGAAAGTTTTTGTTGACAGACATCGTGATGAGAAGCAGATGGTATTGAAATATATATTATTATATTATCTTCATTTTACATTTATACATGTATATGAAGAGGAAATGACATTGAATACATTAATATTAAATTGAATTTTATTTATTACAGGATATCTCAAGAAAGAATGCTTCAAACCGGGATAAGCAAGCCATCCCTCACACTGGGGTCTCAAAAATATTTTCTAGAAGACGAACGCCATTGGTAATCTTTTAATTAGTTTAAATATTTATAAGATAGTATTATCTATTTAATATATTGAATTTTTGATTTATCTTTTCTTAATGCAGTCACAGAGTTTAGGGAACGAAGCATCCCGAACTGAACTGTGGTTGGATGTTCACAAGAAATCATATGGAAGTTTTGTTAATGAGCCTGCTAAAGAAGTTGGGGTATGAAGTCAATTTTTTATTATAATAACTTATAATCAGTTTTTTCTGTGTTAATATATATTTATATTTGATTTATAGGTAAAAATTAAAGAACTATGGGATGCCAATCCCGCACAGTCTTACTCAGTCTCCCAGGATGACCCGGTTGCTAAAGTCATTGGGAAGGAGTATCCTGGTAGAGTTCGTGGGATGGGTTTGGGACCCGTACCATATGAGATTTTTAGTAGGCCACTGGGAAGGGAAACTGCATCTACTCCTGGATTTAGTCAGCCCATACCTGGAGATTCTCAGAAAGATTTTATTTCTCTATGAAACACAGTTCACCAGAAGTGGGATCAGATATCTACTTCGTAGAAAGAGTTGATTGAAATACCTTAGCATATGAGCAGATATGCCACTGGTGGTAGTGCATCGACTGGTGGTATACAGGTAAATCACAAAAAATCAAAATTATTTAGTTTTCTAACATTCATTGGTTTTAAGTTTTAATATAAATATTCAGCCGTATTTAATTTTCAATATAATGTTCTTACAGGTGACAACAGAAAGTGGTGATGAAGCTGGCGAGGGTGATGATGCATCATCAGACCATGAGTAGTTGTATTGTTCATGTGTTGAACAAATATGGCAACGATTGGTTTGTATATGTAACATTTGTGGCACATAGTTGCCACCAAACATTTTCATGTCCTAAAATTTCCTTGATTTCTCATGTTTCCTTTTATGCGTTTTATTGATTTCTGATATTTCTTTTTATGTCTTGATTTCTCAAGTGTGGTATACATTATTCCATTTATGCCTATGTTTTAATTGGTAGTTGAGATTTTGGATGACTTGGAGTTAAAACCATTGTTGATGTGTTGAACAAATTGGGTCATTTCACATGTTATATTGTTTTGAATTTGAACTAAGTAATATTCTCTTATGTTGAGATGGTTTTACTATTTTTTAGTGGTGAGGGGGTAGTGGATTCATCCACACCTTTTTCATACTCAATAGAATCATGTTTCCCAACATCAATTGGGTTAACATTGAAGAAATATACTAATGTGTTACCACCAATAGGAAACACATATTTACATTGTAAGAGGGATATAATTAATTTGGGTGTGATCCCATATGATGAATGATACTGGAGATGACCATGAGGAAAAAATGATAAACAATTCCCCCACCCATGTGGGTTATGTTTTCCATTGTAATTTTATAGTCACAAACGCCACTTAGGATAGATTATGATGCTTTTAGATATTAGATCATTGTAACCATCCTTAGTATATTATCTAGATATTCTAATGGGCCTCAAGGGTGTTTAAACTAGTAGGTGTATAAATATACTCTTGAGTGTCAGTGGTTGGATATCCCTAGTGGGATCAACTTTTAGATGCTTGAGTATAGAAAATAGGGAAAACATCCTATATTTCTTCTTGAGTACTCAAGGTCACATGTTAATAAAAATGACTATAGTGAACATGATACTCATAATGAAGCTCTAAGGTGATTTCTACATTATGGTGGACATATTTATCCAAATAAATATGATAAGAGAAGAACGTGTTCTCATGATCTATTGAAAGGATAGAAAAAGGTTTGATGTAAAATTATAGACCAATGTTTTTTCCATAGAATATTTTTAGTTGGGAAACCTGTGGGGAATTATTCCCTATAGATTACTATGAGGGTCATATAATGTCAGGATAGATCCATTTAAATGATATTCCTAAAATAAGGTGTGAACCATCATGCACTCATTTTACAAGGGTAGGAGACAATTTTTGTCAGGGTATGGGGAACATATATTCATAGAAATTGAGTCCTATGTATGACATAACAATTGATTTCATGCCTCACCATTGTATTCCTTATGGGTACTATCATCTTGTTTTTGGTCTTGAACATAATTTGGTGAATTTGGTGACTCAATTTTAATTGAAGGATGTGATGAAGGTATTGAAAAGGAAACACAATGAAGAAACCCATCAGTACATCATTAAATGTAAGAGTTCATAGTTTATCAATCCAATTCCATGTTAATGGATTCAGATTAGGTTATATATTTTTTGATGAGAACCTCCAATGGGCTTCCTTATATATGAATATTTGGTATGGATGTCCTTTTAGAAATAAATTACAATGAAAGGTGTTCACTAGTGATTAATATACTATAGATTCTTCAAAATAGGTATTGGTAAAAGGTGTGAGATTTTGGGATCATCAAATATTCTTTAAGTGGAATCATTTGAATTATTGGATTCCCTTATAGATTTATGATTTTTTAATGAATAATATCAAAACACTAGTGTTTAAAGAGTTACCCCTATTCCTATGATCTCTCTGAATCTGTGTAGATATGAAAATATATGATTTTTAGGTTAATCATACATATAATACATGTTTATGACTCATTTGTTTTGGGCCACATAGTTAGGAAATTATTCATTTTTCGCCATACAAAGAGGTTGTAGGTGTTTACATTGTTGGGATCAGGCCCATGTGATAAGTATCATATGAATCTCTATAAATAGAATCATAACACACAGATTTTGTTAATGATTAGTGGGATACATCATAACATTTATGTTCAATTTAATTAGAAATATTTCAAGAATCTTAACTTTTTGTGAAGGGGAAAACTTTGTGAAAGGTACCTAGAAATAGATAGTGTTTGAATTTATCATGAGTTTCCATTTCAGTTTCATCTTGGTCGCCAATGACTAATTTGGAGAAGGTATGGTTGTGGATTACACCTATTAGAGGGCCCATATATTGTTTTCAATATCATATATGTTGGTATGATGATAATGGATGAATGCTTAAGAGGCTGAGGCATACAACTTAAAGGTGGAATTGATATTGTGATACTAGGAGGGGTATCTAAAATTAAGGACTATATAAAGAATCTAATACTAGAGTCTTTAACTATGGTATTTTTTAGAAGTGATTCATATTATTAATATCGCATAAGAGTAATAGCATGTTTCTTGATGTTGGGATTGAACCTTAGAGGGGAATATATTGTATCCTAGTTAAGAGGAATAAAATACAATATAATTGAATGCATGAATTTTAAGGTAATGTGACATGATTCATCGTAGATTAAAATTGTGTTGAAATGACATGTGTAATGAATTTTAGAGTAATTCTACCAGTTTTAGATGGCGATTACTATAATGTATCTCAATATTTATTTTAAATTATGATCAATTAGAACATAATATTTTTGTGTATCATGATTTTTTAAGAAATAAGTTAATAGAAGATTAGTTGTATTACATAAAAGTGAACAATAATGTATTGAGTGAGACTAACACACCAGCTTCTCTAAGACACCTGGTATAGTAGATGTATGTGGTGATGGTATATTTGGGGTATTAAACCAAGTAGGAGGCCCACACATGGTAAATCTAGATCTGTTTTATGCTCACTCCCTATATGGGAACATCGACACACATGTAGATCTAATGTTTTATTTTCAAGTGATATATATTATGGGGGATCAAAAAGGATCGACTAGATGTATGTTTTGAGTGTAGTCAAATAATGGACCTATGTTTTATAGTTTATTCTATCATATTTTTTTTTTCAATTTATTCTATACTGATTTCCTAGGTTGATGTTTCTTGTTGTATATTGGTATGTACAATATTGTTCATTCTTATATAGCATGTCAATGTTTACTTATTTTTTTCAATTTATTCTATACTAATTTCCTAGGTTGATGTTTCATGTTTTCTGTTGGTATGTAAAATATGGTATTTCTAGTTTGATTTGTCTTTCAGGGTAGTGGTGCAGCGGAAACAATTTTTTTTCTGGTCAGCTTTTCACAGCAGTTTAAATTGCCGCTAAATGTAAATTGGCAGCAGTTTAAACCACCGCTAAATGGTGATAACCACAGAAAAATGTAAAAAAAACATTTTTTTGCGGTTTTAACCACCTCTAAAAAGTCACATCGTAGGTGCTCATTCCACGGTGGTTCTGGTGACTTAAGCGGCGGTTTTACTGCCACTGGATTTGAGTATATTCACGGAGGTTATAACTTCCGCGAATAAATTGATGTACAGGGCTCGTAAAAACTGCCACTAAACTCAGTAAAACCGCCATGAAATGAGGCAGCTACGACGCTTTCTATAAACCGCCATGAAATAGAAATAACCGCCGCTAATAGATTGGCAACACTGTATTAGGTGGTGGTTTATAGATACCGCCACCAAACCATTTACTGGCGGTTTAAACCTCCACTAAACGCAAAAAAACCACTGCTAAACGGCGATTCTCTTGTAGTGAATATACCTACGATGAATGGACAAGAGTCTATCTATCCCTATTTAGGATCATGAACACATCTGTCCTAAAGGAAATCTTGGTTGACTTTGTCAATAAATGAAACCATGGATATTCATTATGGGCCAACCCATGATGATGAGTTTTAGTGTGGAGGTCCTCCTTTTCCTATCACCAACTCAAATAGAGCCCCCTACCCACACCAGCATCGACCAAATATGAGTTCATACTAAATTCATCGATTTCCATCACAATTGTATTGCTCATGTTGTATCCAACCATTGATTAGGTACTCCTCTCTATCAAATTTATCATGGAGGCCAACCTCATGTTCCCACTAATAAATTTAGAGGCCCTTCTACATAATTTACAATAAGTATAGAGTTCTGTAATGGCTCAGAACTCTCTGGAACATCCCTTTACTAAAATATTTTAATTGAGGTGTTATGGGAAGTCAAGGTGACTCATCCCCAAAAATTTTCCAAATTTCCAATTCTGTGAACAATGTTTCTAGTTTTATGAACGGTGCCACAGTGAGTCAGAAATGGTGAGTCAGAAACGGTGAGACAGAAAAGGTGTCACAGAAAAGGTGAGACATAAATGGTGGGATAGAAATGGTGAGATAGAAATAGGGAGTCCGAAACGGTGAGACAGAAATGGCGAGACAGAAATGGTGAAACATAAATGATGAGTCATACATGGTGTTATAGCTCAGGAACAGTGTTTCCAAAACTGTTTCATATTTCATTTTCCAAATTTCCATATTTTTTCAGTTTCTCCAATTTAACGTTTTCTTTGATGTAAAACATATTTATGGCATTTTTTTAAGGTATTTAAGGCCAAATAAATCCCATAACTCCTATATTAATTTTCCTAAGGCCCGGGATGCATTTACTAGGTAAAACCGCATGGTTTAATGCGATCCGATTTTAATGACAAATCCACTGAATCTTAAACCGCTGCTCCGTTAAATCTTCTAAAGTTACTAGATATCTTCCTCCATTGTTATTTCTCCTTGTTCTCTAGTGTGAGATGCTCGAACCTTTCCTTCCTTCCTGTAGGAATCGTGAAATTAAACATTTCTTGGTGGATTGGTTTCCCACAACGTTGTTCTTTCTGCAAGTGCACCCCCTATTTTGGTGCAACCAAGCAGTATACATCAATATTCAATATAAAGTATGATTTATCATTGTTATTTTTTTTCACCTTCTCCTATTTATACTTCCCATATTATGGCATGTGATCTACATGCTTCTAATTGAATTTTGTGGGGTTTGGTTGGCGCGGTTGTGCCGCAACGTCCTCGTGTGGATGCAGTTGTCACGGGACGAGGCGATCGTGATCTGTTGTGTAGATCGTTCTCATATAAAAATCCTTAAGAACATTTTTAAGGTAGGGGAT
Source organism: Viscum album (assembly GCA_963277665.1). Classification (NCBI taxonomy): domain Eukaryota; kingdom Viridiplantae; phylum Streptophyta; class Magnoliopsida; order Santalales; family Viscaceae; genus Viscum; species Viscum album. The sequence continues at coordinate 908,051,375 of OY728123.1, read as the reverse complement.
TCGTTTATTATCTTTTATTTTTACGTGCAACTATAGAGTCAGCATGTTTTTGCCACTATATCACAATAGAATTGACATAATAAATATTTGAAATGGTTAAATAAATTGATATCAATCGTATGGTATTGCATCTTGTATTTTCTAGATATTGTGATATCTATGATTTCTTTGTTTAGATGTTCATTATTGATAGAAATTGGTAAAGAACGTAAACCAAAATTAATTGATAATTGTTTGGATAATGAAATGTAGAATGTAAATAAATCTGGTTCTTATTGTTGTATTTTTTGATGTTAGTCAAATTGGTTCAATAATCATGTTTAATTTATTTTTGATAGGTTACTATTTAGGTTTCTCGAATATGGGACCTACGAATAATAAATCGGTTAATTCAAGATGGATTAAAGAACTGATTGTTTGATAATTCCATGAAGGGTACCGAGTTACCCTCTTGCTTGTTCAAGGGAAAAGATCCCAACCGATATGATTGTTGTTTTCCTGCTGCTTGTGTTGTGATGTGAGCCCGAATGGCTGTTGTGATATGTGGGGGCATAAAGGCCTACTGGTTGTTGTAGAAGTTGACGCCTAGAGTGGAGAGATGCATTAGTTTATGCATGTGGGTGTCAGGGAGGACACCATGGATGATGAAATGGGTTGGATGTGAATGTTTTGTTTTCTATAGATTCTTTTTTGTTTTTTATCGGCTTTACTTTCCCCACTGCTCAAGGAAAATGGTCTTTCTTAGCCTTCTTTCAAAAGGGGAAAAGACGCATGGGGTATGCCACCTTATTTCAGTGTTTCGATTCTTAAGGGAGGATGGGTCTACACTCTTTCTATAGGCGACAAAGACAAGATGGGTAGTTCATCTACTCACCCGGTTGGGCCCCTTACGTTTAGAAGCATAGATTTTTTTCTAGAATGCCTGGGAATATGGGAAAGTAATGTAGTAAATAAATAATTTAATAAATTATGTTAACCCATGGGGTTTGGAGATTGCTGGGGCATAATACTGAGGTTGGGATTTGAAGGAATAATGTACTTTGGGTGTGATGCTAATGAAATTTAATGTGGAATTGTTATTGGATAAATAATGATTAAATAATTAATTAACATAAAGAGAAACTGATTAAAAGGGAATGAAGTAATGTATTGAATCTCTTTAAAATCTTGTGTGCTTATAGGATACCTAGTCTTAGAAGTAGCATCCTGGAGTCTGAGAAACATTAGATGTAGTTGGGTTTAAGACTAGGTTATGCCCATAGTGTGGTTGAAAGATATAGTATATTATATACTTTTTGTGTTTCTATATGCTACTCCACCCTGTCAGTAAGGGAAAATGACACCCTGGGGATTCTGAGCCCTGGGGGGGGGGGTGTTTTACCCAATATTCTGGTGGGAGGATAAACGAATGACTACCCCTGTTGGCCCCACTCTCTTCTCATGGTAGTTACTTAAGCTGGAAGGCACATTAGTTAGTTCTCCCTATATATGTTTGTAGAGGGATGTAATGGCTAGTGGTTATTCACCCACTTATATTCAAGATATATTTATCTATGGACTACTATAGGTGTAACATGTATAGGATGTAATGGCTTGAGGATCCTTACTTGGTGTATGGGATGTAATGGCTTGAGGTATAATACCTGAAGTACGATACACGTTATGCGAGCTGTGATGGCTCTCAGAAACTACCTGGTAACTTTTCTTACATGGACGTGGTGGTTTTGTTGCATGAGGTTCATGTTGCGATGCTTTGCACAGGTATCTGTGAGCAAGCCTTTTTGGAGAGAGATTCTTAGGATGTGCGACATTAGAGAAAAGCGGAAAACTAGTTGGGAAGTAGTAGCAGGGTACCCTTGATATTATTTATTATATTATATACTCTTGTATATGTTACTTGGTTATATTACCCATGGTGAGGCTGGGAACATAGTATACCTGTTTAGATGACGAGTTAGTTTCACTTGTTGTTCACTGTTCTTTTGCATGCTTTCTTTACATTTTCACGAGAGGCTTTGGGGAGGATCCTTCTGAGTATACTGTTATAATCACCCTATGTATATATAAACTAATTTTTATGTCACTTTGAGTAGGTTGGAGATCAGGTTGGTTACTAATTGCTTGCGGTTGCAGGAGCTATTCTGGCTTGTGGTTACAACTCTTTTTCTTTCTTTTGGGTACTTGCAGTTTTCCCATTTCAGTTGTAGTAGTTTTTCATGACATTTCATATGGTTATTTGGGATTTCTTTTATCTTACTGGTTGTTTTGGAGTTGGTTTTTTTCTATCTTATCTCTCTCTTCTTCATGTGTTCTCTTAGAGGGCAATGCCTCCCATTTTTCTGTTCGTTATACCCTTAGTGCTAGTCGCCAAGCCGAGGCCTACTGGAGGTAGGACTCGGGGTTCATTATCTCCCTTCTCACATTTGTGGCGCAATAGGGGTAAAATTTGTGGGGAGGGGGTCATGACAGAGTGGTATCATAGGCTTAGGTTGAGAGATAGAATGGAGTTTGGAGTTAGGCACAGGTGGGGTTGCATGGGTTGGTGGGGAAATGATGTCATTCATGTTTAAGAAGTGATGTAAACACTGGAGACTAGCTAAGCAATAGGAATTTAGGGCCCACTATGTTATGATGAATGGGCCTTTAAGTTTACAATGGCTACTAAACAAGGTGATACTAGTTGCAGGGTAGAGACCTAGGAATGGATCATGCATCATTCTTCTTTTTTCCTGGGTTTTAATGGGTAGACCTTGGGATAGGATAACCTAAAATGAATAAAAGAAAAAATTAAATAATTAATTAATGACGAGTCTCCCATATTCTAGGTTTAGGAGCTCTAACTATTCGTTATTATACAGGTATGGCTCTAGGTCGACGTCCTCGTTAGGATCACATAAAAGATGTCCAACAGGCTGTTCCAGCAGATCGTCACCGTGTAGAGTTCGACGATAATGACACTTAGCGGACACTCCAAGAGTTTCAGTGCCAGAGACTGCAGAAGGTCAAGGGCTCCGTTTCAGATGCAGTCACATAAGACTGGTTGGAGGAGGTCAAGATAGGATTCAGTTCGATCCATGCTCAGAAGGAGCACTAGGTGTCCATGGTTGTGATGATGCTGCGTGGAGCAGGGAGGCAGTGGTTGTTCTTGTTCCATTTGAGTAACCTTTTGTAATATGTTTCGGACCTATTTCTAGATAAGGAGGCCAAGGAGAGGCATTTTCCGGAGGCGTTGTGTTTAGAGATCCAGCGCCAGGTCACCACATTTATACTGAAGACATATCTTGAGGTCCTGTAAAGGGTTGAGGTCATCGAGAGGACTTTGGCCAGAACTAGATCATCACAATAGGGGAGTCGTCATGATTCCTCACGGAGCAGAGCTATGGTTCGGGGTTCCCGATTTTGATGGCAGAAGCGTTTCTGTTCGGCCTGGGGTAGGTCCTAGCCCTTGACATATCATTTCATTGGGGGACACATCTCTCAAGACTATGCAAATGGATAAGGTTCTTGTTTTTCTTATGGTGGTTGACGTCATCAGTAGTGAGAGTGGCCGACCTTGCAGAGCAGTCATCGTACACCAGGTTTTCAACACCAGGTTCCTCTGTTGAGGCAGTTCTAGCCGAGGCAGTAGCAGAAGGTTGCACTAGTTTTAGATCATCATAGGGTAGATGGGGTTAGTAGAGGAAAACCCCATGATGCTCCCCATCCTCAGATAGTAGAGAGCAGCCAGGGTGGTGGTCGTTATCAGGGTCAAAGAGGTCGTGGAGGAGGTCATGGTCAGCTTCATGCTTCAATGTTTCCAGCACCAGGTGAGCTAGACGTTGTTTAAGGTAACCTTTTCTTGTATTCTAACTTGGTGTATGCCTTGTTTGATTCATGAGAAACACACTCCTTCATATCACCTACCCTTGTCCATGCTTTGGGACTTGAGGTAGAGAGGCTTCTAGTGCCCTTGGTGTTGTCTGTGCTAGTTGGAGGTCGAGCTGACTTGTTTGAAGTATGTAGAAACTGTGATCTAGTGTTGGTGAGACACCGCTCTTGGGGAGACATCCTATGTTTACGAATAAAACCATATGATATCATCCTCAGCATGGATTTGTTGTATTTGGTACAGGCTATCATGGATTGTTTCAGGAGGAAGGTTTTGTTCTTCAATGCGGATGGAGAGCCAGTAGTGTTTGTTGGAGATCAAGACCCTACGATGGGTCATAGGTGTGTTCCATCCTCATCATCCATAATGGATGAGATGATACTGAGTTTTTCAGAGGTTCAACAGTTGGAATTTCCTAGGGTCGTAGAAGAGTACCCTGATGTATTTCCCGAAGAGGTTGTAGCATTACGCCCTCAGCGATAGATTGAGTTTGGGATCGATCTACAACTTGGAGTGTCTCCTATCTCTATGTCCCCATATAGGATGGCCCCTTCTGAGTTGTGATATTTACGTATACAACATCATGGTCTATTACAGTGCGGTTTTGTTCCATCGAGTGTGTCACTATGGGGTGTATTAGTTTTGTTTGTGAAGAAGGATGACGGCAACATGCAGTTGTGTGTCGATTATCATTGTTTAAACAAAGTCACAGTAAAGAATCGCCATCCTCTTCCACAGATTGACGATTTATCCTATCAAATGAAGGGATTAAGTTGGTTCTCAAAGATCTATTTGTGGTCAAGATATCATAAAATGCGTGTTAAGGATGAGGATATACCGATGACTACTTTCCGTTGTTTTTAGGGGCATTATGAGTTTATAGTAATGCCATTCAGTGTGACGAATGCTCCAGCTGTGTTCATGGGATTGATGAATGACGTGTTCCGTAAGTTCCTAGAAACTTTTGTGGTGGTTTTCATTGACGGCATCCTTGTGTACTCTACGTCTGAGGAGGAGCATGCAGAGCATCTACACTCCATTTTGGGAGTTCTTCGTCAACATCAGTTGTTCAGGAAGTTGTCTAAGTGTGAGTTTTGGGATCGAGGAGTCCATTTCTTGGGTAATGTTGAGTCATAGTGGGGGCAGATATGGATCCATCGATGATAGAAGAAGTTTTGTCTTGGGAATCCCCCAATATAGTCTCATAGGTGAGAAGTTTCCTTGGTCTCACAAGCTACTACATGAGGTTCGTAGTTTATTTTTCTCGAGTTGCGACTCCTATGACATCTTTGACCAGGAAGGATCAAGCATTCATATTAACTGATCAGTGTTAGTCATCTTTCGAGTATCTAAAGAAAAAGTTAGTAAGTGCTCTAGTTCTCTCTATCCTAGTAGAGGGAGTTCAATTTTATGTTTTCTGCAATGCTTCACATTTGGAGTTAGGATGTGTTTTGATGCAGTAATGATCAGTTGTTTCTTGTGGGTCTCGGCAGTTGTGTCCCCATAAATGTAACTTTACACCCATGATCTTGAGTTGGCAGCCATGGTGTTTTCTCTGGAGTTGTGGATACATTACCTCATTGGTGAGCACTTTGGGGTTTTCACCGATCATAAGAGCCTAAGGTATGTTTTCTCCCTGCAAGACTTGAACCTACGACAACGTTGGTGTATGGATTTCTTACAGGAATACGACTTTGAAATATCATATACACCTAGAAAGGGGAATATTGTAGCAGATGCACTGAGTCAAAAGTCACTTAGTGATGATGTGCATGAATATGGTGATTTCTGGAGAGTAATGGAAGAACTATCATCCTTACATCTTGATATGGGAGAATTTGGGGGCAAACATTGTCTTTTCCAGATGATGGTGCAGTCATCACTGTTGCAATAGGTGGAAGAATCCCAGTTTGGGGATCTTGAGGTGGAGGTCTAGAGAGATCGAGTTGTTTGTGGTGAGGCCCCTAACGGTTGGAATGTGGATGAACAACAGTGAGTGCTATATCATGCAAGGCTTTTTGTTCCTTTGACGATGCGCGAGACTGTTCTTAGAGAGTTACATAGTTCTTCTTTAGCGGTGAATCCTCGCATTAAAAAGACGTACCGAGCCTTGATGTAGAGACCCAAGATTGACTTGCATTTACATTACATTACTTTTGCAGAATACTTAATAAATAACAAAAACAAACACCCGAGGACCGTAATAGTTTAGTGTCTTTGGAAACCTGGAACACAATCTTCTAATCATGGTGAAAGATCTTTAACATCTCTCATAAAGATCTTTCCATTTTGTTTTGTTACCTAAAACCTTTATTTATATCCTGGGAAAAATAAAACATAAAAAGGGTGAGCTCAAATTCTCATTAAGGGTAATCATGGAGAAAATAAAACAAACCATATACATTTAAAATTAAAAACATGAACATAATGTTTAAACAACAAAATCTTTAGTTGGGAAAAAAATCATGGCAGTACGTAAGGCATAGATCATAAAAGAACATTAATCATGATAAAATAGCATGGGAATAAAACATGTAATTGTGGCATCCATTAAGCACATGTTATGATTTCCATAGTAGCCATGACATTGATGCCAAGACCATCATAGTGGACAAATTCCATTACTAAACGAGGTTTACTTTCCGTTCCAGCCCTGCATTACTGAAACGGATTCACTTGTCATTCTAACCATGTCTATATCATGAGATATAAATCTTTACTCAATGCATTGGAGGGAGATATAGGTCCCACCAATCTCATAATGAAACCATTCTTTCGTGTGCCACAAAATAAACATGAACCATTCATCATAACCCAAAGAATAATATGGGTTTCATAAACATCATCCCATGATAAAATAATCCATATAAAACAAGTGGATATCATTTAATCATAAGAAAAATCAAACCTTTTAAATAATAAAGACATTATACTTGAAACATAAACATACTAAATGATGTCATCTTAGATGGAAAATATTTTTGATAAAACACTTGAAATGAATTCTTGAGAAAATATCATTTCTTCTTCAAAATCATTTTCTTTTCACATAATTCCATGAAATTTTAAAATTAAAGGATTTTTTGTTGATAATAATCATGAAATCATGTAGAGGAAGCTTCATGAAAATAATGTTTTATGAAACTGTAAAAATTTATTCATATTGTATAAGTTAAAAAAACAATCTTCTTGTACTTTTTCCAGAAAAGTCAAAAAGTACCTCGTATGGTAACCAAAAGAAAGATTCATGACATACCACATAGTAAAAGTCCAAAAGGGGTAAACATGACTTTAAACATACATGTAATAATAGTAAAAATTTTATGAAAACATTTTTCAAAAACATGAACATTGATGATGAATATAACCCCAGTAAATACTTATGAATAAACAATCTCGGATAAGAATGAGGTTGGAATAATTATCCCTTACCTTATGTCCAATTTCTTCCTTATGTGTCTGAGAATTTTATATAGTGGGATTAAAAATATTATTACTTTTTAACAGAACCATAATAAAATTTATGATATCATATATTATTCACTTACGACAATATATTACCCGTTCATTTGTGAATTCTATTTAAAGCATCATTTTGGGTAAAATCGTTTCATTTATCATCCGTGTCTTGACTTGTAATTATTCATATGATTACTTATATCATGATTACTTACTTCCTGAATGTAAAAAATGATTTATATGTAATATTTACTCAAAATATACATATATATAATAGATCAATAAAAGGAATGAAATACACCATTCATGGAGACGGTAGGCCGTACGTACGCATGAACACTATTTTGGTTTCCTTATTAAATTGAATGGAAGTAAGTAAATAACATATACATAAATCTAGTATCATTATTATGTCATATATTTATTTATTATATATACTTTATAATCATTTTGGAATTTTTAACATAGAGAATGAGTCTCATCGCACCGTGGAGATGGTAATCTGAACGTACGCACGAGCGATGATATCATTCCCATAATTATTGAATGGAATTGGAGTGGATGATATAATATCTCAGAATCAATATGATGTTATAATAATCATATGTAGTTATTATTTTCTATATTATACCCATCCAAGGATGGTGGTGGTGGAAAAACACATTACACCATGGTGTGGAGACGGTAAGCCGTACGTACGTACGCGTGGTGGTTTCATTTTTCATAGGATGGATCTAAGGTGAAATAGGGTTGTTTCATAATAATAAGTATATTAGTTATACTTATGTTGTTACTTTATAATGAAATAACTAAATAAGATGAATTAGAAGAAGAAATAAATTTGAAAGAATCGGTAAAGGATATTACCTCTTCTCCGACGCGCCTCTTCTAAACCTCCTCTTTGGGCATTAAAGTTGGTCTTTGAAGAAGATAAGGAAATCTAGTAAGTTTCTAGGGAAGTGGTGAAAAGAAATGGAAATGGTTTTGCCGAGATTGAAGGCTCAAAATTTTGTGAAGAGGATAGGGATGAGGTTCCCTTTTATAGGAGAGGAGAGGGTCACTTTTAGAAACCTCAACAATATTAATTTATAATAAATACAGACCCCACTTAAAAACCTCATAAATGACTCAATTATATTATTATAGGAGATAGAGTTGTAATATAATCAACCAATAAAATTTTTACACGTTTTATGTTTATTTTAAACCCTATCATTTTGTTTTATCCTTATTTAATCGATTAAATTTTATTTTCGATAATAAAATGGTAATTTTTAAATTGTTATAAATACATATTTTATGTGAATTTTCTATAATTAGATACATTATTAAATTTTCAAACAAATAATTTTAAATTTTTAATTATTAAATATTTTTGTGATTTTTAAACAATTTAATAATATGTTTTTTTATAAAATGTCAATAGTGTCAATTTTGACACTATTGAGTTATTTGAATTTAAATTAAATCCACACAAAATATATATTAGAAAAAAATATTTAATAGATTTATAACTTGTCATATTCATCTAAAAAATTCATAGATCACATTAATTTGTTCATATAACATTTATTTTAATATTTTTAAAACCATTTATTTGATATTTATCTTAATAAAATAATTACTACGACATTATCGTATAATTATTTATAATACTTATTTGCTGGATAAAAATTAAAAATAAAATACTATAATCAATTTAAATATATTATATTTCATAATAATAATTTTAGTATAATTTATATTCTAAAACACTTAACTTTTAATATGATATGTTTATTAATGTGTGAAGGTGACAACTTTGACATCATTTAAAATAAAATAATATAAATGTTATAATATGTTTTATAAGGCTATGAATGGTCCACAAGTCGACCCTTATATGATTAGTGTATAGATATACTTGACTAATAAGGTTTGGTTAAGTTTTGGGTCCTCTTGAAGGGTATTATTATTTTAATAAAAACTATATTATTGATTTTTCACTAAATAAATAATTTCTATATCATTAATTTATAAGCTATTAAAGGGAATTATATATTTCTTAAAAATCACAAATAAATTACCATGATGAAGAAAATTTTTTATATTTCAGATGAGTTTTTATAATATAATTTATATAATGTATAACCTTATATTAAAAATACATTAATTATTAATGTTTGAGTGAGACATATTTCACTTTCTTTGAATAAAATAAATTAAAGGTCTTAATCACATCCAAGTGGGTTCCAAAAGATACCATTTCAACCCAAGTATATTTTATAAAGAAATATAATCATCTAATTATATAAATACATGTGTTAAGGTAATTTTATAATATTTTTTACCCTTAATTATCTGATTTACCTTTAACTGTTGTAAATAAAATCTACTGTAGTTACTATTCATAATGCCTTAAAATAAAAAGTAGCCTATTAACATAATTTTTACCAACTGATTCCAAATATGGAATCCATTTTTCCAAATTCAAAACACATAATTTGTCCTATTTAATTTAAAATTAATCCCATTTTTGAGAAAACGAGTTTTAAAAGTTAAAACATTGCAAAAGATTGAAATGTTTTTACCTATGAATTCAATGTGAAATTAATGCTAGTGACATATATTATATTAAATGGAAAAAAAATATTATATTTGTACTTAAAAACCATTAAATAATATATTTTAACCATGTAAATTATTTTGATGAAAAAATTTGTTTTCAATTAAAATTTAGCATATTTTTACTATTCATCAAAATATGAAAGTTAATAGAAAAATAATAAAAAATTATCCAAAGTTAATTTTTATATCCTTATTGAAATTAATAAGTTTATTTTGTCAAATTTAACATATAAATGTGTCAATAACTATATTTAAAGTTGGTGCGCCATCAAAAGGCAGCAAAACTGCATTTTTTGAAAACTACTTATTTACCCCGAAAAAATAATTTTGTTCTCATACCATGTTCTAGAATATGTGTAAGATGGATTATTATGTAATAAAATTCAAAATTTTGTTACTAATATTAATTACGGCTTGTTCATAATAGTATATCATTGTTTAGTGAAACTCAGTATTGCGTACAACTCTCACTATCGAGGAAGGTCGCTCTTTCGTGCAACACCAGCCAAGAATAGTATTTTCATATACTACAAGCTAATATGGTTTTGTGTATAGTGCTATCTAATCTTGGTGTAGCGTACAACACAAGACATCAAAGAAATTAAAAATAATATTTCTCATAAAATCTCGGGGTGTTACATTCTACCCCCCTTAAAATGAATTTTACCCTCGAAATTCATCGGGGTTATAAATCGTTTACTTACTGAATTTTTCATTCATATAATCCCACATAATATAAAGGAATACTAAAACTTAATTTTAAAAAGTAAAGTAAAAAATGTAACAGTTACCCAAATAAATCATCACTGGGTTTCCACATAGGATAACATAGGTGAAAACAAGGATATGGAAGAGAAGTCTAACCATCAAGTTCTGAGGGAGAGTGGTAGAGAACATTGCTATGAAAAAGACAACAATCACAAACCCATAAATTTTTGATGATCTAAGGTACCATCTGATTCATCAGATATGAGGGTATTATGACAACATTTTTGGTTTTCAAGATCATTTCCCGGAAGTTGAAGAATTTGAATTTGAAGAAATACTTACTTGATTTTGGTAAAATCTCACCATTGGTTGTTCCTTGAACTATTTCCACTTCATATCTTAAAGAAATGAAGCTGAATTTGTCATTATTGAAGTGTTAGTAGATCATGTGATAGAATGATGGGCCATTCCATCTATCTCAACCAAAAGGTTAGAAAAAGTTATTAATTATACATAAGTCCATATATGGTGATATTAATCGTATATGGCTCAAAAAATGGACTTATACTTACTATATCATTCCAATTAATAAAATAAAACTATTTTATACAAACTAGGGACTCTCTATAGGAAGTGGTAGGCGATAAAGGCATGTCATACTTCGGTTGTGGGTTCGATTCCCGCATCCTTGTCCGACGTGACGAGTTTTCTACCATCCTACGGGTTGTCCTTTTTTCTAAAACTATACTATTATAACATTTCGAGAATAATATGAAAAAGTTCTAGCCTTAAACAATATTATCTGATTTACAAACTAATCCATTTCATTCTTTAGGCTTATGAAAAATACTTCTGTTCAATCTCATAGTATAAAGAAAAAGATTACTCGAGAGGTCATCTACCAAGTATGTGAATACCATCATTTATCCCCTCTATATTATAAGATATATATTGTTGGTCACATTCCAAAAATGTGAATACCATAATCATGTATTCTCTTGAAACATGAATACCCATTGAACCTTAGTGAAAACTTGAATGCTGTCAAAAGTTAATTATTTCCACATACAAAAATCCCAAAAATTCTATATACTCAAACCTTGATATAACTTTGTCCTTATATCAGTCATGAGCTCATTAATAATATCCAACATATTATTTTCTCCGTATCCCTTCATTATGAACATATCAACTTCTTTCCAAAATTATTTCAATCACTTTTCAGGGTTATCGATACCATTAAATTATTGAAAACCACAATAAACCAATACATAAATATTCCAATATTCCATAATACTATAAATGAGATTCCACAACACTATTTTGGAATCCTGTTACATATTCACTTAATCATTCCACCACTTTGTTGTCATATTCAAAATCAGTAGAAGTGATCGCATGTGGCTTCCCTTTCTCATTTGCCTTAAGTGGTTGTTGATTTCGATCATCATTAACCCTTGGATTAGGGCATTGGTTAGCATAATTCCCCATTTCCTTGCACTTGTAGCATTGAAGTGTTGGTGGTGTGTTCTCTGTATTCTTTTCTCTATCCACATCATTAGCTACCTTTTTCCCATTACTTCGACACTTAACTACTCAATGACCTTCTTTTCCACACTTAAAAAACATTTTCTAGTCCCTTTAAGACAATCTACACCATGCTTCTTTCCACAATTTGAGCATAAAGAAACATCTGTCTTTTTTTCACCATTGTTTTGAGATTTTTCCTTGAACTCTATCTTTAATTTCTTGTCAAAACCATGAGATGTATATGTAACACCAACTTCCAGTTCTACCTTGATAGCACAACGCACAATTTATTCATAGCTACTGAAGTCTATTACAGTTAATGCCTTTCAAAGACTTAGTTTTATGCCGCTGAAGAATCAATAAAATTTACTTTCAAGTTGGATGATAAATCCGGATTCATACCTTGCAATCCTTGTAATATTTTCCTCTTATATACCAACAGATTCATCATCCTTTTGATTAAGCTCAAGGAACTCCTTTTCCATCTTTTTTCGAAGAATATGAGGGAAGTACTTATTGAAAAACAACTTCTTGAACTCTTCCCATTCCATGGATCCAATTTCATCTTGGGCCTTGTATTCTTAATTAGATCCCACCACTAGTCTGCTTCACCTTCTAAACAGTAAACAACCATAATGAATTTTCATGTTACGAATAGATAAGTATGGAAAATATCTTTTCAATGGTACTGATCTGTTGTTCAGCGACAAGTGGATCAGAAGACCCATTAAAAGAAGGTGGACGTCACCTCATGGGGGACTCAATAGAATATTTTTCCCTTCAATTATCATTTGGAAGTCCAGAATGATTCATAGCTTGTGTAAGTATAGAAATAATATTTTCGACTCCATCTCCCATAATATTGGTTTGTTCAGGAGTACAATCATTTCATTTACCATTACATTGATCAACATGGTTCCTTCGGGTTCCATCCATCATCTAAAACCCAAAAAGAATAGTTTGAGAGGGAAAAATCTTGCTAGGAAAACAACATAATAAAGGAGGTGTACCTTCAATATATAACATCTTAGGTTTAATTATAATAATATTATAATATTTCTTGGACTATAACCTATACTTATACTTAACCTTAGAGACATCCCTAAACATACCTTAGAAATATCACTAGGGATTTCACTAAAGTTTTCGCATACTAGTTTCCAAAGGTTAACTAAATCTTTGCTCTGATACAATCTGTAGAAACCCAAGATTGACCTACATGGACATTACATTACTTTTTCATAATACTTAATACATAACAAAAACAAACACCCAAGGACCGTAATAGTTTAGTGTCTTTAGAAACATGGAACACAATCTTCTAATCATGGTGAAAGATCTTCAACATCTCCCATAAAGATCTTTCCCTTTTGTTTTCTTACCTAAAACCATTCTTTATATCCTGGGGAAAATAAAAAATAAAAAAGGTGATCTAAAATGCTCAGTAAGGGTAAACATGGAGAAAATAAAACAAACCATATACATTTGAACATAAAAACATGAACATAATGTTTAAACATCAAAATCTTGAGTGGTGAAATAAATCTTGGCAGTGCGTAAGGCATAGATCATAAAGGAACATTAATCATGATAAAATAGCATGGGAATAAATCATCTAATTGTGGCCTCCATTAAGCACATGTTATTATTTCCATAGAATCCATGGAATTGATGCCAAGACCATCATAGTGGACAAAGTCCATTACTGAACCGGGTTTACTTGCTGTTCCAGCCCTGTATTACTGAACCAGATTCACTTTCCATTCCAACCATGTATATTTCATAATATATAAATCTTTACCCAATGAATTAGAGGGAGATATATGTCCCAACTATCTTATAATGAAGGCATTCTTTCATGTTCCACAAAATAAACATGAACCATTCATCATAACCCAAATAATAATATGGGTTTCATAAACATCGTCCCATAATAACATAATCCATATAAAACAAATGGATATAATTTCATCATAAGAAAAATAAAACCATGTAAATAATAGAGACATTATACTTGAAACATAAACATACTAAATGATGTCGTCTTAGATGGAAAATATTTTCGATAAAACACTTGAAATGAATTCTTGAGAAAATATCCTTTCTTCTTCAAAATCATTTCCTTTTAACATAATGCCATGCAATTTTAAAATAAAAGGATTTTTGTAGAAGATAATAATTAAATCATGTAGAGTAAGATTCATGAAAATAAGGCATCATGAAACCGTAAAAATCCGTTCATGCCGTATAAGTTAAAAAAACAATCTTCTCGTACTTTTTCCGGTAAAGTCAAAAAGTACATTGAATGGTAACCAAAAGAATGATTCCTTCCATACCATATAGTAAAAGTCAAAAAGGGTTAAAAAAGACTTTAAACATAAATGGAAGAATAGTTTTAAATTTATGAAAACATTTTTTTAAAACATGTACATTGACGATGAATATAACCCTAGTAAATACTTACGAATAAACAATCTCAGATAAGAACAAGATTAGAATAATTATCCCTTACCTTATGTCTAATTTCTTCAATATGTGTAGAACACTCATATATAGTGGGATTAAACATATTATTAACTTTTAACATAACCATAATAATATTTATGATATAATATATGATTCACTTACGACTTTATATTACCCGTTCATTTGTCAATTCCATTTAAAGTAGCGTTTTGGGTAAAATCGTTACATTTATCATCTGTGTTTTGACTTTTAATTATTCATATGATTACATAGATCATTATTAATTAATTCCAGACTATAAAACATTATTTATATGTAATATATACTCAGAATATACATATATATTATAGATCAATAAATGGAATGAAATACACCGTTCATGGAGACGGTAGGCCGTACATACGCATTAACACTGTTTTCGTTTCCTTATTAAACTGAATGGAAGTAAGTAAATAACATATAAATAAATACGGTATCATTATCATGTCATATATTTATTTATTATATATACTTTATAATCATTTGGAATGTTTAACATGGAGAATGAATCTCATCACGTCATGGAGACGGTAATACGTACGTACGCATGTGCGATGATATTTTTCCCATAATTATTGAATGGAATTGGAGTGGATGATATAATATCTCAAAATCAATATGATGTTATAATAATCATATATAGTTATTATTTTCACCATTATACACATCCAAGTATGGTGGTGGTGGACAAACAGATTACACCACGACGTGGAGATGGTAAGCCGTATGAAAACACGCACGGTGATTTTATTGTTTGTAGGATGGATATAAGGTGAAATAGGATTTTTTAAATAAGAATAAGTATATTTGTTACACTGATTTTATTAATTTATAATAAAAAAACTAAATAAGAGGAAGTATAAGAAGAAATAAAATTTAATGAATCGGTAAAGAATATTACCTCTTCTTCAGCGCGCCTCTTCTAAACCTCCTCGTAGGGCACTAAAGTTTGTCTTTGAAGAAGATTAGGACCTATAGTATGTTTTTAGGGAAGTTTAGAAAGGAAATGTATAGGTTTTGGCCAATCTTTAATCCTCAAAAGTTTGTGAAGAGGAGAGGGAGGAGGTGCCCTTTTATAAGAGAGGAGAGAGACACTTTTGGAAACCTCAACAATATTAATTTATAATAAATTCATAAACCACTTAAAAACCTCCAAACACGACTCAATTATAAGATTATATTATATAGTGTTGTAATGTCATCAACCAATAAATGTTTTACTTTTTTTATGTTTAATTTAAACCTTATCATTTTGATTTATCCTTATTTAATCTATTTAATTTTATTTGCGGTAATAAAATTATAAATTATAAATTGTTATAAATACTTACATATGTTATGTGAATTTTCTATAATTAGATATATTATTACATTTTATATCATATAGTTTACAATTTGTAATTTTTAAATATTTTGTGATTTTTAAACAATTTAATAATATGTTATTTGAATAAAATATCAATAGTGTCAATTTTGACACTATTCAATTATTTGAATTTAAATTAAATCCAAATCGAAGATATTTTAGAACCAAAATATTTAATATATTCCTAACTTTTCATTTTAATATAAAAAATTCATGGAGCACATTAATTGTTTCATATAACATTTATTTTAATATTTTAAAAACCATTTATTCCATAATTCTCTTAATAAAATAATTACTAAAACATTATCGTATAATTATTTATAATAATTATTTGTTTCATAAAAAATAAAAATAAAATTATATGATGAAGTTAAATATATTTTACTTCATAATAATACTTTTAGTAGAATTTATATTCTAAAATACTCAACGTTTAAAATGATATGTTTATTAAAGTATGAAGGTGACAACTTTGACATCATTTAAAATAAAATAATATAAGTGTCATGATCAGTTTTATAAGGCTCCAAATGGTTCAAAAGTCGACCATTGTATGATTAGGATATATATATACTCTACTAATAAGTTTTGGTTAAGTTTATGGTCCTTTTGATGGGTATTATTATTTTAATAAAAACTATAATTTTGATTTTTCAATAAATAAATAATTTCTGCATCATTAATGTTTAAGATATTAAGGTAATTAAATATTCCTTAAAATCACAAATAAATTACCATGATGAAGAAAAAAAATTATATTTCAGATGAGTATTTATAATCTAATTTATATTATGTATAAACTTATATTAAAAATACTTTAATTATTAAAGTTTGAGTGAGACATATTTCACTTTCTTTAAATAAAATAAATTAAAGGTCTTAATCACATCCAAGTGGGTTAGAAAAGATACCATTTCGACCCATGTATATTTTAGGACAAAATATAATCATCAAATTATATTAATACAAGTGTTAAGGTAGTTTTATAATTTTTTTACCTTTAATTACCTGATTTACCTTAAACAGTTGTAAATAAAATTTACCGCAGTTACTATTCATAATGACTTAAAATAAAAAATATCCTATTAACATAATTTGGACCTACTTATTCCAAATATGGAATCCATTTTTCCATATTCAAAACACAGAAGTTGCAGTATTTAATTTAAAATTAATCCCACTGTTGAGAAAATGTGTTTTAAAACTTAAAACATTGCAAAATATTGAAATGTTTTTACCTATGAATTCAAAGTAAAATTAATTCTAATGACATAAATTATATTAAATGGTAAAAATATATTATATTTATACATTATAACCATTAAATAATATATTTTAACCATGTAAATTATTTTTATGAAAAAAGTTGTTTTCAATTAAAATTTAGCATATTTTTACTATTCATAAAAATATGAAAGTTAACAGAAAAATATTAAAAAATTATCGAAAGATAATTTTTATATAGTTATTGAAATTAATAAGTTTATTTTTTCAAATTCAACTTATAAACATGTTAAAAACAAGATTTAATGTGGGTGCGCTATCAAAAGGGGGAAAATCTGTATTTTTTTAAAAATACATATTTTACCTGAAAAATTTATTTTGTTCTCATACCATATTCTAGAATATGTGTAAGATGAATTATTATGTAATAAAATTCAATGTTTAGTTAATACTATTCATAAGGGCTAGTTCATAACAGTATATCGTTGTTTAGTGAAACTCAGTATTGCGTACAACTCACGCTATCGAGGAAGGTCACTCTTGCGTGAAACACAAGCCAAGAATATTTTTTGAGTATAATACAAGATAATATGGTGTTGTGTATATTGCAACATAATCTTGGTGTGGCGTATTACACAAGACAACAAGGAAATTAAAAATAATATTTCTCATAAAATCTCAGGGTGTTACACTTTAGGGGTCATGTTTTGTGGCCTTGGCTAAAGTGTGTGGTTGCAGAGTTTTTGTCTCGATGTTTAGTCTGCCAGAAGGACAAGGCTATGAAAGAAGTCCCCTGTGGTTTTCTCTAGCCATTAGATATTCCTCAGTGGAAGTGGGAGGACATCTCAAGGGAGTTTGTTACAAATTTACCTCGAGCTCCAGGAGGACATGATGCTATTTGGGTGGTAGTGGATCGTTTAACAAAATTGTCCCACTTCATATTGATCAAGGAGTAGAGCTCAGTGGAAGTTTTGTTAAGGCAGTATCTAGAGGAGGTGGTGAGACTTCATGGAGTCCCAAGGATGATCATTTCTGATTGAGATCCTCACTTTACTTCTATGGTGTGGAGAGGTCTCTAGCATGCTTTCAGTTCTCGGCTATGATTTAGAACTACTTTTCATCCTCAAATGGATGGTCAGATAGAGTGATCCATCCAGAATATTGAAGACATGTTACGCACTTGGGTTCTTGATTTTGGAGGTTCGTGAATGAGGAACATACCCTTGACGGAGTTCGATTACAATCATAGTTTTCACTCCACCATCGGTATGTGGACATTTAAAGCCCTATATGGCCATCCTTTCCGTTCTATGTCGTGTTGGACTGGGGTCGAAGAGTCATCAATTCTCAGACCAAATGTAGTGCATAATACAACAGATATGGTTCAGGTGATTCGTGAGAGGATTAAGATAGCACAGGATCGTCAGAAATCATTTGCTGATCAAAGGAAGAGACCCTTAGAGTTTGATGTTGGGGATCAAATAATTCTGAATGTGACTCCCCATCGCGGACAGTGAAGGTTTGGTCATGGGAGTAAGTTTTCTCCTTGGTTTTTTGGGCCTTTCGAGGTGTTAGCTCATGTTGGAGTTGTGGCGTATCGAGTAGAACTTCCCCACAGATGAGCCGGATACACAATGTTTTTCATGTGTCACAGCTCCGTCGTTATCTTTATGATTACTCTCACGTCATTGATTGGGGATAGATCGATGTTTATGACAATGCGATGTTTGAGGAGAAACCTATAGAGATACAAGACCGTAAAGAGAAGGGGTTGTGTGGGCATTCTATACCCTTGGTTCGTGTCTTGTGGCGACACGGTCGCATGGAGGAGAGTACTTGGGAACGTGAGTCACAGATATGTTCTCAGTACTCATAGTTGTTTGACGTTTAAACAATTTTCATGTAATGGTGTCCCCTTTGTGGTTATAGAGCATTCATTTTTATAAGATGAATTTCTTTTGTTGCTTCTTATACCTTGATCTCTTTTGAGAGGTATCTTGAGGAGTGGTTGTTCAGACCCCTTTTTAGTTTCCTTTTGGGTTGGTTTTGGATTCTTGGGAACATGAATGTTTTCATAGGTATCTGATGTAATGGCTCGAACCACTCTAGTACATCCCTTTCCAGAAATCTGGTGTTTGAGGTGTTTTGGGAGGTCAAGGTGACTCATCCCCAATAGTTTTCCAAATTTCCAGTTTTGTGAATAGTGTTTGCAGTTTTATGAACAGTGTCACAGTGAGTCAAAAATGGTGAGTTAGAAACGGTGAGATAGAAATGGTGAGACTGAGAGGGTGAGTCAGAAATGGTGAGACAGAAATAGTGAGACAAAAATGGTGAGACAGAAACGGTGAGCCAGACATGGTGTCACGGCTCATGAACAATGTTTCCAGAACATTTTCATATTTCCTTTTCCAAATTTCCAGATTTTTCCAATTTCACCAATTTAATATTTTCTTTGATGTAAAACGCATTTATTGCCTTGTTTTAAGGTATTTAAGGCCTAATCAAATCCCATAACTCCTATATTAATTTTTGAAGTCCCGAGATGTATTTACTTGGTCAAATCACATTGTTTTATGTGATCCGATTTTAATGGAAAATCCACTGTATCATAAACTGCTGCTCTGTTAAATCTTCTAAAGGGACAAGATATATTCCTTCCTTGATCTTTCTACTTGTTATATAGTTTGATATGCTCGAAAATTTTCTTCCTTCCTATAGGAATCGTGAGATTAAACTTTTCCTAGTGGATTGGTTTCCCTTGATGTTCTTCTTGCTGTAAGTGATCCCCCTGTTTTGGTTCAACCAAGCAATATCCACTAATCTTTGATATAAGGTATGATTTATAATCATTCTTTTGGGTTCAACTTCTCTTGTTTCTCCTTGAAATATTATGGAATGTGATCTCCATACATCTAATGGAGTTTCTTGGGATTTAGTAGGTGGGGTCATGCTGCGACATCCTCGGGTGGATGCAGTTGTCATGGGAGGAGGCGATCATGATCCTTTGTGTAGATCGTTCTTGTATAAAGATCCTTAAATACATTTTTAAGGTATGGGATTCATTAATTCTATTTTATTTTTACGTGAAAATGTAGAGTTATCATGTTTTAGACACTACATCACAATAAAATTGACATAATAAATATTTGAACCCGATAAATAAATTGATATCAATCGTATGGTATTGCATCTTGTTTTTTCTAGATAGTGTGATATCTATTCTTTCTTTATTTATCCACTCATTCATGATGGAAATTGTTAAATAACATAAACCAGAATAAATTAATAATTGTTTGGAAAAAGATAAAGAGGCATGTAAATGAATCTGGTTCTTATTGTTATATTTTTTGATGTTAGTCAAATTGGTGCAGTAAGCATGTTTAATTTATTTGTGATAGCTTACTGTTTAGGTTTTTCAAATATGGAACCTAAAAATAATAAATCTATTAATTCAATATGGATTAAATAACTGATTGTTTGATAATTAATTAAAGGGTTCTGAGTTAACCTCTTTCTTGTTCAAGGGCTAAGAGTCCAACCAATATGATGGTTGTTTTCTTGCTGCTTGTGTTGTGATGTGAGCCTGAATGGCTGTTGTGATATGTGGGGGCATAGAGGCCTACTAGTTGTTGTAGTCTTTGACGCCTAGAGTGGTGAGATGCATTGTTTTATGCATGTGAGTGTCAGGGAGGACACCAGGGATGATGAAATGGGTTGGATGTGAATGTTTGGTTTTCTGCTGATTCTTCTTGGTTGTTTATCTGCTTTACTTTCCCCACTGCTCAAGGTATCTGGTCTTGCTTACCCTTTTTCTGAAAGGGGAGAAGAAACGCGGGGTCTTCCACATGCTTTTTGTGATTAGATTCTCAATAGAGGATTGGTCTACGCTATTGTTATAGGTGGAAAAGACTTGATGATTAGTTCATCTACTCACCGTGTTGATCCCCATGTGTTTAGAAGCATAGAATGTGTTTCTAAAATTCTTGGTAATATGGGAATGTAATGTTGTAAATAAATAATTGAATAAGTTATGTTAACCCCTGGGGTTTCGATCTTACTGGGGTACAATGTGGAGGTTTTGATTTTAAGGAACAATGTAATTTGGGTGTGATGCTAATGAAATTTAATGTGGAAGTGTTATTGGTTAATTAATGTTTAAAGAATTAATTAAAGTAAAGTGAAACTGATAAAGTGAATGAAGTAAAGTATTAATTCTCTTTAAATGGTTGTGTTCTTATAGGATACATAGTCTTAGAAGTAGCAGCCCAGAGTCCAAGAGACGTTAGCAGCAGTTGAGTATCAGAGTAGGTCATTCCCATAGTGTGGTTGTGAGCTATAGTATATTCTGTACTTTTTGTGTTTCTATACACTAATCCACCCTGTCAGTAAGGGAAACTAACACCCCAGGGATTCTGAGCCCTGGGGGGGGGTGTTTTCTCTAACATTCTGGTGGGAGGATGGATGACTGACTACCCCCATTGGCCCCACTCTCTTCTCTTGGTAGTTACTTGTGCTGGCATGCACATTGGGTAGTTTTCCACCTATATGTGTGTAGAGGGCTGTAATGGATTGTGGTTATTCACAGACATATATTCTGGATATAGCATTATATGGACTACTATAGGTGTAACTTGTATAGGCTGTGATGGCTTGAGGATCCTTACTCGATGTATGGGATGTAATGGCTTGAGGTATAATACCCGATGTATGATACACATTATGAGAGCTGTGTTGGATCCCAGAAACTACCTGGTTACTTTTCTTATGTGGACGTGGTGTTTTTTTTGCACGAGGTGCATGTTGTGGTGCTTCGGCTAGGTGTCTGTGGGAAATCCTTTTTGGAGAGATATTTTTTGGACGTGCGATGTTGGGGAAAAGTGGAAAACCAATGGGGAAGTAGTAGCAGGTACCCCTGATAATATTTATTATATTATATAATCTTGTATGCGTTACTTGGTGAGAGTAGCCATAGTGAGGATGGGAACATAGTATACATGTTTAGGTGATGAGTTAGTTTCACTTGTTGTTCACTGTGCTTTAGCATGATTTATTTACTTTTGCATGAGAGGCTTCAGGGAGGATCCTACTGAGTATACTATTATACTCACCCTTTTTTATATATAAACTACTTTTTAGGTCACTTGGAGAATATTGGAGATCTGGATGGTTACTACTAGCTTGTAGTTGCAGGAGCTATTCGGGCTTGTGGTTGCTACTGTTTTACTTTCTTTTGGGTACATGTAGTTTTTCCCATTTTAGTTTTAGTAGTTTTTCATGAAATTTCATTTGAATACTTCGTATTTATTTTATCTTACTGGTTGAGTTGGAGTCGGTTGGTGTATATATTATCTATCTCTTCCTTATGTTTTATCTTAGAGATAAATACCTCCGATTTGTGTGTTCGCTATACCCTTGGTGATAGTCTCCAACTCAGGGCCTACTGGAGGTGGGACTCAGGGGTCATTATCTCCCTTCTCACATTGTCGTCCTATGAGGGGTACACTTTGTGGGGAGAAAGTCATGATAAGGTCTATATTCTTCCCATCAAAGAGGTCCTCCCTATTTTATTCCCAATCAGAGTGGTGGGCCTCCCCACTCCATCAGCAGTCAACAAGAAGGCCCTTCCCATGTTTCCACCAACCAAAGAGAAGTTCCTTCCTTTTCATTCTACTTCTAGTTCATTGGTATTATCCAGATTCCCACTCCTCAACACAGAGTTCCTCACCAAGCATGTTTCAATCATTGTTAAGGTCCTCCTCTTAATTCAATATGATAGCATGGAGGTCATCCCCATTAAATTAATATCATCACCATGAAGGTCCTCCCCATGTCCCTACCAACCAAATTGGTGGTCCTCCCCACTATATCAACAACCATAGTGAAGGTCCTCTAGAATCCTTCATCATCAAACTTAGAGGTAAACCTCACTCCCAAAATGGTATATATAGAGCCCCCCACCATATCTAATCTAACCAAATATGAGGTCCTCCCCACATTACCACCCACCATTATTGTGGTATTCACTGTTTTAAATAATTTGGATTCCCGAAAGAACTATCGTATGGTTGAATGGAAAACCAGCACTATCGAAAGAAAAATACTAGGAAGAAGAACATAAACCCCATAAACCCCTCATATTTTTAGGGGTAACGAGAATTAATGAAGGGTACTTCAACATAGATTCATGTATCAAAGTATGCGGTAGGAACCCGATAGGTGAGGTTCATAGTCCTGAAATGGTAAATCCATAGGATC
The DNA here is from genome assembly GCA_963277665.1 of Viscum album. Taxonomy (NCBI): domain Eukaryota; kingdom Viridiplantae; phylum Streptophyta; class Magnoliopsida; order Santalales; family Viscaceae; genus Viscum; species Viscum album. Next base: position 908,027,850 of record OY728123.1, on the reverse strand, counting down.
CCCAAATCCATCCATAGGTACGCGAGGGTGGAGGAATAGTTGGACTCCCTTATAAGGGATCACAATGTAGTAGTCTCTATCATTACAAGTTTTACTATCTAACTAGACCCAAGATCTCGAAAAACTTAAATGAAATAGGCTAGATGACAAGCACCCGGCTGAGCCATAGATGAGGGAATAATCCCTCACACATGAGGTAGTGGTGAACACCTAGTCCTATAAAGACATGATGATCAAATTGGTACGTTATGCAAGGGATGTCAGCTCATACACTAAAGAGGTAACTCAAATAGGGGATCCTCCACTATCCAACAAGTAGTTCCACCAATCTACATCTGTGGTGCCTCAAATATCTTAGCTAGAACATATCACAAATTGGGATAACCAAGATCAAACCACTGCCTCCGAGAAATAAATACTATATTAGAATTTGGAATCTTTATTAGTTTTCAATAGTGTTTTATCCAAATGAAACATCAACATAGATATGCTGGAGTACCTCACTAAGATTCATGGTGTGTGTTTCAGCTAGATCATATGGGTGATGCTTAACTACCTTCATGATCTATAGTTGGTCTACCCAGGAAGATGTGATCACTTCGACGACATTGATCAGTAGTACCGACTTGTTGAGATAGACCCCCCCAGTGGCTCAGTACCTTGGATCTCATAGGTACAATCATACCCTTTAAAAAAGGTGTGTTAGAAGTCTTTTTGTGCTCTATATAATCATGGAGGAGGTGTCTCCACAAGTACAGATCTGGGTCTATGGAAAATATGAAGTTATAAACTTCATCCCTATCCTATGATAGCCTAACCAACATGTTGATATTAGGGATTTCCCTACAGGGGTAGTTAATATATTAATTGTTATCCTCAAACTATAGAAAATATAGAAAGACATGGGACCTGATGCATATTGCGATGAGGAAATACACCCCCATAGGGTAGTTCATTATCATGAAAAACCTTATACAGGTTTCTTGACCCACCAACAAAGGAAGATTCTTGGACTTAGAGATCCATCCAAAACATTTCACACTGGTCGAAACATGAACAAGGTAAATGTATATCTCAATACCAATGATCTGTATGATATTTCATAAAAGACATAGGTTGATCCCATGATTTCTTCCTTGCTTCAGAAAGTCATAGAGTAGAAAAGGATCAGCGACACGATCCGTACAATGTGGTGTCTGGATTATGGTTTCACCTGATAGGATCCAATTACACCTTTATAAGGGTAGAAACAAGTCATCCATAGCCATTTTCCTAGTTTATCTTGGTGATCCCAATCATCTAGAAAAAGAAGGGGCATGATTTTATGGAATTTGGCTAAGGTATGAGTCACCACATCCTCTAGACCCGGACAATAATATTCCTCGTGACCTAGTTCAAGTCCCTAAAAAATAAGTCAAGGCCTTCAATAGAGTAGATGATCATGTAAATAGATTTGTGTCTAGGAATACTCATCCATATAGGGACCCTTTCTAGGATGAGTTGATAACCACATTCAATGCTCACCTCGAGGCCATAAAAACATGGAATGTGGAGAACCTGCCTGACGATATGTCATACCCAACATGGAAGGATGACATGAGAGAACCCCAAAATTTTGGGATCCTATATTTTCCCATTAAATGGGATGGGTAACCCGTCTTATCATTTTGATCACTTCATCTCAAGGTGCAAAACCATGTTGGGAACCATGGAGTAGGAGGTGGCTACCAAGATATGATGTTTTATACATAAAATGGACAAACATTTTTTCATATAGTACTACTAGTTTTTCAATGGGACTATCATTGGATGAGTATATCTATGCATATAGTTCCTCTACATGTTCATATCCACTATGAAGAAGACAAGTGTTTCATACCTCTTATTGTGAAAGAAAATGTTAATGAAAGTTTAGAAACTTTTTTCGCCATGTTTATGGAAGTCATGTATTCACTCTATATGCCACTGATAGAAATGTATTTTATAAAGAAATGTAGGGGAGTAATAAGACTGATATGGCCCCTACCATCATCACGGATAACTTAGTTGGGGTTCCATGATTTTTCTGACAGGGGTTGGTGTTATTAGAAATCCTTATAGTAGACTAAACAATTTCATTGGTTGCCACCTCTATCTACCACATAAAGGGATCCCAATGTAGTAATTTGTTCTCTTGTACAAGTGGAGGAAAAAGAAATATTGGAGTTACTGGACCCTTTTCCAGTGGAGCCACAATAAATGTAGTATCCTCATCCAGAGCAGCAACACCAAGTATACAATTGGTAGGCATTTCCCTACTAGTAATTTCCACATAAGAGAAAAAATGTCTCTCCATCCCCTTATTTGGATATGGCACCCACATTAGGGAAATGATCTTGGAGAACCCTTATTTGATAGGAATAACCATTATTATTATATTAAGGGTTAAATGTTCCCCAGTTATTTTACAACTTCCCTCAAATAGGGAATTATGAAGCTGTAGTACTGAATGAAGCCCCATGAAATTGAGTGGACTGATTGCCCCAAACATTTATGTTTCTACAATATCTTAGGATATAAACTCAAACAATGATATGTGTTATATTAGTTTATCCAGGATGATGTAGATAATGTTTTGGTAGTGTTGGTTAATATTATGATAGATGTGTTGTACATCATTGTCGAGCTTGACAACAATAGTGAAGTTGAATTGAAGAAAGTTCCCAACCATATGACTCTGAATTATGATAACTAGTTGAATTTCAAGGAAATATCTCACACCCATGGTGTCATATGATCCTTCATACATCATCCTAAACATATTTAATTTTAGACTCTTTCTCTGAGTGACGCTTCTGCATCCATGTCACAGCCCTCCAAATCTTAGAAGAGTAGGCACCGATGGCACAAGGGAATGGAGAGCTCCCCACCAATGCCAAATATAACCCACACTCTTAGTGATTCCATGCATATAGATATCAGAATCTCCCATATAGTATGACCATCAGTGGAGGAAGTCTCTGATGTTGAGAAAGAGTATGACGAAATCAATTCTTTTGAATTCATAGACTGGTTCATGTTGTTGATGAACAAGAATTTGAGGAAGGCCCCCTGAGATCCTCCAGACGATGCCATTGATAGAATGGTCGAAGGTATTAAAGATGAGGGGATGCGCCATTAAACTCCTCAAAACAAGTTGTTCTTGCTACCAAGACTAGGAAATGTTGTTTTATAGAGCTCAAAAGTCATTGTCATCCCAACTAGCTCTATCTGATATACTACCATAGATGATTATGCTAACAGGATGGGTTAAAAAGACATAGCCTCATCGTGATCATATAAGTCTATATAATGGTAAACCTAATCCAAAAGATAGTGGTTTTGGAAAGTTACATGATGAGTAGAAGAATATTTCAAGCATAATATAGAACCCAGTAGCACAGTTGGAAGTACCCATTATGCCTTCATCCATAGAGAGACCCAGTGTCCTGAAAAGTGCATGAATGGAAAATGTATTCCATGATAAATCACATCACTAGAATTCCTTCCAGCCCTTTAATTTTTAGGTTCCTCATCTTTTCTAAATAAATGTGTGAGGCCCTTGTAGAATCCTTGATAATATTCCTCTAGTAAATGTATAAGTATCTTCTGTGGAAGCCGAATATGTATGAGAGACCGGGTAAGAAAAATGTAAACCCAAATTAGCATCCTCTGGAGAAGATGAGGTATACCTCATGTAGGGGAATATTCTACCAATGTTAATCAATGAATATTTCAATGGAATAGATATACATAAATATCTATGTGACAAAAATTCTGGGATCAACCTTATCTTGAACGCAATGCTTAAAAAACTAGAGTACACTATAACAGACTTGAGGCCCTCTGACATAAAAATTTAGGGTTATGATAGGACTAAGAAAAAACCACATGGCATGATATGGTTGAGGAACTAATAATAAGTCTTAGTAGTAAGTGATTAATTCATTATTTTCTCATAGGATACTTCCTATAACTCATTGATGGCTAGTTTCTAGCATTATCTGCATGTAACAATCCCCTTCTCGTAGCACAAATGCCTCATATACTACCCTGGAGAAAACCCAATTCAATTTTATCTCATGAGACCATCTGATATAGAAAGGGGTAATTATGGACCCTACCTATCACTTTCTAATTCCAAATTATTCCCCATATGAATGGGGATAAATATAAACAACATGAACATATGGAATAACTTTCCCCAATATGTACATGCAAAAACTAACTATTATGAGTAGTATGTTGAATGGTATCAATATAGAACATCCATAGTCAAACTGATCCTAAAACATTTTTTAAAATATTTAATATGATATAAATAAGATATTAACCTCAATAAGACATAAAATTAAACATAGGTCTTGAAATAGACAAAATACTCTAATAAAATCATCGAAGAATTTTTTAGATTAATACACTTTTACTTTGAAAAGAAGTATTCTTTTGGAAAAATCATTGAATAAAACCAAAAATAAAATAAGGTAGTTTTTAAATGATTAAATGAGTGGTTTTATTAAAATATTCATGGATTAAAAAATATTATTGAGTGTAATTGAAAATAGGTCAAAACAATTAGAAGTTCCCTTGAATCGGGCTTGTTTATCAAGAAGAATTAAGAAAGATATTTATAAAAAACATTATACCCATTAAAATAAAGAATAATCATGATTGGTAGTCATATATGAAAAATAAAAAAATAATATATTAGGATTAAATAATAATAATTAAGAATTTAATTGGGATTAAGAAAGATAATGAGTAACCCTGAAGAAAAAGATGGTTCGTGTAGAAAACCCTTACCTTATGTCAAATGAGTTCTACACATGACCATAAAATCATGGATAATCCAATTTAAACCATTAATTAAATAATTAAAAACATTATCTACATGTATAATATTTATTATAGTTTTCTATTTTCATTTATGGCATTTTCGATGAGTTATAAGATACAATTTTATAGCTCAAGAGCGTTTGATTTATTTGTTTTAATGACAAGTATAATTTTATATGAGTGTAGATGTTCATGAGGAATTGGAATAAATATCCATAATCAAATTTATATGATAAAATTGAGTATGAAAAAGAATAAACGGGAATATAATTTACTTGGTTATATGTTATGATGTTGAGTTATTAGATAAAACATTAGTGATAAACATTAAGATTATTTGGGCGATATTTCGATTATTACAAACATGTTTTGTCATCTGAATTAGTATTATGTATATATACCAGTTTTAAAAACATCAAATAAGTCATAATATATGTTTTATAATCTTGTTCAAACATAAATATAGTTTCATGACCACCCTTTGTGGATAAATTTAATAACAAAGGTTCATCATCCACAAATATTGTAAATCGGCACCTCTCAGATAATGATTTCGTTTTTAATAAAAGAGAGAGAGATAGTGGTTTAAGGAAGGATATTACATTAACATGATATAATTATAGAACATATATTTTAATGTAGTTATCATGATAATTTTTATAGAGGTTCTAGGGATATGATAATATAATAAAATAAATTGAAAATTAAATTAAAAGAAAAAGAAAGTGGGTTTACCTCTTGAAAAACCATCCTTGAGAACCTCCTTAAGAGAAGGTGTTTTAGTATTTTGGAAAGAGAAAGAGAACTTAGAAGTAGGGAGATATTAAGGAAGATGAATTTGGTCAAAAATTGAGAAGATTAAAGGCTTCTAGGATTGATTAGAAGAGGGAGTGGGGGGTGGGTTTTAGAGTGGAGGTGATGGGTGATTATTTGATTATATTATTCACTATTTTATTATTTTTCTCTAGATAAGAATTGCTGCACATTCTTGTAAAAAAAGTATTAAGTCATGTTAATTTGAACAAATTTTTATTAAATTATAAATGAATCAAGGAATATTTTTGTTAGCATCTAATGTATTTATACCATAAATTACTGTATTTTAATATTAACAAAAAAAATCAAGTAGTTGAGAAAATCCCAAGAATTCAGTATAACCATTTTTAAGATTTAGAATTAAAAAATGGACACAATTTTATCAAAATTAATTTTATAAATATTTTAAATTTATTTTTTTAAACAAAATCATTAATTACATGAAAAATATAGATTCTAATTTCAAAACTAATATTAAAACACTTTCATAAATCCACTAAGGTCTCATAAAATTATCATAAACGCATTGGAAAACAAAATCTTTCTTTAGGAACACATTTTATAAAAAGTTAATTTATTTTAAAGATTTTTTTTAATTTAAAATTTTAATTAAAAATTTATTAATCACAAAAATACTAACACTTAATTATTAATTTTTAAAATATTCACCCCCATTTATAAGGTGCCAAAATTTTATTTATACTTGCATGGGTGAGGTTACTATTCATAAGGGTCATATTACTTTTCATATGGGGACACCACTATTCATAAGTCCCATGTTACTTTTCAACAAAAAGTTATGTTGATCCTATTAGACTCAAAATATCTTACAGATCCCAACCGTGTCTATCAATTTTTCGAAATTGAAAACACATAGGCAGAAAAATTGTGTTTAAGGGATAGGTTATAATAAAAAAGAGTTCATTTGAAAAGACTTAGGGATTCATGAATAAAATTTTATATTAAATTTATTTGTAAAACCTTGGGGTGTTATATTTCCCCCCCACACAAAAATTTCATCTTCAATATTTCCAAAATTCTAACTCATAAAATAGATTTTGGTTGGTATTCATCATATGTTCCCCAATGTCACCTCATAAAAAGATTTATGTAGGTCTTTATCATAATTTCCTCTAGATCCCATGTTGAATATTCAATTTTATGATTTTTCCAAAGTACCTTTACCGACCGAGTCATCTGATTCTTCAATCCTTGTTGTTTATCATCTAGAATTTGGAAAGGTTTTTCATAGTAAGATAAGCCATGTTCCAATTCCGTACCTTCAGATGTGAGTACATGTGTTGGGTATAGCATTTACATCCTTGAAAAAGACACATGGAACACATTGTGCACATTATTTATGCTAGGAGGAATTTCCAAATGATAATCCACATCTCCAATTCTATCTATACTTTCAAAATGGCCAATATACATAGGGATCAGTTTCCCTTTCTTCCAAAATATTATAATACCCTTCCATGGAGGGACTTTTCTGAAAACATCATCTCTCATGAAATTACAAAACCTTCCTTCTATTATCAGTATAGAAATTTTTCCTTCTTCGATCTAATTTTATATGTGATTGAATATTATTTAGATTCACTATTTTCCCTCCATAAGATCTGGTCCTACATGATTCCTTTCACCAACTTCATCCCAACTTGTTGGTGTATGACATCTCTTTCCATACAATTTTTCATATGGTTCCATTTGAATACATTAATGGAATATTTTATTTTAGTAAGACTCTAACAAAGGTATATAATGATCCCATTTACCTTGAAAAATAAGTGTGCATGATCTCAACATGTCTTCTAAAGTTTGGATCGCCATTTCTTGACTACCCGTCAGTTTGAGGATGACAAGAAGAACTCAAATGAAGCTTAGTATCCAATGATTTCTAGAGACTTTTCCAGAATTCAGATGTAAAATGTGCATCATTATTACACATAATGAATATATTTTCTCCATGGAGTCTTAAAAATTCATTGATATAGTGACGTGAGTGGTGCTCCAGTGGAAAATCCTCCCTTATTGTAAGGAAATGTGTAGATTTGGGATATAGATCAATGATTACCAATATTTCATCATTCATTATTTTTGTTTTTGGAGATCTGGTGAGGAAATACATGGAGATGTAATCCCATTTCCATGTATTAATAGGTATATGCTGAATGAATCCTCTAAGATGTTTTCTTTTATCCTTGACATATTGATAAACTAAACATTTTGATATATAATATGCAATTTCCCACTTCATATTGTCCTAGTAGAAATGTTATGTCAAATATATATACATATTTATGCTACCAACATGTATATAGAAATTTTTTACTATGTTAATAATCCAATAACTCTCTTTTTAGCTTGGGTATTGAGGGAACACATATACTCCTACCAAGATTTAGAACTCAATCTTCAAACACGAAGTATGCTAACTTTCCATCCTTCACATAATTAATTTTATTTTTAATATTCTCATCATCGGGTTGAGAACCTTTAATCCTTTCTAATAAATATGGTGGGAAAGTAGTTGTGAATTTAATGATTTTCACCTTCCTTGATAATTTCCATAACCATCCTTGAAAAATCCATGTGCATAGGATCCATAAATCATCATTTTGTTCAAAATCCCACAATCCTTCCTGATAAATGTTTCTTCTACCTTATTCTACTTCTCTGGGTGTAAATGTGTTGAAAAATCATAATCCTTGAGTAGATCGAGAATTCTTCTTTTCCACATGTTTAGTTTTTTCAATGAGAAGATATATTTCAAGATATTTTTGTTAGTATATATCTAACATATTTCACCATAGAGATAATGTATCCATATATTTTGAGAAAATACTACAGCTTATAACTCAAGATCATGAGTTGTATAGCTCTGTTCACAAGTTTTTAACTTCCTTGATGCATAGGTAATAACTCTATCATTATGCTTAAGAAAACATCAAAGTCCTTTTCTTTTCGGAATCACTATAAATCACAAATCCGCCATTTCTCGATGGAAGAGTCAATATTGGAGGATTCAATAATCTTTTATTCAATTAATTAAAACATTCTTTACATTATTGTGTCAATACCATCTTACCCTCTTTACAAGTAAGCTTGGTTTATGGTTTAGCTAGCAGGGAGAAGTTTTGAATGAAACACAGATAATAACTTGATAAACCAATAAAACTACCCACCTCAGTTATGTTTGATGAAGTATTTCATTCATGAAAATAATTTTTCTTTGTAGGAACAACAAAGATTCCACCCATATAGACAATATGGACATGAAAAAAAAACTATTCTATGTGTGAATTATCACTTTCTAAACTACCCATGTAATTTGTTTCATCAAAGAGTATACCTAATAATACATAAGAAATTCTCATGATCTTCATAACCTTGGGATTAAAACAAGATAACATCAATAAATACCAAAATATTCATTCAAGATAAACCTTCAAAACTCTATTAATTTGAATTGTGAACATAAAGGGTCCATTTTTTAGTCCAAAAGTCATTATTGTAATCTCATAATTCTCATAGGTGGTTCAAAATGATGTCATTAGAATATATTCCTTCCTCACACAGAACAAATGATTTCTGGATCAATGGTCAATCTTAAAAAAATATTGGGCTCCATGAAATTGATCAAATAAATCATCAATTAGAGTCAGGGGATACATGTTATTTATTTTAATAACATTTATTTCAATACAGTCAATGCATAACTTCATAGATCAATCATTATTCTTGAAAAAGAGAATATGGGTTCCCCATAGAGAAACACTATGGTGGATAAATACATTATCACTCAACTCATATAGTAGTTTATTCATTTTTACTAATTCCACTATGGCCATTCTGTAAGGTGTCTTTGATCTAGGCCTTGAAGCATAACTTAAATCTATTGAAAAATGAATTTCCCACTTCGATGGGTGTCCATGTAATTCTTATGGAAATACATATATGTATTCTTTCACAATAATTACATACTCAATTTTAATATTTCTTTCCTCACCCAGAGATATTTTTTTATCTTCCTCACCAAGAAATTTCATTCGGTTAAGTACTGGGGCTGGATCTATATAAGAATCAAATGAAAAAGTTTAAACTCTAAATATAAGTGATTCTACATCATTCTCAAAAATTGTAAATTATTTCTTCTTGGAATAGATTTTAAAATCCTAAATTGAAATCCAATTCATAAAATGAATTATATCAAAGTCAATAATGGGTATGATGATATGTTCAATAAAAAAGTACGTTTATGTATTATAAGGGGAACTGATTGACACATATTTATTACAATGCCACTTCGCTTAGGAGTTTTCATTGACAACTCCTTTATTGGATAAAATTGGAAGTGCCAACTTTTCTTGGAAAAATAGAAAGAAATAAAATAAATTGATGATCTGGAGTCAAATTATGAATTGGATATGCTTGAGGTAACAATTATTGTACCATCCAAAATATCATTAAGAATTTCAACTTCCACAGTTGTGATCGAATAAGCATGTCCTTTCTCTCTTGGCCTTCTCTAGGTAATTTTTCCCTGACTATTTGGAAAATAATTGGCATAATATCCACTCTCATTAAAATTGTATCATTGAACATTGGTAGAATCTTACTTTACCTTAAAATCATGAAATTAGTGGTCCCATTCTCCACATTTGTAATAGACTCTTTTTCCTTTTAATTAGTCTCTCGGGTGTTTCTTTCCTCATGTATCACATATTGGAAAACTCCCCTTTTTATTCGTCCCATTATTCATTCAATCCCCATCCACCCTATTTTTCCATTTCTTTCCTTTAATGTCATAAGATGTAGTGAATCATTTCTTTTTCTTCATTTCATAGGAGAATATAACTCTGTATGATGATAAATTTTTGGAGACTAGTTCCCTTATATGAAATGGTTTTAAACCATCAATGAATTAATAAATTTTTCTTCTAAAATTAATTATTTAGTATATCAAATACCTTGATAGCTTGGTAAAATTGCCTACATACTTTGAAATGTATTTATTCTCTTTTTGTCTCAAACAGAAAAATTTCTTCTCCACATATGCTCACTATTCTTGAGGAAAATATTTTTCTAAGTATATTTACATAAATTCCCTCCATTCAATTTCTTATATTTCTTACTCCTATTTAATGTTTTGAATTAATGACCACCACTGATTTGTATCTTTTGATAGATGATAAATTTTCATGATAACCTTCTCCCTTTCATTACATCCCCAAGAAAGAAATATCGTCTCTATGGAACTTATCGAATACAACTCAATGAATGGGTTTGTATTCCCAATTAATAGTGGTGGTTATTGTCTCATAAATTTATATAACATTAATCCCCCACATTTGGATCAAAATACTTCATATGGGTAAGTTTATGTATCATAATATAAGAGGGTGTCCAAGTATAGTTACAATACTATCATCTTCTGTCAAAGCATTAGAACCAATATAATTATTTTTCATTGGAGGGAAATCTATACCTAGAATACATGAATTCATTTGGTTTCCATTCCTTCCACTAAAATACATTTCTAAATAATGACATATAATAAATTTGGTTAGGAATTATTATTTATAATGTCAAACTAGAAAAAAACATAACTTAAATAAAATTTTATGAATATGTAATTTCATAATAACAATCATTGTTTATTTAATGGAATAATAACATTTAAATCCTTTATAATGGTTTATAAAAAATGTTAATTGTCCTATTCATATCCTCTGGGATTTTCAAACTAGGTATGTTGTAAGGCTCATTATCATGTACCAGATTACACTGAGTTAGGCTTAGAACACCTTGTCAGAGTTGTTACTCCTAGGTACATATGTTCCAGAACAACAGACACTTTCAGTGTGTCGGAAAGAATGTATTTTATTGAAATATCAACAAAATATTTTACTTACCAAAATTATAGGATGTACTTCTACGCATATCCTCAATATATATCATAGGTCTTTGTTCAATAATCTAAATTTTCTAAATCTAGTTTCAAAGGATTATACTAAACATCCTTTGATACCAATTGTAAGGACCCATACCCTAGTTTCTCGGAGCTTGAGCCTTATATTATTACATTGTAATGATTAAAAGAAATTTATATCCCAAATAAATGAGTTGTTTAGTGAATTTTTAAAACATTACACAATCATAAGTTCAAAATTACATTGTGAAATGAGTATATAATCGAAATTCCATTAGAAACATCTTTTACTACTAGATTATCCTGGAAAGTAATTCATAATATTCATTTTCAAAACCTAGGGAAAATAAATGATATGAAAAGGGGTGATATTATATGAGCCTTAAGGGTAATTAATACAATGAATGTTATCATAAAAATAAACATTAGGCATAGTGAATAACTAAAAACAAATGAATTTAAAAATACACTTAAGCATAATATGGCATGCATGAAAGGTGATTAAATAAGGCCATATAAATTATCATAATAGAATGAAACATAACCATTGATATTCTACTAGTCGAATAATCACAAAGTTTATCAATTACTAATACCATAATGAAATAATTCATAATTCTTGAAATATAAATCATTTTTTCAAGGCCTTGGCCAAGACAACTGAAAAAACTAGGGTAAGGCCTCACCCATTACACAATTTTATTTATCTCATGAGACGTACTGATGCATTGAGGGGATATATCAGGAACCATACATCATATTATAAGTTCAATTAATTCCTCATATGGATATGGATAAACATAAAAAATATGTCCATATGAAATAACTTTCCCCAAGCTTAACACATAAACAGTAACTATTCTGAGTAGTATGGTGAACGATATCGACATAGAACATCCATAGTCAAATAGATCATAAACCATTTAATACAATATAATAGATTAAAAAAATAAGACATTAACCGCCATTAGACATAAAATTCAATTGAGGATTTGAAATAGACAAAAATAATCTACAAAAATCATCAAGGTCTTTTTGAGATAAATACACTTTATCTTTGAAAAGATGATTTATTTTGAAAAAATCATTACATAAAAAAAATGAAATAAGTTAGTTTTTCCATGATTAAATAATTTTATTTAGAAAAATAATTTTGTCTTAAAAAAGATTATAGAGTGCACATGAAAATATGTAAGAAATTGGGAAGTTCCCTTGACCCGGGCTTGTTTATTAAGAAGAATTGAGAATAATTTTTATAAAACATTTAAATCCCCATTAAATAAAGAAGTATTATGATAGGTAAACATATATATAACATTATAAAAAATATTTTGTGGATTAAATAAAAATAATTATGAATTTAATTTGGATTTAGAGAGACATTGAGTAACCCAAATGAAAATGGAGGTTCAGGTTGAAATCCCTTATCTTATGTCTGAATGAGTTCTTCAGTTAAAATTAACGTCCTGGATAGTCCAATTGAATCCTATAATTAATTAATTTAGAAACTTATCAAGATTTATTTTATTTATTATAGTTTTTTTATTTATTTCATTTTTATGAGTTATAAGATACAATCTTATTGCCTAGGAGAGTTCGATTCATTGGTTTTCATGATCGGTATACTTTTATAAGAGTATGGAAGTTCACATGGAATTAGAATAATTATCTAGAATTGAATTTATATGATAATAATTAAAATAAAAAATATTAAATGTCGATATAATCCGTTTTTTATATGGTATGAGCCTGAGTAATTAGATTGAACATTAGTGATAATCATTTTGATTATTTTGGTGATATTTCGATTCTTACAAACTATTTTTTTCATATGAATTATTATTAGGAATATATACTAGTTCTAGAACATTAAATAAGAAATAATACATGTTTAATAGTCATCTTCGACCATAAAAAAGCTTTCATGACTAGCCCTGAAGGAGAAATTGAAGAATGATGGTCCGTCATCTACTAAGGGTGTAAATCAACACCTCCCGGATGATGATTTTATTTTAAATAAAAGAGATAGAGATAGTAGTTTGAGGATAGATATCTAGTTAACTTGATATAATTCCAGTATATATATTATACTAGAGTTATCATGGTATTTATTATAGAGGAGTTTAGGAGATTATATGAAAATAAAATAAATTGAAAATGAAATTAAAAGAAAATGTTAGAGGGTTTACCTCTGGAAATATCCTCCTTGAGAACCTCATTATGTGAATGGGTTTTGATCTTTTAGAAATACCAATAACTCATAAATGTATTGATAAACTTGGTAAGAGGATTGGGTAGAACTTTGATAAGCTTGAATGCATAGAGGTGTAAGGAGAAGAGGGAGTGTGGGGTGAGTTTTATTGTGGAGTAGAGTGGTAATTTTTGAATATCTTATTTATTATTTTATTATTTTTCCAAATACAAGAAATAGTGTTGATTCATGTGGCCAAAAATATTAATAAGTGTATGTGAAATCAAAGAAAGTGTTCTTATATCATTGATGACTCATATAATAGTTTATTTAGCTTCTAATTCATTTATACCATAAATTAACATATTTTTCTATTCACAAAAATTTCAAGTATTTTAGAAGAATAAAAAAAATCACCCTAACCATTTTTCAACATGTATAAATAGAAAATGGAATATAGTTTATCAAAATAATTTTCTAAACATTTGAAATTTAATTTTTAAATAAAATAATTATTTACATGAAAAGTAGAGATTTTTATTTTAAAACCGATATTACAACACTTTCATAAGTCAATTATAGTTTCAAAAAATTATCCTAAAATCACAGGGAAAAATTTTTATTTTGGAACACATTTTATTAAATTGAATTTTAGTTTAAATATTTTTATTAATTTAAAATTTTAATTAAATATTTATTACTCACAGAAATACTGACATTTAATTCTGAATTTTTAAAATATTTACTCTCATTTATGTGGTTCCTAAATGTTATTTATACCTATATAGGTGAAGTTACTATTCATAAGGGTCATATTATTATTCATAAGGGTACATTACTATTTATAAGGGTCAATTTACTATTCACAAAAATGTAAGTTGATCCTATAAGACTTTAATCAATTTACTAATTGCAACCGTGTATGTCCATTTTTCTATGTCCAAACACAGATGGGGAAAAATTATGTTTAGCAGGTAGGTTATAATAAAAAACTATAGTTTCATAGAGACTTAGTGTTTAATGATTTACATTCTATGTAAAATTTATTTGTAAAACCTTTGGGTGCTAAATCCCTCTAAGGGATTTACCTCTCATATCCACCCCAAGGGGTGTTTCAATCATCCTCCACTGAGTGAAATATTTAAATTATGGGACACACCCCCCAGATCCCCCTCCACATGGTGTTATGATCCATCCAGTAGAAAACCTTTCAACATACCACTCCTAGTTATGTACCTCCAAGATCCACCCCAATTGGTGTTCTGATCAACCTTCATGGTGTGACACCTTCCCTTTATGGGACACACCCATATCCTATATTACTAAAAAGTGTGTTATGATCTATAAAATGGTAAAATTTTAGGTGTGAAATCTTTCCTATTAGGGATGCATATCCTTGATCATCCTCCATGGGGTGTCATTCTAAATCATCTTCATCTATAAAGTATTTTAAACTTTTGAACAAATCCATCTCATCCAAACATTGGGATCTGTCTCCATAAGAAATTTAACATGTGATCTTACACAAAATAAACTCCTCATCCAAAACATGGGATGCCTATGCTAGCATACTTGTAAGAGATGCGTGCATTGAGTCTGCTAACTCCTTCAAATCATGTAATGCGTGAGTTGAATGACTTGGAAGATATACACCATCATCATTAGAGACCCCATGATCGATACCAGATTCCTTGGGTTCTACAGCTAATATTCCTCCATGAGATTCCATATAAAGAGGTAAAATATAGGTGACTACTATTCTCAATGTCTAGACATGACATTGATTCACAATATGACTAGTCTCCTAACAAAAGGTTGATGACCTTGTATGTCCAACTAGAATGGCCAGATAGAAGAAATATAATCTTCCACTTTCCACAAAGATATGGCATATAGAATTAGTTCTATGAACATGGATGAGAATTATGAGGGAGACTTAGACTTCATGAAGAATTCACTGGAGGAATCCATGGAAAGAGGAATCGACATCCCGTCATCCCATTTTGATCATAGAGAAAGTATCACCATTGAATGTGATGAAATCCACCCATCATTAGAATAATGGAATGTGGGTAACAATGCAACTAGAACACATATACCATTGTTGGTCGGAGTGGATACTCAAGAGGGGGGGGGGGGGTGAATTGAGTACCAATTAAAATTTTTGTTAAAAATATTTCTTTTAAAATCCCCCAAATTAAAAACAAAGTTAAACTGTAGTGAATATATACAGAGTGTAAATGTTTAATCAGTTTCTCAAAGATTGATTAGGTCTCAGTTAACTTAATCTGAAGATTAAATTAACTTTTGAAACTAACTTACTGGTTTACAATATGTATAGACACTTGCTAATTTAACTATCAAAGTAGCTTTAAAATAGTTTTGTATTTCAAAGTAATAGCAACAGAATAAATATATAGATTACTTATAGACTTAAATAAAAATGCACAGAAGAGTTAACCAAGAGGTTCATTCTCAAGCTGAGACTTAGTCCCCTCAAAAATTTATATAAATTGATCCACACCTTGGATCTGTGTTAAAAATAGTGAAAGACGGTCCAGGCCACACAGGGACCTCTACCACAGTTTTTTGTGGGAAACAAAAACAATGACCAGGACACACAAGGACCTCTTCCACAATTGTCGTGGGTAAACAAGAGTAAACAATTTTGGTTTGAGGATTTTGATATACTCCAGTTCATCACATGAGTCCGTGTGTGTGTATGATGAATAGAGTACACACACTGCTCAAAAATGTAAGTAAAATAATCACTAAGAGAGAATGTATCAGAGTTTATAAGGCTCTAGTGATTGGTAGTGCAGCTCTGGACTCATTGGATTTAGAATAGATTCTTCTGAGTCCTTCTGTGGTTTTTCTGTTAAAAACAGAGTATCGTGATTCAGCTTGATGTACGTCACAAGCAAGTGTGTTCTCTGATTTCCAGTTTTCTTTGTATGTTATTTATTAGTGCTTGATTGCATGCATAAAAGTTTTCTTTAGATCTTGAAAATACCCCCTTTTCAACTTCGTCGTGTGTTCTCTCTCTATGCCTTTTCACACATCCATCCTTTTACTGCATCTCGATATTCCCTTTTATTCCACGAGATCCGGAAATAGGAATGATTACCATTCCATAGGTATGAGGTACGGTCTCCTAAAAAGCCAAAAACTAACATTAAATATCATTAATTGCATTAAAAACATCAATTTTGGCCGTTAAAATTAAATATGAATTTATAGAAGTTCAAACAGTTTTCATGACTGTCGGTGAGTCATGAGACCGATGAGACACTTGGAATCTGCATCAGTTTCGGTTGCATCAGCATCAGTGTCTCAACATCATCGGTGTCTTAGAATCAGTATCTTAGCATCAGTGTCTTAGTATCGGTGGCTTAACATCAGTGTCTTACCATCAGTGTCTTAGCATCGGTTTCTTAGCATCCGTATCTCATCATCGGTATCTTAGCATCAGTATCTCAACATCGGTATCTGAGCATCGGTATCTTAGAATCGGTATCTCAGCATCAGTATCTTAGCATCAGTGTCTCACCATCGGTATCTTAGCATCGGTATCTCAGTATCGGTGTCTTTTTGGACCTTTGGTAGTCATCGGTGCGACCATTCATCATTGGTGCGATAGGTCATCATCAGTGTTATAGTTCCTATTATTGGTGCGACCGTTCATCGTCGGTGCAACCGTTCATCGCTGATGACTCAGAAAAATGACTAACGGTGAGTCAAGACAGGGAATTCTTACAAAGTGTCTGTTCAATCCAGAATATTTCCAGGTCAACCATAAACATACATTGATCATAGATAAACATTTGTAGATATGATTTAAACATATTTAGAACAATTTGAACAAAATACTAAAAAGAAATAAATAAAATTAAGATTTGTGATTATTAAAATAACCATTCCACAGAGAGTTCAAAAATATCCCCCTTTTTGATAATCACAAATCAATGGAATAAATAAAGAGAGAATACAGTATGTCATTCATTATTCTCCCTCGATAAAAAATACAATATGACAAAAGATAAACATGGTTAGAATAGCAACCAGAACAAATATATAACTGAGGCATTCTCCTCTTTCAACATTTCTCCCCCTATGTATACATGCATGTGACAAATAGCCATCATGGGCTCGTATGGACATTCAGTTCAACCATCCAGATACATGATCTCCCTGAGTTCGCATATGCATGCATGATTCCCCTGTTTTCTCTCCTTGATTTCTCATGATTCCCCTGTTTTCTATCCTTGATTTCTCATGATTCCCCTTTTCTCTCTCCTTGATTTCTCTCCCCATTTGGGATTATCAAAAATAAGAGATAAAGAAGATAAGAAAGACGATTTCATACCAACAATGAGTACAGATATTACAGACACAGGGGAATAGTGCAGGAAAACTAATACCCTATCAAAAATTGACAGTAACAGCTATTTCTCGGGGTGTAAGGGAGATTTCCCTTTAGCAGTAGAAGGAATTGAAGGTCCAGAAGATTGTTGGGTGGAAGGTGGAACTGGCCTTAAGGAGAAAGGAGGTAGTACGACCTGAGATGGATGAACTGTGGGTTCCAAGGTCACCTGCTACGAAGAAGTTCGTTCTGAAGGATTCTGTTGAAAGACTGGTCTAATACTGGAAAGAGCTTGAGAAACAGACATCTGGCCAGGAGCAACATCTGATGATTGCAAAGTCTCAGCAGTAGGAAAAAAATGGATTTTTCTTGCACATGAAGGTAGGGTTTTATCAAATTGATGAATTCCTGAATGACTTCTCCACCGTACTTCATGGCTTTTTCAAAATCATCCTTATTTTGCATGAAATTTTCTAAAGTGGGGGTAAAATACGTTAACTGCTGAAATTGAGCTTTAAAAGCTTGAGTCACTGGAGGGAGTCTCAAATTATCATCCAGTACTTTAAAATGATGATTCAACTCATGATTTTGTAGATCTTAGAGAAATAATGATCTAATTTTTCTTTAATCTCCTTTTGAGCTTTTGTAGCATCAGCCGAATACAACTGTACCAATTTGTGCACATGATCACTCTGCTCTTTCATTTTCTTCAAAGAATCTAAATCTAAAATCTTCCCAAGAGCTTCCAGCTCATCTCTAACAACATCTCTTAAGGTATCTAATTAACGACTAGTGATCTTGGTCACCATGGCATTGCCAGCTTGAGCAATAACCTGAGTAATATCATCTTTTAACTTCCTCAAATCTACTTTCTTCAAATTTTCTATCATATTTCTTATAACTTCCATCATACCAGAGATAGTTGTTCTGAAATCTCCTGACAGAGAAAAAATATTGCTGCCTAACTCCGTAAGTGTTTGATTCAAAGAGGTAATATGCCTGCCAATTGATTCATTATAATTGCACAGGTCTAGTTTGATAAGGATTGCCACTCTTTGAGAAAAATCATCCATAGAAGCATCCGATAAAGTCAAAGGAGTAGGGGTAGGAATATGAGATAACTCACTTTTCATAGTCTCCCTAACATATTGCGTAAATTCAACAATGAATTTAACAAAATATGACTGAGCAACTGCCGGATCAGGTCTACCTTGAGATACTGAAGGATCAGGTCTGACATCTGTTCTTTGAAAATACTCGGCAACTAATTGAGCCTTAACAGAATCACTTATGCCTGCAAGATCCACTTCTACACATTCCTCTTCCTCTATGTAGTCTAATCCTAGAACAAAAATACCTGGATGCTCTTCCCATGCCACTTTGCATGAAGGGTATATAGGTTTCACAAACTGAGCTCATCCAGAATTTTCAGGAAGGACTTCTCCATCCTCATCACTTTCCAACTGTTCTGTCCTCTTAGCCTCAGGGAAATTTTCTTGCTCAATAGGTTGGGGTTAAGGAACATCTAGAATCACGTTCTGACCTTCAATAGGTCAAGAATCAGCATCATCGTCATCAGCATCATCACTATTACATTCACTGTCACCACTACCACCATCACCATCAACATCACCCTCATCATCATTAACTGATCTCTCACTTGAACTGTCTGTACTCCCGGATTCATACTCCTCAGAAGTTGATTCATTAGTCTTGCTTTCTTCATCGTCATCTAAAAGAAGTTCAATTTCTGGTAAATTGAGGGGGGGACTTGTTGAACCAAATTCCATCCTTCTTCTCTTTGGGCTAATAGTATCTGGATCACTCCTTTCATTAGGAGATGATTCAGCCTCTTCTTCAGCATTTAGATTCTCATCAGCTTCTTCTTCTTCTTCTATTCCTTTCTTACTGGATTCACCAGTTTCTTTAGGAACAACCACTTCCTCTTCTTCATCCGAATAGATCACTTCCTCGCCTGGTTTTAAGCTAGGATCTCTTACTTCCCTTGGTCTCCTTGGATGATTAGTAGGATTGAAGTAATCATATAACTTTTTTTCATCATCAACCCAAGCTTTATTCCACGGGTTCCAATTGATTTTCATCCTCTTACAAATAACTTTGTTGAAACAAAATCTAAAGGGATGAGATACACTCATCTCCATCATCCACACAGCCTAAGAATTTCAGCATGGCAGAAATCTGTTTAGAATAAAACAGAGTAGTAGCTTTCTTTGAAGGTTTTATCATCTCAATAATATTCTCAGAAAAATATCTACTTAAATTGATCTTTTCACCATTCGACAAAAGAAATAGTAGAAAAACATATTGATACTTTACTGTAGCAAAATCACGTTTTCTCGTACATACATGATGTTGAAGAAATTTGAACAGGATTCGGTTCTCACCATCCAACTCAGCAGCAATTATCCTTCACGATTCATACTTCCCAGTCAAAAAATCCAGGGCTAGCTCATAAAAAAGTAATCAGTTGTGGGAGGAATATTACCAGAATAGTCCTCGTATCTTCCATTGTGAGGTACTCCTAGACATTCAGCCCATTGTTTTGATGAAAACGTAATATTTTTCCCTTTTACTACAGAAGACAATCTCGTAGCCTCTATTCCGTCCAAATATTTATCCCGGTTCAAATAGAACTCATGCACCAGCTTTAGGTAAAAGACTATATCATTATTACAGAACCACTCCTTCCAGCCTTGAGTTTCCAACACTTTCAAGAGAACATACTTGCTAGATAAAACCCATTCCAAACTGATTTCCTTTTCAGCTATAAATTCTCATTTTTCTAGATCCGGGTTCACAGACCTCTGCATCGTATTGCTCGACTCACCTCGAGCACACTTGATAGGTGAAGTTCCTTCAGATTCCTTGATCTGCCTCTTTTTCTTGTCCATTTTGAGTTTTTGAGACAATTGAGAGGCTTGGAAAGATTCAAAAGGCTCGAGTTACAGAGAAGAGAGGAGAGAGTTCAGCGGGAAATGGAAGGTCAAAATTCTTTAGATAATGGAACAGCCACATGTCATTATTTATATCATTTAGGGTTATAAATAATAAAATATCGATTATGTAAAATAACATCATTTTAAACAGACAAAAAATAATTTTGAAAAATAGTATGACCTAATCGGTAGCACTAATTTACATGACATATCGGTTTGAAAGATCGGTTTGACAGATCGATTTCACATATCGGTTTCACAGATCAGTTTGACAGATCGGTTTCACAGATCTGTTTCACAGATCGGCTTGATAGATCAGTTTCACAGATCGTTTTCACAGATTGGTTTGACAGATCGGTTTTACAGATCAGTTTGACAGATCAGTTTCACAGATCGGTTTGACAGATCAGTTTCATAGATCGGTTTGACAGATCAATTTCACAGGTCTATCATACCTAAATCTTGTTTAATCGAGTTTAACCTTTCACAATTTAAGGACTTTGTGAAAATATCGGCTAATTGATGTTCAATACCTATAAACTCAAGAGTAATATCACCTTTTTGGTAGTGATCTCTCAAAAAGTGATGTCTGAAATCAATGTGTTTGGTTCTAGAGTGAGACATAGGGTTCTTTGAAATGTTAATTGCATTAGTGTTATCACAGTTAATTGAAATATGCTTAAAATCATATCCATAGTCCAAAAGAGTGTGTTTCATCCACAGATTTTTTTCACAACAACTACCAGCAGCAATGTATTCTACTTCAACAGTAGATAATGCAACAGAGTTATGTTTCTTACTACACCAAGATACTAAGGATTTTCCCAAAAAATGACATGTTCCAGATGTTCTCTTCCTATCTAACTTGCAACCAGAAAAGTCAACATCTGAATAACTGATTAGCTCAAAAGATTATCTTTTTGGATAAAACAAGACTAAGTTTACAGTGTATTTAAGATTCTTAAAAATTCTTTTAACAGCAAGTAAATGAGATTCTTTCAGGTTAGCTTGGAATCTTCCACACATACACACACTAAACATAATATCTGGTCGACTAGCAGTAAGGTAAAGTAAGCTTCCAATCATACCTCTGTAATTGGTTTGATCCACTAGTTTCCCAGTTTCATATGCATCCAGTTTACAAATTGTACTCATAGGAGTATCACTTTCCTTAATACTATCCAAACCAAAACATTTTAAAATATATTTTGTGTATTTACTTAGATTCAAAATAATACCATTTTCATTTTGAAAAACTTGAAATCCAAGAAAATATTTAAGTTCTCCCATTAAACTCATTTCAAATTCATTTTGCATACTCTATGAAAATTCAGTACTTAAAAAGGTTTAGAAGATCCAAAAATAATATCATCAACATAGATTTGAACTATTAAAACATCTTTATAAATTATTTTAATAAAAAGAGTTGGATCAACAATCCTTTTAGTAAAACTTTTTGAAATAAGAAAATTACCGAGTCTATCATACTAAGCTCTTGGAGCTTGTTTTAATCCATATAAAGTGTTAGAAAGTTTAAAAACTCGATTTGGAAAATGAGGATTAATAAATCCAGGTGGTTGTTCAATATAAAAATCTTCAACAATAAAACCATTTAGAAAATCACTTTTGACATCCATTTGATATAACGTGAAATTCAGATGAGCACCATATGCAAGTAAGATCCTAATAGCTTCTAATCAGGAAAAATGTTCAAAGGTTTCCTCATAGTCTATACCTTCTTCTTGACTATATCCTTATGCAACTAATCTATCTTTGTTTCTAACTATGTTTGCAGACTCATCAACTTTGTTTCTAAAAACCCATTTTGTGCCTATTGTTAAAGTGTCCTTAGGTCTGTCAACTAATTCCCAGACATTGTTTCTTTCAAATTGATTTAACTCTTCTTGCATAGCCATTACCCAAAATTCATCATTGATTGCATCATTGACATTTTTAGGTTCTAGCTATGAAATAAAGGCTTTATATTCAACCTGGTTTCTTAGAGAAGATCTAGTCTGTGTCCCTCTATCAAGATTACCAACAACAACTTCCAAAGGAAGATTCTTTAGAATCCTTGTTGATCTAGTAATGGTAGGACTAGAAATTTCAGGTTCATCTATAGGTCCGGGTTCAATAGAAGCAAATTCTGGAATATGTCCAGAACTAGATGTTTTTATAGCAGGTTCTTTAGATTTGTCATTAAAGTCCAGAACAGATAAATCTTCTTCAAGATTTTCAAGAGAGGTTTTAAGCTCATGTGGACCAGTTTCATCAAACTTGATGTGAACAGATTCTTCCACACATTTGGTTCTCTTATTAAAGACTCTATAGGCTTTGATAGTTAAAGAATAACCAAGAAAGATTCCCTCATCACTTTTAGAAGCAAACTTGTCCAGATTATCCTTTGTATTAAGAATAAAAACTATGCAGCCAAAGACTCTAAAGTAACTAACTTTGGGTTTTCTATTATTCCAAAACTCATATGGGGTCTTCTTAAGAACTGGTCTAATTAAGACTCTATTAATGATATAACAATCTATATTCACAGCTTCATCCCAAAAATAAATAGGCAGGTCATACTCATTAAGAATGGTTCTAGCTATTTGTCGAAGGGTTCTATTTCTTCTTTCTACTACATCATTCTGCTGAGGCATTCTAGGAGCAGAAAAGTTGTGACTATAGCCATTTTGTGAGCAATAAGATTCAAAGTCTTGATTTTAAAACTCTTGACCATGATCACTTCTTATAGTTTTAATCTTAAGTCCACTAAGGTTTTCTACAGATTTGGAATATTTAATAAAGTAAGAACAAGCTTCACTTTTTTGAGATAAGAAGTATACCCAAGTATATCTAGAAAATTCATCTACTAGAACATAGACATTGTGCTTCCCATTTAAACTAGAAACTCTTGATGATCCAAACAAGTCCATGTGAACCAACTCAAGAGGTTGAGAAGTAGAGACTTCTTTATTTGATTTAAAATAAACTTTATGTTGCTTTCCCTTTTTCAGGGATTACAAACTTTGTCATTTGGGAATTGAAGTTTAGGTAGGCCTCTAACCAAGTTCTTCCTAGTTAGTTTTCTAAGTGAATAGATGTTGCAGTGTCCTAATCTTCTGTTCCAAATCCAAGACTCTTTATGAAAATCATTTAGGCAAGTAACATTTTTCTTAGCTAAAGAATTGAAATCAACTGCATAAAAATTTTCATTTCTTAAAGCAGAAAATAATAAAACATTTTTACAATTAAAAACATCACAAAAATCATTTTCAAATATGACATTAAAACCATCATCATACAATTGAGAAATACTTAACAGATTATATTTTAGTCCATCAACAAATAAAACATTGGAAATTAAAACTGAATCAGTGTTACCAATTTGGCCTAGGCCGATGATTTTTCCTTTAGAATTATCACCAAAGGTGACATGGACTCCATCATTCTTGATTAGGCTTTTAAAGCATTAGTAATCTCCAGACTTGTGTCTCGAACATCCATTTTCCAAGTACCATATCTTCTAGTGAGAACCCTTCAAACAGGTTTCCTACAAAATAGATTTAGAAAGAAAATGACTTTGGAACCCAGATCTTATTGGGTCTAGACAGGTTAGCAATCAAATATTTTGGTACCCACATTTGTCTTATGGGTTTCATACAAATTACAGAATCAAAATATTTTGAAAGATAAACTTTATTTTATCTATAACTATTTGAATCACTAGTTGAAGCATATGAATGTCCAACACTAGAACTACCAGTATTCTATACAGATTTAGGAATAGATCTATTCTTAGTAATCTGTCTCGGTCGAGGTTTGTAGCCTATTATAGTAGTGTATTTAGGTACCACTTTCTTTCTTAGCATTTGAGTTAGTGTATCCTTTCCATTTGTAAACTTCTCTAAGTCTTTTCTAAGTTTCTCATTAGACATTTTAATTTTAGTGTTTTCCTTTAACAATTGAGAATTTTTTTTCCTTTTCAATAGTAAGTTTGGTTTTAATAGTAGTAGTGAGAGAATGTTGTTTCTTCAATGATTTGTATATATCCTTAAGTTCATTGAATGTCTCTTCCAGTATATTACAGTATTCAAATATTTCCTCACAAGTCATGTTTTCAGAATCAGAATCAGATTCTGCATCATCTCCAGAATAATAAGAATTTAAAATTGGAGTATCTAAGGTTACCTCGGATGCGTTGGTCATGAAACACATGTTGGCACGATTACATTTAGAATTATTCATTTCAGATTCACTTGTGTTGTCCTCCGAAGCACTCCAAGTAGATTTCATAGCTTTCTTGTACATACGGTCTTTGTAATCATATTTTTCTTGAATTTTAACTTTGGGCAGTCTACTTTAATGTGTCCTTTTCTTTTTCACTCGTAGCAAACAACTTCATCACTTCTATCTGGCTTTTTACAATCCTTATTCTAATGTCCCTTATTGTCATACTTTCCTTTGTAATTTGATTTTCTGAAAAATTTCTCCTTCCTATAAAATTTCTTAAACCTTCTGGCTATCTGAGCCATTTCAGCATCACTATCGGAATTAGAATCATCACCGGTTGAACTTTTAGTAGGTACTTGAATTGTCTCCTTGTCATTGCCTTTAGAAGTAGTAGACTTGAAAGCTACAGATTTTCTATTAGGTTCATCATCTTCTTCCTTGTTTACCTTGAGTTCTTCCTCATACATCATAAGTTTTCTAATAAGTTCTTTGACAGGAAGAGATCCAATGTCACATGATTCTCTGATTGAAATAGATGTGCCTCTCCACCGGTCTGGTAGACATCTCAAGATTCTCATGATTTTTTCCTTTGTTGGAACAAATTTACCATGTGAATTCATTGTATTGACTATCTCATTGAACCTGAGATACATATCATAAATGGGTTCATCAGTTTTCATTTTAAAATTATCATATTTAATAGTATAAATATTCAATCGCATTTCTTTAATATTAGTTGTTTCTTCATGAGAAACACCTAAAGTATCCCAAATTTCATAAGCAGTTTTTCAAGTAGATATACTGTTAAATTCCTCTCTCCTAAAGCGCAGTACAGGGAATTCAAAGCTTTATAATTATTATTGTGAGTAGTATTTTTAGGTTCATCCCAAGTTGTTCTTTCAGTTTCTGGAATTTTATATTGAGACTCTATAGCAGTCCAAATATCCAAACCCATACTCTCTAAATGTACTTTCATTTTATGTTTCCACAGGGCATAGTTCGTACCATTAAAGAAGGGTGGCCTGTTAGTAGCAGCACCCTCTAGTCTATCATCCATAACTAGATTTTAGAAAATAAATTTTAAGAGATAAAATTTATAACTAACATAAATTTCAGATCATTAATGATGAAACTAAAATTAAAGTTGAAAAACAGAGTATTTCAAAAATTCTTTAACAAAAACACTTCCTCTGATACCAAATGTTGGTCCGAGTGGATACTCAAGAGGGGGGGGGGGGTTAATTAAGTTCCAATTAAAATTTTTGTTGAAAATATTTCTTTTAAAATCCCCCAAATTAAAAACAATGTTAAATTGTAGTGAATCTATACAGAGTGTAAATGTTCAATCAGTTTCTCAAAGATTGATTAGGTCTCAGTTAACTTAATCTGAAGATTAAATTAACATTTGAAACTAACTTTCTAGTTTACAATAACTATAGAAACATGCTAATTTAACTATAAAAGTAGCTTTAAAATAGTTTTGTATTTTAAAGTAATACCAGCAGAATAAATATATAGTTTAATTATAGTCTTAAATAAAAATTCACAACAGAGTTAACCAAGAGGTTCAGTCTCAAGCTGAGACTTAGTCCTCTCAACAGTTTATATAAATTGATCCACACCCGGGATCGAGGTTAACAATAGTGAAAGACTGTCTAGGCCACACATGGACCTCTACCATAGTTCTTTGTGGGAAACAAAAACAATGAACAAGACACACAAGGACCTCTTCCATAGTTGTCGTGGGTAAACAAGAGTAAACAATTTTGGTTTGAGGATTTGGATATCCTCCAGTTCAGCACAGGAGTCAGTGTGTGTGTATGATGAACATAGTACACACACTGCTCAAAAATGTAAGTAAAATAATCACTAAGAGAGAATGTATCAGAGTTTAGAAGGCACTAGTGATTGGTAGTGCAGCTCTGGACTTGTTGGATTTAGCAGAAATGCTTCTGAGTCCTTCTGTGGTTTTGCTGTTAAAAACAGAGTATTGTGATTCATCTTGATGTCCTTCACAAGCAAGTGTGTTCTCTGATTTCCAGTGTTCTTTGTATGTTCTTCAGTAGTGTTGGATTTCATGCATAAGAGTTTTCTTTAGATCTTTCAATTTCCCCTTTTTCAAATTCGTCGTGTTTTCTCTCTCTATGCCTTTTCACGCATCCATCCTTTTACTACAGCTCAATCATCCTTTTTATTCCACGAGCTCCGGCAATAGGAATGATTACCTTTCCATAGGTACGAGGTACAATCTCCTAACATGCCAACAAATAACATTAAATATCATTAATTGCATTAAAAACATCAATTATGACTGTTAGAATTAAATACGAATTTATAGATGTTCAAACAGTTTTCATGACTATCGGTGAGTCATGAGATCGGTGAGACACTTTGAATCTGCATCAGTTTCGGTTGCATCAGCATCGATGTATCAACATCATCGGTGTCTTAGCATCAGTATCTTAGAATCAGTGTCTTAGTATCGGTGTCTGAGCATCGGTTTCTTAGCATCGATGTCTTAGCATCGGTGTCTTAACATCGGTATCTCAACATCGGTATCTTAGCATCAGTATCTCAGCATCGGTATCTCAGCATCGGTATCTTAGCATCGGTATCTGAGCATCGGTATCTCAGCATCGGTATCTTAGCATCAGTGTCTCAGCATCAATATCTTAGCATCAATGTCTCAGTATCAGTGTCTTTTTGGACCATTGGTAGTCATCGGTGTGACCATTCATCATCAGTGCGACAGGTCATCATCAGTGCAATAGTTCCTATTATTAGTGCGACTGTTCATCGTCGGTGCAACCGTTCATCATCGGTGACTCAGAAAAATGACTAACGATGAGTCAAGACAGAGAATTATTACAAAGTGTCTGTTCAATCCAGAATACTTACAGGTCAACCATAAACATACATTGATGATAGATAAACATTTTTAGATTTGATTTTAACATATTTAGAACAATTTGAACAAAAGACTAAAAGGAAATAAATAAAACTAAGATTTGTGATTATTAAAATAACCATTCCACAGAGAGTTCAACAAAAATGTTGAGGACGAATTGGCGTGCCCCATAAAGTCATAAAATTCATCCTTATTTTATGCCTCTTTAATCTTCACATGGTCATATGGTTGAAAATTAAATTGAAAAAGGAAGGTTTTCTCCACTACCATCAGTATTTCAAGATCCATCCTTTGAAAATATATAAATATTGGATCTTTTTTATACTCATCATGGATAATATAGAATGATCCTTTAAAATCAATGAATGATACACCTTTCTTACTTTACCTAGGTGGTGATGTATTGAGTGGTAATAATATGTAATTGGAGCTAACAATCTTATATAGAGAGTATTGAACTCCTTCCATGTGAATATATAATTTAAACATGTTTGATCAGTATAGTTATCACACTTTTACTTATAAAGATAATGCCTCCATATTATTATATCCAAAATTAATACACCTAACTCTAAATCACATGTTCAGTAATTTTTCTCATGAACCATTAATTTTCATAAATCATAAGCAATAAACATGTAATAATATATGATAATTCTTCTTAATAGTTTCTTGGATTCATTTATATTGAATATAAAACCATCTGTACTATTTGGTAATGTAGGAATAGGTGAACATACTAATCTTCTCTTCATTTTGTTGACTATTTCATCACATTCATCTTTCCATAGGAACTTGGCTCCCTCCTAAGTTAACATGGTGATCAGATATATATTCATGAAAAAAATGCACAATCAATTAATATTATCTTTCTGTATCATGAAAACTATAGATCTCAGTCAATGTGGTTGGTCTAGGACAACATTTAATGGCCTCCATAATTTATGGATCTGTAGATATAATCTATCATGTCACTATATGAACCAAATATTTAATCGCTTATATCCAAAATTCAAACCACCTATATCCAAAATTCAAACATTCTAATATTTTTATATAGTTTCTCCATACTTAGTATCCTCAGTAAAATCATAAAGTGATATTCATGAACATCCATTATATTTGAATATATAATAATATCTTCTATAAAGACTACAAAAAATTGATAAAATTAATCTTTAAATACTATATTAGATAATCCATGAATATTTCTAGGGAATTAGTACGAATAAATGGAATCAGTATATATTCATAGTTCCCATACCTTAGTTAGAATGTTGCACTGGGTATATCCTCCTTATTTACTCTCAATTGATGATATACATAATGAAGATCAATCATGGAAAATTATTATTCTCAATACTATTTATCAAATATGTCATAAAAACAGGTTAAAAGATACTTTTTATTTATCATGGTCTGGTCCAGATCCCAATAATAAATAAAAATTAACATCAATCTATCTAACACTTTTTAAAAAATAATAGAAGTACCCCAAGGTGAAAAATCTACTAAAATGAATCAAATTTCATTATTATCCTATAGTTTCTTCTACAATTCTTGTAACTCAATTTGGGCCATTCTAAAGTGATAATTTGAAATAATATTGGCCGAAAGTATTAGTTATGTTGAGAAATCAACTACACCTTTTTTTAAAATATTAGAATCTATTTAATAAAGACATCAATAAAATTCTGCATAATAGGAATATCCATGATGTCGAGTTTCACTCCCACCATCTGAGATAATCACCCCTATTCATTATCAATCAAAACACATTCAATGGATGTAATTCCAATCAGAAGTTCATTTTTATCACCTCACATAATGATGATCATATGCTAGATTATAATGTCAAACACCGATTCTTTTCCTCTGTATTTAATATGGGATTTATTTAGGGAAATATTATCCATTCCTAATATAACATAAAATTAAACTAGATAATGAATGAAAATATTTTATGGATGAATATTATCATAAAATTCAATTGGAGTGGAATCATATACTTGAGATACAATCATTATACAATTTGAATTTTCAATTCTAATTCTATTTTCAATTGTTTTGGTGGAATATTGATACCCACATAAAATTCATTATAAATGAACTAATTGGTGAATCCATAGTTAAATAATGCATTAGATATTATAGATTAGAAGGTAATTTTACCATTCATCCCATCGTTGTTGTACCCCTAATCAGAAATATTGATCACAATGTATTTTTTATTTTCTCTCAGCTTAAAAGGACACTGACATTAATCATCATCATTAACCATCAGGTTTGGGAACTGGTTATCATAATTCCCATACTCCCTTCATTTCAAGAACTAAAGTGTTGTTGGTGCATTCTATCATGATTAATCTCTATTTTCATCATTATATAACATCATCCCTTAACATTAGCATCAAATTACCAATGACCTTCCTTTCCCCACTTAAAACATTTACTAGTCCCATTATGAAAATTTCACCCATGTTTAATTATTTTCTTTAAGGATAATGGAAAGAGGATCATATGTTATCCATGGTTTTCAAATATTACATTAAATTTCATAATTATTTTCTTATTAGAACATTGAGATTGTTGGGTCACTCATAAATCCATTTACTTATTGATAGGATAGAAAATGATTTAACCATTAATACCAATGTATCTTACAGATAATTCCCTTTGGATACATGGTTTTAATTTTATGAAAAATTGGTTGACCATGCATTCTTTTTGGATGATAATTATATAATATTTCCTCAAATGTCATGTAAAATTCATCCCATGGGTACCAATAGATTCATAATCCTTCTAAATTAGCTCAAGGAATTATATCTCTATTTTTCTGTGAAGATTAAGAATTATAGACATATTTAAAAATAATATATTAAACTCATACCAATCTATGGAGTCAATTTAATATTTTTTAAAATGTTTTATTGATTATATTCCAAAATTGATCTTATTTTACTTTTAAATGATAAATATAGTAATTTTTTTTCATTTTATAAGCACTGGAGAACATAAAATATATTTTCCATTGTACTGATATGTTGTTGTGAAACAAGAGGATTCAAGGATTCATTGAGGTAATTTTTATTTTTCAATATGAAGGACTCCAAATAATTTTTCCCTCATTTTATTGTAAATATTTTCATATTAATTCATGGATTGAGAAATTTTTGTGAGAATAGAAATGATAATTTTTATCCCATCTCCTAAATGGTTTGGCCTCTCATGAGGAAAATAATTGCACTATCCACTGTACTAAGAAATAACACGGTTTCATCAAGTTACATCCATTGAATAAAACCAAAAATCATAGTGTTGGAAATAAGAATCATAGTTGGGAACCACATAATCTTGAAAAAAAACTTGTATGATGTTTATGTAATGACACCTTATTTTTAATCTATGACACATTAGGACTAAACTATGTATTTAATTGTCATTATTAAAATCCTTCATGATGGATCACAAAGAGTTTGTTAATTTATAAGTAATATCCACCAAGAGATTCATAATATCTATGCAGTGAGTCATGTTTTCATGCACTTTGTAATGATAAAGACTTTTTAATATGACCTTTTTAGTGTAATTAGAACTAAGTACCTCTCTCACAAAGGCATACCAACTTGTATAATCCATAAGGGCATGAAATTTCGTTGAAACCAGTCCCTATATCCATTAACAGAATTGCATGATATTTTCCTATCATTTGACTCATCTTAATAAATATCATTAGACATATTCTTAGTCATTTCCTTAGGGTTATCACTAAATGTTTCTTATTATCATTTAAAAATGATAAATAAATCATTATATGATAACAATAGTAAGGATAAAAACATATCATATCATATATATATATATATTAATTCCTTATATATGAATTTTTATTACAGTACTTAAAAATCCATTCCAGGATCATTTAGGTCTTGTGCCTTTAGAAACTAGGACT
This sequence comes from Viscum album, assembly GCA_963277665.1. Classification (NCBI taxonomy): domain Eukaryota; kingdom Viridiplantae; phylum Streptophyta; class Magnoliopsida; order Santalales; family Viscaceae; genus Viscum; species Viscum album. The sequence goes on along the minus strand of OY728123.1, from coordinate 907,995,644 downwards.
CATAAACATGTTGTCTATAACAGAGCTTCATAATCTCCCACTACATTATTCATAAATATCACTCCTCATATACATATCATACATAATACCTTTCATCAGAAACTAGGTTAAGGAAACATAATAAAGGGTGAGATGAGATACTTAGTAAAAGTAAACAAGGGAGATATCAAAATATCATCAGTATAAGGTTATGAAAACATGATAATATCATATAAAAATAATACATTTCATGACATAGAATACAAAATCTATTTATTAAATTAATACTATCAATTTATGAGACATGAATAATAATAGAATGAATGAAACTGAACCATTAGAACATAGCATTTTCAAAATTATATTTTTAGTGTATACATAAAAATAGAAAATAATTTCTTTAGTAGTTCAAGGATCATTTCCAAGAATAACATTGTAAAATATTATCACTCCCCAAACTATCATAGCATTAAATGTTAGATCCCAATACTATTATAGTGCATAAAGTCCCTTACTAAACAAGGTACACTCCCCATTCTAGTAATGTTATATAATGAGAAATCAATAATTGCCCAATGCATTAGAGGGAGATATATGTATAAACCTTAACATAATTAAAATAATACATATGATTTACCCATGTTAATAAAGCATTCATTATGTCATAATCTATGAAAATAAATGAATTTCATAAACAATCCATCATAATAAATTATGCATAAAAGAAACAATTTTCACAATTATTTCATTATTTCATCAATGAATATCCTATGGGAAAAATTTGGGTTTCATAATAATTTTATCAATTTATAACTAGTGGAAGAGAAACATGTTTCATAAATATATTATCATTTTAAACATAATCCATTATCACAAAGAATAATAATTTTATACCTATTTTATATCACTATTAATGTATAAGTAACATCAAAGGATGTATTATTATATATACAATGGTTTTGAAAGATCACTATGAACATATATTGAAAAAATATCCTTTTTTGTAAATCAATTCTAATAAATTTATTAATTTATAAATAATTTCAAAAATCATTATCATTGAATATAATATTTTAAATTTAAAAAGGAATCATAAATTAATTTTTTTTGCAATTTTAGAAAATTCCATTTATAATATACAAATTTAAATAGTGATTCCTTTAATATTTTTGGTAAAATGAAAAAGGGCATTGTTTAAAAAATGAATTGAATATTACTTTCTAATTTTTTTTTAAAAAATTAATACATTTTTAATAAAATTTTTAATAAATAATTTTGAGAATTTTAAAACCATTTTTGAAAATCATTTAAAAAAGATGGCTTTAGTATAAAAAAGGGTTTTGACCATATAAAGAAATAAAGAGATTTTTTCATAAAAAATTATTTTTAACCCTTTTATACATAAAGAGAGGAAAAATTAATGTAAAATAATTATTCTCATTAAATAAAAATATTATAATTAAATAAATTAAATTTTGGAGATATAGACCATAATATTTCATAATTCTAATAATAACCATGAAAAATCTTAATAACCATTGTGATTTTAACATGAAACCATTACCACTTTGGTAAAATTGAATAATAAGCCACATTAAAAAATACCATTAAATCAAACATATAATATTTTGATAATAAATAAATTAATGATATTAAATTTTAATGGGGATGTATATAAAACTCATAAAAGAAGATATATACATAACGAAACATATGTCACAATGATGGAAAAGTTAGGCCAAAATCACATACCATATGTTTCGAATTAATTCAAAAACATTATAAACTCCTATATAGAAATTATAATGTTATTATAAATATATTACTGTTTCGTTCTGGTTTTTGGCCACGAAATGCCCAATAGCTCCATATCCAATGATTGATGGACCTGCTTTCCAAAGGTAGGCGTTCGCTGGATGGTCTGACCAACAACTCTTAAGAACTCACATTGGTCAAGAGGATTGGAAGTCAGGCTCATCACACCCTTTTTGAGGGGAATTATTTCCAGTTCCAGGACTCTCTTATAGATTTAAGACGTATTCATATGTTCGCGAATCTTTGGTTTATACCGAACATAGTATCCAAGGATTTAACATTGGCGGGCAGCGGTCAGCTGGACGCAGTGGTTCGGATTCATTTATGCCCGAGTTTTACCATCCCTCAGTGGATTAATGACCCCGAAGGGTTGGAACTCACTTGAGGCGGCACTAGGGGTGGCGCAGTGAACTGATATGGAGATGATCGGATCGACTGGTTATTGGGCTTGATCCTCAGGGAGGCTTCCTACGTACCCTTCTTAGGAGGAAGGGATCAAAGTCCACGTAGTTCGTATATACAGTTTAGCGTCATGCTGGACGAGGGTGGAACTCGACGTGAAGAAACGACCGAGTGGTGGGCTTGAACCTCGTGGAGGCTTCCTACGTACCATGCTTTAGCATGGATCAAAGTACCCGTAGTTCACTTTGGCTTGGGGATTATACTCTGAGGAGGCCCAGAATGATGGATTGGGACTTACACTCTGAGGAGGCCCACGGTAGGATGTCATGTTCAATGCTTACTCTAAGCCCACATGAGTCACGCTCGGTGTGAGAAACAAGAGGCAGGAGGGACCATAGGATCACATCGCAAAAGGTGCGTCCGTGAGAAGCGGAGTGGGGCTTTCGCATGGAGCATCCCAGGATAATGAATTGGGGCTTACACTCTGAGGAGTCCCATAAGGTAGGGGATTACTCCGAGATGGACGCCCGGAAGGTCGGGGCTTTCTCTGAGATGGATGCCCATGTGCTACTAAGGAGCGGCACTGGAGAGTGGGGCTTACACAAGGAAACTGCCCAGGTGCCTTCCTCATGTCTGACCATGAGGGCATCCCAACTCACTGGTGGGTTGAGGCATATAATTGAGGGCTAACGCCTATGCACAAGTGCACAAGCAGGATAACGCCAAGGATATTGGAATCAGTCCAAACAAAGGGAGATGAAAAGTGTGAATTACATACCCGACATTCGGAAGGCGAGGAGGGTGGCCTGGTGATGGAGGATAACTGTTGACCATGTTCGAAACACAGCATTCATATCACATTAGCCTGAAATGGGGACGAACAGATGAGGGTCGACTGCTGACCATGTTCGAAACACATGACCTATCTCGAAGTGTTGTCCAAAGTCTTCTAGGGCGTTGGCCCAGGATGGTAGGTGAGCCGATGCGGCTTGAGGCTAGGCCGTTAGGGGGTCCCTTCATACATAGAAGAGTGTGAGGATCCGAATGAAGGACACACAAAGCGTGAGGCGGAGTGATGGAATGTTTGAATGGATTCCAATGCTATTTATGTTATGCCACTATAAACATAGCATAACGAATATCTTTCATAGAGAAAGAGGAATCCAATTATTGAATGATAGGGAATGCTACAGTTTATAGTCATGTAAGGAGGACTGTTTCCATATAGTTTAACGTCATATGGATAGGAGAAGAGCCATACAGTTTAACGTCATGTGGTCAGGACGACTAGGTAGGAGATACCTAGCAATGGTTGGTGTGGGACTTACGCTAGGGCATCCCTTTCTAGATGAACCTAGAAAAGGAGCTAGTAAATGGGGTTATAGAAGAGTCATGATGAGTATCTCGACTTATAGAATGTATAGGACTTATGTTGGGGTGTCACAAGGGTGCAATGGAAAATGCCGACATCCCGGCCCGAAAAGCTCGTGGTGCGGCGGTCCATTTTTCATGGGGGTCAGTGACAGTAGCGAAGGGACCGACCCTGGGGGCAGGGACCGCAGCCCGACAGTGAACCCGAGCAGGGGTGCGGAGGCGCAACCCCCGTGGTATGGACCAACGAGTACATGGGGTTTTCCGCATGGGGTTCGCCGCGAAGGAGCTAGCCACAAGGTGCCGGCCACGAGGTGCCGACCACGAGGGAGACACATGTGGTTCGCGGTTTAGTTGTCCGTGAGGGGTGTCCATGAAGGAGTTGGCCGCGGAGGAGATGGACGTCCGCGAAGGATGATGTCTGCGAGGGATGGCCGCGAAGGAGGCTGTCCGCGAAGGATGCTGTCCGTGAAGGATGGTCGCGAAGGAGGATGTCTGCGAAGGATGATGTCCGCGGAGGAGGCTATCCGCAGAGGAGGTTGTCCGAGGATGAGATGACCATCCATGTAGGGTGTCTGCAAAGGGGCCAGTTTCCGTCCTACTTCGCGCCCGCGGAGGGGTTCCGCCTCTATTTCACGAATGACACTGGTCCGTGGAAGGAAGGGACACCAAGGGCTGGTCGTGAAGGAGCTGGCCACATGTGGTTCGCGGTGTGGTTTCTCCTCTCCAAGGAAGAGTGCATCCGCGGATGACATGTGGTCCGCGGATGGTCGCGGACTGCTGGGAGCGATTTCTCCAGCATCTCCCCACGAGTTTTCACCCGTCCTTCGTCCGTCAATTTTTTGGTGCCCCTCAGTAAATATTTATAGAGTCGCGAGGAGGAAATATTGATGGGCTCATGGAATGTTTTGTGGAAGCCCATGATGGAACCCCCACACCCTCAATTGACTCGGTCAACATGGAGTTTTGGAATTTAGTTTTGTGGAATTACTCCACGACCATGGACCTCTCCGCTTCTATTATGTGAATGATGGGGTTTGCGACGGTGGAAAGGCCTGGTGCTCGTACTGCTTCACGCTCGCGGAGGGTCCCCAACTCTATTTTTCGGGTGATGCTGGTCCACGGAATTGTGGGAGGGCGGTCTGCCGAACTGGCCACGTGCTGTTGCTGGGAGCCGGTGCACGGACCGGTTCGGTCCTTTTCCAAGTTTTGGGGTAATTGGATTTCCTCCTTGCAGAATTTTCAGGACCCTATAGATTCCCCCCATCGGAATAGGGTCCGATCAGAACGAAGAGGGGGCTATTCCATTGTAGAGTGTTCCTGAAAATCAATGGGTTATTGGACAATGCTCTAAATTTCGCATGAGCCAAGGGACTCAGCAAGCACAGTTCGACTATTTCTAGGGTTTTGTAAGAAAACCCCACAATCTTTTTGTCTTTTTCTTTTAATGCTCTGATTTTTCCTAGGCCCATTTAGTGTGGACCCAGCGGGTATAACCCGACTTTTTCTTAGGTTTCCCTTTTCGGGTTTTCGGCCTAACATGTTTTTTTCCTCTTTCTTTGGTGAGCGGTTTAAAGTCCCACCGCCAAGACTATCTCTACCGATGTTTTAGGTCGTATAGCTTTGACCAAATATGGTGGGTCAAGGGCCCCAATGGGGTTCAACTGATTAAAAGATGTCTCAATACTCTTCCGACACACGTGGGGGGAAACATATTTGGACTACATGCGGGGCATGTCTCAAGGCATGGGAGCCGCATCGGTGTACGGAGGTAGGAATAACATTGCCTATAGAATTCTTCCCTTTCGTAGATGGGCCAGGGGTGATCAATATGCAGAGCCGCTAAGGGAATGGTATGCATAGTCATGCAAATTTGTCCCTAAGTCAAAGACTTACCCATTTCTGATGGCCAGGGGACTTCATGGAAGTCCGACTTATGGAAACCACCATGGGTGGCATGGAAAATGAATGTGATGTCTGAAAGGGTTTTGGGAATATCTGTACTAATCAGGAGTGTGGTTTGGAGACCACTTCCCTATGCATTTAGTTAGCGTAAGGGATGGCTGAGGCTTGGTGTAGTTTAAAGTCATACAGCTGGGACATCATTTAAAATGGAATGACTTCTCTGATTTCTCAGTAATCTTGTCAAAGACCTTCCACCATATTCAGGCAGGGATGTGAAAGAGGTTGGTAAACTGTGGCTCAGAGGGTTTCCGTATCCCGGGATAGAAATGGGGGATCAAAGGCCAAGAGGCGAATGGAGAGAAGCATTGCCTAAGGAAATATTGCCTTTGGTAGATGGGCCAGGGGTGATCAACATGCAGAGCCGCTGATGGCATGGTGTGCACAGTCTTACAAAGGTGTCCTTAAGTCAAAAACTATCCACTTTCGATAGCCGAGAAACTTCAGGGAAGTTGAGATTTGGGACCACCAGGGGTGGCTTATGAGAGTTTGAATTTTTTCTGAGTACAAAGTATGGCTTTTGATGAGAGGGTGCCTGAATACGGGGGAAATATCTAGACTAAACTCCCCGAGAACGGGTGAAGTAATTATTTCTCATGCCGGTGTGAGGTGGTAGTTCGTGCAGGTCTGACCTGTGCACTAAAATATGGAGAAAATCCTCTATTTCTCATTGAACCTATGATGAGTATGATCGTGTATTTTATCATCATGCGGTTGGGACATAATCCGTGCAGTTTACCATTATGCGGCAAGGACGAAAAGCATTTTTGAAGGTTGTTGTGCTGTTTGCCGTCATGCAGCGTGGATGGGGTTTTTTTGAAGGTTTCTATGCAGTTCACCGTCATGCAGTGAGGATGGGGGGGGGGGGGTTGAAGGTTTCTATGCAGTTATCCGTCATGCAGCGAGGAAGGGGATTTTTTGAAGGTTGATATACAGTTTACCATCATGCAGCGAGGACAGGGGGTATTTTTGAAAAAGATTCTCTTCATCAGAATGCAACTGGGTTTGAATTCCTCAACATTCTCCAGACGTGGGGGTGGGTTTGATTGGTGTAAATCATGGTTCTGGGGCTTCCTGGATCGGGAGAGATGATATGGGGGTTCTGAGGCCGGTAAGCGTACGGAGCTAGGAAGAGTATCGCCTGTGGAAATCTTTCCTTTGGTAGACGGGCCAGGGGATATCAATATGCAGGGCCGCTGAGGGCATGGTATGCATAGTTGTACAAAGGTGTCCATGGGTCGATGGCTTTCCACTTCCTATGGCCATGAATGGTTATGAGGATTCGCAATTATCCGTGCCACGAAGTCTGTCATTTGGAAGGAGAATGTCTCGACATGTCGGGGATATCCGTCCTTGGTTTCTTGTTGAGTTTCAAGGAGCCCCCTGCGTTGATATTTTTTCTTTTTTTTTGTGCGCGAGGGTGTGCCTTCATTCCACACATTTTAACGTCATGTGGTAAGGACTAGGTACTCCTATTTTATCAGTCATAGGGCTCAGACCATTGGGTGACTATTTCTGCAATCACTCGGAGGATAACTGAGTCAACATGTTCTGATATACTTTGAACAAGGTGGGGGATGAAGGTCGTAAACTTCAACTTTGAACTTTCTCAGATCAGGAGGTATGGTGTGGGGGCTCTGAGGCCGGTAGGCGTACGGAGCTAGGGGGAGTATCTCCTGAGGAAATCTTGACTTTGATGGATGAGCCAGGGGCTATCATTATGCAGAGCCATTGAGGGCATGGTATGAATAGTCGTACAAAGGTGCCCCCAGGTTGATAACTTTCGACTTCCAATGGCCATGAATGGTTATGAAAATCTGCGATTTCTCACAATGCAGAGTTCGACATGTGGGGATAATAGTGTCTAGGTATACATGAAACATCTTCACCGTAATTGTCCGTTGAGTCAAAGTAGCCTAGTCCTAGCTTGATGTTCGTTGATGCAAGTCGCTATGTGAACCACTGACGGACACATAGGCTATCCAGACAGGGATACCCTGGCAACACCTGGATGTGAAAAGGGGAATGAACTTGTAAACAACTTTGCAATAAACTTCTGGATCAGGAGGTATGGTATGGGGGCTCGGAGGCCAGTAAGTGTATGAGGCTAGGAAGAGTAACACCCGAGGAAATCATGCCTTTGGTAGATGAGACAAGGGCTATCATTATGCAGAGCCGCTGAGGGAATGGTATGCATAGTCATGCAACGGTGTCCATGAGTTGATGACTTTCCACTTCCGATGGCCATGAGTGGTTCTGAAGATCTATAAGTTTCCGGTTCGTGGAGTCTGGTGTATGGATGGGATTCATCCAAATGTGCAAGGAGTATCTCCATCTCGTATCGCCTTGTGTTTTGGGTGGGTCATGATGAAGTCCGTTCAGTTTAGAGTCATGCGGTGAGGACGAAGTCCGTGCAGTTTAACGTCATGCGGTGAGGACGAAGTCTATGCAGTTTAACGTCATGCGGTGAGGATGAAGTATACACCCCATGTAGGTTCAGTCTGTATACTGGGGAAGGGGAATTTTTAACATTATCATCTGTGCAGTTTAACGTCGTGCGGCAAGGATGAAAAAATACTCCCCGTGCAGGTCTAGCCCATACACAGGGAAAAGGGAGAATTTTTAAATCTTGCTATCCGTGCAGTTTTACGTCATGCGGTAAGGACGAGAAGTACACCCCATGGCGGTTTGGTTTGTACACAGGGGGAAAGGGAATTTTTATTTTTTATTCAGGGGCTGGGCCAGGATGGGGAACCTTGGCGTCACTACGTATCCTATGAGGGCAGGAATCAAGCTATACATAGTTCTCTGAAATCCGTACAGTTTAACGTCATGTGGTGAGGACGAGGTCCATACAGTTTAACGTCATGTGGTTAGGACGAGGAGTATTATTGGATTCCATGTAGTTTAATCGTCATGCGGTGAGGATGTGAATACACCCCATGCAAATCTGGTTCGTACACAGGGGAATGGGAATTTTTTTTTTCATTTTGCGGTGGCTGGGCCAGGGTGTGGAATTCTGTCATCACTACGTATCCCGTGAGGGCAGGAATCAAGACTTACCTAGTTCTCTGAATGACGATACACCCCGTGCAGGTCTGTTCCGTACACAGGGGAAGAAGGCATTTTTAAATCACCCTGTCCATGTAGTTTAACGTCATGCCGTGAGGACGAAATACTCTTAGTTTAAGGTTATAGAGTTTGGACCGTTGGGTGCTTGGAAGTTTAACGTCATGCAGCTCGAACAAACTCAGTGCATTTTAATGTCATGCGGTAAGGACGTAGGTGACCTGGCGTGAAAAGAAAAAGAAGAAGAAGGGGGGTCTGCACAGTTTAACATCGTGTGGTGAGGACGAGTTCCGTGCAGTTTAACGTCGTGCGGTGAGGACGAGTTCTGTGCAATTTAACGTCGTGCGGTGAGGACGAGGAATACACCCCATGCAGGTCTGGTCCGTACACAGGGGGAGGGAACATTCTCGACTCTTATTATCCATGTAGTTTAACATCCTGCAGTAAAGACGTACTCCAAGCAGTTTAACGCCATGAGGTGAGGATGTGAATACTTCTCTATGCGGAATACTTCTTTAGGAATCTCGTATTAGTAGGAGCCGTAGTGAATTGCACATCCATGGAGATCAGGGAATATGCTCCATTGGAGTAGACCTTGTGTACAACATATGGTCCCTCCCATTTGGGCTCTAACTTTGGAGGCTTTTTACTCGGTATCATTGGGGTCTGGAGGACCAACAATAATTATCCTTCCAAGAAAGACCGGAGGCAGACCTTTTTGTTGAAGGCTCAGGCGATCCGATTTTAGTACACTTCCAGGTGGTGCAGAGTGTGCAGCCGCTTCTCGTCTAACTATTCCAATTCACCTAGCCGCTTTTTTGACTGCTCATTATCAGATAATTGATCATAGATGGAAACACGAAGTGAGGGAAGTTGGAGTTCAATGGGAAGAATCGCCTCTGTGCCATACACCAATGAGTACAGGGTAGACTGAGTAGCGGTGCAGATTGTGGTTCGATAAGCCCACAATGCAATGAGGAGTTTATCAGGCATGAATTCTTGTTTTTGTCCACCATTTTCTGGAGGATGCTGGAAAGGGTCTTGTTGAAAGCTTCAATCTGTCCATTGGCCGCTGCATCGTAGCAGGATGAGTGGTTAGCCTTGATACCATACTCATGGTATAGCTTTTCCAACTCAGTAGAGCAGAAATTGGTGTTGTTGTCCGTCAGTATAGTATGAGGTACACCAAATCTGGTGATGATATTGGCTTTCATGAAGCTGACAATATTTCTTTCCCCGACTTCCTTGAGGGGTACGACATCTGCCCATTTGGAAAAGAAGTCGGTTGCCATGAGGAAATACTTCAGCTGTTTGGCCGTGGCAGGAAGATATGGTCCCAAGACGTCCATACCCCAGACGACAGACGACCAGGAGTACTTAGCTTGATGAAGTAACTCAGGGTCCTCGTTTATTAAGTTGGCATGAATCTAGAATGAGTGGCATTTTTCATTAAAATACTTGCAGTCTCGTGCCACTGTAGGCCAGTAGTACCCAAGCCTTTGAACCTAATGGGAAAGCTTGGTCCCCGGTTGATGTGCTCCACACGCTCCTGCATGTACTTCAGTCATGACGACGGTGGTTTCTTCTCCATCAATGCATCTGAGGAGCACTCCATCGAGGCCTCATTTTTAGAGGACCTCCTGCTGACTCGTACTGCCATATAGGACAAAATTTATTGCCCTTCTCCGTATTTGCTCTCGTTCAGCCCTGTCTAATGGAAGCTCTCCCCGTTGAAGGTAGTTCATGATGGGGATCTTCCAGCCGGTGGTAGGAGCATATGGCTCGGGGACAGGATGGAATTCGTGGACTTCTTCCATCTTAGCTTAAACAAATGGAAATACCATTCGACGGTGAGCAATGCTGATGACCGTTTCATCCCGGTCTGGGTCGGCTAGGGATGTGGCCGCATTGGCTAATGCCTCAGCCTGAGCATTCTGGGACCAGGGAATATATGTAAATTTCGGTTCTATGGGGAACTCAGCCATTATCCATCGGACATGGTTAAACAGGGGGATCAGCTCCTCCATTTTGATAGAAAAGTCACCGTTGATATGCTTGATGACCAGCTCGGAGTCACCTTTTACTTTAAGGTGTTGTACTTGTGCCTGGAGTGCGAGCTCCAGGCCTGCAATAAGGGCTTGATATTCTGCTTCATTGTTTGTACATCCCTCTGACAGGAGGAAAGAATATGGCAAGACTTCCTTCTCTGGGGACACGAGTATTACCCCCAGGCCCACTTTGTTGAATCTGGGATCCTCTATCGTCTTCCTGGTGGGGCTTCGGGATGCGCCGTCAAAGTACATTTCCCATGCTGGGAACTCTTCTTGGACCGAGAAGATATCTTCATCAGGTAGTTCAGCATCCGGTGTAGTGGTCCCTATTGAAGGGTGCTCTACCAGAAAGTCTGCTAATGCCTGGCCCTTGATGTATTTTTAAGGCATGAACTGGACGTCGAACTATAGCAGGATGACTGCCCATCGGGATAGGCGTCCGGTTAGAATCGGGCGACTGAGGATGTACTTGACCGGGTTACTCCACGAGATCAAATGGACCTCATGACGGTGCAAATAATGTCTCATCTTTTGAACTGCGAAGACCAAGGCCAGACAGCTCTTCTTGATATTTGGGTATCGAGTCTCAGCATCAATCATGGTTCGACTGAGGTAATAGAGACTGTTTTCTCTGCCGACATCATTCTTTTGTGCGAGGAAGGCTCCCAGTGATCGCTCTAGGGCCGTCACATATAGAATGAGAGGTCTTCCTTCAACCGGGGCATGAGCATGGGCGGGCTTAAGAGGTACTTCTTCAAGTTGTCGAACACCTCTTGGAAGTCGTCCGTCCATTGGTACGTGACCCCCTTCTCCATCAACCTAGTGAAGGGAAAACATTTTCCTGCCAGGTTGGCTATAAATTGCCTAATATAGGCTAGGTGTCCCTGGAATCCCCTCAGCTCAGTGAGATTTCGAGGAGGTGTCAGGCTCAGGATAGCCTTCGTATTCTCAGGGCCGACTTCGATGCCATGATGGCATATGACGAAGCACAGGAATTTCCCTGAGGTAACCCCAAAGGATCATTTCAAGGGGTTTATCTTCAAGCTATGCTGTTAGAGCTTGTTGAAGATGATCTCAAAGTCCGACAAGTGATTCGAGTGCTGTCTAGACTTACCACTAGGTCATCCACGTAACATTCAACGAATTTCCCCAGGAATGGATTAAATATCTGATGCATGGCACGCTGATATGTGGTTCCAGCATTCTTGAGACCAAAGTGCATGACCCTGTAACAGAATACCCCTTGAGGGGCCCAGAAGGTAGTGGGTTCTTCATCTTCTTGGGCCATCCGGATTTTATTATATCCGGAATAGCCGTCCATGAAGGATAGAGCCCCATACCCAGCCGTTGCATCAATTAACAACTCGGTGATTGGAACCGGGAAGTCATCTTTCGGGAAATGACGATTAAGGTCTCTGAAGTCAATGCAGACTCGGATTTTCCTGTTCTTTTTCTTGACAGGGATGATGTTGGCCAACCAAATGGGGTATTGGACCTCCCTGATGAAGCCTGCTTTAATGATCTTATCGACTTCAGCCTCTATCTTGGTAGCATGTGAGGGGTGTGTCCTTACAGCGGCCTGTTTGTAGCCCCGGTGGTCTTCTAGAAGACCCAGGGGATGCGTCGCTACCTCGGGATTGAGTGCTGGCATTTTCGTGTAATTCCAGGCAAAGACATCCCGGTGTTGCCTTAGGAAGGAGGTACATACCTCGTGTTCTTCGGGGGACATGGCCGCACTAATGAGAGTGGGCCTTGGGTCTTCTTCAGTACCCAGGATTATTTCCCTGAGTTCATCCACAGTGGTACAGATACCCCCCTCAAATGCAGGAGGTACATCTCTGAGATCTTCCCCCTCTCCTTCTCCCAAGTCCTCATCTTCCTCATCCTACGAGGAGAGAGCTCCTGACACTAGATCTTGGAAGTCCGGAGGTGAGGTGTCATGGGCACCCTTGCTCGAGCTTTCTCCCCCTGATTGAGGGTCAACGGATTTTACCACATTGTCACACTCAGCCTTTATGGCTGATGTCATGAGGACAATTAAGTGCGTGCCCGGACTTGAACACCTACCTTCCACGTGGTTGATGGGAAGGACATAATCTCTACCAAGCTGCCTGAGGGGGTCATCAGGGACCATTTCCAGGCCATGTGGAGCAGGGATCCAGTCGATTCCATCGACCAAAGGATTCTTCTTCTTTTTCTCATAGAACCTAGTGTCGATGTAATGTGACTCAGAGAGTTCGAAAGGGGCCTTGTCGGCATACAACATCCCGCTTTGTCCATTGACGCAGTACTTGATACACTGGTGGTATGATGAAGGAACAACCATGTGCTTACGGAGCCATGGCCTTCCTAGCAGGGCATTGAATGTTGTGCTCTGCCAAACCACTAGGAATTCTGTGTAGGCTACCAGGTCACCAAAATGGGTCTTTAGCTTAATCTGTCCCATTGGTTTATTCTCACTCTTGTTGTAACCCAACAAAGTTGTGGCTGAGGGAATTAGATCATCCTCACTATAGCCCAACCTACAGAGTGTCCGTAGGGGAAGGAGGTTAACTCCAAATCCATTCTCTATAAATACTTTTCGGATCTCAACAACATTCAGTGTGCTGGACACATATAGCGGTCTTAAGTGTCCATGCATGATGGAATCTTCATCCTGATCGGTGATGGAAATCACCGCATTGCATTCAGCCGGGCCAGTCTTCGTCCGGTAAATCTCGGCGGCAGCTACCTCGGCTTGAAACTTCTGGGGGCTGATCAAAGCTTCGATAAGTTCCTCCCTATGGTCGGCTGACAAACTTAGGGAATCCAGGATGGACAGCTTGGCTGGTACCGATGCCAGATGCTTAAGGAAATCATATTTCTGCTTCAGCGGCCGACGCTTCTCCATTGGCGGGAGAGTCTTGGCGGGTGCTTTGGGAGCTGGAGCATTTGACGAGGAGGTACTAGCTGCGGGGATGGGCACTGATGGAATTCCTGTGTTTTGAGGACTTGGCCTGGCTGGTCTGTTTATGCGCACTAGGCGACCAGACACTTGCTCCTCCTCTGGTGGGTATCGCAAAAACAACAGGGCCAGAGTGGCCTCTTGTAAAAGTGGAGGGGAGTTTCCTCTTCTACTGTGCCCTTTGAAGGGATCTCCCATGGTTTTCCACAATATTGATAGTCTGGGATGGGGTCCAACGATAGGGTTGGTTTCGACCACGGCTGCGCCACCCCTGGTATCCTCTGCCTCTGCGGTTCCTCCTCCCGGCTCCTCGTGCCAGGAACTCGGGTTCGTAGTCATACCCTTCGTCAGGGAATGATTCCATGAGATGGATGACATTGATAGAACCCAAAATTGGATCTTCATCCTATGAAAGGTCAACCTGGTTGGTTGCCTCTGATGGTGCCGTTTGGTGTGTCGGTGCCCGTGGTGTCAAATTCGGGGGCATGAAATCTGCCAGGGTCGGGACTGACTTTGGACCCGTCGCGGGCTGCTCCTATTGTGATTGTTACCTCCTTCGACTCTACATGGATGGCCGGCTTTTGGAGGATTGTGAGGCCGATGTGGCCGGATCTGTGGATCCAGGGGCTGTTGGTGGCAACACCGGCTGCTATAGTTGAGCTCTGAGTATGCCCTGGGCTCAGTTTATAGTATTCCGAGTCATCCAGTTGTCAAATTTCTGCCCCTGCTTGCTGGTGACTTTCTTACACCCCTCCCATTTGTTGGAGTCAGTGGTAGAGATACATGCCACATGTGCTGGGGGTGGTCCCAGCTTGACTTGTCGAGAATCTACCATCCTCTGCAGAAGGTCTTTGAATATGAACCATTCTCGGATACTGTGCCCCAACATCTGATGGTAGGGGCAGTAATCTGGCCTGTCATCACGACCGACTTCTTCAGGTCTCCCCGGCTCTGGGAGGTGGATCAAGTTGCAGTTCATGGCAGCAATGAAGTAGTCGTAGACTTGATCATCCCAGAACTATTATACTTTTTGTCTTTATTCCTAAAACTAGTTCCGCTTCGGTCCTCTCTAATCGTCCCATTTAGGTGGGGTCGGACGTTGATATGAAGGGGGCCCTTGACTATTTGGTGGAGGCATGAGCAGTAGAGCAGGCACAGGGGATGACTTGAGTATGACAGCAGATGCTTCATCTCTAGGAGCTCTTTTAACGGGAGCCTGTGAGGCTATTCGGGACTTTGAATTTGTCAGCTGCAGGGTGTCCTCAATTCTCTGGGAAATGGCTGAGAGATGGCGGAAACCAGTGGTGCACTCCACTAGTATGAGCAGTGTTTGAAGCTCATCTCTAAGATTATCGATGCATATGGATAGAATCTCATATTGAGTCATTGGAATGTTCAGAGAATAGGTCAGACCTTTCCATCTGGCGATGAAATCGGAGACCCTTTCGTTCTCCCTCTGCTTGCAGTTCATGAGATCGCTGACCGTTGTTCTTGGCAGTGTTGAGATGAAGTTGAATAGGAACTACTACCGAAGGTCCTCCCAACTCTTTATCGACTGGGCCGACAGACTCGTATACCAGACGAAGGAGGATCCTTGCAAGGTCTGTATGAAGAATCTGAGTTTCACTACTTCTTGTTGTTCCGGGGTCCCCATCATAGGGTCGCAATAGGACGTGTAGTGCATCAAATGCTGCTCTGGATCACCTGATCCATTGAATATGGGGAATACAGGGCTCCCAAAATTGGGTGGAGGGGGTTTGTTGGTCACCCAGTTTGGGTTGGGTTTCCGCTTCGGTTGTATCGGAGCACGTCGACCTTCCATCACTTCCAATCGAGCTGTTAGTGCCTCGATGGTGTTGGTGAGTCCCTGTTTTACATCCTGTTGGGCCCGGTACTGGGCAGGCATAGCCCGAGACATTTCTTGAGGATCCAGGTTGGTCGACACCAAGGGTGCATATTCCGTTCGGGGCACCCTCGTAGGGTTCAGGCGTACATGATCTGGTCACCTCCTAAATGGAGGGAAATCTTGGTATTAATCATCCACGTTTAGGTAGTTGGATAGTCCACAAGCCTCATTAGACGGGAGCCCTGGCCGTATTTCATTTTCCGGAGCAAACCTTCTCCTTTGAGGTGCACTTGCTGGGAGTGCATGATGTGGCTCTTCATGGGAAGCACTTTCAATAAAGCGGTTCCTCTATAGTAGCTCAGTGTTAAGCCGTCTCAATTATTTCATCTCTTCTTCCTGTCGAGCGAACCTCTCTTCGAGCGTAAGTGGCTCGTTTTTATCGAGGAAAGGGGATGGGTTCAGGGTAACCGTTCCTTTATTCTTATCCTTGTTGGAAGCTTGCAGGGTAGGCAGAGGGAGGTTAGCTGAAGGGGCGTCCATATTCAAAGCGGCCCTCTGGTTCCAGGTGTGCACACCTGGGGGTTTGTTTTGAGTCAGAACCTGACCGGAACTGTTGTCTCCTAATCCATCCTGATTTTCATTTTCTCCGGTGTCACCCGCGGGGTTAGCCTCTATGGCGTTTATGAATGCATATTGTGGGGTGGAGGGGATGTCATCTTCCAAATAGGAAGAGGATCTCCCGCGTCTTCAGCTGGCCTTCCCTTTCATGACCTGGGATTGCCGTCGGACTCCTTGACGAAGGGTGAAGCAGAGAGCTCTTTGATGCGACCTTACGGTGTGGCTTCTTCTTAGAGGGGATGATGATTCATATGACGGGATAGGATGGGAGCCTCCTCTTCTGTCTGTCTTCCCTAGACAAGAGAATACCAACTCTCATGGGGGAGGTTGTTGTTGAGGGGGTAATAATACCCCCAGCCCTGAGGGATGGGGTTTGTTCCATTCCCTGGACGTTGAGTCTCTTCCCGATTTTATTGGTCTAAGGGGTCATTTTTTGTTAAAAATGCCCGCAGCCCTGCAGGCTGGGGTTGACCCTAGATTGCGGTAGTGGCTGCGGTTATCGCGACCTGCCTGATTTCGCATGCCCCCATCTGGGGGTGAACCAGATCTGGTGCCAAATTCACCTGTGAATTAGTCCCTTCTAGGGAGGCAGGAAAATATTGCTGATTGGCCTCTCTTAGGTGAGAGGCCTACTGGATGCTCTCGGTGGCCTGATTCAGGAGTTCTTGAATGGCTCGTTCCTGCTGGGCCTGACGCTTCTGGGACTTACTCAAGGCCCGACTCTGTTGGGTGTGTTGCCTTTCCGGAGTAGGGGGTCCACTCGATTGCCATCTTGCCGTGATGACGTTTCAAGACACCATATTGAACAAGTTATTTTGGATGGGGATCAGAGTGAAATGAAGAGCTCTGTGTTCCCCCCCATCCCCTGATATGGACTCCCGTCAGAGCGTCACCGATGAGGCGGCGCAGTTCGTGCAGTGCACGGAGGCAAGCTGCCTCCATATTCCCTTTACACCTCTCAGGGCATTGTTGTCGCGCCGAGGAAAGGGCCTCCAGGTCGATGTGACGCAGGAGGTCCCCAATTGTCTTAATGTGTTCTACATACCTTTCATAGGGCAGGAAGCTGGATTTTAGCCGATGGAGGGTCATCCATAGATTGTGGCGGATGCCATGCATGCATTCTTCTTACAACTCCCTGGGTATGTCGTACTGAGAGGTGGTCGTGGGACAAAACATAACTGGTATATCATTCATGGCAAGTCGTTTCCACAGGTGCAACATATCAGCATACTTCTCCCCTAGTGATTCCTCTACCTGATCAGCCCAACTAAGGCGCTCACTGTAGTCGGAGGCAGTGGGACCGGTAGGTATCGAATTGTCTTGTGGGAGATTCCGAAATGGTTCATAATATGAACACGACCCTGGAATAGATCCTAATCGAGGAAGGGCATCGCTAGCAACAAGCTGTGAATCTGACATGCTCAATCCCGTCCTTCTGAGTGCCTCGGCTTACGAGGGCCTTTCATTGCTTGCTTCGGTAGGGCGAGGGCCTTCCTGTCAAAATAATATTTCATCGCGGGGAGGACCTCCGCAATGACGACCGTATTGGAGAGGACTACCATTACTGCTTGACACTTCACTGCATAGAGGACTTTTGCAGTGCACACCCTGGGGAGGACCTCCAAGGCATGTTGCAGCAAGGGGAGGACCTTCTGGATGCGTAGCATTGTTACGGGGAGGACCTTCGCAACAACTTCCATCATGGTGAGGATGAGTATCATGGCTTGACGTTCGACATGCATCCTGGGGAGGACCTTCAGGACATTCCATGATAAGGGGAGGACCTTCTTGTTTCTTGGGGCCATCACGGGAAGGACCTTCGCAATGGCGGACGTGGTGGTGAGGACTACCATCACAGCTGCGGCAATGGTGAGGACTACCATTACTTCTACCACAATGAGAATATCTGCGAGATACATCATGGGGAGGGCCTCCAGAATGTACCGCAATGAGTGGAGGTACTTCTTGTTGCTTGACGTCTCTATGGGGAGGACCTCCGTTATCAGGGTGGAGAGGACTACCACCGTGACCTGATGCCTGGCTCTGTGGATTTCCATTGCAGCGTGACCCCTGGGGAGGACCTTCAGGGCAGACCACGACAAGGGGAGGGCCTTCTTGTCATGATGAGACATAACTATGGGGAGGACCTCCGTAGTTGAGACCATGATAGCGAGGACTACCGTCACAATCTCTGTTCCCACTGCATGGAGAGTGATTGCAGGGTATACCCCGGGGAGGACCTTCAGGGTGGACCGCAGAAAGTGGAGGACCTTCTTGTTGCTCAATCTTCTGGTCACATGGAGGGTTTCCGTGACTCGCATAAAGAGAGAATATCTCGTGAGCAATCATTATATGCCCGCGGGGGAAGCCCCCATGAGTGCTCCGAGGAGGACCTTCAGAGCTTCTGGTAGCGACATTACGGGGATGACCTTCGCAACTGCTACTGCCGCTCCCATAATATGGTAATGGGTGGGAAGGGTTTCAAGACTTTGATGCATGCTTAGTGGCGTCGGGAACCCTAGCTTCCAGAAGAGCGGAGTCATGAACCCGCTCTTTATTTTCCGGCCGCCTTCAGTGCGTTCGGGGCGCTCCTTCGCGGGCAGCGTGGACCGTCTGCTATTGACAACGACCTTAAACTCCTTTGGGTCCCTATCTAATTGGGTCCCGGGATGCCGCCGGGATATGCCAAAGAACATCTTGACTTTTAGATGGGATATATGCCTGATCTGGAGCATCCACCATGATGGACGAGTGTCCCCAAGTCGGAATGAGTGAAGCTGCTCGATCCGGTTTCCCTTGCATCGCGGAATATGGCCGGCAACCCTCCTGGGCAGAAGCAGGGATGCAGATCTGCTTCAAGGTGGATATCTCGTCTCTTAGATGAGTCGCCTCAATTGGGGAGACGGGCTCATGGGCTCGAGTCCTTGTTTTTTCCGCTGATGCAATTACATGCTTTCAAGTCTGCAAGATATGATCTGGTATCGATACCTGCTCCTCCATCATTGCCAGGATATGAAAAGAGACATCTTTGGATGGAATGGGTATGAAGGCCCATTTCGGTATCGGAGTAGGAATATCCTGCTCCGGTCCTCCAATGGTCAGTGGGTACTGACAATTCTCATGTGTTGGGGCAGGTAAACAAATCTTCCCCTATACCGGGATACAATAGTTTCTCTCTCCGTTTTCCACCACATCGGGGTGGCAGACTTTACTTGCATCCGCAGGGAGCTGGCCCTGCATATATTGGTTTCCCACCGTATCGAGTCGGTGGCCTTTGTTGGTGGGGAGACGTGCCCGTCTATGATTTTTCGCCTCATCTGGGTGGTGGTCTTTGTTGATCGCCACCATATCAGGATGGAGGGCGTCTGAAGCAACTACCGGGAGCTGGTTCTGCAGGTTCCAGGTCACCACCATGTCAGGTTGGTGGGCTTCACGACCTTAGGTAGGGAGACATGCCTGCCTATTAGTGTCGTCCTGCGTGATCAACGGGCTTGATGGAGCTCGACAGGGACGCGCGCCGGCTCATATGATGTCGTCATGTCTGGATGGCGGGCTTGGGAGGAGCGAACAGGTGTACGTGCCTGTTTGTGGTACGTCTCCGTGGCTGGGCAGCGGAGCTCCTCCTCAGGGACCAGGGTGATGACAGGTCCCCGACTGTACGTCTGCCACCCTCGTCGGGCGGTCTGAGGGGCCAGAGCTCAGGGAGCGTGGGCCTGAATCCTCAGGGAGACATCCTCCTCGGCACGAGGATGTTGAGTCGCGGCGTGACTGTGATGACGCGTTCCGACGGGGGCCTTAGAGCGGAACCCATGTTCGGTGGGGATGAAGTCTGCAATGTCGACCTCATCTGCCTCCCTAAGATAAGGGAGGTATGCATTGTCTCATTCTGGGGATAGGCTCCTGAAACGGTTGGAGACAGCGACAAGGGCTGTCTGGATCCGCCTTTGCGGTCACTGTTGGACAGGCGACCGATGAATCTTGATGGATCAGAGGGCATGCATGTCCGCCTCCACCGTTGGTAGAGTACCATTCATGTAGTGCTCTCAAATCAGCACATCTGAAACCCAGTGTTGAAGACGCTGGGTGGGTGGCGGGGTCCTCCGTTGTTGAGGAAGTCTCATCCTAGCGTCTTTGGAAATGCGCACTTGTGAGTTCCTTTGCAATTCTATTAGATCGAAGGGAGTTTTGAAAGTGGTACATTCAAAACATTTTAGAAAATGCAAGCAGAAAACCCGTCAAAGCAGCATCTCATAATCGCATGCATAATTAATGACCTTTCTTGGACCTCCTTTAGAGCATAGGGGGGAACAGGGTGGGATTATGTTAAATCTGTCATGTTTGGTTAATTATTCATGTCGTGTTCACCATTTTTTGTTTCGTTCTGGTTTTCATCCACGAAACGCCCAATGGATCCATATCCAATGATTGATGGACCTGCTTTCCAAAGGCATGCATTATCCGGATGGTCTAACTAGTGACTCTTAAGAACTCACATTAGTCGATAGGATGGGAAGTCGGGCTCATCACACCCTTTTTGGGGGGAATTATTTCCTGTTCTGGGACTCTCTTATAGATTTAAGACGTATTCATATGTTTGCGAATCTTTAGTTTATACCCAAACATAGTATCCATGGATTTAACCTTGGTGGGAAACGGTCCACTGAACGCAGGGTTTCAGAATCATTTATGCCTGAGGTTTACCATCCCTCGTTGGATTAATGACCCCGAAGGGTTGGAACTCGCTTGAGGCGGCACTAGGGGTGGCGTGGTGAACCGATATGGAGATGATCGGATCGACTGGTTGTTGGGCTTGAACCTCTGGGAGGCTTCCAATGTACCCTGCTTAGGAGGCAGGGATCAAAGTCCACGTAGTTCGTATATACAGTTTAATGTCATGCTGGACGAGGGAGGAACTCGATGTGAAGAAACGACCAAGTGGTGGGCTTGAACCTTGTGGAGGCTTCCTACGTACCATGCTTTAGCATGGATCAAAGTCCCCATAGTTTGCTTTGGCTTGGGGATTATACTCCGAGGAGGCCAAAAATGATGGATTGGGGATTACACTCTGAGGAGGCCCATGGTAAGATGTCATGGTTGATGCTTACTCTAATCCCACGTGAGTCATGCTCGGTGTGATAAACAAGAGGCAGCAGGGACCAGAGGATCACGTTGCAAAAGGTGCGTCCGTGAGAAGCGGAGCGGGGCTTATGCATGGACCTGCCCAGGATGATGAATGGGGGCTTACACTCTGAGGAGGCCCATAAGGTCGGGGTTTACTCCGAGATGGATGACCGGAAGGTCGGGGCTTTCTCTGAGATGGACACCCATGTGCTGCTAAGGAGCGACACTGGTGAATGGGGCTTATGCAAGGAAGCTGCCCAGGTGCCTTCCTCATGTCTGACCATGAGGGCATCCCAACTCACTAGTGGGTTGAGGCATATAATTGAGGGCTAATGCCTATGCACAAGTGCACAAGCGGGATAACGCCAAGGGTATTGGAATCAGTCCAAACAAAGGGAGATGAAAAGTGTGAATTACATACCCGACATTCGGAACACAAGGAGGGTGGCATGGTGATGGAGGATAACTATTGACCATGTTCAAAACATAGAATTCATGTCACGTTATCTTGAAATGGGGACGAAAAAATGAGGGTCGACTGCTGACCATGTTTGAAACACAGGACCTATCTCGAAGTGTTGTCCAAAGTCTTCTGGGGCGTTGTCCCAAGACGGTAGGTGAGCCGATGTGGCATGAGGCCGGGCCATTAGGGGGTCCCTTCAGACATAGAAGAGTATGAGGATCCAAATGAAGGACACACAAAGTGTGAGGTGGAGTGATGGAATGTTTGAATGGATTCCAGCGCTCTTGATGTTATGCCACTGTAAACATAGCATAAGGCATCTCTTGCATGGATAAAGAGGCATCCAATTATTGAATGATATGGAATGATACAGTTTATAGTCATGTAGAGAGGACTGTTTCCATATAGTTTAACGTCATATGGATAGGACGAGGGCCATACAGTTTAACATCATGTTGTTCAGGATGACTAGGTAGGAGATACCTAGAAATGGTTGGTGTGGGAATTACACAAGGGAGGCCCTTTCTGGATGAACCTAGAAAAAGGAGCAAGGAAATGGGGTTATAGAAGAGTCAAGAGGAGTAGCTCAACTTATAGAATGTGTAGGACGGATGTTGTGGTGGCACAAGGGTGCAATAGAAAATACCTACATCCCGGCCCGAAAATCTCGCGGTGCGGCTGTCCATTTTTCATGGGGGTTAGTGAAGGTAGCGAAGGGACCGGCCCCGAGGGCTGGGACCGCAGCCCTCATGGTATGGACCAACAAGTGCATGGGATTTTCTGCATGGGGATGGCCGCGAAGGAGCTGGCCGCAAGGTGTTGGCCGCAAGGTGCCGACCGCAAGGGAGCAGCATGTGGTTCGCGGTTTAGTTGGCCGCAATCAGTGTTTGTGAAGGAGATGGCCGCAGAGGATATGGACCTCCGTGTAAGATGTTGTCTGCGAGGGATGGTCGTGAAGGAGGCTGTTCGCGAAGGATGTTGTCCGTGAAGGATGGCCATGAAGGAGGATGTCCGCGAAGGATGATGTCTATAGAGGAGGCTGTCCGCGGAGGAGGTTTTCCGCGGATGAGATGGCCATCTGCGTAGGGTGTCTACAAAGGGGCTAGCGCCCTTCCTACATCGAGCCCGTGGAGGGGTTATGCCTCCATTTCGCGAATGACACTGGTCCGCGAAAGGAATGGCCGCCAAGGGTTGGCCCTGAAGGAGCCAGCCGCATGTGGTTCGCGGTTTAGTTTCTCCTCTCCGTGGAAGAGTGCATCCGTGGATGACATGTGGTCTGCAGATGGTCGCAGACTGCTGTGAGCGATTTCCCCAGCGTCTCCCCATGGGTTTTCACCCGTCCTTCGTCCGTCAATTTTTTTGGTGCCCCTCGGTGAATATTTATAGAGTCGTGAGGAGGACATATTAATGGGCTCACATCATGTTTGGCGGAAGCCCATGATGGAACCCCCACACCCGCGAACAACTCGGTCAACATGGAGTTTTGGAATTGAGTTTTGCAGAATTGCTCCACGGCCGTGCACCTCTCCGCTTCTCTTCCACGAACGATGGGGTTCACGACGGTGGAACGACGTGGTGCTCGTCCTGCTTCACGCCCGCGGAGGGTCCCCGCCTCTATTTCACGGATGATGCTGGTTCACAGAATTGCGGGAGGTAGGTCTGCCGAACCGGCCGCGTGTTGTTGCTGGGAGCCGATGCGTGGACAGGTTCAGTCCTTTTCCAACTTTTGGGGTAATTGGATTTCCCCCTTGCGGAATTTTCAGGACCCGAAAATTACAAAACTATAATATTATATGTCATGCCATATATGATTTAGTTATGATCTTTCATTTCTGGTCCTCTTACTTTTACCATTGATCCATAATATCCAAATTTTTAACAATGATATGACTGTAATATATATTTAGTATATATTTATTTATTGTAATCCATAAATTTTAGACATAGAAAATGAAATACAATGTTAATGCAGATAGAAGGTCATACGTATGCATGGAACTTTTCCCTTTTTCTCAATTTATTGAAAAAAATAAAACAAAATAAAATATAAAAACAATATATTCATTATAATTTCATATATATGAAATATTTTAAATAAATCCATCCTTATTATCTTCCATATTAATCACAAACTAATCATACCACATCGCGATATGGAAGACCTCCTCACAAAAGAGCGACATTATCATATTCCTGAAGAATAAAATGTAATAAGGTATATGTTATATAATAATTATTGAAAAATAAAAATTTAGTATATATCATATATAAAAATTTAATCTATCATTATATCTTTTCATTATATTTGGCTTTGGAAAACGAATAAAATCTCTTCATGAAGCTGTAGTCTGCCCTATACATGATAGATGATTTCACATCGTATTAGATAGAAGTTGAGATGGATATAGGTTATTACATCAACATAACAACATATCTATATACGTTTTATATTTTGTTTATTATAAAACCCTTCAATAATTATATATTATGGAGATATAAGAAGAAGTACAAGAAAAATGCATAGTAAAAAACATTAAAAATTCTTTGGACAACCTCTTTATAATTAACTAAAGGACTTATGAGATTAGATTTTTAATATAAAAAGATATATATGTGATGGTAAGGGATTCATGTATGGTATTTTTTTAGGTAATGGATAATATAAATTATTTTGGATGTTTGAAGAGGATATTATAAGGGAATCCTTTTATAAGTATGTTGAGTGGAACACTTTTAATTTTTATGAAAAAAATGTTTAGACACATATTTGAAATGAAATAAGGATCCAAAATATACTATTTTCATGAATTTGACATTATGAGGATTAAATATATCCATAAATGGGTTTTGTTTACGTTTTGGGTCATTTTTTAAAATTACCATTATATTTTAACCCCTATAAACCCATTTTTACCGTAATTGTAGTAAATAATGTTTACTTTTTTTAATATTACTTAAGATAAAAAATTATGTTTCCCTCAAATGATAATATAAATTATCTTGGTTCTAAATATAGAAACAAATTTTCCAAATTAATCACACATAATTGTAAAATTTTTAATTGAAAACTAGCCCCTCATGTGTGGTGGGAAATTAGTATTCCAATGATAAAATATTAAAAATTTTGAAATATTTTTTTATCAAAATTAAAAATATAAATCATTGAAAAAAAATAAATTTGATTAATATATATATAATTTAATTAGTTTTACGTTAAAAACCATTTAAAAAAATTAACATTATTAATTCTTTAATGAAGAGGCAGTTTTCAATAGAAATCCACATTTTTCACCACCCAATGAAACATTGTTCATTTTTTAAAAATCCCCAAAATGCACCCTAAGATAAATTGGACATGATAATAAATAAAATGATTTTTATATTTTCAAAAATATGTTCTGAAAGTTAAATAAATTAGATCTATTATTTATTCACATTAATCCATAAAAACCTTTTTTCTGTGAAAATAGTATTTTCAAAACATATAAGGAATTTTCTAAAAATTATATACTTTTTGGGATTTTATATTCAATATATAAAAACATTATAATAAATACTAAAAAATAGATTATTATTATAAATATTTCTATGTTTAATTTGAAGGTTTTAATAGAGGGGTTTATATAATAATGTTAATAATATTTCACTGTTTTTAAAACTCTGTGCCATGTTCTACAAAAGATAAATAATGTGTTCAGTCTAGCACAAGATAAAATTAGTGTTGTGGGTAGAAAAAGCTATCGAATAAATTTAATTCATTCAAAAATTATAATTCATGAAATATCAGGTTTTCATATGAGGCTATGAATATTTCTATTTTTAGTCCCATTTTTGAATAACTACGATTAATCACTCTTTACATATTTAAGAAATATAAATTATTTTATAAAAAGGGAGAGTACATTAATTTTTTTAATTAAATTCAAATTCTTGATAAATTTTAAGAGGGGATTTTTTTTTAAATATCTATATTTATTTTGGTTATATTTGTTTTTATATTTCAATACCGTATAGATTAGGAGTGTCCCAATTGGGTGAAATAATGTTTGATTGTGTTTCTGAATATTGCGACTATTATTTCTATGGTTTGTTTATTTTTAATATTACAAATACCTAACATATCATATTTCTTAAAATTACTTTAGATATATAAATTTATATAATTATAATTTACCACTAATTTTTTATGTTATATTTTTTTCATTAATTAATTAGGACTGATGTTTAAAATGATTTTATAAAGGGTTATGGAATAACTATGTTTTTCTGCTATTTTTTAGTAATTTTTTTCATTTAAAGAGTTCAGTATCATAAAAAAATTTATGTCTTACAATACTATTTTTTATTTATTTTTGGAATTTTATAATTTAATATAATTGTTTTTCATAGTCATATGAATTCATTTTCGAAGTATTTTATTTTTTATAAAGGTATAAAAAATTAGTTTTTAAGTCTTCTATTTATTTACGAAGTTATATGAAATTAATTTTCATGATTTAAAAAATTTATAATATCAACTGATTTGTTAAAATTCATAAGAAATGAAATTGATGAAAATGAAAATTTGTAAACCATATAAAATCCAATAAATCACAAATTAAAATTATTTTTATTGATTATATCATATTTACATCCAATTTCATGCCTAAGAATGAAATTACTCTTATTGATATCATGTTTCTAAGAAAAATAATCATTAAAAATAATTCATTCATACATAATATTCATTTTTAGGAAGAAATATAAAATTAATTATATTTAGATTTCAAAATTATAGTTGTGAGGAATTTTATATAAAATATTACATAAATTTTCATAAATAATAGAACGATATTTCAAAATATAGTAAAATTTTATTCCTTGTTTATAATATTACTAACCATTGCATGTTTTTATAGTTCTGTAGGAAACTTCCATGTGATATTGAAGAAATTATAGTCAATTAAGATGGAATTATAAATAGTTTTTTAAATAAAAAATTTTTAAACACAAAATAATTTGATATATCATGAGGAGGAACAAATGAAATTCTTATTAAATTGTTATGCGTTGAATCTCCATTATGAAAACTATTTAATTTTAGTGGTCAAAAGGGACATAAACATTCCTCTTCTACAATACATGATCAAAAATTAATTAAAATTATTATGTCTAATTTTTTTTATTTTTAACTATTGTATCATTTTGATATAATCACTAATTTATGATTTCACCAACATGTAAATTATTAATTTCAGTTAAAGCATATAAAAAAATAAATATCTTTGTGTTTAGAATCCTAAAAAAAGATATGTTTTTTTGGTTGTGATTTGTTTAATTAAAAATAATTTTAGACACATTTTTTATTGAACTTGTTGAATATAATAATGTTTATATAAAAAGGATACCCTGCATGTTAAAATTGATATACTTTTATAAAATATTTCATTCCCCCAATTGAGGTAGATGGGAGTGATGAGTAGTTGTAGGAACTAGTTGACCTAAACCACTATGAAAATATGGTGTTTATATCTTTTATTTTTTGATGCATTTTATTAGAAACACTACTACATTATTATATTATTTTTTTGTTATCAATTTTTTATTCAGATACATATAAATGTTAAAATATATTCTGATTTGATTGCACTATTTTCTTCATTAAATAATTCCTAAAAGGTAATATTCACCTCCCCTTACCCCCAATCCCCACAAATTATCATATAACTCGGAGCCAACAATGTAAAAAAAATATTTTCTATGTTATGAGAGATAGTTAGAACCCATCATTAATAATCATTTTTTATTAATTCTATGGTTATTCATGAGGGTTGTTATGGGTTTTAATAAATTTTGTTCCCAAGAGGTTTTATTATGGTCCTTATGAATTATGAGGCTAATGAACTTGTAAAGAATATATGATTGACTTTGTTGGATTTTATTTCAATAAAAAATCCATATTATATGTTTAATGACACGATTTCATGTAATATGATATTCATTGATATATATATACACACGATGATTCAAGTAACTTGATTGATGATGATTATGAATTTTATAGAATAATGGTGGTTGATAGAAGGTCCTTGATGTGATAATGTTTCTAGGATGATATTAGGGAAAACCTATAAATACCGCACCCATGTTGGAGGGCATGATGATGAGAATTAAAACCAAAATAGTAAAGGACACACCCATGGTAGGTAATTTTGATGTTTTTACTACATTGATTGTGTTATTTTGTAAAACGTTCCAATCCAAAATGGTCATGGTGGTCTCTATGGTGATTGTATAGTGTTAATGTACCAAATAGCCACACCCAAAAATATGTTGTGGTCACTATGTTGATTATGGGCTTTACCTAGGTGAAACGTTTTATGGTAGGTGAACATGACCATGGATTGAAAATACATTTTCCACAAGTAGGGTGTCATATCAAAATATTCAGAAGCATAAGGGACACATACATGGGGAAGGATATATTGAATGGAAAACAACCAACCATTATGCACTAGATATTGGTCTCAACTATATAGGGTGTTTTATTTAGGGATGAGTAGTTATTACAACATGGATTATTGGATGATGTAAAGGACAACCAACATGATCAGTGATGTTATATTTTAGGAAATCAATATTTCAAATTGATCATAAAATACCTAATGGAACAAAATAAAGAATAAGTAGTTCAGTTGGTTGAAGGAATTTTTTTTAGGAATTCAAATTTTTAAATTAAATTAGGGTCTTATAATTTTCTATTGTTGTTGTGAAAATAAAGTAATGTGAATAAAATAATGGTGAAGGAGAAACAAATATTTTTAAATAAGAATAAATTATGTTGAAGAAGAAATTGTAGTTAAAATTATCAAATGAGTAAAGAGATCATACCTACATTATATATATTGAAGAAGAATAGAAAGAGAAGAACTATAACAAAAAATGAGGCATATGTTTGGAATTATGTCATCCTATTGATTACATAGTATTGATCATGGTAACAATTTATCATTGACTATCATTTTTGGAAGACTTGATGTAATATAATATATCTGAAAAACCTTTATCGGTGTACCTATATGTTGAAACTAGTGGTTCATATGATCTTAGTGATGTCATAATCATTTTAAGGGATATACTTCTCATCTAAAGATTCCCACCATGTAAATCTACTTTTTCATTTTTATGTCAATGTGTTGGATAAAAATCAATATTAACTTTAACTAGTGGAAAGGGATTTTTCATTATGAAATACTAAAATGAAATTGGATCACTAAATCACCACTCCCTTCCCACTAAATCCTTATTAATACAGATGGTTTTTTTGTTCATTCAATTTATGTTCCCCCAACTAGTGATTTTCTATTTAAGGATTAATCAGGTGTATCTCTTTATTTCCTTTTTTTCATTAAACACCTCATGTGTTTATGGTAAAATCCTAATTCAAGGAATAATAATTAAACTATTTTATTTTAGGGGAAAATCTATTACATATGGAATAATAATATGATCTCATACCTGTAATATATCATTTATGATTCATTATATGTTATTTATAATAGGTTTTGCCTATATATTAAGGTATTTCTATCATAATAGTAGATAATAGCATCATAAAAAATGATGGCCATTGAAAAAAATTATTCTTTCTACCTAACAGAATGTGTTTTTTGGATGTAAAATGAATCAATAACAATAATTCAAATTGAGATAAATATTAGAAGATCTATGGGGAAAATACAAAAGTAAAGTGAGTTAAATTGACTTTTCAGAGATCTATTAATGAAAATATAATGATCCATGATGATGAATCTATTGATGGTTTATTCACAAGGGTAAATGAAGTGGTGATGAAAATCATTGATATTAGTTAGATGTCAATATATTCTAATATATTTGAAACTATATTTCATATCTTATTAGATAATATTGATTCTAATTTATATAATTTAAATTATTAATATCTAATTTATATTTCACATTATGATATTTACATTGTTCTAATACCATTTAAAATGATTAATGATAGTTCTATCATGATGTATGTTAAGGGAAGAAGATAACACACTTCTAGAGCCTCAAATTAATTTAATACCATAAAAAATTATAAAATGTATGTTTATGAGTATTATTATTAAGAATATAATTTGGATCAGTTGTTAGATAAAATGATATATATAATGTCTACAATTATGGTATGAGGAAATTGAATAATTAAGGGAAATCTTACAGAAAAATTCATTAGTTGTGAAGAATTTGGGATTTTTTCTCTAAATTATTGTAACTTAAAATAATTTGGAGTCAGTGATAAAGAAAAATAAATTTTAAGGATATTAATTAAAAATAAATCGTAAAACATAGAAAAAAACATTGGATAATGATGAAAAATAATTTCATAAAATTTAGGAAGATAAATTTCTTATCTATACGTCAAAGTTATGATTGTAGTGATGATGAAGTGGAAATCGAATAAGTAAGAGATGTTGATGATATAAATCTCATTTCGAACATAAATGGATAATAATTGATTAGTGAATTTTGTAGTAAAGTTAAAGAAAATGAATAAATATAGATGTAATTCTATCATAATAGGAAACTCAGGGAGTGTCTCCTAAAGATATGTAGTAATGAAAATAGATTAAAAATCTGAAACATAAAAATAAATCTTCTAATAGAAATAAATCAGTGTATATTTAAGAAAAATATTTTTTTAGAGTGAAATGGATGAATTAAATATACAAATTATGGAACATAAGATTTATAAAATCACAAATTAATGTGTGAAAGAGAAATATGATTTCCATCTTTTATATTTGAATGGGTGAGTATGGAAAATTAATTGGAAAACTCTAAGATGAATTTTCATAAAACAAATCATGAAGGTGGGTAAGCCTAATTAATGTTATGTGTAATGACCGTTTGAAAATATTAGTAAGAAATTATGATAAAAACTCTTATAAAACATGTCATGTTTATGAGAATAAGAATCAAATTATAAATATAATTGTTTTTTCACAATCAATTGATTTTTCTGATTTTGAAAATTCTAAGAACATTCAAATAAATGAAAAAACAAAAACAAATAAATAGGAAAAAATACTGATAAGAATACTCTTGAGAAAAATAAATTTTTAAGAGTGAATAAAATTTAAAAAAATGGTACAAGATTAATAGTGGATAAAGGGTTGAATGATAGGGAAATATTTCTAAACAAAATGATGTTTTAATGGAAAATTTTAATTTTTTATTGTCCCCAATAATAAGGTTTCAAGAAATTTGAAATTATGTTCTTGTTTAATTACCAATAAAAAATGGGTTTGAATGGTTTGGAAGATATTAATTAAGGGGGAATCACGTCATTCAAAGAACAAAAATTTAGAGGTTTCCTCAGAAATTTGGATTGAAAAATGAAGTTAAATTTCAACTAGTGGATGATGTTTGTGATTGATGTGAAAAATGTGGTAATATAGAAAAAGGTAATCTATTTATTCAACCACCCCAAATATGATAATTATATAGCGGCGATAAGTCTAAAAAATAGAGTAATAATGTAAAATAAAAATCATTAGTTTTTTTATGTTTTTAACAAAGATCCAAGAAAAATGTCAATGGATTTTGGATAATAGTTTCTCTTCACATATAAAGGGGACAAAAATCAATTAAATGCGGTTTGAAATTTTAATGAAGACTCTAGACCTTTAGAGATGATTTTTTCACACAAAATTAATGGTTTTAGATCAGTATTGATTGGAAAAAAAAGATAACACTACATGATTATGTACTAAAAAAATACTCTTATTGTGACTTAGTTATGTTATGAACGAAATGATGTGTTTATTTTGGAAAAGGGGTAGGTTTTGAAGAGAATGAATGTGTATTTTTCGTCATAGGAAGATTTTTTAAAAAATAATTTTTTTTTTCCGGATTGGTGATGCTATAAATTGTATTTATTTCATCATGAATGAAGAAAATAAACCACGGAATCTATGAATTAGTCATCATGGAAAAAATAATATATGTATACTTATTAATAGGAAACTTTTTCATTATGTTAATAAATTAAAAAAATAAATGAAATTGATATAATATAATTTACAAAATGGAAATATTATGAATAATCCACACTAGTGTTCGGAAGTACAATATAATAATCTTTAAAACCTAATTCACCTTGATATTTTAGGACCCATTAAGAATAAATCCAAAAATATTGATATATATTTTATTTCCATTCTTGAATACTTTAATAAATTTAAATAAATTATGATTATCAATAAAAAATAATAGGCTCTATAATCTTCTAGGAGTTGTATGATAATTATTCCGAAAGAATGTGGTTACTCATTTAAGAATAAATTAATAGATAATTTTGTTGAGTACACCAATGGATGATTTTATTCTCATCCTAAAAATCATGGAATCCATCACGAATTTAGTGAATCATACACACCTCAAAAAACCATGTCTCTAAACATAATATTGAATTTCATTTTTAGATGGATCTAAATAAATTGTTTTTATAAGGAACATATCATTGCCTTTGGATAACAACTCTAGGATTAGTGGTACATATTCATAATTGTTTTTAGATGAAATCTCTATGTTTTAAGTATCTAAGAGTCTTTGGAAGCCCTTAAATTAAAATTAATAATATTTAAAATGTGGTAAAATTAATAATAAGAGTTAATGGTGGTATCATCCTAGGTTATCAAGAATTTAGATCAGGATTTCAATATTACAAAAAAGAGATAGAAAATAATGTTGACTCTCTTTAGGTGAAAGTTATGTAACAAATTATTGAAGTTAACACAAATGATGATTCATGTTCCAAAAATGAGGATGATAAATCATTTTATGATAATATATAAGTTTAAGTTTTAAATATTGATGTAAATTTGTAATAATTTCATGTTATCTATGATTATTAAAAATTTTAATGTGATGAAAATCAATCTTTCTCACATCATCAAAGGTTGAGAAGTAAAATTCCAGTTTAAAATTTAACTAGAAATCATCGGAAAAAAATTGTTAGAATAGAAACATTGAGTGTGGCCTCTCATATCTCATTATTATATATATTTGATCCAATATATTTTCAAGAAGTAATGAAACATCAAGAGTTTATTAGAACTATGAATTAGTATCTATATAAAATTAGAAAAATGAGACATGTGAGATGGTACTGAATCCCATTGATAAATAAATTATCAAAACCACGTGGGTTTTTCATACTAAGATGAATAAAAAAGAGAATTTATGATAAATAAAAAATTACTTGTATGTACATGTTATTGAAAGGGTGGAGGTGTTGAATTCATTTAGGCATTTTCACTAGTTTCAATAACTGAATCCGGAATAAATTTTCGTTCTATTGTAGCATAGAGTCAATTCAATATCATTCAAATGGATGTCAAGTAAATTTTCCTTGAGGGAGAATTGGAAAATGAAATTTATATTAAAGAACTATCTCATTTCATTCTTGGTAAATATGATAATTTTTTCCACTTATTAAAGTTGGCTTATTATGGGATAAATAAATCCTCATGAACTTTGTATTCTAATATTTACAACTATTTAAAGAAATTATAATATAAGAAAATTTTATTTAAAATTAATATCTACTTTAATGTTTTTAATGAGTATATTTACCAATGATATTTTTATTTAGATGATATTATTTTTTATGGAAATTATTATGGAGTTTTTGATAGTTTTTATAAAATAAATATGAAGATTTGTGAAAATTCTAGCGTTGGTGAGATGAGATACTTTCATGGATTAAAAATTTATCAAATAAACGATCATATTTTTCTTTCTCAAGAAAATTATTATAATTAAATATTGGAAAATATTATCATGGATTATTTGGATCAGGTTTCACCAATATTATGAATATAACAAAATAGGATAATGATAAACAAGGTAAGGATTTAGAACCAAGGATATTTTGAAAGATTATTTTTAGTATATTATACATACAAATTGCAGGAACATATATTAAACATCTTATTAATTTTTTTCTTATTATCTAATAAAAACCAATGTTTTTCACTTAATTGATAGAATTATGATACATAAATACATCAAATTCCTATAAAAATGTTGTTTAAAATATGATTGAAAAGGTATGAATGATCTTTTTTGGTTACTTGGATGTTTATTGGGAAGGAAGTATTGATGATAGAAATTCTACAATTGGTATAAAATTTTTAGAGGTATTTTGTGTTTTTTTTGGATATGAAAGAAGATTAATTTGGTCACCTTGATCATTGTCAAAACTATATATGTTTTCCACCCATTCCTTGACAAAACTTATTTGAATGGAACTCATCTCAAATATTTACAATTTTAATTGAAGCCAACATTTGTTTTGGGTTTCGATAATAAAACTATTTTTAATCCTTAAATGGATCATATTCATCATTAATGACACATCTGTGTTTATATTAAATATCCTTTCATTAAGGAGCCGGAAGATAAGAATATTTTAAATTATAATGTTTCTCAACAAGGGAAAAGATTGAAAATTTGTTTATTGGAACAAAATAAAAAAGAAGCATTTCAAATAATGAGGTTGAATTTAGGTGATCAACCTTAATATTTACAAGGAAATTTTATTGTGTTTCCATCCCCTCTATCCCATTGTCATTGGATATTTCTATCTAATGGGTGACAAATTAATAACATAAATATTTTGTTTTGTGTTTAACTTTCTACTGTTGATGTCAATGGGTGAGTGTGTAATATTTTTATAGCATATATTAATATTTTATACCTTATTTGGTATTATCATATGAAAGGGAGAATATATTTAGTTATAGTTATTTATGGTTTTATGATTTGATTTTAACATTTGTGAGTTATTTTATTGGTCTGTTGCAAGTGGTTAAGTAATTTTTTAGTTTAAAAATTATCATGTAGTTCAAATTGAAGATGAATTACTATATTTTTAGGAATACATGTATAAATAACTACCTTATAGAGACAATGGATTTATCTACTCAATCCTCCTACATCATTCACTGAGTTTTCTCCCATATCTATTGAATTATTTTATGATAATTAAAATCTTGGATTTTTGAATCTCATGTGGATTAATGTTCCCCAGTAAAAAACCCATTTGTGGAGACTGCTGATCCCAATAAATTCTAATATGATCACTATGATTAGTGATCATAAATAATTAGTAAAGATTCCATGATTGAGTATACTGTATTATCTTATCAAAAATTTAATCCTATTATTAAATATATTAGATGATTCCAAGAAAGGTTTTCTTCATTGATATAAATAATGAATGGTTTATCGTTATTCACACATTTTATTAATTTATTGTGAACCTTGATTGTTGATAAGTTATTTTCATGTGTTTATGTATATTTTAAAAGAGGAGTGCCAATCCATGGAGACTAACCCTATATAAGAGGGATTGATGTTGGGAATTAGGTGAAAAATGGGAAAGGACACCCCCAAGGTAGGTTGTTTTGATGGAATTGATACATTTATGGTGTTCATATGAAAAAATAATCAAGTAAAAAATGATTTGGGTGGTCTTAGTAGTAATTTTCTGGTGTTCCAATGAAAAATGGACAAGGCTAAAATAGTTTTTATATTCTCTGTTATTGTTTTTCTAGTCTAATGATGTGATGTGAGTAATGGATGGTGAACAAACAAAGTTTTTTATAGTATAAGTTATATTGGAAGGGTATTAGATTAAAATAATAAGAAGAATAATCCTTACAGTCATCGTTAGAGGTATTTTAAAGAGAAAAGGAAAACTATTCACATCTTATACATATTTCAATCTAACTTTGGGGGTTTTGAATCAGTTGCATTCTATTTTTCTAATTTGGATCCTTGAATAATATAAAGGCTCAAAAAATCAGTTAGATATGTTTTTTTGGAGTCATAAACGATTTCAAATCATATATATGATATCTAAATTATAAAAATGAAGTGGGAGTAAAAGTATTGGTTTAAATAAGTTCTTAGACTGAATTAGAATTTGAAAATTCAAAATAGAACATAGGATTATATAATGTTTTTTTTGAAAATAAAGGTATGCTTGTAAAATTATATTGATGTAGAGGAATAGAAGAGGGAAGAAGATATAGATAAGTGGAGCATGAAGTGGTTTTGAAAATTTTCATAGTACTGAATAGATTATAAACGGGTTTCCATATGTTGATGTATAAGAGTAATAAAATAACCATATCAATAAATTAAATCTAGGTTTGGGGTTTTTTCTTATTTATTGCAATATATTTATCCTTATTGTAGTTTTCGATGAACTATCTCAATAGGCGGACTTATTGTTACATGATTTCATTGATAAATCTTCTCAGTTATACCTATATGTTGAAACTACTATCTGATATCATCTTAGTGAAATATGAATCATGAGAAGAACATTACATACCTTTTTGATAAGAGAAACTTGTAAATATTAATGTTCAATGATTTTTTTATTGAATAATGATCAAAATTAACTCTAACCAATGAAAGAGGTTATTTATTTAGGGGAACATAAAAAAATTAGATCATTTATTCATCCCCATTGATACTTTATTGATCTAGAAGGTTTTATTTCAACAAAAACATCATGGAAGGATATTTTACCCATGAAAGTTTGTAACTTTCCTATCTAGGTTATGTTTGGTTTATATTGTGCCACATTTGACTTTTTGATATTTTGGATATTTTGGATGGTTTTTTCATGTTCCTGGATACTTAATATGAAATGGTTGTAGTTCTTTTTAATCTAAAAATTTACTATGTTTATTATTTTTCATCATCATCATATAGTTGAAAAAATATAAACAAGGTATAAATAAATTATATAAATTTCATATGCAATATAAATGTGAATTTTCCTTATTTTTTTGTTACTCATCATGGTAAATCCATATCCCAGCTATGTATTATATATACATTGATGTTTATGTTAATATTTAGTGATCATCATATGTTATTGATGTGTTTTGGATACATTTTCTAATTCGATTCATGTATTGATGTCATGATAATTATAGAGACCTATCAATGGACTAGATCGGGTGCACCACATCAGTTACCTAGTCTAGTAAGGCCTAAAAAATACTGTCATGGGAAACCTAATCCCCCCACATCCAAAACCTAGGCCAACCCATACAATAATGACCAAAATTTCCATATTTATATTTTACATCTTATTAGGAAAATATTCTTTACATAACATGAGGATCTATTCACAAAATTCATAGGTTAAGAATATTTGAAAAAATGGATACGTAAAAAACTGATTCCTAAGTGAACTATATATTCCTTCACTATGTGATTCATAACTTTAACTCTTCATTATACATATCATAAATAATTCATTTCTTCATTACATGGGTAAAGGAAACATAATAAATAGAGTTATTTGATGGCCAGTAAGGCAAAAAGATAGATATATCAACATAATAAGTGCATAATGATATATGAACATAAAAATAACATTTCAGAAGAATACCAATCATACCCTATATCATAATATAATTTTTGGGAATAAATATTATTTTTTAATAAGATTTGAATCATAATGGAAGCATGGTACATGATACTTGGGAGCATAAAATTGTCATAAGACATAGATTTTAGGAATAAAATTAAGATTATAGATTATTACGTGAAGGATACCTACCAAGACATTCATAAAATGTTAGGCATGGGATAACCACACAAGTACCAACTTTTATTTATTTAATATTCTGTAATATACCATATTTTGGTCTTGGGATAACATGAATTTACTAGGTATTGTTCTTTGGTGTGTAAACTACTTGTTCAAGTCCTAGGATAACCTCTCATGTACCATTTTTATCATAAGTCATTAATCTTTACCCAATGAATTATAAGGATATATAATATGAGGCCTCCATTCAAAAAATTAAAATCATATAATTTTCTCCCATAAATCATTGATCAAATTATATCGTTTGAAATGGATATGTATTTTAAAAACATTTCATCCTTTAATAACCCATTGGAATAAAACATGATTCATAATCATTTTTCATAATAATCATAAATCATGAAGATAATTGAAAATAAAGGTATTATTAAACCATATCCCTAATAAATCATAATTATAATCTGCAATTTTTTCCCTAATGAATAGAAATAAATTTAAAATATAATAAAAACATTTTGGGGAATATATCCATTCCACGCTGAAATTAACTATTCAAAATATAAAAATTTATAAAAAAATATATTTTCTATTAAATGAATATTTTAACTTTGTAAAGGAAGCATCAAATCGTTGATTGATTATGATAATGGATGATTATATTGATTCCATAAACATTAAAATATTGTTACCTTCAATAGTTTCAATAATAAGTAAAAAGATACTCATTTTGAGAATGATAGGAAGATTCCATTTGAACCATTTTGAAAAAAAAACATGGGTAAAAATTAATTTGGATAATATTCAGATAACTTTAATAACATTATGGGAAACATTTTTAGAAAACATGGACAAGGGAGATAAAGGGTTTTAGACCAAAGAGATAAATAGTGCCCGTTTTTCATTAAAAACAATATGTTGGACTCCTCAGTACAAAAGGAGAGAAAAAAAATTAAAAAATGAAATTTATTGAAATTACCAAAGGAGAATAAATTATATAAGTTACTTGAGAGAGCGATCATATGATTTCATCATATTAAGAATAATCAAAAATAATCATGACAACTAATGAGATTGTATCATAAAACCATTACCAATATGGTAACTTTTGAATCATATTCCCCATGAAAAATATAAACATATATGGATATGTAAATACTATACTTTTCATTATAAAAAAAATAAAATATTTTCATGTATGTATATACATCACAAAAAAAACATGTTAATAATATTCCATGTGGTCCAAAAATATAGAAGTGAGAATAAAATCTATTACCTCAAGTCCTAACTTTCTTTATACACATTAAAAAATGATTAAAAAATATCCGATAATTATATATCTACATAAAAAAATACCAATATATATAATTCTATATATGTTTTACTTTTCACCTTTTACCACCCATTTATTTATGATTATATATTCAAATCAACCTTCTGGGTGTTAACTTCTTTATTTTTCATGTATATTATGTTTTAGTAGTTTTGTTATTCATACTTTGATTATAATATTGTCATATATAGAATTTTAATGATGGAAAAATATATAATTCATTCATCATATACATATTTATAGTCATCCTCATGTGTAGAGAAATAAAATGTAATTACTCTTTTCCTCTAGATGGTAGGTCATATATATGCATGAACGATGATTCCATTTTTTATAGATATAATGAAAGACATGTAAATAATATTTTTCCCTTAATTAATCATTTTTATATCATATATATCATATATATTCATTAATTTTTCCAATATTACCATCCATGTCATCATAAAATGAAAACCATATCACATTGTATTGTGGACGTGGTAGTCCAAACATATATTACATCAATGTTATTATTTTCAATGTATTGGAAGGTAATAAGTTTGATGTAACATTATAATTCCATATATATAATTATTTCATAAACTTAATTTATATTTATATATTAAATCTCTCATTATATCTATCTGAAAGAGTATTTGATGGAAAAGTAATTGCATCTGTGTGGGGGTGGTGGTCTGGTGTGTACATGACCATCAATATGGTTTCCCATTTTAACAAACAGGGGATGTATACATGTAATTCCATTATCAAAATTATATATGAATATATTCAATTTCCTAATGTTATTATTTTATAATTCATAGATTATTTTTGAAGGGGGTAGTGGATGAAATAAAATGAAAACACCTGGTTAATAACTATACCTCCTCTTCAGATAACCAATTTTGGTTAATACATTATTCCATTCTATGATGGTATTATAATAGGAAATCACTCATGGTTATAGATATAGTTTTCAAGAAGGTATTTGGTAATGAAATTTATGAGATAAAAGGAGCATTAGGTTTCCATTGGAGAGTAGTGGAGATGTCCTTTTATAAGTGCGGAGGGAAACTACATGGGAATTTCCTAAAACAATAAAAAAAGATAAATTCAATCCCAAGATATATTATTCAAAATATAAATATATTTTAATGGGGGATAATAAAACATTTCAATAATTCCATTAAATTTTATTTAAAAATATTAAATTGGAATACATTGCCTTATCATTTGGTTTCACCCCCTAGAAAACTTGTTTTATCCTAAACAATGGTAATAAATTTTTCATGTTTTTACAATTTAGTATGCCAAAAAATTATGTTAAAACTATTTAAAAATATTTATTATTATGATTGCAAATATTGAAAATATTTTTCTAAATTCAGTTAAAAAATGGTCATAGAATTTCATTTAAATTTAAACCCACATACACTACAAACTTTTTGTTTCTATGTAAAATGTTTTTATAATTATATAACATTTTTATATCAAAATTAAACACAAAATATTTTCATTTTTACTGAATTTCATTAATATAAAGATATCGGAAATGATGATAATTTCAAAACAATTTTAAAATAAAAATGTAGTTGGTGATTTTTTTAAAAAGGAAATTATTTAATAAAAATTAACATTCTTCTATATTCATTGAATAATTAATCTCTTTTTAAAATTCTCTAAAATTAAATCTGAATTAATTTTAGCATAAATATTTAAATAATGCATTTCATTTTTCAAAAATTATTTTCTAATATTGGGAAAACATTAGTTTTTTAAAAAGTGCACAATGGTAGATGAAAATGGTTTTCAGAAAAAAAAATGTATTTAAGTATAAAACAAGATTTCTTCAAATCTCGTGAAACAAAAAATATTAGATTAATGATAAAAAATTTGATTTTATATAATATATAAAGTTCATTAAATTTATTCACCAATAGTGACTAGTTTTTTTTACTATGATAAAATCATATTGCATACAAAAACATCAATTTTTCTAAAAAACATTTATTTTTCATTATAGTGATTTTTATTCTCATTTCAAATATATTAGTACCAAATGAATTTTTATTATAAACTTATAAATATTTACATTTTTATAATTTAGTTTTTAATATTAACACATTCCAATTTAATGAGTGTGTTATAACACTCACTTTAAATAATAATATTTTTATAGAATATCTCGGTTTCATTGAACTCTTTGTTTTCTATAACAAATGTTATCCAAAAAATATTATTCAAAGAAAATATTTCATAAAAGTATAGGTTGAGATATTCTAAAAACGTGAAATTAATTTTTCTTCAAAATTATATAAATAAAATAAAATCAAATTTGGATACTATTTCCTCATAAAATCCTCATCTCTACGAGTAGCTTCCTCAAATAGGGGGTTTATCCCCAAACCATTTACTAAGTGGGTGGTCTTACATCAAAGATATTTATCTCTATAATCCAAAGTATACAATTGTTTTTCATAATAATAAATATCATTCTCATGTGGTATAACCTTAGAGTTCATTACATTTTAAGGATCAGGTATGTACATCCTCAATTGAGATACATTAAGCACACGATTAACTTGAGAGGGGTTTGGTGGGAGTGCCATGAGATAAGATACTCTACCTACTCGATCCAGTATCTTGAAAGGGACAATATAAAAATGTATCATATTTAACATCTTTTCAAATATCATAATATTATTCCTTTGATAAATTCATATAAAAATAATGTCATCCTCATTATATTCCACATCTGGTTAATGATTATCATCATAACGTTTCTACCAACTCGAAGTTGTCTTGATGCGATGATGAATGGATTTAACATTATCTACCACTTCCTTATACATCTCATGACACAATAAAATTAATTATCTATATTCATCACATAACATTGGATTTTTAAACATATTTCTATATTATTATTTCCAATTATCCATCGGAATACTCGATAAAAATTTGTTATTGTAGGAACAATCAACTTGAATAAGGTGCTGATCAAAACCACATTTAAAAGTAAAATAACATGAAGTTATCCTATAAACTAGCATTTGAATGGTTCTATAATACTGAAAAGCTTTATGAGGGAGATATTTACTACTAAAACTCAACATTTTAATATGGGCTTTCTGAATAAATCTTCATAACTTAAAGGTAAACCACAGATCCCGATCAGTTACAATAGAATGTAATACTCCATGCAACCTGACCACTTATATAATTTATATTCTATCATGATAATCTAGAGATAATTATTCACTAATGGATATGAGGTTTGATAAATTCATATAGGGTATAACTAGAACCCAAATATAATTATAGGGTTTAGACATTTTGGGGAGTCTAACGATAGTATCCATGTTGATGTTTACCAATTTACATTCTGGAATGGGTGTTGTTTTTTAACATACCTTATAATTTTATCCCTTATCCTTAACATTATTACATACCAATAACTGAGATAAAATCTAATTAATATCTATCTCTATATTATACCACCAAAAATGTTCATTAAAATATATATATGTCATTGTACTATCCTGATAAATTGAGAATGAAGAACTATGAGACTCTTCCAATGGATCCCTCATTAAATTTTTTTGGATGGAACAAATACAACGTTCATGACCCATATCATTAGATCACAATAAAGGTAAACCATATAAATATTTCTCAACTTATTATGTCATCTTATTTCATCTCTTTTCACCACTTTAATTATTTCATAGAAATACCATTGAATAATTATTTTTGAATGAAAATATTTCTCCCATTCCATCAATATTTTTAGTTCCATACATTGAAAATCCAAATATACTTTATCATTATTTATCCTTATCACATATAATCTAAAATGATACTTTTGACTATAATAATCATCCACGTTGTTCTCATTCCCTTAGAGGAAATATATTGAGTAGTCATAATCATTAATCAGATCCAACTATAATTTATACCACATATTTAACTCCTTCTGTGTTAATATGTAATTTATTATTTTATGATTAATATATATATATATATATATATATCAAATTTAGTTATAATAATAACTCATCCACATCATTAATAAAAAAATTTCCACATCGGACTCCGAATCATGAGTTAAATAGTTTTTTTCTTGAAGCTTCGATTTTCATGGGGAAATATTTATATACATAGGACTCTACTTTAGAACGCATAAAATTCAATTATTTTTTGATTAATTATATATTAAAAGCCTTCCTCCACTTCTGGGTAATGTATAAATAAGTTAACTGAATAACCATATTGTCATTTTCATTAAATTTTCTTTAAAATAATTTTTATAAAGGAATATGTCTTCCTTCCATGTTAACATGTGTAGTCCATTAGATAGTTTTTAGAAATTATCAATAATGTTTCAATAATATAAAAAAAGCCAGGAAAGCTATGGGACTCATCCATTGTGGTTAGTTAGGGATAACATTCTATAAATTTTGTCTTTGAATGATTGAAATATATACCCTATAATTATTTTTTTGACATAAAAACTAATATTTTGCATCCCAAATTCATAGTTGGAAAATTTTTAATACAAATTCTATTTCCCTTGGTATTCACTGAAATTATAAACAATTCCTTATGATACTCTATTTTTTAATAAATAAGAATATATCCTATAAATACTATAACATACTTTTCAAGGTAATCTCCCAAGCTTTATTCATCAAATTCATGATGACAATATGACAATTATTAAGAAAAAATTAAATCACTATATATTCATAGTGTCCATATCTTTTAAAAAATTAAATCTTATGTATATACTCCTTCCTAGCCCCTAATTGATGATTTCTGAATACTATTTAAATCTTGGAAAAGTATTTGCCTCATTGTACTTGATCAATCGAGTCATCGATTTTGTCAAGGGGACAACAGTTCATGATTTGGATCTTTTTCTATTCCATATCATCAATGTAGAGTCCCATAGATCCATATTACTTCTAAAAAAACAAAAAATTCACCCTTTTCTGACACAGTTCGCTGAATAAATCCTTATTCATGAATCTCCTCAAGTTTCTTCTCCAATTCCAAGAACACAACCACGGACATGCCATATGTTATCTTTGAAGTAGGAATACCACTTTTAATATGGTCTATTTAAAACACAACATCACTATTTATTAGAATACTAGGATTTTAGAAAAAAATTAACAACCTCACACCCAATAGGTATATCATTGATGTTTAGATTCTCACAAACCATCATTGATAAAACCACTTCTAAATAGGAAACAATAACCATAAAATATATGTTATTTACCTCAAATTTACCTTTTTAAATTGACACTAATTAATGAATATATATTGTATTAAAATATAGAATAGGATTTTCCTACATTGGAAATTGATATGAGAGTTATTTGTAGAAATACAATCCATTC
Organism: Viscum album; assembly: GCA_963277665.1. Classification (NCBI taxonomy): domain Eukaryota; kingdom Viridiplantae; phylum Streptophyta; class Magnoliopsida; order Santalales; family Viscaceae; genus Viscum; species Viscum album. The sequence continues at coordinate 907,951,646 of OY728123.1, read as the reverse complement.
TCAAGATGACATGAAATTCAACCATATAGAGAATGATAAGACTTTCAGGAAGAATGTTACCAAAAAACATCAACTAATGGATAATCGTAAACATGATATAAGATCAACATACCATTATTTATTTTCATTACTATATAAATATATAATAGTTTGGGTGTCCTTTGGACTCACATAGAAAATTATTTAGATATAAAATAGTTTAAAGATTCATAGTAAAATAAGACAATATCAGTTCTAGAGTGGATGGTATGTGTACATTTAACAAAATCATTATCATAACACTCATAAAAAATAGTGATCTCATTATATTTTTATCATTACCATTGGGATTAAGATATTTAAAACACTAATCATCATCATATACCTTTGGATTTGAGCATTCGTTGGAATAATTCCCACACTCCCAACGTTTTAGACACTAATTAGTGGGTGGTAAATTATGTGGATCTTTCTCTAAATTTTAATCATTAGTTATATATTTCCAATTACACAGACTTAAATAATACCAATTAAATTATTTTCAACAATTAAAAAATTTACTAGCCCCCTTAGGGAGATTTCCACCATGATTCCTTCCACACTTCAAGCACAAATGGAAGATCATATTCTTCCCTCCACAATTGTTAGTATTTTCCTTTCAATTTAATCATTATTTTCTTAACAAAAACATTAGATTTATCAGTATCAATAATATAAATTTCTATATTTATAGTAAATAGAACAATTTATTCAAATATATTTATCTTCCTTATGTATAAAACCCATCTGATACTTGATTTGAAGACACTGAATAATCGATCAACTATACTTTCTAGTTGGATGATACTATGAGAAGAATACCTCACAAGTTTTTTAAAATATCCCTCATAGAGGCCAAATGATTCTCCGTACAACATATTTATATTAAAGAATTTTTTTTCATTTTTATTTGATGAATATGAGGAAATAAATTAAGGAAAATTACACACTTAAACTCATTTCAATCGTTGAAAACAATTTCCATTGGGTTCCTTGAATTCTTGATAAGTGTCCACCATCTATTCTCTTCTCCCAAAACATGATAGACCAATAAAATTAATTTTTCATGCTCCCAACATTGTAGAATGTAAAAGAATATTTAAAGGGTACTAATATTTTTCTCAAGAAATAAGTGGATTAGTGGACCCACAAAAAGAAGGAGAATATTACCTCATTAAGTCTCAGTAGAACATTGGTACCTCTATTTCAAATTTGGATGTTCATAATTATTCATATTATATGATTTTTGTGTGATAATATAAATTATATTTTTCTTTATAGGTCCTATAACAATTATTTTATTAGGAGGACAATAATTTAATTGTATTTCACATTCATCATTTACATGAATTTTTTGGGTTACAACTATTTTCTAAATCCAAAATTAATTTTTTGGTTGATAATAACCACACTAGGAAACCACATAATAATGAAAAATAATTTAATTTATATATAATTAATATCACCTTATTTTAAATAAGTGAATCCTTTAAATTATACTATTCCATTAATGACATTCATCTATTAAAATCCATCATAATGGTCCATGGAGATTTTTTGAACATTCAAAACATATCCCCTAGGGAGTTTCAATGCAAATGTGCATCCAGGCCTATTGTTGTACAAAAGGTGATGATTGTTTCAGAGCACAATAAAAAAATTTATGGTATTACACCTGGGTACAACAATTCTAGAGCCATATCTACCTGTATAATCCAGATCATGATGTAATTTCATTGAAACCATTTTATGTATCCTTCCATGAAATTTTCGAACATTTGTTTTATAAATGGACTAATTTATAGGGATATTAATAATGTCTTATCATCACATATTCCATAGTTTAACTAATAATTCTATGATTCATACTATAATAACCAAAACTTTTCATACATTTATATTATATCTTATTAGATGAATATTTATTAAATTATATAATGATCCATTATTGAATCATATTGGTCTTGTATCTTTTAAAACACGGACACAAAAACCACCAGTTCATTAGTTGACTAAATAATATACCTCTAATTACTTAGAAACTATATTAATTTTTATAAATATAATACGTAATAAATTTATTCATAACCAAGGTAAAGGAAACAGATGAATGGTTGATCTTGGATTCTCAGTATGTGTAAAAAAGGGAGATATCAACATAACAATAGCATTAGTCTATGGGAACATGATAATAACATTTTAAAACCATAACCATCATATCATAGATCATAATATTAAGTCATGAAAATAATGATGAAAGTTTATAGTATTTGAATCATAAATAAATCATGTTATACGATACAAGACAACATAAAAATGGAATAAGACTTAGATGAGTGGAATACACATAATCAAAGAAAATATTTTGTGATTAATACACACAATTAATTTCATAACATGTTATACAAAGGATAAACTCCCATGTACCTACATTTTTCTTTTTAAAACCCCTAATATACCATCATTTGTGATTGGGATAACCACCCATGAACCCACTTTTTTTTGATGGGATAACCTCCCATGTCCCCTCTGTTTTTTCAGGATTGGGATAACCTCTCATATACCATTTAAGATCATAGAACATTAATATTTAAAAAATTTATTATATTGTTATATAATAATAGAACCACCCATAGATAAATGAAAATCATACTTATGTGTGCTACAAAAACATTCAGTATATCCTAATCCATGAAAAAGAAATTGGTTTCATAATGATTTCATCATATCATAAATTGTGATAAATAAATAGGGTCCAAAATCAATTATTCATAATAATAATAAATAAAAAGAAAGGATATTTTTGTTATCATTATAACATATCCCTCGTAATTCATAACCAACACCATAGTTTTATATCATTAATTAATATAAATATTCTAAAAATATCATTAAAACATTCTTATAAAAATATCATTTTAAAATTAAAATAACTTATTCAAAATATATAATTTTCCCAAATATTAAGTAAAAAAATTGTTTGAAAAATATCATGTATCATTTTAGTAAAATCATCACATTATTGAGTTTTTATAACGAGTAAAACTCCTTCAAGGTAAATCATGTTAAAAATAATATTATTATAATATTTTCAATAAAAAATAATGAGAAACTGATTTAAAAAAATCATAAAAAATCATTTTTCACAAAAGAATTTAAAAAGATATATGAATGAATCAAACAATCATTGGATAATATTTACAACTACCATGTAAACAGTTTTAGAAAATATACACATGTAAGATAAAGGGATTTCGACAGAATAGATAAATAATGCATGCTTTTCCTTAAAAACATTCTTTTGAACTCTTTTGTACATAGAGAAGAAAATGAATGGAAATATATAATTTTATGAAATAACCCGAGAGTAAAATATTTCTTATGTTTTTTGAGAGATATATAATAATACTTTATAATATGAGGTATAATCATTAGTAATCCCAATAAATAATTACATTTTATTGAAAACCCCATACCAATTTACCAACATTTGAATCACAAGACTAAGGAATGAAAGAACTTTATATGTATATGTATATCAAATATTTTTATTCATAAAAATAAAAAATTAAATTCATGAGTATTATATAAATCACAAAAATGATATAAGTTATGAATAAGGTTTTTTATCATGGTAATAAAATTGTGAGAAAATTCTTTACCTCAAGTATCGACATTCTTCAAACACGTTCCAACCGCATGTATAATAAATATAAAATTAATATAAATATATTATATAAATATGATAATATATATTATATCATATGATATTTACATACGATCTTTTACCACCCATTTTATATCAATTATTTATAAAATTCAGTTTTCTTGGAGATAGTTCATCGTTTTTCATGTATGGTTTGTTTTGGAAGTTTTTGTCCATCTAAATTTATTATAGTTCCATAATATCTAGAATTATAATCATGATATATATATATAATATTAATTCAATATATACAAATTTATAGGAATCCAAAAATTTAGATATGGATAAATTAATTTCACTATTCCTGGAGATTGTAGGCTCTGCATATATTTGAAAGTTGTTTCCATTTTTCAATAGATGAAACAAATTATGGTACATAATAAATGATCTCTACATTATAATTTTTATATAATAGTTCTCATATATATATATATATATGTATAATATAATCTTTTTACCATCCTTTTCAATATAAAATGAATATAGAATCACATCGCTTGGTGAAGGTCGTAGTCTACCTTTACAAACGAGCGATATTATCAACTTTTAATGGATTGGAATTTCAGAATTTATATGTAAAATTATAATAATTATTATTTTTAATTATTCCATAAATATTTTATATAAATATCAAATACATCATTATATCCATCTACTAGATGTTTTTAATGAAAATGAATTACATTAGTTCGTGAGAAGGCAATCCCTTGTACACATGATTAGCAGTTTCATTTCCCATTTGATAGAAGAGGGGATTGATATAGGTTGTTAACATAGAAAAATAAATTATCAATATATAAGGTACTTTTGTAATTATTTTATCATATATGGTGAAAATGTGATAATGGTAGATGAGAAAATAAAATGAAAATGCATGGTTTTGAACTATACACCTCCTTCAGAGAACCTCTCATGGTTTAAACCTAAGGTCATACTATTATGGTATTATGATCATACAATAGACACTATGTTATTGGGAGAGATGTGAGGGAGTTTTTTTTAAATTTATTTTATGAACCAAATCATATTGAGGCGTTAAGAAGATAGAATATGAGATGTCCTTTAATAAGTGGGGGTGGGTAACTATATAGAAATTTTCTAAATGAGTTAAAAATGATAAATTCATTACCAATAAAAATGCATATAAATTTTTATAAATAAAAAGTTGTTATAATATATGGTCTATATTTATCCAAAAAATATTCAATAAAAATTTATAATATGAAAATTAATGCTTACTTTACATTTAACCCCCACCCCACCGATAAACCAATTTTATCCTCAACCACAATAATTATTTATTACTATTTTTATTATTAATTAATTAATTAAATGATATTTAAATTAGCATATATTAGTAATTATTACAATTCCAAATATTCAAAACATTTTACAGAATTATTTTCATAGAAGTGTAATATTTTAATTTAAAAATAAACCTATAGTCGTGTTGAAATAATGGTTTCCCAATGAATCTTTTTTTAAGTAAAAATCCTTTTCAAATAAAAATTGGTCATAAAATGCATTATAATGAAAAAAATTGTATTAATAAAAACTTAATTTAAATAATTTTACTATTAATGCTTATTTAAAAATTAAATTATACATCCTAATTTATTTAAAAGTAAATTTATTTTGGTAAGAAATTGAAATTTTTCACTATTCGTCAATAAATTATCATTTTCCGAAAATTATCAAAATTTAACCTTAAGGTAATTACGTTATATTGATTTAAAAAATGAAGTTATTATTTTAATATATATGTTTAAAAATTAGTAATTTTTTTAAATATATTTGCTTAACATGAAGGGAAAACTTTCTTGAAAAAATATTGTTTTTAAACATAAAAATAAATTTATTATTATTTAATTCCTAGAAAAACATTATATGAATAATAAAAGGATTTATTGAATATAATATACAAATCCCATTAAAATCATTCACTAATAGTGACAACTTTATTTCATTGTGGTGAAAACACAATGCATTAAAAACAATATTTTTCAAAAAAAACAATTTGTTTTCATTCAAATGTTTTTGTTTTTGTTTTTTATCAGTTGAAAAAAGAATTTATTTTGAATGTTTTTGAACTATATAATTTTTATAATTTATTCATTTTTATTCATACCAACATATTTGATAGTTATTTTCTATCTTTTTCATTTTTGGGTAAACAATCCATCAAAGAATCGTTTTAGGGTTTTTGGGGTGTTTGTATTTGTTGAGAAAGCCAGAAAATAGTGAAACCCTATTGTTGGTATTGAGAATTTAGATTTTTCCAAAGTAGTTCTATCGGGACCGAAAATAATGAAACATAAGATCATGTAGTGAATTTTTTTTGGAGGTGTAAATTTTGTCAGAGGCTCTTCCTTTACAAACTTGAGGTGGTGGTTTGGGGGTCTACAAAGGGTTTTTGTATATTAAAGATATCGACCACTGCAAAGGATGAAGGCTCTATGCAGACCACATAACACAATAATATGTGAAGGATATTCTATACCATATTTTTTAAAATATTATTAGAGGATTTTATGGATCTATTTGACAATATAATGACCACTAATCAGATTATTTGTTAGAGATAAAATTTTATTAGAAAATATAATCACTCTAGGAAGTATTCAGAAAACTCCAAAGTGGATCATGAGGGATAATTCCACGAAAGAGGTAGTTAGAATGGAATTTTTTTTAAAAGGGGGTTTTGTGGGGATCTGTATGTCATAGTAGGAAAGGGTCTGTGGATGTAAGGGCATTCCATGAAAGAAAAGGTGGTCTGTGGAAGAGGAGACAGTATGTGGAAGAAGATGCGGTCCGTGGAAGCAGTGGTGGTCCACGGAATAAGAGGTCATCCAAGGAAGCTCCATTAAATGATAATGATCTCCATTATTAAGGATGTGAGTATCATATATAGGCCATAAACATGAAATTATATATAATAAAAATCACCACATTCTCCGTCTCCTGACACCTGAGGTCAGAAAAGCACTGTGTATGTCTATTTTATTCTTGTACCCACAACCTAGTAACCATACATCAAATAATCATTAAATAAACATTAGATTTATACAATAATGGATTTTCTATGTATTTATCATTATATTTCAACTCATCCATGGGATAGATGTGTCCCCTAAATATATTATAGTGTAGTGTTATTATCACTAGAGAGGGAAAAGATCTAAAAAATACTGAGCGTATATGACAAATCCTATAAACTATTCTCATTTTGTTGATAAAAAAGTGTCAAGATCAATGAAATTGATATGATTGTATATGTTTAATACATTCATCTTAAGAGTTAAAGAACACACCTTATCTAATCGATTAAAAAACATTGTTTAACATAGATGATCCTTATAACAACCATTCATAGTCTCAATATAAACTACACCCAACCCATGTTTGAGTAAAAATGTGTTACATTAATAAAATTCATTTGATTCCACCCTTAAACCCACCATGGAACATCCCCATATCGGTGGCTAGGAAATGTTTTACCATTTCCCACACCCATGATTAAATCCAATCCCTAGTGGGTTTATAAGACATTGTTAACAACTCCATATCAACCCCTGACTATAGTACTTGGAGATTTTTTTTCAATAAACACAACTGAAAAAATTTCTTTAATGCCTCAACAGGATTATATTAGGGAATTATTACCACCATTTCTGAGAAGATTGATCTTCATGATTCTGGGTCATGGTCACCAGTATTCAACACCCCAAAACATTCCTACCACCACATGGATTTCACCTTCTATTTGTGGATCGCTTAGTGGGGGTGATTATATATTCCTTGATGGTCACTATTCATATACATGAATTATCGGAAAACCCAATGAGTAAGATGAAGCACTACAATGTTCGCAAGTGAAAATGGTTCAATGGGAGAAATGGATAGGGGGAAAACCTACATATGACTCTCAAAGGGATTTGAGGAAGTGTAAAATCACTCCGTTATTACATGGAGGATAAAGAGATGATTCCTACCAATAATTAATCATAGATTAATTTCAGCATTGTTGATATGTTATATGATACATATTGAGATGTAGATGACAAGATAAGAAAATAATAAAAAATACCCTGAGAAGTAGGTTTCACTGATGGGCAGACTGATGCCTCACTTACGTTGAATCAAAGGAGGGAAAATAATTTTTCCCCCATTAAATATTGAATTTGTACGCCTAGATTAAATTTCACTTTGGGAAATGGGAAAACCATTTATATGTGACACTAGACAATGATAAATATGTATTTGTAATCCAAAAAAGTTAGATTATATCAATATGAGGTTTAGATATTAAATATCATAAGTCTCAATGAGTAATTTATAATGCTATATATTACCATCATGTTTCACCTGCAATAATAACTGATCAACACTCCTCTGAACCATAAATAGTGTTATGATTTCTAATAGAGTATAATATTAATATCAGGTCCATGAATGATCCATATAGAAATACTACTTGAATTTGAGAACTCACGAACACAAAAATATCAATCCATTTTTGTAATAACCACCCCAAACTTGAAAATTCACTCAAAAACAACATGAACATCCAACCAGTGACCAATGAAAACAACGAAACTATATCTATCCTTGGAGGTTTCGGTACTTAAGAGATTTTTCATAAAGTGGTATCCTTAGAGCTCCTTAACACCATCTAGACTCTTTACACTCAGATGCAAGCCATAAAAGAGGGTAATTACCTTAACAACATTGAAATGATTCTATGTAAAGAAGGGATGGATGACACTATTACCTCAACTAAATTGGGGAACCCCATATTCATGGCCATTGATGACATGGGATATTGGAATCACTATCTATCACACTTATTATCCTGATATTTCCCTCTGATGGGCTAATGAGATCATCAACAGGAAGAAAAACTATGATGCTTTGCACAGACTATGGTGAGTCCATATTTCTTCTAGTATATAAGACTCCCAACAGGGCCTACCACATGATATTAATTCCTTGTTCATAAATTTATAAATCATTTCAACTTCATGATAAGGAATAATTTGATTATAAACCACTTAAACTATAATCAATTTAAAAATAATACATTCTTAGATATAATCAGAAGGTGGAATGATATTTCATATTCCCTCACCATCCCATATATGTAAGAGTTATAGTAGAAAAAAATATAGAATCTCCCTCATGAGATACACAAACCATGGATCCAGATTAAATATATAGTAGGATTATGAGAGTTTTCAGAAATGACACTGTGATTAGAGGATTCTATTTGGGAAAATGGGGAATAATCATGACCAACATTCATAACATAAGGTAAATGTGACACCTGAGTTTTTCTATTCCTTTTTTAGAATAAATTAATTTCCATTGATGTTATGATTTTATTGATACAATAATTCATACATTCATTATATAATACACCAAGATAAACTTTTTCTATACAAAACATTGACTTGGCATATGTTACAGGCGACATCGAGTATCTACAAAACATTGTTTTTTGTTATAATTATTTAAAAAATATAGTTATACATTAATAGTTAAAAATAGTAATATAACTTTTAATAACTAGATTTTTAAAATAATATTTATAATTATTTCATGTAAATAATTCATATTGATAATAAAACATGTAATATTATTAAACTCTTTCTAATTTTGAAAATACTATTTTTCCAAAGGAACTTATTTCTATGTAATTATGTGAGGAATAATAAAACTAATTATAGAAACTTTTATAGGTTTAATTTTACAAAACAAAAATTAATTTTGAATTTATAATTTTAAAATTATCCTTGGGTGAATTTTACCGATTGTTCTGAAAATCATCATTTTTTGGATGAATAGTGGAAAATACTGAATTTAATTCCAAGCTTCATTTTCATCTAATTAATTTATATAGTTATTTTATTTTATATTTTTTTAAAGTATAATTAGATTATTTTTACATTAATTAATCAAATAAAGTTCATATAAACCAATTTCACATTGAAATTTGATATCAAAACATTCCAAACTTTTAATCATTTTTTCTCAAAAACCCATTATCACGATAGGTCTATGTGATTAATTTTAAATTAATTGCAACCACTTCTGTGATTATAATTTGGGAAAATATATTCAATAAATTTTATAATAATAATATATAATTTTTAATAATTTGATCTTTGTATTTGACAAAAAATATCAGGGGAAGTGATTAATGCTAATTATAATTATGAAGAGAAAACTTAGTTTAAGAAGAGACTAAAACTTCAATACAAGGGCCAAAATGAAATATAAACATGTTAAAAATAAATTTCATGTTAATATATTGACAATATTCCCCGTCTTATCTAAATTTGACACTTATTAGATCCACTTGTTATTGGAAAAATGTGATTTGAAGTACCTTATAAAATATTAATAAGAATTTCACTCATCCACTATAAAAAGGTACCCATAGCTCCCACATCCCCACTTAACACCCCAATACATTTCCTTATTTTCATTTTTGAATAAATATTTATTTTTTGTTTTCATTCTTTATACACAAAGTTAAATTTATTCTATACAAAACACTAAATTAGCTTGTGTTACAAGCATGAATGAGTTATGCTACCTTTTAATAACGCACCTATTTTAAAACTGAATTTTGACACATTGATAAAATTTATTTTAAAAAATAAGTATAATTTTTAAATTTAAATCGTAATAATTAACTTATGTTTAATTTTTATGAATTTTATGGGAAGATTTATTTTTTTGATGAATAGAAAAATTACTATAATATAATTATAAATATCCATCTCCATTAAAAAATGGTTAGTGTTAAATTATATTTTAAATTGGGTTTATAGTAAAATTATATAAATTATAAATATATTTATAAAATATTTTCATTTGAATACATTTCACTTTGAAAGTGAATATAAAAACATAACAAACGTTTGAATGTTTTTCAACTTTAAAAACACGTTATTTCGCCCTGTCTATGGGATTACCATTATTCTCAAATTTCCCACATATATTATTTGAATGCTGAAATTACTAAAAACCAGGTTGATATAAATATTATATATTTTTTAATAAGTTAAACTTAATTTAAAAAAAATATTAGTGGAAGTGGTTAAAATTAATTATGGTGATTAAGTTTAAATTAAGCTTAATAAGGGACTAAACCTTAATATGAAGGACCAAAATGACTTGGAAACTTTTTCAAAATCCCTAAATGATAATAATTAGACCATATCACTTCTTTTATTTAATTTTATGTGGGTATTTGGATACTATTAAATGGGATTTCCCTATTTAAAATGTTATGTAAGGAAAAAGTCTAAAAGGGAACTCTCCTTACCTTTAATATTTATGAAACATTGAGATATATAAAAAACATCATAATATCAGTCATAAATAATTTTTTTGGGAAACATAAATGGGTTAATTTTCTTATTATAATCTATCATTCATTTTTAGATATGATTTAGTTACTTAAAATTCTTATCAAATACCAATGTAATGATTACTTAGTAATAATTAACTAAAATAAATGATACTATAAAGTAGAGAATTGAAGTGAGTTCATTGAATTACTGCCTTTATTTACTTCTTTAGATGAATATTTCATTTTAAACATATTTAAACCTAATATATTTTAATTTAAAAATTATATTGATATTTTAAAATTGAAAATAAATAAATAATATCAGAATTGACATTATTATTATTTTACAATAAACAATATGTTATTAAATAATAAGAAATAAATAAAAATTAAATTTTCTTACTAGTGATTTTTATGTGTTAATATATATTATATATGATCTACTAATGGGTAAATTTATCTTTTATAATGAACATAATGACCCATACATTGTAAAGTCATTTTCAACATGGTCCGAGATTAAGAAGTATTTTAGTGTGTCACATGATCTTGTTTAAAATTTAGATTCCCAAAGAATGGGATTTTATTTTTATAAATTAGATAAAAAATTAATAATTACATGACTCTATATTATCCAATTAAAATAACTTTATTTTTTTCTTAATGTATTAATTACTTTGGTTAGCAAACTTCACGATTTAATAGAAACCAAAATAATAAAATTGGGGAAACATAAATGTTCAGGAAAGAAATTATCAAAATTCCTATATTTTTGTGTGGATGTGGTTTGTCTCGACAATGAATATCCTTTAATACATTATATTTTCATTTTGTAATAACATTAGGTATGTTATTCCTTTAGTAAATGAATACCTTTTGGTATTTACAAGATTGCCACTCCCCATCCACTATAAAAGTCTCCTCTCATACCATTTAATTATACCTCTCAAAACACAAAGGATCGGCCAATAACTACCCAAAATCCCTCCCCTCCACCTATAAACCTCCATTTGGGCATAAAACAATATTAATAACCCATTTTGGGCAAACCAAAATGAGTTACCTAATTAAGAGTTAACATCTTCTCTCAAGATTTTATGTTTCATTTTAATTCTCCACTCCCTGTAATATTTTTATTCTATTTATACAAAAAAACACCAGTATCCTCAGTATAGTATGATTTTTTATGAAAAAATTTAGAATTACACTTTCACACACCACCGTCTAATAGGTAAAGAACATTCTATTTCTGTGTGGGGTGAACTACTTCCTCACGAAATGATGATTGTTCATTTTTTCCTTACCAACTATCATGGGAGACATTATGATGAAAAATATTTTTATATATTATATATATGTTATTTATAACATATTTATTATTATTTAATTTCTATTTAGAAATTTTTTTATTATTTTTATGTTGTGTAAATATGATAATTTGGTTTGAGGATGTTTGGACTACTGGCCCATCAAAGCGATATGACTTGTTCCTTCCATACATGGAATGTATAAAGTATATTTTTAATAATACTATGTAAAATACATAACATAGATTTGATAATTTAATTATAGTAGACAATTTTATAATTTAATTTTCAATATTTTGATAAAACAATGTAATGAAAGTAGTGTTCATGCGTACGAACGACCTACCATCTCCATGAATGGTGAACTTCATTTATAGTCTCCAAATATTATTTACAATTATAGATACATATATATTGGATAAATGTTATATTAAAATAATGGTTTTCAATATAGATAAGTTTAAACCATTTTTATATTGATAATATCAATAAAGAACATGTTAAAAGAAACTGGACGAACACGGAAATTATCCCCTGAAATAGTCAAAATAATTGAAGAGTGTAGACAAACAGGTAATAAGAAATTGTAATAAGTCAATATATGATATGATAAACATGATTATGGTTCTGGTATAATTTTATAACATATTTTAAACCACTATAAAGTAGTATAGATACCACACAAAAAATTGGAGGATATGGTAAGCGATTCTTGTCTTACTTTTCTTTTCATAAGACATGAGCCATATACACCACTTAATTCATTTTTTCAGTGTATCTACTTCCTATTTTAGGAATTATATCATGAATCATTTTCCTTGATTCTATAGAAAAATTCTGTCACGGGGATTATTAATTAAATGTTTCAAGTGCTGTGGGACACATTGGGATGTTTAATGATTAATTTCCTAAAACATATTCTTAATGGTTATATTTTTAATCTCATAAACGTTTATGATTGTTAACCTTCACTTGAAAAAAAATTATTTTATAACATTTCATTGTAAATCTACATGGATATCCACATTCTCATACAATTGATATTATTTTTGCCTAAACCATATACCAATTTAAAAATAGTATCTACATTGACAGTTATATGATTATTTGGGGAATTATAGATAAATATGTAATTCTCATTAGATTTGATTATTTGATAATAAGTATTAGTTATTTTTATTATTAAATATAAGGAATGTTTTTAGAGTAATAGTAAAATGTTGATCTTGAACTTTATTTATCTTCTCGATGCATCAATAGGTTCTCATGAGACAAATTGTTTGGCCAAATTAAATGAGTTTATATCCATAGTTTTAAACCATCTTGGGATAGGGCTTGACAAAAATAAGTTTTCATGTTCCTTAAACATGAAATCCATAAAGAAATAATTTCCTTCATTATGATTCAATTATTATTCATCCATGAGATATTTTATCAATATATATGTGGATAAATTTCATTATTAGTCTATTGAGTTATATGGCATGAGTTTTAGTTTCTTACCTTTCCACAGTGATATTTCCATATCTTATTTTGAATGGAATTTTTTTTAATTACTTACCTTTCCATGATAATCTATTCCTATGGATATATTATTGCTTCACATTACTTACCCTTAATTAAAATTTGAGATCACCCTTATTATATTTCATTCCCTAGTTTATGAAGAATAAATCAATGAATAAGTATTCATGGATGATGTCTATCTTAGTTTATTATGTAGCATGATTTATTTTGTTTTCTCAATGTATTATGGGTATAATGTATGTAATTTGGATTTTAAGACCACTACATTGAATGGTTATTTTGCCGCGTTTGAGGGTTGCTTCTTTGTCGTCGGTGTGTACGCTAGGTGGTCCACTGCAGTCTACGAGTTTTTGGAAGGCGGCGACAGGATCTTTGTTCTGTTTTTCGGTTTTTTTCAGAGTCTTCGGCGCTCAGGTGGGCTTCGGCATGGTAAAGGGTTCTTGATCTTGGATCTTTTTCATTACTTTTTTGTTCGAGATTGGATTTGTCTTTTTCTCTTCGCGCGTTTGTTCGGTTTCTGGGTTTTGCATTGATGTGCTGTGGATGAGTCTGCTCTGGGGTTCTCCGTGCCTTGCGTTGTCCGATGGTGGGTACTGCTTTTACGGCATTCTGGATTTTTGATCATTCTAGTTGTCGCATTTCATCCTTGGTGTCTTGCTCGGTTTGAATCGGGTTTTCTGAGTTTGTTATTGTGAAGAACTGGCGTTGGTGTACGGCGGAGGGAGGAACGATCAGTGGAGTCCATGATGCTAGATATTATCAGTCTGTTTTTAGAGGATTTTGGTTTGAGGTGATTCTGTTGTGGTTTGATATTCTTGCTGATGGCCTGTGGTCTGCAAGGTGTTGCGGAAGGATGCACCTTTTGATTTGTTTTGACTTGGTGAAGGGTGATTTGGCTCTTATTTCTGCGAATTGATGGGGATTTTGTGGTTTAATTTTTGTGTGTTTTTTGTGGCACTGCGACCTTGGTCCGAGACATTGTATCCAATTTATTTTCAAGGGACTGTTCCAGAAGATGTTCAGAGCAGGAAGCATTTCCATTTTCATCGCGGTTCAGATTTGGATGTTTTGAGAGGGTATGGCGTTTGCCATCGGTACCGGGCACATGCATTCTTGCACGGGACAGCTAGCCGAGCAGTGATGGGAAGGTGGAAGCTGATCATATTGTTTTTGTTGCTAGGGTGGTCCTTTTCCTTGCTTTTGAATTGGATTGTATTTGGTCTGGATGATCTTGGTCGTGGCGGCATGGTTGTGTTTTAAGTCTCTGATGTCATTCTGGTTTCCCACTTTCTCCTCAAAAGTGCTTTTGAAATAAAAAAAAAATTTAATTTTCAGTCACATCCCTATCTAGATACTACAAGTGGTCATATTTCTGGCATATACGTACCTAGGAGTAATAACTCTGACATGGTGTTTCAGGCCAGACTCGACGTAACCTGGTACATGACAATGGTCTATACTATGCAACTATTTTGAAACTACAAAGGGATATTCTTAGGATAATTAACATTTTATTTACCTACCATTATGAAGTATTTAAAAGTAAATATATACCCAAATAATCCATATTTATAATTATGATATTAGTAGTGAAAAAATTTCTTAATTTATGTTAAACAAAATTTAGTGTTATACAACGTTCACAATTTTATGATCTAATCCGGTATATTTCATTATTTATAAATGGAACCTGGAAAGAAAAATGGTGTTAGTACATGTGAAAAATTTAGATATTTCCTTATTAAGGAAACAAATAAATTTGGTATTAGAATATGGAAAATTATAGAAATATTAGGGTAGCTTTTCCTGGTTAAGACAAATAAAATTTCTCAAATAGAGAAACCTATTCAATGGGGATAATAACCTATGTTGGATAACTTTTTACAATATAAGACACCATTGTTTAGTGTTACTAAAAATCCAATTTTATATGAGAAATGGATTAAGTCTCTTGAAAAGATATTTTTGGAATTGAAATGTAGTGGAAAGGGAAAAAGTTACACTTGCAGTCTTTTGTCTCTATGTTGATGCTGACCAGTGGTAGTCTCTAATAAAGAATAAAATTTTGGAATATGAAATTGTACTTATGGAATTGAAGACATTAAATGATATATTTTTTTAAAAATAAATTCCTTGGGATCATTAAATTGAGATGATGATGAATTTTCTTGTCTTAAAGAAAAAGGAAGAAGAAATTGTTGTAGATTATGAATCTACATTTAGAAGGTCATCCAATAATGTTATGGTCACATAAGTAACATGAAAAGCATGATTGATGAATTATTTGAAGGTATTAAGAATAATCATTGAAGGGAGATGGTTTCTCATAATTTCAAATCATACGAAGAGATAGTTTTTTGTGCTATCAAGACAGAGAAAGAATTATCCACGTAATATGGCTTTAAGGGAATACAGGAGAGGAAGAGGTGCTCTGAACACCATTAAAAATGGAATGAGTCAAAGAATATGAAGGGAATGAAGCATTTTCAAAATTTTGATAACTATTGAAATAATCACCCCGGTAAATGTTTGAAAGGATTGGGATTTTGTTATAATTATGGAGAAAGGGATCACCAGGAAAAATAATGAAAATGAAATATGGAGAATAATACAATTCAATGTTACAACTATAAGGATATGGGATACTATGAAAATTAATTCCCAAAAAATCAATAGAATATACAACAGAGGAAGATAAGTGATCAATGTAAATCATATGTTATTGACACGACCAATGTTGAATGATTAATGTACTTCTATATTTGGACCCATGAAATTATTTTAAAAGTATTTCATGTATAATTATCTCATCGTATAATTTCTGAAATATGTCATGATTGTACTAGATTAATTTTTTAATCAAGGATTTGGGATCATATATTTAATGGTACCATGATAATTATTTCATTTAAAAGTTAATTGTTTTGAAAATAGATGGTTATGGGAAGTAAAAACTTTTGTATATTATTGAAGTTTTGATAATGAAGAAGAAATGATTGATTTGGATTATTGTTTACTACCTTGAAACTTATTAATGACTTTTTGATAATTGGTCTATGCTATCATTTATAGTGATTAAAAAACGTTTAGATAAAATGAATATATCCAAATTTTTTAATTATGAAATAAGTAAGAATGCATGTTTCTAGAAAGGATTTATAGTTATTATGTTTATTACCATATACCGGGAAGATGCATGATGAAGTTATTCACATGTTTGGAATGTGAAAATTTAGAGCTCATTCATGTTGATTAATGGCTATTGATATGTTCATTTTTGAAATATTGTGATCTTCCTTACAAAGTGTTGGATCACAATACTTTGGAGAGTTAACCATTTGTGAAATTTTTTAAGTTGAACTTTGGATCTAGTTTTAAATATTGATATACCACATTTTTATATGATGAATCTTTTTCTATAAGATGAAGTAGAAATAATTCAAGGAACGACCAAAGTATATGATTCTGCATAATGGAATGTACCAATAAGTATATTTAATTATATTATTTGAGAGTGAAATAATTCCATAAATCTAAGAAAAATGACCATGACCAAAAATTATTTTTCCTATTATCATCATTTTTTACAATTTCTATTTCCTTTATTCACAGCTTTGGATTATGGTTCTATGGTCTACAACTTTGAGGTGAAGATGTTCTTTAGAAATCTCCATCAGAACATGATTGTTAGATTTTTATCTTATATCCATGTTTCCTTTTACCTCACTTGTTATCCTACCAGGGAACCAAGTTATATGACCATTTTACTTTACTTTCCCTCTTATTAATAATATGTGTTATTAAAACTATGTATGATGTGGGTTTTTCAATAATAGTATTTTGAAATATTAATCCCCTGATTACCAAGATCAAGTATAAAATGTGAGGGTGAAATTTAAATAAGGTGGGGGAATGTAAAACCCCCATACATTAAAATATTTTTCTATTTGAATATATATATATATATTTTTATCATGTTTTATACTCAAAATTAATCTTACGCTACACACAACATAGAATAAGCTTTCATTCCACGCATGACAAAATTTTTCCGGTTTTTAATGGTGTACCTATTTAAAAACTACATTTTGACACTTTTATAAATTTTATTTTCAAAAAAAAAATCATTTTTGAATTTACAATTTCCAAATTATCTGAGGTTTAATTTTTTAGATTTTTCGATGGTACTTCATTTTTTGATGAATAGTAAAAATTACTGTAATTTAGTTTAAAAGAGAATTCTCATCTAAATAATGATTAGTGTTAAATTACATTCTAAATTTGTTTTAACTAAAAATTAGACGAATTATACATATATTTATATAATTATGTTCATTATAAACAATTTCACTTTGAAATTGAATATAAAAACATAACAAACATTTTAACGTTTTTCTACTTTAAAAATGGGTTATTTTTCCCTATTAGTGGGATTAGCATTATTCATATTTTTCACAATCATGTGATTTCAATTATTAAAATCTTACATACATGGTTGTAATTAGTATGATAATTGTTTGGTCTAATAAGATCATATTATTTTTTTACAGATAAATAATAGGGGAAGTGAATAAAATTAATTGTTGTGATTAATGTAAAATTAAGCATAACAAGGGGAAAACTGAAATCTTAAGGTCCAAAATGTCTTGGAAACTTGTCCAAAGAACTTTTATTATACTAATTCTATGATATCCCTTGTTTAATTTAATTTTAGGGGTTATTGGGATATTATTAAATGGTAGTTTCCTTTTAAAAACGGTTAACTAACCAAAAAGTCAAAAAGGAACTTTCTTTAACATTACCATTTATGAAATACTTTGATATGTATAGAACATCATAATTTAGGTTATACATGTTATTTTGGTAAAAAAAATGGGTAAATGTTATCATAATAATTTATCATTAATTTCTAGAGATGTTTTAGTTACATTAAATGTGTAAGAAACAAAAACATAATGATTATTTAGTTAGTAGTGAACTAAAATAAATGATACTATAAATATTAAAATTGCAGTGAATTGATTGAATTATTGTATTAATTTATTTTATTAAATGAATATGGAATTTTAAAAATATGTAAACCTAATATATTTTAATACAAAAATTAGGTTGAGATTTTAAAATTTAAATAAAATAAAGAATATTTGAATTGACATTATT
The DNA here is from genome assembly GCA_963277665.1 of Viscum album. NCBI lineage: Eukaryota > Viridiplantae > Streptophyta > Magnoliopsida > Santalales > Viscaceae > Viscum > Viscum album. The sequence goes on along the minus strand of OY728123.1, from coordinate 907,932,568 downwards.
GTTATTTTAGAATAAATAATATTTTACTAAATAATTTGAAAATTTTAAAAAATAAATATTCTTCCAAGGGATTTTTATGTATTAATATATATTATATGTGTTCCATTAATGGATAAATTGATCATTTATAATTAACATAATGAACAATACATTGTAATGATGTTGTTAACACGGTCCAAGTTTAAGCTGTATTTTAGCGCGTCACTATCCCTTGTTTTAAAATTAATTCCAAAACAAATGGGTATTAATTTTATAAATTAAATATAATATTAAAAATTAATTATATAATTATTATACAACAACTCTTCATTTATTTTATTCTTAATTTTTAAATTACTTTTGTTAGAAAACGAGATGGTTTAATAAAAACCAAGATGGTTAAATTAGGGAATCGTAGAAGTTAAGGATCCAAATTCTTAAAATTCACATATTTGTGTGCGGATGAAGTTTTTATCGACCATTATTATCCTTTAATACATTATGATTCCTTTTTAGAGTCACTTTATGTCACAACCCACTTTCACCAAGATGATAGAAGGGACAACAGATTTCCAGACCCTTCCTTCATCTAGTTAAAGGAGAGATAATGACACCCCGAGACCAGCCTTCAATAGGTCTCGGAGTGGAGACTTGAACCAAGGGTATATAATCACACAGAAAATGGAAGGCATTACCCTTTTTTAATTGGATCGAGAGGTAAGATAGTAAATCCTAAAAACACCAAAAATAAAGGTAAAAGTAAAGCCAAAAGCAAACCATTCCCATATGCATGTCAAAAAGTAGATACTAAAAAAGTACAAGAAAACCCCAAAGGAAAATACTAGAAAATGAAAAACATCAACAAAAACATTCCCAACGTCTGAGCTAGTATGATCCCACATGATACTTAATGTCCTCCTAGAAACTTGAAAGTAGTTTATATACGTAGGGTGAGTATACAGGTATACTCAGTAGGGAATAACAAAGGCTCTCGTGCACTAGTGGAGAGGCATTCTAATGCCCCGTGAAAAAAGGAGATAACCAGAGCACATAGCAAGGAAACTATCCCCCCAAACATTAACAAGGAACACATCCCATGTAACAAATTTCAAGTAAAGTAATTTTAATTGCACATAGATATTTGGGTACCACACACCACTTTCCCATTGGTTATTGAGGACATCCTACGTGTCAAACCTCTCCCACCATCCTCACCGTTGTCCCACAGCCTTCCCCTCACCGTACACACCTGGGCTACCACAATCACACATTCCACCCACAAACATCTGGGCTATCACTACCACACATCCCGCACACACCTAGGTTCGAACAACAACTGCCACACCCAAAGACACCTAGGCCTCATCCTGAAGACACTTGGGAAACAACCTGCCCGCACACACCTGGGCCAACCAGCACCATGTACCCTTTCTGAAGAATCTAGTGCTATAATGGACCTCAGGCCGTCACGTCCTGCCTGATGGATCTTGGGATACTTGGGAAAGGGAGTAGAAAAGGAGCTAATAACCAACCACTCATAGGAGTGTTGGAAAAAACATGCTCCCCCATGAAATGTGGGTGTTCGGCACAAAGTGCTTAACACCAGTGGGGCGCAAATAAGAAACATAAGAACTAAAATTATATATATAAGTAACAAGCAATCATCCCAGCCTAGGGTTTCCAAAACCAGCCCATACACAAGAACCCTCTTTACTATTCATTCATAAGAAGTATAATAGCCACAAACCCGTCTCAACTCATTAAAAGAAAACAATTACCCATTATACCCATTCAAGTTTTCATTTTCCAGTAATTCCATTAAATAAATTCTGCACTACGGGGAAACTAACGAGAATAATCACAATCCAAGGAAAGGAAAATAGCCAAACAACAAATTAAGCATTGACACACAGTTATCTTGTAATGTCACAACAAAAAAAGGGATCTGTGAGATCCCTCGAAGTATTAGAACCAAACTAATCCCACCATACATCCCCACATGTCCTCCGATCCAAAATCCAAAAACTAAAACAAAATAGAGGATCCCATCCCCATCCATGTCACTTCCCAAGCCTCAATCGTCAACATCACCAGATGAGGGAAATAGAGTTTTCAAATTTGAATATGTGATTCATTCAGTTATATATTTCCATTTGGTTAACCAAGGTGATCACACAAGGATTATTATTCACTGGGCATCCATTTAATCAATCGATTTTACGTGATTAACCTATTTTCATGTTACACCCATTCAATTACATAAATATCTAGAAACACAGAGGTTCATTAGTGCACAATAAAAGAACACAAACGGCCTTGATTTTCAGTGGGCATAAGACCATACAACTCACAGCACATAATAAAGGATAATGAGTATAGAAGAAACATCGAGCACACCCCCTTCATTCTTTAAAATTCCATTTATTAACTTCACTATGTTTTGGTTTCTTCCATCCCCATAAAAACAATAGCATGCCCACCCCACATGATACACACTAAGGAGAGACGAAGGAAAATCCCAACATGAATGTCAAAGATCACCATTTTCTCCTAGCGCCAACAATTGGGGATGCACGACTTGCAGGGGAAGAACTCATAAGATTCTAATAATGAGAAGGAAAAGATCCAACATAGGTGTACCATTCGCCTCAGGAAGGGGGACTCCAAAAGCACCAAGGAGAAGAAAGAGAAGAGACCAGCCGTGAAGAAAATAATTATCGTTCGATAAAAATTTGAGATCCTGGAATTACAGGATATAAGGATCTTGAGTGGATTTAAATATGGATCGTGGTTTCACCTCATGGTTAGACGATTACGCACGTTGAAATTAATAGTTTATTTAATAATTCTCATCAGAGGGGTGGCCCAAACAGCTATGCGTTAAAGGATTTCATTTAAGAGAGGAAAATGGGTCTATTGAGGTTCTCCCCACTCTAATAAGATTTAAAATGTTGTTTATGGTGAAAAAAATGTATTTGAATTACATTAAAAAGGATAAAAGACTTAAAAGTAGCATTATGGGAAAACTAGGGAAGGAAAATCCTGACACCCCTCCGTGGACGATTGGTGAGACTGATAGTTGAAACTGATCGGTGGAGCTGATCGGGTAAAGCTAATCCCATGAAGCTGATTGGGAGAAGCTAATCCTATGAAGCTGGTCCCATGAATTGGATCCTATGAAGATGATAAGTGAAACTGATCTGTGAAACCGATTTGGTGAAACGGATCTGTGAAACCAATTTGGTGAAACCGATCTATGAAACCAATTTGGTGAAACTGATCTATGAAACCGATTCGGTGAAACAAATCTGTGAAATTGATTTGGTGAAACCGATCTGTGAAACCGATTTGGTGAAACTGATATGTGAAACTGATTTAGTGAAACCGGTCTGTAAAACTGATTTGGTGAAACTGGTCTGTAAAACCGATTGGTGAAACTGATATGTGAAACCAATTTGGTGAAACTGATCTGTGAAACCAAACTATGAAACTAATTTGGTGAAACCGGTCTATGAAATCGATTTGGTGAAACCAATCTATGAAATAGATTTGGTGAAACCGATCTGTGAAACTAATATGTGAAGTTGATCTGTGAAGTTGATCGGTGAAGCTAATATGTGAAGCTGATCAGTGGGGCTGATGGGTTGGACTGATTGATGAGTACAGGACACCCCAACACTTAGAATTTTGGCAAAGTAATTCACCAGGAGGGTCTGGTCCATTACATCTGATACCTCTCAAAATTATTCTCACCCTAGAGAATACAAGAGTAACCCAAAAACCCCTCCCAAAGATACCTCTTAGGGACAAACCACACCAAACAGCCATACGAATCCCAATGATTTCATTGTCTTGAAACACAGATTGGGGAGTTCTTTCCTTCATTTCAAGATACTATCCGCTTTGGGTGGCATTGACTCGCCCACACCGGTTTAATCGTATCCACCTTAATGCGTCATGATTAGGGATCAAGTCCTCCCTTCCCCACATATCAGGACATTTCATTACCATTCACAAGGTAAGGAAACAGAACATCTCATAAACCAACAAGGTCAGTATTACATCACATCTGGTCACAAAAACTAGAACAACAAGGAAGGCTCGGAACAACAACTCAAAATAGCTTTGGGTACTGGGAGTGCATCTGATCTTCTCGCTCCCAAGTACTCTCCTTGAGGACCCTGTGCCTCCACAAAAAACGAACCAAAGGGATGGTTCATCCATGAAGCACTTTCTCCATTCAATCCTTGATCCTCACTGGTCCCTCCACAAACATAGCATCATACCCTATTTCCAATTCTCCCCAGTCAATGACATGGGAATCATCGTGCAGATATCGACGAAGCTGGGAGACGTGGAAAACATTGTGGATCCTTTCTAACTGAGGTGGAAAAACCAACTGATATGCCACCTCAGTGACTTACCCCAACACTTCTAAGGGCCCAATGAACCTAGGAGAGAGCTTTCTCCCCTTGCCAAACCTTTGCTGCCCACATCGAGGGGAAACCTTTTAGAACACATTGTCTCTAACCTCTAACTCCAAGGGCCTCCTCCTACGATCGACATATGACTTCTGCTAGTACTGGGATGCCTTCGTCCTCTCATGCACAAGCTGAACCTTCTCCGTTGTGCTCTGCACCACCTATGGGCAAAGAACAACTGCCTCCCTAACCTCGGTCCATCACACGGGTGAACGACACAGCCTCCCGTACAAGGCTTCAGATGATTCCATGCCAATAGTAGAGTGATAGATTTTATTGTAGGAAAACAATACTATGGGAAAATGTCATTCCGATGATCCACCAAAGTCTAAAACACATGCTCGTAGCGTATCCTCTAATGTCTGGATGGTTCGCTCTGTCTGCACATATGTTTGGGGGTGGAAAGCAGTGCTAAGACTTAGCTGGGTGCCAAAAGCATGCTACAATCCCCTCCAGACTCATGAGGTAAAATGTGCATGCCTATATTAGACTATGTACCTCAGAACACTATTAAACTGAACCACCTCATCCACGTATCTCCTCGCTAAGGCATCCATCGCACTCCACTTCTTGATCACCAAAAAGTGGGAGGATTTCATCCACCGGTCTACCACAACCTTGATAGAATCACAACCTCCTTGAACCTTGGGTAGCCCTGTGACGAAATCCATTGATATGTCATCCCACTTCAACTCGAGGACATCTAAAGGATACAACAAACCTCAAGGGACACAGTTTTCAGCCTTCACTTGCTGACATACCAAGAACCTTTCCACGAACTCTGCCACTACCTGTTTCACCCCGGGCTACCAAAATTGTTTCCTCAGGCCTCGGTACATCTTGGAATCTCGAGGGTTTACCGCTATGAGTGAGTTATGGAACTCATGGAGAACTCCCTCATGCATCATCTCTAGGACAAAAAACTTCCCTCAGAAAAGAATCTGATTCTGACCATCCTCCAACCACCCTTCCAGAGCATTACCTTGGTTAACCCGATCGCGCATCACTTCACTTTCTAAGTCTCCCCACTGAGACTCCTCCACCTACCGTAATAGAGTGGACTACACTTTCATCTGGGACATACAACCTCTACCACCATCCTCCCTTACATCCAGGTGTAGGGAATCCAACTCCTCCATTGCCTTCAAGCATCCACAGATTCATGAACAGATTCCCTCCGTGACTTCCTACTCAAGGAATCAGCCACAACGTTCCCCTTACCTTTAGTGTAAGAGATATTGAAGTTGTAGTCTTGGAGAACTCCACCCACCTTCGTTGTCGCAAGTTCAGGTCCTGCTGGGTAAAGATATGGCTCAAACTCTTGTGATTTTGGAATACCACAAAGTGATCCCCTATGAGGTAATGCCGCCACAACATCAATGCGAACACTACTGCTGCAAGCTCTATGTCATGGGTGGAATAGTTACACTCATGAGGACATAACTTCCCAGACCCAAAAGATATCACTCCCCATTGCTACATTAGCACAAACCCTCAGCCAAGTTCAGAAGCATCACAAAACACCTCAAACAACAGCCCTTCCTCTGGTATCCTCAGCATTGGGACACTAACAAACATTCCTTTTAGATAATTGAAGGCTTCCTGGCACTTCTCACCCCACATGAATGCCTGGTCCTTTCGGTTCAATGCTGTCAAGGGAGATACAACTCGAGAGAAGTCGTGTATAAACCTCTAATAATAGCCTGCCATACCTAGAAAACTGCGAACCTCCATCACATTCATTGGTGCTTCCAAAGAAACATCTGCTTCCACCTATGATGGATCAATTGCTACCCACTATTGAGGCACCATGTGTCTTAGTAAATTAACTTCTCATGTCATGAACATACACTTGGACAATTTCCCATAGAGTTGGTGATGTCGAAGGATTTCCAAGACCATCCTGAGGTGCATAGTATGTTCTTCCTAAAATACCATTCTATCATGACCCGCCTTCACCAAGATGAGAGAAGGGATATCAGATTTCTAGATCCTTCCTTCATCTAGTTAAAGGAGAGATAATGACCCCCGAGACCCACCTTCAATAGGTCCTGGAGTGGCGAATTGCACCAAGGGTATAGAATCAAACAGAAAATGAAAGGCATTACCCTTTTTTAATAGGATCGAAAGATAAGATAGTAAATCCCAACAACACAAATATTGAAGGTAAAAGTAAATCCAAAAGAAAACCATTCCCATATGCATGTCAAAAAATAGGTACTACAAAAGTAAAAGAAAAACCCAAAGGAAAATAACAGAAAAACAAAAACAAAAAAAACAATTGTCCCAACGTCCGAGCTAGTACAGTCTCGCACGATCCCTGATGTCCTCCTGGAAACTTGAAAGAAGTTTATATACGTAGGGTGAGTATTCAGGTATACTCAATAGGGAAAATCAAAGGCTCTCGTGCACAAGTGGGGAGGCATTCTAATGCCCCGTGAGCAAAAGAGATAACCAGAGCACCTTGCAACGAAAACTATCCCCCCAAACCTTACCAAGGAACACTCCCCAAATAACATAAGTCAAGTAAAGTAATAGTAACAGCACATTGATATTTGGGTATCCCGCGCCACTTTATTACAGGTTATTGAGGACATCCTACGCGTCAAAACTCTCCCGACATCCTCACCACAGTCCCACTACCATCCCCCACCTGTAGACACCTAGATTCCACAATCACACATCCCACCAGCAAACACCTGGGCTATCACTACTACACAACCCGCACACACCTAGGTCCAAAACACTACTGCCACACCCAAAGACACCTAGGCCTCATCACGAAGATACTTCGAAAACAACCTTCCCACACACACCTCGGCCAACCACCACCATGTACCCTACCCAAATAATCTTGGGCTCTAATGGACCTCAAGACATCACAGCCTGCCCGAAGGATCTTGGGATACTCGAGAAAGGGAGAAGAAAAGGAGATAATAACCAACCACTCATAAGAGTGTTGGGAAAAACACCTTCCCCATGAAATGTGGGTGTTCGACACAAAGTGATTAACATGGGTGGGGCGTGAATAAGAAACATAAGAACTACAATTATATATATAAGTAAAAAGCACTCATCCCAACCTAGGGTTTCTAAAACCATCCCATACACAAGCTCCATCATTACTATTCATTCATAAGAAGCATAACAGCCACAAACCTATCTCAACTCATTCATGGAAAACAATTCCCCAATGAACCCATTTATGTTTTCATATTAAAGTAATCCCATTTAAGTAAATTCTACACTACTGGGAAACTAACAAGTATAACCACAAGCCAAGGAAAGGAAAACATCCAAATAGAAAATTAAGTATTCACACCCGGTTCTCTTGTAAATTCAAAACAACAAAAGGATCCATGAGATCCCTCAAAGTATTGGAACCAAACCAAGCCCACCATATAGCCCCACACAGAATCAGATCCAAAAGCCAAAAACTGCACCACAATAGAGGATCCCAACCCCATCCATGTATCTTCCCAAGCATCAACCATGAACATCACTAAATCAGGGAAAGGGAGTTTTCAAATTTGAATATGCCATTCATTCAGTTCCGTATTTCTGCTTGGTTAATCGGTGTTATCACACAAGGATTATTATTTATTGGGAATCCATTTAATCAAATGAGTTTTTGTGATTAACTAGGTTTAATGTTACACCCATTAAATCACATAAATATCCAGAAAAATAGAGGTTCATTAGTGCACAAGAAAAGACCACCAATGACCATGATTTTCAATGGGCATAAACCCGTAAAATTCACAACACATAATCAAGGATAAGGATTACAACAAAAACATTGAGAACACCCCCTTAATTCTTTAAAATTCCATTTATTATCTTCCTTAAGGTTTGGTTTCATCCATCCCCACATAAACAATAGTATACCCACCCCGCATGATACACACTAAGGAGAGACAAAGGAAAAGACCTACAAGAATGATCAAAGATCGACGTTTTTCTCCTGCTTCCAACAACTGGGGATGAGTGAACTGCGTGGGAGGAACTTGGAAGAATCTATGAATGGGCCAGAAAGGCTCCAGCAAAGGCACACCACTCACCTAGAAAAGGGGGACTCCAAACGCACCAAGGAGAAGAAGGGAAAGAGACTAACCGAGAAGAAAATAATTACTGTGTGATAAAAAGGTGAGATCCTGGCATTACAGGATATGAGGATCTAATGCAGCTTTAAAGGTAGATTATGGTTTCACCTCATGGTTAGAAGGTTACACCCAATGGAATTAATTGTTTATTTAATAATTCTCATCGAAGGGGTGGCCAAAATAGTAGTGCATTAAAGGATTTCATTTAAGAGAGGGAAAAAGGTCAATTGAGGGTCTACACACTCCTAGGGGATTTATAACGTTGTTTATGGCACTAAAAATGGCTTTGAACCACATTTAAAAGGATAAAAGACTTAAAAGTAGAGTTACGGGAAAAACTGGGGAAGGAAAATCCCAACACCCCTCTGTGGCTGATTGGTGAGACTGATACATGAAACTGATCAGTGGAGTAGATCGGGTGAAGATGATCCCGTGAAGCTGATTCAGAGTAGTTGATCCTCTGAATCCGATCCTGTAAAGCTGATCTTGTGAAGTTGATCAGTGAAACTGATATGTGAAACCAATTTGGTGAAACCGATCTGTGAAACCGATTTGGTGAAACCAATCTGTGGAACCAATTTGGTGAAACTGATCTGTGAAACAGATTTGGTGAAACCGATATGTGAAACCTATTTGGTGAAACAAATTTATGAAACCGATTTTGTGAAACCGATATGTGAAATCGATTTGGTGAAACCGATCTGTGAAACCAATTTGGTGAAACCGATATGTGAAACATATTTGGTAAAACTGATCTGTGAAACCGATTTGGTGAAACTGATCTCTGAAACCGATTTGGTGAAATCGACTTGAAAAACCGATTTGGTGAAACCAACCTGTGAAACTAATTTGGTGAAACCGATATGTTAAACTGATTTGGTGTAACCGATCTGTGAAACCGATTTGGTGAAACCGATATGTGAAACCGATTTGGTGAAACCGATCTGTGAAACCGATTTGGTGAAACCGGTATGTGAAATCGATTTGGTGAAACCGATCTGTGAAACCAATTTGGTGAAACCCATATGTGAAATCGATTTGGTGAAACCGATCTTTGAAAACAATTTGGTGGAATCGATCTGTGAAACCAATTTGGTGAAACTGTTTTGTGAAACCGATTTTGTGAAATCGATCTGTGAAACCAATTTGGTGAAACCGATCTGTGAAATCAATTTGGTTAAACTGATATATGAAACCAAACTGTGAAACTGATTTGGTTAAGCCGATCTGTGAAATTGATTTGGTGAAACCAATCTAGGAAACTGATTTGGTTAAACCGATCTGTGAAACTGATCTATGATGCTGATCTGTGAAGCTGATTACTGAAGCTGATCAGTGAAGTTGATCTGTGAAGCTGATTAGTGGAGCTGATTAGTGGAGCTGATGGGTGGGACTAATCGATGATTCCAGGACACCCCAACACATAGAGTTTTGGAAAATTAATTGACCAGGAGGGTCTGGGCCATTACACTTTAAGTAAGTTAGACCTCCCATTAATTCATACCATTTGGTATTTACAAAAGTGTCACTCCCCCTCCACTATATAAGCCTCATATCCTCCCACTTCATTAAAACAATAAAAACACATAGGTCCTACCAATACCTACCCAAATAGTATCCCAAAAATCGTACCCTCATCCTAGATTCCTCCACTTTGGTAGAAATAAATATGATGAATCCCCTTTGTGCAAACATAAAGAAGTTACCAGATTAATAGGTAGAAACTTCTCCAAATATTTTTTGTTTCATTTCCAGTGTCCACTCCCTATAATCTTCTTATTCTATTATTACATAAAAATCTTGTATCCTCAATATTTTAGGATTTTTTATTCTATGTTTTAGACTTAAATTACACACGCCTCCATCTGATTTGCAATGAACATACTGTTTCTTTGTACCAAAAACTATTCCATCAGTAAATGATGATTGTTAATTTTTCCCTTAACACCTATCATGTTGGCCATTATGAAATAAAATCTATTTATATATGATAAATATTTTATTTATAATTTCATTATTCCTCTGTAATTTTTTTTAGAAAATACTTTTATGCTTTCTACTTTGTGTAAATATGATAATTTTGTTTGTGGAAGTGTGGACTAACGCCCCCTCAAAGTGATATAATTCATTAATTCCATACAAGGAATGCATAATGTATGGTATTAATAAACATATGTATCATATATAACATATATAAGATACTATAATTAAAATATAAATATTTATCATTTATTTTTCATTCACTTAACAGAACATTGAAATGAAAGTAGCGATCATTCCTTTGTACGACCTGTGGTCTCCCCGAACAGTGCACTTCATTTCTAGTCTCCAAATATTAAGGACTATTCTAGATAAACATATATTTTATATATAGATATTAAATTAATATTTTAAATTATTTATATGATGGAAACATGATAAATGTGATAAGAATATCAAATAACAAGGTAAAACTTACTCGACGAACTAGGAAATTAACACCATAAATAATCAAAATAATGAAAGAGTGCTAAAAAAACTGGTACTAAAATATTTTATGAAGTTAATATAATATATTATAATCATGATTTCTGTTAAGGTATACATTTTTTACATATTTAGAACTAATATATAGGATGATAAATACCACAGAACAAATGTAAGGTTAAGGTAAGGAATTGTTATCTTACTTTTCTTTTCGTAAGGAATATGTCATATACACCACTTAATTATTATTTTTAGTGTATCTACATCCCATTTTAGAAATTCTATTATGATAAATTATCCTGAATTTTTTAAATAACCTTATTTCTTGGGAATTTTGAATTAAAATTTTCAAGTGGTATGAGACACATTGGTAAGTTTAATGACCAATTTCCTAAAACATATTCCTAATGATTATCTTTACAATATCACTTACTTTTGTGGTTTTTAACCTTCTTGTGAAAAGTTATCATTATTTTAAACTTTATTTAAAGGAAATTTACATATATATATACATATTATCATACATTGGATATTTTTATTGCCTAAATCGTATACTAATTTACATATGGTGTCTACTTTGACAATTATATGATTCTTTGGGGAATTATTGATAAATACTTATTTATCATTAGATATAATTATTGGATAAGGAATATTAGTTATTTTGATTAATCAATATAATGAATTTTTGGGACTGGAAATGACCGGTGGATCCCAGTCATTATATATCTCTCCAATGAATTGATAGGTTCTCATTATAAAAATTAGTAGGCCAAATTAAATGGGTTTCTATACGTAGTTTTAAACCGTCATTGTGAAAGGTCTTCATGGTAATATGTTTTCATGTGCCTTAGACATGACATCCATAAAGAAATAATTTACCCTATTTAGATTCATTTATTATTAATCTATTATATTTTTCATCAACATATCTATATATACATTTAATTCTCAGTTTATTCAGTTTGATGGCTTGAGTTTCAATTTCTCACATTTCCATATTGATATTACCTTATCTAGTTTCTGAATGGAATGAGTTATCAGATAATTACATTACATGTTAATTTTTTCATATGGATTAATTATTTCATCCACTTTAATTACCCTTATAAATCATTTGGGCTCTCCCTTATTATGTTACTTTTCATAGGTTATAAAGAAGAAATATTTGAATAAGGGTTCATGGATATATTTCATTTTAGTTTATTATGTAGAATATTTTATTTTGTTTTCCCAATGCATTATGGGTATCATGTATGTAATCTAGCTTTCCAAAACTCTTAAACTGAATGGTCATTCGGGATTTAATTACTTATAATCCCACCAATGTAATAAAATAATTCATTATCTCCTAGCTTCTAGGGCCAGGGTGTTACACTCAAACCTCCTAAGACATTTTTGATCAATAAATATCCTACAAAATATCTCTTAAAAGTCAATCATGTAAAAGTATAAGACTAAACATATGTTAAAATCTATCAAAGGAATCATTTTAGTGAAACCCAAAAGTACTTATCTAAATAAGAGGTAACATCCTTCAACAAGCTCCTTTTTATTATTTTCATTATCATCCTCCTAAAATGTTCTTATTACATGGTTATATGATAAAAAATAATAAAAAATATACTAAATTCTTTTATAAGGGTTCTAACTATAATTACCCACACATCCATATAATGGGTAACAAACTTACCGTTCTTTTGTATGGTGAACTACCACCTCGTGAGATGATGTTATTTCTTTTTCCTTTACCACATCTCATGGGTGGGAGTTAAGATGTAAAATATAAATTTATATGATATATATGATATATTTTATTCTTAAATTATTATATAACACGTACCTTCAATCATTTAATTTTGGGTAAATATGATAAATTCATTTGCGGAAGTGTGGACTACCTCTTCCTCAATGCAATGTTATTCATTCACACTCTATATGGAATGTATTAATGATGGGTTTAGTGAAATTATATTATATAAATGATATAATATGTTTCATTTACTTTATATATTTTAATACAAAAACAAAATGAAAATAGTTTTGATGCTTACATACAAACCACCACCATCATGAACTGTGTATTCCATTTCATCTTTGTATATTTTGTATATTAATATGAATATGTATGTAATTAATATATATATATTTCATATCATTTATACATTCTTTAAATCATGATATATATATTAGAACCAAAAATATAAAATACTTAGACACATTTAAGAAATAGAATGCAGATATTACCAGAAGCATCACTATATCAGAAAATTGGTAACTAGTGGGAAATATAAAGTCATAGTAAAAATATATATGTGGTATTCGATATAATAATAAGATTTAGTAAATATTTTATAATAATATTTTAGTTTTCAAATAGGATGTTTGTATGAGTATGATGAGATTCAAGACATAAGGTATGGGGATTTCTAGTGTCACATTTATTTCTATGAGATTTATGTATTATTTACCACTAAATTTTTAAATGTTGTGTATATGATTAACAAGAATGTATTATTTTATAATAATACTTAACTATAATGGTATTTAAATATCCATTATATAATTTATCTTTTACTTGGTTTATATTTCCAATGTTACCAATTCATTAATGTTATTTTGTCTCACTTTTCCTTCTTTGAGACACATGCCCTGAATTTCAAAACCCATGTTTCGAAAAAATTAAGAAGGTAGTTTATGAAATATTCAAGGTAAAATAATTTACATTTTTATTATGTTTTTCTAAGAATACTTTATATGTTTGATTTTTTTTCATAGAAATGTGTTTCAATACATTTTCAAGATTTCTTTATAATATTTTAATATGTTTTTGAAGATATTGTTTATAAATGTTTTCATGATTTCTTTATAAGAATCAATCTGTTGGCAATGAAATGGTTTTCAAAATGTTTTCATGCGTTCCCTATAGTTTTCCAATATATTTTCAAAGAAAAAGGTTTTTAAAATGTTTTCAAATCATCCTTTATATGTTTCAGTTTTTTATGAAAATAGATTTCAAAATGGTTTATATTAAAATTTTCCAAAAAAAATGTCTTTGAAAGGTATTTTAAAATTACTTTAGATCTAATATTTCATCTTTTGGTGTTACCCATGCCTTTATGTTGAAATTATCCAAAGGTTCCATTAATATTCTTTCATAGAATGGGTTATGTATTGAATTAATGAAACTTGATTCTCTTTAAAGGATTAAATTTTTATGAAATATATTTCTCCTTATTAGGTTATAGTATTATGAAACCTTCCTCTTCTCAGGGGTTATAATTTTATGGAATGATTATGAAACCTATATCTTTTTTCAAATGATAAGGTATGATTAGGTGTTTATGAAACCCATTTCATTTCATGATTAATGTTATGACTATTTATGATCTTGCGGCACATGTATTTATGAATTCATTATGAGATGGGTGGGACCTATTTATTCCTCCACTGCAATGGTTAATGATTTATATTTCATGATATTGTGATGGGAATCAAGTTAATGGGCTTGCTCCACTATAGAATATAGGGAAACACGATACACTATGGGAAGATGGGGAAACCCGATCCACTATGGGAAGATGGGGAAACCTGATCCATAATGGGAAGATGGTGAAATATGATCCACTATGGGAAGATAGGTAAACAAGATCCACTGTGGGAATATGGGGAAACTCGATCCATTACAAAAGTATTACGACTGAGTGTGGTGGTGTGTCCCTCCCAGTACGTCTAGTTTCCATGATGTTCCCTATAAAGTTATAATAGTGAATCTTGACTTATAAGGAATTATATTACATGTCTTTGTTTATAAAAAAACACTAGGACTGACTCAAATGTTATAATTTCAAGTCTTATACTCTTGTATCACTTATTATTCTTTTCTAATGAAATACCAATTAGTTTTCCATTATTTATGTTTATAATAATTAATATCAATGGATTCATGTTCTAATGATATGATCAAATTCTCATTCCCTTAATCTCATGTTTATGCATTCAAATCTCCCTTTTTTACCATTACTGAGTATATTAGATCACCCATTATTAGGTTTAGATAACCTTGGGTAATGAAGATATGTATTAAGTGTGATGTTTCTATAAAAGGTTATAGTCATTGAGCGCCTACTGGGAGATAATGTAGCTTGCTTATGTAATAGTGTTTATTTTTCCACGTTTCCAAATTCACTAATCTAATATGGCCTTTTGGACTATGTTTTTGTAATGTATTATGTATCCCACAATTATGAAATAATGTTAATGTACAAAAATATAGGGTCTATACATTTTGTATTAGAGAAAAAGATTAGTTTTCATTTGGAAACTAGGATGATAAAACCTTAGTCATAACTCTTAAGACACGTATATAGATAAGTATAAGCATAAGGAAAAGTATTGTAAAATGTCCTGAAATTTTGAATAAGGATTGAG
The DNA here is from genome assembly GCA_963277665.1 of Viscum album. NCBI lineage: Eukaryota > Viridiplantae > Streptophyta > Magnoliopsida > Santalales > Viscaceae > Viscum > Viscum album. The sequence goes on along the minus strand of OY728123.1, from coordinate 907,917,108 downwards.
TGAGTGGTTTCCTTGAAATATATCCTTTTATAGATATAACAAGTGGATGTAGTTGTGGAACAGATGTACATAGGAGTAACAACTCTGAAAAGGTGTGTCAGTTCTAACTCAAGTGTAGCCTTGTACACAACAATGAGTATTAAAAATACTTTGTTTGATACAGTTGGGGGATATTCTCAAGGAATTCAAAAAATCATTATTAACCATAATTAAGGACTTAAAAAAAAGTTTTTTATGAAAATAGGAAAAAACTAGGGTGTCTTAGATTAAAGAATGTGTCATAATTTAGACATCCTACAATTGGGTTTTCATGATAATGTGGTTCCTATATATGATAATTATTTCTTACTCTATTATTTTTGGTTTTAAGAAATATTTGGAAAATTAAGGAAACATGTTATTTTTGATTGTAATGGAAACTAAAATGATTTATCACTTGAGTAGCCAAATTCTATGGGAGATGGAATGAAAACCCTCATTGTTATGCTCACATATATTTCTCAATCCTTGAATCATGTTGATATTCGAAATAAGAAAAGTAAGGATCAAATTTATATTGATTCCTTCATGAAGAAACACCCACCTTCTTTCAGTGGGTCATCTGATCTACATGTTTCTGAACACTAGATCAATATAACTAAAAATTTATTCTTCTTTATTTGGGGTTCAAAACATGTGAAATTTATTATGGAAACATATAGTTTAGAATGTGAAGTAAACTGGTGATGGACTCTAATCAAGAATATGATAAATAAATAGGAATTTGAATCCATAGGATGGGATTAGTTCAAGAAATTATTATTCATTATGAACATTCCTCATGTTCGTCATAACACAATGGAAAAAGGAGATCCATGATTTGATTTATAAGAATTATGAATCTGTCCGGGCCTTTCGGACTAATTTCACTTTAATTGTGAGGTACACTTATTAAATTATCATCCAACCAGAATGTATTGTTGATTGGTTCTTCAGTGGATTAAATCAATGAATAGAATAAGATAAGACTTAATTTATACCCAATGCGTTGAATTAATCTAGGAGGGAACTGTATTATGGGTTATAATAAGTGTTTTAAGTATGAAAGAAAAGGGGATCATGTAATTTATTGTTGAACAAATGGTAAGTATTTTTCTAATGATGAAAATAGAGGAAAAGCTGCATAGAATTCAACTCCCACTTGTTAGTGCTTCATGTTTAAGGAGGATGGTAATTATGCTAACCAGTGACCATACCCAAGGGTTGGTGATGATGATCCACTACATCAACCTATAAAATTGAGGGATAGGGGGAAAGTTTAGGTGAACACTATTTTTTATGATGTGTGAAATAAATTCATGGTGAAAGATACACTTACAATCAAATATATAACTATGAATGAATTATTTGATTTTTGATTTACTAACTCTTTCATGCCTAATGAATTTTCTAAGGATATTAAGATTCCATACAAATGATTATATGTGGAATTATCCATACAATCCATTAATGAAATGATTATTTAATCTCAAGCTAATGATTCCTCTTTGGTTTATATTTATGGGAATGTACATCCTTAAAATATTTCAACTTGCTCCCTAGTATAATTTGATGTCATATTTGGGTTGGATTGAATTTATTATTATAAAAAAAAAATCAATGGTGATGGAAAGGAAGTTATGTTTGATATTTGAAATCAATCTTTTATTGTATATACATGTGATGATATGTTTGAACATATAATGTTGATTACATCGAGTATATAGGTCTTAATTCCCGTTCAGAATTCATGTTTTTCCCAACAGGTTGGGGAGAAATTCGACATCGATTAAATTCTTATTGTTTGGGAATTTTGGGATGGGTAACCAGAATATTTTCTTTCCATTAAACCAAAAAATGAAATTGAGTTCTCAGAATAACTCTTACCAAGTTCCACACCACATATAGTGACTCTATATAGAATGAATTCATTTCAGTTGTAATAATTGAAGAGGAAAATCCAAAGATACATTGATAAGGGATTCATTCATCCAACTTTTTCGCCTTAGGGTGCACATGTCTTCTTTTATAAAAAATGATATATCAATGTGACTCTGTATTTATTATAGAATGTTTAAAAAGATCACAATAAAAAAACTAGTATATTGTTCCACATATTGATGATTTGTTTCATTAAGATCACATAACACAATAATTTGACAAGATTCAACTTCATTCTGCATATCATCAACTGTGGGTCAGGAAAGATAATATACCCATGAAGAAAATATATACAAGATATAGACAATATAAATATATATTGATTGATTTTTTTCAAACTAATGTCCATGTTATCTTCCTATATTTTATGAATAGTGTCTTTAAAGAGTACCTCGATCAGTTTGTGGTTGTCATTATAGATGATATCCTTATATATTATAAAGGAAAGAAAGAGAATCAAGACAACATGAGAATTATAATAAAGACCCTAAGGAAGGACATGATGTATTCAAAATTTAAAAAGATTGAATTTTGGATGAAATAAATTTCATTTTTGGGTCAATAAACAAATGAGAGGGTATAATAGTATATCCATCAAAGATGGAAGCTAATGAATATTGGCCAAAACCTACCATAATGACTGAGATCCATAGTTTTCTTCGTTTATCTTGATAATATTGATGGTTTATGGATAATTTCTCATGACTCTATTATATCTGGACATGTTAACTAATAAGGGTCCCTTCTTTATATTGATAGAAAAATGTTAGGAAAATTTTATGTAACTAAAGTGAAGGTTGGTAAGCGCACCATTGACTACATTTCCTTATTGTGGAGAAGGTTAATTAATATATAGTTATGTATCCAATAAAGTATTGGGTTGTTTTATTATTAAGAATGACATTTTTATCAAGAATTCTTTCAGACATTTGAATATCCATGATAAAATTACCCAACTCATGATTTGGAGTTTGGTGCGGTAATTTTGTCATTAAAAATATGGAGGATTTATCTTTATGGAGAAAATTTATATATATATATATATATATATTCTAATTATAAAATTATGAAATTTATTTTTGAATAGAATTAGTGGAACATGATTTAGAGAAATGGGTTAGAGCATATTAAATATTTTGGATGCTCAATACATTAACACCCAGGGAAAACAAACAAGGTGGAAATGATTTGATTTGAAAGGATCATTCGAGATTATCAATGATGTGGATTTAAAAATTAACAATATTTCAGTATTTTCAGATAATATATATGAATAACATGAAGTAAGAGAGAAAATATTATCTTTCTCAATTTAATGTCCATCCCTATATCCTAGGGAATATCAAATAGTCTCAAAAGGATGTTATAGATATGGGAGAAAAGGATAGATATATTCTAGAGTTTAACTTTGAACAATATGGAATGTTAAGGTTAATGAAACATGATTTTGACCCATCTATACTGGATTTGAAGAAGGAGATATTAAAGGAATCTTGTATCTTAATATTATCTATTAATCCTAGAAATACGATGATGTATAGAGACATTAAAGAATACTACTAATTGGTTGGAATGAGAAGGGATATCATGGAATTTGTATCTTGCTTATTATTATACCAACAATTTAAGAATGAAAGAAAAAAAACACTATGGGTATGTTTCATCTATTACCCACAATAGAATGGAAATGGGTTAAAATCACTATGGATTTTTTCCTTGGTCTCACAATGCCACTAATTGATTTAATGCTATATGGGTGGTAGTCGAATTCCTTAAAAAGTCAACAAACTTCATCACTATCGGATAATAATTGTGTCTCGATTAGAAATGTAAGATATATATTAAGGAAGTTGTAAGGTTTCATATCACACCACATTAATTTATACTTGACCGGGAACTAAGTTTTACATAAATGTTTTGATGAATTCTTTAGAAATCACATGATATAGAATTGAGTTATGACACTTATTATCATCATCAGATGAATGGTCAGAAATTATGGATCATACATAGAATGTTCTATGAAACAATACCACTCACCAGGTAACTATTTTTTGTAATAAATCACTAGTTAGAGGAAGCTCCATGGGAACTTCATGATACGATAAGGCTGAAACAACCATATTTTTTTAGAAGGGAATTTTTTTACGGTGAGATTCATTTTATAAGGGGTATGATATAAAAATCCCAATTTATTAGACCAATTTTTTAAATAAATTTCACTTGATGTCATGAATTTTTCACAAAACTATTTAAAACATTAATTATATTCTACACCGTGTTAAGATTGCACTACACACATCACCAACTTATCGTGCATTGCAAGTAACACCGAGTTTATTTGAAACAACATTTTATTGTTATAATTATTTAAATGTGGTATTTATAACTTATTATTTAAAATTAGTAATATGAATAGTAATAGATATTTTATAATTACTATTTAAAATGGATTTATATATATAACCAATTAATAATAAAACATGTAATATTTGTAAATTTTTTATACGAGGGAAATATTATTTTCCCCAATGAACTAATTTTTTTGTACTTATGTAGAAAATAAAAAATTTATTTTATAAACATTTATAAATTTAATTTGAAAGAGTAAAAAAAAATTTTTAATTTAAAATTTCCCAATTTTAGTAGGGATAATTTTAAGGATTTTTATGAGAAACAACATTTTTTGATGAATATTGAAATCCACTAAATTTAATTTCAAAACTACTTCACAAAAAAATTAATTAAAAAATAATTTTATATATTATTTATTCTAAAATTATAATTTCATTAAATTTACATAAATTAAAACAATTAATGTCATTAAAACGAATTTCACATTGAGATTGGAAACCATAAAATTCTAAACTATTAAACTTTTTTTCTTAAAAACCTACTGTCATGACACATCGGCCGAATTAATTTTAATTTTATTTATGCATATTATCTGATGAAAATTTTCAAAAATGGATTCCATGTCATAACATATACCCCAGGCCCATGCCGTGACTACCCCAAGCCCACCTTCCATAGGCCAGGGGCTGGCGACTAGCACCGAAAGGCTTATTCCCTAAAACTGGGAAGGTATTTCCTTTATAACATGTAAAAACACATAACCAAGCACACATAAATATACAAACACAAGTAAACAGTATAGTAAAATGAGTGTGTACAGTATGAAAAAGGGTCTGGAATACAAGCCCAACTGGAAAGTACAAGAAAAATGAAAAGTACAAGTAAGCTGAAACGGCTCAAGTGAACTCCCGCCAAGGAGCCTACATGAATTGTAGGTACAGCTCTCAAATGGTCGTCTCTACGATACGCCTTGTCTAATTCCCACCTCCAAGATACCTCTAGTCTTGGTACTCTCGTCCTCAGTCAGTGTTGTCTGTCGTCTACACCAAACACAATAAGGTGTGGGCGTAGCCTGTGCAGGGTTGAGTATAACGATACTCAGTAGGGACCCCGAGACCCCAAAGTGCTCCCAAAATTCACAAAGGATAAAACACAAAGCATGGACATAAAATTAAACCCTACTTAGATATACGACCATATATATACCTAAGTTATTAAGGATACTCATCTCATTCATGAGGAAACACAAATCCCAACTAATTATCCCAAATCTCAACTATTCCAAGAAGGAATGAATACCACGAAGGTAACTCCACAAAGGCAACTTCACACAGAAGAATACCGAAAAGGTATCATCATGAAGGTACATAACACAAAGGTACACCACAAAGAAGAATACCACAAATGTATCACCATGAAGGTAAGTACCACAAAGGTATGCCACACAGATGAATACCACAAAGGTATCACTATGAAGGTAAGTACTAAAAAGGTACGCGACATAGAAGTATACCACAAAGGTATCACCACGAAGGTAAGTACCACAAAGGTATGACACATAGAAGAATACAAAAAAGGTATTACAACGAAGGTATGTGCCACAAAGGTATGCCACACAGAATAATACAACAAAGGTATCACCACGAAGGTAAGTACCAAAAAGGTACGCCACACAGAAGAATTTCACAAAGGTATCACAATAAAGGTAAGTACCACAGAGGTAGGCCATAGAGAAGAATACCACAATGGTGTCACCACAAAGGTAAGGAATTAGATGACACTAGGTATAACATAGGTATGGTAGTAAAGATGATTAAATGTAACTACTGAATCATCTTTCTTATGTTAAGAGGCAGACCCACGAAGGATCCTAAATCATCAGACCCACATATGATCCTAGTACATCAGACCCATATAGGATCCTAGAGTAGTCCCACATGGATTCCTAGAGCGGATCCAAGTGAGACTCTTGAACACAGACCAACGTAGGATCCCAAAGCACAAACCCACATAAGATCCCAAAGCACAAACCCACATAGGATTCCAAAGCACATACCCACATAGGATTCTTTTCTCATGTTACATCCAGCTACAGGGTTCCCACACTAAGCTCGATTGATTGCGGGAGGGTCAGCTCCTCATGCCATAGGTCAAATATTTCAATTTCCATGAAGCCCCATGAAGAAGTGTCCCAAAGGACCACCCTATAAAAGGGGTCTCAATGCAAGATACAGTGCGTCAATCGAACGCCCGTTCTGTAAGTTGATGGTCTTTTAGTCTCGAGGGCCCAGATGGATTCGTGCTCGATCCAACCCAGATGTACCCCAAAATTATCCCAAAGGTAAATTAGGGTATTTCAAAATGACCGTTCCGATCCAAGGTTTCTGGTGCCGCAGATGGTTCGTCAAATGGACTCCTGTAGCTGATGATATGGCCGAAAGAACAAAAAATGGTCGAAGTTGGTCCGTGTTCAGTACGACCCCGCCGGACCAACCCAGCTCAGCCATGCCTGGGCCGACCCGACTTGGGTCTGGACCTGGGTCTGAATCGAACCCCTGGGTCTGTCCAGTACCCTACTAGGCAGCCCGTCCCACTGGCACGGCCCCGCCCACTGGGCAGTCTACGAAGCGGCGGCCAGCAACGCGCCGACCGCCCCTCCTTTACCGTCGCGGCCCTTCTCTACGGGGCGGTGTGGACGTGCACCACCACCTCTGTCCCGTGGCTGGTCATGTGTCGTCTAATGGACCAGCCTCCGCTTCTGAGCCCCTTTGGTGTCAACCACTGGTGACATTCCATGGAATATCGGGCACGCCCCGATGGCTCGTTCTTCATTCCGTATATCCCACACTCGTCTCGGAATGTCGTTGTCGATTCAAGATCACCAAATATTACACAAAGGTTGCGGAGGGGTTGGTCCATATTCATTTGTCCCACACCCTCCGTGTTAGAATGGTAGCAAGAAAAAATAATGTTCTTGAATCAAGGGGGTCGACAAGAATGGGGCAAGGGTTTATAAATCCACAATAAACCCTACCCTGAATGTCAGAGAATCGTCTGTGCTTGTCGAAGGACCATGTCCTTAGTTCCCGCGACCGAATCCCAAAGACACCACTCGCACGTCACCCATTGGTGGTTCGATGTCGTCCATTTCCTCCTGCTGGATCAGCTTCGTCTTCTAAGGGACTGACGTTGTGACATTCCTTCAGAAATTCGCTGCTTGGTGAAGCTCTCAGATACCCCTTCCCTAGCTCCATATTTATAGGAGAGGGGGAGGGTATGCGATGATGTGAAGACTTCATAGGTCTCATTAATTAGGAAGCCTTTTAATTTCCCCCAACATTGATATTACTCATATTGGAGGGTTAATCCATTTATTAGCTTGATACATCGCCAGTCCCACCTTACCGCTCATCCTTTGGAGGAATAGAATAAAAATTAAATAATAAAGTTATTTTATTTATTCTATTAAAAAGTTCCAAAAAAAGAACTTTTTTTTCTAGACCTACTGCAATTGAAGTGAAGGTCTCATTAAGCGAATATCGGTGCTATGTGTTCAAAAATGTCCTCATACTTCAATTCCGATCACCAGTTCAAAAGATAAAAATTCCGCTTGCGCATTTACTGAACGTAACTAAAAAAAAGTTCGGAAAATTATTAACAGTCACCCTCGACCTACGCAAGTCAAGGTTAGGCTCTTCCCAATTGAATCACGCCCCAAAGAACCCAGCGATACTCTCGGATTTTCAATCCGAGTTACCATTTAAATGTTATCAATTTTATAATAAAATAATTGCCACTTAATTATTTTATTTACAGCCAAAAACTAACATTCACTGGTGGCCCGCACTGGCCAAAGTTAGTATCTACTTAAATAAAGCATGCCCTCAAAAGTTTAGCAGTGGTATCGTATTTTCAATATGAGCTACCATTTGTGAGTTATATGCATTTGAAAAATAAAATAATTTATTTAATTATTTTATTTATGGTTATGCCATTTTTTGGGTTTTCTCACAAGAGGCCCGCGATGACTAAACATAAGTTGCGCCTAGGGTAAAACCGCCTTCTTGAGCGCAACAGTGCCCTCAGATTTCTGATCTGAGTAAATTTTATGAGTTATTTTACTTTTTCAGGAAAACTGCTTACGCGCGCTAATTAAAGCTTAAAAAAACTTTGACAGATCATTCTGGGCACTCCGAGCAATGGAATCGCGCACCGTCAGATTTTGTGGTCTCGAAAAAATTCCATATAAAAAACATTATATGGAATTTTCGGAACATTATAATTTCCCCACATTTGGGCTTTACATCTCCGAAAGCCACAACATAGGCTAAGGAAACAAATTGGGTACTAAACACGAATCTGAGCCTCCTGCTACCATGTGCTCTTCTGGAGGTTCCTGTGCTGCCAGCGAACGCGCACCAGAGTTATCGACTACCCACTAAGGACCCGCTCTTATTGATCCAAAATCTTTATTAGAACCTCCATAAACATCACCCCATAATTTAATTCTACCTCACCATGTTCAATGGCGTGAGATGGGTCGTGCACTTATCTCCCCAACAGGGATACGTGGAAGACCTTTTTCACCCGGTGTAGCTGAGGTGGAAGAGTTAAGTAGTAGGCCAACTCACCAACTCTACTAAGGACCTGAAAGGGTCCGATGAACCTCATAGATAACTTTACTCCATATACAAATATCCACAAACCTTTTCGAGGTGAGACCCATAGAAATACATGGTCACTATCCTCGCACTCTAGAGGTCTCCGTCCCCTGTCAGCATAAGACTTCTACCAGCTCTGAGCAGTTTTCACTTTCTAACTAGTGAGGAATCGTGATACAAAATCTGCCACTACTTTCTTCATCCCTGGCCACCAGAACTGACACTGAAGGTCCTGGTACAATGGTATGTCCTCTGAAGAGGATGAAATGCTCCCGACCTTCATAAAATCCATCAGGTGCCTGCCCTGAGGATGTCTAAACATGTCGATCCACGTAGTCAGTGTCCCTACACTATGCCTCCCTGGCTAACTGAAGAAGTGGGGGAGTGACTGTAATGGAATTAAGAAAAAATTCTCCATCATGGTCCATAAAGGATATACGTAAAGCAGCCAGGTATTCTGTTTCCTCACCTAGTAGCTGTATACTAAATATCATATTGAGTGAATCTGCTACACCGTTCCCCTTCTTAGGAGTATAGACTATCTCAAAGTCATAGTCTTGGAGGAACTCAAGAAAATTTTGTTGTCTTAGGTTCAGTTCCTTCTGAGAGAAGATATACCCGAGACTCTTGTAGTCCTAGTAGATTGTAAAACGTTCTCCCATCAAGTAATTCCACCATACCTTCAGTGCAAAGACCACTACTGCTAACTCCAAGTCATGGATAGCGTAGTTCTACTTGTCAGTCTCTATCTCAGCTCCTGAAGGCTCTGCTAAGACTTCTCTATCCACAGGAAAGGCTCCCCATTTTTCATCAATGTTGATAAGGGTGCCTCTACCCTGGGGAATTTGCGTACAAATCTCCGGTAGTACCTAGAAAATGCAGACATCTCTCTCCCTTTAGGGATGTAATTTTGGAAACATATTTTGAAAAGATGTCCCCATGTTCTGCCACTCTTGTTTGGAATTGAAAACTCAATACTCCTACTACCACAAGGGTAAGTTTGGCTGACTCATGAGTGATCGGTTTCACCCTCTTATGCATGAGTCCATCCTATGTTGCCTGGATTTCCTTTTCACCGACCAAGGAAAACCTCATTCCAATTTTATAGAGAAACCACAACCTTTTTTCCTAATACAGCCAATCAGAGTATGAACTGTGGATGCCCAGTACATACACAAACTAACGTCGTAAGGCCTCGATACTGCCACTAAGAGGTTCCAACTGAAACTCTCACCTTAAGGATCAGATCAAATTGTTGGCGTAAGTGTGATTATCGAGTCTCCCCCCAAAGGTATCTCCAGACGTAAGGGTCAATTCAATGGATTAACCAGAGAATCTAGGTCTTGAATGGGATTCGTGGGAAGAAGGAATGATTGGTACCTATGTTTATTGATACGAAAACTAGTAGTAGACACAAACTGTACCTTGAATAATTCATAAAGCCCTTGGGCCGCACTCCTTGACCACATGCAGCTACTTCATTCCCCTGTCCACCATCTCCATGAGCCTGGTGGGGACCACATTGAGGTAGTGGTTGTGACATGTTGAAAAGTACACCACCTCATGCTTCTCTCCTAGCTCTGCTTCCTTGTCTTCTCCCCTGCAGATTCATCTGTTGCTAACACTTCTTCCCGAAACATTTTACATGCCCAAATCTCTGAGACTGGTGCTAATTTCCTTCTTTCCCACTACTAACATTCCCTGGCTGTATCCGCTAATCCAATTAACATAAAACCAAAAAGGTTCTATCTACCACCCTAACATAAGTAGGAATTCATATAGGAAAAGTGTTGGCTCAGATGTCCTTAAACACACCTTGCTTGGAAGTCTGAGCCCTGAAAACTGATCTTATCATATTCATCGAGTACAAAAAATAGCTGGTATGCCTGAATGAATACTCAGTTACTGACACGTCATCCTGCTGAAGCTATAAAATCTCTAACGAACTCTTAGACACCTCCTCAAGACAGTCCTGAACCGCCTATGAGTCGGGCTCACCTCAGAACTTGAGGGGTATCTGATGCTGAAAAACGTGTAAGGTAGTAAGCCTACAAGTGTCCTCTACCGGTACCGCTGGTTGTAACTGTTGACCAACATGAAGTGATATAATTGGCACACTACCTGAAGGTACTATATCGGGCAAAAATCCACATACTGAAGCCTCATCACTAAGAGAAAAATTCTCATGGTCACTCACTAGAAAAGACTAGAAGCTAAGATCATCATCTTCTCTACTAGTGTCTCAACTAGGCGAAAAACTATGGCCACAGACTCCAGCCAACCCTCAGCAGCCAGAGAATCTGACTCGCCTCGAATCCTCGGAGGCCTATGTTTCTAGAACTCGTAAAAAGCACTCAGTTAGCGTTCACCCTCTGCTGGTGGGGTTAGTGGAAACGACTATCCAATGGGTAGTGGTGATTCTAGTACACCACCCGAAGGTGCCAATGCCGAATGGGGGGCCCTACACCATGGCCTCATCGCTCGGTGGTCTATCGACGCGTACTATACCGGAAACCCGAGAGGGCTATCTGCTTGGCGGCGTCCTGAAGGGAATAGGTGCTCCACTGTCAAGAAGTTATACCTAGGGAGCTGAATCAAGAGATCACAAGTAAAACTTTTTCAAAATAATCATGAAATTAGTGTTTTCATTCACTGAGTCAAAAATTAGAGGTCAGGGCCCCGGTGTGTGGATCCATCGGCCTCCACACCAACATTGGATTCCCTAAACTGATAACCACACTCACTACACTAAACACAATTTCCATTAAAAAGATCAGAGTCCAATTTTATTTGGTAGAACCGACTCCTTTAAAACCAATTTGTCACGACCCGTCCCACGGGCCCGTGTCGTGACTACCCCAATTCCACCTTCCATTGGCTAGGGGAAGGCCACTAGCACAGAAAGGCGTATTCCCTAAAACTGGGAAGGCATTGCCTTTATAACCGATAAAAATACATAACAAAGCACACAACAAGATACAAACACAAGTAAACTGTATTGTAAAAATAGTGTGAACAGAAAGTAAAAGGGGCCTAAATAGTAGCCCAATTGGAAAGTACAAGAAAACTGAAAAGTTCAAGTAAAATAAAACAACTCATGTGAACTCCCACCAAAGACCCTACCTAAAGGGTAGGTAAAACTCTAGAACGGTCCTCTCTGTGGTACACCTCATCTAATTTCCACCTCCGACCTACCTCCAGTCCAAGTAGTCTCGTCCTCAGTCAGCGTTGTCTGTCGTCTGCACCAAACACAACAAGGTGCAGGTGTAGCCCATGCAGGGGTAATTATAACAATACCTAGTAGGGACCCCGAGACCCCTGAAGGTATACCAAAATCCACAATTGATTAACCAAAAATCATGGAAACATTAGTCAACCCTATGTAGGTATATTCCTATACATATACCTAGGTTTTTAAGTATACTCATCTCATTTATGAGGAAACACAAGGCCCAACTCATTATCCCAAAGCTCAACTATTCAACGAAGGAAATAATACCACAAAGGTAACACCACAAAGGTAAGTACAACAATGGTAACACAACATATAAGAATACCACAAAGGTATCACCACAAAGGTAAGTACCACAAAGGTATGCCACGCAAGAGAATAAAAAAAAGGTATCACTTCAAAGTTAAGTTCCACAAAGTTATGCCACATAGAAGAATACCACAAAGGTATCACCATGAAGGAAAGTACCACAAAGGTACGCCACACAGAAGAATACAATAAAGGTATCACCACGAAGGTAAGTACCACAAAGGTACGCCACACAAAAGAATACCACAAAGGTATCACTAGAAGGTAAGTACCACAAATGTATGCAACACAGAAGAATACCACAAAGGTATCACCATGATGGTAAGTACCCCCAAGGTATGACACACATAAAATACCCCAAAGTTATCACCAAAAAGGTAACTACCACAAAGTTACACCAAACAGAATACTACCACAAAGGTATCACTATGAAGGTAAGGACTTAGATCACACCAGGTATAACATTGGTACAATAGTAAAGATGATTAGATGTAAATACTGAATCATCTTACTTCTATTAAGATGCAGACCCATGAAAGATCCTATAATCATTAGACCCACATAGGATCCTATTATAGCAGCCCACATAGGATCCTAGGGTAGTCCCACGTGGATTCCTAGAGCGGATCCAAGCGAGACTCTCGAACACAGACCCATGTTGGATTCCAAATCCCAAACCCACACAGGCTACCAAAGCATAGACCCACAGAGGATCACAAAACACATACCCACATTGGATCCTTTTCTCAAGTTATATTGATCTACCGAGTTCCCTCACTAAGCTCGCTTGATTCTGGGAGGGTCCGCTCCTCAAGCCATAGGTCGAATACTCCAATTTTCACGAATTCCAATGAAGAAATATTCCAAAGTATCTCCATGTAAAAGGGGTATCGATGCAATAGACGGTGTGTAAATCAGATGCCCGTTATGTTAGTTATTAGCCTTTTAGTCCCGACGGCCGGGTTGGATTTGTGCTCTATCCAACTCAGCTGTACCAGAACATTATCCAAAAACTCAAGTGGGGTATACCAAAAGGACCGTATTGATCCAAGGTTTCTGGTGCTGCAGATGGTTTGTCAAAAGGACACCTGTAGCTCAAGATATGACATAAGGAATGAAAAATGGTCGAAGTTGGTCCGGGTCCGTTCTGCCCTGCCGATTCGACCCGGCATGGGCCGACCCAACCTGGATCAGGTCGACCCGGCCTGACCCGGGTATGACCCTGGGTCCGGCCCTGGGTTGGACCCGGCCCACTGGGTGTCCTGCCCTGCCAGCGCGGCCCGCAGTGTGGCAGCCCACGGTGCGGCGGCCCACGGTGTGGCAGCCCACGGTGCGGCGACCAGCGGTGAGGCGTCCCACGGTGTGGCGACCTGCGGTGGGGAAGCCCGCAGTGCGGTGCAGTCACACACCACATCTTCACCAGTAGCTGGCAGCAATCCAGTCACCCATCCTTCACTGGTGTAGTATCGCGTCATGGTCTTTCACCGTCGGGCGATGCGAACATATGTCACTACCTCCGTCATGCGGCCGACTGTGCACCGACCACCACCCTTTCTCTGCCATGGCCGACGGGCCCCAACCCTTCTCCAGCGGTGCGGTTGCACCACCACTGTCTTCACAGTCGGCCTATGTTCCAGTCACTGCTTCTGGGCCCCTTTTGTGCTGGTCACCAAAATGGGTTGTCGTCGACATTCCTTGGGTCACCGTGTGTTCCCTGGTGGCTTATTCTTCATTCGGTAGATTCCCGCACTTGTCTCAGGACGTCTCTATCGATTCAAGACCACCAAAGATTCCACAAAGGTTGCGGAGGGGTCAGGACATGTTCGTTTTGCCTGCACTCTCCATGTTAGAATGGTAGCAAGCGAAAATAATGTTCTTGAATCAAGGGGGTCGACAAGAATTTGGCAAGGTGGTATAAATCAAAAACAAACCCTACCTTGAACGTTAGAGAATCGTCCGTGCTTGCCGGTGGACCGTGTTCATAGTTCCTACAACTAGCTCCCAAAGATGCCACTCACACATCACCTATTGGTGGTTCGATGTCTTCTGTCACCTCATGCTGGGTCGGCTTCATCTTATAGGGAACTGACGTCACAACATTCCTTCAGCAATTCGCTACTTGGTGAAGCTCCCTGATACCTCATCCCTAGCTCCATATTTATAGGAGAGGGGGAGGGTACGAAACGACGTGGAGAGTTAATGGGGCTCATTAATTAGGAAGATTACTAATTTTCCACAACATTTCTATTACTCATATTGGAGGGTCAATCCATTTATGGGCTTGACACATCACTGGTCCCACCTTACCGCTCGTCCGTTGGAGGAATAGAATAAAAATAAAATAATAAAGTTAATTTATTTATTCTATTAAAAACTTATGAAAACTATCTTTTTTCTGGACCTACTACGGTCAAAGTGAAGGTCTCCATAAGCGAATATTGGTGCTGTGAGTTTAATTGTGTACTAAGATTCCAATTCTGAGCACCGGTACAAAAGTTACAAAACGCCTCTTATGCATTTACTGAACATACCCGTAAAAAAAGTTCGGAAAAGTATTAACAGTCACCCTTGACATGCGCCGATCAAGGTTAGGCTCTACTCAAGTGAAAAACGCCCCAAAAAACCCAATGGTACTCTCTTATTTCCAATCTGAGTTACCATTTAAAAGTTATGGATTTTACAATAAAATAATTTCCACTTAATTATTTTATATACGACCAAAAACTAGCTTTCACTGGTGTCCCACGCCGGCCCAGGTTAGTATCTTCTTAAATAAAGCATGCCCTCACAAGTTCAGTAGTGGTCTGGGATTTTAAATCCAAGCTACCGTTTGTGAGTTATAAGCATTTGAAAAATAAAATAATTTATTTAATTATTTTATTTAGGGTTATGCATTTTTTTGTGTTTTCTCACAGGATTCCCACGCCGACTAAACATAAGTCACACCTAGGGTAAACTCACTATCTTGAGTGAAACAGTGCCCTCATATTTCTAATCTGAGTAACATTTTAAGAGTTAGTCCACTTTTACAGGAAAAATGCAGACCCATGCTAATTAAAGCTTAACAAGACTTCGACGGATAATTCCGGGCACTTAAGGCCTCAGAATCGTGCGCCGTCAGATTTTGCGGTCTCAAAAAATTCCATATAACAAAAAACATTATATGTTATTTTTGGGACATTACATTCCATATTTTTTATTAATATAAATTTTAATTTTAAAAAGGGAAACTTAGTTTTTATCAAAATGATTAGTGAAAGTGATAAAAACAAATTAGTGATTAAGGGAAAAATCAGTTTAATAAGAGACTAAACCATAAATATAGGGGAAAAATAATATATAAACTAGTCCAAAATCAATTGGATGGAAAAATGTAGACCCTAAACTCCCTTTTTTCAATTTTGACCATTAATGGAACAAATTTTCATTAGAAATATGTGGGTGGAATTATAAGGACCCAGCCTTAAAACCATACATAATCTTGAATTAAATGGATAATTCACATTCATGATCTTTTCAGGTTTAGATTTTCCGATAATTAGACCAAAAATATTACATTACATCTCAAAAATTACAAAGTAGACACTTCTACTCAGTTTCTATTTTTTTAGAAAATAAAAACTCTTGAGAAAAAGAGTCATGTCTAGTTTAATATATTAGACGACATGAATTTTCCTTGATCCCATCCTTGACCCTATTCATCTTTATGTCCTCTAACAAACATTTCAAAACATGGTATGAGCATAAAAATCTCAGTAAGGGTTACAAAAAATGGAAGAAAAAATTAGTTCATCAAAACAAAATATTTTAAAAATACCTAATGAAATCATAAGATTTACGAATAACACAAAGTAATCAAAAATAATAAAGGTAACTTGGGATATCCATAACATACATACATTGTATCTTTCATAGCTAATTAGGGAGTTACATTTGGAATACTCATCACAGTATATTCCTTAAATCTCTTAGGAGAAATTTTATCGTTTACCTCCATCATGTTACCCAATGAATCGAAGAGATATCTCGGGATCAACCACCCTAGGTTTATTATAGAACCATCCGTATATGTAAACAATTCCCAAGAACCATAACATAGTCATAACATAGAACACAAGCATAAAAGAAAGATAACATTTCCACATTGATATCACAATATATCATTTCAATAAATTGTCATAATAAATCCATTAAAAAACCATTTTCAATACCAAAATAATTAAAAGAGTATATGGTATTTATTTTCCTTTTAAAAAACATTACGACTTGTCATGGAAACCAAAGATCAAATAATACTCGCGACAGCAGAAAGGTCGTTATCACTGCATACGTTAAAAAGAAACCCTTATTTTTTTCATTTAGTAAAACACTTCATAGTAAAAGATTCCATTTGGATTAATTTAAATTTCAAAGGGTTTTATGCACGTTATAAATGAATGTTGTTTAAAAAATAAAATTATGTATGAATGAAAGGTTATTGAGTTGAAGTACCTTACCTCGTGTCCAACTTGACCCGTTCATTCTTTAATCTCTTGAATAATAAACTAAAGTTAATTTCTACTCAACTAAGAAACGTTTTCTTGTTTATTATACCTTTTATATCACTTATTACCATGTTATAAACATTATGTAATCATTTATGTTAATAATGGTTATTTTGTCGATATTTGGTACTTGAGTCAAAAATAAACTTCTTATAATTACAAGTTGTTAATGTGGTAAAATGTACACTATCTCCAAAATGATTTTCATGATTTATATATCATATATATCATATATATCCAGTATATATATGTATTTATTATAGTTCATAACATTTGGAGGTAAGAAAAGAAATGCACTGTTCATGGAGATGGTAAGTCGTACGTACGCATGAACACTACTTTTATTTTTATTTAATATTTAAGGGAATGAAAACATAATGATACATAGATATATTATAATTCCAGTAAAATATCATATATAATTTTAGCAACTCCATCTTTTATACGTTCCACGTATGGCCTGAACGAGTCATATCACTTTGAGGGGGTGGTAGTCCGCACCTTCTCAAATGAAATTATCGTGTTTACCCATTATGGAAACCATAAAGGTATGCTATAAATGAAAAATATAGAAGCATAGTGAAAATATAAATATAATATATATGACATATAAATACAGTACCATCATAATTTCCACCATAAGAGGTGTTAGGAGAAGATTGAACAATCATCATTTCGTGAGGCAGTATTTCGCCATCCATAGAAACAGTATGTTCTTTATCCATTAGACGGAGGTGTGTGTAAGTGTAGTTTGAATAATTATCATAATAAAAACCTAGAATATTTAGGATACTGGTTTTGTTATTAAATAAAGGAATAAATAGAGTTTCTGGGGTTGGAGAAGTAAAATAATACAAAATAACTTAAAAGAAGACGTTACCTTTAAATCGGGTAACTCCCTTTGGTTTGAACCAAAATGATTTCATGAAGTGCCTTCTGCCTAAGGTAGGGATTCTATGTGGAATATAGGGATCTTGAGAGCTTATTTTGTTATATGTTGGATGATCTAAGGGGCATGAGAGGTGTGATTAATGGGTTATAGGCGAGGGCTTTTTATAAGGTGGAGGAGGGGCTCTTTAAGAAAATTTGAAAATATTATTTTATTATATATTGATTTACAATTTTGAAATGTC
Organism: Viscum album; assembly: GCA_963277665.1. Taxonomy (NCBI): domain Eukaryota; kingdom Viridiplantae; phylum Streptophyta; class Magnoliopsida; order Santalales; family Viscaceae; genus Viscum; species Viscum album. The sequence continues at coordinate 907,898,915 of OY728123.1, read as the reverse complement.
CAAAACTTATTAAAGATGAAGATAAGATTACTTTTGTTATAAATAAAACCATCTAATATTAATTGGACTAGTTGTTGATATTTGTTTTATTTTTATAATCTTATAAATTTAAATCATTCATTAATTAGGTAAACACTGCATCATTTTTGTGTCATTAATTATTTTATTTATTTGATGTATAAAAATTATAAATAAAATACCATGATGTAGGAAATATTTTTATATTTCAAAATAATATTTATATTTGAAGATATCACTTATATAACCCCATATAAAAATTTTTTAGTTAAAAAAATTCATGTTTATGATATTTTTATTTTTACTTCTAAAAAAGGTTATTAATGTCATTATCTTACCCAAGTGGCTTCCAAAGTCCAAAAGTCCCACCCAAGGATTTTCTTGATTGGAAATTACTCATACAATAAGGTTAGGACATGTTTTAAAGTACTTGTATATTATTATAATATTATTTTTACCTTGAATTACGCTATTTACCTTTATCCTCGGTAAATAAAAGTAAAAAGTTTCTATTCACCAAAAAATATTTTCATCTTATTGAACCAAATTTTACTTACTAATAATAACCATGTATATCAGATTTTTTAAATTCAATTCACAGAAGCGGTAAAATTTCATTTAATGAAAAAGTCATTTTTTAACTACTACGGAGTGATTTCACTATTCATCTAAAATTGAAGTTTTTCAAAAATTCACCCTAAGCTATATTTGATATTCAAAATTAAAAAATGATGTCTATTTTAACAAATTAAAAACATAGAATTTGGATTAATTAATTTAAAATTAATTCCTGTTGTCAAAAGAAAAGCTTGTTTTTAAGAAATAATAACTATTAAAAGATTAACACTTGTTTATGTACAATTTCAAAGTGAAATTACTTCCAATGACCAACAATTTATTAAATGGTAAAAATATAATATAATAAAACATTAAATCCAATTATTAAAATAATATAACCGTATAAAGAAATTATATTAAGAGAAAATTTTGAATTAAAATACAGTATTTTTCACTATTCATTAAAAAATGAATTTTATCAGAAAGAATACCAAAAGTTTACCCAAAGTAAAATTTGATTTCCCGATTCTAAAGAATAATTTTTTTTTCAAATATAACATATGAAAGTGACCAAAACTATATTTAATGAGGTTTCACCATTAAAAGGCGGTAAATCGACCTTTTGAAGAATATTAGAGTATTTATGCTTAAAATTAGATTCATTCACATTTTTAGCATTTTACCTTTATTGGATAAATATAAAAACATTTAACAAACATGTATAATCATATTTTAGTTAGTTATATTCATTTCTACTAATACAATGTCTAGATGTTAACTACCATTTAAAATAATATTATATTATTATTTTTCAGTATGACTCAGCATTGTTTGTAAAATTAGTCTTCGATGAAACCCATTATTGCAAATTGGGTATGCCATTGAACATAGAATCACCATTAAATTACAATAATATTTAATTCAAAAATATTAATAAATATGAAAATGTATTATTCTTTATTTACATGGGATTTCACATCCTTCCCCCCTTTTAGAAATTGTGTCCTTGCAATTTTTATTCACTTATCAAATAAGTGGGGGTATTTATCCTTCATAGCATTTTCTGATTCCCATGTTGCATCTTCAACCATATGGGTTTTCCACAAAACCATTACCTGATGAATTGCCTTATTTTTCAACACTTGCTCTCTTCGGTCAGGAATCTAGACTGGTTGTTCCTCATAAGAGAGATTCCCTTCCAACTGAACTACATCAGGGATTAAAACATGAGATGGATCTAGAATATACATTCTACACGTTAAATCATGAAAAAATTGTGTACCTAGGATAAACATGGAGTTAAAGCCACTCTATAGGAAACTGATCCACCTTTCTCCATGATTTCATAAGGTCCAATGAACCTCAGACTCAAATTTTCCTTCTTACCAAAACACATCACACTTTTACATGGAGAAACTTTGAGAAAGTCATGATCACCTACCTAAAAAAAATATCCTTCCTCTAGTTATCCAAATAGTTTTTCTGCCTTCTCTGAGTTGTTCTCATGTGATTTTGAATCGTCTGAACTTTTTCTTCCATCTCTTCAACCAATTCTGGTCCCATCATCTTCCTTTCACATACTTTATCTCCAAAAGCTGGAGTTCGGTACCGCTTCCCATGTAATTATTCAAATGGATCCATCTATATATTGGAAGAAAAAATGTTATTATAAAAAAATTCAACCAAAGAAATATGTCAGTCCCAACATCCCTGGTAATCCAGTGAAAAAACACATAACATATCCTCCAAGGTATGAATTGTTCGTTCTGACTCCCCAGCTGATTGAGGATGAAGAGCTATACTAAAATTTAATTCAATAGACAAGGACTTCTAAAGGTGTTTCCAAAATTTATAACTAAACCGATGATCACAATTAGATACAATGGATAGGGGAACTCCATGTAACCTGACTCTCTCTTTAACATATAATTGAGAGAGTTTATCTAGAGACAAAGTATCTCGAATAGGAAGGAAATGACCAGATTTAGTCAATCGATCAACAATAAAACATTTTTCATTATTAACTCGAGATGTCTTTGGTAATCCCACAATGAATCCCATGGATACATTTTCCCATTTCCACTCTAGAACTGGTAAATACTAAAGCATACCTTTCGGTAACTACCACTCTACTTTAACCTATTGACAAGTCAAACACTTCACAGTAAAATTAGCAATATATCTTTTCATTCCATCCCACCAGTAATACTCCTGAAGATCTCTATACATATTAGTACAGCTAGGATGAACTGAAAACGGAGAACTATGAGCTTCACATAAGAACTCATTCTTCAACTGTTAATCACAAGGCACACATAATCTCTTTCCAAACATAAAAAAACAATCATTATCAATGTTAAAATTAGGTGGCTTACCCTTCTAAACCAACTCAACCTTTTTCTGCAACTCACTCCCTTCCTTCTGATATTACTTAATTCTATCTAATATAGGTGATTTCACTGACACCAGAAACAAAACAGATGAATTTCTTGCACCAACGACTCCTATGACAATGTTAATCAAATCAAAAACCAAAGAATCTCATTCCAAATGTAGAAGGGTCATTGTAGCATTACTTTTTTAGAATCAGTGAATCAGCCACTTCATTTGTTTTTCACGGTTGGTAATGGATCATGAAATCATAATCCTCGATTAATTCCATCCATCACCTTTGTCTCATGTTTAATTATTTTTGAGTGGATATATACTTTAAACGTTTTTGGTCAGTGCATATTTCACATTTTACTCTATAGAAATGTTTTCTCCAAATTTTTAAAGCAAAAACAACAGCATCTAATTCCAAATCATGTGTAGGGTAATTAAACTCACGAGGTTTCAATTGACGTGAAGCATAAGCAATTACTTGATCATTCTGCATTTGGAAACAACCAAGTCCTTTCATTGAAGCATCACTATAGATAAAAAACTCACCATTTCAGGATGGTAATTCCAAAACATGAGCATTCGCCAATCTTCTTTTGAATTACTAAAAACAATCATCACCTTATTTTTTCCGAAAGAACATAACACCTTTTCGATTTAACTTAGTTAGTGGGCTAGATAACCGTGCTAAATTTTGAAAAAAAACCTCTAGTAATAACATGATAAACCCAGAAAACTACGGATCTTGTTTATATTTGTGTGTATTTTCCATTATTCAACAAATTTTGTTTTAGTAGGATCAATAGTTATTCCATTTTCTCAAACAGTGTGACCATGGAAAGAAATTTGTTGTAACCAAAACTCACACTTGTTGAATTTCCCAAACAATTTATTTTTTTATGGTTTGCAAGAAAACCCTTAAATAACATTCATGTTCCTATATAATTTTAGAATAAATGAAAATATCATCAATAAAATCGACCGCAAACTTATCCAAAAACTCACAGAAAATTCTATTCATAAGATCCATGAATATAGCAGGTGCATTGGTTAACCCAAAAGGCATAACTGCAAATTTATAATGGCCACATCTAGTATGAAACAAGGTCTTCGTAATGTCTTCTTCCATTACTTTCAACTGATGGTACCCCGACCTCAAGTCAATCTTCGAAAAATATTGATCTCCCTAGAGCCGATCAAACAAATCATCGATATGAGGAAAAGGATATTAGTTCTTAAAATTGATATTAATTAATGCTATATAATCAATCCAAAGTATCATTGAACCATAATACTTTTTAACAAACAAGATAGGAGAACCCCATGGTTATGTTCTAGGTCGAATGAAACCATTATCTAATAACCCATGAAATTTCTTATTTAACTATAAAAGTTCAATTTGAGCCTTTTGATAAGGTGGTTTTGAAATTGGCTTAAAATCATAAAAATAAGTCAATAGTAAATTCAACATCCCGATCAGGTATTATAACAGACAAATCATTAGGAAAAACATCAAGATACTCATTTACTAATGGAACATAATTAATCGAGACAGTTCCTTTGTTTTCAACAATATGTTCAAGGTAACATTCATTTCCATCTTTTACCAGTTTATCATCTTTATGATATGTTATCAAATGTAAGGGTTCATCCTTGTACACAAACTGAAAATCATTCTAAAAATAAACCTCTTTAGCTCTGTAGTAAATCTTATCATGATAAACAGAAATCCAATCCATACCCAAAACAACATCAAACTCTACTATAGTTAAAATAATAAGGTTTGTAGGTAGATTATTTTCACACACAAGGACATGAAAGTTCGTATAAATTTTTTTGCCTCAGCATTTCCCCCTATTGTTTTTACCATAAGTCCAGGATTCATATCTTGAGATGGAATTCCCAATTTACAAGAAAAAGTCTCAGAAATGAACGAATGTGCAGACCCTGAATCAAACAACACATTGGCATAATCTGAACAAACAAACAGTGTACCTGATACTACATCATTTGATGGCCCAACATCTGCTGATGTACTTGAAAAGGATTTCACTACCCCTTTCTACTTGTAGTTTGGATACTTTCCCTTAGTTGAGTTCTTCACTGGACACACATTTTCATAATGACCCATTTCAATGCACTTAAAATATATTACTGACTATACATCAGATTTTGTCTTACCATTAACCGTATCTTTTTAGTGAAATTATGAGAATTATTTCCCATTTTACCACATTGGTAGCACTTACTAGAATTCAGAAGACATTCCCAGCATGCTTTTTACCAAAATTTTCCCAAACTAAAAACTTAAGATTCTTACCATCAGACTTTTTTGAAGAGTTCTTCCCTTTTGTCTGCCACCTCGACCTCTTATTCAGTTGTTTTTTAAAGAACACAAAATCATCAAAAAAATTCATTTCCACCTTCTACACACATAAAACAAGTTTATTAAAACATTTGAACTCACGAGAAGATAAATCCCTTTGGAACCATGTCTTTAATCCTGATTAAAAACAGTTGATTTTACTATCAAGATCTCGTATGAAATTTAGAGCATACCTTTCCAATCAAGTGAATTTATCTTCAAAAGCTACCACTGGGTCACCCTCCTGCCTCAATTCAAGGAATTATTTTTTCATCCAATGATAAACCACCTTAGGAAAATATTTTTCAAGAAACATACCTTTGAATTAATCCCAATCAAGAGCATCAATCTCTTTACTATGCCAGATATTTTTTACCATCAACCACCACTGATCAGCTTCACCATCAAAATAGTAAACAAAAAGACTAACATTTTGATATTCTGAACACCCCATGGCATCAAAAATCTTCTCCAGTTCTTTAATCCACCATTAATCTAGCACAAGGTCAGATGATATACTGAATGTTGGGTATTTTGCCTCATGAAATTCTCCACTACTGACATGTTCCTCTGTGGTTGATCTAGCTGATCTCGTGCATAAATACCACCACCATTTATAGCCTGGTTCAACTATTCTATCATTGAAACAAACAGTTTAGTTCTGATTTCGACCATCTTAGGTTTCTGATTTGGAAGGTTGTCTTCCTCCTAATGTCGTCCCATTATAACTACCCTATTTCCTATGTGGAAAACAATTCTGAACACATAAATATCTTAGGCGAAGCAACATGGTAATCTTTAAATACTATATCATTTCAATATTAACATAATTTAATTTTATGGATATTAATTTAATAATATCCTAACTATTAATGTTATCTAAACCAACCATTGATACCAACTATAAGGACCCAGCCTTAAAGCATTACATAATAATCAATTAAATGGACAATTCACATTGATGTTCTTTTCAGGTTTATAGTTTTAGAGAATTAGGCCATAGCCATTACATTACATCTCAAAAATTAAAAGGTAGACACTTCTACTCATTTTTAATTTCTTTCATAAAATAAAATCTCTTGAAAATAAGAGTCATGTCCAGTTCCATGTTTTAGATAGCATGACTTTTCCTTGTTCCCATCCTTGACCCTATTCATCTTTATGTCTAGTGAAAAACATTTCAAAACATGGGATGAGCATAAAAAGCATAGTAAGGGTTATAAAATAAATAATGAAAACATTAGTTCATCAAAAGATAATATTTTTAACATACCTCATAAATTCATAAGATTTATGAATAACGCATAGTAATAAAAAATCATAAAGGTAACTTGTGTCATCCATAGAATATTTACGTTATAGCTTTCACAGCTACATAGGGAGTTAAATTTGGAATACCCACCACATTATATTCCCTAAATATCTTAGGAGAAACAATATTTATTTTCCTATTTCATGTTACCCAATGCATTTTAGATCTATCTCGGGATCACACACCCTAGGTTTATCTCAGAATCACCCGTATAAATAAACAATGCCCACAAACCATAACATTGTAATAACACATAACACAAGCATAGAGGAAAGTAAACATTTCCACATTGCAATAAAAATATATCATTTCAATATATTTACATAATCAATCCATTAAAAAAACCATTTCCAATACCAAAATATGTAAAAGAGTATATGGTATTTATTTTCCTTTTAAAAAAACATTACGGCTTGGTACGGAATCCAAAGATCAAATAATACTCGTGACAGAGGAAAGGTTGTTATCACCAGGTACATTAAAAAGAAACATTACTTTTTGTCGTTTAGTAGAACACTTCATAGAAAAATATTCCCATTGAATGAAATGAAAATTAAAAGGGTTTTATACACCATATAAAACAAATCCATGTATAAAATCAAAATATGCCTCAATGAAAGGTGATTGGGATGAAGTCCCTTACCTCGTGTCCAACTTGACCCATTCGTTATTTAATATACTGAATAATAAAATAAAGTTAATTTATACTTTATTAAGAACCTTTTTCTAGTTTATTATTCCTTTTATATCACTTATTACTATGTTATAAACATTATGCAATAATTTATGTTAATAATGGTTGTTTTGTCGATATTTGGTACATGAATCAAAAATGAACTTCATATAATTACAATTTGTTCATGTGGTAAAAATTACATTATATCCATAATGATATTCATGACTTAGATATCATATATATTATGTATATATCTGTATTTATAATTGTACAGAACATTTGGACGTAATAAATGAAATGCACTATTCAAGGATACGGTAAGCCATACGTACGCATGGACGCTAATTTTATTTATATTTCAAAATTGATGGAATGAAAATGTAATGATACAAAGATATATTATAATTATAGTATAATATCATATATAATTTCAGAAACTCCAGGATTTATACGTTCCGCATATTTCATGAACGAGTCATATCACTTTGAGCGGGCGGTAGTCCGCACTTCCTCAAATGAAATTATCATGTTTAACCATTATGGGAACCATAATGGTATAATATAAATGAAAAGTAAAAAAGAATAGATACAATATAAATATAATATATAACACCTATAAATAACATTCCATTCTAATGGCCACCATAAAATTTTGTAGTAGAAGGTTTAACAATCATCGTTTCGTGAGGCAGTAGTTCGCTGTCCACATAAATAATATGCTCTTTACCCATTAGACAGAGGTGTGTGTAAGTTTAGTTAGAATAATTACCATAAAAACAACCTAGTATATAGAGGATACTTTTTTTGTTATAAAAGAAAATAATAAATAGAGTTTAGGGGGTTGTATAAGTAAAATAAAAGAAAATAACTTAAAAGAATACGTTACCTTCAAATCGGGTAACTCCCTTTGGATTGAACCAAAATGATTTATTGAAGTTCCTTCTGTATAAATTAAGGCTTATAGGTGGAAGATGGGGATCTTCAGATCTTATTTGGGAAGATTTTGGATGAGACAAGGGGCTTGATAGGTGTGTGTAATGGGTTAGATAAGAGGGATTTTTATAAGGGGGGGGATGGGCTCTTTAGGAAAGTTTGAAAATATTATTTGATTATAAAATGATTTTTTGAATCGAAAGGTCCAAAGCTTATTAAAGTTGAACATAAGATGAATCTTGTTCAAAATAAAACAATCCAATAATAATTTTACAGTTTTGGATATTGTTTTAATTTTTACAATCTTATTTATTTAAATCATTCATTAATGAGGTAAAACCTACATCATTATTTTTTCATAAATAATTTTATTTATTTGATGTTTAAAAATTATAAATAAAATAACATGATGTATAAAATATTTTTATCATTCAAGATAAAATTTTTAGTCGAAGATATCACTTATATTACCCCATATAAAAATTGTTTTAGTAAAAACAATTCATGTTTATGATATTTTTTTTATTTTAAAAAAAGGTATTAATGTCATTATCTAACCCAAGTAGATTTCAAAGGACAAAAATCTCACCAAAGGATTTTATTGGTCATCCATTACTCATAAAATAAGATTAGGAATTTTTTTAGGGTGATTTTATGTTATTATAATATTATTTTTACCTTGAATTACCCTATTTTCCTTTAACCATGGTAACTAAAAGTCAAAAGTTACTAATCACCAAAAAATATTTTCATATTATTGAACCAAATTTTACTTAATAATAAAAAAAATTTATGTCGGTTTTTCGAAATTCAATTCCCAGAAGTGGTAAAAGTTAGTTTAAATGAAAAAGTCAGTTTTTAACTACTACTTAGTGTTTTCACTATTCATCAAAAATTAATGTTTTAAAAAATTCAGCAAAAGATATACTTGATATTCCAAATTCAAAAATGATGTATATTTTAATAAACTCAAAAAAAATAAGTTGGATTAATTAATTTAAAATTAATTCCTATTATAAAAACAAAAATCCTGTTTTTAAGAAAAATAACTATCAAAAGATTGACACTTATTTATGTCCAATTTCAAAGTGAAATTACATTAAATGACCAAAATTGGATTAAATACTAAAAATATAATATAATTAAACTTTAAAACCAATTAAAAATATAATCTATCCATATTAATAAATTATATTAAGAGGTAGTTTTGAATTAAAATATAATATTTTTAACTATTCAATAAAAAATGAATTTTATCAGAAAAATTACCAAAAATTTACCCAAAGTAAATTTTGATATCACGATTCTAAAGAAGAATTATATTTTTTAAAATTGAACCTATAAAAGTGACCAAATCTATATTTAAATAGGGTTCTCCATTAAAAGGTGGTAAATCGACCTTTTAAATAATATTAGAGTATTTATGCTTGAAATTAGATTCATTCATATTTTAATCCTTCAAATATTATTAGATAAATGTGAAAACATTTAAAAAACTTATATAATAAAATTGTACTTAGTTATATTCATTCAAACCCATACAACGACTAGGCGTTAACTACCATTTAAAATAATATTATATTATTATTTTTCAGTATGACTCAACATTATGTATAACATTAGACTTCATAGAAGCCCATTGTTGTGTATCGGGTATGCCATAGAATATATAATACCATTTAAAATAACATTAATATTTAATTCAAAAATATTAATAAATATTAAAATGTATTATTCTTTATTTACTTAGGATGTTATAAGAATTCACTTTTCAAAAATTTATTATAAAGTCCATCATCCTCCACTATAAAAAGAACTCACACCTCCCACATCATAAAAATATCAATACACATTGGATAAACCATGATCTACCCCAATATATCCTAAAAACATTTCTGTAATAGTATAATCCTCACCTTGGGTACAAATCCATCCCAAGAAGACCTTTGGTTCTTACCAAAAGGAGTTACCTGAACAAGAAGTAACACCCTTCCATAAGTTTTATTGTTTTCTATCCCTTATATGCCACCACAAATATTTTTATTTGATTATTATTTTATATCTTATATATCTTAAATATATTTAGATATTTTATTTAAAAGGGTTCTACCTATACTAACACACACATCTATCTAATGGGTAACGAAAACACTGTTCTTGTGTACGACTCATTACCGCCTCGCAAGACGAAACTATTTGTTTCTCCTTCACCAACACTAATGGTTGGTAATTATGATTGAAAATATTTTTAATATTATTTATATCATATTTATTCTTTTATAATTATTATATAGCATATAGATTCATTCTTTCTATTTTGTGTAAATATGATATTTACGTTTGGGGAACTGTGAACTAGCGCCTCCTCCAAAAGATGTGATTTATTCACACTCTACATGGAATGAATTAAGGATGGTTTTATTGAAATTATATTTTATATATTATATAAAAATAATTATATAGTTAATATTTATACATTCATATATTTTATTAAATTTATTTCTTTTAGTATGACAATAAAATGGAAACAGCATTCATGTGTACATATGGCCTACCTTCCCCATCAATAGGGTATCCCATTTCATTTTTCTATATTCCAAAAATTATTAGAAATATGTATATAATGAATATATATCATTTTTATATGATTTTCAAATTATGTAAATCCTGATATAAGTATGAGGACCTAAAATATAAAACTTTATGACACGTGTAAGAAAAACAAAGCAAATATTACCTGAAGCCTAAACATAACATTGAATAGATATAGAGAGGGTAATATAACGTAATAATAGAACTGTATATGGTATTATATATAATATTATGTTTGTTAAAATATTTAAAATAAAATTTCATTATTATAAAGTAGTTTTCTATGAGTATGATGAGAGTGAAGACCCAGGGCAAATGGATTTCTAGTCTCGTTTTAATTTCTGTGAGATTTAGGTCTTATTCATTACTTTCATCTTTTGGTGGTGTGTATACTAAAAAAAAATATAATATATGATTATTATAATTTTACTTATGGTTATTTACATATCCATTTTGTTATGTATCTTCCATGGGGTTTGTATTTCAATAGTTACCAAATTGGAAAAGTTGTTTTTTCTCAGTTTTCTTTCTTAAAGACACATACCAAAAATATTAAATACTTGGTTTTGAAAAATGTTATAAAAAATGTTTTTAATTATAATTTATTATGAACATTTGAATTGAAAATTTATTTTTTATTATTTTAAAATAATTCTTTATATGTTTTAAATTATTTTCAAAGAAATGTTATTTAAACTATTTTCAATATTTTTTATAAGTTTTCAGTTCTTTTTGAATGAAATGGCTTTCCAAATGTTTTCAAGATTTAATTGTATTTATCAATGTATTATGAAATAAATGGTGTTAAATCATTTTTCATGAATTATTTATATTTTTTTTTAAAAAAATTTAAAGAAAAAGTTTCTAATATTATTTGAAAGCATTATTTCTATGTATTCATGATTATTTTCAAGAAAAATATTTTCAAAAGGACTTATGTGTTAAAACAACTTTTACAAAGAGGAAAAGATATTCTGGACATAAAATGTTATTGAAGGATATTTACAAATTATTTTCCATCTAATATGATGGTCCTTGGTGTCATTAATTTATTTGTAGCGAAATTATCCAACGGTTAAATTCATATTCATTCCTTAAATGGGTTCTGTATTGATGCCATGAGACCCATTTCTCTTTCATGGGTTCTATTCTAGTGAAACCTATTTCACTTTCGTAGGTTATATTCTTATGAAATCCACTTGTTTTCATGGGTTATAATTTTGTGAGATTATTATGAAACAAACCTATTTTCTACAGATTAATGTATGATTACATGTTTATATCACCCATTTCATTTCATGAGTTACGATATGACTGTTTATGATATTGTGTCCAATGTATGTATGAATTCATTATAAGATGGGTGTGACCTATATCTCCCTCCAATGAATTTGATAAATATTTATGTATCATTAGATAATGATGGGAATGAGTAGAGGAGATTGATCCACTATGGATTATTGGGAAATCCAGTCCACTTTGGGAATATGGGGAAACCCGATCTAATATGGGGAGATAGGGAAATGAGATTCATTTTGCAAGGATATGTAATAATTATTCCTTACAAGTAAAGGATTTCAACTGGGGATGGTGGTGTGTCCTAACCAGTAGGTTTAATCCTTATTAAGTGCCATAATAATTTCAAGAAATGTGTATTTACATATAGGGAATGATATTACATGTTTATTTGTATGCAAAAATTCTATGTCTTACTCCTATATTACACTCTCATAGATTAAGATCATGAATCCCTAATGACTAATATCTTATGAATTTAAAATCCTAATGCATTGATTTATGTTTATGATCTTTGATATTTAGGGTATGATTTGATAATGTTAGGGTCACATTCTCGTACACTTATTTTCATGTTTATGCTTATATATATCCATTATTTACCCTTAATGAGCATATGAGCTCATCCCTTTTTTATTTTCCCTTTCCCCCAACTTAAGAATGTATGTACTGTGTGTGATATTTTTATAAAGGGTGCTAGGCATAAAGAATTCAGTGACATATAATGTAGCTCACACATGTACTCGTGTTTATGTTACCATATTTCTAGAGGCACAAAGCTAATACTTTCTTCCGGCCTCTAATCATGTAATTTATTAAGAATTCTACAAATGTGATGTAATGATAATGTTTTAAAATGGAGGTAAATTGTAGTAAATACCCTGTAAAGTAATATCCTATCATTATAATTCCAAAACTAGTTTTAATGTCATCTAGAGAACCAATGGTGGATCTACATAGCTTGGTTCCTCCAACAAATTTGAAACAACAAGGAAACATCCCTCAAATGAACGTAAGGAGAGACCAAGGAAACCTATTATTTGATTAATAGAAGAAAAATTATACTCTATAAAAAATGAACTAGTTATAGGTTACTTCCTCACATCCATATTGAACAATATCATTAAAATTTCCTAGACTAAGAAACCTATTGAGGTCAACATGAGTGATAGTCCTCACTAATTACCTTGTTAATAGTTGAGGGGTCGCACTATACAAAAACCGATTTATCATCAAATACATCCTCCTGGTCATGGGTGGCACTAAAAAAATGAAATCAGGAAATAAATATGAGAATTTATTCCATATATCCACCACTCCACCTGAGGAAACATTTTATTTGAATAAATTTCCAACTAGGAATGGGAAAGTGTTCTAGGATTGGATGTCCTAAAATGTATTCAATTAAGATCACACTATTCTCAGTGAAAAAATACATCATCCAATTGAGTTCCCAATTCCACCAACACAACCCAAATGGATTCCCTCATACTCATCCTTTATAGGTTGTCATAATCATTGGATGTAAAATATGGAACATGTTTAGGAGTCTCTGGAAACTCCAAAACCGGACCTAACATGCATAAATTTTATTTCACCATCATTTGGAGCATGAGAACCATCCCATTAAATTGAACCATAAAATTATGAAAATATCCTCTTTTATTATCTAAGAATCATTCACATAGAAAAACTGTTCTTCGTTGATGATTACATATTTGAATCTGATTTCCACATACCTCACTATGGAGAGAGAGGTAGAGGCCACATAAGATGATGAAACAGGGGAATATGTTTCCATGGATGAGCCCAATATCCCATCTAAATACATACCAAAACTATATACATAATTGATACCTATTTCATATGACTTCAATAAGAATACCAGGAATATTTAGATAACTCAGAGTCTTCCAATATTCATCCAAACCCAATTAATTTTGAAGACTAGTTTGAGGAAGTGAAACTTTCCAATCATCCCCAGAGAATGGGGTGACCAGCTTAAACTAATATATCAAAAACATGTATGAATTTAAAATCTATTTAAGAAATATTATTTCACCTTATTTTCTTCTCCCCTATGTTATATTTCATTGAAAAACACCGTATTTGTAAGTGCATACCTCTAGGTTATATATATTATGTATTGAATTAGTTAGAAACATTCATTTCAAAACGCTCAATTGTGTATAATACTTATCATTCAAAATAACATAGGCAGTCCCTCATCATGGTTCTCTAGTCTCCCCATGAGTTTGAGAAAGAATTTTCCATAGTTGGGTATTGTCTAGTAGAAACGGCACCTGCAGAATATCATACTACTATCTCATTCACATCACATGATCGATAATAAGTAATTTTGGGACATTTTAGACCCCTACACAGTTCATATAATCTAAAAAATTTAAATAATTTATAGAATATGGTTGCAAATATCTTTTAGATTAATGTTATATCAGTCAAAAATATATAATATTTTGGATATTGTGTAGCTAGTTTATCTTTAATGTAGCTGGGAATCCAAGTCTATGACAAGGGGGTACAAAATACATCAAAAAGGGCAATGTAAAAACCATATTATAGGACATACTAGCTAGTGATTAGTTCATTCTCATCTGGTAAGACATGGAAAATAATTTTCTAATCAGGAGACCATGGAATCATATCAATGTGACAATTCCATCCACATTACATCAATGCCTAAATTACACCTTGAAAAAATACCAGGCATATCGTACAATGAAAATTTAGGTTTTGAATATTATGAATCTTAGTACACCAAGGTGGGATTCTGTAGTAGGTATTGAAATGAAATGATAATTGTGGATGAACTATGGGTGGTCTCTATCAATGTCAGGGAAACCATCCCTTTATGTTCCTAGAGTTTGCTAAAAAAATGAGTATTTTTTCCCATATACTGAATTGAAACATCACTTTCTCATGTATCCCTTACAATATTTAGGATCATTCTCTTTAAGTAGTGTATATTTTCCATTAATTTAATAGATTATCTATTGGATCATGTCAAAATAATAGTAGAAATACCTAAAGAGTTCAATTTTATGAATAAGAAAATTCATCCTCCATCACTATTTATATTAGAGATATCCTTTGGACAACTGATGAAGACATAAAATTCCATTTTGATGTCCCTTTCTATTATATATGTTAATGAATTAACATGTATAATACTATTAGTCATGATGTACAAAAACTCTATGACACTATTTAACACGCTTGAAAAATATTTCATTGGCATAGAGATAGAATAATGATAATATTACCTCAGTGATTCCCCTCCATTATTCGTAGGAAGAAATTTGCATAACAATGAATGAAATTCTATTGTTAAATATAGGAATGGAGGAGTAACCATGGACTATATTGAATTTTGATTCCATTCATTTTGAAGAGAAAAAGACAATCTTTTATTTCTAGAATACGAAACACTAATTATTCACCTGGAATTGTGAATAGATTCCAAGTTAGACACTAATGTGGCTACCCATCACTTAGTACTGCCAGACTACTATTGAGGTTTCAAACATGAGCCAATAAAATGCATGTAGCACATGATTTAAATTTTTAATACAGATTTGATATGAATGTAAAATCTATATTCAATGGATAGGTGCAATAAAACATGTTTCTATCAAACATCATCCTTTTTATGAAATATATTGGGAATATATTTGATTACAACAACATTAGGGATCAAAAAAGGAATTTTACAAAGGAATATTTCCAAATATAGTATCAAGAGACTCATGATAAATATATTGATATGATTCTAACACCTTCAATTTTTGGATATATTTTTATGGTATTGTAAGATTACGATGGCTAGTAAATATGTTGAAGTCATAAAATTCAGTGCTCTTCATGGGATAGAATGCCAACAGGAATTGCACTTTGGTTTGAATAATTTTAGCTCTACTCATAGACATATTATCCATAATGTATTCAAGATAGTCAATAGAAAAATAAATTAATGTTAGGTGGTTGATCTATAACTTATGACATAGTCGCGTTGTGACCATCACACCAACCTTCAAAAAATATTTGGAAATTTTAACAGCATAACATTTCGATGAACCCTCTGAAGTGTGTTTTTAGCGTAACATTAGTGAAATTACATTTCTTTTCATTATGTCTCAAATAATTATGTTTAATATATATATGAATATAGAGATAATATCACATTCAACTCTACAAACCCAAAATGATGTTATATGGATTCAAGGATAACTCACATATATCAGTCATTTCATAGCCAATGTTTCCAGAAAATGCCTCATGTTCATTAAGCTAATGTGTAAATAAGTTGTGTATTGATGGGGTTATTATCACGAACCATCCCAGTAGGGCCCATTCTGCGACTCCCAAAACCCGCCTCCAAGAGGCCAGGGGCTAGTGACTAGCACTGAGTAGGCATATTACTAACATGGGAGGAATTTCTTAGGTACATGTACACACACACACATCTCCAAGACCACAAATGCAGAAATGTAAAAACACTAAGAAAAAAATGCATTTATACAACTAAACCCATCCAACAGAGTGCAACGGAAAGTAAAGGATTGAAAGTAAACTGGGAAAGAATACAAGCCCCCAAAAACAAGAGTATGGAAACTACAAATTCCAACCTGTAAACACAAAAGGTGCTGGGACTGCTGCTCAAAGCTGCCGGAACGCCTCGGACTGTAGGAAACTCAGAAAGCTCGGTCCTATCCTGGTCCACCCTAGACTCTGTCAAAGGCTTCTCATCTTCAGAAGACACAGCACGTGCGGGAAAATCCCGTGCAGGGGTGAGTATAACAATACTTAGTAGAGGACCCCGAAAACCACAAAGCATTACACAAAGTAAAGGTACAGTCATCTAGGAACAATATATGTCTACAGAACATATAGCACTAACCAAATATACTAAAAACCCAGACCCGTAGTCTAGAGACAAGTCCCACAACCGCATACCCTTGTGGGGATTTAGTTCGAAGATTCCACAAATCACTTGATCCAGGAGAACACACTCCACGAGTCTTATAGCTCTGATGACATCCGTCCAAGAAACACTGTTCATCGGGAAATGCCACGAGAGGTAGTTATACTCATTACGGTAGACACACTCTTTAGTGGGAAGATTACGATAGATAGATGCACTCATTACGGGAGACACACTCATGAGTGGGAAAGATCATGATACACATATGAGGATCACTTCCAAGGCCATGGAAGATACCATGACTCATCCATAATTCACCTTCTAGGTAGAGGATCGACGCTTGGTGGAGTTGGTCACGTCGATGTTGGACCCTACATAGGGTCAAGAATGGATATAGGATCTTAATCCGGGCCTCTCGGATGGATGCCTGACTCTATCACAAAAATTCCTATTGAAGGGATCATACTCCTATTGAAGGAAACAATTCCTGAACATTAGGGGAATAAGAAGAAGGGGCACTAATCCAAACAAAGGATTCCCATGTTATGGTGAACAAGAGGACCATGACGTTTTCCAAAAAGTACATGATGTGTAGAAAAGTTACACGCCATTTAGTCTGACCCCGGGTACTACCCATGTACAACGGCCCATGTCGTAAGGCTGGTCATGTAGAAAACTAAGTACATGGCATGTAGTATGATGTACACACCATGTCTGAGTGACTGGGGTTAGCTCCGTGTACGCTGGCCATGTGCTCTTACATGGTCATCAACCTGTGTACTCCAACCTGTGTAATCAGTACACGAGGTGACCCGCGTTACTGGCCTCACCTGGCCATGTGATGGAGTACATGGTCGTGTACTCCATCCCGTGTCCATGTACCCCTGGATACACACGGAGTCCCACGTAGCCACCTCTTCCATGCTACACACGCCATGTCGCCTAAATCCGTGTAGTCCAACTTGTGTTCGTGTACTTCCCAAAATACATGCCGAGCTTCGGGGATAGTCTAACACGCCGTGTGACCAGGGTCACATGCCATGTGATTCCTCTCAGTCCCCCGAAACCCTATCCACTACCACCAGTAATACATGGAATGTTCTTCGGAAGTACACGCCGTGTATTTTTGAAATTTCCAGAAACGACGCTCTTTGCCGGTGCGCCTCTCGTGATGCCCCGCTCATCGATCCAGCTGTCTAATCGCCACAAAACTCCAGATTCCAAGTCACCCCGATGTCTCGAAGTCATCTCCATTGTTTTCAATCCATTGATCCGCTCCAAAAACATGTTTTGATCTTCCCATGTGAAGAATGCTCGAAGAATTATCTCTTCCATTCTGAGCTGATTCGTCGTCCGTCATGGTCGTCACACCTCCATTGGGTCGTTGCGATGTCGGGTCTCCAGTTTGGGATCATTGTGTCGCAAAACGGACGCGCAATGTTCTTTTGTTCATCACCACACGAAGAACGTGAAGAACGCGTGAGAAGAAAATGGGAAGGAAAACCCATAGAACAAATTTGAGGAACGAACCTCCGCCGTCATTCGTCACAGTGTTGATCCACTCCTATTAATAGGCTTAAACAGAGTAGAAATCAACACCAATAATCAATGTGGATTAATTCCCCATAATCACCCCAAAGAAAATCCCTCTCACAAGAATGTATGAATCCGTGGATCAACATGTTCATGGTTGATCCGCGTTGGTCGTTTAAATTTTAATAATGGGGGAAAATGAATAAAATAACAACCCCTACCTTTAAGAAAGGATCGATCTCTGACGAAAGGGTCACTCTACCATCTTCGTTGAGATCCTTCAACTTCATTGGCGCAACAAATCTCAACATCGATCCGTCGTTGTTTGTCACTGAGAGTTTGCTCCAACGCTCCGCGGATTCTCTAGAGATTTCTCTCAATCGTCTTCAACGTTCAATATTAGATTATCCAAATAAAAAGGGAAACGTATTTTACATCCCAATATGTTGTGGAAATAATGATTCAGCATTGCTGTTTCTGATTCATCACGACATGCCATTAATTAAAGAAACAGCTTCCCCATCGCCGTGCTGCAGCAGATGTTTCCATAAAAGAAATAAAATAAACTTGCGAATTTATTTTATTTTATTTTACTTAAAACATCTGAAAATTAACTTTTTTCCTCGACCTATGCTAGTCAGGTTAGGCTTCTTCTTAGGTAATTTCATATTCCTAGATGCAACGGTGCCCTTGTATTTTTAATCCAGTCATCTGTTTGGAAGTTTCCACAGTCGCACCCAAGTGTCGACTCACTTAACTAAAAAAAATCAAACCACCATTCCTGGCTCACTGGGCCTCAGAATGATGTGCCATTTTCGCGCCCGGTCTTGTAATAATTCCATATAACATTTAAAAATAATACATGGAAAAATCAGAGACATTACATTCTCCCCACCTTGGGGCTTTATGTCCCTAAAAAGCCAAAAAGAAAGGATACACAAAAAGATGTGGGTACTGGGCATGGATTTGGGCCTCCCGCTCCCACGTGCTCTCCTGACGATTCTTGTGCTGCCACTAGATGCACACCAAGGGAATCGTTCACCCACAAAGGATCCTCTCCTAGCGATCCTTGATCTCCCTCAGGTACTCCATAAAGGTCACTCTATCCTCAACGTCCAGCTCTCCCCAGTCGATGAAGTGCGATGGGTCATGCACGTACCTATTCAGCTACAACACATGGAAGAAATCATGTACTCAATGCAACTATGGTGGTAGAGCTAGAAGGTATGCTACCTCGCCAACTCTGTATAGTATCTAGAAAGGTCTGATGAACCTCGGAGATAACTCAACGCCTCAACCAAATCTCTGTAACCCTCGTCAAGGTGAGACTCGAAGAAAGACGTGGTCTCCCTCTTCGAAATCTAGATATCTCTATCGTCTCTCAGGATAAGACTTCTTCTGGCTCTGTGCAGTCTTTATCCACTCCTGGATGACCTGCAATTTCTCGGTGGTAGCTTGCACCAACTCTGTACCCATGAGCACTGACTCTCTAGTGTCGGTCTAGCAAAGTGGTGACTGACAGAGTCTCCCATACAAGGCCTCGAACGGTGCCTTACCAATGGTGGAGTGGTAGCTATTTTTGTGCGCAAACTCCACCAGTTGTAGGTGGTCCTCCCAAATATGACCAAAGTCCAAGAAACAGGCTCACAACATATCCACCAGAACCTGAATGGTCCTCTCCGTCTGACCATCTGTCTTGGGGTGAAACGCTGTGATCAAGCGTTGCTGAGTCCCAAAAGCCTCCAGTAATCCCTTCCATAGCCGGGATGTGAATCATTCATATCGGTCCAAGACTATTGTCAAGGGGACTCCATGAAGTAGAACTATCTCCTAAACGTAGAGGCGTCCCAAGTTCTCTATGGAACTCTGCTCTCTAATAGCTAGTAAGTTGTCTAACTTGGTGATTCGGTCAACAATCACCTAGATGGAATCATGCCCCTAGGAAATTCTTGGTAATCCTGTCAAGAAGTCCATCGATATTCCATCCCACTTCCACTTTGGAAATTCTAGGGGGTGAACTAATTCCACTAGAACCAGGTGCTCGACCTTCACCTGCTGGCATGTAAGGCATCGAGAAATGAAATCTGCTACTACCTTCTTCATGCCTGACCACCAGAACTGTCATTGGAGATCTGGGTACATCTTTTCCACTCTAGGATGTACCGCCAAGGGGGATGTATGAAACTCCCTTAGTACTTCCTCCTGCAATTCCACCAGTATAACAGTGCGTCCTCATAAAAGAAGTATGTTCTCCCCACCTTGTGAATATCCATCAAGAGCATGTCTCATGGATAACTGAGCACGCAAAGCCACACAGTCGACATCTCCTAGCTATGCCTCCATAACCCACTGTAAGAGTGGAGAGGCGAAAACCATAGACTATAGGTAGTTTGCATCTTCCCTGTCCATGAAGGACAACTAGAACGTGGCTAACTGCTCTGTCTCCTCACTCAACAGTTGTGAGCTCGATCGTCTACTCAGACCATCCGTCACCTTGTTCCCCTTCCCAGGAGTATAGATGATTTCAAAATCATAGTCCTGGAGGAACTCTAGCCAACACCTATATCTCAGATTCAGATATTTTTGTGAAAAGATGTACCTGAGGCTCTTGTGGTCAGATTATATGATAAACATCTTGCCCATAAGGTAGGTCACCACATCTTCAATGCGAAGACTACCGCAGGCAACTCGAGAGCAAGGGTCGCAATGTTCTACTCATGTGGCCTAATTTGGAATGAATAATAAGAAATCACTACCTTCCTCTACATTAGGACACAACCGAGCCTGGTCCCTGATGCGTCACAGAAACCTATGTACTCGACACCCTCCTCTGGAAATCTCAAGACTAGGGCGCTCGTCAAACTCTATCTCAACTGCTCGAATGCCCACTGAAACTTCTCTATCCATACGAAGTGTTTCCCATTCTTGTTCAAGGCTGTCATCAGTGCTAATATCTGGGAGATGTCAGGAATGAATCTTTGGTAATATCCTACCAATTCGAGGAAGATCCACACCTCCATCACGCTCCGAGGTGGCTCTCATGCAAACACAACCTCTACGTTGGCTGGGTCTACAACTACTCCATCTGCTGAGATGACATGTCCCAGAAAGTGGACCTCCTAAATCTAGAATTGGCACTTTGAGAGCTTCCCATAAATCTAGTGCTCCCGAAGTACATTTAGAACCATTCATAGGTGTCTCACATGATCCTCTTTTGACGCTGAGTACACAAGGATTCCATCGATGAAGACCACCACGAACCAGTCCATGTACGGCTCGAAGATCCAGTTCATTAGTCCCATGAAAACTGTAGGGGAGTTCATAACGACTAAATTCATCACCAAGTACTCATAGTGGTCGTAGAGGCATCTGAAAGCCGTCTTCGGTATATCCTCATCCCGCACTCATAGCTGGTGATAGCATGATCGATGTTCAACCTTCGAGAACAACTGTTCCCCTCTTAGATGATCGAAGAGGTCATCAATCCTTGGTAGTGTATACTTGTTCTTCACTGTCACCTAGTTCAGGTGCCGGTAATCCATGCAAAACCTCAGACTCCCGTCTACCTTCATGGAAAACAAGATTGGGGCCGCCCAGGGTGAAACGATCGGTCTCACGAAACCCTTGCTTTGCAATTCCTCCAACTGAACCCTCTGCTCAAGAAGCTCTATGGGAGACATCTGATACTTTGATGAGGAAATCGGTTCCGTCCCGAGGTGTATGTCGATGCAGAAGTCGATTTCCTGACGGGGAGGTTACCCTGGAACATCTTTAGGAAAGATGTCCTCATACACTACCGCTAGTGCTGGGACCTCGAAGCTGAAAACATCCACTATTCTGAGGGTAAGGCTAGCCAACTCATGAGTGATTGGCTTCACCCTCCTATGCATAATCTCATTCTGCACTGCCTGGGTTTCCCTTTCTCTGACAAAGGAAAACCTCGTTCCATCATGGCAGACACAACACACTCTTCGCCTAAAACAGTCTATCTGGTCATGAACTGAAGATAACCCATTCATACAAAGACTGACATATTAAGGCCTCGACGCTATCACCATGAGGTTCCAATTGAAACTCTCACCTCCAATTGTAAGATCACACTGTCTGAAATGGTGTGTGATCGTCAAGTCTCCTCCCATAGATGTCTCCAAGCATAAGGATCAAGTCAATGGTTCTACCGAAATCTCGAGGTTTCATACAGGACACGTGGCTATAAAGGAATGACTGGAACCTATGTCTATATGTATTGAATATAAGGTAGAAAAGACATAGACCGTACCTCGAATCATCCCTGGAGCCCCTGGGTTGTATCCCTCGACTGCATCCAGCTGTCCCCGTCCCTATCCCCCAGCTCCTTGAACCTGGTGCGGACCTCCTGGGGGTGGTGGTGGAAGTAAGTCGAAACGTCTGCCACCACCCACAGCTCTCCTTGCTCCTCTGCCATGTCCGCCGCCTGGCGGGTCTGTCTGCTCCACTCTCTACCTCTACCTCGGTGGTCCATCCACCACTTCCCTGTTAACAGCTCGACGAGTCGGGAAATCTCTAGCGTGATATCCCATACTGCCGAACTTGTAGCATTGCTTCTCCCTAGGCTGACTGGATCTAGGCAGAGAGCCCTAGACTGTCGATCCTCTCTCCAAGGTCCTCCTATGATGCCTCCAGCATCTAGATCCCTGTGTCTGACGTCGGCTCCCTACTGCTGGTGTCTCCGCACCTGTCTGCCTGCTACTGATTGTCGTCAGCTGTCCCTACTCCGCAAAGAAGCTCTCGATCAACAAGGCCCACTCGAGCACTCCAGCTTAAGTCGATATTCCTAGAGGCATGACACTAGCTCGGATGTACCACAGTAGTCCTCGCTCGAAGGTCTGAGCTCTAAAGTACTGATCCCAGACCATATCCATCAAGTACCGGGCGATGTTGGTGAACCTCGATGAATAGTCAGCTACTCTCATACTACCCTACTGGAGCTAGAGAAGCTCCTAGATGTGTAATGCTCTCAGCGTAACTAGAGAGTACTCCTCCCTAAAGAGTCGCTCAAACTTTTTCTACGAAAGAGTCTCCTCATCATGAGTCTATGTGGTCAGACTCCACCATCGTCCCACCAAAACATGAAGAAGGCTCGCTCCTAGGATCACCATCTAGTTTGCGGGTGTCCTCATTAGATGGAAAAATCTCGCCACCACCTCACGCCATTCCTTATCCACCTGAGGATTAGGGTCTCCTCGGATCCTGAGGGGTCTCTGTCTCTGGAACTCATGGAGCATGCTAAGCCTGCACTCCTCATCTGTCGGTACCATAGTAACCACGAGTTTCCCCAGTCGTGGTGGCATAGTAGGTGCACCACCTAGTAGAAACGCATGGGGGACTGGTCCCTATATCGAATCCTCATCACTAAGGGGATCATCCTCATGATCGCGCTGTTGAATCCTAGCAGGTATGCATCATGGAAGCATACTGTAATGAAACAAGATGTACCATGGTCAATGAGTATATCTGGATAGCCGACACAGAGGATATGGAAAACACAACCCATTACTATATTATTCATGTACCATTATTTTATTTCCACGCAACTAGTGTCTTCGTGTACTATGTCGAAAAGCAGGTTATCAGAGCCCTAGTGTATGGATACGTCGGCTGCCACACCAACACTAGAGTATCTGGCCTAAAATCCAAACTCGAAACACTTAACACTGTTGGCTCAAACCAATCTCACGGACTCTTGGTCCTATGGTAGAAATGACCACCTTTGATACCACTCTTTCAAGACTCATCCTAGTGGGGCCCATGCTGTGACTCCCCAAGCCCACCCCCAATAGGCCAGGGGCTGGAGACTAGCACCGAGTAGGAATATTACTGACATTAGTGGCATTAACTAAGTACCTATACATACACACACATCTTCAATCCAAAAAATGTTGAAATGTAAAAACACAAAGAAAATAAAATCATGCATACAACTAAACCCAACCAACATAGTGCAATGGAAAGTAATGTACTGAATGTAAACTGGGCCAGAATAGAAGCCCCCCAAAACAAGAGTCTGTAAACTGCAAAGTCCAACCTGTAAACACAAAATGTGCTGGGATTGCTGCTCAAAGCTGTAGGAACGCCTCGACCTTTAGGAAACTCAAAAAGCTCGGTCCTTTCATGGTCTGCCCTGGACTCTATCAAAAGGCTACTCATCTGCACAAGACATGACACGTGTGGGAAAAGCCCGTGCAGGGATGAGTATAACAATACTCAGTAGAGGACCATGAAAACCAAAAATCTATACACAAAGTAAAGGTACAACCAGCTATGCACAATATATATCTACATAACATATAGCACTAACCAAATATACTCAAAACCCAGACCCATAGTCTAGAGACAATTCGCACAACCGCATACCCCTGTAGGGATTCAGTTCAAAGATTCCACCAAGCACTCGTTACAGGAGGACACATTCCACGAGTGTTATAGCTATGATGACGTCCACCTATGAAGTAATATTCATTGGGAAATTCCATGAGAGGTAGTTACACTCATTAAGGGAGACACACTCCTGAGTGAGAAGATTACGATAGATAGATGCACTCATTATAGGAGACACACTCTTGAGTGGGAAAGATCATGATACAAAAATAACGATCACTACCAGGGCCATGGTGGATACCACTACTTATCTGGAATTCACCTGTTAGGTAGAGGATCAATGCTCGGTGGAGTTGGTCACATCGATGCCAGACTCTACCTAGGGACAAGAATGGATAGAGGATCTCGATCCAGGCCTCTCAGATGGATTCCTGACTCTATCACAGAATTTCCTACAGAAGGGATCATACTCATATTGAAGGAAACGACGTCTGACCTTCAGGGGAATGAGAATAAGGGGAACTTACCCAAACCAAGGATGGAAAAGTTACGGTGAACAAGAGGACCATGCCGTTTCCCAAAAAGTACAGGATGTGTAGAAAAGTTACACACCGTGTAGTCTGACCCCGGGTATTACCCGTGTACAACAGCCTGTGTTGTAAGGCTGGTCATGTAGAAAAATGAGTACACGGCATGTAGTACGATGTACACGTCGTGTCCGAGTGACTGGGGTTAGCTCTGTGTACGCTGGACATGTCCCCATACACGGTCATCAAATAGTGTACTCCAACCTGTGTAATCGGTACACAGGGTGACCCGTGTTACTGGCCTCGCTTGGCCATGTGGTGGGGTACACAGTCGTGTAGTCCATCCCGTGTCTGTGTACCCCCTGGATACATGCCGAGTCCTACGTAGCCGCCTCTTCCATGCTGTACACGCCGTGTCTCCTGAAGCCGTGTAGTCCAACCCCTGTCCGTGTACTTCCCAAAATCCATGTCGTGCTTCAGGGAAAGTCTAACCCGCCATGTGACTAGGGTCATACGCCGTGTGATTCCTCTCTGACCCCCAAAACCCTATACAATTCCGCCAGTACAACACGATGTGTTCTTCGTAAGTAGACACCGCATATTCTTGAAATTTTCAGAAATGACGCACTTCGCTGGCGCGCCTCCCGTGCTGCCCCGCTCGTCGGTCCGGCTGTCTGATCACCATGAAACTCTAGTTTCCAAGTCTCCCTGATGTCCCGAAGTCGTCTCTATTGTTTTAGATCCTCCTATCGGCTCCAAAAACAATTTTCGATCTTCCCACATGAAGAACGCTCAAAGAACTATCTCATCCATTCCAAGCCGACTCGTCATCCGTCATGGCTGTCACACCTTCATAGGGTGGTTGCGATGTCGGTTCTCCTGTTTGGGAACGTTTCATCACAAAACGGATGAGCAACAATCCGTTGTTCATCAAACCACGAAGAACGTGAAGAACACATGAGAAGAAAAGGGGAAGGAAAATCCCATTGAACAAATTTGAGGAATGAACCTCCACCTTCATTCATCACGGAATTGATCATATCCCGTTAATAGTCTTAAATGGAGCAGAAATCGACAACAATAATCAAAATAGATTAATTCCCCATAATCATCTAAAAGAAAATCCCTCCTGTAAGAATGTACGAATCCGCGGATCAACATGTTCGTGGATGATCTGCGCTCTTCATTTAAATTTTAAAAACAGGGGAAAAAGAATAAAATAAAAACCCATACCTTTAAGAAAGGATCGATCATTGACGAAAGGGTCACACTGCCACTGTCATCGAGATCTTTCAACTTCGTTGGTGCAGCAAATCTCAACTTCGATCTGTCGTTGTTCATCGCTGAGAGTTTCCTCCAACTGTCCGTGGATTCTCCAGAGATTTCTATCAATCGTCGCCAACGAGCAATATTTGATTATCCAAATAAAAATGAAAACATATTTGAAATACCAATATGTTGTGGAATTAATGAGTCACCATTTCTATTTCTGAGTCATCACGAAATGTTATTAATTAAAGAAACAACTGCCCCGTCACTACGCTGTAGCAGATGTTTTCATAAAAGAAATAAAGTAAACTTGCGAATTTATTTTATTTTATTTTACTTAAAACGTATGAAAATTAACTTTTTCCCTCGACCCGTGCCAGTCAAGGTTAGGCTTGTTCTTAGGTAAAGTCGTCTTCCCAGATGCAACAGTGCCCTCAGATTTTTAATCTGGGCATCAGTTTGGAAACTGCCATAGCCGCACACAAGTGTCGACTCACTTAACTTAAAAAAATCAAACCACCATTCCAAGCTCACTAGGCCTCATAATGATGTTTTGTTTCCACGCCAGCTCTCGAAATAATTCCATATAATATTTAAAAATAATACACTAAAAAATATGAGACATTAATGTGATGATATCTAGGAATCATTTGGGATCATCATGAAATATCTATTTCACTGAAAAATCCTGATTACACAAGTATTTGGGAGTCCACTCATCCAATATATGTTTTCCAAGGAGCAATTTTTAGATCATTTCTCATAAAATTGAATGATATAGGGAAAAAATAGAACCCAATATCTCAATTCAATATTCCTAGATAAGATTACATAATATTTATACATCATGAAGTATTTCCATGAACTCATGTTTTTTGTTTAAAATATTTCACACAACATGCTTCACTATGAAGTCCACATGGTGTAGCCTATCAATCCTCTTATTAATATTATTATCCTTCCTATGATTACAAATAATCTGGACTAGTTGGTAGTCATTCTAAAAATTTATGATAATCAATATTTTTCATAAATGGTAATAAAGGGGATAGAGGTAGCTAAATTCCTTATAGAACATCCTTCCCTAGAAAGCATTCCATTATAAACTGAGCACCCAAACAAAGATATTTTCTATGACCAGGACACTCGATAAACTTTTGAGACTGATTTTCTTGAGGTCACTTGAATTTTGACCAGGAAAGGACTACAAAGCCTATAGTTTAACCATGATTATACGGGGATAGAATATTTCACATAGGCTAATTAAATGCTTCTTTATTCCTTCATTCCATATGAGGGTTGAACCAACAATGATGTAGAATATAAAACCCTCGTTATTGGATTGAAACTAGCTATGAAACTGTAGATATCCCATCTAAATGAAAAAGGAGTTTTGGAAATATTGATTAATAATCTCAATGTTAAATACACAACTAATAAGTAATAATATACCCCTACTAATTGGATATATGATAGTTCTAATACTGGAATTTCCATTTGAACCAATTTTACATCACATCCCCCATTCACAAAATGATTATAATGATGAACTTGATAATATAAAAGAACCATGGATGATCATAATAAGAAAACGACAATAATATACATCACAAAATGGTTTGTGGTGTCCCTATTCATCATAGGAAATAGAGGAGATAAATCAAAAAAAATTTCCTCATTAGTTGGTAAACCAACATCCATTATTCATTGGTTGAACCCCATAATGTAATACCATTAAAATGGGGACCTCTCATCCAACTAATCCAAAATAGAAAAGAACTGACATTATTCAAAAGATTTATACATTATTAAAGGGGTTAATTAATAGAAATTACATTATAAATATTTTTTGATGGATTCCACCTTTTGTGAATCATGGAAGGAGACCCCCACACTAAAATGTAGGAACTGTATATGAGATCCTACGGTGATAACCAATTATGAACTATAATCCCCCACCAAATTTTAGGAATCATTATTTATAGAAACAAAATAAAAAATTAATTCAACAGGATTCTTTACACCTCTAAAATACTTGAAAACATTATACAACATCCATTGACATTGTTTAAAACTAAAAAACTATGTTGTATATTCTATTTTATAGAAATGGATGTCATGGAGCCATATACCCGAGATTTAGCGACTTAGTTCATGTATATAATAAATATAAACAAAATCTAATAAAATGGGCCAAGTCCATAACCCTCAAGTAATTTAGGATGAATAACACTATCAACTCATTTAATTCCAATATCATCACAGTATTTGGTTTACCCTTTTAAATATAGAAGTTCAATGAAACCAATTTCTATCCATCTAAGTTGAAAATGTAGTACCATGATTATATCATTGAGTCTCACCTTTCATATCTCTATAATTATTTATAAAATGTGTAAATATATTCTTTCAATAACACTCTACCAAATATAATCTTGAAAATAGTGGAAAAGATAATAACTATTGGGTATAAAACTCCTTAATTTTTGGTGGTCCTATCATAAAATAACTCACACTTTCACTCAAGAAACCCCACATTCACTTGTTTATGGATCATAGGTTGTTAATAAAATTAATTTACAATTTAAAACACTCTAAATTACTATCCTTGGCCATATCTCAGAATATAAACAATCACTTTGGTGACTCAATTAGTTATAATGACATAAGGAAAAGAGTGTATGTACCTTAAACAACCTATAATTACCTAAAAATTGTACTGTCTAAGCCTCAATAGGAATTTACTTTTCTACTCATTCATTAAAATAGAGATGATAATTTTTCTCAGAACCATAATGACACTAGGGATGAAACGTTCACTACTAGAACCAAATATGAATGGACCTAATGTTATACAAAAGGTTTATTCAAATAGAGATCACTCCTTTGCTTCAATTGGTGGGACGCACATCATATCCCCCAATAATGAACTATTTATCAAGAAAAACTATGTACAATTCCTACAAGAGAAACCAATTCCTCAAATCAAGACTATATAATATATATAATCCATGTATTTAAATTATGTTTTTACATTTATCCATCACTATCCCCAGATAATTATGTTAAAATGTGAGGTATAATTACATACTTTATGACTCTAAACTGATCATCATGTTGCATTACTTGTGGCCCCCTTCCTTCTATATGAGATATATATCCATGTAGAATTCATTGTATCATAGTTGGCATGAATCCTATAGGATTAATTCCCCCTTTATTCCTATAATGGTTATATCCACATAAGAAATTGATAGATATTTTTTTTATAGACATGTTCCTAAAATAATTCACCCCTTCCCCAACATATGAGTCAAATCTTTGTATGAGATATTTTATTACTAAAACATGTTGGAGTTGGTGGCCTAGAACCAACTACTTTGTAATTTATTCATTAAATAAATACCTTATCACATCTTGATTGTTATTATTCGTGACAATGCGTGTGATAATGTCCTATGGACAGTTGTTTCATTAAAAAGTCATAGCAGATCCCTGCTATGATGAGAACCCGGATGTGCCATAACATTGTTCTTTAATATATGATCTATGGCCAGATGATGTTATTTGATGGACACAAATAATAAAGGCCATTAGGGGTGATGACTCATAAAACTTTCAGGAACCTTCTCATGGTGTGCACCCTTGGTAATATCCAGGAGGATATTATGAGAACGAGACCCGCCAGTAGGAAATCCACATTTCATAGTGTCATTGGATGTACCTATATGCAGACGTGTGTATTGGTCCTTGTACTTTAAAAATATTATTAATGGGTATTACAACTCTTGCACTTAGATGTATTGATGAAAACTGTGATGAAACACTATTCGCTGCAAGGTAGGATACGTTAGGTGTGTCATGAGTAATACTGCATTAATAGATAATGCGAGAAAGTATTTGTCCCTTCTGTTCCATAACAGAAGTAGATATATCAGGACCTTTTATGTAATTGATATAGCCTAAATAAATCAATGTCCATGGTAAGGAATGGGCGAGTTCAATTCCATAAATTCAAAGAAAGAATAATCAAGAACATGGGTTAATGGCACTAGTTTGCAACCAGCTTGATTCAAGATATCGTGACAAAGGGATTATATTACATGACAAGATTTTGTATGAGGTTACATGTTAATGCAGCATTAAATTCTTTCTCTATGGGTGCCTTGGCATGTTTCAAGATGCTAACCTTGGAATTTAGGCAGGCTCCGCCTAATTCCACTGAGAAAGTGGCCTAGAAGGTTACACACTATGTGTTTCCATGTATCTCACTTAAATATTAATTTAACAAGTTAAATAAATATTATCCCAGAATGTGGTTTAAAAATTATTTTAGGATGATTGATCGCATTTATTTTGACAGTAGTTATTTGAGAGAATATATATTGTGGGTGAAATAATATATATTTATTTGCGATTAATGCAGTTAAATTTATTTAAGAAATATATAGACATTACTCAATGTCTAATAAATATCGTGGAGGAAAAAATGAAAAATGAAAAAAAGATAAACATTATGTGTACATTGAATGTACACGCCATGTAAATTTCATGGAAAATGAGTACACACAGTTATTAACGATTACAAGCCGTGTAGTTTTTCCAGTCTAGATTTTGAGGAAATAATATCATTTTTTTAAATGATATTTATTATAATTAGTGTGGGATCATGTCAATGAATTAATCATTCAACATGGGGGTTTTAAATAATAGTTAATGAAATAAATAAAATGCATAACACGTTTATTTGTTGTCATAACTCTATAACCTCAAACCCGATTAAAAATATCCTCATAACCCCAACACTTTTCTAGATAGAATCGTTGTGCATAATAATTCTGGAGAGTTCTCTCATGGAAAAAAGAACTCCTTCCTCCAAGAACACTCTCAAGACCGAGAGAGATCCTCCTCCATTGGATCAAGGCGATCAAAGGCAGACATCGCAAGTAAAGGCTCTTCTGTGCTAGAACCAAGAAATCCCTTCAGCGACGTCCAGAGATACATGGAGCATGTGTGGATCACCACTAGAGGAATCTTACACTTGGATTATACAACGCAATTATGGATCACATCGGATCGTGATCAGAGAAACCAACAAAGAAAGAATTACATCAAGTTAATTCTTGTCAATTAATTAAATTAATTATAACCAAAATATGATGATCCAGTCTTTATGGTTCTGGGACTCCCTCTTTCCTTTTCCATTATTTGTTCTGTTCCAAAGATTCGGCGTTATATTGTCATGAATAATCTCGGATTGATCATTCATAATGCTAAAATTAAAGTAGGGCAAACCCACCAATGCTCTTCCGCTGCGCCTAGAACCTACAGAACTGACTGTGAATTGATTAATGATATATCATTATACATAGTTATCCCCAAATAACTATCCTTCACATTGATATAATGTTACAAAATTCAATTACCCAACACTTGAGTAAGATCTATACAGGGGATATACCAACATAAGAAATATGTATGTCTTGATTCTTGACCATTCAAGATACAAAGCAGGATTCATTAATTTTATCATGGTTTTATCCAAAGGTGAATCACCGTCATGATCATCCCTAATTCATGATTTGTATCTAATATAGTCATCCTTATTTATATTAAATACTATAAATATTACCATATTTTTTAAATCCTCTCCAAATTTGAGATCTATTCTCTTTCTTGAAATTTTGAAATCATGTACCTAGATGATAGTGGATAACAACTATTTATAGGTGTAATGATTCAATTTCACCTAAAAATAAGTCATATCTTTATTGGGTACATAAACTCTTTGTGAACTAGGTGTGTCCTGATTAATTTCCATACAATATGTATTGTGACACTCAGATTATCAATTTTGGTCCTAGCCATAGTCTATAAAATAATAATAACCGCTTTTTCTTCCTTTCCTAAAAGACAAAACATTACATGGGTACAGAACTTGATTCTAATCAATTCACACGTCGTCACCATACAAAATACAAGTATGATAAGTACCCCTCTCACCTTGATGTGTTGGCCTCCATTGAATAAGTAAAATTCCAAGAACTAGGGGTAAAACAATTTTCAATCCCACTATATATGATTTAGATATTCTCTGAAATAATTATTTTCAAGAACTATATATGGCATGATTCATAATAGGTACATGATACGTTCTGACCTCATAGATCATCTATCCTGATATGAATATCAAATTGACAAAAAAAACACAATCCTACCTTTGTGTTTTCCACTTTACGACGATACTCCACTCCCTCTATGGTGAAGCTTTGTAGGAGAGATAACTTTTTATTACTTTTACATGAGTTGGGATTTTATAGAGGAATCCTCAAAAATATTGGGTGGGTATTGGTAAAAATTAACCTCTTCCAACATTTGAGTTTGATATATGTATGGATTCAAACCAGAACAACTTGAGTGTTGATTCAAATTATCATAGGATATATAGTGATTCCAATATCCTCTTCCCATACTTGACTATGAAATCAAGAAAAAATTCATCATCTCCAATACAAACAACCAATATCAATGTAAAGGGAAACCAAAATAATAACAACTTGTTTCTTTATTTTTATCTCCATAGGATACATAGTGATTTTGAGGTCTATGTAGAGGACTATAATTGGTCAAATTGATATATAGTGATAAGATAATTTACATCTCCTCTAATCATGAATTAAATATGTGAAAATTATAAGCCAAAAAGGGTAACCTCGTATATATGTTCTAGATCCATGATAGATTCCTAAAAATGGTTTCTTGTATTTTTAGACCCATTATCCATTATTATTTTTACCATATTTTATCTCCCTTGTTTTTGATATGACTATATCCTGCACAATATGGGATATTCAGTGATCACCTCAGGTTTCTCACACCGTTCTTGACACATGTAAACTAAGAGGTTCAGGTTAGTGACCCCATTGGGTGTGGCTAGGAGAATCATTTATAATGATGGGAAGTAATATTTTGCTAACATTTGATGGACTTCAGATTATCAATACTGTTTCATCCCTATAGAATCACTTTTAATGAGTTTTATTTTGATATAAGAAAGGGTCCCTTGTAAATTTGAAATTCCTCCAAAACCTTATGAACATATATAATGACCCTTCCGCCACATCCTCATCATTGATGTATGAAGATAAATTAGGTAGAAATGGGTCTTAATTTGATAACCCTAAACTATATAACATCTATTCATTATCAGATGGTGTTAATATCTACATTAGATGAGTCCTTATAACATTTTTTTAAACATCACAAATCATCATTCATTTAAGCACATTATCAAAGGACCATGATTGGCCGAATTCAGTCCACCATGGTTCTACATACATCTATCAAATTTTATGGGACCATCAATCTCTAAATCAGAATGTGTGTCTTCATTAATTCAAATTTATTAAAAATATCTATTTCCATTAGAAAATGGTATTTCCACCTTCAATGGACTCTCTACATGCTTATGAATTCTGACCAATGGCTCTTGAATATGATCCCCTAGCCTATCAATCATAGGATACTTCTAATTGAAAAAGGTACAATGATCACCATGACCTTGAAGACATGAAAATGGAGTTCTTCCCCCAGTGGGATTTATTTCCATCGTCCCTTTCTTGTATGTACGATAACATTACATAATACCTGAGAACCTTGGGCCATAATTTACAATATCTCTATATCCTAATCAAATGGGTATCGGAGTATACATGACTTCAGGAATACTAATATTTTGTATGTAATGTATCTCCCTCATCCATGTTCCATTCATCATTACCTCACGTTGTGTGTTCCTTGGTCATAGTAGAATGACCTTAAACTCTATCCCATGACATTCCATACAACAAGACCTTAAAGTACTCATTAGAGAGACATGAAAATTCTCATAATGAAAGAATAAAGGGTGGTACTCTAAAAATCCTTGTTTTTTCTCACTAATATAATTATATTTATAGGGTAGGGAAAATATATATCCTAAAATAATACACAGGAGAAAAATCTACTAGGGTCTCTATTGTGATATAATAAAATTCAATCCCTATTTTTAAACCCTATTTGTTAGGAAAAAATCTAGGCTAATGATTTATCACATCAATTCACTAATACGATGTTTAGCACATAGAAATAACAAATTTAATGTTTAAGATCACTCTTCATATAGAATTTTCTCAATAAAATACTTTATTTATCTAGTGTTTGAATATATGGAAATCTAATTTTTCCCTTTATAAGGTGTATATTTGGATTCAAGGGACACCCACACTTACTAGATATGTCTACTCTTTGATCTTGTATATGATCCCATGACCTATCAATAATAGGAATATTTACCATTAATTTTTTTTATCCAACCCATGTGATCCTTGGTAACATCACTTCCAAACAAGACACATTGGTGTGTTTCCAAAGTATACATATCATGTCTATCTCATATCATCGTCTCTAATTAAATCTACTTGATTCTTTATTTACACATCCAATAATACATCTACCCAAAAATATTCAACATCATCAATGTTACATCTCGAATCTGGGTTCCATTTCTTGATTAAAGTATGTGTTATTTCATTCATGAACCCTATGATGGTCACTTAGTGTGAACTAAAATTGCCTAAAATTGTAGATACCAAGAAAGGACTCCCATGCAGTTTTCGGAAAAATGTAGTCAACCAGGATCAAAATGTTCACGACGTGACTCCTTATTTTTCATGGGGATCAATGATGGTATTGAAGGGACTGACCCAAAGGGACGGGACCACATCCTGTAAATGATCACAAGTAGGGGTACGGGGTGCAACCCATGTGGTATGGAATAATAAATTTGGCTATGTCCTCAAAGTGGAGCCCCAATTTATCCAAAACACCATCGGAACACATGGTAATTGTGTGCCACCATTCTGGGACACAAGTCACTAGCACCTAAACATCTTTCTCCCATGGTCATTTATTTTCCTATAAATAGACTCTTGGGGCCTTCATTTGTATGGATGAATTTCCCTGAATCCGTGTTGTTGCTATGGTCGCCCTAGTTCTTCCCCGATTTCTTCCAAATCCTTAAAGTTAGTTCATTAACACCTAGAGTGGATGAATTGAAGTAGGATCATAGGATATAAGTCCCTTTAGTGTTTGAAATCCATAACACTTACGTTCCTAAAGTGCCCAAACTCCCTAAATCCAAAACACTTGCACACCACCTATTCCTCTCAAAGGAACCTGAGTGCCCCACTTCTGGGAATACCTCTGAAGACTCTTGATGGATTGAGTAAAGTCTCACCCAAGTATTATCATCCAGTTTGTTCATCACTTAAGATGAAATCAGGCCACCCAAGACTACCCGTGAGCCCATACCTGCACTCCAAATAGTTACATGGGCACCCTTTATTTAATTTTCCTTATCCCTTTAATTAGCCTTATCCCTTTAGTAAATACCATCCTTTCATAAAGACTTATTCAAATACATTCATTGAAAGGATTATTCTTCATTGGATCACTAGTCTAAAAGGGATTATGTTGAAACCTCCACAAAAACCTCTTTACTTATCAAAAAATTGTGAAGTGAACATCAACATGTCTCCTATTTGGGTTTGTATATCCTCAATCAAAAGTTTCCCACACTTTTTTTTGTAGTGGGGGTTGGATTAATGGTGTGTCTGTGGTTTGTATATTCACAGTCACATGGACCAATCTCCCAGGAATAGTGTTGGGGAGTTCTCAGTTTATAGAATTAGGGTTTAGGTTATGACCTCTACATTTTATCTCTAAGACACAAAGCCTCTGGTTCCCAATAGGGAGAGTGAGGGTCACACTTTATTTTACATTCAAATAAAGGAGAAGTCTCCCTCTTCTCTTAGGATTTATCAGGGAGTTCCCACTGAGGTATGCCCCTAATATTCTAAGGGTTGAGCTGCATGACACCCAATGACATATCACATTGAAGGGTTCATTACTCCATGCCCTCTTCCCCCTACCACCTAAGACTCGTCCACCCACATCACAGAAGGCCCTTCATATTATGCCATAAGAGAAGGAAAAGAGTGTGTGCCTTTGTTTGATCTTTTACATCCTCTTTTTTCTCACACCGATCTTGGCTCACGTGGGCTTAGAGATTCTTCATGATCATAACATTTTCTCAAACACCTATATCTCTTAAACTACAATAACTCTAATTTCCAACATAATTGGGATAGGTAGGAATCCTTACGATGTCCCAATATCTATCTCATTTCATTCATAAAAGGCATCCTTTTCAGGAAGTAATCCCAAACTCATGTCTCTAGAAGGACTATACTCTCATATGAGACTCATCGAAATACCTGAGCATTGATTCCCATGAAAATGGGATACATAGGAAGGCTCTCTATGGATCAAACCAAACACTTCCAATAAACCCTATTCTTTATGGGCCATAACCCAAATAGGGTCTAATATAGCTTGGAAACACATATTCATTCCATGTTCCGTGGGCTGATTAGGCATAAGTCCCACACCAAATCTTGACTAAGCACCTTTCTCTTAGACGTCCTTACCACATGAAATTAAACTATATTTCTATTTCCTTATCACATAACTTTAAATGGTACAATGTGTCCCATTAAGTGGAACCAAACTATGAGGTTTCTGATTCCTTTCACAAGGATACGTAGGTAGCCCATTTATGGGTACGATCCTAATATCAAAACAAACTATCATCTCCCTAGATATAAAATAATTCTAGAGTTCCCCACTTAGTGGATTAAGAACCAGTATAGTCATGAAAATGGTTAAAAGAATCTTTAAATATTATATGAGAGGATAGAATTGATGGATAACATCCAATACATACGAATGTCTCCATTAATTAAGAACTTATAATATAAACAGATGATTCTAAATTTCACAAATTATAAAAATTGATTGAAAATTCCAAGGGAAACGTATATTAAACATGTTAAATTAATAAGGATTCATTAAAATAGAATAAATCTATAAAAGTGTCCTAGAGTAGTCAATAATTCCCCCACAAAGGGTGTGATGAGACCAACCTCTCATCTTCTCGACCAATGCATGTTCATAAGTATCATAAGTTCAAAACAAAATGAACGCTTGCCTTTTAAAAGTAGGCCCCTTTGGATAAAGAAGTGTTGTATGTTTCTGGTTCCATAAATAAATCCAATGGAAACCACCCAGAAGTAGTGGTTCTTAACTAGAACACATGTTCCAAGGGAACCGAATTAAAAAATGGTGACCCCGACGTGAATCCTTAGCCATGTTAATGGTGTTACCCATCTGGAAGGAACCTATAAATTGATAAAGGAAGACCATACAATGGAAAAAATCATGCATGTATCAATATAGAATATGTTTCATTAATATATTTCATTTTTCCCAAATTTTATCAAAACACCCTTCACTCCAAATGGATTCCTATAAGATTGCACCCATCAATGCCCAACCACTACTCAAGTTGGATATACATCCGCTAGAAGGACGTCATCACCAACTCAGTATCTTCAATTTTGGGTCTCCAATGTACTTATATGGGAATACCATCTACACAGTACTATCCATTCCTTAGAGGCTACCTAACATTCTCTCCATGTTAACAACAACCCTGATCATTCGGTCAGCGATGATCGATGGTCAATAAACAGACGGTGTCAACCACCTTCTTCAACTATTTCAGTTCCTTATCCATAGAACACAATAACCAGCCCCTACCATACTATAGGGAGGTGCATCAAGAGGTCACTCTTGGCCTCTACTCAAAGATGTTGGGGTCCTTCCCATGGGCTCCCACTAATAGTTTCCATGGGAAGAATCGCGTGATAGTGAACCCCCAACCTGATTGGGGGGGGGGGTTCCTTTGGTTGTTCAGCCCTAGTCCCTCATACTCGGGCGTGCAAGAAGAACTGTCTGGGACAATGTCCAGCCAATAGAGAGTAGGTTATTACCTTTTCCCTCTCCAGAGAAGTCTATCAATCTAACATGGTGGAAAACAATGAAAGAGTACATACACTCATCCGTCCTAATTCCGCTTGCCAGCAGAATCGTATAGCATCGCCCAACCAATCCCACCATTTAAATGTGGATGATTAATGTGATATGACACATGAATCTACTTATAAACTATTATCCAGTATGTAGGCTCATCTAACTACATTAAATAAATCCCACCAGTCAAATATGGTTTCAACTTGTAAGTAGGAACATACAACTGCCTACATTCATCAATTCTGTCAGCAGTCTCATCTATCAGCTTTGAAAGAAGTCCATCAACCATGCTTGGCAAAAAATAACCATAAGGCACATACACATTCCAATATCCATCAAGTCTACAAAAATTAGCGTTTGTAAGCACCTGGAGAAGTTATTCAGAAAGATTCAACATCAAAACATGGGTAGACTCAACTCTCTTCCCCATACATGAGTACTCTCAGTATCCACTAAGAGAAAAAGGAATAAAGGAGTCATAACATACACCTAATCTAGATATGGAATGGATGTATATTCTCGTTCATGATGCTGAAGTCACCAATAA
Organism: Viscum album; assembly: GCA_963277665.1. NCBI lineage: Eukaryota > Viridiplantae > Streptophyta > Magnoliopsida > Santalales > Viscaceae > Viscum > Viscum album. The sequence continues at coordinate 907,859,635 of OY728123.1, read as the reverse complement.
AATTTTAGAAATGGTGAAAGGGTAGACACAAATTCTTTTCCATATTCTACAATCCTACCAGAATATCATAATAGCAACTTCAATGGTACTAGGTTAACACACACATATTTCTATCCCCACACCTAGGATGACTCATTAGTATGCCTTCCGAGAGTGGATATACACCTCTATTCCAGTCTAGGAGGTATATGAGGCATAGTCTCCCATGTCATATGGAAAACTGGATCAGAATCATACACCCTCTCCAATTAGATATAATCAACCCATTGAGATGACCACTCCAAGGTAGGAACATACACCGGACCATGATAAAAAATTCTCCCACCAAGTTCCCCAACTATGTTTACAAGAGAATCTAAGAATAATTTTATCCAAACACAGTTGAAAAATCAAGAGCCAATCTGTGATCTGGATCCACTTAATGCTGGAGTTCTTGAAGACCTCATACATTTATCTATTGTAACTCATGTTCCTACCCCCATCACCAAATTATGGGAGTTGTAGTTGTAATTCTAATGTTCCCCAATGGACGCTTCATCATGAAGGCCTGTTCTAAAAAATTCAATCAATCTAGAGCGACTATCTATGGAGGAGAACCACGACAACCCTCTATATGGCCATAAGACCCATGAACATGAGGATTTATCCCTTATTGTAATCCTCCATGGTGGTCCTCCCCATGATGGAATTCACAGTGAAATTTCTTTGTATAGTAGTGTTTTACATTGTCAAGATAATTCCCTAATTGACAATGTTGTAATGAGAAAGACCTCGTATTTCGAGACACTTTCCAATATAAAGGAAATCATTTGTGATACCTCGTTACTAAAAAGTGAAATAATTTCTCAACCAGAAGACATCATAAGGAGAGATTCATTCTCCGAACATTCCTTACATAATTTTTATTCTAATATAGCAGAGGAAAAATTTATTGATTCCATTTTTTGTAATAAGATAATCGAGAAGCCTCCACTCTAGTTGGACGATGTGGGGAAAAATCTAGAAAAATATGATGAAGATATTTTGAATATGAGAAAAAAATTAGCTAAAGGTTAAATACCAATCACGTTCTGGAATTTGGAAACCTCTCTATACAACTTTCTAGAATTTAAAAAAGAATATTGAATTCATGATATCCGCCTCAGCTTATGAAAAAATATTCATCTTCTGAAATCTAAAATATTACCATTGGATGAATATCATAGTCATGTAAAGGTAATCAATGGGTTGAAGCACCACATTTACATTGAATATATCTCAGTTTCCCAGCATCTAAAGGTTGAGAATCAGAAGGGAACCCTTCAACATGAATGCCTCGATGCACTAAAGAGGATGCACCAGTTAATTTTTGATACCTCATCTAGTGTCCATATCAGAGGATGGGGTTAACACGGAGCATTTCATTTCACTACACTCCAAAATCAGTAAATCCCACCAAAAGTGGTGTCATACAATGTTATTTCCCATGATCATCTACAATTAACAGATTTTTTATGTAATTAAAGATACACTCAAGAACATGCCTTGAATAGCTCTCATCAGAGTCAGGCCCAAAGAGAGAAATCTATTGAGATAATTTTTCATCAAGGATCTGAGAACAATAACTAGGCCTCCCACTTAGAGTATGTCAGCCATCAGATGGCCAAAATCGATGAAATAGTTCATCAGTCTTCCAAAATTGGTGATTTAAGTGGTTGTCAGATAATGCATACAACCAATTCCTAGACCAAAATTCACAAAATCAGAAGAGAAGCTATGTGAATCTCCACTATAGTAGTTCAAGAGGCACCCCATTCTGTAGGGATGGGGGTGTGTTTACCTCAACCTTCAAATTAAATAAACAAGGTTCAAAAATTTGATGAATAGGAACAACCCCATCCTATATGGCTAGGGGGGTTTCACGTCTACAATGCCCTCCTCAGTGGATGTTGGTTTTCTCCCGATTAGGGAAGAATCCACAAAAGTGAATGCACAAATAAACTAAACATTGATTCCCTTCAGATTACTATCCATTGAATAGTTCTTGGGAGTTTAGTGAATAAGAGAACAAAGTCTCATGGATGATACAGAAGGAGATGATCTTACAAAGATACTAAGAGAATGACATCAATGCATTATGTGTCAGGGAATGTCAATAATACCATTATAGAAGATCCTCCTGAGAATGAGTCTAGTTCAAGGGAGTTTGAAGATTATGTTCTTATCCACAACATTGTACACACTGAAGTAAATTAAAGAGGCATGAGTATTCGAAATAAGAGGCATACCCATAATTTGTGTATTTCTTCAAGTAACCAACTCCCACCTCTACTAAAGGAATATAATAAGGGGAAAGGTAGAAGCTAGATCATGTCTCACATTTCCACTGGAGGAGGTCAATATCTCTTTCTTGAAGAAATATTTTCATAGCAAGAAGAGGATATGAATGAGTAGAAAATAATCAATACAAAGTTACTTCGAAATAGCATTTCTGCAAGTCATTCTCTAGAAAAAGATCCTCAATTTTCACATCATGTATGAACTCATCAGCAAAGTAGATTTTTTGCAAATACAGATGTGGATAATGAATTCCCTTTATTAGGTACACTGCCAGGTTAGGATAAAACACATCCATATTGTTCTTTTCCTATGGGTTATCCAAGAAAAATACTAGCACCACCCCCACCAGTGGTTTTTCAAGTCGTCACAACGGTTCAAGATCCATTTGTTGTACCTGTACAGGTCCCATCTCATCTAGATATTCCCCAAATTCTTATGAACACAATTATGAAATTAACAAATTGATTGGAAGATATGGAATAATGAAGTTCACCAGTGTAGGAAAAAAATCTTACCCTGATTGGGTGGATCCGATCCCTTCCCACCAATCTTGGTGAATACAACATTTCCAATAATTAATGGTTAAAGAGATCTAGAGAAAGACATAACACATTTTGTTTCTCATTGTGATCCCATGATGGGGAACCCTCAACAATAAGAACCAGTAAACATGATATGCTTTGTGAAATAATTACAGGGGCCAATATTTGTCTGGTATATAAGTTTGTAGTCTAGATTGATTACTAGATGGGAAGACCTCCATAAGAATTTCCTTCTACAATTCTGCTCAACACTACCTAAGAAAACTGTTTATGATATTACTAATTGAAAACCATGGTTTAATGAATGAGTTTTTGATTTCTTTTCTAGATGTAAAGGAATAACATATTTCTTAAATCTAGAACTCTCTCTAGAAGAGTTGCTACCAATATGTGTGGAAAATATGCATGAAGAGTTACGCATAACACCAATCCCTATGGAATACACAAGAGGGTTTCAAGATCTTTCTTCCATCACCCAAAAAGTTTAGGATTTCATTGTGGAAACTAAATCTAAATCTTCGGTAATTCCATCACCTCTGGGAAGGAGAGAATGGAAAGTAGAGACTACTATAGTTAGACTCAAACTAGCACCTGTACCTTCTTCTACTTCAAAACCTTCATCATACCGAAGGGGTCCACCTCTGGATCATTAGAAGAAATGACCAACTCATTAAGATTATCCAAAAGAAAAAAGGAAGATACAATTTTATGAGTTAGAGAACAATTTTTCTTATTTTTATAATGAACAGGTTTGTGGTTACTTCATTTCAGCTTTGTAAAACAACTTGGTTCAGTTTCTAAGGCCAAAGAAACCATACAAAGAAGGATATGAATATCTTACGAATTATTTCCCCTTTCATCAAATGTTGGGTAATATTATTTAGGAGTGTTTTGTTTTCAAAGACGTCCTACAAAAATTGGTAGACTCTGGAAAAGTGAAACTGAAAAGTTCATCATCCTAAGTAGCAAGTGTTACTGCTACTGATCTAGAGAAACAAGGAAAATGAAAAGAGTTAAAAATAAAAAATTCATAGAAGTATGGCAATTGGATGATCAAGAAAATGATCAAATGAACTCAGGCCATTATACAAACATAGTTGAAACAACTAATTTTGTCTTATGAAACTTCCACAATAGTAAATACATCTTCATCAAAAGATCAGTCATCTAAAGGTAAATCCTTAATGAGGCGAAGTGATCATAAATATAAAGTGAATTCAGAATTGGATGATTTCATGTTAGGGCCATAGTTGTCCTTGGCTTCGAAATATTTTATTCCATCTATTTTAAAAGATCAGGCACCACCCTACCAAACGACACAATGATAACTGGCCTGTCAAGCAGAATCATTATCAAATCAAAAATTGATTTTAGGTTCCGTTAACATTATCCACTTAATGGATCCCTCTAAAAATAGTGATTCTGATAATGATGAGCTTGAATTCACTATACCTGATTGGTGAACTAGAGGAAGAATACATAATCGAGGATATAGGGAAAGAGATGGATATGCTAGAAACCATTATTTTAACTATACCTCTGCTCGAATAGTATATTTGGCAGAAACTCTTTGGAGATCCCTTCAGTAGGCTCAAAAAGAACAAAGAACTTCTCCCACACAGGACATGATTGGTCCTAAAATGATTATGTTGGAGGTGGAGAGGTTACTCCATCATTTTCTTAGTAATTATATTGTCTTAGTAAGTTTAATATACCAAATTCAGAAGTATTTCTGGATCCTTCCTCGACATAGGTTATATATGCATCAGGAGCATCAACTTCCAAGGCACCTAGAAAACTACATCTCAATGTTGGAAAATGAAGACTTACAGACCAAAAGAACAATGTTTTGAAATTTCCAGCCCATGTACTGACCATATATTCGATCGTGTATTCCTCTAATCTATTAAATGATCTTCGAGAAGTAGTTAATGGTGATTTTTCACATCCTCATGAGTTTGAAACTGAAGTTGGTGCTGGAGAGGTTTACTGTATAAAAAATGATCCTGTAGAATTTCATGTGGTGATTTATTTTTTGGATGAAGATGAGGATGATGTTGTACATTGAAACATCATTCTCTTATATCTATCTTCCAGCGTTAATGATTCAGAAATACGATGAACCTTCATTGATAATGGATTAGGAGTTAACCTCATTCCCATTCATACACTTCGTCGATTAGGCCTCAATGAATATAATTTATCTACATCCACATTGATGTTGCAAGGTTATGAAAATAATGAACAAGAACCTTTAGAAAATATTAAACTCCAAACATAGTTTGGTGTTCTTGTATCTAATTCATATTTTATGGTTGTTCGTCAGGACGCTGCCTTAAACATTCGGCTTGGAAGGCCTTGGCTACATCAATATACTTCCATTCCTTCTTCATATAAAAAATATCCCAAGTATTACATCAATGGTAAAACTGGGACATTTTATAGTGATAAGGATCCATTAAAAATATATTAATCTCAGTATATTGAAGCATAATTCTATCACACAAAGGGAATGAGGTCGGTGAAAAAAGAGGAAACACGAATCAATTCTCCGAATGGCAGGAAAATGATTCCTTCTAATCTATTCATACATCTAAGTATAGATTATGAGTTTCATATATATCAAATTGAAAGGATAGAACCAAATTTAATCACTCATACAATGAATTCCATATTGTCAATTATGACAATTGAGCCCGACAGCAAGTGAGAAATTGTTGATTTTCCAAGCATTGGTGAAAGAAAAAATGAAGATGTCTTCATATTATCCCCCAAACTTTAGAAAGTCTTTACTTAACCAATGCGACTAGAAGAAGTTTTCTCAATAATAAAAAAAGGCATTGATGTTGATTCCCAAGCCATCATCTTCGATTCAATTCTCCAGGAAGACCCTTCATCATCTATAGGGTCAGAAACAGTTTCCTCTTCTTCAGGATGTTCAAATACAGACTCCCCCATGAGCTCTAAAAGTTCTACCTCACCACCTACTCTGCAAGAAAAAAATAGAAGAAGTGACACATAAGGGAGAAAAAGAAGAAAATCTCATGGATGCTCCTCCAACAATTGAGGAAGGCATCTTTATTTCCACGTATGAGCTCAGAGAAATAAATATGGTTTCAAAAAAAGATCCATGTCCTACTCTAATTATTACAGCCATGAATTCTAAAGAAAAAGAGATGTATACATAATTTATAAAGAAAATTTGAGATATATTTTCTTGTAACTATATAGAAATAACATAAAACAACCCAGATGTGACCTCTCATCATTTGGGTTTTCTAGAAGGGCATCTAGGATTCATGTAGGCAGTAAGAAGAACTCACCCAACTCATGATTATAAAATTGAAGATGAAGTCGATAAGAATATAAATGATACATTTTTAGGGAGGTGAAATATCCCAAATGTTTAGCCTAAATTGAACTAGTGAAAATGAAAAATGGGAAATTTATAGTTTTCATTGATTTCAGAAATCTTAATCAGTACTTTCCCAAATATGACTTTCCAGTTCTGATCAAAGAAATTTTGATTGATGCAACAAATGACTATGAATATCTCTCCTTCATGGATGTCTACTATTAGTTCAATAAAATCTAAATTTCCATAGATCATGAATATTCTATAGCATTTTGATCCCATACGAGAGTTTTTTTCTATTAGGTAATGCACATTGTCTTAAATAATGCAGGTGAAATGTATCAACGTGCCATGCGCTATATCTTCAAACCCTTCTTAGGAAAATTTGTCAAATGTTATGTGGATGATATGGTGGTTAAATCTAGACAAAATTACAATCACCTAGATGATATAAAGACCATATTTAGTAAAATAACGCTACATAATTTGAAGATGAATCCCTTGAAATCCACTTTTGGGGTTACCTCAGGAACATTCCTTGGCTTCTTTGTATGCCATTATTGCATCAAAGTTGATACTGAGAAGAAAAAACCAATCCTTGGCATTTCACCTCCTATAAATTTGAAATAATTAAGATGAATTCAAGGAAACTTGGCATATATCTGGCACTTTATCACCAATTTAGAAGGAAAGTGTTTACCCTTCACCAGATTAATGAAGAAGGGAGTCACCTATCAATGGATCGAAGACTGAAAATAGGCATTTGATTCCCTAAAGAAATATCTCTTGAGTCCACTGGTATTAATGCCAGTTATTGAAGGAAATCCACTTATTCTCTATGTGACATATTTAGAGCAATCACTGGGTGCCTTCCATGACCAAAAAAATTATACTGGGAATGAAAATAGACATTACTATCTCAGTTAAAATATGATTGGAAAAAATAATAGATATTCAAGTATCAAGAAGTACTTCCTGAAAAAAAATATTTTTAGTTCAGAAGAAAACACACTACTAAGAACATCACGAGGTTCACTTGGTATCTCGAAATAATCCGCTGAAATTTATCCTTAGTTTTCCTATGCTTACAATATGTTTGGAATGATGGGAAGTTATTTTTCAATAGTTCGATATCCAATTTGTGTCTCTGAAAGAAATAGAATCCCATGCTTTGGAATATTTCCTTGCTAAGTATCCAACAACAAAAGATACATCATTGAATACTAAACTTCGTGAAGAAGAAATATTCTCTATTCAAGATGATACCAAAACATTGCAAATGTACTTTGATGGTGCTTCCAGAATTGAAATGGGGAATATAATGTAAAAACCTAAAATCAAAAATTTTGGGTTAGGAATTGTACTTATCTCCCCAAAAATGAAGTTTTGTTATATTCCTTTCTGTTATTGTTGAGTCAATAACGTTTTTCTTATGACTTTTCCATTCCCTCATACTTAGGGGAGATTGTTTAGTCAAAATAGTTTCCTTATGACTTTACAATTCCTTCTTATTTTGAATATCACAAACACCTTATCATAAGGAATATTTATTTTTACCCTATGCTTTACTTCTATAAAGAAAAATTTCCTTCCCCAAGGAAATTTATCATTATCATGTTTTCATTGTTCATATCATAATTTTTCTGAGTGTAAAATGCGGTTCGAAACCAAAACCTCGAAATCATATAATTACCTAGATATGAAGCATTCTGTTTTAGGATACGAATTCTCAGAAATCTGGTTACTAACTCTTTTAAGTTATGAAGACAACAAAATCAAGGATCTCACAAATATCTTTGAGGAAAAGTTAAATCTTGATCACAATACTCGGATTCAGGAGGTCAAGGATCTGAATGGGAAGATAAACTCTGTTGCCCAAAGCTGGAAGAGGGAAAGGGATCTTTAGATCAAGATTGAAGAAAAGCTAGTGAAGCAAGATGACCTATTGAAGGCTCAGGAAGAGGCTCTGAAGGCTCAAGATTATAGGATCAAAGAATTTGAGAAGCAAGAATAGGAAGATTACAAGGATCTAATGAAGCATAAAACCATAATAAAGAAGTAGATACCCAAGGAGAAGAAAGGAAAATAGATCAATCTAATCTTTTGTTATATTTTTAACCTTGTACAATTTTTTTTATCGTAATGAAATTGTTGGTTGCACGTTGTTGTTTGGATGTTTTGTACTAATCTTTCAGGTACCAAAATTTCTTTCCCATTCCCTAAATTTCTTTTTTAAAATCACAAAGGTGGAGAAAGTAAAAAGAATTCTAAGTAAAGAAAAATTATCCTTAAGTAAGGGGGATTTTATCGAAGGGGGAGTTCTCATTATGAATATTTCCATACTCAAGCTAAATAAATATCTAATTAAAGAAATCTATAATACGATCCTTAGTGTTACAAAGCCTAAGGGGGAGTTTGTCGTATTCATCTTTGCCAATGTAAAAAGGGAGATAAGTTTTATTTCAAATTCTAGAAAAACTTTTCTCAGTCCTTATATTCTTTTTTGTAAGGATATTTGTGCTTTCCAAAAAGTGGGAGATTATTGAGTCAATAAGGTTTTCCTTATGAATTTTCCATTCCTTCATACTTAGGGGAGATTGTTTAGTTAATAAGGTTTCCTTATGACTTTACAATTCCTTTTTTTTAAATCCCTAACACCTTATCTCAAGGAAAATCTCTTTTTACCCTATGTTTTACTTCTATAAGGAAAAATTTCAGTCCCCAAGGAACTTAATCCTTATCATGTCTTCATTGTTAATATCATAATTTTTATAAGTGTAAAATTTGGTTTGAAACCAAAACCTCAGAATCCTATAATTACCTATATATGAAGCATTCTGTTTTAGGATACGAATTCTCAGAATTCTGGTGATGAACTCTTCTAAGTTCTGACTCAGAAATCTGATTAAGAATTATGGTTACTAAATCTTATAAGTTCTGACTCCGAATTCTGATTACGAATTATAGTTACGAACTCTTATAAGTTCAGACTCTTAATTCTGATTACGAATTATGGTTACAAACTCTTTTTTTTCTGACTCGGAATTCTAATTATGAATTCTGGTAACGAACTCTTTTATGTTCTGACTCTGAATTATGATTACGAATTCTAGATATAAACTTTTCTGAGATCTGACTATAAATTCTGAATATGAATTCTGGTTACGAACTTCTCTGAGTTCTGAATCCGAGGTCTCTAAATACAGACTCCGAACTCTTTTGAGTTCTGACTCCGAATTCTCAGGAACTCTGACTCTAAACTTTGTAAGTTCAGGTTCCGAATTTCTAGAAAATAGAATCCGAATAACTTGGTATTATAGACTCTGAATTCAATTTTGGTTAGACTGCGAACATTAATTTTCTTACATTCCGAATATTTTATTTTAGTTATGTAACCATATTTGTTACTTAAACTTATTTTGTTATAAAACGATTTCATGATTTCAGTTACTCACTAACCATTTTTTGAGTGACATGTGTTCAAGTCCCTCTAAAATTCAAGGAAAAATATGACCATTGGAGGAGGGAGCTGACCGTTGAAGTCGTGCCTATAAATATGAGCTCATTTTAAAGAGGTCACAACAAGTTGATCAATCTAGAGATTACGTGCAGCTGAAGTGATTTCTATAGAGAGAGGCTTTATTGATTTGTGCGCACTGAACTTATGGTTCAGATTTTCTTTGTGCAAATCTGATTTTTGTTGTGTACAATCAAGTGATTATGAAGATAGGAAGATAGAGGTGGCGACTACCTTGAAGTTGAGGGCTTCCTTTTTGAGGAAGAAAAAGGTGACAACTACTTTGATGTTGAGGGCTTGTGGGGATAGCAAGACAGACTCTGATCTTCATATCGAGGGCTTACCCTAGTGTGGGTAAGACATACTTTCTTGAAAGTATAAATCAAGGGACCTTTATCCAAGGTTTTTGGATACCCTTATCTTTGGGTTAAAATATTTACTACTTGTTTACTTGTTTTGTTACAAGATTTTCCACTGCATTTATATTCTTGAGGAAAGTATAACTATCTTATAATTCCTTATACATGTACTCTGATTTAGTAAGATTCTATAAGCTTTAAAGAAGAATCATTGTTGTTGTAAACTTTCATTCAGTTTCATTTCCAGAATAACTTTTCCTGAATTGCATTCTCAGAATCATATTTCCTGAATCAGGCATGTTTGTAGAACTAGAGGTTTTGTGAATTAACTTGTTTAACCTTATTAAACATAACCATCATTAAAAGTTCCTAAACAATTTTTAAATTATACAATTCACCCCCCTCTTGTATATTGAGCATCATTATATACTTTACTCAGTATCTATTTTATTTAAATCCTACATTTTGTATTATAGAGTATATCATACTCACATACCATCTCAATAGTTATCAGAAAGCAGTATGAACAATGAGGAAGAATATCAAGATCTCATTATAGGCCTGTAATTTGCGCTCTAGGTACACGTGAACTACCTGAATGTTATTGGTGATTTAGAGTTGGTAATAAAACAAATAAATGTGGATCATTATATCAGAAAATAAGAGTTAATTCCTTTATGTGATTAAGTTATAGGGTTACTGGATTAATTTTTCTCAGAGACAACATTGTATTTTGTCCTGCGATCACAAAACTTTGAAGCTAATTCATTGTCTATTCCATCCACAACCCCAAAGATCCAAATCAGGAAGAGAGAGTCATCAGTATTTCCCATCCTCATATGGTTTCACCTTTTGATCAAACTATAATGGAGGAAATCAATGAAATAATCCCTATTTCCAAGCCATGTGATCATACTACAGGATGGATGACACGCATCATGAAATACGTTCAAAATGGAGTACTTCCACCAGATAGAGCTAAAAAAGAAAAAATATGAAGATGAGTGGCCAATTTCCCTCTTTATGATAACCCAGATCACCAGAACATCCTCTACAAACAAGGATTTGATGAAATACTATTCATGTGTATTGACGGAGAAGAAACTGCATCTATCACGAAATAAGTACATGCATGAACTTGTTGCTCTCATCATTTTGGGCATATGATTCTTGATAAAATCTGAAGGCTTGGATACTTATGGACATCTATGATGCAAGATTTCATATATTTCACCATGAAAATTTATCCCTTCCAAGTGCATGCCAACTTTAGTCATCATACCTCAGAGTTTATACATACATCTGAATATTATTGGCAATTTGATACATGTGGAATAAATGTAGTAGGACGTAATACTCCATCTCTGGTAATAATTTCACCTATATTCTCACTGATTTTGATTTCTTCTCCAAATGGGTAGTAGAAGTACCTCTCAAAGAGGTCAGAGCCAAAAGTATTGTTAGCTTTTTCAAAGCTAATATAATTATTAGAGTTAGTGTCCCTCATACTATATTAATGGAAAATGCTCCGATTTCTATTATGTGGAAGTAAAGTAGTTATATCAGGAGCACAATATCAAATCCAACCATTCATCTCAATATCATTCAGCAACCAATGGACAGATAGAGGCTTTCAATAAGACTCTATAAAAAATTCTCCATAATATGGTGGTGGAAGATAATAATTCTTGTACTGATAAATTTTTTCATGCTTTACGGTCTTATCAGACTAGTAATCATACTGCCACTCTGGAAATACAATATTCATTGGTGTAATGAAAATAGGTAGTTTTTTCGATTGAAATTTAATTTCCTTCACTCTGATTTTCCATATGTGACCAGTAATCTATAGATGGAAAGTATCAAAAACAATTCGATGAGATTGAACAATTAGAAGAAAAGATATTGAATACTTTGCATCATTTAGAAGTTTATTAGAGAAAAATAGCATGAGCTTTTAACATGAAAGTTCACCTCCACTCATTACTTCTAAGGAGAATTGGTATTGGTCCTCAAGACTCCAATGATGTTAGGACATAAGCCTCCAAAACTTGAGCAAATGTGGGAAGGACATTACTCTATACAAAAGGTCTAATCAAATAGATATTATTCTGTAATCTCAATGGATGGTGAACTTATTAAAACTCCAACAAAAGAAACATTCTTGAACATGTACTTTGTGTCATTGCACATCATATGTCCTTGTTGCATGACTCTAAATTGCACAACCCAAAGTCCTTTTGGAATACATTAAATTTCATAAAAATCATACGTTTCCATGCTGCATGATGTTAAAATGTGTAGCATCATTGTCTTTTTCGCACGATGTTAAATTACATGACATCATTTTTCCTCACTGCATGACTCTAAACTGCACAAAAGAATTCCTAGTTTCAAGACATTATACTTCATAATAACCATAAGTGTCCTTGCCACATGACGATTAAATGAACAGCAGCTTTTTCCTTATCTCACGATAATAAACATCATGACATAATTTTTCCTCGTTATACGACATTTAAGTGTATAGTTAACGTCTTGTTTATTTGACATTAATAGCATCCATGCACAATCATCACTAACATGATTTCTACTCCTTAGTGGTACATGAGTACCATTTCTCCCTATGTTTGAATCAGATCTGCATAGAGACTTCATTTCAAGAAATACGTGTGGATTGATTCTCATTTTCAATGGGATACATAGAGATTATTAGATCTCCAATCTTGGGCCCAGCCACAACCCCAAAAAAAATTAATTTCCATTTTATCTTGTTATATATGAACCAGATATATACAGAGTTCTATTTCAAGATACATGGTCTAATCTTCATACCATTTTGTGTTATCAGTTTAACCATTCTTCTAGAATATGTTAAAATCCCCCATCTCCCACATCAAACTCAATTAGTATGGGAAATGATTATTTCAAGAAATACTTTTGGATTGATTCTCATTCATATGAGATTCATAGAGATGCTCGGATCACCAATATTAGGAATATCCATGATAAAAAAAACCCCCTTTATTCCTTGTCTGTATGAATCAAACCAACATAGGGAATGTTTAAATGAACTACATATTGCTGGATTCACATCCATATGAGATACATAGTGTCAGACGAATTTAATCCTCGAGTCCAGCCATAATATTCATTTTTTACATCAGAATGACTTCATGTCCTCTCTACATGACTCTAAACTACACAACATATTATCCTTGCTTCATGAAATTATAATTCAAAGCATCCAAAGAACTACGTATGGCTTGATTCTCATCCCATTGAGATACGTAGTGAAAAATAGGACTTAGATCCTAGCCCCAACCATGGGATAAATATTTTATCTCTATTCCACATAAAATTAAGAATCTATGTGGGAGTCTTCATTTTGGGACCTCTCTTTAGAGATCCCACTAAGGAATCAAGAAGTGTCCCCATTTTACATATGAGTCAGATCAATGAAATGGACTCCAAACTCATGGCCAATATTGATTCATATATTTCTCATATGCATTGAGAATTACCCCCTTTAGTATTTCAAACTCTTAATCATGATTATTTTTAGATCTTTATAATATTTCTAATGGTTTTTGGTGGAAAATTTTCTCATATCTGAGAAATATTTTTCAGGACTATACAGTTCATGCCCCTAGGTGGCCTTGACTAAGCTGCCTACATAACGGACCTATTACTAAAAAGATACTACAAATTGGTTGTGCATTATATGCCCTAGTCGAAACTATATAATACATCCCTCATAACAGGTATGTAAAATAATGGCAAATTTGTTCCTGGTTAAATTGTTTTTTGTTCCCTTGAAAATTTGATGACAATATACAAGAATATGTACCTAAAAGCAGTCATCCATGTATATTTGTCCCATTACCATTCACTCAATCTAAAATTTTTCAAGACCATGGTTTACAAATTTCCCTCTCCATGTGTTCAAATAAATATGAAATATCCTTGGATCATTTGACCACATATCATTTACTATTTCTATTTTGGTCCTAATTGAATGTACACAAACTACATACGCCATGCATCCTATGTTTGGGTCAGACCTTCGTAGAAATTTCTTTCCTATAATTATTTGTAAATAATGATTGGAAATACTATTTTTGTATTCAAAAACCATTCTCCATAAACTGAACTCTCTGTTATGAAAAATATGAGTCTTCATAAAAATTCTTCTTCACTTAGAAATAGAATGTAAAAATTTTATGATCTCTTTTTCCTGACTTTTCAGTATGTTCCCCAAGGTGGCCCTGCATAAGTTTCCTACATAAGGGGCATAGGTGTCAGAATGTACCACTTTTTTGGCTATGTAGAATATTCCCATGTTTCCCCTGCATAATTCAACCCCCACAATAGGTTTTTCAAATAATGGTAACTTCGTTCTTTGGAAATAATTCCTCTAATGCCTTTAGCTATTTTCCCATATCATTCTTCATATCCAAAAATTCCCAAATCACAGTTCACAAATTTTCCTTTCCATACCTAAAAATGGTTCCATGTTTCCTGAAATATTATCAAGAAATTAGGGAGTCTAAAACCTTTGGTCAAAGCAAAATAACTTAAAATAAATCCACCCAATGTCCTCACTACATGACTTAAAACTGGACAGTACAATGTACTCACTACAAGACATTAAAATAGCACAGTACCATGTCCTCACTGCATGACTTGAAAACTGCACAATATAAGTTCCTCACTTAATGAATTTAAAACTATATAGCATGATATAAAAATTCCATTTATGAAAAATTTTAAGCATTCCTCACACACCGAAATTGTGTAGAAGTGGTATCCCCATTCAAAAAATATGTCGGTATAGATAACCAATTATTATTAAAATCCCTTTCCTTAGCAAAACCACCCACATTGTTCTTAAGTCACCCAAATATTATCTTCCCTTTTATATCAATAATAAAATGTTAAATTCCTAAGAGATATTTTTCTTGACCATGCAGTACATTCCACGAGAGGCCTTGTATAAAATTTTCCTATATAACAGACCAGTTAGTCAAAAGATTCCACTGTTTGGGAATGAATCTTATTACCTAGTTGGTCCTGCATAATACAACCCCCATAAAGGCTTCGTCAAATATTGGTAACTTTGTTCTTGGAAAGGACCCTTTTATGTATATACAATTTTGATATTTTGTGACCAGAAATGTTAAGACAAAAGATTCCACTTGGAAGTATTTAGAGAATATTAGAGAAATTTCTAATTATTGTTCCTTGTTTGGGATCTAATTTCAAAATTTATGGACAAAGATATTAAACCCTAAAAACTATCCTTAGTAGTCCGACATTCATGAATCTAAACTTCCAATAAAAATAGACATGGTATTCTCCATATTGTAAACCCGCAAAATGAAATATAAATAAAAGTCGAAGTCCCAACTCTCTAAACTTACATTTTTTTATGGTTTAGGAAATATTGAGCAATAAAAAATACAAAAGATACAAATTTTTTTGGGTTTGTTTATATAAAACTAGTAAAAATGAAACTATGCTCGCAAGGCCCCACAACTTAGGAAAAAATTATAGCACCCTTATAAACATGACCCTGCCCCAAATATATCCATTTGAAGTTGGAATTCATCAAAGTTCCATAATTTAACATTAGAAAAATATTTTTTTTATAAAGGATGTGACATGGATTGGTCACCCAATTCATGCACCAAGAAAATTATTAAATGCAAAAATATCAGTACAAGTATGGGGTGTAAATAACTTACACCATTGGGGATTGAATGGGAGACCTTAGAACAATATTCTTGTCATTACAAACTAATAAAATTCTAAGGGGGGGGGATTTTGTAGACACCATGAAATGTATTCCAGGAACTTTTCTGCAAAATTTCATCAATCAAGAAAAAGTTTTCGGTGTGACTTTTCATTTTTCATGGGGGTCAATGAAGGCAACAAAGGAACTGAACTGGATGGCTGGGATCGTAGTCTAGGAGTGATCTGAATTAGGAGTGCAGGGCACAACCCCCATGGTATGGAGCAATAAATTTGGAAAATTATTCAAAGAGGCACCCTAGTTTATCCAAAACACCATTGGTGGTCATCGTACTTGCATGCAAAAATGTCTTTCTCCTAGGGTCATTTATTTTCCTATAAATAGACCTTTGGGGTCTTCATTTGTACAGATGAATTCACCTAAAGCCTAATTGGTGCTCCTGTCACCCTAGGGATTCACCCAAGTCTTCCAAATCCATTAAGGCATTTCTTTAACACCTAGAGTGGCAGAATTGAAGGTGGATCAAAGGACTTAAGTCCCTTTTAGAGTTTTAAATCCATAACACATGCACACCTAAAGAATCCAATCTCCCTAAATCAGAAACACTTCAGTGCCACCTATTCCTCTCAATGTAACATGATCACCCATATTCTGGGAATACCTATGAATAATCCTGAAAGATTGAATAATATCTCACCCAAGTATTAACATCCAAGTTTTTCATCACTTATGTTTACATCAGGTCGCCCAATCCTACTTGTGCACCCATACCTGCGTGACAAATACTTACTTGGGCACCCTTATTTTGATTCACCTTATCCCTTTAGTCAATACAAGCCTTTCATCAAGCCTTATTCAAATCCATTCATGGAAAAGATTATACTTCCTTATCTTCCTTGTCTAAAAGGGATTATGTTGAAACATCCACCAAAACCTCTTGAATTATCAAAACCTTGGGAAGGGCACATCACCATGTATCCTATTTGGGTTTTCATATCTGCAGTAAGAGGTTTAGAACATTTGTTTTGAAATGGGGATAGAATTCATGGAGCTTTTAAGGGGTTTTATATACATAGTCACATGTACCATTCTCTCATGAACAATGTCGGGGAGTTCTTGGTTTGGAGAAATAGGGTTTAACTTATGACCTCACCTCATCATCTCTAAGACCCGGAGCCTATGGTTCCCAATAGGGAGAGTGAGGGTCACACTTGTTTTTCCATTAAAACAAAGGAGAAGTCTCCCTACTATCATGGGATCCATCAGGGAATTCCCACTAAGGTAAGTCACTAGTCTTCCAAGGGCCGAGCCATACGACCCCCAATGTCATCCCTCATTGAAGGGTTCATTGCTCCACCCCCTCTTACCCAATCACCTTGGCCTCGTCCACCCTCTCCACCGTAGGCCCATCCTCTTCCACTAACACATAAGGAAAAGCATGTGTGTGAATTTATAGAATCTTTAACATCCTCTTGTTTCTCACACCGAGCATGACTCACATGGTCTTAAAGTTTTTTCAAGATCAAAACATTTTCACAAACTACTCCATCTCTTAAACTACGAGAACTCTGATTCCCACCATAATTGGGATACATAGGAAGCCTTTCTATGGCCTGATCTCCATATCATTTCATCCTTAAAAAGGAAACCTTTTTAGGAAGTAAGCCCAATATCATTTCCCTCAAAGGACTATCATATACTATGAGACTCATAAAACTATTTGGGCTTTGATTCCCATCTAAATGGGATACGTAGGAAGACTCTCTGCGGTTTAAACCCAACACTTCAAATCAACCCTGTTATTCCTGGGCCATATTCCACACAGAGTCTAATCTAACTTGGAATCCCATATTACTTCCATGTTCCTTGAGAATATTAAGAATAAGTCCCACCCCAAATCTCGACAAAGAACCTTTCTGTTATATGTACTTACCACATTTCATTAACCTTAACGTATAGTCCCTTATCGTACAAACATAAAGGGTATGATGTTTCTCATTATGCTACATCAAAATACGAGGGTTCTGATTCCATTCACAATGATACATAGGTAGCCCATTTATGTGTATGATCCCAACATCAAAACAAACTTTCATCTCCCTAGAGAACAATAAATTCTAGAGTGCCCCATTGAGTGGCTTAAAAAAATTACAATCATAACTATAGTTAAAAGAATATCAAAATAGTATATGAGAGGATACCATTAATGGAGAACCTTGAATACATACAAATTTATCCATTAATGAAGAACTTAGAATACATACAGATGAATCTAAATTTCACACAAGTTAATAATTGATTGTAAATTCCAAGGGAAACCTATATTATATGTGGTAAATTAATAAAGATTCATGAAAATATCTTAAATCTATTAGTGAGTTCTGGAGTAGGAAATAATTTCCCCCCAAAATGTGTAATGAGTCTGAACTCCCATCGAATAGACCAATGCATGTTATTAAGTGTCATAAGTTCAAAACTTAACGAACGCCTAACTTTGGAATGCAGGTCCCTTGGGATAAAGAACTATTGGATGTTTCTGGTTCAATAAATAAATCCAATGGAAACCGCCCAGATGTAGTAATTCCTAACAAAAACACACATTCAGAGAGAACTCAGAAAAATATACAGTCTAAATTCATTAATTTAAACTGAATTCCCCATTCCTAGATAGACTGTACGAGTAATCTACCTTATATCCATATAAAATTTAACGCTTCCATTTCTATTTAAAATTTAACCAAGGTTTCTAGAAACTCATTGGATAGCCTTTCATTATAACCTACTTTATTTTTTAATGGATTGAATCTATAAAAATCATCCATTTCCCTAGGTATGATGTTTATCATTCTTTAAAGGACTCCCTAATCAACTATTCATGTCTTTACTAGGCTTCTATACATTCTCCCTTATCATTTCAATCATAGGATTATTCACCTTACAAAAAGATACTTATACCGTACTTAACCTTATCAACCTTACATCATAAATAGACCCCTTAGTCCATTTAACATATATCCCCTTTTTATATGTACCATCTCATAATCCACTATTCAAACACATTGTGTCTTTATTTTCCCGTCACACAATCCAACTATTAAAATAGACTCAACATCATTGATGATACGTCACCATATACAATAAAGGTTTTTGAATAATTGATGTTATATTATATAAACTATCTTAAATACTCATTTTTATATCAGAATATATGGTCCAAGAACCCTTTTTGAATATTAATCCTCTAGGACCCACTTCATGTCCTGACCATATGAATCCCCATATAATCTTTGGTGGATCTAGGTGAGGAATGCATTCAGATTTAATGTAAAATTTTATTTAATATGATTTTCTACCTAAAGATCCTATATATGTTTAGATGGCCTATCAACCAAATGCATATTTATATTATGAAATGTCCATACAATCCATGGGATCTCTGACCACATCATAGAAGATCTCATCTCCGTGGAGTGATTCACAGTCATCCTCAGTATGTCCATCCTAACTTATCACCTGGATTGAATCTATTAGAGGCTTGGATAACATTTTTTTGTGACTATACTTTAGTATAAGTTTTTGGGAATAAAAAATATTTTCCCCGATATATATGAATTTAATCTAAAACAACATATGTTCCAAACTATACGATTGTAAACTATAGTAAACCGTTTTCTAAGATATACGAACTTAAACTAAATCAGAATATGTTACAAGGAATATGACCTCAAACTATAGAAATATATTATTTATGTTATATAGACGTAAAATATTTAAAAATAGTGTCTTATATATATGAACATAAACTACTACTACATATGGTCCAATCCATGTGGGCTAAAATAGTAGCATTGACACATCAATATTGTGCTACCTAAACAATCAGAAACACATCAGTCGTTATTCATGGAAATAATCAACCCATGGAAAGAAACATACTAATCGTTAGATTTAAATCACATGATGATATGCTTTACAAAATTTTGTATCTCTTCTTTCTTGACACAAAAAACTTGGGATCTTTGAATTTATAAGCACTAAGAACAGAATAATGGCATAAACCATTTTACGTAAAAACCCCATAAAGGAAGGCCTAGGAAAAATCCAATTTCTAACCTAGTGATTTTTCCTCATATTAATATTAGGAAAAAGTATGGAATGTAAAATAAATAGAAATAAAATCCTTTGGGGTAGACTATACTCCAAAATCCATAGTTACGATATGCTCACTAGTCTCCCAACATAGAAAAATTTTAGTGGACTCCATCTCTATGATATGTTCACCATAGTCACCCATGTGGTCTAAAAAATTCCTTATTGTTCCTATTTAACAAAATATTTCATTTCATTTATGGTGTTTACACCAATATCTGTCTTTAACAATAACTAGGAGGAATTTATTACAGCTCGAGTGTTTGAGTTCAGATTTGGGATAAAAAAGTATTATGGAAAATCATAATGATACAAGGAAGTTTATATGATATTTCTTCATCAAGAAATCATGAATATGGTAAAAATGATGTATGATTTAAAGATATAATGAATATGTTAAAACCAAGGGTTATACATTAGATAAACACACATAATGTTGCATATTTATTTACTGATAATTTCAAAAAAATTTAGGGATCTCCCATGTCTGGAGTCACTTCCATAACCTCCAAATAATTAGAGTCCCTTAAGAAGTAAGATATTGTGAAAAAATAGGATATAAAAACTAATTTATCTACACTATAATCTTCTCTAGGACAAATATGGATTATAAAAACAGATCTAATGATTTGATCTTCACCTCTTCAGCCTACTGTTGTACCTCCAACCTTGAAAAAAAAAGTGCATGGCCTTCTCCACCACATCAGTTATTCTATTTTTACTCTCCCACCCTATTATTATATAGAATTCCTTGTATAGTACATAAAGGACATCTATTATTGGATATTGTCAATATCAGCATTACTATCTTTTTCTATATTATGGGGAGTGGAAATTTCTGTCCCATATAGGGATGCTTCATTCATTGAAACATTTCTTCATTGAATGATTTTAGAAAAGGAGTTTTAGATCATTATTGTCATTTCTATTTCCAATCTTCTTTACCATCATTTAATCCATATCGTTCATCATGGAATGAAGATCCCATTTTTCAAAACCGTAATAATACAAGGTTGTGAACACATATTGGAGGTGCTCAGCCAATCCTTTTTCTCTTCAAAGTGAACCTCTATAATTTGACACCATATGTCTCCTCTCTCTTTTCACATTAAATAATTGGGAAACATGAAGTACTAGGGGACTCTGAGGACTTTGAGTGTAGTAATACGAATGTATTCTGATACCATGTCACTAAGTGAGAGACTCTAGCCCACATCTCATAGCGATTCTATTGTAGGAAAACATGTATCTTAGTAATCTTGGTAGAGTGAAATCCAAAAGTGGAAGGATTTATGACCTTAGATATATAAGATGTAACTATTTAATCAAAGAACATGAGGACTATAACAAATAAAAAAAATTAATGTCATAAAATATTTGTAAATTAATCATAGAAAAATACATTTTTCATCCATGTTAATGGCTAAAATTATCTTCTCAACACCAATATTAGTTGTGATGGAAGCATATAACAATAATAGATGAATCAGGGTCATAAAAGACATACTTTAAATTAATTCACTATGTTCTTAAACATAGAGATATTTACGAATCTGAAGGGGTTGTAAAGAATGACAAGAATGATGATATATCAAATTTTAGGGGAAATTCATAACCTTTAATAGTGATGCATCCCTTCTATCTAGGCCTTCCGAAGAATAGCTATTCATTTTAGTAGTTCCCATGAAATAAATATCCCATGTCAGGTTAAATGTAATGAGAAAAATCACATCCATATCAGACACTAGTTAAAACCATTATCAAACCACATCTATTTCCATCAAACCTAGGATCATGTTTTTATGCATTGGTACCACCATTGGGATTGAAAGTTTATCTTACTCCAAAAATTCAACTATACCTAAGGGTAATTGATGAGAATATGTACAATTAATTGGGTCCAGACAAGCTACATGAGAAAGAAAACATAAGAAATAGTGACATATGCAAAGTGTGATAGTTAGATTTTGTTTTCTAGAAAATTTGTTCCATTTGAAATGGTTTCTTCATCTTCTTAGTCTTCTACAATGATGTATTATTGGAATGTAATGACACTAGAGGTTTCATAGGTGGAACTGGTAGAAACACATTTAGTGTTTCTTGGAAATTCACAACCACCACCTCTATCAATTTCATCTTAGGGGAGATCCATGATCATTCGACTCTTAGTATCCACCTTTAATATCAATAACAACATACTCTATCCATTCTATTAGACTATGAAGACCCTATAAATTAGCGTCACACCCACCACCATCTATATCATCCATAGCTTCCATTCCCAAAGAGAGTCTGGAAATTATTATCATTAATAAAACATAAATAATTAGTTATCATATAAAGGAACACATAATAAAATACTAAAAGATTAAATGACTAGTGTAAATGGATGTTAGGGTTACATATTAATCTCAGGCTTTTGACAAGAAACATAAGATAAATTTCAAGGGAAAATCTCAAAAAAATGGTGAAGCGAATATGAGTGATTCTATATGATCAAAGTGTGGAAAGGAGAATGGTAGAGACTATATTAAGGGGGATAGTAAATGTCTTACATGTGTTAGAGAATTTTAACAGGAATATGAGTGTCCAATTAATGGGAAAATGATTTCTAATGATGTGAATATTGAAAATTCTATACATAATGCACCTCCATCACTTCAATGCTACAAGTGTAATTAAACGGGGAATTATTCTAACAAATTACCTAATCCAAGGGTTATCAATTATGATCAACATTAGCAACCTATTAAGTCTAAATAAAAATAAATATTGCTTGCGATCACTATTGGTGATGTATAGTACGACAACGAAGTGGTGGTATGATTGAGTGTTTATCTAATGGGATTATAGAATGATGTTGAAAAATAAATTTTAAGGCATTATGTATTAATTAAATATATATTGGTCTAAATTTTTTTCAGTATGTATTTAATATTTTATACTGAGTGTTACTATAACACCCCAATATTTCAAAGTATGTTATTTTCTTTAATGTAATTCAATAGCTTGCACTACACGCAATAATGAGTTCGACCACACCACGACATACCAAACTAGCCGTTCAAAAAGTGGTTATGAATAGTTTTAACTGAATTTTGAATTTTATTTACTCAATATAATTTCAGAATCCATATTATGTGTTTCTTAGACATAATTTAAGAATAAATTCATTTTTTAGATAAAAGAAGTATTTTTTAAAAAAATGTAATTTTACCACATTTTAATGGAAACCCATATTCAAAACCAATATTTGGAAATTTTATATATTAAATTTAATGAAATTAAATTATTATTTAGAATCGGGACATTAAATTGTATTTTGGATAAATTTTTTGGTACTTTTCTGATAATTTTTATATTTTGATGAATATTGAAAAATACTAAAATTTAATTGAAAATAAATTTTTAAATAGAAATAATTTATTGTGTTAAATTTTTCATTTTAATTTTTTGGAAGTAAAATTATATTATATATTTATAATTTAATACAATTTAGTTCATTATAAGTAATTTCACATGTAAATTTGACATAAACACATGTCAATCTTTTGATAGTTTTTACTTTTTAAAAACCTTTTTTTTTGGTTTTGAAAGTGGGAATTGATTTTAAATTAATTAATTAAACTTCTATATTTTTAATTTGGTAAAATAGATTTCATTTTTGAATTCACAATATCAAAAATAGCTTAGGTTGAATTTTTGGTGTTTTTCTGAAAACATTAAATTTTTGATGAATAGTGAAAAACAATACGTTATTGTATAAAACGTACTTTTTATTCAAAAAATTATTTATTTTATTTATTTTAAGTCAAAATAGATACATAATACCTACATATGTTCAATTTAATTCATTGGAGTAATTTTATAATAAGTTTAGATATATAAAATTTTGTTGAACTTTTTACCGTCTTTTACCCACCTTATAGAAGCATTTGAAAAATTGCATAAAACATAATTTTACCACTTCTGTAAGTTGAATTTAAAAAATACGAGAGACATGGTTAACATCAGTTTGTAAAATTTGGTTTAATAATATGAAAATAATTTTTGGTTAATAGTTACTTTTGACTTTTATTTACCACGGTTAAAAGTAAATAGGGTAATTAAGAGTAAAAAAGGATATTATAATTACCGTAACACATGTAATAATTCTATTTGATAAGTTAAAATCAACCAAAAAAACCATTTCAATAAAATATGATCCTCTTTGGTCCACTTGGATTAGATTAGGACATTTATCATTATTTTATTTAAAGAAGAGTTAAAAGTGTTAAATTCAAAATTTAATAACTAAACCATTTTTAATATAGAGCTACACATAAGATAAATTCTACTATAAATATTTATTAGAAATCTGGAAGTATTTCATACATAATGGTATTTTATTTATAATTTTTAAACATTAAATAATTTAATTTATATATGACACAATGATGATGTAGTAATTACGTTGTTAATGAAATATTAAAATAATTGATATTATAAATATAAAAATAAATGTAAATTGAGACTTCTGATGAATTAAACTAATTTTATAGGTTAATATGACATTTTAGGGTTGATTAAATAAATTTTATTTGAAGTGATAATGTTTTTATGGCTTTAAAAAAATCAAATACTAAATAGTGACAAAATTGACATAAATTGTGTTTTTAAAACAAATACTATATTATAAATGGATATAATATTACTAGAAATATAAGGTTAGTCCAAAATACTTAGATAAAGTTATATATATTAATAATTAACCACTTGGGACTCACTTGGATTATTAAAGTAAGTATATTAACCATATAATATAAAAATACAAAGAGACATGGTAAATGTCAGACTGTTTAACTAAGAGTTAAATAAAAACGGTAAGGTTAATATGGTAACCTAAAACTATATAAAACCTACTTGTTGAAATTTTTTCTACCCATACACACCTTATCCACTAAATAAATCATTTTTTAGCCATTATAAACCGAAAAGTATTTTATTATAAAATAATATTTCAATCTTTTCCTAAAGTGCCCCTCATCCCTCTTATAAAAGTGCACTTTCCCTTCTCTCAAAATCACACCTCCAAAGCCATTTTGATCGTCCAAAACTTACCCAAACATCCTCAAAACTTCCCTAAAATCAACGTAGAGTCCTTACTTTGATCATAAATCCAACCTAAGGAGCCATTTTGATCAACTCAAAAGAAAATACCCAAAGAAGAGGTAATAATTTCAACACCCTCTTTCAAGTTCTTTTCTTCTTCAACTTCCTCATTCATTTTTTTTGTTTCCATAAAAAAATATTTATTCTAGTACCATATACATACTATGATGTTATTATGAATATCGTTCAACCATATTTGTGTTTCTATCCATCATATAAATGACAAAGTCACTATACGTGCGTACGTATGACTTACCATCTCCACATCAGTGTCTAGTTTGTAATTTAAGAACTTCATTATTAGGATGGATATAATAATGAGTATAACTGATATAAATAATAAATATATAATGTTAATGATTCTTAATATATGATATATTATCCAATTACATACTATTTCACCATCAATATAATGTTATTGTCGCTCGTGCGTATGTACGACTTACCGTCTCCATGAACGCGATGAGATTAATTCCCCATCGTAATAATTCAAGAATGATTTTCAATTTTTTTGAATAAAAATAATTATTAAGAACTTAATATCATTCTGGATATGAATCAAATACATCCTATACATAAAAAACATGACTTACGTTACTAAACATATAAAGTAAAATGAATCAGTTAACAACCAAAACAATGATACTATTGAAATATCATTAACAAAGAAATATTAGAAGATCATATATGATATCATATTTATGTATTTGGTTATTATATAATATAATTAAAATTATTTAACCATCATACTAGAAGTTAACCTACCCTATACTAAGTAAAAGTAGAAGGTAAGGGGTTTTCATCTCACTTTTATTCCCGTGTGATTCATGCTATATTTACCACTATTCCATTTTGTGTGGTATCTGTACTACCCATGATTGTATTATTTGTGAAATAAAAATTAATTTATGTTTATTTACATCTTCATTGTATGATACGTCTTTCATGCGGTGTATGTTTCGTAAATTACTAAATCTGTAAGGGAATTTCAAATTTCTATTTGCACTCATTGGGCTTGATGCATACTTTATTGATTATTTTAATCCAAGATTATGTGTGGAATAAATATTTATTATTTATTTAGTAATTTCCACTCCCTGTTATGTGCAGATACTTTTGATACACATGATCACTCCATTGATAAATTATCAAGTCCTTGATAGAAACTTGATAAGAGTAATTTAACTCGATCTCAATTCATTGAGTTAAACATCCAAGTCTTTGGTGTGGTTTTTAAAAAAATATTTGTGAATTTCATATTATTTATTTACATAGAATATCCAATAATATTTATTGTATTTCTATTTTTCCCACATAATTTGGTCATTTATTTATTCTTAGCCTAAGGATACGATCTTTATAATGGAATTCATCTCAACTTACATTCCATGAGACTTCTTTGTTGTTATGCGCAAATTAACATTTATTTGGTGTGTAAACTATAATTTGAAATAATTTATCATGAATTCCTTTATTCTAATGATATTATAATGTTTTCATTACCTCAATTATTTTCATTCAAACGTCTCTCATTTGGATAGGAACTCTAAATAAAATATTATTTTAAATTTTTTAAAAATGTATCATTCTAAATCTTTCTCATTAATGACCAAGTTTTGAAAATGGATTTAAGGATTTATTTACATGGACATGAATGTTTTAAGAATTAAAATTCCTTTTAAATGTTTCAACGTTTTATGGGACACTTTTATTCAAAAATCTATTTTAAACAGCTTCTTGATAAATAGTGAGACTTTGAAATGTTTTCATGAAAAAGGGAATATTTCTCTCAAATTGTTTTAATGATTATTTTCATCTATGTCAACATCATTCAATGGATTTTAAATTTTTTTAATGTTGATTCATTATGAAACAATCTTCTTAATGGAATTGAAGGTTCTGTGATATGTTTGACTGTGGATGTGTTATTTTTATACCATTCAGGGTTTATGGTTAAAGTATTAACATTTCGTATACTAGTTTTAATACGAATGGAAATGTTATGTTTCAAAATTTTTAAATGAGGAATGCATTGGACTTAGTAAGTGATTGGTGGAGCCCACTATAGCTCCTCGATGAATTGGTAGGTCCCATGAGACAAACTAGTGTCTTTCCACAAGGCCATGGCAAAATCTTATTTGTAGTCTTGGCACAAGGCCTTTAATTTGTGGGTATGGAGTCTGGAATTATGAATTCCATCATTATGAAATTGGCTATTGATATTTCATGTGATTATTCAACTACTAAAATATCCATTTGATTAAGTAAATGTCATTATTTTGATTAATATTTTCCATATTATGATGAAGTTTATGTTTAAAAGGTTTTTTTTAGTATTATACATTGCCTTAAATGTTTATGCTTATTTTTGAAAGTTTCTGCTATATTGTTACCCTTACCAAGCATCTGAGATCACACCATTATGATGTTTTATTTTTCCCAAGATGCAAAGAAGTATGATATGATTAACCAGCAGGAATAGGCTAAATAAAATAAGAGTGTTCAAAGGTTACACAATGTTGTTTTTATTATTTTATGATGTAATGTAAAACTTATGTATGTGTCTAGTACTTCCAAGGCTACTAAACTGATCAATCTTTTGGGACAAGATTCCTTGTATCATGCCAATATTTTGTAATAATGCACTGATTTTGGGTAATTGTTGTTGGGGAATTACAGTTGGTATCATAGGAAGTTTAGTACAATCCTTGGAAGCTAGATTTAGAAAAACCTCTTATAAGGAAACACTACCCTAAGATAGACATTTATTATTAGTATAGAAGAACATCTAAATTTTTTTTTAATGTAAATATTATGGGGGTTTTCCATGAAATACATCCCTGTTTGGATATGAATAGGTATAGGCAGCTCTGGCACAAATGTACCTAGGAGTGAAAACTCAGACAAGGAGTTTCAGGCCTGACTCAGGGTATCCTAGTGCATGACAATCGGACTTACTGTACTCTTAGTTACGACACTACTGGGGGATATGCTTAGGATAATTAACATTTTCATTACAAACTGAATTGAAGGATTTTAATATAAGAAGAGAATAATTAACCTTGGTTAATACTAAGGTGTTTTAGATTGAAAATAAGGTGTTATAATATTCGATAAATGATTTTGTTACTCACTCTATTCTTTCTTGTGTTATTCAATGGCTAGATTCCAAGGAAGTCATAGTAACATTGAACATGATATACAAGGTGGGAATGATGGTTGAAATAAGATATGAAATGGCATGTTGATAGGTGTAAAAGATATCGTGTTCATACCATATCAGTTTTCCAAAAATATGATCAAAAACATATATATTAACCAAGTATTGGACTCAAAAAAAGAGAGAAAGGTTGTGACTCGTAAGAGCTTTAGTAGTGGATATCATGGAGAAAAAAATCTCAATTTCCATCTTGTAGGAAATTTGGAAAGTGACACCTATGGAAGTGTCTCAATGGAACAAATAAATGCTTTATTTTGTGGGAAATAAGGACATAAAGTAAATAATTTCTAATAAAAAATGAAGAGTATTGTGGAAGAAAATAGAAATGATCCTAATAATCCATTTACTATCATTTTCCGTAAATAAAGCGGACCTGGGAAATACCCAAGTAAATTATCTATTCTATAAGATAACATCTTGGTCACGGAAGAACCTATGGGGAAATAAATGGATGGTGAAATTTTTAAAATTATTAGTGCTCTTTGTTAATGGAATTACTTTGGAAGAATTTTCTATGGTATGTGTAACCCTACAGTTTTTATTTGAAAAGGATAATTTAGGAATAATTATCTTTTCTATTGTTGATATAGTAATAAATAACCATTTGGTTTTATAGGATCCTTGAATTTAAGAAAATTAAAAGTTATTATATTTTGGGATGAAAATGAGAGGTATGAGATAAAATTTGTAGTGAAATTATGTTATGGTTATTTTAAAAAAATTATCTCATTTTTGGAATGTTATAAAATATATTTTTAAAAAAAGGACAACTCACATTCCGTGTGACAACCCATCATGTCAGACAAATCTATGAGAATCGAACCCACAACCAGAGTGCGATTTAGATTTATCGCCTACCACTGGACTACGTGATGTCCCAGTTTAGTGTGACTAATTATTTTTGGTTAAATAATTTTATTGATCAAAAATAAGTTAATTTGGTATTTTATGTCTTATAAAATGAATATCCTTAGTATAGGAAAATGATTTGGTGATTAAGTGATAAATGTTATTTTGGAATTTGTTCGCTCGATTGGGAACACTATATGAATAAGGAACATAGAATACAATGGGATTTCATTTGAGGAGTAATGGTGGATTTTTATATATGTTTTTAATGTGGATTTATAGAAATTTGAGTTATTTATGGAAATGATTAACCTATCATAGAGAATATGTGATTTTCTTAGTTACTTTTAAGTATGTGACTTTAATTGTAGTCGATGTAATTTGGAGATTCAATTTAACTTGGAAGACAACGTAATCAAAATAATTTATTTTTTGGGTTTCAATATTAGTTTGGTTTATATTGAAGGATTTTAAGGAAAATTGTTTATTGAATGGTATTTATTGAACTTTGGGTATTTCTTGTTTAATTGTAGAAATTATGATTTGTATTTATTTCTCTAAAGGATTCTCCTTTTTTGGGATCATCTGATCTTGTACTAACCATTTGGGTGTTGGTTAATCTCTAAAGACAAGGTAAATATATAGTTTATCCTCTGTGGATTATGAGATTCTCTAGAAGTTGATTCTAGTGCTTCAGGTGTGATCACATCATCTTGAATACTCATCGCTTGAAAAAAAGATGACTTAGTGGTAGAAATTTTTTAAAAGATGAAACTATACTTAAAATGAAAGTATATCTCTTTATGTTCTTAGTCAATCTCATAAATAAATTCCTCATCTTTATGAAATGGAACTTAAAACAAAAAGACGTTATCCATTTACTTTTCCTACTGGAAAACTAATTACCATTTATCCCATCACAATTTTGTGGTTTTCTTGTTGTTAACTTTATCCTAATCATGTTTTTTATCACTCTCCATCAGAACATGACACTTAATATATCTTTAATATCCATGTTTTTCTACAAGGAATCCTAGTATGGGTTATCTCAGGTGACCTTGGTACTTATCTTTCTTTCGTTTAAAGTGATAGTTTTATTAACTCTTTTTCTGATGAAGGACATTCAATGAAGTTCCCAAGCCCAATTTTAAAATTGCGAGGATGAAATTTCCAAATGGGGGAAGAATATATCCCCCCAAGAAATCACAGTAAGTTATTTTCTTTAAATTAATTCAATAGCTTGCGCTACACATATCACTGAGTTCAAGCACACCACGACTTACAAAACTAGCCGTTCAAAAATCGTTTATGAATATTATTAATTTAATTTTGAATTTTATACAATCCATATATTTTTTGAATACATATTTTTGGTTTCTTAGACATAATATAAGAACAAATTCATTTTTTTGGATAAAAGATGTATTTTTTAAAAATGAAAATTTTCTACCTTTTAATGGAAACCCTATTTTAAAACCTATATTTGACACTTTTATATATTCAATTTATTGAAATTAAATTCATCTTCAGAATAAAGACATAAAATAGTATTTCGGATATATTTTGGGTACTTTTCTTATAACTTTCATATTTTTAGGAATACTGAAAAATACTAAATTTTAATTGAAAACAAAATTTTAAATAAAAAAAATTTATAGTGTTAAATTTTTTATTTGAATGGTTTGGAAATATAATTATATTATGTTTATATCTTTTAATACAATGTAGGTCATTATATGTAATTTCACATTTAAATTGGACATAAACACATGCCAATCTTTTGATAGTTTTTACTTTTTAAAAAACCACATTTTGGTTTTGAAAATGGGGATTAATTTTATATTAATTAATTCAAATTTTATGTTTTTAATTTGGTAAAATAGAATTCATTTTTGAATTCAGAATATCAAAATTAGTTTAGGGTGAATTTTTGGTATTTTTCTGAAAACATTCAATTTTTGATGAGTAGTGAAAAACACTACGTTATTATCTAAAAATGACTTTTTATTTAAATAAATAAATATTTAATTTATTTTATGTCAAAATATAAACGTAATAACTATATATTTTTTATGTAATTCATCGGAGTCATTCTATAATAAGTTTAGATATATAAAATTTTATTGAACTTTTTACAGCCTTTTACCCACCTTTTAGGAGCATTTGAAACTTTGCATAAAAATTAATTTTACCGCTTCTATGAGTTGATTTTCAAAACATTGAGACACATGGTTATCATTAGTAAGGAAAATTTGGTTCAATAAGATGAAAATATTTTTTGGATAATAATAACTTTTGACTTTTATTTACCACGGTTAAATGTAAATAGGGTAATTAAGGGTAAAAATGATATTATAATTACATTAAAACATATCCTAATTCTATTGTATAAGTTTAATTAGACCAAATAAACCTTAGGAATGAAATATTATCCTATTTGGTCTACATGGATTAGATTAGGATATTTATTATTATTTTATATAAATAAGAGTTAAAAGTGTTAAATTCAAATTTTAATAACTAAACCATTTTTAATACAGGGTTAAAGATAAGTTAAATTTGAATATAAATATTCATTAAAAATATAAAAATATTTCCTACATAATGGTATTTATTTATAATTTTTAGAAGTTAAATTATTTAATTTATATATGACAAAATGAAGATGCAGTAATTACCTTATTAATGAAATATTAAATTAATTAATATTATAAATATCCAAATAAATGTAAATTGAGACTAATATTGAATTAAACTTATTGTATAGGTTAATATGACATTTTAGGGTTGATAAAATAAATTTTATTTTAAGTGAGAAAGTTTTTATGGCTTTTAAAAAATCAAATACTAAATAGTGTCAAAATTGACATAATTGAGTTTTTAAAACAAATACTATATTATAAATTGATATAATATTCCTAAAAATCTTTGGTTCATCCAAAGGACTTATATAAGGTTATATAAATTAATAATTCACCAATTGGGGATCTCTTGGCTTGTTATAGTAAGTTTATTAACCATATAATAAAAAATACAATGAGACATGTTAAATGTCAAACTATTTAACTAGAAGTTAAATTTAAATGATAAGGTTAATATGGTGACCTAAACCTGTCTAAAACCTATTGGTTGAGTGGTTTTAGACCCATCCACACCTTTTCCTTAAAATAAATCATTTTGGAGCCATTAGAAACCAAAAATAATTTTATTATAAAATAATATTTCATGCTTTTCCTAAAGTGGCCCTCACCCATCTTATAAAAGGGAACTTACCCTTCTCTCAAAATCACACCTCCAAATCCATATGTCTCGGACAACCCCTACCCAGATATCCTCCCAACTAACCTAAAATAAACCTATAGTACTTACTTTGATAAGTAATCCAACCAAATGAGCCCTTTTGATCAACTCAAAAGGAAACACCAAAAGAAGAGGTAATAATTTCACCACCCTCTTTGATGTTCTTTTATTCTTCCATTTCCCTTTTTTTTGTTTCCATACCAAAATAATAAATCCAGTACCTTATAAATATTGTGATGTTATTATAAATATAGTACAACCATGTTCATTATTCTATCCATCCTATAAATGACAATGTCACCATACGTGCATACGTACAGGTTACCGTCTCCATGTCATCGTGTAGTTTATTATTCCAACAGTTCATTATTTTGATGGAAATAATAATGAGTATAAATTATGTAAATAATAAATATAACATGTTAATTATTCTTTATATATGATATACCATCCAATTATATACTATTTAACCATCAATATAATGATATTGTCACTCATGCGTACGTAAGGCTTAATGTCTCCACGAACGCGATGAGATTCATTCCCCATCATAATAATTCAAATATAATTCTCATTTTATGATTAAAAATAATGTTTAAGAACTTAATATCATTATGGATATGAATCAAATACATCCTATACATAACTAACATGACTTACGTAACAAAACATATAAAGGAAAACGAATCAGTTAACAACCAAAAAAATGATACTACTGAAATATCATTAACAAAGAAACATTAGAAGATCATATATGATATAATATTTATGTATTTGTTTCCTGTATAATTTAATGACAATTATTTCACCGTTATACAGGAGGTTAACCTACCCTATACTAACGAAACGTACAAGGTAAGGGGTTTTCATCTCACTTTTATTCCAGTGAGATTCATGCTATATTTTACACTATTTCCTTTTGTGTGGTATATGTTCTACCCATTATTGTATTATTTGTGTAATATAATTTAATGTATGGGTATTTTCATATTCATTTTATGATACTTCTTTCATGGGGTTTATGTTTTTTATGTTACCAAATCGGTAAGGTAATTTCAAATTTCAATTTGCACTCAATGGGCTTTATGCATACGTCATTGATTATTTTACTCCATGATTATGCATGGAATAACTATTTATTATTTATGTGGTAATTTACACCCCCTTTATTTGGATATACCTTTTATTCACATCATCACTCAATTCATAAATTATAAAGTCCTCGATATGAACTTGATAAGAGTAATTTTAACTCAATATCTATTCAATGAGTTAATCATCCAAGTCATTGGTGTTGTTTTTACAAGAATTTGTGTGAATGTCATCTGATTAATTTACACTTAATATCCAATCATATTGAGTGTATTTATATTTTTCACAAATAATTATGTCATTGATTTATCCTTAACCTAAGGATAAGATCTTTATAAGGGAATTCATCCTAACTTACATTCCATTGAGACTTCTTTATTGTTTTGCACCAATTCACATTTATTTGGTCTATATACTATACTTTGACATATTTATCATGAATTCCTTTAATAACATGATAGTATAATGTTTTTATTACCTCAATTATAAGTATTCAAGCGTCTCTCATTTGGTAAGGAACTCTAACTAAAATATCAATTAATA
The DNA here is from genome assembly GCA_963277665.1 of Viscum album. Taxonomy (NCBI): domain Eukaryota; kingdom Viridiplantae; phylum Streptophyta; class Magnoliopsida; order Santalales; family Viscaceae; genus Viscum; species Viscum album. Next base: position 907,825,484 of record OY728123.1, on the reverse strand, counting down.
TTTTTTAAAAATGTATTATTCTAAATCTTTCTCATTAATGTCCATGTTTTAAAAATGGTTTTAAGGATTTATTTACATGGAAATGAATGTTTTAAAATTAAAATTCATTTTCAAAGTTTCAAAGTTGTATGGGACACTTTTATTAAAAAATCTATTTTAAATGGCTTCTTGATAAATTTTTGATACTTTAAAATGTTTTCAAGAAAAAGGTGATATTTCTCTCAAATGGGTTTAATGATTATTTTCTTCTATGTCAACATCCTTCATTGGATTTTACATTTGTTTAAAGTTGATTCATTATGATACAATCTTCCCAATATTATTGAAGTTTTTGTGATATGTTTGACTATGGATGTGTTATATTTATACAATTCGTGGTTTATTGTTAAAGTATTAATATTTCTTATGCTAGTTTTAACACGAATGTTTATGTTATGTCTCAACCTTTTCATATGAGGAATGAATTGGACTTAGTATGTGATGTGTGGAGCCCACTATAGCTCCTAGATGTATCGGTAGGTCTAATGAGACAAACTAGTGTCTTAGCACAAGGCCTTGACAAAATATTATTTGTAGTCTTGTCACAAGGCCCTAACTATGTGGTTATGAAGTCTGGCATTATGCATTCCATCATTATGAAATTTTCTATTGATATTGCATGTGATTATTATACTAGTATAATATCCATATGAATAAGTAAATAGAATTAGTTTTATTTAGATTATCCTTATTATGATGGTGTCTATGTTTAAAAGTCTTTTGTTTTAGTCTTACACATTGCCTTAAATGTTTATGCTTTTTTATGGAAGTTCTCGCTATATTGTTATCCTTACCGAGCATCTAATCTCACCACTTTCTTATTTCTTATTTTTCCCAGGATTTAAAGAAGTATACTACGATTATCCTATAGGAATAGGCTAAAGAATATAAGAGTTTTCAAAGGGGAGACAATGTTGTTTTTTATTTAAGGATGTAATGTAAAACTTATGTATGTATCCAGTACTTCTAAGGCTACTAAACTAATCGGCCTTTCAAGATATGATTCCTTGTATCATGCCAATGTTTTGTAATAATGCACCTATTCTGGGTAACTGGGATCATGGCGTTACAGTACCGATAACCATGAAAAGTGATTCAAATATTTTTTTACCAAACATTAAGTGAAGGATAATCCTTAATATGTTCATAATTTTTGGATATGAAATAAAGTTTTGTTTGATAGTACTATTGACCTCAAGACTGATATGATGGAAAAGTGATTTATGATATCATGCTTGGAGTATATTGATTTTTTGGGATTTATTGTATATGGTAGGATTTAACATTTGAAAGCATTCTTGTTTTCCAGAATGTTCTACAGTAATTCAAGTTATTGCCATCATTCAAGAAAATACCTAATGAATTCATTCACATGTTTGTAATGTGACAAACAAGAGAAACCTTATGATATAATAGGGATAAACGTTAAGCCTATGTAGTGTACCTCTTAATTTGTTTTGTATTTTCAGTTTTCGAAAGGATTGTAAGGTTATCCATTTATGGAAATATTAAGTCAAAATTTGGATTATGTTTGGTAGAATAAAGTATTATATCACCACAGGTGGAATTTTTAATATTGGATAACTTGTTCTATTATTTTTAAGACAGGTTTACTATCATGTCATTCTGTTTATGGATCTCTTGATCTTATAACTCTTCCAGAATGAAAAATTAAACTTCATTACATGGAATAAAAGATGTAGTGAAAATTTATGAGATTATACATAACCAAGTAAATCTTTATTCTAATGAGAATTTCTTCAAATATAGGTAAAGGATATTAAAACCAAAAAATTTATCCTTATACATTCATTTTTTATGATCAAATAACCTCTTATATCATAGTAGATTTAGGGATTTTTGATTGTCAAATTTCACTAATAATTGTTCTCTATCACTCTCCATGAGGACATGATGGTTAAATTTCACTTACATATCAAATTATTCACATTCCACCAATGTTAACTTATATGGAAACCCTATTATGAGTAAATTTGGGGAACAATTTTTCCACAATTGTTTTTAAAGGAAGTTTTATTATTCAATTTTCTGATGTGGGTTTCTATTAAATAACCTTTCAAATATTAATAATTTTATAAAATAGAAGAATTTATAAGGGGAAATTAATTTAAAGGGGGTTTGAATCTAATAACCCAATATTTTAAGAGATATAATTTTTTTTCGTTTTTTATTTTTTTTTTGAATTTTTTGATGTGGTGTGATGTACGCTACACCAAGATAAACATTCACTACATGCAACAGTGACTTAGATTACGGTATACCCAATACTATGATTGGATGGTGTTACACAAAATTTCAGGTTATTTTTCAAGAATTAATTTCAATAAAGACCGATTTTATGTGAAAAACTAAATATTATTATTTTACTTATAACCTCACCATTATAGTGATAGGTATGAACAACATTAACATTGTTATGAAAACAATTTTATTACAAATAAGTGAGTTTATAAAATAATTATATATCCCTTGAGGTATTTTATTAATGAAATATATATGTAACATATTCAATCTATTGTTTAAAATTTATTGTATATGTTTTTTAAACATGATATAAGAACAAATTCAATTTTTCAAATAAAAGATGTATTTAAAAATGGAGTGTTTCTGCCTTTTGATGGTGAACCATTTTTAAGTCTAGTTTTTAAACTATTTTATATTCTATTAAACAAAATAAAATTCCTCTTTGAAATAGGAGTATCCAATTTCCCCCTTGATGAATTTTTGGTATTTTTCTGAGAAGTTTCACATTTGTATTATTAGTAAAAAATAATTCATTTTAAATGAAAACTACTTTGGCATCAGATTTATTTTTATTGTTAAACTATATATTTTAATGGTTTTAAAGAATAAATAGATATATTTTGATAATATATTATAATTTAGGTAGTTATAATTAATTTTATATTGAATTTAAGGGTAAAAAATTTCAATCTTTTTCATGTTTTAACTTGTAAAACTTGTTTTCTCATTCTAACAAAAAGATTAATATTAAATTTATTACTGTGACTTATATTTTGTGAATTTAAAAAAATGGATTCCATAATTGAAATACATGGGTTCTAATTCTGTTAATAATTTTTTTTTATTTTTGGGCCTTATGAATTGTAACTTCACTAATTTTTTATTATTACTATAATAGGAAAATCAGGTAATTAATGGTTAAATTATTATTAAAAATTTACTATAACACTTGTACTAATATCATTTGATTAGTTTTATTCGTCGTAAACCATCCGTGGGTCAAAATGGTATCCTTTGGAATCTACATGGATGACATTAGGACCTTTAATATATTTTATATGAAGAAAAGCTAAATAATATTGAATCAAATGATATTAATTATAAAATTTTAAATATAAAGGCATACAAAAATATAATTTAGATTATAAATAATAATTTAAACGATATAGGTTTTTATTTATTAGGGTAATTTATTTTTTATTTTTATGAAATACATATTGTATTTAAAGTCTTATACATTGATGATGCTAGAATTAATAAAGTTATGTAAAATAAATAAAATAAATTTTATTAAAATGATAATAACCTTTAAAAGACAAAAAAAACATCCAAATATTATTTTTCAAATATGTATCGACTATAGTCATCCATGGGTCTAGTTATTGAATATTTGGGGACATATAGAAATTATTATAACAATTATAATATTTTATTTCATTTGATTTTAAAGTTGTCACATTCGTGTTTTAATATATATTACATTTTTATATATTATTTTCTAGAAGATATATTCATCTATTAATATTACACTGAAATATAGAAGAATTATTTTTTAAGGGGGATTATTTTTAATATTTAACTAAAAATTAATTATAATAAATAATTACACAGAACAAATGTTGAAATTATTTTGTTTATGGAAATATCAAATTGATGTTATTAAAAATATAAAAATAAATATAATTTGGGATGATTAATATATCCAATAATATTAATGAATGAACTTGAACCCATGTGGATTTAATAAAATATATTTTTAGGTTAACACCTTATCTTGATATTAATAGAAATTCATGAAATGAATAATGTAAAAATTAAAACTATTGATATTTTATCACAAATAATGTATTATTAAATTAGCTAAAAATCATTAAGTATTTTAAAAAATTATTATATAATTATTATATGGTATAAAATATTATTACTTTCTCATTTATGGTATAATTGACATAAAATAAGTAAAAAATTATACTCTTTTAATATTGAATCATTTGTTACCATTGTTAAAATTAAAATAGATTAAATAGGGGTTAAATAAAAAGATATAAAAACATGTCTAGATTTTATTTTTTGATGAGATTAAAACATTTTATAATCTAATATTATAAAATATGACATTATGGAGGTTTTTGGAGGAGGTTTTATTTTATAATAAATTAATCTTTTTTGAGATTTCAAAAGCGTTTGTCACCTCAATTATAAAAGGGCACATCCTCCCTCACAACATCATGTCACATTGATCCCCTAATATAAAATATCCACTACCCATTTACCTTATCAACATCATTAGTTACATTATATAGGTTCTATTGTTTTCAAAATACCAACTATAGTGCCTTTAAGGGGAGATCGGGATAGTTCTCGTCGAAGAAGAGGAAATATTCTTTTCAGATTCTTTCAAGCTTATTTCTTCTTCTACTTCCTCTTCCAATTTTTTCCATTATAAAGTATTAAATAAAGTATTAAAAAATCTTCTAAGATGTTATTATGATTATTTTAAACCATATTTAACCTTTTATCCATCCTATTAAAAAGGAAATCACCACATGGGTGCACGTATATCTTACATTCTCCAGGACGTCGTGTAATCTATTTTTCACCACCATCATAATATGTTGGGTACAATGATGGAAATAATAACTGTAAATTATTATTATAAAAATATATAGATTTTAGAAAGAAAAAATATATACTATCCACTTTCATACCATTCCAAATTATGGGAAGGATATTTTCTCTAATGTGTGCTTACGGCCTAACATCTCTACAATGTGATGTGGTTCATTCTACATGATATCCCTAGTATCATGATTATATAAATGAATAGAATGAATAAATATGATGTGTATTATACTATTATCATTTTGGATTTTATGTAACTACATCCTAATAAGAGGAAAAAAACATATTTGAAAAAACATGTGTAAGAAAATGAAGCAGTTAATAACCGATGGATAAGCAATAATGTTATTAACAAATGGGTAATAATATGATAACTTAGGATTTCATAAAAATAAATACGATCCTAGAATAATTTAATGTCATTATTTAAAAACTTATACATGAGGTTCTGAAATGTATGAAGGAACTCAGACCTAAATTAAGCAATAATTTCACAATATCATTATTATGCGAGATTGCTTATATATGAGTATTTAGTATATTATATTTATCCTCAATGTACATGTTTCCTAAATATGTACTTTAAAATATTGTTTATATTATTATAAATTTTTTTAAAGGAAAATTTACCCTTCTAGGATTTTTTTTAACAGATATGAAAGGGAACCTTTTTCATTTTCAATATGATGTTCTTTTTTACTTTTACAAAAAAAGGATAGGGAGAATGTTTTCTTTTAACTAATATGTTATAAATAGTTTTTCATATTACCATAAATATTTATTTACCTAAAGAATCCATTTCCACATTTCATTTTTATTCTCAAAGAAATTATTTTCTTTTAAAATTGTGTGGTGTTTTGAAAAAATAAAACTTATAAAAACAAGACAAAAATATTTTCATCAAGAATTAATTTCTAGTGTTCTATCAAAATTATTTGACATCTAAGATTGATTTCTTTAATTAGGTTATGATTCTAGTATATTATCCCTATTATTCACATGGTTTTATTATTTTCATCCTAGAATTGTATTTATGAAATCCAATTATTTTACATGGATTATGTTTTGATGGAAGGATGTTTAAGGAACCCATTTTATTCTTTGGGTAATGCTATGATGAATTATGTGTGTTTTTATGGAACACAATATAATGATTTCATTATGATATGGGTGGGACCTATATCTCCCTCCAATTCACTGGTTGAGTATATATATTTCATGATATATACATGAATGGGATGTGAAATGATCTTAGTTCAGTAATATAGGACTGGAATGGTATGTAAAACTTGTTTAGTAATACGAGGATGGAACGAGGAGTGAGCTCAGTTCAGTAAAAGACTTTTTCCATAATAATGGTCTTGGAAATGAGTCTTGGCTAATATGAAAATTATTTTATATGCTTATGAGCTTTCAAAAATTCAATTTATTCTTCCAAAGTTTTTTTCTCATGGCTCATGTTACTTTATGATTTAAACCTTATTAACTACTTATATTTATCCCACAAATCATGATTTTGATATATGTTATACATGGTATGATATTAAAAAGTTATGTTCATGTTAATAAATTATTACGTTCATGTGTTGTTTGATATGTTCCCTTTAAAACCTTATTGAGAATATGAGCTCACCCTTTTAATATGTTTTCTTTTCCCTAGGATATATAGTAAGGTTTTTAATAGGAAAACTCATGGGGATGATCTTTATGGGAGATGTTGAAAATCATTATCCAAATTATAAGAATTTGTTACAAGTTTCTAATGGAACCAAACTAATATAGAACTGGGGTAAATTTTTTTGTAATGTATTAAGTATTCCATAAAAGTAATGCAATATCCATGTATGACATGCTTGGTTCGTTATAAGCCTGATCACTAGAACTACTATATGCAAGTACAACTATTGAGTATCACCTAGCTATAACATTAGATTCTTATTGACTATTAATATTAATTAATAAAATAATTGTAATTATTTATTTATTTTAAAATATTTGAAATAATGTTTCATCAAATTGTAGACAAAAATTTATAAATAAGTAATTTATTATATATATTTATATAATAATATTATTATATATTTATTTTTCTACATATACGTATATTTTTTTATATTTACATATATTTATATAGATTAATACATATGTGTACTAACTTATTCCCACAAATACATATATATATATATATATATTCATTATTTTTATAAATTAGCTATTAAAATCTAATTATTCAATATAACTATTTCATAAAAACTAATTATTAAAAAATTCATTTATAATAAGTTAACATTGAAATCAAAATTAACAATATTTAATTATTAATAAATTATAAAAACTAATTAATATTTCATACTAATTATTTGATAATTTTTTAGGAAATTATTATTAACTGTTAATTATTAATTAATATTATCATATTTATATATTTTTATCTATTTTCATTCAGATATACAGTTACATATATAATTATATATATTTAAATATATATCATTTTATATCATTACTAATTATAAAATATGTATTTGAATCTGTGACTAATAACTAATAAGACACATTTAAATGTTAATAATGAATAAATATTAATAAAAATATAATGGTAAAAAATTATTTTTTATAATTATTTAATATTTATTAATAGTTAATTGCATATTACTGATTATAAATGATTTATTATGTATATATATTAATATATATATATATATATATTAATTATTAATAACTAATTAATTAAAATATAATTTACTAAATTTAATGGTGGTTTACAAAATAATGAAGAAAAAAATTAATACTTTAGCGAATGTTAAAATTTTGGTTAAATTATATTTTTTTCAGGTTGAATGTGTGTATGATCTCCCATAATTCAAATGATTTCCTATTTTTAAATGAAATGACTGATAATATTATGTATGATATACTATAGATAACATGAAGAATGAATAATATTGTAATGTGTAATTATTAATTAACCATGTATTTTGTTGGTCAAATTCCAAACATTCGAAGGCCTTAATCATGTATTCTCTTGAAAAATGAATACCCATTGAATATTATTGAAAACATGAGTGCTGTAAAAAGTTAACTCTTTTCACATACCAAAACCTCAAACCATGATATAACTATTTCCTTATATCAGTCATGAGCTCATGAATACTGTCAAACATTTCATTTTCTCCTTATCCCTTCATTATGCGCATATCATCTTTTTTCCAAAAATATATCAATCACTTTCCATGGTTACCAGTACCATAAAATTATTGAAAACCACAATAGACCAATACATAAATATTCAAATATTCCACGATACTATATACAACATTATTTTGGAATCCCATTACATAAACACTTGATCATTCCACCACATCGTTGCCAATAGTGATCGCATGTGACTTCCCTTAGTCTTTTGCCTTAAGTATTTGCTCATGTCGATCATCACTAATCCTTGGATTAGGGAATTTATTAGCATAAAGCTCCATTTCCTTGCACTTGAAGCATTGAAGTGTTGGTGGTGCGTTATCTGCAGTCTTTTATTTATTCACATCATTAGAAACCCTTTTTCCATAACTTCGACACTCAGCTGCTCGATGACCTTCTTTTCCACACTTAAAACATTTTCTAGTCCCTTTAAGACAATCTCCACCATGATTTTTTCCACACATTGAGCATAAGAAAACATTCATCTTCTTTTCACCATTATTCTGAGATTTCTCCTTGAACTCCATCTTTCGTTTCTTGTCAAAACTATGAGATGGATAAGTAACACCAACATCCATTTCTACCTTGATAGCACAACACACAATTTCTTCATAGCTACTCAAGTCTCTTATAGCTAATGACCTTCGATGATTTGGTTTTAATCCACTGAATAATCGATCAACCTTACTTTCAAGTTGGATGATAAAGCCAGATGCATACTTTTCAAGCCTTGTAAAATTCGCTTCGTATACACCAACAGATTCATCATCCTTTTGATTTAGTTTAAGAAACTCCTTCTCCATATTTTTTCGAAGAATACGAGGGAACTACATATTGAAAAATAAGTTCTTGAACTCGTCCCATTCCACAGACTCAATTTCATCTCTTGGCCTCGTATTCTTGATAAGATTCCACTATTGATCAACTTCACCTTCAAAACAATATACTACTAAGATGAATTTATCATGTTCAGAACATTGATGAACTGAAAATATCTTTTCAGTGGTACTGATCCATTATTCAGTAACAAGTGGATCAGAAGACCCACTGAAAGAAGGTGGACGTTGCCTCATGAAGGACTCAATAGAATATTGTTCCCTTCTCTGCTCATTTGGACGTCCATAATGATTCATAGCTTGTGTAAATATAGCAATAAGATTTTTCACTCCATCTCCCATAACATTTGTTTGTTCAGGAGGGAAATCATTGCATTGTCCATTGCATTGATCAACACAGTTCCTTCGGGTTCCAGCCATCGTCTAAAACCCAAAAAGAATAGTGTGAGAGGCCAAAATCATGCTAGGGAAAAAAATATAATAAAGGGGGGGTAACGTCAATATCTAACATCTTAGTTTTAATTCTAAGATCGTTACTGTAATTCTAGGACTATAACCTATACTTATACTTAACCTTAGGGACATCCCTAGAGATACCTTAGAAATATCTCTAGGGGTCTCACTAAAGTTCTCACATCCTAGTTTCCAAAGGTTGACTAAACCTTTCTTCTGATACCAACTGTAGAGACCTGAATCTTGACGTACATAGATATTACATTACTTTTGCAGAATAAATAATACATAACAAAAACAGACACACAAGGACCGTAATAGTTTAGCATCTTTGGAAACATGGAACGTAATCTTCCAATCCTGGTGAAAGATCTTCAACATCTCCCATAAAGATCTTCCACTTTTTGTTTCCTTACCTAAAACCATTATTTTAATCCAGGGGGAAAATAAAACATAAAAAGGGTGAGCTCAAATGCTCAGTAAGGGTAAGCATGGATAAAATAAAACATACCATATACATTTGAACCTAAAAACATGATCATAATGTTTAAACATCAAAATATTGAGCAACGACTTAAAACATGGAAGTACATAAGGCATAGATCATAATGGAACATAAATCATGATAACATAGCGTGGGAATAAAACATGTAATTGTGGAATCCATTAATCACTTGTAATGATTTCCATAGTAGCCAAGGCATTGCTGCCAAGACCATCTTAGTGGACAAAGTCCCTTTCTGAATCGAGTTCACTCCTCATTCCAGTCCTGTAATACTAAACCGGATTAACTTACCGTTCCAGCAATGTCTATCTCATGAGATATAAATCATTACCCAATGCATTGAAAAGAGATATAGTTCCCACCCATCTCATAATTAAATCATTCTTACTTGTGCCACAAAATAAACATACATCATTCATAATAACCCAACGAATAAAATGGGTTTCATAAACATCATCCCATCATCAAATGATTCATATAAAAGAAATGGATATCATTTAATAATAAGAAAAGTGAAACCACGTAAATCATAGAGACATGATACTTGAAACATACACATGTGAAATAATGTCATCTTAGATGACAATGGTTTTGATAAAACACTTGAAATGAATTCATGAAAAAAATATCCTTTTTTTCTTCAAAATAATTATCTTTTAACAAAATTTCATGAAATTATAAATGAAAAATATTTTGTTGAAAATAGTCATGAAATATTATGTAGGAAGCTTCATGAAAATAAGGCTTTATAAAACCGTAAAAATCCTTTCATGCCGTATACGTTAAAAAACATTCTTCTCATACTTTTGTCAGAAAAGTCAAAAAGTACCTTATAGTGTAAATAAAAGAAAGATTCCTTCCATACCATGTGGTAAAAGTCAAAATGGGTAAAAATGACTTTAAACATAAATGAATGCACTTTTATAAAATATGGACATGGATGATGGAAATAACCCCAGTAAATACTTACGAATAAACAATCTCAGATAAAAATGAGATTTAAAAAATTATCCCTTACCTTAGGTCCGATATGCTTCATACGTATCCGAACCTCCTGTATAATGATTTAAATAATGTCATTTACTTATTAAAGAATCATATTCATTGTTATGATATCATATATGGTTCACTTATGACTTTATATTACCCGTTCTTTTTTAAATTCCATGTTAAAGAGTGTTTTGGGGAAAATCGTTTCATTTGTCGTGCGTGTTTTGACTTGTAATTATTCATATGATTAAATAGATCATGATTACTTAATTACAGAATATAAAACTTGATTTATATATAATATATATTCAGAATATACATATATATAATAGATCTATAAATGGAATGAAATACACCGTTCATGGAGACGGTAGGCCGTACATACGCATGAACGTTGTTTTCGTTTCCTCATTGAATTGAATGGAATTAATTGGATGACATAAATATATATATATAAAAATCCAGTATCACTATAATGTCATATATTTCATTATTACTTATTATATATACTTTATAATCATTTATGAATTTTTAATGATTGAGAATGAATCCCATCGCGTCGTGGAGACGGTATTCCGTACTTACGCACGAGCGATGATATTGTTCCCATGATCGTGAAATTTTATTGGAGTGTATGTATACTATTACAGAATCAATATAACTTTACAATAATCATATATAGTTATTATTTACACCATTATACCCATACAAGTAAGGTGGTGGTGGAAAATAGATTACACCACGGCGTGGAGACGGTATTCCGTACGTACGCACGCGCGGTGATTTCGTTTTCCGTAGGATGGATAGACGGTGAAATAGGGTTGTTTCATACATCTAATAAAATATCAGTATATTATTTATACTAATGTCATTACTTCATAATGAAACAAACTAAGAAGAAGAAGTGGAAGAAGAAATAAAGTTGAAAGAATCGGTAATGGACATTACCTCTTCTTTGAAGCGCCTCTTTGAGACCTCCTCTTAGGGCACTAAAATTGGACATTGAAGAAAACCAGGACCTCAAGGATGTTTCTAGGGAATTGGAAAAGTGAAATTTTTCATGGTTGGCCGAGCTTTAAGGCTCAATGTGGTGTGAGGAAGAGAGGGATAAGGTGCCCTTTTATAAGGGAGGAGAGGGGCACCTTTGGAATAACTAAAAATATTATTTTATTATAAAGTCATATTCGGTTCTTAATAGCTCCAAATTGATTTATTTAGAATCTAAGGTGGTGATGGGTCGAAATAATCTCATCCAATAGAATTTAGAAAAGTTTAGGTCATTATATTAACCTTAACCTTTAGTTTTAACTCTTAGTTAATTAGATTGACATTTACCATGTCACTTTGTATTTTTATATTATATAGTTAATAAACTTATCATATACATCCGGGAGACTCCCTAGTTATCAATTAATGATACACCTATCATGATATAAGTATCTTGGCCGAACCTTATATTTTTAAGAATACAATAACAATTTATAATATAATATTTGTTTTAAAAACTATTTTATGTCAATTTTGACACTATTTGGTAATTGATTTTTGTGAAAATCATAACAGAATGATTAGTTCTAAACAAGTCAATTAAATCAGTAATAACATGTCCTATTAACAATGAAAATTATTTTAATTAATAAAAAGTCTCCAATTACATTTATTTGGGTATTTATAACATCAATTATGTCGATATTTCATTAATAAGATAATTACTGCATCATCATTGTTTCATAAATAATTTAAATTATTTCGAGTATAAAAATTTTAAATAAAATACCATTATATAGGAAATATTTTTATCTTTCTAATGAATATTTATAGTCGAATTTATCTTATTTATAACCCTATATTAAAAATTATTTAGTTATTAAACATTGATTTTAACTATTTTAACCCTTCTTTAAATAAATTAATAATAAATGTCCTAATCTAATTCAAGTGGGCCTAAATGGTCATATTTTATTCCTAAGGTTGTTTTTGTCTGAATTACACTTATCCAATAGAATTATGACATGTGTTAGGGTAATAATAATATCATTTTTACCCTTAATTACCCTATTTACTTTTAACCGTGGGAAAAAAAATAAGAAGTTACTATTCACCAAAAATTATTTTCATCTCATTGAACAACATTTTAGTCCTTGAAATTAACCGTGTCTCCTGGATTTTTGAAATTCCACTCACAGAAGTGGTAAAATTAAGTTTTACGAAAAATTCAGTTTTTTTAACTACCACTTAGTGGTTTCACTATTCATCAAAAAATAAAAGTCTCCAGCAAAATACCAAAAATTAGGCCTAAGATATATTTGATATTATGAATTCAAAAATGATGTCTATTTTACTAAATTAAAAACATATCTGTTGAATTAATTAATTTGAAAATTAGTTCTCGTCGTTAAAACAAATAGCGTGTTCTTAAGAGATAATAACTATCAAAAGATTGACACTTGTTTATGTCGGGTTTAAATATGAAATTACATCCAATGACAAAAATTATATTAAATTGTAAAAATATATTCTAAATATACTTTAAAACCAATGAAATTAATAATTTATCACTATTAATTATTTCGATTAAAAAAGTAGTTTTTAATTAAAATTTAGTAATTTCCACTATTCATCAGAATATGAAAGTTATCCGAAAAGTACCAAAATTTTACCCTAAGATAATTTCGATATTATGAATCCAAAAATGAAGTCCATTTTGAAAGATAAAATTTATAAAATATCAAAATGTGGGTATTACTATTCATAACGGCCAGTTCATAATAATATTATAATAATATCTTGTTTAGTGAAACTCGGTATTGCATACTACACACGCTATCGAGGAAGGTCGCGATTGAGTGTAATGCAAGGCAAGTCAGGGATGCGTGTTGTGCAAGATTCTTTTGGTGTAGCGTAAAACACAAGACATTAATGAAATTAAAAAAAATATTTTTCATAAAATCTCAGGGTGTTACATTCTATCCCCCTTAAAATGAATTTTTCCCTCGAAATTCGTCAGGGTTATAAATGGTTTACTACTCGAAAGTTTCTTTAATAGAAATCCTCATTGTAAAAAAGGAATATCAAAACTTGGATTTAAAAACTAATGTATGAAACGTAACAGTTACCCAAATTAACTCATCACTAGGTTTCCACGTAGGAGAACATAGGTGAAAATATGGATATGGAAGAAAAATCTAACCATCAAGTTCTGATGGAGAGTGGTAGAGAACATGGCTATCAAAAATCCAACAATCACAAAGCCATAAATTTGTGACGATCTAAGGTACCATATGATTCATCGGATATAAGAGAACTAGGACAACATTTTTGGTTTTCAAGATCATTTCCCTAAAGTTGATGAAATTGGAATTAGAAGAAATAATTTCGTGATTTTGGTACAATCTCACCGTTGGTCGTTCTTTGGACAATTTCCACTTCATCTCTTAAAGAAATGAAGTTGAATTTTTCATTCTTGATGTGTTAGCAGATCATGTGATAGAATGATGGGTCATTCCATCTATCTCAAAGAAAAGGATAGAAAAGTTATCAAAAAATACATAAGTCCATATATAGTGAGATTAATCATATATGTTTCCTAAAATGGACTTATAATTCATAGATCATACTGCATAATATAATAAAACTAGTTTCTACTAAACAGGGACTTCCTGTAGGCCAGTGGTAGGTGATAAAGGATAGTCACACTTCGGTTGTGGGTTCGATTCCCACAGCATTGTCCGATGCGATAGGTTGTCGACCGTCCTACAGGTTGTCCTTTTTCTAAAACTACATTACTATAACATCCCATCAATAATATCGAAATAACTTCTATACTTAAAAAATACTAACTTATTTCAAACATAATACATTCCAATCTTTAGGCTTATCCAAAATACTACTGTCCAATCTCAAATTATAGTGAAAATGATTACCAAAGAGTTCATATAACAAGCATGTTAATACCATCGTTAATCCCCATATATCATGAGATATGTCTTGTTGGTCACATTCCAAACATTCGAAGGCCTTAATCATGTATTCTCTTGAAAAATGAATACCCATTGAATCTTAGTGAAAACATGAGTTCTGTAAAAATTTAACTCTTTTCACATACCAAAACCTCAAACCATGATATAACAATTTCCTTATATCAGTCACGAGCTCATGAATACTGTCAAACATTTCATTTTTTCCTTATCCCTTCATTATGCGCATATCATCTTTTTTCCAAAAATATTTCAATAACTTTCCATGGTTACTGGTACCATAAAATTATTGAAAACCATAATAGACCAATACATAAATATTCCAATATTCCACGATACTATATACAACATTATTTTGGAATCCCATTACATAAACACTTAATCATTCCACCACATCGTTTCCAATAGTGGTCGCATGTGACTTCCCTTTGTCCTTTGCCTTAAGTGGTTGCTCATGTCGATCATCACTAACCCTTGGATTAGGGAATTTATTAGCATAATGCCCCATATCCTTGCACTTGAAGCATTGAAGTGTTGGTGGTGCGTTCTCTACAGTCTTTTCTTTATTCACATCATTAGAAACCCTTTTTCCATTACTTCGAAACTCATCTACTCGATGAACTTCTTTTCCACACTTAAAACATTTTCTAGTCCCTTTAAGATAATCTACACCATGCTTTTTTCCACACTTTTAGCTTAAGAAAACATTCATCTTCTTTTTACCATTATTCTGAGATTTCTCCTTGAACTCCATCTTTAGTTTCATGTCAAAACTATGAGATGGATAAGTAACACCAACTCCCATTTCTACCTTGATAGCACAATGCACAATTTCTTCATAGCTACTGAAGTCTCTTATAGCTAATGCCCTTCGAAGATTTGGTTTTAAGCCACTGAAGAATCGATCAACTTTACTTTCAAGTTGGATGATAAAGCCAGATGCATACCTTGAAATACTTGTAAAATTCGCTTTGTATACACCAACAGATTCATCATCCTTTTTCTTTAGTTCAATAAAATCCTTCTCCATCTTTGTTCAAAGAGTACGAGGGAAGTACTTATTGAAAAATAAGTTCTTTAACTCGTCCCATTCCATGGACTCAATTTCATCTCCTGGCCTCGTATTCTTGATAAGATTCCACCATTGATCAGCTTCACCTTCCAAACGATATACTGCTAAGATGAATTTATCTTGTTCAGAACATTGAAGAACTGAAAATATCTTTTCAGTGGTACTGATCCATTTTTCAGCAACAAGTGCATCAGAAGACCCACTGAAAGAAGGTAGACGTTACCTCATGAAGGACTCAATAGAATATTGTTCCCTTCTCTGGTCATTTGGAAGCCCAGAATGATTCATAGCTTGTGTAAGTATAGCAATAAGATTTTTCACTCCATCTCGCATAACATTTTTTTGTTCAGGAGGAAAATCATTGCATTGTCCATTTCATTGATCAACACGGTTCCTTCGGGTTCCAGCCATCGTCTAAAACCCAAAAAGAATAGTGCGAGGGGAAAAAATCATGCTAGGGAAAACAATATAATAAAGGGGAGTACATTCAATATCTAATATCTTAGGTTTAATTTTAAGATCGTTACTGTAATTCTAAGACTATAACCTATACTTATACTTAACCTTAGGGAAATCCTTAGACATACCTTAGAAATATCTCTAGGGATCTCACTAAAGATCTCGCATCCTAGTTTCCAAAGGTTTACTAAACCTTTCTTCTAATACCAAATGTAGATACCTGAAGCTTGACGTACATAGATATTACATTACTTTTGCGAAATACACAATACATAACAAAAACAGACACACAAGGACTGTAATAGTTTAGTGTCTTTGGAAACATGGAACATAATCTTCTAATCGTGGTGAAAGATCTTCAACATCTCCCATATAGATCTTCCACTTTTTGTTTCCTCATCTAAAACCTTTCTTTTAATCCTGGGGGAAAATAAAACATAAAAAGGGTGAGATAAAATGCTCAGTAAGGGTAAGCATGGATAAAATAAAGCATACCATATACATTTGAACCTAAAAACATGAACATAATGTTTAAACATCAAAATATTGAGCAACGACTTAAAACATTGAAGTATATAAGGCATAGATCATAATGGAACATAAATCATGATAACATAGCATGGGAATAAAACATGTAATTATGGAATCCATTAAGAACATGTAATGATTTCTGTAGTAGCCAAGGCATTGCTGCCAAGACCATCTTAGTGGACAAAGTCCCTATCTGAATCGAGTTCACTCCTCGTTCCAGTCCTGTAATACTGAACCGGATTAACTTACCATTCCAGCCATGTCTATCTCATGAGATATAAATCTTTACCCAATTCATTGGAGGGAGATATAGGTCCCACCCATCTCATAATGAAACCATTCTTACTTGTGCCACAAAATAAACATACGTCATTCATAATAACCCAACGAATAAAATGGGTTTCATAAACATCATCCCATCATCACATAATTAATATAAAAGAAATGGATATCATTTAATAATAAGAAAAGTGAAACCATGTAAATCCTAGAGACATGATATTTGAAACATAAACATTTGAAATAATGTCATCTTAGATGAAAATGGTTTTGATAAAACACCTGAAATGAATTCTTGAAAAAATATCCTTTTTTCTTCAAAATCATTTTCTTTTAACAAAATGTCATGAAATTTTAAAAGAAAAGGATTTTGTTGAAAATAGTCATGAAATATTTTGTAGGAAGCTTCATGAAAATAATGCTTTATAAAACCGTAAAAATCCTTTCATTCCTTATACATTAAAAAAACATTCTTCTCGTACTTTTGTCGGAAAAGTCAAAAAGTACCTTGTAGGATAAATAAAAGTATGATTCCTTCAATACCATGGGGTAAAAGTCAAAATGGGTAAAAATTAATTTAAACATACATGAATACACTTTTATAAAACATGGACATGGATGATAGCAATAACCCCAGTAAATACTTACGAATAAGCAATCTCGGATAAAAATGAGATTTGAAAAATTATCCCTTACCTTAGGTCCGATATGCTTCGTACATATCCGAACCTCCTGTATAATGATTTAAATAATGTCATTGACTTATTAAAGAATCATATTCATTGTTATTATATCATATATGGTTCACTTATGACTTTATATTACCCGTTCTTTTGTAAATTCCATGTTAAAGAGCGTTTTGGGTAAAATCGTTTCATTTGTCATCCGTGTTTTGACTTGTAATTATTCATATGATTACTTAGATCATGATTACTTAATTCCAGAATATAAATCATGAATTATGTATAATATATATTCAGAATATACAAATATATAATAGATCGATAAATGGAAAGAAATACACCGTTCATGTAGACGGTAGGCCGTACGTACGCATGAACATTGTTTTCATTTCCTCATTGAATTGAATGGAATTAATTGGATGACATACATATATATATATATATACATAAATCTAGTATAATTATTATGTAATATATTTCATTATTACTTATTATATATACTTTATAATCATTTATGAATGGTTAATCGTTGAGAATGAATCTCATCGCGTCGTGGAGACAGTATTCTGTACGTACGCACGAGCGATGATATCATTCCCATGATCTTGGAATGTTATTGGAGTGTATGTATACTATTACAGAATAAATATCACTTAACAATAATTATATATAGTTATTATTTACACCATTATACCCATCCAAGTAAGGTGGTGGTGGAAAATAGATTACACCACGGCGTGGAGACGGTATTCCGTACGTACGCACGCGCGGAGATTTCATTTTCCGTAGGATGGACAGATTGTGAAATAGGGTTGTTTCATACTTATAATAACATATCCGTATATGAGTTATACTGATGTCATTACTTCATAATGAAAAGACCTAAGAATAAGAAGTGGAAGATGAAATAAAGTTGAAATAATCGGTAACAGACATTACCTCTTCTTTGAAGCGCCTCTTTGAGACTCCTCTTAGGGCACTAAAATTGGTCTTTGAAGAAGACAAGGACCTCTAGGATGTTTCTAGGGAAGTGGAGAAGAGAAATTGGTAGGTTTTGGCCGTGAATGAAGGCTCAATGTGGTGTGAGGAAGAGAGGGAGGAGGTACCCTTTTATAAGGGAGGAGAGGGGCACCTTTGGAATAACTAAAAATATTATTTTATTATAAAGTCATATTCGGTTTTTAATAGCTCCAAATTGATTTATTTCGAAGCTAAGGTGGGGATGGGACGAAATCCTCTCATCCAATAGAATTTAGACAAGTTTAGTTCATTATATTAACCTTAACATTTAGTTTTAACTCTTAGTTAATTAGATTGACATTTACCATGCCACTTTATATTTATATATTATATAGTTAATAAACATACCATATACATACAAGAGATCCCAAAGTGGTCAATTAATGATACACCTATAATGATATAAGTATTTTGGCCGAACATTAGATTTTTAGGAATATAATAACAATTTATAGTATAATATTTGTTTTAAAAACTATTTTATATCAATTTTGACACTATTTGGTAATTGATTTTTGTGAAAATCATAACAGAATGATTAGTTCGAAACAAGTTAATTTAATCAATACTAACATGTCATATTAACATATAAAATTATTTTAATTCATAAAAAGTCTCCAATTACATTTATTTGGGTATTTATAACATCAATTATGTCAATATTTCATTAATAAGATAATTACTGCATCATCATTGTTTCATAAATAAATTAAATTATTTTAAGTGTACAAATTATAATTAAAATACCATTAATTAGGAAAGATTTTTTTCATTCTAAATAATATTTATAGTAGAATTTATCTTATGTATAACCCTATATTAAAAATGATTTAGTTATTAAACTTTGATTTTAACTATTTTAACCCTTCTTTAAATAAATTAATAATAAATGTCCTAATCTAATCCAAGTGGGCGTAAATGGTCATATTTTATTCCTAAAGTTGTTTTTGGCCTAATTACACTTATACAATAGAATTAGGACATATGTTATGTTAATATTAATATCATTTTTACCCTTAATTACCCTATTTACTTTTAACTGTGGTAAAAAAAGTAAAAAGTTACTATTCACCAAAAATTAATTTCATCTCATTGAACCATATTTTAGTCCTTGATATTAACCGTGTCTCTCGGATTTTTGAAATTCCACTCACAGAAGCAGTAAAATTATGTTTTATAAAAAATTCATTTTTTTTAACTACCACTTTGTGGTTTCACTATTCATCAAAAAATGAAAGTTTCCATAAAAATACCAAAAATTAAGGCTAAGCTATATTTGATATTATGAATTCAAAAATTATGTCTATTTCACCAAATTCAAAACATTTCAGTTTCATTAATTAATTTAAAAATTAGTTCCCGTTGTCAAAACAAATAGCGTGTTCTTAAGAGATAATAACTTTCAAAAGATTGACACTTATTTATGTCTGGTTTAAATGTGAAATTACATCCAATGACAAAAATTTTATTAAATTGTAAAAATATATTCTAAATATACTTTAAAACCACTAAAATTAATAATTTATCACTATTAATTATTTCTATTAAAAAAGTTGTTTTTAATTAAAATTTAGTAATTTCCACTATTCATCAGAATATGAAAGTTATCTGAAAAGTACCAAAATTTCACTCTAATCTAATTTCAATATTCCGAATCCAAAAATGAATTTCATTTTGAAAGATAAAATTTCTAAAATTTCAAAAAGTGGGTATTACTATTCATAACGGCTAGTTCATAATAATATTATAATAATATCTCGTTTGGTGAAACTCGGTATTGCGTACTACACACGCTATCGAGGAAGGTCGCGATTGCATGTAATGTAAGGCAAGTCAAAGATGCATGTTGTGCAAAATCCTTTTGGTGTAGCATAGAATAGAAGACATTAATGAAATTAAAAAGAATATTTTTTATATATTCTTGGGGTGTTACAACAAATTTAATATAAAACATCATATTTTTATTTGAAATCATTATAATTCAATATTGGGTAATTTATTTTTAAATTAAGGATGTGAATGGTTATTGATGGAATCATTACAAATTTTTCTTAACAAATCCAACACTAAAAAAATGTTAAGTGAGTAATCAAGGGTTTACACCATATTTAGTGGTATATATTAGTAATAATAATTTCTTTCACATTAAATTTTTATATTAATTAATTGAATTCAAATGTACATTAAAAATATTGTATTTTTCAATGTCATAAATAATTATAATTTATAGAATATAATAAATGATTTTTTTGAGTAATATAATAAAATATATATGAATTAGGAAATAACAGAACTATTTTAAAAATACATTTTCATATCAACAAAAGAGTTAATTATTTTTAGATATGGGATCATAATTTATAAAAAGGGGGATTTAATGAATTGAATTATTGTATTTAAATACTTTCATGTTAAATTTCTGTTACCACTATAGTGGAAATGTAGTTAAAACTGTAAAAAACCCGTGAAAATAAATGTAATTTTATTTATGTATCCATTACAATATATACTATTTCATTTTTTTCTACCCCAGAACATCTTATAAGTTGTTTACATAAGTTAATATTTGTGAATATTTTAATATGGCCTTTTATTCTTGAAGGAATTATAGATGATCCTTTAATGATATTTATTATAATAATTCTTTATGCCATTAAGGACTTAATACTTCCTTTACGATTAAAAATATTTATATAATAATATATCTTTTATATGTGGATTATATCAATAAGAAGATATTTTCAAAAATAATTTAACTATTATCATAAAATAATGAAAATAGATATAAATGAGATATACTTAACATAAATAAAACAAATAACCATTTACATGAATAAATAAAAATTATCATGGCTGTCTATAGACTTCATATTCTTCATAGACTTCTAAAAATGTCATATCCACTAGAATCAATATTTATCGAATGAGAACTTATAGAAATTTGATGAATATTTTCTTAATCAAATAAGTAAGGGAATTATATTAGTAATTTTTACAGAAGTATTTGATGGAATTCACGAGAAGGTAAGATGGTAAAGTTATCATCATATATTTCACAATATATTCATTTGGTATATAGTTTTTTTTGTTATGTATCAATTTGTTAAATAGATTTTGGGTATATGATAAATTGTTATGTAATTTTTGGTATAGAAATTTGGTTACCTTAAGAGTAATTAATATTTTAAATTAAAAATCATATATTAATAATAATAAATCATATATTTCTCTTATATATGGAAAAAATAATTAACTTTGATATAATAAAAGAATTTTATGAAGTAAGAATTTATTCAATAAATATTAATGAAATAATATTTTACTCTAATATGTTTTTTAATTTACCATTAGTATTTATTTAAAAATTCATTTATAATGTTTTGAAAATATTTAGAGAAAAATGTGATTAGATTTTTCATCATGTTGTAGAAAATATTTGATAGGTGAACGATTGATTTTTTTGATGAAAATGTATTGTGTGTAATTTTTTCTGATATTTTTAATACTACAGGGTATGTAATATTACCAAGTATTTTAATATAAATAAAAATCATTGATATTAGTTTAATTTTCCTAAATTGAAAAATATTAATTTATTTGGATCATTAAAATGTGAACTGTATCACAATATATATGTATATAATATATTGTTTTATTTTTTTAAAATAAAATAAATACCACCGACTATAAAAGGATAAAATTATATAAACCTTTATAAACCATTTACAACATTTATTTTTTCTAAATAAATAAATTTACATATTATAACATAATATCATTCATTATTTTGTTGTTCTTTGGTTAATAGGAAATCAATATAGCTCTATTTTCAAAAAGGATTGAAGTGACTTTTTGGTTTCATTTAAGTGATAATTATTATTTATCCTTTGATTTTAATTTTTATTAATATTCTAACACCTCATAATTATAATTGACCATCATAGAAATGTGGTATATGTTTAATAACTCATCTACATTATTAATAGAATCAATATCCAATAATTTATTTTCTGTCATTACTTCATATATGAATTTATAGTATATTTTTTATTTAATAAAATAAAAGTATGATATGATTATAAAACTACCACTACCATCATGAATTTATAATGAACCATATTAAATGATTTAATTTATAATTAAAAATGAATTTATGTTAGGATTAATGATCTATTGCGGAAAACATATAATGTAAATACTTATTAAAATTACTCTTTATTGTGGGTAAAATCACATCAATGAAACAAACCTTGGATATATTTTTTTTTCTAACACATATTTATGCCTTTTAGTAATGATACTTGAAGCATTAGAAATTTTGAAATTATAATATATTTATTTATATTCAAAATTTTATAGCTTAAATTATTTTGAATAAATAACAAACATTGATATCATAGTACCAGATAAATTATGTGACACTTTGTATATCTCCTTCTAATGAGACATTCACTCTAAAAATATAATATAAATAAATAAATAAATAATTTAATATATTTTTTTATAATAATAAAAAAATTAAGAATTATATTCATTAATAAGTAAGTAATAATTATATTTTGATATATAGAAAGGTAAATTACATTTGAGTGACTAGATTCTTATGGAATGAGACTTCATCTCATATATTTTTATTATATATTTATTTATATTATATATACCAATTATTTTTTAATATTATTGTATGTTATATATATCACATAATTTTGATGTATTTTATTAAAAATTTAATTGATATGTTGGGGGATTGACTAAATATTCAACTTTTATCTTTCCCTCTCTATTACAGAATCATATGATAATCCTTAAATATTTTTATGTAATCACTCATATATAAAAAATTTAATCATTTTATATATAATTTCAATGTAATACCATTTTTAGCCATTTATTTATTTATGTAACAAATATTATTTCCCATATTATGATGTCATGAGTGGTTTTGAAATTATTCATCACCATAATGAATTTAATATAATTTATATATCATATTATTCATTATAATGGTCTTTAGTAGTGTGTATAGTTATCTTTGTCGAGAACCATAAATTATGCTTAAGAATACCCATTTTTTCTTTTGTGATAGATTTTTATGGCAGTCATTATGTTTTTAATATTGACATTATATAACAATTTGTCAAATTATAAAACATGTACGTACTTATGATTCATTATTTAAAATCACCAATTTTTTCCCTTATAGGGATGTTACACCTACCTTCCTTCATTGTTGTCTATTTTACATTTCATGAATTTTTATAAGTATGATTGGATCATTGGAGATATTCACGAATGATTAAACATCATTTTTAGAATTTATATAAATTTCCTGAGTAATATACAAATTATCCCTTCAAACAATAGACCTTTGAGTTCAAGGATTTGATTAATACTTTTTTATTAAATATATTATAAATTATAGATGGAATAAAACTATGTATATAAGATTTTAATCATTATAGTTTGAATCACTAAAATATTTATATAATTTTAGGGATTAAGTAATAACTTATAAGTTTCAATAAATTAAATAAATATATTTAATTTGATGTTTGATATGTCTAAATTTAATTCATATATATATACTTATTATTCTAAATTTTTAATATTTGTGAATTAGATTTATGAAATTATATTATTTCAAATAAAATCATATTTTGGTTTTATTAAATGGTTTAAAATATAAGGACCTATTTAAACAGTTGATGTAATGAAAAATAATTCAATTATTTTGAAATTATTATTAATGAAATGGAAGTTGAGTCAAAAATCCATATAGTGCTATCAAATAATATATGACAAATTATATATTATATGTTGAATCTTGTATAAAATCTGTCATCATCAAATAGTAAATATATATTCATTGAATAGTTTATTTGATAGGAATCAAAATATTTTATGGAATCACCTAATAAATTTTATAAATAATAGTGAATAAAAAGCATAGAAAATTTATATTTCTTTATTCAAAGTCAATTTTATATATTTTGGTAATAAAGCTAAAGAAATAATTCTAAAAAATAAGTAATATTAGTAGAGTGAGAAGAATTTAATAATTCATTTTACCAATAATAATTTTTTTGTACTCTCCAAATCTAAATTTTGAAATAATATTTTCATATCAATAAAAATAATAACATATCATGTTTTATGAGTGAAATTTTGTAAGACTTATAAGTTATAACTAATAATTTATCATCATACCAAACTAACAAATAGATCTATTTTTATAATTTTTATAATTGGATAATTAAAACATCTATTGATTATACACTTTATGGAAATAAAATATATTTTTTAATGATATATTATCATGTTAATGGAATATGGTGAGTCTCAATGGCCACGTAGATCTTTAGAAAAAATATGATGATTATATTTTCACAAAGGTTCAAAAAAGAAATATATTGGTATGAGAAACAATATTTTTCAACATTCCAAAAAAGGGGGATATAGAACTATAGGTATAATATCAATAAAAGAAAAAAAAATTTATTGAAAATTAGTAAATAAATATAAATATAATCAAATCATAACTAATTGAGTAATAATGTTTTGGCTAAGGAATGTGGAGTTTGATATGAAAATTTATCTAGAATTATTTTTTTGGTATAACCCTTTGAGTTCTTCCTTTTATTGTGTGTCAAAGAAGGTATTTTGTTAGTTTAATTGGTTTTGTTATGAGGTTATGGGATGCATTGTAGTTACTATTTTATAAATTTTGGTGTTATTGATAAGGTTTATACATCCCCCTATTACATGAATAATGTTCCATTACACCATCAAGTTTATTTCTTATAATATAACGGTTCCCCAGTCATTCATTTATATGATGTCCTTGGGTAAATATGGCATTACATATTTCATATTCTCTATATTTGATGATAATTGTGCCTTGGTTATTTGGTTTAAAATGTGGTGGTCATGAGGTTTTTTGGTTTTATCTTATGTGAGTGTCTTCTTAATCTCACTTAAGTGGAATAACAACATTTTGAATCTAAATTTTACCTAGAGTACAATTATGTCCATTTCTTGGTTATACCAATTTTAGAATCAATAAACTATGTTGATAGTGTTTTGGTGTGATATTATTTAAATGACTGGAGTTATACTAGTTTTGACTATGATAATTGGGGGATATAAGGGGAGATCATGACATGATTTTCAATGATTTTTTCTACTTATCCTCAATGTATCCTGGTTATACCCAGACTATCCATGATCCAATATGTTTTTGGAATTGTTATAATCTCAGGAAAATTCCTTATTTATCATGTATTTCTCCATTTTCAATTAAATCTTTTGAAACTGGTGGTGTCTCTTAATTTTTATTTTTAAAACATTTGGTTTCATTTGGATGTAAAATTCTATAGTTCATATCCTTATGATCCAAGGTGAAATTATAATCTCTTATCCCAATTTTTCATCTCATTCATTCTATATGGGAAAACGATGATAATAGTGTTCATTCAGTTTTTGTGTGTTTTGGGGGGATTTAATGGTCAAATGGTTTATCACTAGATTTGCGGTTGAACTTTATGTGTCGGGTGGTGATGGATTTAGAGTTTCTCCAACATCTTGTGAATCCATTTTTAATTATTTACTCCTAAATGGGGCCTCAAGGAATATCCTACATTAATTATCTAAAAAAATATGGAATGATCTTTCTTTTTATTTCATTTAGTGGATTGTGTTGGTTAACCTAAATAATATAATGAACCAAATTAAAGGAATTGGAGGTACGGGGTGATTGAATAGATTTTTGTGGAATTTGATGATATTTATTATTTCTTGATGGTTGTAATTAAATTATAATATATTTATTTATATTTTATACTTTGAGTTTTCTATTATTGAATTTTCATAAATAAGATCTATTCTTTGTTAACCACTTATAATGTTTAATTAAACAGTTTAGTGAAAATTTTTATATAATATGTTGATTTTTAAACATTAAACTCAACTAAATATAAATTTATAATTAATGGGATGATATTCAATGTGTTTTTATGAGGTGACTACCAATTTTTTCTATTATATTCGGGTTCTTCATTGGTTAAATGAAAGAGTTTGGGTTATATGTCGATGTTGGCTGGAATAATGTGGGGTGATTTTTTCACAATAAGGGTTTATTGGATTTTGTGTTGGAATGATATTTTTTTAATGGTTTTTATTTTTGGTAAGGAAGTTATTTTTTATAATTTTTGTTGGATTTTTAATATAAAATATGGAGGTATATTTTTTAATGGTTTTGGTTGTTGTGTGATGGTGTTATAGTTTTCTATTGGAAAAGGATGTGGTTGATAATTAATAATGATTATAATCGGTTGTGTACTATAATTATAAAATGATGTTATATTAAATTATTAGAAACTAAGGATTATTACAATGATGAATATAAAATTTTAATTATTTGAGCTGGAATAAAATTTAATATGTGAATGATAAATGACATATAATTGAAAATTTTTTAATGAATGTTTTGGTATTAAAAATTTCTAATGAACAAAATAATGAATGACATGATGATGGTAAATTGTAATTATAAAACATAACAGATGATGTAACATTATGAGAAACATAGTGTTGTTTTGTATATTTTGTGTGGACAGATTGGGTTGGTTGTATTATAGTTTTGGGTGTCATTGTCTATCAGAGATGTTGATAGTGATTTAATTCATATCATTTGTTATGTTATTACATCAAAAACATACCCATAATATGAGAATGTGTGTGACTACTATATTATTATATTTTATTTTTATTTCATATTCCCCACTACCCATGTTACGTAACCTAATTGATTTCCATATGAGTACAATGGTATATGGATATTTTCCAAAATCCAGGTTATAGAGGGAAATATGGATAACTAATACCTCTTATCTATACTCCCTTTGGATTAATTTAAACTGTGTTAGTTGGAGGCCACAATTGATGGTATATAATGTATTACAGTTGGAGTGTATATGTTTTTAATTAGAGAATATATTGAGATAGAGGTTGTGATATATACAATGGTTCATGCATTCTAGGAGGAGTTCCAAAGGATGATGCACATAATATCTACAATAACCTATTATAATGTGGGTGTGATTTAAATTAGTGACGTGTAATGCGGATTTGTATTTTCTTATATGGTTGTGATGATTTGCGTGTTTACATTGATTTGAGGATATGAATGGTATTAGAGTAGGGGGAATATTCCATTTTATTGTGAGAGAAATCAAATCAGTGGGTAAGTTGTTTTACATTTCCATAATGGATTATATTCATCTAATTTTATGCTAATATACATGTATGTGATATTTTGTGATGAATATTATAATTTTTTTGTGATAATTGGTGTGATATAGTTGTGATTTAGTTCTGTTATTTCTTCATTGATGCATGTTTATGTACTTTTCCATATTTTCGTGACATAATTTACGAAAGATCGTATAAAGTATACTAGTATACTAAAACACACACACACACACACACACAAATATATATATATCACGAGGGATTATAGAAGCGAATTAGGGATCAATTTTGGTCATACTAACCCAGAGATGTCACTGGTCAGTGTTTCCAATGTATTCATTGGAGTTGTTGATTGGTGTTTTATTTTTTCGATATTTTATTTTTGACATTTAAATTAATCGAGGGTTGGTTTTTAACATACATTATATGGATTTGATTGGTGATTGGTTTTTTTTCATGTGAATCATGTTGGTAATCAACCCTGTATGTATATTTTATACCATTGGTAATAGTCACCAGCATATGAAATATTTTAAATGTGAATTAGTGTTAAAACCTATTTTCAATTATGTCATAGGAGTGGTTCTAGGTGTTTGAGGGAAAATAGTTCTTTAGGGGATTTGTTAAAAATTTTGGATGGACACTGGAGTTTGGAACTGATGTGGGAAAAATTGTCCTGTTGATTCAACCAAATCAACAAAACTTGGAATGGAAAGGGATACTAGATAGGACATAATATTTTAGGTCCCCATTGTGATCTTATATAAGGAAATAATTATTAATTAAAATACATGGAAATATGATAATGATTCCATGGTAATGACCTTGGAGTTGTACCCACATTATGCATTATTTATCCTATACATGAATTTGAGAGATTTTAAGGATGTAATAATTAATCTAAAAATGATATCTCTAATTAAGTTTTTTTATCATTTATAAAAGTATTATTAATTGAAAATATAGAGGATTTATGAGGTCTTACATAGGTTGTTTATATAGATTTGGTGTATCTAGATGATTGAGTTGACTAAAATATGGTTTACCTTGTAGATGAGTATGATCCATGTGTGGGGAAACTATGTGAGTTCTAATAACATAGTTTAGAAAATTATTTGTTGAATCAAACAGATCATGTGATCAACCACAAGATAGAGGATTCAGATATATTATTTAGTATGATATGATACATTAATAAGGACATAGCCTAATTATATATCAGTTAGATGTAGGGATATTCATGTTAATAGTGTTCTCTATACCATGGGGAGTTCAAGGAGTTTGTAGTTTAATGCGATGATTCATGTAATTAATTGTGTTAAAATATTCCTTCTTTTAGGATGACAGAGTTTATTTGGAATGATTTTCATACTCTTTCTTGAGGAATTTTTATTATGTGGGATCTTTGGATTTAGTTTAATGATTTCCACAATTTGAAAATTTAATATTTTTTTTATTACAAGGGGATAATATATAGTTTTTTGGGGGGATTTATGTATAGTTGTTTGTTAATATATTTCACAGTTTTTTTCTCTATGTATCATTATGATTTTTTAAGGAAGAGGTAATTTATCTATTACTGGTATATTAGGTATTTTCCCAATAGGGGGGTTATCGGTACATCATGATGGAAAGAGTGATAGATATAAAATATTATATATCTAGTCATTAAATTTTTTTACTGGATGAGAGTGCAAAATAGTAGTATCAATCATCAACCCAGATCCTCATCGTAGTGTTATTTTCATGATAGGTCCATCTCGATCATTAGTTTAAGTAAACTATCATTATTAAAGGACAATATGACATCGTAGGCCAGCAGTTGATTCTACATTTATAGAAACATTCTCTGAGGACTTATCAGTTCCATTTTCAGTAGGAATTTAGACCTGTGATTACAAATAGAGCATGTGGCAAACCAACATTGGCCACCTGAAATTTAGGTACCTGTTCAAGCCTATATCATTCTATATGGTTTAATCCTAATATCCCGAGGGTCGAAAATATTACCATGGAATCAATGAAAACCAATTGATATTGTTTCAAGCGATAAATAAATTATTGAAGTAGAAAATCCACATTTGAATTTTGCATTACAATTCACACACTGGATTTCTACACCATCAAAATAGGCACATAAAAAATAAAATGAATATCAAACAAATCATTACTTAAAAAATAATAATTTCATATAAAAATTATATATTGAAGAACATAAAAAAATATCATCATGAACACTATAATACAGGATTAAATCAGAAGATATCAATGAGGTTGATAAAATGGTGAATCGAAAATAAAAATGAATAACCAACCTCATCTAATATTTGTGAAAATATGTTCATATCCACATTACATCTTTTTGAAACCTTAACAGTGAGTTAAAATCCATACTACTGCATCTAGGTAGGTCTAACAATAACTATACAATGATATGGGTGAGTATAAAATTCCAAGAAGATTACATCCAAAAAACCCATATGTCATCATAAAAAATAAAATCATTTCATGCATTTTTTAAATAAGTTTGGAAAAGAAGCTTTATTATTTCCTTTAAAAAACAATGCTCGATTATATATAAAAACTCTTTACATAAGTGGAATAATAATTTAAAAAAAGTATAGAATGATATTTTTAGGACTCCATTAATGAAGGTAAGCCATTTAAATAAAAGTAGTCAACTTCCTTGGATTATTTTTAAGGGAAATACAATAATCATTAGTGAAACTAAATGTATATTTTAAGAATAAAGATAAAAAAACATATATAAAATCAAAATAATATCATGTTTCAGGGAAACCTATTGTTCTTGGGGATAACATGAAAAAATATAAAAACATGATTATATAGAAAGAACTTATTCTATATAATAATAAAATACACTAAATCCTATTATTTTCCAACATGTCTTAATTAAGGTGGAACTCTCTAACTAAATAAAACTGTATCATTAGGGTCACTAGAGTGATAATTATCATACACTAGTTCCGAATATACTCATATGTTTCCTTCCCTGCTTCCCATACATTACAATGATATATAAATATTAATGAGAATATCTATTATCATATAAAATATAAGGCCCTCCATAAATAGTAAATATAATCCTCAACTCTAAACACACTTAATATAAAAAACCCAATTTCACTGGTAAAAAAAATAAACCTTTCTATATATGGGTATCTATCACATAATATATTATATAAAAATTATAGTATTTTATTTTTAACAAAACATGGGGTACATTTCAATGGTAAATGATATTCAAAAACAAATATGAGGCAGAGTCAAATGAGGCCTTGAGATATCTTTTAAGAAACCAATATATGAAAAAATTGAAAAAATAAATCACATAATCATCATAAAATAAAAAATATCATGTATCTCAAACACCATTTGAATAATAAAACATACTTCTTTGATTGGGTGTAACCACTATAGAAATTCATTGAAAGAATAAAACATCATTTTAAAGTGAGTATTTATTTTAAATGATCTAATATTTAATTTAAATAAACACTTGGTATTTAATTTATATCAATTTTTTTATATGTTTCTAAAAAATTAACAATAATAAATCATTACATTTTATTTAAAATAAAACTCCCCTTCATTAAATAATCAATGAATAAATATAATAACATTTTTAAAATACCGAAAACATATATTAAGATCTGAAAATCAATAAATATTCTAAATTTTATATCTTAAACATGCAGTTACATACTTTAATAAATATCTTTTAAAACCCATAAATTAAATTTTTAGACCTACTAGGTCATAGGTATGCATTGTTTTTTTGTTCACAGTTTTTATTTCCAAATTCTAATGAGTTTTTTAAGACATGGTGGATGAAAATTTAGAAATTTGGGTAAAATATTACAAGTTTATTTTTTTAATAGAACATTTAGTAATAATCATATATTAACTATGTTATATGGAACAATGATATTTGTTGGAGTTTGGCACACTTTAATCATTGCTAGTCAGACTATGTGGCCCACCCTGTAAACTGTTCTGGTATTTATTTGTTGGTTAAAAGTGTGTCTAATTGCTTGAGCTCGATTTTCCAAATAAATGTACCTCTTACCCATGAAACCGTAAGTCCCAATTTTCCATTTCTAGATACACCACATGGTTAATAATATATTTATTAAACCATTTCGTCTAATTATTCATTGATATTTCCCTTAACAATTTTTATATCTAATCCCCTCATAGTTGTTATTATACTTGATCTAATATCTGCACATTTCTCTAGAAGGTTATCTACATATATTGTTGGATAATTTCCATTAATATTGTAGATATCCTCAATGTATTTAAATTTTTAACATGACCACATATATTATCTCAATAATTATCATTGATCTCCTTTAACATTATTCTATTTGAACATTATGGAGCTTTCATTGGAAGATATAGAGAGTTTTATGTGAGTTGATAATATTTCACATATATATTGGCTAGTGAGGGTTACATCTCCCTGATTCTAACCCCCATTTTTTGGTGGTCAGTTTTCCAACTTTGTGATTTATATTTCTCAAAAAAATGTTGTGAATCCTTTAATTACATAATTATATATAAAATTCATTTATTTTCCATTGTAAAATTAATTAATTTTTTATATCTAGGAATGAAAAAGTTTTTATAGGTGTTTTTATTTAGATACTATTTTTCACTTAATGTGCTTGATAAAATGCCCCACAAAACATTTTGACTCTATTTTTTCAAACAAGGTTACAATGTTGAGATGTTTTTTAAATGATTTCTAAAATTTTTAATTAGGTTTATCAAATATTTCAAAAAGAATATAACATTGGGAACCTTTTTTATATTGGGTTTTAGACATATTAAAATCACACAGAGTATGTCACCACTAGTGGTTATTCTTTTAATGTCAATATATTGTGGAAGGACACAATATCAATAGCATTCATGTTATTCCGGGCATAGTGTTATTTGATGTGTAAAAGTATGTATTCTTATACTTTAGGTCCCACTTTTTCCTGATTTTATAAATAATGGTGTCATTTCATTTTTGTTTTTTCCCATGATTATGGTATGGTATTTCAAAATATTATTCTATTTATGAATTATTCTTATTATTCAAGCATTGTTCAATTTTCTATTTTAAGTAAAAACAAAATAATTTAAATGAAATAAGTTAATGATTTAAAAAAAAATTTCATTTAAATGTTCATTTTAATAATTTTTTTTTAAATCTAGAAATAATTTTATCATGCTGAAAATTTTTATATAAATTACATGGTTGTGTCATATAGAGGATAATGCTCACACAATACCTTTTCCATAAGGTGTTTATAGATCTAGTATTTGAGGACATGGTTAAGGGAAGCGGAATCATGTAGCTTATTATCTTCTCTGTGTTGTTGGCTCCATATTTGTGAGATGGGGTGGGGGTGGACATAGGTCACATAGAGACATTTTTTTGTTTTAGTTTTGGTTTTCTATACAATTTATCCTTTTTTTATTATCCTTTAATGTCTCATGGATTTGTTATCTACATACCCATTGTAGTTTGATTATTTTATTCCTTTCAGTTTTTCATAGAAATGTATTTCTTTTTTTATATATACCAATTTGGTGGCTCATGATGAGTGATGTGTCATGTAAACCCTGGATGGTTCGTCGCATAAATCCACCTCAACAATTAAAAGAATGTTGTTGGCAATCAATGGGAACTAAAAATTCAGTAAAATACTAATTAAAAAACAATCCACATAGAACCCTAGGTTTGGATGACATTAATAGGTCTAGATAATGAAATTCAAGGAATAAATGAGGTATACGAAGAAATTAATAAGAGAATCCCAATGAAAATTAGCTTTAAACATGATAAAAATTCTAAAAAAAAGGCAACATAAGGGGAGGAAAAAGTATGGTGTAATAACCCAGATCTTCTTTTCAAGTATGAATCATTCCTTATGGTTGTTTTTTAGAATAATAGGAGTTTCTGGAAATTTCAGGAGTACATTCCATGTATTTATAAGTACACACCATGTACTCGGTTCCCATGGGTGACTGTGTACTTTCTTGGTGACGATCGGGTACATGGTCGTGTGTGGTGACCTAGAGACCGCCTAAAGTAGAGGCCAAAAATGGAAAGTACACACAGGGTACTTTTAAAATACACATTGTGTACTTTTTTTCATTAAGCAGATCGGGGTAACATATAATAGATAGAACCCAGTTCTTCTTCATTCGTCTCGTCTAGGAGCATCTGTATGGCCGCAGATCTTCTCTGATCCCTCGAATCTTCATCCATTCTCTGAATCGACTGCCATCAATTGCGTTTGAATAACCTTGGTGAGTTATTCCTTTTTCTATAACTTCAAATCCTGATTTCTTCTCTCTCATGAGTTATCCATGGTTAAACTTTTTTAATGTTTTTGTAGATATACAACATTCTAGGGAGATTTAGAGCCTGAGGTTCATGTATATCGATCCCATAGCACCGAGGTAGGTGGTTTGTGCCTTTTCGTAGTTAGTATTTGAGTTATATGTGCAATAGTTCCCAATAACCTCATTCGGGGTATTGCGTGTTTATGATTGTTTTCCTTTTATTTTCCTATTATTCCTTGTTTGATTGGATAGAGGTTAATTGTTTGAGAATAGGGTTATCTTTTCCAAGCTATGGATGTTTTTCCCATGTTTACTTGTTTTGACCGTTTGGTCTAGCCTTTCCTGTTAGGCTATTTCATACATTCCATGCCTAGTAATGTTGGGTGGAGTGATTATTATTTGACATGCTATAATATGATGTAGTTGTTTAGACAATTAGTTCTTGAGGTTTACTTTGGCAACTGATTATCGTTTGCGTCTGATTTCTTTACACAGGGCAGTGGGAAACTGGCATAGTGAGACCAGAGAGAAATTGATGTTGATGACTTTCCCAGAGTTTCTGTTTTAATTTTCACGTTGCGAGACCATAGGGGGTATTGAAATTTTGTTCTCCCTCAGAGTTTCTATAGTTATGTTATCATGCCAATGGAGGAATTTATGTTGAGTGCTTCCCTAGAGTGCATGTATGTTTCCATTAAAAGACTATAGGGGGAATTAACAGTGAGTGCTTCTCCAGAGATTCTTTTTTATATCTACTCTTTTAATGTGATCTGGAGGGTTTAGGCAGTGAGAACTACCCAGAGGGTTTCTTGTATTTGTTTTTGGTTGATTAAATACATAAAAATAAATGTTTGTAAATGAAATTTTAGGGTTGTTTACTTTTGAGTACTTCCTTGTTTACTGCTTCTTTTTACTTATTTTATGCTATATATATTCACAGAATGTTAGGCACAGATCATTTGGTGGTTTCCTATTGGGATCAGTCTCACACCCTGTTTAGGTCATACTTTTGGGCCCAAACAGATTATATTACTGTAGGTATAGACATGGGCATGCACCCTTTTATTTCATGTACTTGATTGTTATGGAGATGGGGAGCATGGGACCAGGCTGAGGCTTGCGATGCTGTGGTGTTGTTTACTGGTTTTATTTTCTACTTTGTTTCTATAATGTATTCCATTATTGTGAATTTTCAGCTGATTTCCTAGACATATGTATCATGCATCATGTATATGTGTGTACTCCAGTTGTTTAATACTTCCTATGTTTACTTATTGCATGTTTTACTACTTATAAAATTGTTATCTGTTTAACTTCCATTATGTTACTCTGACAATGAGGGCATATTTTCCCCATTATCACACCCAAGACCCTCACTGTTAGTCAGAAGCCTCTGGCATTTGGGTAAATGCACATGAGGCCATGTGACCAATCGGGTACGGGGCACCTCTGGGCGGATCCCAGAACCAAGACGTTACAAAGTTGTATCAAAGGAATTATTTTCTTCTTGACATACTATTTGGATCCTATATCTAGGTATAAGAAGGAATATGTTCTTGGAAATAAGCTGTGCTCGGGAGTAGCTGACCCGTGTACTTGGAAACTCCAATCTACCTCGTTATGGAAATATTGTTTTTCGGATATTGCAATTTTAGAGTTGATGTGATTTCACCATTGGGAAATTCACATGTTTTGTGATGTTATCGTTGATATTATTAAGGTTCTATTTCTATTTCAACCTGATGAGATGAGGGAATTCCATCTCATGAATCATATAGGCACTTATTAAAAATCACATGTCATGCATTCCTACCATGCCATTTAGGGTGAATTAGTGATTTCATGTTGTTGTGATAGATGTTGTGATAGATATGAATGATGTTTTGATAGATGCCTTGATAGAATACCTTCTTTTGATAAGGTATTGAATTGTGTAAGGTTTCGTTTGAATGAATTCCAAACTTGGGTTCTTGATGTGTTACGGGCGCTCACGGATTAGAATTTGGTGGATCATTACATGATTATGCTTGAAAATTACATGTATAAGATGCTAATCTTTGATTCGCGGGGAGTATGGGCCCTCACGGATCGGAATTTGGCATGTTAATGTTTGTTTCATTGTTTTCTGGGTTCCATATTTGTTTCTAAGACTTACTGTCTAGAAGAACCCAGAATACACAATGTCTAATGATGAATACTCGCCATGTGTCCTTATGTTCGGGATGGAACTGTTTTTCTTATGTAATCATTTTGTACTATATGTACACACCGTGTAGTCTCTAACCATGTCTTTTTCTATGTGTGAAGAGACATCGGGTTGTGAAATCATTGGGGGAACATGCCATGTACCGGTTGTACATGCCGGGTTGTGTAGACCATGTGTGCACATGTGCGACTAATGACACAGATGGATAAAACATAAGTTATACATGTTCTGTATGTCTTCAACATGTCGTGTAGTGTAACCAATGTATCCAGCCATGTAGCAAACAAAATGGGTCAGTGAAATCTTTCTAGTACATGCAGTGTCTAGAACAAACACATCGTGTAGAGTCAGTCGTGTAACTGACTGTGTAACTAACAACACGGGTAATTGAAGTTCATCAAGTACACGTTGTGTCTGTCGCTAACACACAGTGTAGTATAGTTCTAGGAGAACTGTGTGACTTATCCATGTAGAAGAACTTGGGCAGGGGAAGAGGATTCAAGTACATTCCATGTGTTAGGACAACACGCCGTGTGAATGGGGTCTTACACGACCTGGGTTGGCAGAAGTACATGCCAATGTGAAGGATTAAGGGAACAGACCGTGTTGGAATTATACACGTCGTGTATCCATGTTTCAAAAAACTTGAATGCTTTTTTTGTCTTGTTCCCTCGTTATACTTATAAGTTTTAGTTCCAATTAATCTTGATCTAAGGTGTCTGCTTGACCTTGTAGAGTCATGCCACTAAGACGTCCTTCGGTTGTCCGCCAGTTACCGAGCAGTGATCAGACACGAGATATGGCTGATCAGGGACTACCAGTAGACCCTCTAGTTGTGTCAGTATTGGAACCAACCATCATCCTGGATATAGGTGCCAAGGCCTAGTTCTAAGAGGCCTTTTTGAGGTTTATAAAGACCATCCAAGGAGCACCGCATCCTTCCCCTTCTATGGAAGACCTCAGTTGGGTTATTCAATTGCATCATCCTCCCACTTTATTTGGGGATGAAGGACCCTAGGCTGCAGAGTCACGGATAGAAGCCATACTGACGATCTTCAATCATCTAGAGACTCCTCCAAAGAGGAGGGTCAAGCTTGATACATATATGCTTCAGGACTTTTCCAAGAGATGGTGGGATGTGATCTCACAGGCGGGAAACCAGCAGTTTATGGCGTGGGATGTGTTTTAGCATCCCATACATGACTCCTTCTACCCAGTGACTTTGAGGGCCGATCGAGCTCGAGCGTTTATGAGTCTAAAGAAGGGTATTCTTTTAGTTATGGAGTATTCTTATCACTTCACTAAGTTATAGCGTTTTACACCCTTTTTGGGGTGAGATGACTTGTTCCTTGCATGAATGTTTGAGGATGGTATTAAGAAGTATATTCAGGCTCAGGTGAACATCTACAGGTTGACTTATATATCTTCCATAGTCAACCAGTTGCAGATCACAGAGCCGAACCTAAATTATTTTTGAGCTGTAAGCTAGGGCAGTTCCACATCCATAGTTAGTGCTTCTCCGGTTGATTTTAGGAAATTCCCAAGGGATTCTACATGTGGTGATCCAAGTAGGTTGGATGCACCTCTATGTAGCCTGGTGGTATGCTACCAGTGTAGGAAAAAAAGGGCATACTAGGCCACATTTCTCAAGAGACCCAGTGGAGTGCTGATCTTGAGACAAGATGGGCCATCTTCAGTGCTTCTATTATATCTTCTCACCAGCAGCTAGAGACATGGGTTCTTCTATGACTCCTTGTTTTGGAGTAGCACCACTAGTCTCTCACCAGCCCGATAACTGAAGTTCTTCCGGAAGTTCAAGCTGAGATGTAGGTCATTGCTACGGTAGCCAATTTCCAGGATTTTAACGACAACAGGGTGGATCAGCTCATAGTGGCCAGGCATGGTCACAGGGCCGCTGTGCAGGTTAGACTTTTGCAGTGGAGCAGACCCAACAAGATCAAGATCCCATAACCTCTACAGTTCAAGGTATGATCCTAGTTGCCTTAGTTTTAGATTATGCTCTTATCGATACATGGGCATCCCATATCATTATATCTCTTACGGTTTTGGAGAGCCTTGGGATCTGTATCATTTCTTTTATTGATATTTAACTATTAGAAAATATGTTAGGGACAAGAATAACTAGTGTACGACAGTGCAAGGAGTTTCCTCTTAAGGTTGGTGGGTGTCACTTGTTTTGGGACCTCTTTGTCCTTGAGATGATGGGTTATTATGTCATTCTTGGAATGGACTGGTTAGTTCCCTTTCAGGATGTTGACGACTGCTATCTCCGTATGGTGAGTTTCACATCACCATAGGGTGGATCGTTTCTTCATAAGGGAGAATGGGACGTTCATAAGAGCAGAGCGAGACCTGAGCATCATGGGTTGTGAGGATTCACAAACTAGATTGCTAGTCTATATCTGGATGACTAGTGTACTTCACATATGAACTTTCCTCTAGTGGTTGATCTTTTTGAGGGATGTCTTTCAAGAGTACTTTTCATGTTTGCCTCCAGAGTGAGAGGTGGACTTTTCTATTGAGCATGTTCTAGGAGCGGAAACAGTTTCCAATCCTTCTAATAGGATGGCTATACCAGAGTTTCAAGAGCTCAAGATGTTGTTGGAGGAGTTGGTAGAAAAGGGTTTCATCCAACCCAGTAATTCTCCATGGGGTTCGCCTGTCCAGTTTGTGAATAAGGAGGATGGTACTCTCAGACTTTGTGTGGATTATTAGAAGTTGAGGTAGTTGATAGTCAAGAACCAATATCCCTTGTGGAGGATTGAGGATCTGTTTGATCAACTTTGAGGAGCCCAAGTTTTCTCAAAGATTGACTTGAGATCCAGTTATCATCAATTGTGAGTTAGACCATCTGATAAACCGCTTACAGCCTTCAGGAGCAGGTATGGTGTATAAGAGTATGGGGTTATGCCATTAGGTCCCACGAACTCACCTGCAGTCTTCATGGAACTAATTAATTGAGTTTTCCATCCATACATGGATTCCATTGTGGTAGTCTTCGTGGATGATATCTTAGTGTACTCCCACTCTCGACACGACCATGCCCAAGATCTTGAGATAGTTTTGAGTACACTGAGAGAGTATCATTTAGATGAAAAGATCTCAAAATTACACTTTTGGATGGACCAGATTCATTTATTGGTTCTTGTTATCTTAGAGATAGAAGTATC
This sequence comes from Viscum album, assembly GCA_963277665.1. Classification (NCBI taxonomy): domain Eukaryota; kingdom Viridiplantae; phylum Streptophyta; class Magnoliopsida; order Santalales; family Viscaceae; genus Viscum; species Viscum album. The sequence goes on along the minus strand of OY728123.1, from coordinate 907,785,549 downwards.
GGTAGATCTATAGAAAGTGAGACTAATAGTTTACTGGGACAATCCAATGAACCTCTTTGAGGTATGAAGTTTTCTAGGTCTAGTTGGTTACTATAGACATTTTATACAAGATTTTTCATGCTTAGCAGCACCACTGACGGGCTTGACTAAGATGGGTGATAAGTAATTGTGTCTGATTCTTTTGAGTCAGCCTTTGAGGAGCTGAAAGAGAGGTTGACATTAGCACCAATACTAGTTTTTCTAGATCTAAGAAAGAGCCATGATATCTATTGTGATACATCAGTTATTAGGATGGGGGTTGTGCTTTTGAAGGGGAAAGAGTCTTTGTGTACGGTTCTTGGTAGTTGAGACGATATGAGAGGAACTACCCGACACACTATCTTGAGATGGATGAAGTTGTTCATGCTTTACATTGTTGGAGACATTATCTTCTGGGAGAGAATTTTTAGGTTTTCACTTTCTACAAGAGTCTCAAGTATATATTCACTCAGGGTGATCTGAATTTGAGACATCGAAGGTGGGTTGAGTACCTTTAGTCATTTTTCTTTGAGCTTGCCAATATTCCTGGGAAAGGCAACATAGTAGTTGATGCATTGAGTAGGAGGACTCAAATACAAGAAGTTCAGGAGGCCAACAATGTGTGGAAGCTTATAGCAATTTTCTATGAGATTAATTTGGACGTGCACGACAGACTTGGGAAGAATTTTCTTTCTTCTGTAGCTGTTACCTTGACTCTTCTTAATCGAGTGCGAATAAAGTAGCAATCATATTCTGAAGGCCTATTCCTATGAGAGAGTGTGTCAGGAGAGGACCAGGTCCCTAGATGGGAAGTAGGAGAAGATGAGATCTTGTGTTTTCATGGATGCATGTGGGTTCCAGTAAAAATACACAAGGACCTAATTCTAGACATTCATTCCTCAGTTTGGGAAGTTCATCCTGGTGCCACCAAGTTATATCGAGATCTGCATCGTCAGTATTAGTGCCCATGTATGAAGAGAGATGTTGCTGGTTCTTTCATGAGGTGTTCCACATGTCAGTAGGTGAAGGCAGAGCATCAGCGACCGGTAGGGATTTTTTTAGTAGTTACCCATTCCCAAGTGGAAGTGGAATGATGTCCTGATGGATGTAGTGACAGGTTTGCCGAGGTCACCTTGACGGAATGATGCAGTTTGGGTTGTCATGGATAAACTCTTGATGGTTGCTCACTTCTTTCCAATCAAGGAGACCATCAATGTTGAATAGTTGGGAAGGTTGTACATCCGAGAGATTGTGATTTTACATGGGGTTCTACACTCCATTATTTCAGAAATGGATGCACATATTAATTCTCGAGTCTGGAAGGGATTACAGAAGGCATTGGGTACACAGGTACTTCTGAGTGCAGCTTACCATCCCCAGACAGATGGCCAGTCCGAGTGTACGATTCAGGTTTTTGAGGACATTCTTCGAGCATGCATCCTGGATTTGGGAGGTTCTTGGGAGAATCACATAAATCTTGCAGAGTTTTCCTAAAATAATAGTTTTCAAGAAACTATTCTGATGGAACCATATGCGGCCTTGTATAGCAGGCCATGATGATCACCCTTATGTTGGCTAGAGGTTGGAGAGGCAGCTATATTGGGACCTCGACTTGTCTAGGAGACCACATAGCAGAGAGAGTTGGATCGAAATAGGATGGATATTGAACAATCATGACAGAAGTCTTATAATGATCTATAGAGTCAACCTCTGGAGTTCGAGGTTGGAGATATGGTTTTTCTACATGTCACACCAAGGTTGGGACACAAGAGGATTAGGAGTTTGGGTAAACTTTCACTCAGGTACATCGGACCGTTTGAGGTGTTGGAGAGATTTGGGACAGTTTCCTATCGATTGTAGTTACTTAAGTGGTACTGGGATATGCATGATGTATTCCACATTTCTTAGTTCAACGTTACCTCTCAGACCCGTCTCATGTATTCCATCCTGATGAGGTTGAGTTAGAGTTGGACATGTCCTTCGAGGAGTATCTTATCAGGATTGTTAATCATAGTGAGAAGATTTCCATGGCTGGTCTGTTCCTATAATACGAGTGCTATGGAAGCAAAAGCGAGTACATGACGAGACATGGGAGAGGGAGACCGATGTACAATCACACTGGCTGGGACTTTTCAAGGTTTCTTCTTCTACGCCACATTTCTAGGGAAATTCAAAGATGAATTTATTTAAGGGGGGAAGTTTGTATGAACTCAGATCTTCTTTTCAGGTATGAATCAAGCCTTCTAGTAGTTTTTGAGAAAAATAGGAGTTTTTAGAAATTTCAATAGTACACGTCATGTACTTATAAGTACACTCCGTGTACTTTTAAAATACATTCCATGTACGTTTTTTCATTTAATGGACTGGGGTCACTTCTGACAGATAGAACACACTTCATCTTCATCTATCTTGTCCAAGAGCGTGCGTACAACTATGTATCTTCTCCGATCACCCGACTCACCGTCCATTCTTTAAATCGACAACCGTCTATTGTGTTGGAATCACTCCAGTGAGTTCTTACATCTTCTAGAACATCATTTCTGGATTTAAACTCTCTCATGAGTTATCCATGGTTGAATTCTTTTAATGTTTTTTTAGATCTAAGGCGTTCTAGGGAGATTTAAGTCCTGAGGTTCACATATATCAATCTCACGATGTGGAGGTGGGTGGTTTGTGTCTTTCCATAGTTATTATTTGAGTTATATGTGAAAAAGAGAACAATACCCTCGTTCAGGGTATTGTGTGTTTATTTTTTAGCTCTTTTATTTTACTTCTATTCCTTGTTTGATTGGATAAATATTAATTGTTTTAGAATGGGGTTATCATTTCCAAGCTATGGATGTTTTTCACATGTTTACTTATTTTTGACCATTTGGTATAGCCTTTCCTCTTAGGCTACTGCTTTCTTTCCATGACTAATATTGTTGGGTGGAGTGATTATTTTTTGACATGCTATGATATACTGTATTTGATTAGCCAAGTAGTTCATGAGGTTTACTTTGGATACTGATTATCATTTGTGAACGATTTCTTTACATGGTGCTTCGGGAGCCTGGTGTAGTGAGACCATAGGGGTAATTGATGTTGAGGGCTTGCCCAAAGTGTCTATTTTAATTATAACATTGTGAGGCCATAGGGGGGTGGATTGACATTGATTGCTCCCTCAGAGTGTCTATAGTTATGTTACAAGGACAGATGAGGAATTGAAGTTGAGTGCTTCCTTGGAGTTCCTGTGGGTTACCGTTAAAAGACAGCAGGGAGAACTGACGGTGAGTGCTTCCACAGAGAGTATTCGATCACACCTGGATAAAGGGGGAATTGATGATGAGTACTTCCTTAGAGAGTCTTTGTTATATCTTCTCTTGTAATGTGATCCAAAGGGGTTAGGCTTTGAGAACTACCCAAAGGGTTGCTTGTATTTGTTTTTGGTTTATTAAATACATAAAATTAAATGTTTGTAAATGATACTGTAGGACTTTTTACTTTTGAGTACTTCCTTTTTTACTTCTACTTTTTGATTATTGTCTGATATATATATATTCACTAATTTTAGGCACATATCTTTGGGTGGTTGCTTACTAGGATTAGTCTCACACCATCTTTCTGTCTTGCTTTTGTGTCCAAACAGAATATATTGATGTAAGTATAGACAAGGGGAAGCGCCTTTCTACTTCATGTAATTGATTTTTGTGGAGCTATTGAGTATATGACCAAGTTAAGGCTTGTGATGTTATAGAGCTATTTACTTAATTTTCTTTTGTACTTTGGTTTAGTACTGTATTCCAGAATTGTGATTTGTTTGTCTACTTTTCTAGACATTTTTATCATGAATTATATATATGTGTGTTCTCAAGTTGGTTACTACTTTCGATATTTACTTATTTCATGTTTTACTGCTTCTTCTTTTGTTATATGTTTTACTTTTGATGTGTTACTCTTCCAATGAGGGAATAGTTTACCCACTATCACACCCAAGAACCTTGAGGCAAGTCGGAAGCCTCTGGTGTTCAGGGAAATTCACATGAGGCCATGTTACCAATCGGGTATGTGGCACCTCTAGGTGGATCCAGGAACTGGGACGTTACATATGGGAGAGAAATTGGGGTCATGTGAGTTGAGTGAAATTGGAGAAAGTAATTCATGTTTAATACATAGAAGGGAGTTTTTTTACATTTCAAATATTTAATTCCTTGGGCAGTTTAAATGATTTGGATACGATGTTATGAGAAATGTGCCCCACACTACAAGCCTTACAAGATATACTAGGGAATAACTGATGGGTTTGATTCATTGTTATAAAAAAAAGTTCACCAACTATATGAAATATCTATGATAAAAAATCTAATACATATCAATGGTCACTACAGGGTTTCTACTAACTAAGCATAAAAAATGATATAGGAATAAAATTTCAAGAAAAATAAATTTAAAAATGAATATAAGGATATAAATATGATCAATGAAATTATTATATTTATCTTTCAATTAAAGGCCAATGGTTGAAAATTATACCCACTATAAAAAATTATTGCTTCAGAGAGTTCCTTAATATTCAGTTTATTGAGAGGAAAACATGATATTTCCCTCCCTATTATATTTAAAATTCATGAATCCTATAACCTAAGATAACCAAATATAAAATAAATAACATGATATATTACCATATTGAATAGAATTTATTATTTCACAATCACCTATATTTGTAATGAAAAAAACCCTCAAAGGCCAAAGATGAAAACAACCAGTAGATCAAGACTTATAAAAACATAATTACTCAATGAGAAAGTGGAACCCCTTATATTCAATGTGAAAAATAATAGAGAACCAAAAAATGAACATAGTTATGATACTATGGAACTTACAAGGTTTTCTCAACATCCCAATAATAATTAATTACATAATTCATGATTTTAATAGAATGAATTTATACTCAATGTAATTGCGATAGTCAACACAAAGGGATAACCTAATAACAAGAAAACCTTAATTAGGATAATGAAAAAATTCATTATTAATGGTTAAAAATACTATGATTATACCAATCATATAATTTAATACCTTAAATAATTACATGAATTTGAATCATTTTACATTGACTGTTCTATCAATGGTGTTCTCCCCATCATTCTAAGAATCTCACCAACCCTAAATCATCAAAATATTTGTTTAAAAAAAATAAATCCTGAAGTGATTAATAAAATAGTATCAAAGTCATAAATATGATACACCATCTTTAGTTTTGAAAATTTTCCACAATAAATTTCTAAAATTTAAAAACTATTAAATGTCCACCTATGTCATCAACCAGAAAAAGTGACAACTAGAATGTGGAATATGAGAAATTGATGAAAATAGTGACCGTATTAGATTTTTACTACATCTAAATTTGGTTAATCATGTTGAATTTGTGGATTCTATTAATGGAATGATTTTTATGCCATATCTTATGAGAATCCCTATAACAGAACCTCTACAAGTTTCCCAAATGGGTACATCTACAATATGTCTTGGGTGTTTTTCACCATGATAGATTTATTTTTTATAGCATCCCATATTGAAAGAACATGAGACAATTACTCCAGAAATATTATCAAAAGTAAAATAAATTAGATTATTTTTTAAAACCACATTCTTAGTCATATGTTGATGAAACCCATTTTCTCTATCAGAGCTTCCTCTACTACCTCTACAGACTAGGGAAGGATTAATCACAATTAGAAAACCAGCCAAATCAGCTTATTTACTAAAGGTCTACCTCACTATCATTTCATAAGTATTGAATACATGTAATAATAATAATAATTAGAGGATATTATATCAATAAAAACTTTTAAAATATTAAATCTTCACAGATTGTTCCATTCCAATACCTAGAAGATATGACATGAGGTAAAAAACTGATTATCATACTCCAACATCGATGAGTTTTTCTGTGGGTGGAAATAAAATTCTAATTCCTCAGAACTTTTAGAGACTAATGTAATTATTATTATGATAAAATCATCTTTTTATCTTATTGGGATAAGTTCATCAGTGGTTTCATCCATATAATTTACTTTCACCACTTCCATCTTGGACCATCGACCTTAATGCTTTCATATTTAATATTTAAATTCTCAAGATGCTGAAGATGATTGAGGATAACCACAATATCCCTTAAAATTCATCCACTCTCAGATAAATTGGATACCAAATGGACTAACAAGGGTTCAAATGTTGGAACTCTCAAATGAAATCCCCAAACCGTGAGAGGAAATGAGAAGCACCATGCTCCCCAAATGGAGAAGAAGGAGAAATAATTCTTGAAAGGAATTCATCAACAAGTGGATCTATATATATTGGACTATGTATAGATTCCTCTTGAGAATACATCAATAATTAATTGGAGAATACAATTTAAAAATTATACTTTTCACTTCTTTATACAAAATTAAACCAAAACCTCATAGAATCAAATGCGATTCTATAAATCAATCTCAAATTCCAAAAAATATGAATAATTGAAACAAAGTCATTTAATATTAAAACAAAGAAAAAGATAAATTATTTTCATGTTAAATAATATAATTATAACTCAATTCTTTTCACATGTCAAAACCACATAATAAATTACACCAATTACATTAAAACGTCTCAAATATATTATTTTTTCATAAAAAAATAAAATATATAATTAAAAAATCATATAATAATTCTTAAAACATAATATATATATTCCAAAATATTGTTTTGTTCGATATATGTTTAATTTAATATGAATACATTTTAAAAAATCCTCTATTTATTTAATTTGTATCTCGTTACTAATAAAAAATAATGATTTTTATAAAAACAATCAAAATAAAATGAACATAAAAAATATAAATATTTCAAACTAAATTGTCTAATTAAATCCAAACCTGTATTAGGAATGTATAATGCAACTCAAACTAGGAAGATAAAAAAATGAAAACTTTTAGTAGAAATAACAAATATTCATAGTTTGGTCACACAATGTAGTGAGCCATGTCCTAAAAATGTAAATCTCACTAAATGGATTTCAATATTGGTTCACATGACATATTAATAATACTAAACAACGTATGACCATTAATTTCTCCCAAAATTCAACTTCGAAACTATAAATTTTAAAAAATTAATCAAAAAACCATCAATATAAAAAAACTAAAATGAAAACTAGTATCCTTGATGTAATTTTAAAACTGAACTCTAATTCTTAATACAATAATCCCTAATATCCCTTATAAAACATTTCTCATTATGAGGAGGTGGTGATCAGGAACCAACCAATAACATACCTCTTTAATTATAACATTTCTATTTCTTATCTGCCAAACATTCTAAACAATAAGGATATATCGAATCATATTACACACTAAAAAACTAGTCCCTATTATTATTATTTTCCTAACCCCCCTATCTAGGTATGTGATGTGACTACATACTTTGTCGAAGGTGAATTCCTAAAAACCCTGAGTTGGTGATAATCACTATGGAGTCAAAAGAAAACCAGTGTAAATGGTTTCACTAGATAAATAAAATAATTAATGATAATTCCCACCCAAGAATTACACTATTACATTCCATAAATTATAATTTCAAGCCAAAGTAATATTACTATATAAAATAAAAAACAAATATATCATTATAAAGAAATAGAACATCTCAAAATAAATTTTTTTATCCTAAATAATATTTCAATAAATCTCCCATTAGGAAAAAACTACATCCTGATAAAGTTCAAGTAGGATAATAAAGATAATAAAATTTTAAATATAAAATAAAAATCTACAAAACATTGATCCCCATAAAAATTCATAACAAATACACATTGTATCTTTACCAAATAGAAATGAGGAATTCAATTAAAAAACTGATGTAGTCAAACAAGAAAGACGAGGCCCATACTATGATAGGTGTGGGAAAAAATTCATAGTAAGTAACCACACCACACCTCATTCAACCTCATTAAATTCATAATAATTTCATATAGATTTGAAATAAACATAAAATATAAGAATTAATCACTCCTCTAAAACATCAATCATATATCATTTATTTTAATACCCTATATATACAGTAAAAGAAGAATATTTTCAATAAGTTTGAAAGATCATTCAAAAACTCCTTTTATGATTTTAAAATAATTAAATAAAATTAAAATAGTTTTTAGTATAAAGTTTAAGTTGAATCTCATAAAATTTATTAAGGAAATTTTTTTATAGAATATAACTACACATAAACAAACCTATTTGAAAAAAAATCTCATGAATCATTGGAACCTATGGGCCCTCAGAATAACCCATAAATTATAAAACATCCCTATCTATAAATAACTCATTTAGTATATCAATATATATCCCTAAATAATGGAATTAACTAACCAATCCTAATGAAGGATAAACTCTTCATGTAATGAGAACACTATGATAGGGCCATTATAAAGAGAATTATAATGCACTAGTGTAGAAGGTCCTCTTGTAATCCCCTCCAAGCATCACATGGCATATCAATGGAGTTTAAAAAAATTAGTACTAATATATAATATAAAAAAATAATAAAAAATAAATACAATTCTTACATAAAAATATCTTAAAGAGAAATTTCCCCATTTATTTATAAATAAAATATGAAAAAGTACAATTCCCTCTATAGGGGTGCCCATTGAAAATTAATATAAAAAATTTCATTATTTAAAAAAATAGGTGAATAATTCTAAGATCAAGAATATTTGAAAACTATTTAAATAAGGTTTTTACTAGTTCATTCAGTAATCCTTTTATAAACCATGTTATGAAAACATTGTAAAAATTAAATCACATAACCATAAAAAAAATATTAGACATTAAAATTGATGAAATACACTATTTGTATTCAAATATACATTTCCCATATAGAAAATCCTTTATCAAAACCCAATGAAATTCCCAAAAAATTAAATTTATTTGTTCTTTTAGAACACATAAAATCTATTTTATTTAACACATGTTATGCATCATATTTCCAAACATTTTTATAGTTTAGAATCAAATGAAGAATCATAATTCTTTATATGTTATTTAAATTAAAAATAAAATTAATAGAAAACCCAATGAATTAAATTAATATAATTTATGAAATATATAACCCAAATATTAAAACCATATAAGAAATTTTGATTCAAAATTTAAATTCATATAAATTCAGAAACATTCCATAATTGAGTCACTTTTACAAACCATGGATTTAATCCACCTCTGTGATATCACAGATTCAATCGATGAATATTTCTTCTGGAAATGGGGATAACATTGTTTGTTTAAGGTTCAAACTTTCCAATCGGTTTCTAACGGGTTTATTCGTAGAACCAGAAACACCCAATGATTCTATATCCATTTGGAACTACTTTCTAAAGGTAGGTTCTCATTAGTTGTGGACCGATGATGCTTAAGAATTTGCATTGGTCGAGAGGATGGGAGGTCAGGATCATCACACCTTTTTGGGGGGAATTATTGCCTACTCTAGGACTCTCTTATAGATTTATGTTATGTTCAAGAATCCTTATTAATTCACCAAGCATGAAAATGAGTTTTCCTTTAGATTTAGAAATCAATTATTGATATGTATGGGATTTAGAGAATCTTTTATATGTATTTGAGGTTCTTCATTGATAGAGAATCATACACATGTATTGTAGATTCTTAATCAATGGTATCCTTCAATATATTATATAGAAATCTATTGGTCATTATGATGACCATACTTATTTTAAAGCCACTCAGTGGGGCACTTGAAGTTTATTGTCATTCAGAAAGACAAGGATTATTTCATAGTTGGAATCATACCCACAGACAGGCTACCTACATATCCTCAATAAAAAGGAGTCATAACCCACATATTTTGATAACAAGGATATAGTTTAATGTCATAATGGACGGAAAATAATTAATGAATGATGGTCTTGAACATTAGAAAGGTTTTCTACATACTATACTTTTAAGGTAGAGAAAAAAGTCCACGTAGATTGGGTGAAGAAATGTAGGTCTTATGAATGGATAATGGCTCAAAAAGAGATGTCATGTTTAATTTTACACTCTAAGGTCACGCGAGTCATGCTCTGTGTGAGAAACAAGAGGTATTAGAAAACTTGACGATGGTTCCACAAATGATGAATTCATGAGAAATGATGTGGGGCTTACATATGAATGACTTCCCAGGTAGATGAAGACCTGGACTTACTTCAGGAAAGAAGCCCAGGAGTAGGGTCCATAAAGGTATTTGTACTTTATGGAGATTTGGAGTTTTAACCTAGGGCTTACTCCTGAGAAGGAGGCTCAAATTAAAAGGGACTTATGATTGGGGCTTATTCTTGAGAAGGAGGACCAAATTAAAAGGGACTTATGATTGGGGCTTATTCATGAGAAGGAGTCCCAAATCAAAAGAATTTATGATTGGGACTTACTCCTAAGGAGGATGCCCAATGTTATGGGAAACTATGATTGGGGCTTACTCCTGAGAAGGAATCCCAGATTAAAAGAAATTAGGACTAGGACTTACTCCTAGTAAGGAGGCCCGAACCAAGTGAACATGGGGCTTACACCTGAAGAGGATTCCCTAAATCAAAATATCTTCTCATCTTAAAGGATGTGGCAATATGGAGGAAGCCTCCAACCATGGTGACATAAAGCCTGTATGTCATGGGGTTTTAGGAGAGGTTCTCACATAATTCCTTTTAGATAAGGAAGTCAATAAATGAACCATGCCATAAATGGATTTGAAAAGGGGTTAGAGGTCTAATATCTTGAAGAGTAGAGGTGAAAAGGAGAGAGGCACCCAAATGAGGTTGGCGCACAAGTGTTGGCCGCGAAAATCATTTAGCGTGCAATTCTTGGCAGCTCAAGTGTACTTGCGCAACATGGGTTCACCTGGGCGATGAAAAATCTGTAGGGTAATACTTGGGCAAGACTTAACTCAAGCCATTAGTAATATCCAAAGATGCTTCCAAAAGGGTGGCACACAAGATTCAATGAAAGGGTAGGGAAAAGGGATAGTGTTTCCACTTTTAAGGAGGTCTGGATACTTAGGCGTGAAATTTTTGATGAATTATAAACACTTAGCCCTTATCCTACTCCTTCAAGAATTCTATTCTAGGTAAAAAGTTACCTTAGAAGTTTTTGTAAGAGTTGAGTTGAAGACTTGGTTGACCAGAGTTTGAATCTGAGTTTGGTAAATTCGTCATTGAAATGGGTGTCCACATGGGCTATTTATAGGCCACCGTGCACATTGGGTGAAAACACAGACAAGGTGCGCATGTGACATGCGTGACCCATAGGTGGAATGAGAGTGACTTGTGTGTCGTGAAAGTGACTTGTGCGGCACAAACTAAACGAGCTCCTAGTCCATGCCTTTATCAATTTTTTTTTATTTTCATGAAATGGTGAACCTCTTTGTGCTTAAGGTATTACCTATTGCCATTCGTTGGACTCTATGATGGAAAGGAGGGTAAAAAATGTCCCCCCTCAGAGTTGGATCTGAAAGGGAAAGAGGATCTGGCTCTGAGGTAAATCCAAAGAAATCGAGGGTTTGTGGCGCGCAAGTTCGGCGCGTAGCTTCTGGGGTGTGCAATTATGGAGCAGAGGTGGTTTGGATCGCCTATATATAGAGGTTCACTTCCATACAAACTCACTCAGCTTCCCGCAACATGAGCTCTCATCACGCAGGTAATCTGCTCTTTGGCGAATCTCTTTTATGGATTTTTTTCATGCTTCTGTAGAAGGTATTTTACTTGTGCGCCATGACTAGGGCGGTAATACTTGCATGATCGAGCTGACTTGCGCGACATGTTTGGTACTTGCACGCTTTGATTCCTTTGGAATTTTTTTTTGATTTCCTTCCTCAAAATTTCCCAAAACAAACTTATTTATGAGTTGATTGCTTGATCTTTGAGTAGATTCAATGGCTCCCAGAAGAATTGGACCAGCTGATGAGTTGGCCAGCAAGAGAATAGATGACCTGATAAACACCATCGACCATGACTATTATGTTATCTGTGACATCACACTCCCGGATTTGGTTAAGTACTTGAAGAAATATCATGCCAATTTTCCACAGATCATCTAATTCCCTTTTTATGGCCATGGTCATCTGTAAGGAGTCCACGTTCCAGAGGCAAATAATTACATCCATCATTCCTACTTTCAGACCTACACCATCATCTCTTCAGCAAATGTCTCAGTTGCAAGAACATTTTCCAATGTTGGGACATTAGAGAAGGCATACATAATGCATCATAGACCATGTTCTCTAGATATGAAGCATCACATGCCTAAGCTGCAGCCACATTGTTATCCCTCTATTTTCCAAATTTTCAGATGGACTAATCTAATGGGTGGAAAGAGAGTTGGGATTTCCGTCCTGGAGGACGTCTAAATCCATCTTGGATGTGGGAATATTGGGTGTGACAAACCTTTGTAGATTTTTTCAATGATATGAAGGGAGCTACAACTTACGAAGCTGTCTGGGCTGGGCAGACATATGTCTACAGGAATGACAATTTCGTACTGGGTTAATCAACCATTGGAGCTCGAAAACGAATTCTCTCCATCTGACTCATGGAGAAGTAGGCATCATTTTTTGGGATGTCTACAAGATTTCAGGGGCTCCAATTTTTGGAGATATGTATGATGAATTCATCCCTCGCAAGGGGACCTGGAATGATTTGGAGAAGACTCCGGCTTTGGCTCGAGAGTTAATGAAAATTTTCTTAAAACTTAAGAATACCACCACCACCACGAAAACCCACTATAAAAAAGATATCCATCCAGAGAAGTGGATAAGCATGTTTCTGATTAAGAAGATAGAGGAATGAACTTCCTACACTCATCCTACTAGTTTCCCTAGAGAAACAAAAAGGGGATCTCTGGGAACATTTTGGCCAATTCTGGAAGCAGGAGAGTTTGATAGGTGGGGAATGAAGTGAACCAAAAAATTCCAACAAAGACCCGTCCGACATGCTTTTTGGCCTTGTGGACCAGTGCTTACCTTTTACAAGTTAGGGATTCGAAAGGAGGTGTGAGGTCGGAGACCTTTGTCATTATATCCAAGCTGGATGAAAGTAGGATGGTTGGATTGGACACCCTAGTTTTGGAAAAGATTTATAGGAGCTTACTTCATGTTTATATGGGTAAGTATCCTCTAAGAATAGTGGGACTGTTCCAAGTTTTATGAGGATGGATCTCCACCCACTTCATAACATATGATGTACAAAGTGGGGTACAGGTTCCTGGAATTTCTTTCCAGTCGTCTGTTCAGGCCTTTTATGGAATTTCTCCCTTATCCCTCAATGATTATGATATCAAAATAAGGCTGAGTATGTTCATGGAGTTTCATTTCATTCATTATGGGAATCTTCCAATAGGGTGATTTGTTATTTATGGAACAGATAGCTTGGAGTTAAGGGAATATATGCTGACATGTAGAGATGGTACACTGGCCATGAGGATTAACGAAGAAATTATATGTGAGGACCATGCTCCATATAGATTCACACTCTAATTCAAATGTCTGCAAAAAATTAACGCATCCCCTCCAGCGCATGTTAGGTTAGAGCATAATCCGATGGTTGCTCATCAACAATGGTTGCTGACATCTATGGAGAAGATCAGGGCGGTGTTTGATCTTCTAGCTGTTGGAGCAGCAATTCGATTGACTACATGAAATGCCGAGAGCTGGGTAGAATCATACCCTGAAGGGGGTACTGAATCAGCCAGTCCCTAGGGTGGGGACAAAGAAGAGAACCATTAGGAAGGAAGTTTTTCATTTGGAAGGTGATTCTTCCTCACCCGGAGCTGATTCACCAGGTTCTTCACCCGGAGCTGATTCAACGGATTCCCAGAATGGGGATGATGAGGCATGAAATGCGTCAAAGCATCTGCGTGCCAGATATAATCTACCTACTAGAGTCAAGAGACCTACTCCATCGACTCATGGTGAGTTATGTCATTGAGGCAATTTAGTCGCCATTATTTTAATGAACAATAAGTTCCATTTTCTTATCCTTTAGCTATGATTACAGGAGATGGAAAGAAGTTGAAGTCCCAAATTGTAGGGCCTTCTGGTGCACATTCTGAATATTTATGACCAGAGGCTGTCCAGACATGGAAGAGTTTGTATTGTGATGCGGAAACCGCCTTGATGGACTTATGTGAAGGGCTGCATATACTTGGAGTGGGGAATCTCCGGGCTTCCTCTCACATACATTTTGAAGACAACCCCAATGTAGTAAGGGCTTACATAAAAGAGCTGGAAATGCTCATATATTCCATTGATGTGTTAGTTCCTCTCACTAAGTGGGTGAAGGAAATGATGGATTGTGGTACCACTGAGGGGATTGGTCCTTCATTAGATGAAGAGAGGCATGATTACATGGCTCTTGAAGATGTAAGATTTCCTTTTTCTCATATTTATAATTTCTTTTCAATTTGAATTTAGTCAAATATTTTTTATTCAAGGGAATAATCTTCTTTATCCTGTAGCTCGTAAAGGAAAGAACAACTGAAATCCCTTCTCCACAGTATAGCCCTGGTGGCACCGCTCTTGGAGCCACTGAATATCCTTGTGAGCTGGGTGAAGTATATGCAGGCCAGAAAGTCATGGATGAGGAGTTAGAAAGGGCGTTATTGTCTCTGATACCTGTTTTCTGAGATGATGACATCAATCCACCCAAAAAGGAAAAGATTCAAAAGAAACAAAGAAATTGGACCACAATCAAATGCTTTATCAGTAGTGGTATGTCTTTCTGGTAGTTACTAATATTAACTTATGAAAAAGAGATCAAACTTCTCGGGATTGCAGGGGATTATTCAATTTACCCTTTAAGGGAAAGGACTAACCATAGAGGGTGTTGGAGGACGGTTACAAGTTCTTCCTCAAATGGTTGTTCCTGAAGAAATATTGAGAGAAGATGAGCCGACGTCTGTTCCCAACACCGCTCCTGTTTCTGATGCTAGAAGAGAAAATGCTTCTAGTAAACTAAAAATACTTCTTAGAACCTCAAATGAGATAAAAAATGACTTAAATTCTGTGATTTTCAGGTTCAACACATGCACCAGAACATTTGGAAACCACTACAGCTGACCCCAGAACTATCTTGTGAAGAAGCAATCTGGGATCAGAGATTTCTAGAAGAAATTCATGAAGAAGACTTGCCGAGTGCTCCCACTGGTGAGACTAACCTGGGATTCGTGACATAATTTGATAAAATGATGAATATTGGCATGTCCTTTGAAGAAATTTTATAACAAGTTAAATTACCATGTGATTTAGAAGATTTTGGAGATCTAGTAATGAAATCAACTAGACGTGAGTTTCATCATTCGTCTTGTTAATATTCTCATGATTATACTTCTAACCATGTTTGGTTGAAAAAATGTATAGTTCCATATAAATAAAATATTTAACTAACAACACTTGAAAGGGGTGTATACATTGATTTCAACCCTATTATTGCTGAAATATTGGCTCAGGTGAAACTTAACATGGAAGACCCTCCTAAAACCCATCATGAAAATCCTATTGAGGCTAGGAAAGATGGGTTGGAGTATTAACAAGTTTCTGATCTACTGTTAGATAAAATATGATGATATTTTTAGCTTACTTAACCTAAAATACAATCAATCAACTTTTACTATCCTCTGAAACTAACCATACTTTCAATTCACCAAACAGGGTTTTCAAATTCAATGGCTAGGTCTGGAGGTGAAGCCCCAGCCTCAGTCCAAGCAGTAGTAGGAGGGGAAGAAACTAGGGTCAGGGAAGGAGCATAATGGGGTAATTCCTTAAGTGCATTAATCCCAGAATATGTTCCTCCCTTTGATAGCGATGCTGAATCAGACCTAGAGGTGAAAAAGGCACTCAAATTCTCACATCGCAAGGCATGGAAAAATATGTGGAAGATAAAATCTGAGTTACCTCTTGAAGAGCTACCTTCGAAAATTCCAAGACTCTCATCCCTGTTCATCATGCTGGGACTTGGAAGTTTTGGATATCAAGAAATCCATGTCGCAGTGAAACAAGTCATTCGAAGGAGGGAGCAGGAGAAAATGTGTCGTCAAGACCTGATCAGAGCTAGATTACAAATCAATATTAGTGAATTTCAGGCTTCATTGTCCCGAGCTATGGCTGATCATGCTACAAAGATGAAGGAGATGAAGAAAAAGATCAAGGAGAAGATTGTCCAGAAATTTCACCTTCAGTAAGAGCTAGATGTTGTTTCTCGGGAGCTTGACAAGGTTCATAATTCGTTTGAAAAAGTTCAAGTGGATGGTATAAAAGTCATCGAATATACTAAAGAATCACTTCTTCAAGTGGAAGAGAGTGAAGCTAGTCAGGTAAATTAACTTCAACTTGCTTCTAATGAAGCTCAGGATGTTGTAAAACAGATGAGAAATCATGTTGAAAGTCTTCTGTAATTTCTGAAAAAATGAGAAGAGACTCCGATCTGTGGATGTTCTTCTAATATGGTTCATCAATGAAAATTTGTTAATATTCAATCATTAGTACCTTCATTTTCTTGATAATTTCTCTTATTTTTTCCTAAGCCAATGGGCTTAGTAAACATAGTTTGATTTTCACTTGGGTTATATAAACAACCCCACAAACATTTCATCTTTTAATTGCTCAATATTTTCAAAATCATACAAAATGTATGTTTAGCAAGGTGGGACTCGACTTTTGTTCAGAGTACCCTTTCTAGGTTCCCAATTTAATGAGTACCATGTCTTTTGTTATTGTAATTTTAAAGTCATGCATGCTGGACTATAAAAAGGCTAATATTTAAGGTCTAATAGCATTGACCGAATGGATGATACTGACTCGATTCTTGATAATTTGTTTGGAAACATATTACCATATTCAAGTATGGAGGGGGAAAATTGTAAACTGTGACTTGAGAAATTTTTAATCTTGGGAATGACATGGGAAAAGAGCTAAAAGGCACTAGAGGAAGTCAATTATAAGAATTAAGTTACCACTATTTGACAAACCCATTTTGGGGGATGAATTATGAAGGTCCAACTGGGGCATAAGCTGCAGAGTCAAAATAGTAGCATCTTTTGGTTGATTGGTCTATTATGTAGACAACTTATGCAAGGCCACCTAAGGGAACATGCTAAATATTCGGGCAAAATAACTCTCAGAAATTTGAATTTCTATTTCAAAAATCTAAAGACAGTTTTATGGGGATTCAAATTTTCTAAAGCATAGAGTCTGCTTTATGGAGAAAGGTACTTGAACATGGAGAGGATATTTCCAATTAGAATTGTCAAAGAATTGGAGGAATGTGACTTCTATGAAGGTCTGGCCCAAACGTAGGAAAAAAGTTATCTATATTTTTAAATCATATGACTAAAACCAGTGATAGAAACATTATACGACATAATATTTTCAGATCATGGAAAAGAGTATAAAACAAATATGTTAAGGATGGATGTTTTTTTGCACATCCCTACATATAATCGTTAAGAAAAATAGGGACAAAAGAGGTTTATCCTATGAATGAAGTTACCACTACTTGGAAAACCAGTTTTAGAGGTTGAATTATATAAGGCCAACTAGGGCATAAGCTGCATAGTCAAATAGTAGCATCTTTTGGGCTGAAAGGTCCATTATGTTGACAACTTATGCAAGGCCACCTAAGGGAATGTGCTACATAGTCAGGCCAAAGAATTCTCAAGTATCAAAAATTTTGCGACCAGAAGTCAAGAAAAGGGTTATGGAGATCATGAATATAATTTGTATAATGTTGCGGCTGTGTCCTGAATTGAGATTATGGATGTCACTATGTATCTCATTAGGATGATAATCAAGCCAGACATAGTTCTTGAAATACATTTTACCGTCATGCAAGACGAAAGCATGGAAAATATTAGTTTAGGGTCGTAGAGCTTGAACCATAATGAGGGAGACACATCGTGCATTTGTTATAAACCTGTTGTGAATAATGACCAGGGTGTTTCATATCACACCATGTGCTCCCAGGGGGACCTTTCAGCCAAGGGACCAAAATTGGAGTTTCGGGTTAGGCCCAAAGGCTCAGGGCAGGACTCGAGGAATGCTTGAGCGTTCCAATGTATCCCATGAGTATGGGAATCAAGCTACACGTAGTTCTTGAAATACACTTTGTACAGATTTGGTTCATACATAAGAGTGGTAAGGGATACTTTATTACAATTATTGCTGGACCCAAGATTAAAGACTTGGGTGTCACTACGCATTTCATAAGGATGAGAATCAAACCACACATAGTTGTTGAAACATGACATGGTTGGAGACCATGTCAATGATGATTCCTCTCAAGTGAGGGTATCAGGGATTGTTGTAGTTTATTGACATACCAGACAAAAGTGAAAATATTTCAAGGTCATATGCATGGACCAGTGCTATGCAGTTTAATATGTTGCAGCAAGGACAATGGGGGACTGAATATTTTAACGTTATATAGCTATGCCAATGGGACGTGCAATGTTTAATGTCTTGTAGGAGGAAAGTGAACTGATTTGAATAAGATGGTTGACTGGGGCTTCAATGACCAACATCGTATGTGATGGAGGTGAATTGACATGAAGAAAGTGGTTTCGGGCTTGAACCTCAGGAGGATGCCTACGTACCCAGCCTAGGAGGCAAGGATCAAAGTCCTCATAGTTCAATTGAGAGGGATTTGGTGATTGGGGTGTACTTGAGGATAGCTACCTGAAGATGATATTGGGACTTAAACATGGTTAGCGGCCCAGAGAAGATGTCATGGTATAAGCCTACTCTATGCTCATGTGATTCATGCTCGGTGTGAGAAACAAGAATCAGTAATATACCAGACGATCATGTTGCGAAAGATGCGTCCATGAAGGATGATGTGGGGATTATGCATGACTAGCTTCCCAGTGCACGCATGAAAACAGAGTTTAAAAAATAATTGTGCATGCAGTGATCATATTTTAATGTCATGTGTCACAGAATTAGGGTGCTTGGCAGTTTAATGTCCTCTAGCTCATACGATGCATAGTTTAACGTCATGTTGGACCATAGAGGGACACAGTTTAACATCATGTTGGACAATAGAGGGACACTGTTTAATGTCATGTTGAATGATAAAGGGACACCGTTTAATATCATGTTGGATGATAGAGGGGATTTGTAGTTTAATGTCCTACAGTAAGGACAAGGGGTGTATTTGTGTTACACAAAATACTTTTTTAAAAATATTTCATTGGTTGGAGTTGTAATGAGTTCTCCAACCATTGAGATTAAAGAATAAGCTCCATTGGAGTAGACCCTATGTATTAAGTAATTTCCTTCCCACTTTGGCTCAAGCTTTGGAAGTTTCTTTCCTAGTATCATTGGGGATCTAAGGACTAATACCAATTCTCCTTGAATAAATGAACGAAGACAAAATTTTTTATTGAAATCTCAACCTATATGATTATGATAGAATTATAAATGGTGTAGTGTGCATAATATTTTTTCAAATAGTCATTCAAATTCATCCAATCAATTTTGAGATTGTTCATATGTAGACAACTGATCACAAATGGAGACTCTAAGTGAAGGTAATTGGACTTCAATAGGAAAGACTACTTCCGTTCCATATACTATTGAATACGAAGTTGATCATGTAGTAGTGAGGGTCGTAGTCCGATAATCCCATAGAGTATGAAAATATTTATCAGGCCATAACTTCTTACCTTTATCCACCATCTTTTGAAGTATGTTTGAAAGAGTCTTACTGAAAGCCTCTACTTGAACATTGGCCGCTGCATGATACCGAGATGAATGGTTGGATCTGATATTGTATTCTTGATACAATTTTCATTCCTCAGATGAACAAAAGTTGGTGCCATTATCCGTCAATATGGTATGAGGAACACCAAATATGGTAATGATGTTGGATTTGATAAAGCTAACAATTATTTTAGCACCGACTTCCTCGAGAGGTATAGCCTCGGCCCATTTGGAATAGAAGTAATTTACAGTAAGAATATAATTAAAATTCTTAGCTGTAGTCGGAGGATAGGGTCCTAATACATCCATTCCCCATGTAGAAAAGGGACAGGAGTATTTAGCCATATGAAGAAACTCTAGAGGTTGATGAATGATGTTGGAACATACTTGGCAAGAATGACACTTCTTAGTGAAATCAAAAAAATCTTGCATCATTGACAACCATAAGTATTCAAGCCTTCGAATTTGACTAGAATGTCTATTTCCAGACTGGTGAGCACCAAAAAATCATGCATGTACTTCATTCATGACAACTATTGTCTCTTCACCATCAATAAATCTTAAAATAATTCCATCAAAACCTTGCTTGTAGAGAATATTTTGGTGATCTGGGCGATCATAAAGAGTAAAGTTGACCACACATCGCCAGACTTGTTCTTTCCCGGCTCTATCTGGTGGGAGTGTTCCATTTTGAAGGTATTCCCTGATAGGTATCATCCATCCTGTAGTATGACCATATGGTTCAGAAATGGGACTAATTTCATGGATTTCTTCTATTATGATTTGAACATAAGGTGAAACTATACGACGGTGGGAAATACTAATGATTGTTTCGTCCCAATTTGGATCTGCCAGGGCTGTGGCAACATTAGTGAGTACATCATCTTGGGCATTTTGTGAACGCAGGACTTAAGAAAATGTCAGTTCCAAGGGAAATTATTCCATTAAATCTCTAATGTAATCACACATAGGGATTAATTATTCAATTATGATGGCATAATCCCGATTGGTTTATTTAATTGTCAAATCTAAATCACCTTTTACCTTCAAGTGATTCACCTGTGCCTGAAGTGCCAGTTCCAAGACTGTGATGAGAGGTTGATATTCTGCTTCATTGTTTGTACCACCTTCCAATAATAATAAGGAATAGGGAAGCAGTGCCTTTTCTAGGGAAATAAGCATGATTACTAACAGAAAATTGTTGAATTTATGTTCTTCCATTTTCTTCCATGTTGGACTTCTGGAGGCACCATCAAAGTACATTTCCCATGTTTGAGGGTTATCTTGAATAGAGAAGAATTACTCATTTGGAAGTTCAATATTTAAAGATGTATCTTCTAAAAATGGGTGTTCATCAAAGAAATCAGCCAAAGATTGGCCCTTTATTGCCTTTTGAGACACATACTGAATATCGAACTACTGAAAAATAACAACCCACCTTGTCAGACGTCCTGTAAGCATTGGATGACTAAGGATAAATTTGATCTGGTTATTGTGAGATAGAAATTCGACCTCATGATGTTGCAGGTAGTGTCTCAATTTTTGAACTGCATATATTAACCCTGGTCAGCACTTTTTAATACTTGAATATCGAGTTTCTGCCTAAAGCATTGTCTGACTAAGATAGTAAAGGCTGTCTTCATTCCCTATATCATTCTTTTGGGAAAGGAAGTCACCCAATGATAATTCTAAAACTGTAACATAGAGAATAATTGTTCTTCCTTCAACTGGGGGAATTAATATCGGTGGACTCAAGAGACATTTCTTGAGGATATCAAATGCTTCTTTACATTCTTCAGTCCACTACTAGGTGACTCCCTTCTTCTTTAATTTGGTGAAGGGTAAACACTTGCCTGCCAAATTGGAAATGAAACACCGAATATAGGCCATGTTTCCTTGAAGTCCTCTTAATCCCTTCAACTTTTTAGGAGGTGACATGTCATGTATTGATTTTTTCATCTCAGGATCAACTTCGATACCACGATGGCGTACAACAAAGCTGAGAAATTTTTCTGAGGTTTCCCCGAATACACATTTTAAGGGGTTCATCTTAAAATTGTGTTGTCGAAGTTTGTTGAATATGATTTCCAGATCAGCCAAGTGATCAGAACGTTGTCTAGATTTAACCACCAAATCATCCAAATAACATTCATTAAATTTCACTAAAAAGGGTTTGAAGATATAGTGCATGGCACGTCGATACATTGCACCTACATTATTCAGGCCAAAGGGCATTACCCGATAGTAAAACACACCTTGATGAGATCTGAAGGCTATAGATTCCTTATATTCTAGGGCCATTCGTATTTGATTGTACCCAGAGTAAGTATCCATAAAGTAAAGAGCTTTGTAGCTAGATGTTGCATCAATTAAGAGTTATGTGATCGGAACTGGAAAATCATCCTTGGGACAATGCCGATTATGATCTCTAAAGTCAATGAAAACTCTAATTTATCCATTCTTATTTTTCACAGGGACAATATTATCCAGCCATTTGGGCTACTGAACTTATTTGATGAAGTTATCCTCAATAATCTTATCAACTTCAACTTCAATTTTGGAGGCATAAGTTGGGTGTGTTCTTCTTGCGGCTTTCTTGAATCCTCAATGTTCTTCTGGAAAACCCAAATGATGAGTGGAAACATCAGGATCAGGACCTGGAATGTCTTTATATTTCCAAACAAATACATCTCGATTTTTCATTAGAAATGAATTATACATTTCTTTCTCTTCAAGAGACATGGCTCCAATAATTAACGTGGGGGCGTAGATATTATTTTTTACCTAGATTTATTTCTCTGAGTTCATCCATAGTGGTAGAGATACCCTCTTTAAATGATGGAGGAGAATCCCTGAGATATTCCTCTTCTTCATTAGTATGTATTACATCTTCTTTTTCTACTTTCATAGTAGATGATGATGCTGAATTTCCATGGTCAGCGGAGAAGCTAATGTTTGAACATATTGAAGAAGAGGCTTCCATTTTTGACTCTATTGATGATGAAGGGTCTTCTTGGGGTGATAAAAAGGAGATGATGGATTGATAATTGACATCATTGTTTTCCTCTGGTATTGCTTTAACTTCTTCTAGACTGGTTGATGAAGTATATAATTGCTGGATTTCATTGGAAGAAATGAAGACATCTCCATTTAAACTTTCATCACTTCTTGGAGAATCAACAATTTCTCCAATGCTTTCTAGCTTGGTAGCCGTAATTTATATTATCGAAGTTTCCATAATATTATTTGGATTTAGGTCTATCATGTCAATTTGACTGAGAGGAAATTCATAATCTGTACTCACAAGTATGAATGGGTTTACTAAAATCTTTTCCAAACCATTTGGAGCATTAATTTTGGCAACCTTCTTTGCCGTGGATTTTTTTCTTTCCCTCCATGTGATAAAATTATGCCTTTATGTATTGATATTAACATGTTTTGAAAGGATCCCTATCACTATACAATGACCCAATTTGACCATTGAAACAATTTTGGAGATATTGATGGTATGAAGAACGTACGACCGCATATTGATGTAGCCAAGGTCTTCCAAGAAAAATGTTAAAGACTGTGTCCTGACGAACAAATATGAAATATGAATTAGACACAAGGTCCCTAAACTGGATTCTGAGTTTAATCTCACCTAGAGGTTCTAGATCATCCGTATCATATCCTTGCAACATCAATGTAGAAGGAGATAAATTAGATTCGGTGAGCCCCAATCGACCAAGTGTACGAATAGGAATGAGGTTGACTCCTGAGCCATTATCAATGAAAGCTCATAGGATGTCTATGTCATTGACTTTTACAGATACATACAATGGTATGATATGTCCATGTACAACATCATCTTCATCTTCATCTGTAAAAGATATCATTGCATGGAATTCTGCAGAATCAATATCTTTATGGTAGACCTCAGCCGCATCAATTTCAATTTCTAATTCTTGAGGACTTGAAAAAGCCTCAATAAGTGACTCTAGAAGATCTTTTGATAGATTCAAGGCATCCAGAATTGATAGCTTGGCCGATACTTGGGCCAAATGTTTCAAGGCATAATACTTTTGGTCTAAAGGTATGCATTTCCCATCATGACAATGTGGTTTTGTAGGTTCCTGGGAAGTTGATGATTTGGTAGTAGATGCATCCCTTATAGGGGTAGGAATTGGAAACACTCCTGGCTCTGGTATATTAGACCCACAATGTATATCTATTTGTAGAGAGTAATAAGGTGTAACCACTAACCGGTCCTCTAAAATAACTATGTCAGAACCGAATCTTCCATGTGTGGAAGAACTTTCTTGTTTTTGTTGAGCCCGTTGAATGGCTTTTCCACGAGTTTCTGCCGTATATATAGTTCTAGGAGGGGTAGGATTGAAATAGTGGATTCTGGAATATCCAAGTCTTCCCCTGTATCCTATACCTCTAACTCTTCCTCTAATTCCTCTATTAGATATAGAGAACTCAGCATCATCATGATTGAAACTATCATTGGCATCGGGATCCGTTAAATGAATCCTGTTAACAGAACCGAAAATCAATTCTTCATCAGATGAAGATTCTGCCTGATGAACCAATTCAGGTTGTGCCGTTTTGTGGGGAGGTGCCCGTGATTTTGAAGCAAATGGCATAAAATCTACCAGAGTCAAAGATAACTTAGGCTTTGACACGAGATCTCTTCTTCTGACTGCTCTTCTTCCTTCTAATTATGATGCTTTTTTGAGGATTTTCCTTCTGATGAAGGGGTTTTTGCTGTGGCAGAAAAATTAGAAGACACAATTGGTTGATTAAATTGTGTTTGTAAAATGGCATGAGTTCAGTTGATCATTTTCATGACCATCCAATCATTATATTTCTGCACATTTTAACTTTTGACTTCGTGCCACTCGCCTTCTTCCTTTGGATCAGTAGCAATAACACATTATACCTGGTCTGAAGAACCTTTCAGTTTTACTTTTCTATAGTCCAACATCTTTTGCAGGAGTTATTTGAAGAAAAAACACTCTTGAATGAGATTTCCCAACATCTGATGAAATAGGCAATAGTTGGGGAGGTCTTCGTCTCCTTTCTTGTTCAGCCTTTTGGGCCTCGGCAACTGATCCTGATTATTTTCTAGAGTCGTGATGAAGTAACCAGAAACTTGTTCATTACGGAAAGAATAAACTTTGTTATATAAATCCTCAAACTATTTCTGCCTTTGATAATTTTGATCATCTTGATAAGGCGTCCATTTTTGTTGATGCTAAGGAGGTAGAGCACTTCGACATGATAAAGGTTTTGAAGTGGAATTCAGTACATGTGCTTGTATAAGTGTAACTATAGTAGTCTCTGATTTCTATTTTCCCCTTCCCAGAACTGATGGAATTACATGAGTTTTATCCTCAACCTTTATAAGGGAGTCTTCTATCGACTGAGCGACTGAAGTAAGGCCTCGAAACCCTCCTGTGTATTTAACAGGGATCAACGGTGTGCATAATTCATCATGAAGATTTTCCACACAGATTGGAAGCAACTATACTTGAGGGAGTTCTAAACTTAAAGAATATGTTATTTCCTTCCAGCGAGCAATGAAATCTGAAAATCTTTCATTTTACCTTTGTTTACAATTGGTAAGATAAGAAAATACTTCCCTTGGTAATATTGAGCTAAATTGAAGAAGGAACCATTGAAGGAGATCTTCCCACCCTGTAATTGACCGAGATTGCAAACTTGTATACAATAAAAAAACATGTCCTTGTAATGATTGCACAAAACACCTGAGCTTAACTACTTCTTATTGTTGAGGAGTTCCCATCATAGGATCAGCATGAGAAAAAAATGTGTTAAGTGTTGTTCTGGATCTCTCGAACCATTAAAAATTGGGAATGTGGTATTCACAAAATTTAATGAGGGAGGAATTGCATCAACCCATTCAGGGTAAGATCTCTTTTCTGGTTGAACCTGGGCACGTTTTCTGTCCATATCATCCAATCGAGCTGTTAATGACTCAATGGTAATCATTAATGTTTGAGAAACATCTGGTTGGGCTTGAACCTGAGCAGGTGCAATAACTTGAGTTTGGATTGATTAACTTGAGCATGCTTAGGAGGAAGACTACCATGAAGTAGTTCTGCATTTAACCTCCTTAACTCCTTCATTTCTTCATCTTTTTGTGCGAACGTTTCCTCTAATGAGAGTGATTGTACTTTTCCAAGGGTATGGTGGGATATAACCTGACTTTTACCCTTTTCCTTGGCATGTGCCTTTCTGGAGTATGGAGGGGCATTACCTAAAAGAATATCTTGCCTTTAGGAAACCCTCCTGCTTCTTGTACACACACCTCCTTCATTTTTTTCTATTTGTATATCCTCTTGAATATGAACTTCTTCATCTGATTCCTTTGAGTGAGACTTATGTTCTGGGGGATCTGTGACAACAGGATTGATGACATTTATTGATGCAGAACGCATTACAGTCCCTCTGTCATAATTTCTACAAAATTGTCTTCTACCATGTGCTTCATGATATATTACCTTTTGTTTGGTTGATCCCTCAGGAACTTCTTCATAAACTGTAATTTGGAGGGAATTTCCTGATAATTCGGCTCTGTGTTCCTCTTTTGGCTTCTTCCCTAATCGAGGGAGGACTGATTTTCGTCGAGGAAGAGATTGAGAATTTGAAAAAGTCCCCAGTCCAATGGACTGGGACTATTTCTGTTTTTCCTTCTCAACTCCTCGAATCCTTTCTGTTGATCCCGAGGGATGGATTAAAAGAATCCCTAGCCCGACAAGCTGAGGTGGCTCTTGAGCTACTATATCTGAAAATTTCTTAAAATACCTTCTGATTTTGGGGATTTTAGTCTGGAAATTGTCCATATGCATCATCCTACATCCACTCAAATCACCTGCCTTAGATGACCATTGGATTATTTCTGACACCACTTTCACCTGATTATGCACATTCTCGAAATGAGAATCATGTTCGATATTATCATTTGCTTGATGCAAGAGTAATTCAACAACTTATTATTTATATACCTGACTTTGGGAAGAATTAGTTGAGGCATGTTCTTGAGAAATCCTTTGATTACACACAAAACCAGTTTGATGTGGCAAGGCATGGGCAATAACATTGCATGAGACCACATTTGGCAGGCTTTGTTGACTGGAGAGCATACTAAAATGCAATTCTCCATGAACAACCCATCCCCTAATATGAATACTAGATGGGGCATTGGTAATTAACTAGTGAAACCTTTTTAATGTTCCAAGGTATGTACGCTAAAGTGCTATATGCTTTTTTCCACATTTGGATGTTGGGAAACTGAGAGAGATGCCAAGTCAATTTGGCATTGCAACCCTTATATCACCATAACATGATTTCGATATTCATCATAAGGTAATATTTTACCTTTTAAGTGACAAATAGTTTTCCATATGTTAAGACGAATATCGTGAATACAATCTTCCATCAACGTTTCTGGAATATCAGACTGAGAGTCAGCCAAAGGCCAAAACATGGCTAGTATTTAACCTTTCGCCAATTGTTTTCTCATATTCAGCACTTCCTCTCTGTTATTTGATAAGGATTATTCTACCTGATTGGACCAAAGATTGTGTTTCTTTGTTGCTTCATTAGATTCAATGAGATTGGTATAGAATTAATTTGTCAAATTAGAATATGAATGACTCAGGGGTGGTTCAGAGAATGACCTACACCTTGGTCTATCTTCTGATTGAGAAAGTATTTCACTTCCTAGCGGTAAGGCATCAGACATGACTGGCTTCACATTTTCATGTGCCTCAAGATAAGAGGGATTTATTTTTACTGCATTTTCCATTGAAGAATTTTCAAGGCAATGTGAATCATTACTGTGGAGAGGACTTTCGCAGCTAAATTCATCATCACGGGGAGGACCACCATGGTGGGTTACAGCAAAAGATGAAACCTTTTTCTCCATGGTCTTCTGGCCATGTAGAGGGTTATCGTGGCTCTCATTTGAAGATGATACTTCGATATTGACCGAATTTTCATGAAGAAATCCTTCATGAGGAAGTGTCTGATCAAGACCTTCAGAATTATTGTTGTTACTTGCAGAATTTGGAAATGAGAGAGTAGAATCTTGAGTTGGAATAGATAATTATCTGAGGGCTTCAAGAACTCTAGCATTGAGCAAGGTTTTATTGCATATTGGCCCTTGATTTTTCAACTGTACTAGATTTGCCTTTTTCTTGGACACCTTATTACTCACTTTGGTAACTAATTGTTGAAGAATGTGGTTATTATGGGTTGGTGTATTTGACTGCATAGGAGAAATGGTCAGGTTAGGATGACTATCTTCATTTAAATCGGGTGTATGTGCCTGACTTTATTGTCCATATGACATGGGGGAGTATGACCCATGACCCTCCTAGATTGGAATAGATGTGTGTATCTGCTCTAGGGTGACATGTTGATGATTCACACCACTGATAGGGATAACTTTATGTTTCTTTACCTGTGATGTTTCTGAAGTTGTTATAATAGTTTGATAGGTATCCAAAATATGGGAATGGATTTGTTTCTGCTCTTTCACCATTGTTGGAATGTGCTTGGTGACATCAGCTACCGAAATGGGAACATATGTCCATTCCATGTTTGGAGTAGGTGTGTGTTCCTGCTCTTGTCCTCCATTTCTTGTCGATTAATTCTCACAGTTCTCATGTGTGGATGCAGAATGTTGTGTCTGCCTCCGGCTTGTCATTGGGGCTTTCTAATTGACATCTTCGGGTGCTACCAAACAAGACTACTGGTTAGCTTGATGAATTGCAGGTGTATGTGCCTGCTGATTGTTCTCTACTGAATATCATTGATGAACTTCCTTAAATAATGGCAGACGGGACTACTAGCAGAATTGATGAGTGTAAGAAGGTGTATGTGCCTGTTTACAGGTGGTCACCACATTTGATTGGTGAGCTTCTTTGGATGAAGTCAGATGGACCTGCTAACTGGCTGATGAATTATAAACAGGTGTATATTCCTACCTATAGTACTCAGCCGGAATTGCTTGGCGTGATTGGTGTGTTACTGCCAAACGAGCCTACTGGGCAGGGAAATTAGGACGGACGAGTGTAGATGCCTGCTCGTTGTTCGCCATCAAGTTAGATTGTAGACTTCTCCAAAGGGGAAGAGGTAAGAACCCACTCCTTGTTGGCTGAATTTCACATCTTATGGTTCTTCTTGCATGATCGGGTCTGAGGAACCTGAGCCAAACACCTAGAGATGATACCCTCATCATGTTGATGGTGCATTACCGCACGAGTCTGGTGTCGATTGTTGGTGGAAGTCCTCAAGAAGGGCTCATGTATTCTTGAACTGAGGCATTTAGTGACCTCTTCATTCACCTCCCTGTAATATGGGAGGGACTGGTTGTTTCATTCTGGGGATAACGACCCGAAACGGTTGGATACAGTGGTTGAAACCACTTTCTTCTTAACCACTGGTTGTTGCTGTTCGGACAACCAGGGTGAGTTGTTAACATGGAGGGCTTGTTGAGAAGCCTCCAGAGTCGGGATAGTACCGTGTTGATGGTATTCCATCACCAATGCATTTGAGACCCAGCGTTGAAGATGTTGAGTAGGTGATGTCGTCCTCAGAGCGGACGAGGATCCAGTAGGAGTAGCGGTCGAGGCATTCACTGGTGTGAACCTTAAATAAGCCATTTTGTGTTGTAGAGAGATCTTGGAAAAGATTTCCTATTTAATATATCTGATATAATCAAGATATGTTTGGACATACTACATATTTTGGATGAGCACATATGTTATTTATTGCTTTGTTGGCCCTCATATTGAGTTTAATAGGGGCCTAAAAACAAGTAAAACATCATTTAACATGGTTAAGGATTCACATCGAGTTCACCATTTTTTGTATCTTCTGTAAATGGGGATGACCTTGTTTGTTTAAGGTTTAAACTTTCCAATTGGTTTCTAACATGTTTTTTTGTATAAATGGAAACACCCAATAATTCGATATCCATTTAGACATAGTTTCCAAAGGTAGGTGCTCATTAGTTGCGGACCAATGAGGCTTAAGAATTTGCATTGGTCGAGAAGACGGATGTAGAGACCCAAACCTTGACGTACATGGAAATTACATTACTTTTGAGGAATACTTAATACATAACAAAAAAAGACACATAAGGACCGTAATAGTTTAGTGTCTTTGGAAACTCGGAACATAATCTTCTAATCGTGGTGAAAGATCTTCAACATCTCCCATAAATATCTCCCCTTTTGTTTTCTTACCTAAAACCTTTCTTTATATCCTGGGGAAAATAAAAAATATAAAGGGTGAGCTCAAATGCTCATTAAGGGTAAGCATGGATAAAAAAAATCAAATCATATACATTTGAACTTAAAAACATGAAAATATTTTTTAAATAAAAAAATCTTGAGCAATGACATAAAACATGGAAGAACATAAGGCATAGATCATAAAGAAATATTAATCATGATAAAATAGAATGGGAATAAAACATGTGATTGTGGAAACCATTAAGCACATGATATGATTTCCATAGTAGCCAAGCCATTGCTGCCAAGACCATCTTAGTGGACAAAGTCCCTTTTTTGAATCGAGTTCACTCCTCGTTCCAGTCCTGTATTACTGAACCGGATTAACTTACCGTTCCGGCCATGTCTATATCATGAGATATAAATCTTTACCCAATGAATTGGAGGGAGATATAGGTCCCACCCATCTCATAATGATACCATTCTTATGTGTGCCAAAAAATCATAAAATCATACATCATTGCATAACCCATGTAATAAAAATGGGATTCGTAAACATCGTGACTTCATAAAACAATTCATATTAGATAAAGGAATTCATAAAAAATAATTCCATCACAACATAATCAAATCAATGTAATAATAGGGATATAAATAGAACCCTATATTATCTTATATGGAAAATAATTTTGATAAAACACTTGAACTCCATTGTTCAGGAAAATATCCTTTCTACTTCAAAAACACTTTTCCTTTCTTAACATGTCATACAGTTATAAAATAAAATAAGTTGATTAAAAATAAACTTGAAAACTTCTAAAGGAAGCTTCTTGGAAATAATGTTTTAAAAATACATTCATGTCGTATATGTGAAAAAACATTCTTCTCGTACTTTTTTCAGAAAATTAAAAAAGTACCTCATACGAAAAACGACAAAAGATTCCTTTCATATCATTTACTAAAAACTCACCAAAGGGTAAAATTGGATTTAAAAAATTTTAGGTGGATGGAAATAATATTACATATTTAGGAAACATGGATGTGGATGATAAAATACACCCCCAGTAAATTCCAAAGTATAAACAATCTCGGATAAAAATGAGATTGTGATATTTCCCTTACCTTAGGTCCGATATGCTTCATACGTATGCGAACCTCCTATATAATGATTTAAATAATTTCATTGACTTATTACGTAATCATATTAATTGTTATGATATCATATATGGTTCACTTATTACTTTATATTACCCGTTCTTTTGTAAATTCCATGTTAAAGTAGCATTTTGGGTAAAATCATTTCATTTATCGCATGTGTTTCGAATTGTAGTTCTTGATATTATTACATACATCCTGATTTACATAATTCCAGAATATAAAACATGATATATATATAAATAATATATATTCATCATATACATAGGTATATTATATATCGATAAAAGGAATGAAATACACCGTTCATGGAGACGGTAGGCCGTATGTACGCATGAACGCTGTTTTCGTTTCCTTATTGAATTGAATGAAACTAAATAGATGAAATACATATATATATACATAAATCCATTATAATTATTATTTCATAAATTTCATTATTATTGATTATATAAACTATAGGATCATTCATGTATGGTTAACATGGAGAATGAATCTCATCGCGTCGTGGAGACGGTAGTCTGTACGTATGCACGAGCGATGATATTGTTCCCATAATTATTGAATAAAATTGGAGTGGATGGTATAATATATCAGAATCAGTATGATATTATAATAACCATATATAGTTATTATTTACCCCATTATACCCATCCATGTAAGGTGTTGGTGGAAAAATAGATTTCACCACGGCGTGGAGACGGTATTCCATACGTACGCACGCGTGGTGATTTCGTTTTCCGTAGGATGGATAGATGGTAAAATAGGGTAGTTTCATACTTATAATAACATATCGATATATTATTTATACTGATGTAATTACTTAATAATGAAACAACTATATAAGAAGATGTGTAAGAAGAAATAAAGTTGAAAGAATCGGTAACAGACATTACCTCTTCTTTGAAGCGCCTCTTTGAGAACTCCTCTTATGGCACAAAAATTGGTCTTTTAAGAATACCAGGACCTCTAGGATGTTTATATGGAAGTTTAGAAGAGAATTTGGCAGGGTTTTTCCGACCTTGAAGGCTCAAAGTGGTGTGAGGAAGAGAGGGAGGAGGTGCCATTTTATAAGGGAGGAGAGGGGCACCTTTGGAAAAACAAAAAATATTATTTTATTATAAAGTCACATTCGGTTTTTAATAGCTCCAAATGGATTTATTTCGAATATAAGGTGGTTATGGGTCGAAATAATCTCATAAAATATAATTTATACAAGTTTATGTTTCTATTTTAACCTTATCATTTAGATTTAACCTTAAGTTAAATAATTTTACTTTTACCGTGTCTTCT
The DNA here is from genome assembly GCA_963277665.1 of Viscum album. NCBI lineage: Eukaryota > Viridiplantae > Streptophyta > Magnoliopsida > Santalales > Viscaceae > Viscum > Viscum album. Next base: position 907,753,078 of record OY728123.1, on the reverse strand, counting down.
TGTTTTCTTACACTATAAGGTTAATAAACTTACTATAACAAGCCAAAAGAACCCAAGTTGTTTATTATTAATATATATAACCTTATTTAAGTCATTTGGCTGAACCTTAGATTTTAAGGAATAAAATAACAATTAATAATATAATATTTTTCTTAAAAACTATTTTATGTCAATTTTGACACTATTTGGTAATTGATTTTTGTGAAAATCATAACAGAATGATTAGTTCGAAAAAAGTTAACTAAATCAATATTAACATGTAATATTAACCTATAAAATTAGTTTAATTAATAAAAACTCTCAAATTACATTTATTTGGTTATTTATAACATCAATTATGTCAATATTTCATTAATAAGATAATTACTACATCATCATTGTCTCAAAAATAAATTAAATTATATAATCTATAAAAATTATAAATAAAATACCATTATGTTGGAAATCCTTTTATCTTTGTAATTAATATTTATAGTCGAATTTATCGTATATATAACCCTATATTAAAAATGATTTACTTATTAAACTTTGATTTTAACTATTTTAACCCTTCTTTAAGTAAATTAATATTAAATGTCCTAATCTAATCCAAGTGGGACTAAATGGTCATATTTTATTCATAAGGTTGTTTTTGGTCGAATTACACTTGTCCAATAGAATTATTACATGTGTTAGGGTAATAATAATATCATTTTTACCCTTAATTACCCTATTTACTCTTAACCGTGGTAAATAAAAGTAAAAAGTTACTATTCAACAAAAATTATATTCATCTCATTGAACCACATTTTACTTACTGACATCAACCATGTCTTTCGAATTTTTGAAATTCCATTCACAAAAGTGGTAAAATTATGTTTTATGTAAATTTGCAAATTCTCCTAGGAAGTGGGTAAAAGACAGTCAAAAGTTCAATAAAATTTTTATATATCTAAAATTATAATAAAATGACTCCAATGAATTACATTGAACTTATATATAGGTATTATGTGTCAATTTTTACCTAAAATAAATTTAAATAAAATAAATAATTATTTAATTAAAAAGTCGGTTTTTAAATAGTAACCCAGTGTTTTCACTATTCATCAAAAATTGAAAGTTTTCAGAAAAATACCAAAATTTCACCCTAGGCTAATTTCGATATTCCGAATCCCAAAATGAAGTCCATTTTGAAAGATGAAATTTACAAAATTTCAAAAAGTGGTTATTACTATTCATAACGGCTAGTTTTAATAATATATTAATAGAATGTCGTTGTTTAGTGAAACTCGGTATTGCGTACAACACACGCTATCGAGGAAGGTCACAATTGCATTTAATGAAGCCAAGTTAGGGTTGTGTGTTGTGCAGGACTCCTTTGTTGTAACGTACAACACAAGACATCAATAAAATTAAAAAGAATATTTTTCATAAAATCTAGGTGTGTTACATTTACCCCCCCTTAAAATTAATTTCGCCCTCGAAATTCGTCGGGGATATAAATGGTTTACTACTCGAAAGTTTATTTAATAGAAACCCAAATAGTAAAAAGGAATACCAAAACCAATCTTTAAAAACTAACGTTTGAAACATAATGGTTACCCAAATTAACTAATCATTGGGTTTCCACATAGGAGAACATAGGTGAAAATATGGATATGAAAGAGAAACCTAACCATCATGTTCTGATGGAGTGTGGTAGAGAACATGGCTATGAAAAAGCCAACAATCACAAAGCTATATATTTATCATGATCTAAGGTACCATCTGATTCATCAGATATAAGGGAACTAGGACAACATTTTTGGTTTTCAAGACCATTTCCCTAAAGTTGATGAATTAAAAGAAATACTTACATGATTTTGGTACAATCTCACTGTTGTTCATGAATTGAACAATATACACTTCATCCCTTAAAGAAATTAAGTTGAATTTGTTATTCGTGATGTGTTATCAGGTCATGTGATAGAATGATGGGTAATTCCTTCTGTTTCAGAAAAAAGTTTAGCAAAAGTTATAAGTCCATCTTATGGTTAGATTAATCGTATATGGTTCCAAAAATGAACTTATACTTCACATATCATACCACTTAATAAAATAAAACTTGTTTCTACTAACCAGGGACTTCCTGTTGGCTAGTGGTAGGTGATAAAGGCCAGTCACACTTCGGTTGTGGGTTCGATTCCCATAGCCTTGTCTGACGCGATGGGCTGTCGTTCATCCTGCATGTTGTCCTTTTTCTAAAACTACATTACTATAACATCCGATCAATAATATCGAAAAAACTTCTATCCTTAAACAATACTAACTTATGTCCAACATAATCCATTCCAATCTTTAGGCTTATCCATAATACTGCAGTCCACTCTCATAATATAGTGAAAACGATTACCAGAGATTTCATATAAGAAGCATGTTAATACCATCGTTGATCTCCATATATCATAAGATATGTCTTGTTGGTCACATTCCAAGCATTTGAAGGCCTTAATCATGTATTCTCTTGAAAAATGATGACCCATTGAACCTTAGTGAAAACATGAATGTAGTTAAAAGATAACACATTCCACATACCAAAATCCTCAAAATTCTATATACTCAAACCATGATATCACATAGTCTTTATATCCATCACGAGCTCATGAATACAATCAAACATCTCATTATCTTCTTATTCCTTCATTATGCACATATCGTATACTTTCCAAAAATATCTGAATAACCTTTCATGGTTACTGGTACCATTCAACATATACTTTCAAATTCTTTAGAAAAAACAATAGTGTAACAATCCTTAGATGATTATTTATTCCATAGTACCATTAAATATACAACATAACTCTCGATAAACATACAATCATTCCACTACCTTCTAAAACAAATAACTGAGCTTCAACACTTCTTTCAGATCATATATCATTTGTAGTATCCTCATTATCATCCACATAAATACTACCCATATGAAAATGCTGATTCTCTTCATGAGATTTTCCCTTAGGGCATTGGTTTGCATAATGCCCGCACATTCCACATTTATAACATCTAATCATTGTTGATGTCGTAGCAACACCATTATCCTTGTCCATGGTGTTAACTGAACCTTTTCCTTTGCACTTACTGGCTTTGTGTCCTTCTTTTCCACACCCAAAGCATCTTCCAGTTCCTTTGAAGCAATCTCCCTGATGCCTCTTCCCACATGATTTACATGAGGGAAATTGAACTTTCTTTCCTCTATGATCATCATGAAACTCTATATTTCTCTTATTATCTGAGTCGGGAAATTTACCAAATTTGAGATTATTGATCATATTATGAGATTTCTGATTAGGCATAATAACGATGTTTGGACTTCCAAATCCCGTTTCATTTGGTTTTCTCATGAAGAATATCATTCCATCGTCTGTCATATCCTCCATTATTGTGAATCTTCCTGTTTCAAGAAATTTTCTAAAACCCAAAAAGAATAGTGTGAGAGGCAAAAATCATGCTAGGGAAAACAACATAGTAAAGGGGGAGTTCCCTCAATATCTAACATCTTAGGTTAAATTCTAAGATTGTTACCATAGTTCTAGGTCTATATCCTATACATATACTTATCCTTAGGGACATCCCTAGACATACCATAGAAATATCTCTAGGTATCTCACTAACGTTTTCGCATCCTAGTTTCCAAAGGTTGACTAAACCTTTCCTCTGATACGAACTGTAGAGACCCAAAGAATGGCATACATGGACATTACATTACTTTTGAGGAATACTTAATACATATCAGAAATAGACACATAAGGACCATAATAGTTTAGTGTCTTTGGAAACTCAGAACGTAATATTCTAATCGTGGTGAAAGATCTTCAACATCTCCCATAAAGATCTTACCATTTTGTTTTCTTACCTAAAACCTTTCTTTATTTCCTGGGGAAAATAAAACATATAAAGGGTGAGCTCAAATGCTCTGTAAGGGTAAGAATGGATAACATAAAACAAATCATATACATTTCAACTTAAAAACATGAAAATAATGATTAAACAACAAAACCATGAGCAATGACATAAAACATGGAAGAACATAAGGCGTAGATCATATAGAAACATTAATCATGATAAAATAGCATGGGAATAAAACATGTGATTTTGGAAACCATTAAGCACATGATGTGATTTCCATAGTAGCCAAGGCATTGCTGCCAAGACCATCTTAGTGGACAAAGTCCCTTTTTGAATTGAGTTTACTCCTCATTTCAGTCCAGTATTACTGAACCAGATTAACATACCATTCCAGCCATGTCTATCTCATGAGATATAAATCTTTACCCAATGAATTGGAGGGAGATATAGCTCCCACCCATCTCATAATGATACCATTCTTATGTGTGCCACAAAATCATAAAATCATACATCATTGCATAACCCATGTAATAAAAATGGGATTCTTAAACATCGTAAATTCATAAAACAATTCATATAAGATAAAGGAATTCATAAAAAATAATTCCATCACAACATAATCAAATCAATGTAATAATAGGGATATAAACATAACCCTATATTATCTTAGATGGAAAATAATTTTGATAAAACACTTGAACTCCATTGTTGAGGAAAATATCCTTTCTACTTAAAAAACACTTTTACTTTATTAACATGTCATACAATTCTAAACTAAAAGAAGTAGATTAAAAATAAACTTGAAAACTTGTAAAGGAAGATTCTTGGAAAAAATGTTTTAAAAATCCATTCATGCTGTATAAGTTAAAAAACATACTTCTCGTACTTTTGTCAGAAAAGTCAAAAAGTACCTCGTACAAAAAATGACAAAAGATTCCTTTCATATCATTTACTAAAAACTCACCGAAGGGTAAAATTGGATTTAAAAAATTGTAGGTGGATGGAAATAATATTACATATTGAGGAAACATGGATGTGGATGATAAAATATACCCCCAGTAAATTCCAAAGTATAAACAATCTCAGATAAAAATGAGATTGTGATATTTTCCTTACCTTAGGTCTGATATGCTTCGTACGCATACAAAAATCCGGTATAATGATTTAAATAATGTCATTGACTTATTACAGAATCATATTAATTTTTATGATATCATAAATGTTCCACTTATGACTTTATATTACCTGTTCATTTGTAAATTCCATGTTAAAGCAGCATTTTGGGTAAAATCATTTCATTTATCGTATGTGTTTTGACTTTTCATTATTGATATTATTACTTATATCCTGATTTAAAAAATTAGAGAATTTAAAACATGATTTATATATAATATATATTCATCATATACATATGTATATTATAGATCGATAAAAGGAATGAAATACACCGTTCATGGAGACGGTAGACCGTACGTACGCATGAACACTGTTTTCGTTTCCTTATTGAATTGAATGAAACTAAATAGATGAAATACATATATATATACATAAATACAGTAGAATTATTATTTCATATATCTCATTATTATTCATTATATAAACTATATGATCATTCATGTATGGTTAACATGGAGAATGAATCTCATCGCGTCGTGGAGACGGTAGTCCGTACGTACGCACGAGCGATGATATCGTTCCCATAATTATTGAATAAAATTTTAGTGGGTGATATAATATATCAGAATCAGTATGATGTTATAATAACAATATATATTTATTCTTTACACCATTATACCCATCCATGAAAGGTGTTGGTGGAAAAACAGATTTCACCACGGCGTGGAGACAGTATTCCGTACATACGCATGCGTGGTGATTTCATTTTCCATAGGATGGATAGATGGTGAAATAGGGTAGTTTCATACCTATAATAAAATATCAGTATATTATTTATACTGATGTAATTACTTCATAACGAAACAACTAAATGAGAATAAGTGGAAGAAGAAATAAAGTTGAAGGAATCGGTAACAGACATTACCTCTTCTTTGAAGCGCCTCTTTGAGAACTCCTATTAGGGCACTAAAATTGGTCTTTGAAGAAGACCAGGACCACTAGGATGTTTATAGGGAAGTTTAGAAGAGAATTTGGCAGGGGTTGGGCGAGCTTGAAGGCTCTTTGTGGTACGAGGAAGAGAGGGAGGAGGTGCCCTTTTATAAGGGAAGAGAGGGGCACCTTTGGAAAAACTAAAAATATTATTTTATTATAAAGTCATATTCGGTTTTTAATAGTTCCAAATTGATTTATTTCAAAGATAAGGTGGGGATGGGTCGAAATAATCTCATCCAATATAATTTATACAAGTTTAGCTTTCTATTTTAACCTTATCATTTAGATTTAACCTTAAGTTAAATAATTTTACTTTTTCCGTGTCTTCTTGTTTTCTTACACTATAAAGTTAATAAACTTACTATAACAAGACAAACGAATACCAAGTTGTTTATTATTAATATATATAACCTTATATATGTCATTTTTCCGAACCTTAGATATTTAGGAATAAAATAACAATTAATAATATAATATTTGTTTTAAAAACTATTTTATGTCAATTTTGACACTATTTGGTAATTGTTTTTTGTGAAAATCATAACAGAATGATTACTTAGAACAAAGTTAACTAAATCAATACTAACATGTCATATTAACCTAAAATGTTAGTGGAATTCATAAAAAGTCTCAAATTACATTTATTTGGGTATTTATAACATCAATTGTGTCAATATTTCATTAATAAGATAATTACAACATCATCATTGTGTCAAAAATAAATTAAATTATTTAATGTCTAAAAATTATAAATAAAATACCATTATGTATGAAATATTTTTATCTTTGTAATGAATATTTATAGTGGAATTTATCTCATGTATAACCCTATATTAAAAATGATTTACTTATAAAACATTGATTTTAACTATTTTAACCCTTCTTTAAATAAATTAATATTAAATGTCCTAATCTAATCCAGGTGGGCCTAAATGGTCATATTTTATTCCTAAGGTTGTTTTTGGTCGAATTACACTTAACCAATAGAATTAGGACATGTGTTAGGGTAATAATAAGATCATTTTTACCCTTAATTACCCTATTTACTTTTAACCGTGGTAAATAAAAGTAAAGAGTTACTATTCACCAAAAATTATTTTCATCTCATTGAACAACATTTTACTTACTGACATCAACTATGTCTCTAGGATTTTTGAAAATCCATTCAGAAAAGTGGTAAAATTAAGTTTTATGTAAATTTTCAAATTCTCCAAGGAGGTGGGTAAAAGACGGTCAAAAGTTCAGTAAAACTTTTATATATCTAAAATTGTTATAAAATGACTCCAATGAATTACATTGTACTTATATAGGTATTATGTTTCAATTTTGAACTAAAATAAATTTAAATAAAATAAATAATTATTTAAATAAAAAGTCGGTTTTTAAATAGTAACCCAGTGTTTTCACTATTCATAAAAAAATGAAAGTTTTCAGAAAAATACCAAAATTTCCGCCTAGGCTAATTTCGATATTCCGAATCCAAAAATGAAGTCCATTTTTAAAGAGGAAATTTACAAAATTTCAAAAAGTGGTTATTACTATTCATAACGGCTAGTTTTAGTAATATTTTAATAGCATATCGTTGTTTAGTTAAACTGGGTATTGCGTACAACACACTCTATCGAGAAAGTTTGCGATTGCGTGTAATGCAGCCAAGTTAGGGTTGTGTGTTGTGAAAGACTCCTTTGTTGTAACTTACAACAGAAGACATTAATAAAATTAAAAATAATATTTTTCATAAAATCTCGGGGTGTTACAATGGAGGTCAGGCTCATCACACCGTTTTGGGGAGAATTATTGCCTACTCTGGGAATCTATTATAGATTTAAGTTATGTTCACGAATCCTTATTAATTCACCAAGCATGAAAATGTGTTTTCCTTTAGATTTGGAAATCAATGATTGATATGTATGGGATTTAGATAATCTTTTATATGTATTTGAGGTTCTTCATTGATAGAAAATCATCCATTTGTATTGGAGATTCTTTGTCAATGGTATCCTTCAATATATTATATAGAATTTTCTTTGTAATTATGATGACCATACGGGGTTTAAATCCACTCAGTGGGGCACTTGAAGTTTATTTTCATTCAGTAAGATAGGGATTATTTCAGAGTAGGGATTGTACCCGCTGATGGGCTACCTACGTATCCTCATTAAAAAGGAGTCATAACCCACATAGTTCGATAATAAGGATATAGTTTAACATAATATGGGATGAAAAAGAATTAATGAATGATGGGATTGAACCTTAAAAAGGCTTCCTACGAACTCTACTTTTAAGACTGAGATCAAATTCCACATAGTTTGGATGAATAAATGTAGGGCTTCTTCAGGGTTAATGGCCCAAAAAGTGATTTCGTGATTACTTTTACACTCTAATATCATGTGAGTCATGCTCAGTGTGAGAAAAAAGAGGTATTATTAAACTTGATGATGGTTCCACGAAATATGGAGTCATCAGAAATGATGTGGGGATTATGTATGAATGACTGCACAAGAAGATGATGACCAGGACTTACTTCAGGAAAGAATCCCAAGAGCAGGGTCCATAAAGGTATTTGTACTTTATGGAGATTTGGAGTTTTAACCCAGGGATTACTCCTGAGAAGGAGGCCCAAATTAAAATAGACTTATGATTGGGGCTTATTCCTGAGAAGGAGGCCCAAATTAAAAGGGACTTATTACTGGGGATTATTCCTAAGAAGGAGGCCCAAATCAAAATAATTTATGATTGGGGCTTACTCCTATGGAGGATGCCCAATGTTAAAAGAAACTATGACTGGGGCTTACTCCTGTGAAGGAGGCCCAGGTTAAGGGGATTTGTAACTTGGGGCTTACTTTTGAGATGGAAGAACAAATTAAAGGAAATTATGACTAGGGATTACTTATGAGAAGGAGGCCCGAACCAAGGGAACTTGGGGCTTACCCCTGAAGGGGATTCCCTAAATCAAAATATATTCTCATCTTAAAGGATGAGGTGAGTTGGGGGAAACCTCTAACCATGGTGAAATAAATCTTGTAAGTCACGAGGTTTTAGGAGAGGTTCTCATAGAATTCGTTTTAGATAAGGAATCCAACAAAGGAACCATGCCATAAATGTCTTTGAAAAGGGGTTTGAGGGATAATATCTTGAAGAGGAGAGGTGAACAAGAGAGAGGCATAGAAATGAAGATGGAATGCATGTGTTGGCCGCACAAATCATTTGGAGTGAAATTCTTAGCCACACAAGTGTACTTGCGTGGCATGGGTTCACCTGAGTGACATATAATCTTTAGGGTAATACTTGGGAGAGACTTAACTCAAGCCTTTAGTTATATCCTAAGATTTTTTCAAAAGGGCGGTGCAAAAGATTCATTGAAACGGTATGGTGGCTCACTTGTGTTGCCAATTTTATAGAAGTCTAAATACTTAGGTGCGCAAGTGTTGATGAATTCTAAACTGTTATAACTTATCCTTCTTCTTCAAGTCTTCCATTATAGGTAAAAATCTACCTTAGAAGTTTTCAGAAGAGTTGAGTTAAAGACTTGGGTGACCAGAGCTTGAATCATAGTTTTGGAAAATTCGTCATTGAAATGGGGGCCCACATGGGCTATTTATAGGCCACCTTCAACCTTGGGCAAAAAATAGATAGGGATCGCATGTGACATGCGCAGCGCAAAACAAATGAGCTTCTGGTCCATGCCTTTCTCAATTTTTTTTTATTTTCTTCAAAGGGATCCCCTCTTTGTGCTTAAGTTATTCCCTGTTTCCATTCGTTGGAATCTGTGACGGAAAGAAACATACAAAATGATCAATAAAAATCCATAATAAAATATATTCAAAATTAAAATTCAATACAAATAAAACACTAGATCACAATAATATTTTCATTGAATGGATATAAGATATAATGATCAAAATATGTATAGGAAATAAGAAAGAAGATATTTCCAAGATAAATTATCTCTAAAGATGATGAAAATTATAGAAATATCCATTGAAGATGTAGAAATACAATGAGAGAGGTACTAGGGTCCTAAAATTCATGTGGTATAGGATGGGGAAGGATTATTGTTTGAAAAAATAATAGGAAATTTTGGTAAATTTTTAATTTTTAATGATATGAACAATGCACATGATTTGGGAACATGCATTTGGAATCTATACACCCACCATTAATGACTCTTTAGATAAAACTATACATATTTCCACGATATACTACATGGTTATGAAACCATGTTCGAACGATTAGAAACAAATATATTAAAAAAAACTTATTATGTTTCAACATGGTTTCTTCTAACCGTTGAAAAAAAATGAAATTGTGAAATGATATGTTGTTCCAGAAAATTATTTGAAATAGGCCCCTAACCCAAGGAAAAATTTATAAGAAATGAATTAAATTAAATAAAAAGTGATTCAATGTTTAGGGTATAATGTAGTAGGTATATTATATCCATATTTCATCCCACTCCCCCAAGGAAAAATATATGTGTGGGGACCAAGAGGTAGTAATCAGTATCACCTATGATTTATGGAATTTTGGTGTAGTGAGTTCAATTCCATGGTGGTTTTGTTTCTAGTTATATCAAATATTATCTAAGGTAATATAATTTTATATTTTACCCTAGATTTTATTATTTATAATTTATAGATTCAATTTCATTGTTGCATCCACCTTGGCCCATAATTTAGAATTTGAGGTTGAAAAGAGTTTAGTTCCCCCCTTGTTGACAATACTCGTTATAGGTCAATCCATTATATTTGATTTTTCCAATGTTTTTATGTAATAATGGAAAGGAAAAATCCAATAAGGTGTCTCTTATTTTTTAAAATTCACTGATTTAATTACATAATTTTTTTAGATTATTTTACTATGTATGGCTTATGTTCAACATCCTATTGGAATAATAATGTTAGGGTTAGGAATCCCCCATAATCCATTGGTTCCATCCCATATCTATGTATTGACATATTCTAAGATATAGTGTGTACTTATTCACTATGAGACCCAACATGAAAGGATTCTATTATGAGAACCAATAGTGTTATAGAGACTCGAGGAGTGATTTCTATCTAAATAGAATTACCTTGGAGCCCTGATTAGAATCCCTATGTCAAAATTTAGTTGTGAACCTACATTGAGAATTATTGCCTATCTCGGGTATATCTGGGTTTTTATTGTCCTTTATTATGTAATTACACTCTTTTATTCTTTTTATTTTGTCTTTTTTGGGAGTCCTAATGAGTATATTAATACTCACACCTACATGGGATCAGCACACACTAGTTTTGTGTTATGATGACAATAGGAATTTCAATAGATTCCAATGAAGAAAAATAGAATGTGGGAAAAAAATTTCTGGTGGGATCACATTTGGTTCATATATTTAAAACATGACTGCAGTCCCATTTTTTCTAGAAGATTAGAAACATTTTTTTGTGGGGCTTGTATTTATCCATTTTTTAATTCTCATAAATATGTCACGCTATAATGTGTGATTTAGTTTTGTATATGATATTTATATTCAACTATATATTTTGTTTAATCAGAATATTGGTGTTTGGATATGTGTGTGTGTGTATAGATACCTTAGGCTAAGGCCTCCCATGTGTGTGATATGACTACATGTTTTTATTATACATCCTCTTACCTATTAGAGGTGGGATAGTGGTGTCACTATTAGATTACCATCATCCATGTGGCCCCTTATGGGATAATTCATGATAGAGTGGTATGTGGTAGGTTATCCAACAACCGTCGTTTTGGGATAGTCTAGCTATGTGGATTGGTTTATGAACTATGGTGACATCATTAAAGAGTCTTCTATTCATATCATTGTATAGGAAGACTAGTGATGGTGTGGTGGCTGACTTATCTATTCACCGTGGCTTTGATAACCTATGTATAGACATGGAACATGTTGGAACTGTATTTTGGGGATGCATTGGTACATGAATCATATTTCAATGGGTTTTGATACTACGCCCATTTTTCGTTAGCTCTAAAAATATTCCAATTCATTATGGTGCATCTGGAATTTGGTTTGATGTCTCCTAGAGTTTATCTAGCTTAAATTATATATTGGGATCATGAGGATGACTCACATAGTAACAATGCTTTAGATCAGTGTTCGGTAAATGAGGTGGAACCTCTGAGTGGTTTTTTAATCTTAATTCACCCGTTTACCATTTTGTTTGACTAGATGCACTAGAATATAACATGTTTTAGTTGACTAAAATGAATGATATCCATAGTTATATACCACTTAGTATTCTGGGTGATCCATACCCCCATGTAGTATGTTATGAACTAAGCATGTTGGGTGAGATTTCATCCATGTTAGGAAACCTCCAAATTAGATGGTGGTCCATTCAATGAGTCTTACCCAGGGTCATGAAAGGGAAATGGTTAAACATAGTGATTGAGATGTATGATTAGTTGACTCTCACCAATAATAAGTTTTTGATAATATCTTTTTAGAGGGTTTTCACTAAATTACATTGTGGGTAGTACATATCTAGGTTCTTTTATATCTACAATGGGATTTATCTTCAGTGGAAAAGTATATATCAAGGTTCAATAACCTCTCATGGTACTCCGTGGACATGGTTTTTATGTGTAAATTTTATAATTGTCCTTCATGTGTGACCCAAATCATGATTTGGAGGCTACTGTTTTATTTCTTTCCATTCCTTCTTATGTTTTTTTTCTTTACTATGTGACGGAGGTGGAGAGATTTCTAGTTGAGAAATCACTAACAGTTAGTCCTGGAAGGGGGAACCCAAGAGTTGAGACTTATGAATCTTGTATTGAATGATAGAATTTGGGATCTAGGCATGAAATAAAATTTTGAGGATAGTCTTAGAATAGAGTATCATTTATCTAATTCTATTAGGATGGTTCCATCTGACCAATGAACATATTTTAATACACTTGAAATTGGATAAGAAATATCATTTTGGATTTTCCAAACTTCTTTGTGTCCAATATAGAGGTAGTCAAAGAATATCCTAAAATGATGAAGTGGATAGAGCATGGAAGAATTCTAGGTAATAGAAATGGATGATGATATGGGATACTATTGTGAGGTGGTAGATGATTTTGTCTTTTTACACCCCCACCCCATGTGTTCCCTGCTAGGCTCAGGGATATAGTTATCAAAGACAGGGTTATATATAGGTATTGGAGGGATATAACGAAGAGGATATATAGATGATACATGTTTAGATATATTTCTTTTGTACTTATTCTATTTTATTGAATTATATAGTCTTTATTAAATCTTTTCTTGAAGAATCCCTTGTTTTAATTTTGTGATTCTAATGGGGAGTTTTTATTGACCCTTTGATTTTGATAATCCTTCTTGGAAATATCAATTAATCACACACTTCTTTCAACAACGTGATCTGGACCTTGGAGGAGAACTATTATGATGGGATCTTTGTCTATCTATCCAAAATTCATTTATATTTTATCTATTTTATGTCGATAATTTTGTGCCCCAAAGTTGATGGGAGGAGGTTTTCCTTCATTGATGAGATGAAATTCCAGATCAATGAGGATTATGTGATACACATGATGATACAAATAATTACTCATAAATTTCATAGTATCGGCCATTAGGAATTAAATTTTATTCAATTTTATCATCTTAAACCCAAGGAATTTATTTATATATATATATTCTCTAATACATTTAATGACCCATTCAGAGATTCATGAGATAAAAGTTTTGTTATAAGACTTCTTGAGGAAGGTCATTATCAGACCCATTGTGTCTCTCTAGGTGGACCAAATATATCTTTTCCAAAAAGGATGATGTGATCTAGGTGGTATTGTTGTATTACCATAATATAAATTGGTTGAACATCAAGAACATATACCCAATTTTTAGAATAAATAAAACATTTAATATCTAAAAGGGGAGATGTGTTTCTTGAATATTGAAATTTAGTCATGCTATTACTAATTCCAAGTCCAATATAATGATACACCAAAGACGGTATTCCAATGTCTCTATGTTTACACTGAGAATTTTATAATGCAATAAGATGAGAAAAAGACCCCAAAAAGTATTCATGGGACTTATGAACTAGATCATTCATTCATTCTTAGATCAATTTGTTATAGTTCCCATTAATGATATCCTTATATACTCAACATAAAATTAGAAGTATTTGAGTTATTTTAATATAGATATGGATATACTAATGGTGAAATAGATTTATGTGATTCTTTTGGTGTTTTAATTATTTATTTGAATGGTTTAATTCCTTGTCCACGTAATCTTAGAAGAGGGAGTAGTATTGGACACAAAAATGTTTGGGGAGGTTATCCCATTAGATCCACACAAGAGTGTAACTGATGTATAGATCTTATTTTGTTTTGCATGATGCTGTTATAGATTCATTACTTATTTTCCCAGGATTTTGAAAAACTAGATTTACTTGACCAAAAAAGGGATTCTCTTCAGGTGGAAGATGATATTCCATTAGGATTTTCATGATTTATAAAACAATTGATGTGTTCCCCAATCTTGAGGCAGCCAGAGATGGTTTTTGTGTATGTGGTGTTTTTCCATGTCTCCAAAATTGGGCTAAAATGTTTTATGATGTAGAGGTAGTTAGTGATTGTGTAGGAGTCTACCAGTTAGTGACCCCATTATTAGAATTGTGTGACCAAATATTCAGAGAATCAAGTTATGTTTTTTCCAATATTACATTGAGACACTACCATATGGGAGAGAAATTTATCATTTAATATGACCAAAAGAGTCTAAGTTATATCATTTCATAGAAATATATTAACTAAATATAGAGGTTATGTTCAGTATTTATGCTGAATTTTTATATTGAGATAGTATATACTCTATTAAAGAGAATATAGCGGTGGACTCTCTCTACATATTAGGACTTGTTCATATTTGTTGATTGAAGAGTTACAGAAGTTGGCCTCATTATAGTTTTCCCTAGAGGATGCATATTGTGAATCTTTCCTAAATTATACTATTTTTACCAAAAACATCATTAAATTATTTGGGTGGCTCAAAATCAAGATTTCAATAGATAATCCATGAATTTACAAATGTCTACTAGGGATGATCTTGATGTATTTTCAGAAGGGGGAGAGAACACCATTCTTTTCTAAGGGTTTTTAGCTCAATGCCTTGAGGTTTTAAAGTGGAAGTGGGATTGAATATCCATGTAAAAAATTATAGGACATTCATAATATTGTATAATACATGAATCTTTCTAGATGATCGTTGACCAACTCACCATGATATCCAACTTCAAATCCAATTAAGATCATATTTTGGTGTAGAGAATCGAAGGATTTTATGTGTAGGGAATTATGTTTCATCATCAATTTCCCTTGTGATTATCTCATAATATGATGATCGTTTCACATATAGATTAATTATAGGATTACATGAATCTTTTTTGAATCAATTTCATTTTATCATTGAATACCACCCACATACAGATGTCTAGGAAGATATCACCATTCAGGTTTTTAAGGACATGACTTGGCCTTCCTTTTTTGACTTTGCCTATAGTTAGGGGGATCACCCCTTAGCGTATTTTTCAAATAAAAACAATTAACACTGTTTCATTATTATGTAATTATTTGTGGCCTTGTTTGGGAGACCTTACTGGTGACCAGTGTGTTGGACTAATCTAGGGTAGTTAGCACTGATGGGCCCAAATTTGGGGATATGTACAACTGAGAAGGTGTAGATCATCCTTGAGGGGATTATGACTAAGAAAAGATTTCATAAGTCTTATGACAGTGAATGATGGATTCAATTAGTTTTTGATGAGGGAAACTACATGTTCCAAAATTTCTCAAAAATGTGAGGATTCTAGAGATTTTTTAATAGAACAAGGATATCTATTAGATTCAATTTTCCTTTATATACACTATTTCGGGTTGGTGAGGTGTATTACCACATAGTACCAAAACCACAATTAGACCAGGTAAATGATTCCATAAATGTTTCACTACAGAGGAGGTATGTGAATAACCCATTACATGTTATTAACTGAAGTGAGATATACATTTGGGATGGAAATACCATAATATAGTACCTTACAGAGGCCAAGGATAAATCAGAAAAAATAATTCATGCATGATTAATTCCCATGGTGTGTGTTCAATGGTTGAATGTGAATCTTGGGGAGAGAACACGGGAGTAGGAGAACCTAATGTGAGATCAGTACCATCACTAGCATAAGTCAGTTTTTTATTTTATAGAAAAAATATAAAATGTTTGGATAATATAACAACTATTTTTATTCCGGAACAATTTAGAATATTTTTTTGAAAAAAATAGTATCTATGAATAGAATGAAGGCATGATTCCAAGGCCCTTAGAGCCTCTTTATTGATATAATAAGAAGGTGAAATATATTATATTAGATGAGAATAATTATTCTGAAAAAATTAATATATCCTAAATGTAGTTTCCTATTTGAAATCATTGACCAGAATTAAATATAGGATTCGGGTTATACCCTAGGTGTGATAAATCAATTATGAAAGGCATGAGTTTTTTTAAGAGAAGTCATGGGGGGACTGATAAAGGAATTAATTAATTAATTAATTTTTTTCTTATTATTAGGTGTTATATTATTCCTCCTCCATTTGATCCTTATTATTAAAAAAATACTACGGCTGGATTTATAACCCTAAATATTTGATAGGTACATTTTAGTGAGAACAAGACAAGACAGTGGGATTGTAACGACCCAATTCTTTCAATGGAAATTTCCTTCTAATAATTCTGTCATATAATCACATGAAATCACAAAAAAATGAACTAATAATTCTTGTGACCTTTAAAAATATTTTTTTCACTTTTGTGTTTGGAATTTAAAAAATATGACATACATATTTGCGATCAATTAGTTATTTGGAGTCTAATATGTCCAAATTAATTTTGGGTGAATAGAAACATACCATTATGAATAGTAATTTTACCCTTATGAATAGTGAAATAACCAGATGAATTATAACCTTACTTGTGATAGTATATAAATAAGATTCCAGTGGAAGTACGATATACCTAGATTTGGGAATAAGAAAATAAACATTTTAAAAATGTAGTTTTTAGAGTAAAATGTGAATTTAATTAAAAATTAAATAAATCATATTTGCAAAATAATTTTTGAAAAATTTAGTTCATTTTTGGATTCTACACATCGAAAAATTGTTAGGGTTAATTTTAGGGATTTTTTTACAAAACGTGAATTTTTGATGAATAGTAAAATACGATAATTTACGATAAATGCTAAATAATGGATTTATTTAGTCATTGATGATGATCTTCTGATGTAAGACCAATTTTTTAGAACTCAAATGCACTAATTACTATTTTTTTCAATGAATAATCACAATTTCTGGTCTTGAGGGAAAATAATAAATTAAGGAAATAAATATTATGAAAACTCTCATCTCATCCACTATAAATACCACCCTCTTTACCTCTTATATTCACTCCTTTGAAGTCTTTTTTACTTCCCTCTATTTGGCTCAAATCTCTACTCAACATCCTCCCCCAAGTTCGATATCCCTTGGTGTCCTTAAAAGACAAAATCCCCTCCCCCTAATAGGCTCCCAAGGAAGATTGAAACAAGAGGCAAACTCCTCTTTTCTTTTCTTTTTTTTCTTTTCAAGTTCATTTGTTTTCTTTACTCTCCTTATCTATCCTTGTCTAAACGTTAAGAAAACTCTAGAACCATTAATGTACTATAATTTTTTATGATAATTTATTAAGTTATTAACATCTCTCATCAAATCCCCTTTTAATTTAGTTGCAAAGACACCATCTGATATGTGGTAATTTACCACATTCAAGGATGATAGGTTTTCAATTTCCATTACAGTCTTCAATTATGGTCATGAAACCATTTTCATAGTTGAACCAGACCATTATATATGTATTATTCCTCATATTTGGTTCTGTATTCTTGTTGTACACATGGTTTCAGTTTATAAAACAGAATGTGTTATTTGTGGTCAAAAACTGCCAATTAACCCAAAAGGTTGTCACTAAAGTTTTATATAGGGATTAAACTTAATTACAACTAACCAACTAAAATTTTAAACCAGTTAAACTTCTGGATATTCAATAATAAAATATAACATCAATTCTGGACAACCACCTTAATCATACATGTTTATCTGAACATGAACCGATCATTAAAACGAAGAAAGTAAACAAACCCAAACGATGAAATTGAACCACATAACCAATCACAAGGGTTATAAATGAACTTTTAAAGGTATTATAAATATTTTACATGTATTATAGGTTCTATAATTTTTAACTAATGAACCATGTTTTATTATTCTGGTCATTATGTTCAAGAAAAGATCACAATCCGTTTTATGGTAATGGATCTTCTCCATTTCACTTTTATTCAGGATTTTCCTCTATGTTATGACCTTTTATGAGTTATTCCTACTAATGGGGTATGATTATGAACCTCCACCATACTGTCCTAATTATTTATAAAAGATGAGAAATCTCTCTCTCTCTCATTAATCCCTATTATGTACACCTGATATATTGCCGATATTTTGTAAGGGATTCCACCCAAACCACCTTTGTTTCTTCATGTTTCTCAATCATTCTTTTTTACCTAAATAGTTTCAACTTTTATTCTTATTTAAAACTTCTAAATATATTTTATATTCTCAAAAATCATGTTTCGAGGATTACCCATCATTCTCTTTTGGGGATATACACGTTTTTAAGTGATTCGCTCCTCAATACTACCTGATAAGGAAACATGTTTTGAGGGATCTTCCCAAATTCCTGCCTAATTTCAAGTGGACTCTATATTTTCTTAATCCTCAATTTTCATAATAAAATAATTTTTTTTTGAGAAAACCTTCCTAGTTCACGTCTGGTTTTTTATAACGGATTTTCCCTTTTCTATTTTAAAGGCTTTATGGCATCTTCCTTAAAACTGCTAAAAACAATTTATGCTAAATTTTCATGAATACTTTTCTTACATGTGGTCACTTATAATTGACCTAACTAGCCATGATAAATTCCTAGTTTATCTTATTAATGTACATGTAAATTTTATTTCATTTCTCTCACTGACACTTTAATGATATGACCGTTCATTATGCTTTGTGACATAAATGTGATACCCATTTCTCTCCATGGGTTCCCTTATGCTTCTGTATGATTAATTATGTTTGATTATTTATGTGGAATGCATGTTCATAAACATGTTAATATGGGTTCTCCTAGATAGTGCTCCAATTCATTGGGTAATGTTGAGAATCATAAGAAGTTATGTTCGACCGTCTTGGCAGTTAGCCTTCGTTTGTGATACTATGTGCAATGGCCTTGGTGATTAGACCTAGCTTGTGCTACTATAGGAAAAGTCTGGGAGTTTAGCCTTGACTCAGACTAAATTTATGTGTTATATCTTTTCAAAACTACAATGATCCCATGTTTACATGATTCCATATTTATATGTTATGATTCCATAAGTAACATACTTCTTTTATATCATAATGTCATTCCTTCTATCCCATGTGCTAATGCTTTGTTATTATGGTTATTACCTTATTGGGATTTTATCTCATCCCATTATTCATGTTATCCCTAGGTTATCCTATGAAGATGTATGGGCACAATTGGAGATAAGAGATTATTATGGATTTTAAATAAAAATTTGTTTTTATAATGTTTTATGTTTTATGTACCTAGTCTTCAAAGACAGTAGACTTCACGATACATGGCTAGTACTATAATGTATAAATATGCTTAAAATCATGTAATGTCTTATGTAAAAGTCTAGGGTTTATATAGTTTATTTTACTGGATGATGTAGTTATTTTTGGAGATTAGTAATAGAGCGCCTTAGTGATAACCATAAAGATGAGACTATGTATAAGAAAACATCCCTTAATTTTGGTAAGTTTAGAGTAAGTAGTTTATAATGAAAATAAATCCCTTTATGGAAACAAACAGGAAAATGAGGCTCTAGAATAGATGTACCTAGAAGTGAAAAATCCAACAAGGAGTTTCTGGCCTAAACCAGGGTATCCTGGAACATGAAAACGATCCTTCATGCACTCTAGGTTTGACACTCCCAGGGGATATTCTTTGGTAAATTAATGAGATTAGTAAAAACCATTATTAATTGGAAAAATCCCATAAGATTATATGGTATGAAATAGATTAATGATAATATATATTTAAACATATGGAGTCACAAGTTAGTATATACTTATCCATTACATGTTTATCCTCTTTTGTTCATGGTTTCTTTTTTTTGCTCAATAACTAATTATTAAATCCCTCTAATTGTATGTTATTTTTATTAGTTAATGGTGGGAAGTATAAGAACATGTTACAAAAACCAATGTGATAGGAAATGTGATGATTTCCCTAATGATATGCCTAATACAATGGGAATGGGTGCTCAAAACATCACGACAATACTTTCTCAACTAGATAATGTTATTAATAATAACTTGAATTATGTGGAACAACCGCCTCATAGAAGGGAACATAATGTTTCCGTAGAATCCTTCATGTGGAAAAGGCCTCCCATGTTTAGCAGATCATTTGATCCCATCCTTATGGACCAGTGGATTTACTCCATTGAAAAGTTATTCTTTATCCTCTAGTTCTTTGAAGAAGAGAAATTTTTATTGTCGGTCAATCAATTTGAAGGGGAAGATGATCAGTGATGGACACAGATCAAGAATAAAAAGTCCCAAGAGTAAATTGATTACATGGATTTGGTGGAATTCAAGAGGATATTTTTCAATAAATATTTTCCCTCAACCATCTGTCTTAAGATAGAAATAGAGTTCCTCATACTCATGAAGAAGGAAGATGAGTCGATTAGGGTGTATTAATAAAACCATACAAGGATTTCAAGGTACGCCAATAGATTCTTCAGGGACACAAAAAGAGAGGTGGATTGATTATTTAGCAGTCTAAAGCTATGTTTATGAAAGGTGTTGGATATTTGAGACTTTGATAGTTATGAGGAGAATGACTATTTTCACCTCAAGGTTGAAATGAAGATTGAATAATTTTAGTAGTCCTATGGGCCCAATGAAAAGAAGAGGAAAATAGAGAACAAAATAGGTTGTTCAACGAACAATTCCTATGAGGGAAAGAATCCTGAATATCCCACTTGAAAACTTTTTGGAAAAAGAATATTGGGAGCTATCTAAAGGGTACCAAAAATTTCTTAAAATGTGGAATAATGGGACATCTGACCTATAAAAACCCTGCTCTTTATTACACACATAAATGTGATTTATTACATAAACATACACTTAAGATAACACAGAGGATTGAGAGGTCAAGGTTCTTGGGAAAATTGGAACAATACATAACAACTTAGATGATAAAAAACAACATTTGTATTAAAAAAATCTTTTATATGACCACAACATTCCTTCTTACTTAACATTGCAAGGGATAAACTGAGGACATGTATAAGAAAAGTTTGAGCTATAAAGACCAGTAATGGATTAAATAAGGAATAACATGAAGAATAAAGTAGAAGATATGAAATAGTAATATAAATGGATAAAAAGAAAAACATGAACATAAAGGCATGATATAGCATTATTATAATAACACTGAAAGGTGGAAACAATATTTAACATGATATTAGCATGATCCAAGGTTCTGCACACATGGAGAATGAGTAAACCCTTAATTCACTTTAATTAACATTATTAACCCCTAATTACACATGAATTATCATGAGTAACCCTCATTTTATATGGCTTATCATGATACTATTCCTTATCCAATGCATTAGAGCGCTATCTGGGCACACCCTATACAAACATTTCATTTTATGCATATGTGTGCACAATGGATCATATAACATGGAATCATTAAACATCATAATTTATTCAATGATAAAGTAATGTGGAATACATACATGAAACTCTATAATCAATAAGTATATGTGTATAAATTAAATACCCATGATAGAGAAATTGGTATCTTATTCACTTACATGATGATTTTGGCAAGGGAAATTCTGGTAGCAAAACGACGTCAAATAGAAATTCTAAAATAGATTGATGAGAGATAAATGGGTCTATAATAATTTATAAATGAAATTTATAGTAAGGGATAATGGAACATAATATCCAAACATAATTATTGGAATTTACAAGAATAATATAAATGAATTTCTTGAATGTAAATGAGAAGAGAGAAATTCCTTACGGAATTTAGGCATGGTAACTGGTGTACATGAGAGGTATTAATAAGAGATAAAGTGGCCTCTCATCATTAAAACATATGTAAGGAAACATGTGGGAGGTGTAAAATCATACCCCAATATGTGTAATTGAAAATCAAAGGGTATAACAACATAACAAACATGTAACAAAATGGGAAAGGAAGAAATCCCATACATGGATGTGTGATCCCGAACACTTGGGAGAGGATTAAGAAAGGTTTATTCGGAGATTCATGTGCCTTGGGAGGATTAAAGAGAGAGGAGGGTAGAGTAGGGATGTTCTATATGGGTGTTTAGTGATGTGAAGTGGGATCTTGGGTGGGTTAATATATGAAAAGAGAAGGGAATTATTTAATATTTTACAAACTTAGGTTTTGAAATCTATATAATTAAATATTTAAAACCAAAAACAATTCCATGGTTTTTTCCAAAGGGGAGTGTAAAACATTATTTTATAAGGCCAAAGTATGATCTTATTAAAATATTGGTCTTGATTATGTGGAGGTGAGTCACAATCTCAAGGAAATCATTTTAAAAGGTTAAAATATTTTATAAGTATTGGAGGGTCCACTAAGGTGTCATAAAATTAATTTTAAAAAATATAAAATCACATTATTTTAATGGTAAAAAATATATTGGACGAATATAAATTTTATAGTATTTTATTACGTAACTATTGGGTCATTATGATGTCATAAAACACATTATATATTTAAAGGATATTTAATTTTTACCCAAATATTCGACTATGTCATAAAATTATGAAAAATTCAACATTAGATAATTTCTACATTTGAAATACAAAAATAATATTCATTTTATCTAAATAAATTTCTAAATATGTGAATTTTTTACTTTTAAAATAAAACCCCACATTTATCAAAAGTTCATGGTTTTTGACAAAAACAACTTTCGAACCATAATAAAAATAAAAATTATATTCATAAAAATTATACGATAATTTGTATTTAATAAAAACTAATTTAGAAATTATATTTTATTAAAAATATTATTGAATTAAAAAATCCCTTAATTCATGAAAATCGATTTTTTAATTGAATTTTAATATTAACTAAAAATACTATTTGTGCATTAAAAACCATTTAAAAAGTAACAATAATAAAATGTATGTATATTCTTTATACAAATATAATTCACATAATCATGGTGATAGGATCTTGTAATATAACACCTTATAACACCAGCATAAGACCCAAGGGTATGGCGTGCGATGGTGACAAACTCTTGGGGTGGCTCAGATAACATCGCTTTGGTGATAATCTCTATTAACTTCCACTTGTACCATAGGATGTTCCATTCAGGATTAACATGTTGAAGACGATATTGGGCTTGGTCAAGAGAAAAGGCCAGTGACACTACCTCCTTTTTGAGATCTGACAAAGGTGCTTTGTATGGATCAATTCTACTTGATGAGGATATAGCTTCCTTTTTTTGAGTAAATTTCATTTGTTAAAGCCCTATATTTATACTAATATTGTGATCAAGATTAAACATCTATATTAGTAATGGTAACAATTATTAATGGTATTTTAATATCCAAAAAACCTAAAACCAACAAAGTGAATATGTTTCATATAACCATTTTATATAAAAATACATTTAATTTGATTAAGAGGATTTTTTATTAAAAAAAGTTTGGGTCATTAAAATATTCCCCCTTAAGAAATGTATCCCTAAAAATTTCCTTTTCCCAGACAAAAGTATTTTAATGTAACTATGCTCTGTCGCTTCCTCTAATTCCCACGTTTCTTTTTCAAACTTGTGGTCTTCCAACAACACCTTGATGAGGGGCATTATCTAATTTTTTAGAACTTTTTTCCTACGATCTAATATATTCACCGACTTCTCTTCATATGAGAGGTCATTCTACAATGGTACCACCTATGGATTGAGTTCAAATGAAGGGTCAGGTATGTACTTCCTCAAGAGTGATAGATGGAATACACCATGTACATGAGACAGGTTTAATGGGAGTGGTATTCAATAGACCATTGCTCCAATGGAATCAAAGATATCAAAAGGGATGATATACCATGGACTAAGATTTCCATTCTTCCCAAGTCTCATAAATCTATTACATTGTGATATGCAGATGAATACCATGTGTCCAACATCAAACTCTAGGTATCGTCGATGATTTTCAGCATAGCTATTTTGTTGACTCTGAGTAGATTTAATGTGATGCTGGATGGTCTTAACCTTCTCCATAATTTTTTCGACCATTTTTGGACCTAAGAGTTTTCCCTCCCCAACAACATCCTAATATGCCAATGTTTTTCACCTCTTCCCATAAAGGGATTCATACGGATCCATTTGGATGCTTGATTGGAAACTATTATTGTAAAGAACACAACGAGGGGAAGATGTTGATGCCATCATCATTATAAGTCCATTGAGCATGCTCTCAACATGTCTTCAAGTGTTTGGATAGTCCTGTCAGATTGTCCGTTAGTTTGAGGATGATAAGAATTTCTAAAGTTCAGATCAGTTTTCAGAGCAGTTGGAGACTCTTCTAGAATATGGAGGTGAATCTTGGATCTCGATCGAATACAATAGATAGTGGAATGCTTTGTATCCTTACCACTTATTTTATGTATATCTATGCTAGTTGATCCAATGAGAAATCTTCTCAAATTTCAATAAAGTGTGTAGTCTTTGTAATAATATCCATAACAACCATGATAGGATTGTATCCTTTGGATATCTTTGGATGTCCTGTGACAAAGTCCATGGTGATGTTATTATATTTCCTTGTTGGTATGGGTAATGGTTGCATCATCTCCTTAGACATCTGCCTCTTAGCCTTCACTTGCAGTCAAACCAGAAACTTTGATGTATACTAAACGATCTCCTTCTTCATATTATTCCACTAATAATGCACCTGTAGATATTGATACATATTTGTTTTTCCTGAGTGAATGGAGAAATTCGATCTACGTGCATTATCTTGAGGTTCATTTTTTCACTCCAGATTTGATAGAACATATAGTCTTGAACCATATCTCACAATTCCTTCTTCATTAACATTTAATTATGAGGATTTCCCTTTTCTAATAGTTTCCACCTTCTTCTGAATTCCCACATCATCCTTTTCATCATCCATTAATCTTTCCAAAGGAGACAGTTGAGAAATCATTTGTGAAAGGATTGATGATGTTCCCTTCTTTATGATTCCCATGTCCATCTTCATCAATTCTACGAATAATGGACCCTTTTCAATTTTCATCAATGATATAATCACTAGGTCCTTTCTACATAGAGCATATGTGACCCTGTTCGCTTACCTAGGGTAGTAATGGATTGAGAACTCATAGTCTTTGATCAGCTCTAACTATCTTTTTTGGTTCATATTCAACTTTTTTTGTGTCAATATATACTTGAGGATTTTTTGATCCATATATATTTCACACTTCTCCCCAAAGAGGTAATGTCGGAATATTATTAAATCAAAGATCACAATAGCCAACTGTAGATCACGTGTTGAATAGTTTTTCTCATGATCTTTCAATTTCCATGTAGCATAGGAAATGAATTTGTTATTTTGTATCAAAAAACAACACATTCCCTTATTCAAATCATCACTGAATACCACAAATATTTCTCTACATGTGGATAGTGTGAGCATGGGAATAATGATAAGACTCATTTTCAACTCCCTGAGTCTATCTTCACATTATTTACTCAAAAATACTTGATTACCTTCTAAGTTATCTTGGTAATATTATTTGAAAATCATGAGAAATTTCTCACAAATAAGAAATAATATCCATCTAACCCATGGAAGTTACTAATATCCATCGCCGATGTTGGCCTCAACCATCCATCAATTGCAGCTGTCTTGGAGGGATCCACAAAAATCCCATTGCTTGTGATGATATGACCCACAAATGAGACCTCCTTCAACCATAACTCACACTTTCGATACTTTTCATAGATATTCTCTATTATAAACGTCTATAGTATAGTGATTAGATGCTCCTCATGCTCCCCATAAGTTTTGAAGTATATTAGAATATCATTTATAAATACTACCACAAATTTTCTAGGTAATATCTAAAGAATCTATTCATCAAGTCCATGAAGGAATTTGCAAAATTAGTGAGTCTGAAAGGTATTACTATGAATTCATAGGGCACATACCTTGTACGAAAATTAACCATGGGGATATCCTCATTCTTTACCCTAACATGGTAATATCCTGACTACAAATCCACCTTGTAGAAGTATTGTGATCCATGTAGCTGATTGAAAAATTCATTAATTCTGAGTAGAGGATATTTTTTCTTTATTGTGTTTTTTTGATCTCATGATAATCAATGAAAAAGCGCAATGACACATCCTCTTTCTTGAGGAAGAGGATTGGTTCACCCTATGCTGAAGCACTTTATCATATAAACCCTTTTTCGATATTCTCTAATAGTTTTTTCTTTATCTTACCAAACTCTATAATAGCCATTCTATACAAAGTCTTGGATATTGGAAATTCCCTAGGTAGAAGATCAACCGAGAATTCAATATCTCTTATAGGAGTAAGGCCAGACAATTCATCAGGAAAACTTTCGTGAATTCCCTCACAATAGGTAGGTATTCAAGGATTGTTTCTTCATTAAACTCAATCATTTGAGCATGACACACATTCTCATAGGGTAGTAATATCCACACTTGTGATGATCACGCTAAAGATGATTCATCCTTATCCTGGAAATTGTATAGAATCAGGGGTCGATTCTCCATAAAGAGAGTGATTTCCATCTCACAAACATTTATGTTGGATCCATATAGAGAAAGCCAATCCATGCCAATAATTGCATCAAATTCCACCAAAGGGTGTATGAAAAGGGTCTATAAGAAAATAAAACCACAAATTGTGACAAGGGTGGAGTTATATTTATGGGATTAAATGATTTCCCCATTTTCAATTCTCACCGAATTCTTTACTTCCATGATTTCTGGTGGTGTTGGGATTATTCTACTAAAATTTCTGGATGTACAAGAATGCATAGAACCAGAATAAAAAAGTATGCTCGTTATTTTTGAATGAATAACTATCGCACCTGTCACCACATCGTTGTCGGGGTTTTCTTCAATAGTAGTGATGGAGAAAGCCCACCCTTTCTTCCTTGGAGTTTGTTTGTTGCCTTCAAAACCCCTTTTTATAGGGAACTGGTTTGTAAAGTGCCCTGATTATTTGTAGTTGAAGAAATAAACAATGCGTTGAGGGTATAATGGAGCATTCCTCTCCTCTGCCACAATAGATGGTTTTTCTTTTTGGAAGTTAATGTCTAGGTGCCATTTCTTCCAAACCTAAATCATATCCTCATCCCCTTCAGGAAATTTCTGAGGTTCTTCCTTCTGCACCTTTGGCATGTGGGGTGCTAGAATTTCATAGCACCATTGTATTTTTCCATCATATCTCTAGAATTAATGTCCAATTTCCTCTTCTTATCCCTATGATACCTGTAATATTCTCCGATCACTAATTCCACATTGAGAGAATGCTAGACAATTTCCTCATAGCTATAGAAGTCACATATCTCTAGGGATTTCCATAATCTAGGTTTTATCTAATGAAAGAAGTGGTCAACCTTGCATTTAGGGGTAACAAAAAAGATGGAGGTGTATCTTCCCTAAGTTTTAATGTTTTCCCTGTACGCTCTGATAGATTTTTCGTATTTTTTCTTGAGGTAAAAGAAGTCCATTTCCATCTTTAGATGGAGGGTGTGAGGAAAATATTTATCAAAAAACATTTTCTCGAAATCCTTCCATTCTAATGGCACAATTTCTTCCTCAGGATTCATACTTTTGATCACTGTCCACCATTTATTAGATTCACCCTCCATATGATAATCATCCATATGAACCTTATCTTTTTCAGAACATTTCAGGATAGAGAAAATCTTCTAAATTGAGTTGATCCATTTTTCAGCTATTGAGGGATCAAGTGATCCATTAAATTTAGGAGACCTTTGTCTCATGAAGCTCTCGATTGCGGCTTCTTCATTATTTGGAGGGGGGGTTACATTCCTATTGACCCATGTTTCTTTTGAAAAAATGAGTTAATATAGAGAGTATCATGAAAAAGTTTGTGATTCCCACTCCCATCATATTGGGAATCTCATTAGAACATTCATCACATTGATCTTAGAAACGGTTGTTAGCCTAATTCCTCCCATTTTCGGCCATTAGATGTAATAAGAGGAAAGTTAGGGTTAACACATAAAGTGTAATCCAAAGAAAAAAATGGATAAATTATAAATTACATTTATTTCCTTAACATAGGAATTTATAAGCTTCAATCCATATTATCCATGATCTACATCCAAATATACACTCATATGAATTTTTTTATCCCCTTAATAATGGTTCATACCAATATTATGAATTTACCAAACCATATCCACCAGGAGTGTCATAACCCAGAGAGCATCAAGGGCTCATTTTCATGCACTAGTTCCTATTTAATTCTATCTCAAAGCGTCGTTCTTTGGTTTTACCTCTAGATACATCTATGCCAGAGCCACCTCTACATTTTCATATCCAGACATGGATGTATTTTCTTGATAAACCACTTACTATATACTCACCAAAATTTTGGGATGTTTTTATTATACTTAGTCTTATACCTAAGGCATTAACTAGGGACTTCTAATCCTAATCCAAAAATAACTAAACACATCCTTTGATACCAACTATAACAACCCTGCTCTTTATTACACATATTAACATGATTTATTACATAAAATTACACTTAATAAAACTCTAAGTATTGAGAGATATAGTGTCTTGGGAAATTACAAAAATTACATAACAACATAGAACATAATGGAAAACATCATTTTTGAAAACTTCTTTTACATGACCACAACATTCTTTCATACTAAGAATTACATGGGTTAACCTGAGGACATGTATAATAAAAGGGTAAGATATAAAGCCCAGTCAGGGAGTAAACAAGGTGTAACATGTAGAATATAGTGCATTTTAAGAAAAAGAGGCATATTGATGGAGAATAAGATAAATTCGAATATAAAGGCATGATATAGCACGATTATCATAACATTGAAATGTGGCGACAACATTTAACATGATATTAGCATGAGCTAAGGATCATTCCATATGGAGGATGAGTAAAACATCATTGCAGTTGAATTATCATGATTAAACCCTCATTGAACTAGAATTAGAATGAGTAAAACCTCATTGCACATGGAGTATCATGATACTATTATTTAGCAAATGCATTATAGCACTATCAGGGCAAATCACTTTATAGACATTTCGTTTCTTGCATTAGTGTGCCACATGGATCATATAACATGGAATCATTCAATAGAATCATTTATTCAACGATAAAGGAATGTGGAATACATACATTAAAATCTAAAATCAATAAGTATATGTGCATAAAGGTGAATACCCTTGATAGGGAAATGAGTGTGGTATTCACTTACACGAAGATTTTGGCATGGAAAATCTTGGATGAAAAATGGAGTCAAATAGAAATCATAAAATGGGATGATGTGAGAGAAATGGGTACTTAATCATTTATACATGAAATGGACAAAAGGAGGTCATAGAACATAATATACCAACATATGTAATTAAATTTAGATTCATAATATAAAATAATTTCTTGAATGTAAATGAGAAGAGAGAAATTCCTTATAGAATTTGGGCATGGGTTTTTCCCATTTTATTTTCCAAAGGGGAGTTAAAAACATTTATTTATTAGCCCAACAGCCGAAATTGTTAAAATATTAGGATTTCTTATGTGAACGTGAGTCACACTCTCAATGAAATCATTTTAAAATGTTACAATATTTCATATGTCTTGGGGGGTCCAAAAAGGCATCATAAAGTTAATTTGGTAAATATAAAATTACATTATTTTAAAGGTAAAACATATATTGGCCCAATATACTTTTTATTGTTTTTTATTACATCCCTATAGGGTCACTATGATGTCATAAAACACATTATATATTTAAACCGTATTTAATTTTGACCCAAAAATTCAGCTATCCCAAAAAATTATGAAAAATTCAATGTTAGATACTTTTGAAATCTGGAATCCAAAAATAATATTTATTTTATCTAAATATCTTTCTAAATATGTGTATTTTTACTTTTAAAAGAAAAACTGACATTTATTGAAAATTCATGGGTTTTGACAAAAACAAATTTCAAACCATAATAAAAATTAAAATTGTATTCATAAAAATTATATGTTTATTTCTATTTAATAAGATGTAATTTAGCAATAATATTTTATTAAATATATTATTTAATTCAAAAATCCATTAATTCATCAAAATATATTTCTTAATTGAATTTTAATATTAACTAAAAATACAATTTGTGGTTTAAAAACCATTTACAAAGTAACAATAATAAAATGAATGTATATTATTTATAAAAAAATAATGCACATAATAATTATTCTTGGGTTTTGTTACATAACCCCTCATAACAATCATAGAGTACATAAGTGTAAGGTGTGCGATGGTGACTGACTCTTGGGGTGGATCAAATAACATCGCTCGGGTGGTAATATCTATTGACTTCTACTTGTCCCATAGGCAGTTCCATTCTAGATTAACGTGTGGAAGATCAGATTGGGGTTGGTCAAGAGTGAAGCCCACTAGCACTACCTATATTCTGAGCTCCAAAAATAGGGCTTTGTCTGGAGCAATTCTATTGGATGAGGCCATCACTTCCTTTGTCTCAATAAATTTGGATTTGTTAAAGCCCTATATTTTTACTAATCATGTGATAAATATTCAATGACTATATTAGAAATGGTAACAATTATTAATGATATTTTAAAATCCAAAAACATATAACCATGGAGGTGCATATGTTTTATATAACCATTTTACATAATAAGATATTTAATAAGATAAATAAGAATTTTAATTAATAAAATTTTGGGTCGTTACATGGCCAAGAACTACCATAGGGATATAAAGAAGACCACTAATGTGGAAGAAGAAAGGAAGGTTTACATCAACACTCAACATTTAGTGTAGTGTTACAACTGCATGGAGCATGGGCATTATGAGAATAATTTCCCTATGCCAAGGGTTGTCTAAGGATATCAACAAAAACCTCCAAGGAAACAAGGAATGGATTATGCTATCACTAATGCTGAGGTTGAGACAAACTATTATGTGGTGACTGGTACACTTGCTATTCATTCAAGAATAACAAACACACTATTTGATTCTGAATCTACGCATTCATTCATATATTTCATTTTTAGTAGAACTATTTAAACACCACCTAAAAATTTGCATAATAAGATATCTGTGATAACAACAAATGGGGAAATTCTTTCATCCATGGTTTATAACTCCTCCCCAGTTAATGTTTGTGTATTGAAACTCCCAAAAAATCTCACCATACTTACTTTAGTAGAGTTTGACGTTATCTTGGAAATGTATTTTCTATCATTATACAAATCTAACATCAACTGTTGGGAAACATAGATCAATATTCACATCCAGAATCATCCTTTAATTCCTACAAGTTTAAGGAAGAAGATGAATCTACTTTATAATCACTATCTCAAGTTTGGATATTAATTCCTTATGAGTATGCTTTTCTAGCTCAAATGATTATGAAAATGGAGAGAATCATGCCTGAAGACATTCCCATCATGAGGGATTACACTGATGTATTCCCTGAAGAGTTTCCCGGTCTTCCTTTTAACCGAGAGGTCGAGTTCTCAATTGAAATTATTCATGGATCTCTATGTATGTCGAAGAAACCTTATAGAATGGCCACCGTAGAGCCGGAAGAGCTAAAGTAGCAGTTGCAAGAGAATATGGATAAGGGTTTTATACACCTGAGAGCTTCCCCATGGGGTGAAATAGTCCACTTCATCAAGAAGAAGTATGTTTCAATGAGACTCTTCATTGATTATCGTGATCTCAAAAAAGTCATGATAAAGAACAAGTATCCCCTGCCATAGATAAATAACTTGTTAGATCCGATTCATGGGGCCAATTATATCTATAAGGGGGAACATCAGTAAGGATATCACCAATTAAAGGTGAGTAAGGAAGATATTCCCAAGATTTTATTTTGAATGAGGTATGGACATTATGAGTTCATAGTGATGCCCTTCAGACTCACTAATGCTCCATCAATGTTCATTGATTTAATGAATAGAGTGTTTAAAGATTACCTTGACAAAATTTTTGTAGTATTTATTAACAAGATTCTAATATACTCCAAGATAAAGGAGTAACATGAGGATCATTTGAATATTGTGTTAAGAACATTAGGAAGGGAGAAATTATATGTAAAGTATAGTAAATGTGATTTCTATATGGTGGAAGTATCAATCTTGGGACATGTTATCACTAGTAAAGGGATATCTGTGGACCCTTCGAAGACAAAGGCAATTGAAGAGTGGCCTAGGACAACATATGTAATGGAGATCTGAAGGATTCTAGGTCTAACCGGGTATTATCGATGATTTTTGAAGAAATTTTCATGATTGTAAAACCCAATGACCAATCTGACACAAAAAGGAGTAAAGTTTTTCTAGAATAAATAATGTGAATATGGTTTTAAGGATTTGAAAAAGTGGCTCATCATTGTGCCGATACTGACACTCCCAACAAGTAGAGAACTCTTTGTGGTGTACAATTATTCTTCAAGGAAGGGATTAGGTTGTGTACTAATGGAAAATTGTAAGGTGACATCCTATGACGCAAGGCAGCTTAAAATCCTAGAGCGAAACTATCCCATGCATCATCTGGAGTTGGCGGTAGTGATCTTTGCATTAACAATATAGAGGCATTATCTCTATTGGGAGAAATGTGAGATATATATTGACCACAAGAGTCTCAAATATATATTCACAGAAAAAGATCCTAATATGAAACATCAAATATGGATAGAGCCTTTCAAGGGTTAGGACTGCTCAATCCACTAACATCCTGGTAAGGAAAACAAGGTGGAAGATGCTCTATATATAAAGGATCATGTATCTTTATCTACGATGAGAATTGAAAAGGATACAATCTTCTTAGATTTGTAGAGGATGGGCATGAGAACTATTAAGAGTGTAAAATCATCATTATTTTCTATTATGATTGCCCAACCATCCATTAGGGAGAAAATCAATGATGCTCAATGAAAAGATGCGGAAATTTGGAAAAGTGTAGAAGCTATCAGAAATGGAAAATCCTCAGAGTTCAAGATTGATGAGGAAGGAGTAGTAATATTTGGGTAATGACTACGTGTACCATCCAATCCATAGATATAGAAGGATATTCTGAAAGACCCATATAGCCCAACCTTCTCTATCCACCCTGG
The DNA here is from genome assembly GCA_963277665.1 of Viscum album. Classification (NCBI taxonomy): domain Eukaryota; kingdom Viridiplantae; phylum Streptophyta; class Magnoliopsida; order Santalales; family Viscaceae; genus Viscum; species Viscum album. The sequence goes on along the minus strand of OY728123.1, from coordinate 907,719,518 downwards.
GAGAACAAAGAGGTATTAAGATCTCTGAGAAAACATTGTGTGAGACAATATGAAAATGGGAATTAATGAATATACATCAATGTTCCTAGGATGTAAAAAAATAAAGGATGAGAGGAAAATTTCTAAGGGGATGATGCAACCACTACCCATATCAACATGGAAGTGGGAGAACATTACCATGGACTTTGTCACCAGACATCCGAGGACATCTACAGGAAACAATGCTAAATGGGTAATTCAGGATCATATTACAAAGACAAATCAATTTATCACAATTCAAGAGGACTTATCATTGGATAAACATGCACACAATCACACACACACACACACACACATATATATATCAAAGAGGTGGTAAGGCTGCATGTATTACCACTATCTATTGTATCTGATCATGATCTGAGATACACCATGAAGTTCTAGAAATGTCACAAACATGCTCTAAGTACTGAATTGAACATAAATATGGCCTATCATCCTCAAATTGATGACCAATCTGAGTGAACCATTGATACACTAGAAGTCATGTTGAGGGAATTTTTATGGAATCCAACAGTGTATGGGACCAACATCTTCCACTGTTTGAATTCTTCTATAACAGTAGTTTCCACTCGAGCATCTGAATGGAACCTTATAAAGCATGTTATGGGAAAAGGTGCAGAACACCAACATGTTGGAATGAAGTTGTTGAGAGTAAGCTTATAGGACATGAAATGGTTTAAGAAATGGTGGATAAGGTGAAAATAATTCCGCAACACATCTAGGAATCTCAAAGCTGAGAAAAGATTTTTGCAAACTACCATCGACGCGACCTTGAGTTCAAAGTTGGATAAATGGTATCTCTCTGCCTATCTCAATGGGATAATTTCTTTAGATTTTGTTTTAAAGGGAAGCTAAGTATTAGGTACATCGACCCATTTGAGATTCTTGATCATATCGAGGTTTTTACCTATCGACCGGAAATTCCACCTACCATGGGAAAAGTACATGATATCTTATATATATCCCTCTTATGGAAGAACATACTCGATACTTCACATGTACTCTCTTTAGTTGTGGTATAGTTGGAGGATGACCTTTCTTATGAGGATCATCCAGTGAAGATCTTGGATCGTAGAGAAAAAGTTCTATTTAATAAGACTACCCACAGGGTCAAAGTACTATGGCAGAACCACAAGTACGAAGAGGCAACATGGGAACTGTAGGAGGCAATGAAAGAAAATTACCCACACCTATTTATGGCATATAATGTAAAACAAAATTTTGATGGTGGAATCTCATAAGGGGGGATAATGTAATGACCCAAAGTTTTCAATGGAAAATTCATTCTTATAAATATGTCATATATTCACATGAAATCACAACATAATGAACTATAAAGTACAATTTAACCTCAAAACATATTTTTGTTACTACTATGTTTTGAATTTTGAAAATCAGAAATACACTGTTGCGATCAGAAAGTTATTTGGCGTCTCATATGACCAAATTATTTTTTAGTGAATAGTAACATACACTTAAGAATAGTAATTTTACCCTTATGAATAGTGACAAAACCTAATGAATAGTTACCTTACTTATGATAGTATATAAATAATATTTAAGTGGAATTATGATATACCTATATCCGGGAATAAGAAAATATATGTTTTAAAATTGTTGTTTTTCGAGTAAATTGTGATATTAATTAAAATTTAAATTAATCATATTTAGAAATTTATTTTTGAAAAAATGGAGTTCAATTTCGGATTCTACACATCAAAAAAATTTACGGTGAATATTTGATATTTTTATGAAAAACATGAATTTTTGATGAATAATAAAATACAATAATTTACGATAAATGCTAAATAATGGATTTATTGAGTCATTAATGATGATATGCTAATGTAAGACCAATTGGTTTGAACTCACATGCACTTATTAATATTTTTTGTAACTACCCAAGATTTTATAGTAATTTATTTTCTTTAATGTAATTCAATAGCTTGTGCTACATGCAACACCAAGTTCTAGCGCACCATGAAATACCAAACTAGCCATTCAAAAAGAGGATACGAATAGTATTAACTGAATTTTGAATTTTATATACTCTATATAATTTGAGAATCCATATCATCTATTTTTTAGACATAATATAAGAACAAATTCATTTTTTTAGATAAAAGAAGTATTTTCAAAAAATGAAATTTTACCAACTTTTAAAGGAAAACCATTTTAAAACCAATATTTGACACTTTTATATGTTCAATTTAATGAAATTAAATTCTGTTTTATAATCATGACATAATAATTTATTTTGGAAAAATTTTGGTACTTTTCAGATAACTATCATATTTTGATGAATACTGAAAAATACTAAAATTTAATTGAAAACAAATTTATTAATCAAAAAACATTATTGTGTTAAATTTTTCATTTGAATGGGTTGGAAGTATAATTAGATTATATTTTTACCATTTAATAAAATTTAGGTCATTATAAGTAATTTCACATTTAAATTTTACATAAACACATGTCAATCATTTGATAGTTTTTACTTTTTAAAAACCTGCCTTTTGGTTTTGACAATGTGAATTGATTTTAAATTTATTAATTTAACTTATATGTTTTTAATTTGGTAAAATAGAATTCATTTTTTAATTCTGAATATCAAAATTATCTTAGTTTTTATTTTAGGTATTTTTCTGAAGACATTCAATTTTTGATGAATGGTGAAAAACACTGCTTTATTGTTTATAACAGACATGTTATTTAAATAATTATTTATTTTATTTATTTTAATCCAAAATAGATACATAATACCTATATATGTTCAAGTTAATTTATTGTAATCATTTTATAATATTTTTAGATATATAAAATCTTATTGAACTTTTTACCGTCTTTTACCCAACATCTAAGAGCATTTGAAAATTTTCATAAAACCTAATTTTACGGCTTCTGTGAGTTGAATTTCAAAAATATGAGAGACAAGTTTAACATCAGTAATTAAAATTTGGTTCAATAAGATGAAAATAATTTTTGGTGAATAGTATCATTTGACTTTTATTTACCACGGTTAAAAGTAAATAGGGTAATTAAGGGTAAAAATGATATTATAATTACCCAAAAACAGTCGTAATTCTACTAGATAAGTATAATTCAACAAAAAAACCTTAGGAAAAAATATGATCCTCTTTGGTCAACTTGGACTTGATTAGAACATTTATTATTATTTTATTTAAAGAAGAGTAAAAAGTGTTAAATTCAATGTTTAATAACTAAAACATTTTTAATATAGGTTTAGACGTAAGATAAATTCGACTATAAATTCTAATTATAAAGATAAAACTATTTCCTATATTATGGAATTCTATTTATAATTTTTATACCTTAAATAATTTAATTTATATATGATATAATGATGATACAGTAATTACCTTATTAATGGAATATTAAAATAATTGATATTATAAATATCCAAATAAATGTAAATTGAGACTTATGATGAATTAAACTAATTTTCATGATTAATATGACATGTTAGAGTTTATTAAATAAATTTTATTCTATGTGATAATTTTTTATGGCTTTCAATAAAAAAATACTAAATAGTGTCAAAATTCACATAATTGAATTTTAAAAACAAATACTTTATTATAAAATGATATAATATTCTTAAAAATCTTAGGTTCTTCCAAAGGAATTAGAAAAAGTAATATATATGAATAATGAACCACTTGGGGTTCTCTAGGCTTGTTATAGTATGTTTATTAACCATATAATATAAAATTATATAGAGACATGGTAAATGTCAAACTATTTAACTAAGAGATAAATCTAAACTATAAGGTTAATATGGTGACCTAAACCAATCTAAAACCTATTGGTTGAGAGGTTTTAGATCCATCCACACCTTATCCTCGAAATAAATCATTTTGGAGCCCTTATAAACCGTAAATGATTTTGTTATAAAATATTATTTCAAGATTTTCCTAAAGTTCCCCTCACCCCTCTTATAAAAGGTCACTTCCCCTTCTCTCAAAATCACAACTAAAAAGACATTTGGCTCAGCCAAACCCTTACCAAATATCCTCCTAACTTCCCTAAAATCAAACTAGAGTCCTTAAAGTTTTTATAAATACAACCTAAGGAGCCCTTTTGATCAACTCAAAAGGAAACACCCAAAGAAGAGCTAATAATTTCACCACCCTCTTTCACGTTCTTTTCTTCTTCCACTTCCTCTTTCAAGTTCTTTTCTTATTCCACTTACACTATATTTGTTTTTTTCCATAACAAAAATAATAAATATATTACCTTCTACATACGATGATGCTATTATAAATATGGTACAACCATATTCGTTATTCTCTCCGTCCTATAAATGACAAATTCACCATACGTGCATACGTACGACTTACCGTCTCCACATCATGGTGTAGTCTGTTATTCAATCACTTAATTTTTTTATGGGTATAATAATGAATATAAATTTTTTAAATAATAAATATGACATGTTAATTTTTATGTATATATGATATACCATCCAATTACCTACGATTTCACCATCAATATAATGATATTGTCGCTCGTGCGTACGTACAACTTACCGTCTCCACGAATTCGGTGAGATTAATTCCCCATTATAATCATTCAAGAATAATTTTATTTTTATGATTAAAAATAATTTTTAAGAAATTAATATAATTCAGGATATGAATAAAATACATCCTACACATAACAAGCATGGATTACCTAATAAAACATATAAAGGAAAACAAATCAGTTAACAACCAAAACAATGATACTAATGAAATATCATTAACAAAACAATATTATAAGATCATATATGATATCATATTTATGTATTTTGTTTTTTTATTGTTTAATAACAATGAATTTTACATTATACCAGAATTTAATCTCCCCTATACTGAGGAAAAGTACAAGGTAAGGGGTTTTCATCTCACTTCTATTCCAGTGAGATTCATGCTATATTTTATAATATTTCCTTTTGTGTGGTATATGTACTACACATGATTGTATTATTTATATAATATAAATTAATTTAGGGGTATTTAAATCTTCATTTTATGGTTATTCTTTCATGGGGTGTATGTTTCGCAAGTTACCAAATCAGTAAGGAAATCTCAAATTTCAATTTCCACTCATTGGGATTTACACATACTTCATTGATTATTTTACTCCAAGATTATATGTGGAATCACTATTTATTATTTATGTATTAATTTCCACTACCCTATATGTGGATATACCTTTTATACACATAATCACTCCATCGATATATTCTCAAGTCCTTGATATGAACTTGATGAGACAAATTTTAACTCAAACTCTATTCATTGAGTTAAATATCGAAGTCATTGGTGTTGATTTTACAAGAATATGTGTGAATGTACTTTGATTGATTTACACAGAATATACAATCATATTGATTTTATTTATATTTTTCACACATAATTATGTCATTGATTTATCCTTAAACTAAGGACACAGTCTTTATAAGGGAATTCATCTCAACTTACATTCCATTGAGACTTCTTTGTTGTTATGAGCCAATTCACATTTATTTGGTGTATATACTATACTTTGACATAGTATATCATGAATCCATTTATTCTCATGATATTATAATGTTTTTATTACCTCAATTATTTTTATTCAAGGGTCTCTCATTTGGTTAGTAACTCTAACTAAAATATCATTTCAAATGTTTTAAAAATGTAATATTCTAAATCTTTCCCATTAATGTCCATGTTTTGAAGATGGTTTAATGGATTTATTTATATTGACATTAATGATTTGTGATTAAAATTACTTTTAAAATTTTCCAAGTGGTATGGAACTCATTGATTCAAAAATCTATTTTAAATGGCTTCATAATAAATATTGAGACATTTAAATGTTTTCATGAAAATGGGTTATTTCTATGAAATGGTTTTAATGATTATTTTCATCTATGTAAACATCCTTCATTGGATTTTACATTTATTTAAAGTTGATTAATTATGATACAATCTTCTTAATATGATTGATGTTTTTGTGATATGTTTGACTAAGGATGTGTTATTTTTATACCATTCATGGTTTATGGTAAAAGTATTAACATTTCATATAGTAGTTTTAATACGAATGTTTATGTTATGTTTCAACCTTTTCAAATGAGGAATGAATTAGAATTTGCAAGTGATGGGTGAAGCTTTCTATAGCTCCTCTATGCATCGGTATCTCTCATGCGACAAACTAGTTTCTTGGCATAAGGCCTTGAAAAAATCTTATTTGTAGTCTTGGAACAAAGCCTTGAATATGTGGTTATGAAGTCTAGAATTATGAATTCCATCCTTATAAAATTGGCTGTTGATATTGCCTATGGATATTAGACTAGTAGAATATCCATATTAATAAGTAAATGGAATTATTTTTTATTTATATTTTCCATATTATGATAAATTTTATGTTTAAAAGGCTTTTGTTTTAGTCTTATACATTGCCTTAAATGTTTATGCTTATTTATGAAAGTTTCCGCTATATTTTTATCCTTACAAAGCAGCTGACCTCACCCCTTTCTTATGATTTATTTTTCCAAGGATGCAAGGAAGTATATTATGATTAACATTTAATAATAGGTTAAGTAATATAAGAGTGCTCAAAGGGGACACAATGTTTTTTTTTATTTCTTGATGTAATGTAAAACTTATGTATGTATCTAGTACTTCCATGGCTACTAAATTGATCAGTCTTTCAGAACATGATTCCTTGTATCATGCCAATGTTATGTAATAATACACAGATTTTGGGTAAATGGGGTCGGGGAGTTATATTTTTTTCATGGAAACATCACTATTTTGGTCATGAGGGAAAATAATAATCTAAGGAATTAAATATTATGAAAACTCTACTCTCCTCCACTATAAATATCACTCCTCCTTAACACTTCTCTTCACATCTCTCAAGCCATGTTTCTTTCCTATAATATACCCAAATATCTCCTCAACCTCATCCCCCACGTCCAACTTCCCTTGGTCTCCTAAAAAGAACAAATTCCCTCCCCTAAAGTGGCTCTCAAGGAAGATTGAATAAATAGGTTAATTCTTATTTTCTTCTTTTCTTTCTTTTTCTTTTCAAGTTCATTTTTTTTCTTTTATATCCATACCTATACTCATCCAAATATTATGACAACTCCTATACCTTATGTGTTCATGAATTTTTTTTATGATAATGCAATAGTTTATTATCATCTCTCCTTCACTCTCCTTTTATTTTAGTAGTAAAAACACCTTCCAAGTTATGTTAATTTACCACATTAAAGGATGATGAGTTTTCAATTTCATTACCGTCCTAATTTATGGTCATTAAACAATTTTTATTATTGAATTAGACCATAAAAAATGTATTATAATTCATCTATGGTTATGGAATCATTTTTTACACATGGTTTTGATTTATAAAATAAAACATGTTTATTGTGGTTAAAAACAGCAAATTAACCCAAAAGGTTGTCACTAGTGTTTTATATAATGATTCAACATCACTCCATGTAACCAAATTAAATTTTAAACCATGAAAACTTTTGGATATTTAGTAATAAAATATAACTTTATTTTTTTTACAACCACCTTCATCATACATGTATTTCCGAACATGAACTGATCATTAAAACCAATCAAGAAAAAGGACCCAAATAAGGAAATTGAAACACATAACCAATCATAAGGGTTATAAATGAACTTAAAAAGGATATAAAAAATATTATACATATATAATTTTTTATTTAATTATTAATTAATGATACTAATTTCATTTTTTAGGTCACTAAGTTCAATAAAATATCACCATCAGATTTATGGTAAGAGATCCTCTCCATTTCACTTTTATTCAAGACTGTCCTCTATGTTATTCCATTTTATGTGTTATTCTTAGTAGTGTAGAATTATCATGCACCTCCCCCACATTGTCCTCATGATTTATAGAATATGAGAAATACCTTTATCTCTCATTATTCCCTCTTATGTACACCGGATACCATGCTGATATTCTGTAAGGGATTCCACTGAAACAACCATTATTCTTTTGGGATTCTCTATCATTCATTTTACGCAAATGAAGTTTGTTTTATTTTAATATAAAACTTATAAATTATTTTTATATTTTCCAAACTCATGTTTCAAGTTCAATCACTCATTCCCATTTTGGGATATACATGTTTTTAAGTGATTTCCTTCTCAATACGACATGATTTTCCAGCCTGTTTGGAGTGATGTTCCAGAATTCCTACCTGATTTCAAGTGCACTATATGTTATGTTTTAAGACACCATTTTATTTATAAAATAAGCCTTATTATTTTGAAAACATTATTAGTTCACTTATGGGGTTTTATAAATTATTTTACCTTTTCTATTTTAAAGGATCTATATTATGTTCCATAAAACCACTAAAAATGTTTTTATGCAAACAACTCTTGAGTACTTTTCTTATATGTTGTCACTAATACTTGAACTAACCTACCATGATACTTTCCTGTTTTAACTTATGAATTTCCATATATATTTTATTTCCATTCTCTCATGGAAACTTTTATGATATTCCCATTCATTATCCTTTATGACATGAATGTGATACCAATTTCTCTCCATGGGTTCCCTTATGTTTATGTATTATTGAATTCGTATGATTATTTGTGTGGAAAAAATTCATGAACATGTTAAGATGGGTGCGCCTAGATAGTGATCCAATGCATTGGGTAATTTTGAGTCTCATGAGATGTTATAAGCGATGGTCTTGGCGGTTAGCTTTGGCTTGTGCTACTATATAAAACAGTCTTGGTAGTTAGCCTTGTCTTGTACTACTATGTGAAACAGTCCTGGAGGTTAGCCTTGACTCATACTAAATTCATTTTTTATGTTTCTTCCACACTACTATGACTCCATGTTTATATGATTCTATGTTTATGTGTTATTATTGTATAAGGTAAATTATTATTTATATCATCATGTCATGACTTCTATCCCATGAGTTAATGCTTTGTTCTTATGATTATTCCCTTACTGGCTTTTAGCTCATCACATTATTCATGTTATCCCCAAGTTATCCTATATAGATTTATGAGCATAATGGGAGATATAAGCTCATTATAGAGTTTAAAAATGTGTTTTTATAATGTTTTATGTTTTATATATATAATCATCAAATACACTAGAAATCACGATCCTTGGATTTACCTCAAATATATAATTATGCTCAAAATCATGTAATGTATTATATAAAAGGCTATAGCAAATACAGTTGGTATCAAAGTATGTTCTAGTTATTTTTGGATATTAGGAATAGAGTACCTTATTGAGAACCTTAAGGATGAGACTAAGTATAAGAAAACATCCCTAAATTTTGTTATGTATAGATTTATTAGTTTATCAAAAAAAATACATCCTGGTTTGGTTACAAATAAGTAGCGGCGGCTATAACATAGATGTACCTATGATTAAATACACTGACAATGAGTTTCAAGCCTGACCTAGGGTATCTAGGTACATGACAATGGGCCTTACTACACTCTTGGTTTGACACTCCTAGGGGATATACTTTAGTAAATTCATTATATTTGAAAAACCATTATTAATGCAAAAATCCTATAAGAATATAAGTTAAGAATCTGATTAAGGATTACCTAAATTGAAACATAGAGAATCACAATTTAGGATATACTTCTACTTTACAAGTTTAACCTCTAATGTTCAATGTTTCCTTTTTTTATTCTCAATAAGTAAGTATTAAAGACCTATAATTGTGAATTATGTGTATTAGTTAATGGTAGGAAATATAAGAATACATTATAAATACCAATGTGATAGGAAACATGAATATTTCCCAAATGATATGCCTAATATGATGGGAACAGGTTCTCAAAACGTCATTATAGTACTTGCTCAGCTGTCTCAAGTTATTAATAATGATATGAATCATGTGGAACTCTTTACTCCTCCAAAGAAAGAGAAATTCGTTGTAGAATCCTTCATATGGAAAATGCATCACATGGTTAGCAGCTATTCTGATCCCCTCCTCTCGAAACAGTTGGTTAAATCCATTCAAATATATTTTTCCATCCCCCAGTGCTTGAATCAAGAATAATTTTCATTAGATGATTAAAAATAATTTTTAAAGCCTTAATATCATTCTAAATATGAATAAGATACATCCTATCCATAATCACATTACTATGTAATAAATCATTTAACGTAAAATGATTCAGTTAACACCCGAAACAATGATAATACTAATATATTACTAATAAAGCAATGTTAAAAGATAATATATGATATCATATTAATGTATATGTTTCTTTTATAATTTAATAACAATTATTTCACCATTTTATAGGAGGTTATCTTACCCTCGACCCAGGAAAAGTACATGGTAAGGGTTAATTTCACAATCTCTTTATTATCCTAAGTTGTTTTTAAGTAAGTATCTACTGGGACCTCTTTATCATCCACATTGATGCTTCTCAAAAATGTATTCCAAAACATTTTTACTATTTACTAGACTATGGTTTAAATTATTTATACCCTTGTTTTACTTTTTATAAAATTTATTAAACGGAATCTTTCTGTCATTTTCCTAACAAGGTACTTTTTGACCATTTCAACAAATTTAATGTAATAATGTTTTTTAACTTATATGGTGGGTGCGGCTATTTTACACTATTATAAAATCATCAAATATTCCCTTACAAGATTATAAGAATATTTTCAAAACTAATTTTTTCTTAAGTGATTTCAAAATAGAAAGAGATATTTCTCTAAAAAATGTTTTGATTTCATCTATGTCAACATCATTTGATGAATTTTAAGCTTATTTGAAATTGATTTATTATGATACAAAACTTCCATATTTTATTGAAGTTTTTGTGATATGTTTGACTGTGTATGTGATATTTTCATACCATTCATGGTTTGTGGATAATGTATTGAAATTTCATATGCCAGTTTTAATACAAATTTTTATGTTATGTTTAATCCTTTTCATATGAGGAATGCATTGGACTTAGTAAGTGATGGGTGGAGCCCACTATAGCTCCTTGATGCATCGGTAGGTCTCATTAGACAAAATAGTGTCTTGGAACAAGGCATTGACAAAATCTTATTTGTAGTCTTGGAACAAGGCCTTGACTATGTGGTTATGAAGTCTGACATTATGCATTCCCTAATTATAAAAGTGGCTATTGATATTGCATGTGATTATTCTACTAGTATAATATCCATGTTTGTAAGTAAATGGAATTATTTTTATTTATATTTTCCATATTATGATGAAGTTTATGTTGAAAAGGCTTTTGTTTTTTTTATACATTTCCTTAAAGGTTTATGCATATTTATGAAAATTCCGTTGTGTTGTTATCTTTACTGAGCTTCTGACCCTTTCTATGTTTTATTGTTTCCAGGATACGAAGAAGTATATTATGACTGACCTGCAGGGATAGTCTATGGGATTTAATTGTTGTCTATGGAAACACTATTATTGTAGTTTTCCATTTTATGATGTAATATAATCCTTTTGAATGTATCTAGTACTTCCACGGCAACTAAACTAATTGGTGTTTCGAGACATGATCTTTTGTGATCATTGAAATTTTATGTAATAATGCCCCGACTCTAGGAAACTGGGGTTGGGGTGTTACAGTGGGTATCAGAGGGAGGTTTATCAGAAACCTTGGAATCTAGAGTTATAAAAACTTTAATTAGAGAACATTACCCTAAGATAGACTTTGAGGATTAATATAGAAGAACTTCCTTGAATTTTGGTATTGTAGAGATTTTTTGAGTTTTCCAAGCAATACATCCCTATCTGGATAGGAGTAGGTAGAGGCGGCTCTGGCACAGATGTACCTAGGGGTAAAACACGAAAACACCACTTTGAGCTAGACTCGAACAAAAACGGGTGCACAACAACAAGACTTACTGCACTCTTGGTTACGTCACTCTTGGGGGATATGCTTAGTATTAAATTCTCATTTTCATTACACGACATTATGAAGGGTTTAAGAGTATATACATCCTCAAAGAATTTTTTTTATGATTATGGATTATATCAATAAACTGTTCAATTTATGTTAATTGTTTTACAAGTTTGTATTTATGTATTGTGATTTATAAACTAATCTAGTTCATTCCATTGTTTAGAAATGGTTCCTAGTGGAAGGAATACAAATTGTATCAATGCACGCACTCAATGTATAAATTTCCATCCTACTCAAGATAATTATAGTAGAGACGGTGATGCAACTGGTGCTGATCAGCAAATCACTATACTGGGACAACTCACTCATGTTATAAATAATAACCTTACCCATATAGAGCACCTTGGTCCGCAGCATGGAGGATCAATGTTAGATCACTTCCTGAGGAAACAATCACCAACATTCAATGGGAGTAAAAATTCCCTAGTAGCCGAGAAATGGATAAATTCCTTAGAGAAAATATTCCACACCCTGGGGAGTAGCAAAAGGAAACAATTTGTCATGGCAGTTTACTGCCTCACTGGAGATGTTGACCAATGGTGGTCATTAATTCAAAACACAAAGGAAAATGATGAAGTATCAAATTGGAATAGAGGGAGTTTAAAGAAATTTTCTTATAAAAATATGTTCCTCATGACCATCAAGCATATATGGAAAGGCAATTTCTGAGTCTGAGGCAAAAGGAGGATGATAATGTTACAAAGTATGAAGCTAACATTACAAGGTTAGCGAGGTATACTACAGATTATATACATAACCCATGAAGTAATATTGATCGCTTCATTGATGGGTTAAAACCATTTCTCTATCGAGCATTAGTCTCACAAACCTTCTCATTGTACGAAGATATTGTCTCATGTGCTATCAAGACAGAAAAAGAATTCTCTAAGTCATATGACTTTAAAGCAAAGAAAGAGAAGAAGATATCTGATGAACACTCATGAAATGGAAATAAGGGGAAGAAGGGAAAAGTTAAATATCCATCTTGTAGTAAATGTGGGAAGAAACACCCTGGTATACGCATGAAGGGAATGGGAGTCTGTTAAAAGTGTGGTGAAAAAGGTCACCAAGCTCATGATTGAAAGGGGAAGAAAGAGGCTTTCGATGTTTAATGCTAAAATTGTAGAGAAAGGGGGAATTATGCGAATGAATGTCCTAAGCATTAGGGGAACTTGCCTCAAAAAAGGCCAAGGGATCAAGGCCAATATTATGATATCACTACTGATGAGGTTGATGCTCCCAAAGACGTGGTGGCAGGTAATTTAATGGTTTCCTAAAGTTTAGAAAATTCTTTATTTGATTCTGGATCATCGCATTGTTTCATATATTCCTATTTTTTCTATGAAAATTAGATATTTTATGATTTGATTTAACAAGGTAGTTATCATTTAAAACTCCTAAGGGAAGTATCATTGCAACAATATTTTGTGAATCAGTCCCATTTGGGGAATATAAATGTTCTTTATCTGCTGATCTCATCATCATACCCATGATTGAATTTAATATAATCCTCAGTATGGATTGGATTTCGAACCATGATGCAAGAATTTATTGTAATAATAAGTATCTTACTATTTTTGAAGATGATGAAAAAACACCTTATATTTAGAGAAGAATCGTCACCACCTAATTATTATCTATATCCACCACCCGTAGCTCAACTAAATTCAATTATTGGGGAGGAATAGAATGAAATAACTATGGGTGGGTAAAAGAATTTCCAAATTTAGGATGTACCTATTGTGAAAGAATAAGTTGATGTGTTTCCATAAGATTTATTTGGACATCCTCCAGAATGAGAAATTGAGTTTTCCATTGATTTAATTCATGGTTCAAGGCCCATATCGAAGACCCCTTATAGAATGGACACCGTGGAATTAGTGGATCTAAAGAAACAACTAGAGGAATTGCGTAATAAGGGATTTATTCGCCCTACTATTTCTCCATGGAGAGCCGATGTCCTTTTTTTAAAAAAGAAAGATGGATCTATGAGGTTGTGCATTGACTACAAGGAGATCAATGATATAACAATAAAAAACAGGTATCCCCTACCTTGCATTGATGGTTTATTTGACCAACTACAGGGAGCACAATACTTTTCAAATATTTACCTTTGATATGGATATCATCTGTTGTGTGTGAAGAAGGATGACATTCTGAAAACAACATTTTGAACCAGGTACGGGTATTACGAGTTTACAGAAATACAATTTTCATTGACTAATGTACCCTCTGTCTTCAAGGATCTAATGAATAGAATTTTAAAGAAATATCTTGATGAATTTGTAGTAGTATTTATTGATGATATCTTGGTATAATGAAAAAGCTACGAAGATCCTGAAAATTAGTTGCACATTATCCTGAAGACTCTTAGAATACATGAATTATATGTGAAGTTTATTAATTTTGAATTTTGGCATCAAGAGATTTCATTTCTTGGAAATATTGTCTCTATGGTTGGAATCTATGTTGATCTTTCTAAGACCAAGGTAATCCAAGAATGGCCAGCACCGATGAGTATAACTAAGGTACGCTGTTTTATTGGTTAAGGAGGTTATTATCAATGTTTCATCCAGAATTTTTCCTGGTTGGCTAACCCATTAACAAAGCCCACAAGAAAAGGGGTTAATTTTTTTTTTGGAAAAAAAGTGTGTGAAGAATTATTTCAATAACTAAAGTGAAGATTATTAAATTCTCCAATATTGACTCTACCATTGGTGAATGATGGGTTTGTTATTTATAGTGATGCTTCAAGGAAAGGACTTGGTTGTGTCCTTATGTTGAATGAGAGGGTTATTGCCTATGCATCACTACAACTAAAATTTGATGAGAAAAACTATCCTACTCCTGATCTTGAGTTGGAAGCTGTAATATTTTATTTGAAGATTTGGAGACACTATCTCTATGGTGAAAAATGTGAGATATATACCGATCACTAGAGTTTGAAGTATATCTTCTCAAAGAAAGAACACAACCCGAGGCAATGGAGATGGCTTGAACTACTCAAGGATTATTATTGCACTATACACTAGCACCCAATGAAAGAAACTGAGGAGGCAGATGCTTTGAGTAGAAAGGATCATGGAGTTTTGAAGAAGATGAGAATTGAAAAGGATCCTATATACATGGATCTAGTAATGATGAATATGGGAATCACCATGGAAGGTGAAACATAAATACTTTTTCAAATGTATGCCAAACCATCTTTACTAGAAAAGATAAAGAGTTCTCAGACTGATAGTGAAGAGTTTCACAATAAAATTAATGCTGTTAATGATGGGATATTGAGTGAAATTGTGTATAAAGATGGAATTCTGAAATTTGGGAAGAGACATTGTGTTCCTGATATACCTGATCTAAAAAGGGAATTGTTTGATGATGCTCATTGTTTCAATTTCTCTATACACCTTGGTAGCACTCAGATGTATAGAGATTTGAAGGAACATTTTTGGTGGGACATAATGAAGAGGGGGATTGCTGATTTTGTGTCAAGATGTATGGTTTGTCAACAAGTTAAAGCTGGAAGGAAACAGCATGGAGGAGTCCTTCAACCTCTTCCCATACCTGAGTGGA
This sequence comes from Viscum album, assembly GCA_963277665.1. NCBI lineage: Eukaryota > Viridiplantae > Streptophyta > Magnoliopsida > Santalales > Viscaceae > Viscum > Viscum album. The sequence goes on along the minus strand of OY728123.1, from coordinate 907,703,928 downwards.
AATGGGATAATATTATGATGGACTTTGTCATGGAATAACCAAAGACTCCTAAAAGGAACGATGTAATATGGGTCATTGTTGATCTTCTTTCCAGGTTAGAACATTTTCTTTCTATAAGAGAAGATTTACCACTAGAACGTCTAGTAAGACTATATATTAATGAAGTTGTGAGAATTCATGGAGTACCCCTATTGATTATTTCTGATTGTGATTCACATTTTACATCAAGATTCTGGAAAAGTATTCAGAAATCCCTAGATAGTAAAATTTGTTTGAGCACCGCCTACCACCCCCAAAATGATCGAAAATTAGAACGGACTATTCAAACCTTAGAAGACATGTTGAGATCTTTCTCACTTGACATTCAAGGTATGTTGATCAATATTTACCTATGGTATAATTTTCCTATAACAATAGCTTCCATTCATGTATTCACATGGCACCATATGAAGCGTTATATGGAATGAGATGGCGTACACCAACTTGTTCGGATGATGTTTGTGAATGAAAACTCGTAGGCCCAGAACATGTGGAGGAAACGACGAAAAAAGTAAAGGTAATCCAAAACCACATCAAGATAACTCAAAGTAGATATAAGAGCTATATTGATAACCGAATGAAAGATTTGGAATTGTAAGTAAGAGATCATGTTTTTTGATTGTATCTCCATGGAAGGGTGTTATACGTTTCGGTAAGAAGGGTAAATTGAGTCCCAGGTACAACAGACCTTTCAAAATTCTAGAACAAATTGGGGTTGTAGCTTACTGTTTTCAATGCCGCCAAGTCTCTCCAAATTTCACGATGTGTTCCACGTATCACTATTAAGAAAATACATGCATGACCCAAAGCATGTACTCACCTATGAGGAATTAGAATTGGAACTTGATCTGTCTTATTGTAAATAGCCTGTCAAGGTTCTTTATACAAGAGAACAAGTGGTAAGAAACTGGACGACTCGTCTGGTAAAAGTTCTATGGATAAACCATAAGATGTAAGAGGCAACGTGGGAACCCGGGGAACTTATAATAAAGAACCACCCGAGTCTTTTTATGTAGTAATATTCTAGAAATTTAGAGGAAATTTTTTGAAGGAGGGGAGAATGTAACACACCAAGCATCCATGGTATGCTTCTCTTTGAATAATACAATAGTGTGTGTTGTACGCAAATTCAAGTTCTAACACACCACAACCAATCAAACTAGCTGTTATGAATAGTAATATCCAATTTTGGAAATTTTATAAATTTTTTATTTCAAAATGGACTTCGTTTTTTGATTCCAAATTTTGAAATTAGCTTAGGGTGAATTATTGGTATATTTCTGAAAACATTCAATTTTTCATGACTAGTGAAAAACAATGAGTTATAGTTTAAAACAGAATTTTTATTTAAATAATTTTTTATTTTATTTAAATTTATTTTAGGTCAAAATAGATACATAATACCTATATAAGTTAATTGTAATTCATTAGAGTCAGGTTATAATAATTTTAGATATATCAAAATTTTATTGACCTTTTTACAGTCTTTAACCCACCTCATAGAAGCATTTTCAAATTTACATAAAACTTAATTTTACCACTTATGTGAGTTTAATTTCAAAATTTTCAGTGAAACGGTTGATATCAGTACATAAAATGTGGTACAATAAGATGAAAATATTTTTTGGTGAATAGTAACTTTTTACTTTATTTACCACGGTTAAAAGTAAATAGGGTAATTAAGGGTAAAAATGATATTATTATTACCCTAACACTTGTCCTAATTCTATTAGATAAGTATAATTATACCAAAAACAACATTAGAATAAAATATGAACCTCTTTGGTCCACATTGATTTGATTATGACATTTATTATTATTTAATTCCATTAATAGTAAAAAGTTATAAATTGAACGTTTAATAACTAAACCATTTTTAATATAGGGTTACACATAAGGTAAATTCTTCAACAAATATTCACTAGATAGATAAAATGATTTACTACATAATTTTATTTTATTTATAATTTTTAGACATTAAATAATTTAATTCATTTATAACACAACGATGATGCAGTAATTACATAATTAATGAAATATTAAAATAATTGATATTATAAATATCCTAATAAATGTAATTTGAGACTTTTTATGAATTAAACTAATTTTCTAAGTTACTATGACATGTTATGGTTTGTTAGATTAATTATTTTCAAAGTAATAATGATGTTTTGAATTTCGAAAAAACAAATACCAAACAGTGTCAAAATTGACATAAAAGAGTTTTTAAAACAAATATTATATTATAAATTTATAATTTATTCCTAAAAATCTAAGTTTCAGGAAAAGGTATTAAATAATATTATATATCACATTAATGAACCACTTTAGGTTCTCTTGGAAGTTTATAGTAAGTTTATTAACCATATAATATAAAAATACAAAGAGACATGGTAAATGTCAAACTGTTTAACTGAGAGTTAGATTTGGAAGATAAAGTTAATATAGTGACCTGAAGCTATCTAAAACCTATTGGTTGAGTTGTTTTCGACCCATCCCAACCTTAGCCTTTAAATAAACCATTTTTTATCCATTATAAATCTAGGATTATTTTGTTATAAAATAATATTTCTAGCTTTTTCTAAGGTTCCCCTCACCCCTCTTATAAAAGGGAAGTCCCCCTTCCCTCAAATTCACACCTTCAAAGCCTTTTGGCTCGGCCAAACCCTGCCCAAATACCCTCTAAACTTTCCACCCTTCTTCCTAGAGGGTTTTATTTAGTTAGAAATCCAACCTACAGTGCCCGTTTGATCAAATAAAAAGGTAGAACCTGAAGAAGAGGTAAATATTTCATCACCTCTTTCAAGATCCTTTCACCTTCCACTTCCTCTTTCTTTGTTGTTTCCATTCAAAAATAATACTTCCAATATCTTATATATACTGTGATGTTATTATAAATATGGTACAACCAGATTCATTATTCTATCCATCCTTTGAATGAAATGTCACCATACGTGAATACGTACGACATACAGTCTCCACGTTGTGGTGTAATTGTTATTCAATACATTATTATTTGGATGGGTATAATAATGATTTTTAATTTATGTAAATAATAAATATTACATGATAATTATTATGTATATATGATATACCCTCCATTTATATATTATTTTAATATCAAAAGAATGATATTGTCGCTCGTGCGTACATACGGATTACCGTCTCCATGAACGAGATGAGATTCATTACCCATCGTATCCATTGAAGACTAATTTTCATTGGATAATTAAAAATAATGTTTAATGAATTAACATCATTCTAAATATGAATAAGATACATCCTATCCATAACAAACAATACTTACGTAACATAACATATAAAGGAAAATGAATCAGTTAACACCCAAAATGACGATAATACTAAGATGTTATTAACAAAGCAATGTTAAATGATCATATATTATATCATATTAATATATATTATTCTTGTATAATATAATAAAAATTATTTAAAAATTATACAAGAGGTTAACCTACCCTCAAACAATGAAAAGTACATGTTAAGGGTTAATTTCACAATCTCTTTATTATCCGAGGTTGTTTTTACGTAAGTATCTACTGGGACCTCTTTATCATCCACATCCATGTTTCTTAAAAATATATTCCAAAACATTTTTAATATTTAATATAATATGGTTTAATGTTATTTATACCCTTTTTTACTTTTTATAAAATGTTTTGAAAAGATTATTTTCGTCATTTTCCAAAGAATGTACTTTTTGACCTTTTCGAAAAATTTAAGGTAAGAATATTTTTTTAACATATAAGGTGGGTGCGGCTATTTTCATGCGTTATAAAATCGTTGAAGATTCACTTACAAGATTATAAGAATATTTTCGAAATAAATGTTTTCTTAAATGATTTCAAAATAGAAAGGGATATTTCTCAAAAAAATGTTTTGATTTCATCTATGTCAACATCCTTTGATGGATTTTAAGCTTATTTAATGTTGATTTATTATGATACAAAACATCCATATTGTATTGAAGGTTTTCTGATATATTTAGCTATGGATATGTTATTTTCATAACATTCATGGTTTTTCGAATAAAGTATTGACATTTCGTATGAAAGTTTTAATAAAAATGATTATGTTCTGTTTAAAACTTTTCATATGAGGAATGAATTGGACTTAGTAAGTGATAGGTGGAACCCGATATAGCTCCTCGATGCATTGGTATGCCTCATGATACGAACTAGTGTCTTGGAACAAGGCCTTGACAAAATCTTATTTGTAGTCTTGGCACAAGGCCATGACTATGTTGTTATGAAATCTGGCATTATGCATTCCATCATTATGAAAGTGGCTATTAATATTGCATGTGATTATTAAACTAGTATAATATCCATGTGAGTAAGTAAATGGAATTATTTTGACTTATATTTTCCATGTTATGAAGAAGTTTATGTTGAAAAGGATTTTGATTTAGTTTTATACATTTCTTTAAATGTTTATGCTTATTTATGAAATTTTCCTCTATATTGTTATCGTTACTGAGCATCTGAGCTCACCCCTTTATATGTTTTATTTTTCCCATGATGCGAAGATGTATATTATGAATGACCTGCACAGATATTCTATGGGATCTCAGTGTTTTCTATGGAAACAATTTTGTGGTAGTTTTCCATTTTATGATGTAAATTAAACCTTGTGACTCTATCTAGTACTTCCAAGGATACTAAACTAATTGGTCTTTCAAGACTTGATCTTTTGTGATCATGCCAATGTTATGTAATAATGCACCGACTCTGGGTAACTGAGGTCAGGGTGTTACAATATTAATTAATTTTTTTAGTCATTTGAATAAGAGGGATTAGAGTTCCCAAACATTTAATATTGTATAAAAAGAAGATAATTCTTCATTATTATAGAAACATAGATAAAATTATATGTAATTATTATAATAACCCCAATACTATATTAAAATGAAATTCATGCATACTTCCAATTATAATATTCATATTTATATTGTTTAGATGAAAAAGGGACAATAAAAAATACATGTTTCCTTGTTATGTGTTAATTAAAAATTTAGTCATTTTCAAAAACTTATTCATAAGATGTCATTATATAATCAAACAATAAAAAAACAATAGTCTGGATAAAGTCCTCTCTGGAAGAATCAGACTCATAATGAGTCATTAAAAACTAGATCAATAAATAAATACACTAAATCATAAAATTTGTATATATACTCCTTCATCATTCAATTTCCCAATGTCAAAATCCTTATATTCATCATGTTTTCTCCTTCAAATTTTAATGATAATTCCCCTGACTAAACATAGTCTTGAAATATTCTAGATTAACCCTATTAAGAGAATGAATTTTCAAATTGGTTTCACACCATTCTGGGCTTATTCAATTTAATGAGATTGTTTTATTTTTTACAATCATTTTTTTGGGAATTTATAAATTACCAAATATTTCTTTATTGTCTTTTATCCACTCCACTTCCACTTTAGGTTCATTATTTCAATGGAATATAGGGTAATCCTAATTAAGAAACTCTGGAATATAATTAATAGATTCAAATTGATTACACTCCCCCCTTCAATTTTATGTATAAGAAGAGTCGATAATTATAGGAAATTTATCTTTTTTGTCACTATGGTGAGATTGAGGGACATTTCCAAGAGTATTATATCCATTTTCAAATGAAACCTTTCTGGGAATTATAATCTATAATAATAAAAAATAGTAAACTACATACAAAAATATACATGCCATTTTATAAAAATTAAAAATAGTCATGGAAAAATAACAACTTAAAATGAAATGTTTCATTATACATAAACAACAGTAAATAATAATTTATGAGCATGGAATAAAATAAAAAACATTTAAATTAAAAGTTATAAAAAATTACAAGATTATCATTTACAATTTTGTATGACATTATAGAAGTTTTAAAATATAATTGAGTGGTACAGAAAATATATTCTTTTCAATCATATTATATATATTGAAATCATATTAAAAAATATAAAATTTTATAAAAATGAATTTATATTTTTTTGTACATGTAATTTAAAATCCAAGAGTAAATATATTAATCTAACTACTGATTAAATAAAAAAAATTCCATGCATAATTATTAAAATGATTCATAATTTAATTTAAAAAAAATTATTAAATCACCTCAAATATTTAAGAGTAGAACTTATTATAAATATATTCCCATTTTTCATTATCAAAACATTTTTGTAGAGAAAACATGAAATTTTACTTATAAAATCATCAAAAATAGGTCAAAAATAACTAGTAAGGGAATTAGAAACAATGAAATTAATCTTTGAATCCCAAATATTGTTCAAAACATCTCATTAATTCAAACTCTCCATAGAAAAACTTATTATAATTTTATAAAACCCCATAAAATTCACTAAATTTTGACACATGTCAACTACAACTAGTGAATATAGCAATGAGAACATATAATAAATAGAAATATTATTAAAAAGTTGTTTTATATAGAGGTATATTATAGATGCATGGTTAGAATTACTGTGTTCTGAACAATGCTTAACTAATTGATACAAAAAGAAATGTTACACTATTTATATTCAATGTCTACATAATTTTGTTATTAACCATCTTTACATTGTAATCTCACATTATTTGACTAAAAAAATAGATATTTTGACTATAACCTAAAAAACCCTAATGTAAACTATATCAATATGCATAAAAAATTAAATGTCTTTAATAATATATAAATAAGAAACATAATAAAAAAAATAAAAACCCCATGAACACATGGTAATCTAGGTAAATCTCTAAAATATTCAACCATGCACTTTATTATACCTAATTTTCAGTTATCGTAAATATTTTCCAATAATAGTTAATTTCCAAAAATAAAAAGAGGGATATTTTAAAGAAAATTTATGATCCCACTTGGTTCAACCTGAAATGTCACCCAAGTCAGCCTTCCACAAGGTCAAAAATGAATCCCTGATCCCCAAGGGTTGGAGACAAGGGTTCTGGGTATTATAAATACATTATAGGAATGATTAAATTAATAAAAATATAGAAATATTAAACCTCAACCCATTATAAAAATATATAATGTTTTATCAACATGTTGTACGGTCATGAAAATAAAATAAACTACATCTATGTAATAGAAATCAACGCACAAATGTAACAAACTAAATAGTGTATTCTATGAAAATTCATAACTAGATGAAACATTACGTGATGAAATATATAGGTCTATATTATAAAGGAGGTACTATGTTGTTCAATAAACCATTAACCTAGAATCTTCCATACCACCCAAATCATCATATTGATATATGAATTTCATCAAATAATCATAACATGAATACCATCATAAACACACAGAATATTCATAAACATTAATGTGTGTACAAAGGGTGTGGGATAAACATACCCAACTATTCTACTAAATATTTTATTGAATCACATATAAAATATATTCCATCAATGAATGATTTAATTATAATTAGGATATATATTTTGATATAACTATGTAATAAATTTAAATAGAATATTTTCATGTACTTTAAAAAAAGAAACACGTAGACATTAGTGAAAATAATGAACCAACGTACTATATAGAAAACGATTCTACAGTTGATTACGGTTCATCTGGTTTGATCAAAGAAAAAAACTAAATAAAGTGTTTTTCAATTTTATTAATTTTCAAAAACATTAAATAACTTAAGGAATAATTTAACTGACCACAAAATAAATATCGTACAAAAAAAATAATTTTTGAGATATAATTTCAAAGAATAATGTAACTAACAACAAAAAATATGAAAATAAACTGAAAAATGATATTAATATTAGAATTTTTAATTATAATCTAAAAAATTAACTTTTTAAAAGGTAAATATATTCAGGAATAATATTCATGTATCATTGAAAACTCAGTTGTTTTCCCTTGGATGATCAAATATGTATTTGGGTGAGCCCATTTATCCACCTATTATGGGTCCTTAATACAACAACCCCTAGATACTATTAAAATCCATATTAAAAGGATCTCTCGTATGAAAAGTATCATAATATACTAAGGGGTAATATCCTTTATGTGAAATAAACGAGTCCAAAAATCATTTGAGGACCTCTAAATTAGATACCTAGGTTTATCATGGAAAACGATAAATGGATGCAATGAAACTAATGACATAGAATATCATAGTATTGATAAATTGTATCAGAATACATCTCATAATTCACATTCGAACACCTTTTTATGAAAAGGGTCTAAACAGTATTATATAAATGATTAACATTTCTCATTATAATATTTTTAATAACACATTGAACATAATAAAATATATATTCTAAAAAAAGTTTCAATAATTTCATAATAACCCTTTATAGCAGTTTTTCAATAATATTTTAAAATAAAAATATTATTTCATGTATTGAAAACATACTTTAGAAAAAATGATTCAAATATTCATGAAAATAAAAATATAAAACATTATGAATTAAAACCAACACATACATTTCAATTATTTAAATAAAATAAATAATAAATTTCAATAATAACTTATCATATACCTTGAACATAATTAATTTGAATGAAAATTATTAGAAATGTGAAATTAAATTCTTAAAAATTCTTTGGAAAATGAAACATCACAAAAAATACAAATCCTATGCTAGAAAAACCTCTTATAAATCTTTATAAACACATGAATTAGATGAATATTATTTCATTGTGTATAAATCACGGAAACACAATAATTACTCCTTTTATAAACAAAGGATAACACTAAAATAATGGATTATATTTATGGTTTCGTAAAATATATCTCATATATGTATAATCATGATGAAAAAGTAATGTAGAAATCAAAATCACCACATGACATTCCTAATAAAAGTAATTTTTAAACAACCCCTTACTTATAATATAGATATTGTTCTACCATTGTTGAGAACAAGAAAACATATCATGATGAAGGGTTTATATACCCTATGATTCCCTTTAAAAATCAGTGAAGAGTATCTGTGGAACTATGGTTGATGAAAATGAGAGTCATTCTTTGTCCCCTCTAAAATTGTCATCAAATGATAGAAAGAAAAGAAAATTCCACAACATAATGGGGTTGGAGAACTATATAATTTTAATACATAGGGGGAAACATGGCTGTGATTCATGGTTATCCAAACAATTTGTATCAATAAGATTCAAATGTGGGCATGCATTTTTTGGGAACAAAGTAAATCTGGCCATGTGTCTCTCTAGGCATAACTATTGAATTCAAAGGTTGGAATGTGTGGTTTCTATACAATATTAGTGTTACCATGTACCCTAATAGTGGAATCAAGATAAACCCCATGAATCTCAATTTTCCTTCCAACATCTAAATAATTAATAAAAAAAATAGAAATGATATATTAATCAATGTAATCATGGGTGTAACAAAAAGAATATATATGATTCAAAAAAATGAATTCTTTATACCAAATAAATGTTTCTATTTTGGTATTAACTCCAAATAATTAAAATCTATTTTTAATAAATGTTTACTTGGGAAATAATTAGAAAATTATAGTAAAGAGAATAAAAATAATTCAAGAATGGTTATTTAAGTTTCAAGACTATTCACGATATTGACTAAAACCAACCTTTTCAAGAATAAAGATTCAAAAATCCATTTGATTTGGGATTTCCCATTTATCATAACATGATTATAATAAAAAAAATAAAGGATATACTTGTTGATATAAATATATTATTAAATTAATTTTTGATACTTTTTCTAGCTACTTATAGTAGTTTAATGGGAGTGTCATAATTTTCCATGTGAAATATATGAAAATATATAAAATAAATACTACACTAATAATTTGTTAAGAATTTGGTCAAAATATTTATTCATGAATGAATTAATATAGAACCCTATGTTCTAGGTAATGTGGTGTATTTAGATTGAATTATGGGTTTCATGTACTAGGTCATAGAAACAATGTTGATAAGGTATGAAAAAACACATGAGGGAAAAATTAAATATAGAATTATTCACTATGTCACTTGATATAAATATCACTATGATTATGAATATAATTTAGAAGAGAAAATTAATATGATTATTACTACTTAATATTATTTATAAAATATATGTAACATATATGTCATGTTATTTATAAAATTTTTTACTTTATATTCATAAAACATGGTGAGAAATTATCAAATAGATCTAAAATAATTCCAAAACGTAGTAGTGAAGAAATATATATTAGTATAAGATAAATTAAAATGGATATGTGTAATATAATGGAATTATTTAAAACTATAACCATAAATATAATATAATTATTTAAAAATATCAATAGGTCAACCAAACCCTTGGAATATATTGAATTTGATTCATAAGGTAATTCATCAAATGTAGTATGAAAATACTGTTAGAAATTAAGATTTTTACATATAGAATTTTTAATACTAAAACAAATCCATATTCATTTTATAATCATTTCTCTTGTCTTCCAAAATGAAAAACAATGCCAGAAAACATTTCAGTTTTCCAATGAAATTTTAAAACCAATCACAGCAATTATCAGTTCCCATATCAACTTATTTTATTATATATATGAAAATGGGATCTTTATAAACTTTTTTGCGGATGAATACATATTTGAGCTAACACGATGATTTTGAAATACACTTTATTGAAATCTGAAAATAGTCTTTAATTTCTAATTGGGCTTTCCAATCATATTTAAAAAAATATTATCCAACTGAAATGAGAAAAAATCACACAGTTCAAGCATGAAAAATAATCCACCATACATCACAACACATATAACAAATATATGTAATAAACAGTTCCTCAACAATGAATATTGGTGAAATGATACATATTAGAAGTAGTTCAAATATCCCCATATCAATATCAGATTAAGAAATAGAATCAATCATGGGATATAAATTTGGATTTCTGATGTGAGATGAATATGACCATATAAGAGTATATTAACCTTAAAACCAACTAACATAATGCACTGAGTTTCAAAAAAAATCCATCCATCTATCCCACAGTAGCCTCATCTTAACAAAAATCGCCTCCAAAACCTCTATTCCTGGTATGATTAGAGAGCCACTAGTAGCTATTGAATATACTAGTGAATAAAATTTCATGTCCCACAGAGAACATGGCTTCCAAGAAAAAAATTTACCGTGGTGTAAGAATATGTAACCCATTTTTAACCTATAAGAAAAAACCATATCTAGCCTCACCCCTAACACCCAACAATGAAAATAAAAATATTACAAGTGAACTCAATACCTAAAAAAACATTCACATACTAGGGGAACACTAATATTTTCAGAGATGTAATGAAATCCCGCAAAAGGGGTAAAAATCAAGGGTGAATTAAGGTAGGCATTCACAACCAATATATTAATACAAAAGTTCCAATTGATCCCTAAACATAAAAAATGGATTCAAATGCCAATATATTTCACATTTCATAAAATACTAATTTAAAATTTTCATAGAAAATAATTGAAATAACCCAAAAAAATTTAATACCATTTAAATCCAAATTCCCATGTGATAATTATTCATTAAAATAACAAACAATGTCAAAGGAACTCATTCACAGAAAAAATACATTTCAATAGATCCATTAATTCATTTTCACAAGGGTTAAAACACACAAACTTTCTAAATCCCTTTTAAATACATTATGGTTCCTTTGTATATACTATTTTGATGTCAACACTTCAATATAAAAGAAAAATCTACAATAAATATTGTTTACAATCATTATAATCTAAAACATGGTTTACATTCCAAAACATGAATTTAAAATAATTTCCATATACAAACAAAATTTCCCAAGAAAAATAATATCACCTTACAACATCCCATATCATCCATGAAAATATTTAATCACTCTGAAAATACCTTTATTATTATCTCAAAATAAAACCAAATGTTTTTAAATCATCATATGGAAATCACATATATTCATGAATTTAATGAAAAAGGAATTTAGAAAGCACATAAATACTTTCAATTCCAAAATTAAATAATTCCATAAAATCACTTAATTAGAAGAAAAGAAAACCGTCATTGAATGTATCACATTTAATGGTTAGAATGCCCATGGGGATTAAAACACTACAAAACAACTATGTTTATCCAATGTTAGGGCTTTAACAATACTAGATAAAATACTACTAAAGACCCCCTTTATCAGTTCTAGAAAACCCACTGTTAAAGGGTGTATTTAATAGTGTATTTTAACACCATTAAACATGTAATTTAATAGTGCTAAAAAATCACTATTAGAGATGCAACTTTATAAGTTCTTTTTTACAAGTGTTGATAAAGGCTCAACCTAGACAAATTATTTTAAAAAAGAACTGAAAATGAGTTATTTTGTTAGTGATTGTAAAAATATACTAATAGGGGGTAATCGGCACTTTTTTAGAAGCACTTATAAAGACCCCCCCCCCCCCCCTTTATCAGTGTTTTTTTACAAGATATGATAACATTATACTTAAAAAATATTTTTCATTAAACAATATACTAATATGTAAATATATTTATGTTTATGTAAATTTAATATATATTTTTTGGAATATATTTTCATTATGTTAAAAGGAATTTACACTTAATATAAAAGATATTTAGTGAAAATGGATTATAAAATAACTAAAAAATATTTTCAATTATTAATTTTCTTATTATTACCATGTAATAGTCATTTAATATCAAATGAAGATAAAAAATCAAAAAATTAAAAAAAAAAGATGTTAAATATGTTGAAAATGTAAGACGAACATCAAATAACAAGAAATTTTGATTTGGGTGTCTGTTTGCCTTTACCACATACCAAATAATACCATGTGAGGAGTTCTATTCCCTTAGTAAAACGGGTAAACCTCTGTGACATTTTCGAGGCAAAAAATGTCATATAATGATTTAAAAACTGAGTTTTTAGTTGGGATACACCATTTTATTAATATTTGATTAATTTTTATCTTTGTTTAAAGAGGTCAATTTTTCCTTCTTCAGTGTGTAATAAATATATTCCCCTGTATTACATTCATATTGATATTTTTATTTTTACATTTTATCATTTATCATAATTTAATTATATTTAAAATTATATATATACATATTTTTATATATATACTTATAATAAATCACTCATATAAATACATATATCAACAAATTTACGTAAAAATGAATATTATAATATATATAAATAAATACATATTCGAAAAAATTAGTTAAAATAATATATAACTGTTTTTTCATTATAAAAATATATTTATAATTCTTACCTATACATATGAGTGTATATTTATAAATATATATATATATATATTATAATATAATATATGTAAATAAAAATAATATATGATATATTTAAATAAATTTAATAGATATTACACACAAATATATTTGATAAATGTATTTAAAAATTATTACATAAATGTAGGTAAATATTATGTAATGAAATATCAAAATATAAAAAAATATCCTTAATTAGATTGGAAAACCACATGATGTAGTGGTAAAGGTGTTCCATCTTTGAATGAGACGTGTAGGGTTCAAATTCAGGTGGGTGTGCATGAGTTTTAAATTCACAAGGCACTAATAAAATGGGTGGTGGTGTGACAAGCGCTAATAATGGGGGTGTGGAGAAATGTAAAAGGGATCGTCGAAGCCCTGATAAAAGGGTCGAGAGCATAAGTCTCAAAAAACAAATTCCCCCTTTAACAGAGTTTCATTTATTAGCATTAAAAAGTGTTAAGCACTATTAATGGTCCCTTTTAATAGTTTTTATTATCACTATTAAAAAGTTCCTTTATATTTTCTTTTCAATAATTGATAAACGTTTTGGGATTCTAAAGACGATTTGATTATTAGGGCTTTTTAGCACTGATGAAGGCCTTTTCTAGAACAGTTAAATGCCTTTTGTGGTAAGTAATGGATGTATACCAATACTAGAAAAACAATATTTGAACATTGATCCACCTCGAACACTAAAATTAGCCAAAACAATTAGTATTCCTCAAGGAAGGAAAACCCAAGTGAAAAAGAGAGAATGGGAGAATAAAAAATGAGAGAGGGGACGAATTACCTTAAACCCATTTTGAAATTTCTAAATAGATGGAAGGGCTGAATATAGGATGAGTTTATATCTCTTCATTAGGATCTCATAGGTTGTATGATGAAAATGGTTGATAATTAGCGAGAAACCCCACTTAATTATAAGAGGGTATTTTAGGAAATTCATAAAAATTCAACACCTAGAGTGGTCGCATGGTTCTGTCATCCTGTTTTCCAAACTATGCAAGATCAATGCACTGACCACTACCTAGGAATATAATTCCTCACACATTTCACCCTCACCACTACATGGTTTTTTAAACCGTGTTCAAATCATTCCATTCGACGCTATAAAAAACAAGGCCTAATCTTCACACTTGTTTCATGGTCTACAATTCTATGTGAATGTCATGGGCCACACCCCATTCACACTAGGTATCATGCATGGTCTATCTGAGGGGATCACATAGTTTTTAATTAACAATGAAAATCATGTTTTAAAACCATTTATACTTCACAATTAAATAAGAAGGCTCCTAGTGAATGGAGGCAACACGTTTTCCATCTAACCGTCCTCTTGAACCATGAATAGGAGAAAACCATTGATAATTTCAATGTTTCGAGTTCAAACACCATGGAAACTAAAACTGAACCTCACCCTCAAAAAAATTAAAAAAAAAATATACAACATAGTGACAATTTTAGTCTAAAAAATTACCCTCCATACCACATTATTTCCCCAGGAACTTTGGTTGAAACAAAAGTGTGTGAAACAAATGTTCCAATAATGACCAAAATAAGAAAACAACTCAACATGATTCAACCTGATATCCAACATATTATGATCCTCTAAATGATCAAGTTGACCACCAAAATGGTTTCCATACATCAACATGAACAACCGACCAAGAACCTCAAATAATAATTCCTATGAAGAACATGAGACCTAGTATGGTCTCACCACTATATAGAATTCTTCTAATGCGGTGGGATAAAAACAATACCAATAATAAATTCATTATATAAGAATATAGAAAAAATATAGGAGCACACTCTATATCCCAAAACACTTACAAACTCAACAGGAGGAATAAAATTGTGAGTAGTATTAAAAGAATGACATGAGCTCTCACTTTACTTCATCGCATACATAGATAATCTAGGGTCGAAAAATAGATCACCCTCACATGGTTCTTATGAATGGATACATGTGAACACCAGCAACTCTACAAAACATAGCATGTAAATCAAAAACCCTACTTATCAAATCAAGAACCCAAGGACATTCCAATATCCAAGGAATTATATCCTCTATAATTAAACAAAAATGGGCACATAAAATTATCTCTACGGTTAGTTAACCCATATAATATATTTTAACAAACGAAACACATATAAAACAAAAAAATAATAAAGAAAACCATTTCACAACCTTGAAATCTGACTATAAGGGAGGTATGGGATTTATTCAAAAAACTAAACCTGTAATACCATTAATTACATTCAAATCCATCTAAAAGAAACACCACAAAAGAGAACCACCAACAATATTCTGATAACCACCGTTGAAGATCCCAAAACCATGATTTCAATCAACCATCAAATGGTCAAAAAAATAAAACATCAATAAATAATAAAACATGATACCTCTTTTGAAAACCTAGTATAAATGTTTTTGAATATGGCCTAGACGGCCCACAAGCTAAATCTCATTCTCCTATTTCATAACATCGAGAAAGAACCATTGATTGAAATCCATTCTAAAGAACCCTTAATACATATATTTACATGGTTCAGAAATTTCTAATAACTCAAACTAAACATGTATATATCCAACAAAAAATCTATCAACGTATCTCAACCAAAAAGTGTCTAGTGTACAAAAGGAATTAGGATCACCTGAATCTCTTCCAACGGCCTCACTACTTCTAGTAAGCCTTGATCATGACTGAATAAAGTTTGATATTGATTCAAGAAGTCTAAAATGTTTATTGAGCTTGAGGAAGGTTCTTCATACACCACTCTACTTAGAGTCTGGGACGTAATCAGAATAAGATAAACCGTTTGAAACTTTTAGGAGGCATACAATAAATAGAAGAACACATGAACAATATCAATTAATTCCTCACAAAACTATATGATTCTACCTCAAGAAAGAAATAAAGGTCACTTAAAATCCATAAATTAAGCACCAAAATATTCACAACAAGGAAGAAATATTCACTTTAAAATCACTCTCTTCAATAAACAATTTTAAAATATCCCTCCCCTAATTTATCACTCAAAAAATAAGACAACATGTATTTAAAACAAAATCAATATCAGCTGAACACACACACACATTACCCAGACAAGTAATATCTAAAAAAGTATTTTCATAATTAAATTCTAATAATAAAATCATGCATCCATGTAATTCTCATAAAATCCCATTATCCCTTTTAAAATACCATTTATTTAAATATTTTCAATCAAGCTCCCAAAATTTAAAACCACCTTAGGAATATTTGGAATTAATAAAATTCATTCCATTATAACCAGTGAAGATGAAGTTTTGTGTATAATCTGGAAAGAAGGATTTTTAAACTACAGGACTACCATGAAATACACTCTATAATTGTTTCAACACTACCATGTGGGAACTACATGGTTTCCCAAACCATGTGAGATAACCAAAATACTCTAGTTATCCATAAATGTCACCCCAAAACCAAGGTGCGACCCCCCAATATCACTAACATACTCATGTGAGACCAGAACATAACTCACATAAAAATCCATTAAATATGGTTAAAATATAACTTGAATTTATAATTCAAAACCCAACATTTCCTTGAACTATAAATATTGGGATAACAATGGGAAGAAAAAAGTCCCATAACATACATAACACTATCAAATAACCTCAATCACCCTTCTTCCAAGGAAAAATTAAATAAAAAGAGGCACACATGAAGATTAGGGTCCTATTAATGGAAACCCAATGCTCTAATAACATTTTATAATGAACTTAAATGGTCTACCGCCAAACATGACACTATACCAGACCAGAATCAAGGCACGAAGGGAATTCCCAATCCCATCTAGCAGGAAAGCAGTTTGTGGGAACAAAAATAATCCATTTGAGAGTGTTTTTAACATATAAAATATAAAATACAATGGAACCAATAAATAAAACTTCCAAAATAAAAAACATTACAACTATGTCACAACCAAAAAACTAATCCAACCCATATGAATAAAAATATTCATCATCCATGGAGAGGTGGATAAAATATGGAATATAAGATAAAAACAAACAATAAATGAAACATCCACAACCCAATTTTATCTAGGACCAAAACAATCAGCATTAAACCTCATTTTTATCACCACAACTCAAATCACCCTACATAGGCCTCATGGAATAAATAACAGATCAAATTAAAGACATGGAACCTAAAATATAAATATGTGAGCTATAAAACTCCATGGGTTATCACAAACTTCCAAATATATTTTATTCCCATCGTATGGAAATTCAACCCGTATATATTGAAAATATAATTAGAAACAAATAGTTTCACATATATAATTTTGAACAAAAAATACATTAATCACATATTAACATTTTCTCCTATTTTCCAAGAAATTAAAGCATTAAAAAATTTCTATAGCGAGTGTTATTTTAAAACCATACAAACACATTTACATTTCTCAAAAAAAACAAATTTTTTAATATAAATTAAAATGGTATCTTTTAAAACATTTCACCGTTTGAGGCCATCGTTAAACAAAAACACCCATTATAAAATCCACTTGAAATAATCTACACAAGAGTCTTTAATTTCAAATCAGTTTTTTTAAAACATATTTGAAAACACATTTTCCAAAGGAAATGACTTAACACACTCGCATTGGTAATTCATGAAAAACTAGTTCACATACATAATAGGTCATATAAAAAATACAATTAATAAATAGTTCATCAATATTGAATGTAGGAGAAATGATAAAAAAGTGCACTAGATCAAAATCGGCTACATCTATATATGCTCATGAAAACAAATGTTTCTTAGGATATACGTTGGGATACCTAACTTGTGAATCATATTGATATATAATATTATACCAACCAGTGAACCATTTACTGGAATGTGTTGATGTTCAAACCACAATTCATACATTTTACCCACAAAAGACTCATTAAATTGAAAATACTATTGATCCCTTTCTACCAGACATGATTTTAGGTCTAGTAGAAGAGTGTGAACCAAATAGCAGACCATGTTAGATCTCCCACTTATTACCCAATTTCCCAAAACCAAAATTATATAAGGAATATGAATATAAAATCCATGATAAATCTACATGTAACAACTAAAGTTACTCTTAACCTTGACACCCAAAAATTTAGGATAACATATATAAAGTACTCCTATAGTATACACAAGAACATTAACACAGAAGGGGATTACCAAGAATATCATAGAGAGAATGAAAACCCAAAAAAGGGGTAAAAATCAAGCAGCAAATCAAGGGAAATAATTCCCAACTTTAATTTTAAAACTAAACTATAAATAAAAACATTTACACTAACACATTCTTTAGGATTACATGTCCTTTCACATTTTATGAAACATAACATTAGTGATTTCTTAGAAAATTTTAGAAATAACACACACAATAAAAAAAATTTATAATCCAACCAAAAAATTTCAACTTCTTTTTTAAAATATGAAACATGTTCTAAGACCCTCATTTTAATCAAACACATTTTAAAAGAGCGATTAAGGAATTTTAACATGGGGTATACAACACAAAATTTTATAAATTTTTTTGAAATCCAATAAGGAAACCCTATATAATATATTGTCATTTCAATAGATAAATTTAAAACAAAACTCTATTTAAACCAAAGTTTTCACTCACATAAAACTATAACTAAGTTTATATTTGAAATATATCATTTAAAACCATTTTAAATGACATTATCCATTTCAAAAATTTCAAACATACTTAAAAACACATTCCAACCATGGAAACATGGAATATATAAGAAAATATATTTTTTACAAGATTACAACATTGTGAAATTGTTTTAAATCATCACTAGTATATCACAGATATTCATATTTTCATATAAGAATAGAAAGAAAAAGAACACTGTGAATTGAAAAATGAAACAATTATATTGAAACACTTACTTTAAAGAATTTAAAACCACGATGAAACATTTATCCTTCAATGGAGAGCATATCCATGGGGATAAAAATGATGTCGAAAAACCAAACACACAAAAAAAGACAACATTAGCTCCACCTAGATCCCTAAAATTGACCATATAATATCTAGGTGTCATCAAGGAATCCAAAACAATTTGAAAAGATAGAGAGTAGATTATGAGAAAGAAATAGGGGAATAATTACATTGAAACCACATTAAAATCATCAAATAGAATGTATGGAACAATAGAGGTGGAGGTTAGATCTCCTCCTTTGGATACAAAGTTTTGGCTAATGAAAAAATGGAAGAATATGTTTGAAACCATACTTAATTCAAAGTAGATATTTTGATAAATTTAAAATTTTAAACACCTAGATAGGTAGTATGGTTTGGAAATATGGTTTTCTTAACCGTGCACTAACCATATAGTAGAAAATTTCTTTTCCAGGATTTCCTTAAAAGACATACCATGGGCACTCCACTAATATAAAAGCCATATTGAATTGTGATATTCAGAACTATAAAAAACTAAAGTCGATCTGCATGCATTCTACATGGTTTACCAACCGGTGTGCATGTCATGTTCCAGACACCATGGAATTCAAATGGATTCTTTGAAGGGGTAACATGGTTTGGACATGTCAAATCATTGAAAATTCTGGAATACCATGAAAATTATAAAAATAAATTGAAAAGGTTCTTTGTAATAGGAGTCCACATGGTTTCCTTCTAATCTTGCTCATTAACCCAGTATAGAAGGAAAAGTTAAAGAATTTCCACATTTAATGATGAAACTTAATGGAAAATAAAACCAAATCACACCCTTATAAAATAGAATAAATTCATGTAAAAATGTAAATTTTATAACCTTACCCTATAGTTTTAACAAATATTTTCTTCGTTTTATCCTAATCAAGGTAGAAAGCCTTTATCATTGTCACTATTTATAATGAATAATATTTAAAGCTAACTATTTACTAAATTTGGACCAAAATATTAATAAAATGGAATCCATTATTCACGAATCAATTTATATAATTTAAAAATTAAATTTAATATAAATGATTAAAACATAATGAGAAAATGTTTTTCTAAAAAGTTTTTTTTCACCCAAATAATCTTCTAACAGAGTAATAAAAAATGATTAATCCTATGGAATTATTTTTATTACTTTTAAACAAATTAAAATTTCTTTAATTTAAAAATAAATAAAAAATGGAATGTTTATTTTAATATACATTATTTAACAAAAAAGAAATTATAGTTTGGAAAAGTTAGTATTTTTCATTATTCACTAAAAATAAATCCATTTAGAAAAATAAAAATATATTATCCTATTAATATTATGAAATAATTATTTAAAAAATATATTTTTTTCAATTAAAATTAAATAATGTGATAGAAAATAATTACTATATTTTTGAACCATATTTTATGATCACTTTTTTTAAGAAAACAAATTTTTGTTAAATAAAATGAATTTAGACTCATTAAATTATGATTATCAATAATTAAATTAATTAAATTAAAATAAATTTTACATATAATATAGTTTTTTATAATAATAATCTATTCATAATGATTAATTTAATCTAGTGATACAAAAAAACATTAAACTCATAAAAAATAGTTTTATAAAAAATATCTCTTTTACCTTCAAATGATTTAATCATCATTTCCAACCATTTAATATTCAATGATATATATATATATATAATTGATTTTATTAAAGAAATATTTATATATATATTTCATAATATTTTTATTCCAATTCATAACCTCCAAACAAAGGACTATGTCATAACAGTGGTATTTAAAAAATATTATTTTTTGGGTTGTTTAAGCCTGGGGTTTTGTGTGGTGTACACTATGGAACATAGATTTCCTATAATATAAACTAAAATATAAGGGTTATTCATTATATTTATTAAATATGATTCTATATAAATTAATAACACCATATTTTCAAGAGGAAACTAAATGTTTTGGGGGTATTTAAAGGGTTGGTGAGAGGCTTCATGTATAAGTGGTGAGAGTGAAATGTTAATAAATATTTCAACTAAATATAAACATATAACAATTTTTAAAATTGAAATTAAAAAATACATAGATAAAAATTTATTTGGGTATTATATAAGGTTGACAATCCATTAACCATTCATTGTGATCACATGCTTCAAAAAGATTAATTCGTGTACTCATATAATTTTCAATAATCAATATTTTGTTTTACCTTGGTAACTAGTTTTTACCTAAGTAACATTTGTTTGGATAAACATATAAAATATAACATAATTAAAAAAAAATATTAATAAAAATTTAACCTCCATTATTCTTAAAATAAATTCAAATTTAGATAAAACAATATTTTATATTAAAACATGTAATATATCAAAAAATTATTTTTCATAATTTTTTTTTAAAATTAAGTGATCTTAATATTATTTGTTATTTATCAATAATTGAATGAGTGATAAATTAATTAATTATAGAATTATATATTTTATTAAATTTAATTTTTGAGAAGAGATATATTTATTTTATTAGATTAAAATTAAACAACAATAATAAAAATGTTCTTTTTAAAAATTTATTTTTCTAATAACATTATCATTAAATTTAATATTAGTAATCATAATTCATTGAAAAAAATAATTTTATAATATGGTAACTCTTATCTTAAATATTAAAAACCTTTTTATAAATGTAATTACAACCTAAGATGAAATTTGTTTTAATATAAGTGACAACAAATAGTTTTTAGATAAAAATATTACTTATGTTCTGAATGTAACATCACAAGCTTCCACGGTATGTTTCCCTTTGAATAATGCAGTAGCTTGCATTGTACGCAAATTCATGATTTTAACACACTCCGACCAATAAAACTAGTCATTATGAATAGTAATACCCACTTTTTGAAATTTTATAATTTTTTTTTCAAAATGGACTTCATTTTTTAATTTGGAATATCGAAATAAGCTTAGGGTGCGTTTTTGATATTTTTCTGAAAATATTCAATTTTTTATGAATAGTGAAAAACACAGCATTATTGGTTAAAAATGACTTTTTATATAAATAATTATTTATTTTATTTAAATTTATTTTTGTTCAAAATAGATACATAATACATATATAAGTTCAATGTAATTAATTTCAGTCATTTTATAATAAGATTAGATATATAAAAATTTTATTGAAATTTTTACCGTCTTTTACCCACCTCCTAGGAGCATTTGCAAATATGCATAAAACATTATTTTACCGCTTCTGTGAGTTTATTTGAAAACATTTGAGAGACATGGTTAATATCATAAAGAAAAATATGGTTCAATAAGATGAAAATAATTTTTGGTGAATAGTAACTTTTGACCTTTATTTACCACGGTTAAAAGTAAATATGGTAATTAAGGGTAAAAATTATATCATAGTTAACCTAACACAAGTACTAATTCTATTTGATAAATATAATTCGACCAAAAACAGCCTTACAAATAAAATATGATCCTCTTCGATCCACTTGGATTAGATAAGGACATTTATTATTATTTTATTTCAAAGAGAGTAAAAAGAGTTAAATTCAATGATTAATAAGTAAACCATTTTTAATATAGGGCTATACAAAAGATATATTCGACTATAGATATTCATTAGAAAGATAAAATATTTCCTAAATTATGGTATTCTATTTATAATTTTTAGACCTTAAATAATTAAATTTATTTATGAAAGAAAGATGATGTAGTAATTACCTAAATAATGAAAGATTAAAATAATTGATATTATTAATATCCAAATAAATGTAATTTGAGACATTTGAAGAATTAAAATAATATTATAGTTTAATATGAAATTTTATGGTTGATTAAATAATTTTTTTCTAATTAATCATGATGTTATTATTTTGACCAAAATCAAATACTAAATAGTGTAAAAATTGACATAATTTATGTTTTTAAAACAAATACTATATTATTAATTGATATAATATTAATAAAAATATATGTTTTAGTTAAATGACCTATATAAGGTCATATATATTAATAATGAACAACTTTTGGTTCACTTGGCTTGTTATAGTATGTTTAAAAACCATATAATATAAAATTACAAAGAGACATGGTAAATGTCAAACTATTTAACTAAGAGTTAAATCTAAAAGATATGGTTAATAGGGTGACCTAAACCTGTCTAAAACCTATTTTATGAGAGGTTTTAGACCCATACCCACCCTATACTCTATCTAAATCATTTCTAATCCATTAGAAACCGAAAATGATTTTATTATAAAACAATATTTCAATCTTTTACTAAAGTGACCCTCACCTCTCTTATAAAAGGTTAATTACCCTTATCTTAATTTCACACATCCAAAGCCATTTGACTCAGCCAACCCTGGTCCAAATATCCTCAAAACTCTCCTTCCTTCATCTTATAGGACTTTATTTGGTCAAAAATCAAACCTAGGAGCCCTTTTGATCAAATTAAAAGGAAGAACGCGAAGAATAGGTAAATATTTCATCAACTCTTTCATGTTCTTTTCTTCTGCCACTTCTTCTATAATTGGTGTTTCCATTCTAAAATAAAAATTACAGTATCTTCTATATAATGTTATGTTATTATTAAATTTTTACAACCATATTCATTATTCTATCCATCAAATTAATGACAAAGTCACCATACATGCGTACGAACAACTTACTGTCTCCACATCGTGGTGTAGTTTTTTATTCAAACACATCATTATTTTGATGGGTATAACAATAAGTATAACTAAAGTAAATAATAAATATAACATGTTATTCATTCTTAATATTTTATATAACATCAAATTAAATACAATTTCACCATCAATATAATGATATTGTCGCTCGTGCGTACGTATGGATTACCTTCTCCACGAACGCGATGAGATTCATTCCCCATCGTAATCATTCAAGAATAATTTTTATTTCATGATTAAAAATAATTTTTAAGAACATAATATCATTCTAGATATGAATAAAATAAATCCTATCCATAACAAACATGACTTACATAACTGAGCATATAAAGGAAAATGGATGAGTTAACACCCGAAACGATGACATTACTAAAATACTATTAACAAAGCTATATTAGAGGATCATATATGATATCATATTTATGTATATAGTTTTTGAAAAATTTAATAATAATAATTTAACTATTATACTAGATTTTAATGTACCATCAACCAAGGGAAAGTACAATGTAAGGGTTAATTCACAATCTCTTTATTATCTGAGACTGTTTTTACGTAAGTATCTACTTGGAACTCTTTATCATCCACATCTGTGTATTCTTAAAAAATTTATTGAAAAATATTTTTACTATTTACAAGGAAATGGGTTAGAGTCATTTATAACCTTATTTGACCTAATAGGTTTTGAAAGGAATCATTCCGTCATTTTCCAAACAATGTAATTTATAACCCTTTCAAAAATATTAAGGTAAGAATGTTTTTTTAACTTGTTCGGAAAGTGCGGATATTTTCCACCATTATAACATTGTAGAAGAATCCCATACCGTATTATAGGAATATTTTCAAAATAAATGTTTTCTTTTATAATTATATGACTTTTAAATGACTTCAAAATACAAATAGATTTTCTCTAAAAAAGTTTGTATTTCATCTATGTTAACATCCTTTGGTGGATTTTAAGTCTTCTTTGATGTGGATTTATTATGATACAAATCTTCCATATTGTATTTATGGTTTTGTGATATGTTTGACTATGGATTTTTTATTTTTACACCATTCATGGTTTATGGATAAAGTATTTACATTTCAAATGCTAGTTTTAACAAGAATATTTATGTTATGTTTAAAACTTTTGATGTGAGGAATGAATTAGACTTAGTAAGTGACTGGTGGAGCCCACTATAGCTCCTTGATACATCGGTAGGTCTCATGAGACAAAATTGTGTCTTGGCACAAGGCCTTGAGAGAATATTATTTGTAGTCTTGGTCCAAGGCCTTTATTGTGTGTTCAGGAAGTCTGGCATTATGCATTCCATCAATATGAATGTGGCTATTGATATTCCATGTGATTATTCGACTATTAGAATATCCATGTGAATAATTAAATGCCATTATTTGATTTTATATATTTATATTTTTCTAATTTTTTTGTTTAAATGTATTTTTTTAGTCAAATACATTTCTTTAAATGTTTATACTTATTTATGAATGTTCCCCCTATATTGTTATCCTTACTAAGCATCTGAGCTCACCACTTTCTATGTTTTATTTTCCCAAGATGTGAAGAAGTATTTTATGGTTGACATGCAAGGATAGGATAAGGATATAAGTGTGTTCAAAAGGGGACAAAAGTTTGTTGATGTTTTTATTTCATGATTTAATGTAAAACTTATGAATGTATCTAGTACTTCCAATGCTACTAAACTGGTCAGTCTTTCAAGATTGGATCCCTTGTGATCATTCCAATGTTGCATAAAGAAGTATTTTATAGTTCTGTAAAAATTGTTTTTTGTTCTATTCACCTAAAAATATAAAAGTTTATAGAAATCAAAAATATTAATAATAATGAAAGATTTACGTAATGAATCTAAATATTATGGTTAAATTATAAAATTAAAATTATAAAATATTAAAATTTATCTTTTAAATAAATATATAAGTATATTATGAAAGGTGTGTTTGAAGGAAAATAACATTTTTTTCAAAAAATATTAACTATACTAATTATTATTTCCTATAAATTTCTATTCCAATTAAAATTAATAAATTATTCATATAAACAATATATTTTGTCACAATAGTATTTTGTTTCTTATAAAACATAAAAAGCCACTTTTTTAGGGACGTTATATTTTACATCATAAATTAGTCATATTATTTATAAACCTTGAATAATTTAATTTTTCATGATATTAGAATTTATAATGACCTTAATTTTTATTGAAAAATATATTTAATAATTATGTTACATTTATTGTACCATCCAATTCTATGGAAAAATTTTAACGGTCATATGTTGTTCTATAATTTATGTTGATTGGTTTTGTGTGCATTAAACACCATCAAACACCACATCAGGTTCTAAATGGAAAAAATATATAATATCTAATATTGGGGTGTTATACACCCCACCCATTACATAAATTTCATCCTAAAAATTCTTATTTCGTTATCTAGGTGGAAAATAATTGAGTGTATACAAGATCCATGTTTTAATTTCTAATGATATATTAAATTATAGTTTTAGATACGTTGAGACATATGATTGTGTACCAATAAATTTATAATAAAATTATTTTTATAGGAATTTTATTGTCATAACCAATAATATATGATGGGTTAATTTAAGAATTTTAGTGTGATTTTGAAATATGTAAATTCAGGGGAACACTTTATAAATAGAGCTAATACATTATTAATACCACATCAAACTAAAGAAAAAACTAGATCTATAAGAATTAACTTCCCCAATCATTGACGAAGATTTAGTAAAAATTAAACCATTTGATTTTTTTATATATAACTCAGTATCTAATAGTTGGTGAAAGAATATATGTTAGGAGACATTTAAAAATACCGAGTGTAGAATCACTATTCTCTTCAGTAGTTTTCATTATGTATAATTTTCCAAATTTCCATTGCCTACGATATTTTTCATGAATATTTTCTTAATAAACCATTGGGTTAGTGTATTAATTTTCAATGTTCTTGATTTACTAGGAATTTAATAAATGAATTTATGTATATTCCCTCTTTCCCTTTGAACTAAGAGTTTGATGACATTTAATTTTGTAATGACTCACATTTGAATGGGAAAAAAACCTTCCAAATAAATTTGAATATTTTTTGGTAGAAAGGACATTATGAGTACTTGGATTTTGAATCAAACTATAAAGGTAAAAAAAACATAAAATAATGGTTCTGTATGAGGTTTCACATTTTTATCTTTCCTAGGAGACTCTAGAAGACCCCTATAGGGGTTAGGGTGTTCTATGATGACAACAAGAATATTTTTTGTTGTCACCACTGACAGTGTGAAAAAAGGGTCACCTAGTAGTTTCAGCTGCGTATTTTTACGTCTATACTGTCTCATCATTGTCCTTAAAAATGGGGAACATTATTAATTTCCCCCTCAAATTTTACGAGGGTTTATTACCCTTCTCTCATCTCGTATGGACAAAAAGAACGGGGTCTGAACCCCCCATCACCCCCCATCCTCCTCTCTTTCCACATGATTTGAGGTGTCATTTCCAAGTGATTCAATGGAGAATTCAATATTTTATGTTTACTCATTCCTCCAATATTCATATTACATAATAGCCACATAATTTCTAAACTGGTGTTTGGCACTAGAGCATGGTGAAGTCACCCATTATCAATGGGGACTTTTGTCATCCATCATAGCGGATGTATTGGGATGACATCCACGTACCATTATTTATAGATTAAACCAAGGTATATTTCTTGATGAAATTATTTATGGTTCTAATTTAAATTAAATTAATTCATAAATATATTTTATGGTGAGTGTTGGGGGTTTTCCATAGCATGGGGTTAGAAGTGTTTGACAGGCCTTTAGAGTAAAAACAAGAGTAGTTCTAGTGTGGGGGGGGGGAATTTCTGGTGGGTTTCTAGAAATTAATATAATTATTAAGAAATGGTTTATTTAATTTTAAATTTTTATATATTATTAAGCTTGATTCTATACCATGGTATATGTGCCTTGAAGTGTGGGAAGTGACTGTTGGAAGTGAGAGAGGCTTGTGAAAGCCCAGTTAGTAAACTATTGGGTTTTTAACAACGTGGGAATGCTCATAAAATGAGGTATGTGGTCATTGATAATATTCATATTGATTTTTGTATTTTAGTTAGGGTGCATTCAGTGATTGGCCTCACTTGTGAGGTTATTTTCCCATTTTAGAAAAATATATTCGATTTTAACTTTTATAAAGGTTTATTTTGAAATGAATTATCTTGATTTAAAATGTTCAAAGGGAAATAGCTTACCCTTGGGTATTATATATTTTACCTGACATTTGAAGAAGAGGAGTATTTTTTGAAAAAATAAAGAATACATTTTCATTCCCATAGTAAGACTTGTGATAGTGAAATTTTTTACATTATAAAATTTATTTGAATAAAAAATAATTATTTTGAAATTTTTAAACATGATACCACCAAATATATTAGTTAATTAATAAAGATTGTAAAAATTGAAAAAAAAGACATTTAATAGAATACATTACACTTTTTTAATTTAGAATTTTTTTATGTAAGGAAACTAATTTTTAAATTTTTAAATGACTCATTTATCATTTTAAATTAATTTTTGGACATTTAAACTAATTAAATACTAATTAGTTCATTCTTGTAACATTACTGTGTGATAAAACATATGGTATTTGAAAACTTTTATTTTTACTAATCACCTAAAATTTGAAGTTCCTCATAAAATTATAAATACATCAACCTTAAATAATTTTGATGTTTTGATTACAAAAATTACCTTACTTTTATTAAATTATTTTTCTATCATAGTAAATTTTAATTAATATCATAAAAATTGTGGGTTTTAGAGAATATGTTTAAATACACTCGGAAAAAATTTACATATACATTCTATGATTTTAAAATTTTAATAATTATCTTATGGTTTTATAATAATTTATTTTACTTAATTTATTGATGTTAAATATTATTTACATATAATGATAGAGTTTTCTTAAAAAAATATGTTAAAATACACCTCAATAGTATAGAATAATTATATTATTTGTAGAAAAAAATTTAAATGGGTAAAAAATATGTATTCAACCCTGAGTGTTTCAGGATCCTCATTACCTCATCATCAATAGATGTTCTCTCATGTGTTAAATGGTTTCAATTTATATGGTGAAATTTATAAATTTTGGAATAATGTTATGAACCAATGTGTTCTTTACAAATAAATAAGTTATATATAATAATATGATATATAGTTATGTATTATAGTAACTGAGATAAAATAATAATAAAAACAATATAGTATTATTTTATAGTAATAATTATATAAATTAAATATATAAATATTCAATATGAATATAATAAATGAAAATATAAAGGAAATAAAAATTGATTACAAATTAGAAATTTAATTTTTCATAGATAGATAAAAATATCACGCACATTAGAATCATTATATTAAGGAATAAAAATTTTAATAATTTTATTGATATATTATTTGAGGAAAATAATTAGTGAATGAGATTATAATTTTTTTAGTAGCACCTGAGGGAATATATAAAGAGGAAAGAAGGTAAAGTGTCTATTATATAACTTTTGGGAATATAGTCGTCGAGTATATAGTCATTCGGTATATGATCGTTAGGTTTTTATATGTAACCATTATAAGAAACTAATATATAATAGTTAAAAATATTATTAATAATTTGAAATAAAATATAATACTTGTATACACAAAACAATGTCATCCAAAAAAATATTGGTAAAAATTATTCTTTTACTCCAATGCCCTATTTATTATGATTGAAAGTTTAGTGGTAGAAAAATAGTTATAAAAGTAAAACGAATATAAAATATGGTTTAATTTATGTTTAAAACCATGTTTATTATAGAGGAAAATTCCTTGACAGAACAACAAGTTAAAATATGCAAATGAAAAAGATTTAGAAACTGTTTATTATTATTATTACTAATACTAAAAAAATTAATTATTATAATAATTAATATTATTATTGTTATTATTATTTGTGTTGTTATCATTGTTGATAGTGATGTTGATGACGAAGATGATGATTATATTATTATTATTATTATTATTATTATTAGTCTTGTTGTTAATATTAATATTAAAATCATTACTATTATTAAGTTTATTATTTTTATCATTTTTATTAATATTATTAATATTAATTATGTGAATACAAATAATAATATTATTAATATTAGTATTAATAAAAAGATGAGTGATGATATTTTTTATTCGTATATTTTTTTTATAGGGAAACTTTTTCCCCAAATCTCATTTCCCTTGGAAGACAGTATTTTATGTCCAATCAATATGGAAGACAAAATCTATCACATTATGGAATTTATTATTCCCTTGTTTCCTTTTTTCCACTCTATCAAATATTCAAATTATAGAACTATGTTTCATTTGTCCTTTCTTTTTTTATGTTTCCCTTATACCATATGGGCCCTAAATATTTTTTTAATGGATTATAAATTTTTATTTGAAAAATAAATTCATCATCTTTAGATATTTATTTTAATAAAATTATTTATTTAATCAACATTTAAAAATTTATTAATGGTTCGAACAAGGAAATTTTGATTAAAGAAAGTAATAAATTATAAAATAAAAATTTGTGAAATATGATAGAATATGTTATGTGTAAAATTACTAAGTATGTTTGTATAATTATGATTTATAAAATTTAGTGGAATTATTAAAATTTGATAACTATGAGTTATAAAAAACTACTATGTCATAAACTGTGCTTCTCAATATATGGATGTAAAAATTTATTCAAAAAAATAAAAAACATCACACACTACATGTATGAAAACATTCTTTTACCATTTTTTTAAAATAACTCCTAAAATTATTTATTTCCCCTAAATTATGACTAATTATCATCTCCCAATTCTTTTATCCACATCAGTGCGCTTTTGGTCACACCAAAAAATCTTCTTATATCCATCATTTAGAACCCATCATGTGACCAACTTCTTTCTTCCAAGTGGTAAAGTATTTTTCTCTATCTTCTAAATTTATTTTTTATAAAATATTTTAAATGTAATTGGGTATTTCATGAAGGAAAAAAAATTCAATATGGTATTTATTTTATGCATCCATTGACATAATAATTATTTCTTCTTAGCTATCATTTCTTTTTATTTGGTATGGTATATGGTCTATTTAAAACTATACATCTGCAATATTTTTCTAAAATTATCACCACCTACAATGATGACTAATAGAAATTAATTACAATTTAAATATATAATAAAGTATTCATTTTAGTTATTATTAATATCTTGAAAATCTTAAATTAAAATGGAAATAATTATTAAAATATGTCTTCAGGCCTGATAAAATATCCTCGAACAAATCAACTATGGAAAACCTTTTCTCAATACATAATTATAACTAATATAAACATAATATAGAACATAAAAAGTTATGAAACAATTTATGAGCCAATAAAATTCACAATTTGAGAGTTTATGATCTTTTGGGGAAGGAATAAAGAGTGAAACCATAATAACAAATAAATTTTTAGATTCTTAGGATTCCATATAAATATTTAATTAATAAATAAAAATTGAACATAAATGATTATTAATGATTAAAAATATGAATAAGTTAATGGAATAAGTGTTTTCTATATTTAATTTAGATAAAAATAATTTTAAAGTTCATTTTCTTGACACATACATAGATTTAATAAAATTTATTATCATTTCCTTCTCATTTACTCCCCATTTTTAGCTACCTTTAATTAGTATATACTCTTTCATTTTATATATATTTAATCTGTTGGAGGAAATTATTGGTTGGATGACCATTGATTTTTTTTATAATCAGTTTTTTTATTTCAAATGTATCTTGAAAATGATATATGGAAAATATGTACCTTTTAGAACTATCCATTTGGGTACTGGTTAAAGGATTTCTATTGGTCTATAGAAAAATTAAAGACATCTAAAAATTTATATTATGTTTTAGGTTTTTTTATTAAAAAATATAAATGATATCAAATTAATTTGTGAAAATTTAGTTGATTTAAGAAATTAATTTTTGTTAACTAACCTTTTATTATGATTTTATTATTTAAGTATTTATAGATGAAAAAATATATAATTATAGAATATGAACACTTGTTAATTTTTTAATATTTTTGTGACCCTGGGTATGTAGTGAAATATTATATAACAAACTAGATTATTTCATATGGTAAAAGCACATATTAAATTGGTTTTTCATTAGGTTTTGTAAAATACTAGAACATACTTGGTTTCAAAAAATTATTAGGATAATGATGAATTAAAATTCCGAATTTAAAATTTGTTGAAACAATAGTGTTTAGATGGATTATTGAGATTATTAATATTGATCCTCCAAAATATGGGGCTAATATTAATCCATGGATTGATTAGATTTTTAAAATAGATGACATTTACAAAAACATTTATTATCAAAATCATTGAGATTAGAATTATAGATTACATAATAATTTGTTGATAATCCTTGTTTAATATACAAGATTTTGAATTAAAAATGTGTTGAGGGATAACTTCCCTTAGATGAATAATTATTTTAAACCTTTAATAATGATAGAATCATGGGATTCGTTAATTTATGAAACAAAAAATATAATGGTGATCCCAATTGAAGGTTCACTAATTAGTTTTTATAGATTGAATAAAACATCTTCAAAGTATTGTAATACATTAATAAAATCATTACCAAGATAACCATGTTATAAAAACACAAATCATGTACATATATCATGAATAACATGTAGCTTTCATTAGAGATATCATATGCTTTTATCTTTAATAATTTGCTTCGTATAGATTATTAAGGAACAACTAAAGGAAAATTCCCCCTAAGGTGCATTAATGGGTTGATCTAAATCAGGTCCACAACACCAATGTTATTCTAGTACCTCTCATTGGATAATGGATAAAGGGTAAGATAACTATTAGATAAATAGTAGATTAACCTAGGGTAAGGATCAAATGAATGAACTCACCTATCTCAAATCCATAGACTATTTATATAGGCTTTAAGACATATTGAGACTTATAGGGTATTTAGACTTATATTATATAATTTATGGTTATTGTGTATATTACAACCTTTTTAACTCTCATCTAATTTTTATTCTCCCTGATGTTTAATTAAGTTAACTGTTACTGAATACTGATAGTTGGGCATTAAATATTTTTGAATATTATAGCATTGATCAACCTCAGAGATCATTAAATGATCCTTACATTATGATTAACAATAAAAAATTATATAAGATATGAAATTGTGTTATTGTATTTGGTAGATGATATATGATATCACCATATCATATTAAACAATATACCCAAAGACATGATAAAATTATTTTATACCATATATGTCATTCTTTACAACATCATCATATCACACACAATGATATAACATTAAAACAACATATATATCTATGTTATTATGAAATATCTCCATCAATATCCAACATACACTAAATACGAATAGACTATATTCTATCTCACCTTATATTGTATCATATACAATAAATTTAGAAACTATACATGAAAATCACTTTAGATATCTTTTAAAACACTTTTAGAAAGTTTTCATCAACTTTATATTGAATCATATCATATATAATACCTTTTAAATATCCATATAAAAATTATTTAAAATAAAATATAAACTGTTAGGTAGAATCTCAATTTGTTTCATTGAACCCAATCCTCATTAATCTAAGCACAAAGTATGACCCCATATTCTTTTTATTGAACCCAGTATGTTTTTTTATGTTTTTTATTACTAAAGATCAATGTCATGAATGGAAGTTGCATGTTTTCAATATGTATGAACAAGATCGTATACGAAATTAGAGTTCTCTTTCATATTTATGAGAATTTAGATATATTGGAATGAAATTGAATACCCCCAAGGTTGTTGAGAAGAATAAATGATCTCAAAAGAAAGTTATTGTTATGTAGAGAATAATGGAAATGTTAGATAAGGATGGTAGATTTAAATTAAGAATTAGAATTTGAAATAAATTCTTCTATTGGATATTTTTTGGAGATCCATTCACACGGAAATGATGGTTTTAAGAAGCTACTTTTTATTTCTTAGTAAAAACTCATTTATGAAACTTAATGGAAGAAGAAGATGTTCTATAAGGGGATAAAATCTATTATGGGTACCGTAGCAGGTACTACAATAGATATTGTAGTAGCACTGGAGTAGATACTGTAGAAAGAACTGTGCAGAACTATAGGAGGTATTGTAGTGGGAACTGTAGCAGGCACTGTTTGGCACTGTAGTAGCTAGGAATAATCCCCCGTTTAGGCCGTCAGGCCACCGATTTGGTCCCCAAGTCCTTTAAGTCCTTCTAGCCACCCAGGACTTCGGTTCAGTATGGCCTTTTGTCCACCTTAAGAGAAAATGAAAACCAGACAACATAAAAAGGAAAAAACTTTAGAAGGAGGAGAAGAAATGAGCTTTCACCATAGTAGAAGCTAAATGGATTGCAAGAATGAGAGGGTATAACACCTTCCATCGGGACAAGCTTGTGCATGCCTGGGAAATCCTAGCTGAACAACCATGCGAAGGTGGAGAGCTAATTTGATGATGAAGATACTAGGGAGGAGCAGTTTCAAGTAGTTACTCTGGGTTGTATGTAATTTTTGAAGCCTACGTGCAATGAATTCCTCTAAGGCATATGGGTCATGTAATACTTACACCTACGAGCCATGTAAGTGTTCCACCTCGCCACATGAAAGGTGGATTATCAAAAATCAATAAAAAATAAAGGTCTTAGGGCCATTGGAGAGAAATAATTTAATAAAGGAAAACATAAAATAGCATATGAAGTTACATTAGACATTAATATGATTGACATATGCATAAGTGAATTAGCTACATGTATAATATTTTAGAGTCCTATAGGAGAATCTAGTTATTCCCAATCCATATGAATTAGTTGAAATTCTAAAGGCATGAGCTGTGTGGGAAATTTGAGAACTTGTATGACATTTACACAACCCATAAGATATTCTAAGCCTATAGTACATTTGGTCCAATGCCTATGATATTAATGTGTTTCTAATAATGGAAAACAGGAATATCATGGGCCTAAGTAATTTTCTATGATCATATGATATTTGGGAGCTGTGTATGATATTTAAATACAATTATATGAATTTTATCCCCCAGTATGATATTTTAAGATAATTTACTGATATTTTACTAAATAAAAATTCTAATCACGCCTAGGATTTAAAAAAATCAAAAATCAAGATTTTCATAATGAGTATATTATGGATTAATTAAACAATATTATATAAAAAACTCTAACAGATGATAATTAAATTATGATGATGAAAATTTATATATTCTTCATAGATAAAACATCATAATCACTCGTGGGTAATTATTTAGCTTGAGATGAGAGGATAACCATTTAAATAAGATTTTATGTTGTTGAGATATGTTCCTAGCAATAAGAAGAGAATCCACATCCCCATAAAATGAATACATTCATACATTGATTAATTTTACAATGAAGTATACACAAATTATTATTGGGAATAATAATAACATGATATTTAGATATTATATGATGAAAATATTGTGAGAGATACAAATTTTAAATGAGATTGGTAATAATATTTTGAATAAAACAAATACCACAGATATTACGCTCTCATGAGGTTGATATTTTAGGTACTTGAATATCATGAATAATGGGAATTAAAAGTTACATATTCACAAGGGTCTATTAATTTATATTCTAATAATAATATATGAAAAAAATGAATTCTCTGTGGGTGTATACTAAAAATACTCTACTAATCGATGGAAGAAAGAAGAAGATATCGGGCTCTAAATTCACAAGGTTATTCATTGAATTAGAAGAGAGAATAAGGATATCCAACACTATAAACAATGTTTCTTGATTTTTCAATGAATAAGTATGAGAATAAGAGAGCATAGTATCTTTCAATGATTCCTACAATTCATATTCAATCCAAAATGTTGAAAAAATTTGCATATATCCTTTATATTTTCTATGTTTATAGAGGAGTGAGTCTGGATAGACTCTAATATATTATATTAAAATATGAGAATATGGGTAATATAGAATAAAGTTATAAAATAATATATATTTTAAATGAATTTTATGCCATCCTTCGTGATTTCAAAAGTTAAGAAAAAATATCTTTCTCGTTTTCCAATATATACACAAGAGCTTCATTATTGATCTAGTTCATAGGGATCAGTCCAAGAGATACACAAGATCTTCTTATGGTTCGTAGAATAATAATAAGGATTTTCCTTCATGGGATAACAACCATGATACGTAGGGGATGTATTTATTCTAAAATATTGGAAACCCTTATTAACAAATCTGGCTGCTATCTTATATAGCTTGTCTTTTTTATATTAGCATACTGACAATAGGAGATGAAATATAAATATAAATATTCCAATTGAATAAGTGAATAGGTTATAATGGGATAAAATTGACAATTTAATAAAATTATACCAATGCATATTTACTCCCCCCCCCAACTCATTGATGGAAAAATCCCCATGTAATCTTATTAAGTGGTATCAGATTGAGTTAACACTTCAAGTCAGATTCATATTAATTTAATTTTTGATTGTATTAATTTCTATTACAATGGATATAAGAAGTGAATATTTCAAGTAGTATGAGTGTTACCATTCAAATAAACCATTCAATAAATTTATACCAAGACAATGAAGGAAAGAAAGAAAGATATGTGATGAATAAAAGAAAATATTCATTACAAAATAGGATGATCCAACATTTAAATGTAATCAAAATTGATGTATTTATACTATATTTTTTGTTAAGATTTATCTAAAGTATGTGTGTGAATAATAGTTAACCCTCATGTGAAAATTCGGAGAAGATATTTTTTCCCATGATTTAATTCTGGAAAATACATGTTTATCATGGAATTATAAGATTTAGTGGTTGAATCCCCCACCAATAAAGTGGATAATATCTCAACCCCATGTATTTCACCATATCAACAATAATATTATGAGGAAAAAAAAGATTATCAAAATTTTCCTCAAGATAAGATAAGTGAAAGTGGTGTAAATCATATCTTTAAAGAGTCATGTGATGAGAAATATGATGATACATGTGATTTTTAAAAAAAGACTATAGAAAATTCCAAGATATGTATTAGGTTTTATTTTTGGATTTATCTAAAGTATTCAAGAGTAGATCACTCAACTTGGAGAAAATCCATAAATCATGGATAAAACATTATAAAAAATTGTGATAATGTGTATAAATCTACCCAATAATGTTAAATACATTAATATTATAAATGAAGATCTTGATGATTGACCAAACTTTTTTTGAAAATTAATGGCCCATTAAAATTCATGTGATATAAAAATATATTAAATGTATTAAATGAAATACCCATTAATTAAAATAAGAATCATTTATCAAATAATATCAACTAGATAATAACTTCAATGTGATAAATACGGTTAAAATTATTCAATAAGGGGAAGAAAAAAATACTTGACGATGAAGTTACTAAAATCAAGAAAGCAAGTGAAGAATAACTAAAGAAAGTGAGAAATTAAAAACACATTCTCAAAATGAAATGATTAGAGACTAAATTTAAATTGAATAAACTAGGGAAAACTCAATCCATGAATTCACAAAAATCTAAAAATATTTTTTTTTCAATCAAACTACTAAGGTGTATTATTATTATAAGGCCTTATCCCAAACAGTCGGTTTTAGGTCATAATTACACATGACATCATGTGTATCTCCCTAAATGCAAGAGAACATCAACTAGAGGTGAGGGTTTTATCGGTTCCCTAGAGAGAAAATACCCTTGTTAACAATATCCATACATAAAAATCATAAAAAATAGTGTTAAAATTATTATTGTATCACTGTATAAAAAATAATAATTTCATCATATTAGAAATTATGGAATCCATGTCATACAACATAAACAAAAAGAATCCAAGTGTTGTAGGTAATCTAATGCATTAAAACCAAAGAAAATAAAATAAAAACTCTCAAGAAATAGTATATACATCATCTTTCTCTAACCATCATCATCCAACCTCCACCTGCTCAACTCCTCGATATATGGCCATTTCCCTTAGTTGAATCCCAGACAATGAAATATGAACAAACATCGAGATTCCTATGTAGGGTATGATTATAATCCTATTTCGATAAAAAATGCATTCATAGCATAAAGTGAACATATATATATATATATAAATGTTTATGTCAAGAGGGAAGTAAATTCACAAACAAGTAACTAACAATAGGTTGGGAGATTATACACTAGAAAGGGCCCCAAGATCCCTAGTCATGCATGCTTTATCTCCATGCTGAAATGAATTTTCAAATACTTAATCACAAATAATATTAGGCCGTATTTCCAACACCTATCTCAAATTAATCCCCATATCTAATAAAACATCTATTCAGGATAAAATTTTGTCATGCCCCTAGCTCATCCTTAGGTCATTATACATGGTTGTCATACCCCTACCACAATTGGGTTAGGCAACAAGGTTCTCACACCCCTATCTCAATATATATTCAAGACATAATTTAATCATACCCCGTACTTTATATGAGTTCAGAACACAAGGTTGTTGTACCCAAAACATATCTCTCAGTATCATCAATTTTATCATCACACATTTCTCCAACATGTTATCCCCCTATAGTGGAGAACTGAGCCATTATAATCAAACCTATCACTTTGATACGAAATACAAACCTCCGTGGTCTAATCAATCACACAAAACTGGGAATATCACCAAAGAGAACAATCATACTTCATAATCCATAGGCATGATAACCCACTCATGCACACCATATTCAAATCACAATAATTTTATGTAACAAAATGGTTCTCATTTATATACACACCTACAAATTCATTCCATTCATTAAAAAACAATTATTCAAAGCCCCAAATATGGTAAGGACTTCCATCCTCATGTGCACTGAGGTCGATTTCCAATAGTCATCTCTGAATCACAAATGCACACTAATTGTCCCTATTATGAAAACCCATATTTTATTACATCATTATTCATGAATTAGTATATAAACATACACTTAATACAACCCCAAAAGATCATAAGGGAAAGTTTATTTTGAAAATTAGGTATATAGAAGAATAACATTAATCATGTTTACAACATCATTATTTAAAAAATCTGAAACATGAGATTATATTCCTTATATATTCTAAAAATAAAAGGGATAACCAAGGGATGTACACAAAAAAGTGGTGATCTATAAATCCCAATAAGGTAATAAATGAATATTTGAATATTGTAAATTAGTACATGTGATCAAAGAGGTGTATCAATGTAACATAACAGGGGTGATAATTATAATCTTGAAAAAATAGGCATGATATAACATGACAACATAAAGAAAACATAGTAATATTGAAAAACATAAAAAATGAAATCATAAAAATAAGTCATGTATAAACTCCAGAAAAAAATTACTTATGATAACCCCTAATAGATCATAAATGGAATCTAATGAGATTAGAACACTGACTAATTTAGTGTGGGATATACAATTATGGTCAACTCATTGCCTTCATGAAATGTACACTCATAAGTGTGGAACATAGATTATACAACATAATGATGTATTTCGCCAATTTTAACCCCATAATTATGGGTTGTGGGTAATAGAAATTTCAATCCTCATTAAAAGAAGGATACATACAATTATGTGAATACCGTTGAGTGTAAATAGATATACGTATTCATTGTATAATTTTTTTTATGAGAAATAACAGGATATTTTAAAAATAATAATGACGGTACATAAAGGATTATAGAAGGGTTCAATGAGAGTGAATGTGGAATCTAATTGTATGGTAATGATAATGAATGTAATAGTGATGTGTAAAAATATATCTGAATATGAATAATTGGAAATCAAAAGTCATGACCTATAGAAGGTGAGTGAATAAATATAAGATGGTGAGGATTCCTTTCCTTGACAGGGTGCATCATAATTCTTAGGGAGACACATTTGGGATAATCTAGAGAGGGAATGGAACAGTAACAGAATTTCATAAGGGTATTTAGTGAAGGGTGATAAGAGACTGCGAGGGTTTTTATATCAAAATATGGAAAATTTCTTTATAAGTTTCAAAAAAAATGTTTTGGACTCCATATGATAATATACAAAAATAAAAAAACTTACCATATATTTGCCTATGGTTTCTTATTAATATGAGTGTTTTTCGAAATTTTATAATTCTAAGAACATAAATCCTTAAAATAATTCCCTTGCTGATGTGAAAGTGAGTGATGTTCATAAATAATTGATTTGAGAATCATAAAATATATTATTGGTTTTAGAGGATTCATTAAGGGTCTACAAATTTAATCAAATAATTTAAAAAACAATATTTTAAAAGGGGAAAAATCAATTTGTCGTGTATAATCTGGATAGTATTTATTACACCACTCCAGGTCTTTTATGATGTCATAATTCACACTATATATTTATACCATATTTAATTTTTACCCTATAATTATATAGTCTCTGAAAATTATGAAAAAAACACCATTGGATATTTTTTATGTATTGATTTTATAAATAATATTTATTTTATCAAAACAATTATATTAATATGGAAATTTTAAATTTTAAAAAAAATTCTCTATTTTTCACAAAATAATGGTTTTTTCAATGGTAATTTTTTTATCATTATAAAAATTACATTTAACTTCATCCAATTATATTATAATTAATTTTTAATTATATATTATTTATTAATAATAATTTAATAAAATATCATTTATTTAAAAAGACGAGATTTCATGAAAAGGAGTGTCTTCATTTAAACTATAAATTTCCAAAAAATATAATTCTACTTTCAACATATCAAAATCATATTTTTATCAAAATCATTATTTAATCACTTGTAAATAAAAAATAAAGGGGGAAATATAATCATTGTTTAATTAAAAATAAAATATAATAAATTCATATTGTTATGGTCTCGATACATAGCCCATTATTAAGCTAGGAAATTCCCAAACATTGTGATGGTGAGATTTTAATTGTGTAGTTTAGTTAATATGGTTTGGTCTTTGATAACAATGAGCTTCTATTTCCCTCAAAAAAATGTTGTGTTAATTATTTAGTTGTTCAATATTAGCTTAGCCCTGATAAAGAGAAGTTATTAGTTCTACTATCTCCCTCAAAATCTAAAATAAATTGTCTTTATAAGGCATGATCCTTTTGGTTGAGGCCATTTGTTCCTTTCTCTATGTCGAATATACTTCATCAAAACCCTTAATATGATGATGTTACTAGTAATTTTAAAATTAATATATTATAAATTTTAATAATGATTAATGGTCATTTAAATTTTACAGACCATATAACGGTCCAAAATAACCAAATTAGTGCATGGGATGTCAATATATTAATTTCTTAATGAAGAATTTATTAATTCCAAAATGAAATTTCATTTATAAAAGTTCAAATCATTAAAACTATAGGGGAGGTAGATATCCAGTTACATAGAAAGAGAACACATAGGTCATGTGAGCCTCATTATTTGGTTGGTGACTCCAAGAAGATCCTAGGGATACCACCTTTATCTTCGTTTATTTTAAGTCACTGCAATATCTAGTAGGTGGCATCCATGAGGTTTCATGGGGTTCATCCACCTCCACCAGCTTACCAGTGGAACCCTAGTAACTACAAGCTACTATTTAGTTCCCCTATATCCTATTCATTTGATTCTTGGCTTCAAAAGTCATCCAACATTATTCAAAATGCTTAAAAATAAATCCAATATATTCAAAAACATAAAATTAATATACATTAAAATTTAAATGATGTCACCATTAATATAGAATACCTTTATTTGGTGGAAAAACATCCATACATCATCTAATTATCACTTTAACATACCCAAAAATGAAACAATCCTTCCACTACAAAAATTAATAGCTTTACTAAATCTATTTCATTTTTCAGTATACATAAAAATTTAAAATTTGTATAAATATGAATGAGTAAAAGTGTTAGGGTTCCAAAAAATAAAGAAAAGTTGTTGAAAAGTTTTCTTATAGGAAATATTTCCTCAAATAAATACTTACCTAATGAAGTAAATAATAAAAAACAATAAGATTATTATTTTGGATAACCTAGGTAGTATGTGGTTAAATACGAAACCAAGGTTTGTTTATTATTTGTTTATAATAATATATTCAAGAATATATATTTTGAGTACTATAATAATTTGTTATTATATAAAAGAAAATGATATCTTGTATTATAGGAGACAAAACCTAAACTAATATATAATCCACAAACTATGAGGAGTGTTTTTTTTAACTCATATATATTTGAAATTCATCAAAATATCTGTGATTTGTTTCAATAGTTATGGTCACCTGAGTCAAACATTCCTTACTAATTCATCTAATTTTGTATCAAAACCAAATATAGATAGAGGAACATTTAATTTGATAATGTAAGGAACAAGGTCCTTTGAAAGAAATCAAGAAAATAATTCTAAATACATTTCTCCTAAGAAGATAACAATGGTGAAATGTGTGTCATCCATAGGATTTAGGAAGAAGAATAATTCTATTGAAACCGGGATTGGTAAGCTTAGGAAGAATAGAACCCCAAGGAGTGTAGGCATCTTGATTTTTGGAAATCGAGGACATACCATGGATATATAGAAACAATACATGGATAAATTTATTAATGGAATCAAGACTGAGTAGAGTGAAAAAATAGACATATAAATATTCAAAAGGATGATTTGGTTAAGAACTCTCATAAGAAACCATATGAAATAATGAAAAAATTAAAACATTCCTAAAGTGGATTTAGAAATATATACAACTGATTTAATGAAATCTAGATTAATGGAATCATAAGATAATACAATATACATATGGAAAGAAACTATTCCACCTGATAAAATAGTATAATTTCATGAGAGTTTGTTAAAAAGGTTAAACTTGGATATCATGAGTAGATTTATTTGATATGTAAAAATGTTAAAGAAAAATCAAATTATTATATCATGTTTATACCGGGCCAAGAATAAATATTGAAGAATATTAATTCAATACCTATTTATGAATTATATTTCATCGAAATTTTATGCTTACATTCTCTGGCAGTGACGATGGCGACGATGAAGTCTCTGTTGATGGAGGAACGTTGCGACATGATCGGCCTCTTAGTTTGAGGTCTCTTGGTGATGGGTGATGGTACTGACACTGGCAGTAGGAAAGGATGCATTGTGTATTGAAGTTGGTAAGCTCGTGGCCAGATATGGATATGGAGGTTTCCAGAGTTTTGGTTTTTGAAATTTGAATGTTAACTTTTGAATTTTGAATGTGGTGGTGTAGTTTTTGTGGATTTTGAGTTTTTGTTAATAGATAGATCATTTTTGTACGGTTCCCACTTACCCAAAAAGTGGCTATTTGAAAATAAAATAATTTTTTTTCATGTAATACTTTATGACTCATGTTAAAATGAATATGCAACAAAATTATAGAACAAAGGTACCCATGATACCCAAAGAAAATAAATATTTAAGGAACAATTTTGTAATCATAAAGAGTCAATCTAGTCTTGGAGAAAAATTAAAAATGTAAATGGTTGGGAATAAGAGACTAAATAAATGGAATAAATATGTAATAACTTTTACAAATCTAAAGAATCATCCATATTAAAATGATTAATCAAATATTAGTTAAATGAATATATGATGAAAATACCATCCCTAATGAAGATAAACATGATTTCAAATCTAGATAGAAACATGAAATGATATATCAGGGGTCACTATCACTATGAGATATATTAAAATACATATATATAAGAGATAAACCATTATGAGTACCTTGTGAAGTGTCTCCTTGAGGGGGACACAAGTGAATAAATATTTATAAGATTCTAGAACCATTATATTTACATAAATCTATGGTTTTTTGAATTTTTTTGAACATACAATAAATAGGGTATGTATGTTTATTATCTTATCCATTATTATGGAATAATAATGTATCTTATTAAAAATGAATTTAAATAAATTAATGAAAATAAAAAAATTAAATTTTTTTTAGGATTTCTAGGAATAAACAGAAAATCCAAAACTAATAACATGTTCATTAATTGTTTTTACTTATGTAATGATAAACATGTTGGAACATGGTTTATTATTCCAAATTTAAATAAAATTTATGAAATATGGTCATTATTTTTATTCTAGAGTGAATTTTAATGGATTAAAAATGATTTTAGGAAATTTTTATGTTTGGTATCATTTTATTTTGATCAACAAACATCCTTTATTTTTAAATAAAACCCTCTTGTTTTCTAAATTGAACATTTATCAGGTAAAATTAGAGTTGAATGATTAATTGAAAATTGATGAAGGGGAAGTGATTCCATCCACCCATTTTTTGTAATAATTTTTAATGTGAGGGAGAGAGAAGAAAATGTGAAGGAGAAGGATTTAAAATCACTTATTGAAATATAGTTCTCTATGAGGTATTA
Organism: Viscum album; assembly: GCA_963277665.1. Lineage (NCBI taxonomy): Eukaryota > Viridiplantae > Streptophyta > Magnoliopsida > Santalales > Viscaceae > Viscum > Viscum album. Next base: position 907,659,265 of record OY728123.1, on the reverse strand, counting down.
AAAATAAATATGAAGGGGGTATTTTTGAACCTTTTTATATTTGCATTGTATTTTTCATGAAAAATTATCAGAGGTGTAAGGCCTTTGGATAGTCTTCCCCTAAGAGTGGGTGAATCATTTGTTATATTTTATGAATTCGTTATATTTTTTAAATCAACCTCTTAAACCATTTAAATTTATCTATCAACTCAATATAATATCTTCATCACACATTGTATGTTGAACTAATAAGTGAGATCACATCATGTGATATTTATATATTTTGGAAAAAACAATATAATCATTTTCATTTAGTTTATTCCACAAACATAGATAATCCACTAAAATATTAATTACGAATATAAAATAATAATTAATAATTAGTTATACACACCAATAATCGATCGTTGAGTTAACCCTGGTTTTATATCCTAGAAACCAACTATTCTTCCATAATTGGTTGGACACTTCCACTATTAATATCCTTCTATTCCACTTAGACAGGTTATACACCCTCTTCCCAAATCCTCTTCAAGAAACTTTATATAAACTCAAGGAATAATGTAAACCATATTATTTTTATTGATCTAGTAGTATAATGTTCTATTTCTTCTTCAAAGGGACCTTCCTCCATGATTATGTAAGATTATCCTTACTCATAAAAACCTTAATTATCTTTAAAATATTTCTAGAATAATATTGTTAGTTTTAAAACTCATTTACACCAGATTTGGAATGATCAATCTCTTCTCAAACTTTGAATACTCAGGTAGATCTCTTTTAGGGACTCCAATATTTAGATCATCTTCTCTCATATATACTTTTTTGTATTGGTTTCTCTCATATTAATCATTCAATATGCACTAGTTTCCTCAGTTATAGTTAAAATTATTTTCCCCTAAAAAATAAATTTATATTCCTAATAATAATATCATGAGTATTATCTTAATATATATTATAGTAATTATCCCATTAATGCGGAGGAACCACGATCACTCCTAGTAAGTAATTTATCCACTATTAATTCTATTAATGAATCCTGATTTGTTTATTCATTTATTCCAAATATTAACTAATATTTAATATCCTATAATTATTATTCATAAAACAATAAATTAAAATGAGTGGAGTATAATAATATTATTCATTAAATGATCATATTAATTTCATCATCGCATTTAAAGTACTTTCACATTATTTTCATCGGTATTTTGACATCCCATAATAATTCCTCATTTTAATTCCTAAAATACTCAGGTATTCTTCTTTTAGTTTCGTTAAAAGTTTTAAATAACCATTACTTCATTCTCCCATGATATTTAAATACCCAAAATACATGTGTTATTGCTTCATGCAGTAAGAGAATACCTGTGATACAATTTCATTTATCTATATCTTATCTTCATGCATTGAATATGACATGATTATCAATTATAATGCTTGAATGATACGTACATATCCACTATTCATGTAGCCCCATTTATAATTTTTCACAAAATGCATTAATTGAATTAGTACTTGTTATAGACTCATTTGTTTATCATGGTCTCCTCAATGAAAAAATATGCTACTTCTTATTAACTGATTTTAATGCACGGAAAGATTAACTTCATTCATTTTTACTATTTTTACTCTTACTCATTATTGTAATCCTCTATTTATTTTACCAAATTATGAGATTAAATATATATTAAAATGATATTATGATTAAATAATAATCACATTAATGTATCAAAACTCACCTCGATTGAAGGTGCTACATCTTTTATGGAAAACCAAAAATGTTAAATGTTATCATTAGAGGATGTAACAATCATGGATTGCATGTATGGACCAATCCAAAATTCCCCATGAATTTCCATCAAAAATTATTATACACATGGATGATCCTTGATTCTTATCTACTCATGAATTATCTTTATTCACATGTATGATCTATGATTCATTGAAATAGGTCTTATGATCACAGTTTCATGGAAGAATTATTTTTCACAAAACATATGCACTAGATAATTATTTATGGTAGTTTTATGTATTCTTCACAAATGATATTCACGTATAAATTATTTTTGTAAAACATCATGGAAGATGAAGGTCAAATGCCTAAAAGATCCAATTTTTCGGAAGATCAGGAGTTATTTAATTCACATACACACATAAATATCAATGTTTCTATAGATGGGAGATAGTCATTGAATAATGTAAACACTTCATAGAAGGATGTTATATAATATTCTTCTTTTCATCCTCACATTTGATCATTCTCTTGGGAATATGGTAGATCTGTTTGTTGTGTTGTGCGTAGAACCCTCAATTGCTAAAGGTAGAAGACATAAACATGTACTATTCTCATTAAGTACAATGTTATACCTTTATTTTTAATAATATATGAATATTGATAAGATATACATTTATCAAATATTTATTAATCATACGTATTTACAATTTTTAATAATAATTTCCATTCATTTTCCTGCTAAGTTTTGTGTATCTGGTTCCACTCCAAGAACCACATCCTCCATCACTATATTTCACCCTACGGAGGTGCTCCACCAATTTTTTGTGAACCATGTTCACATCACATTCCTACCCATACATGATGCTACTATGAACCTCCATTCTACCTTACTTCAACCATAAGGGTTAGATCGCACATTGTGAGCTTTGCTCCAACATTTTTGGTTGAGGTGGCCTTTTTTCTTGGTTTGGGGTTCCCTACTTATTTATTATACATCTGTGAAAAAGAATTAGTAAAATTCTCAATAAAGTTTTAGTACATTTAAAATACTTTTTGGGAGAAATTAAAATATTTTTTCATGGTATTTTCAATAAAACTTACTAATAATAAACTCTTGAAAAAATATAATCTTCCATAGTATTCTTTTTTAAATATTCTTCTCAAAAAAATTTCATAAACTCTTCAAATCATGTAACCACATTATATTTACTTCAACCATATGTGTTATTTTAGAGTAAAACAATAATAAACCAAAGTAATTACACGGATGATTTATCAAGCATGAAATTCAATGCCTTGTAATTAATCATTTACTGTCCTTAGAGAATCATCATAATCTCCATATATTGAACCACTGAAAACAAATGTAATACATAATTGAGTAATTTAATTTCCCCATTTTAATTTATATGAAATTCCATAAATCCTAATTGTAAAATTTGTTCTTGGATACCTATATGATTGAAATGTAAATGTAGATTTCTCAATTACAAGAGGGGGTGAATTTTAGAATTAAAAACATTCATTTTTATCCTAATAAGAATATATGTTTAACATATTTAAACAAGATGAATTCATGATCTCTATTTAGTTATTAATCAAGTAACTAAATCACTTATGATATGATAATATGTATCCTAAAAAGAAACATAAACAAGTTTACTTAAGGATAAATTCTATCTTAAAGTGTATATAATCTAAATAAGAGTTTTTACAAGTATATGAAATTATAAGAAGGTTACACTTTTTATATTTAACAAGTTAAAGTTAAAATTAAACTTTTAACATCAACAAGTAAAAAAAGTATAAGAAATATTTTAACTCAAAATAAATGTATATAACAACCTTGTTTAAATGCCCTTGATTTATACATTCAAAAAACTTTATTTTACATACACCAGCGTAAGACCTTGGTATGAAGATCAGTATCTATATTGATATCCCCACAAGCCCTTAACTAAGAAAGTAATCATAACCTCTATCTTTCTATCCTATGAATACCTCAATTGATAACAGCAATATTCGTGTTCTCAAAAGGAAGGTAGAATAAGTTGTTCTCATATTGAGAAAGTTTTTCATAGCATTCCAACAATGTAGGTTTGATAAAATCACTCATAGAGTATCACTATATTCCAGATCTCATCGGATTCTAGCTCATTCAAATGAATGGGTATTTATAGGAAAAAATATCCAATGGTTGACTTCTACTACAACAATTATATTTCTCCGTAAATTTTGGAGGTACCTGTACATGTGGAACTTAGGAAATGGTAATGTTAAAATAGATTGGATGAAAATTTTTATATAACTATCTATGGGAAATAATAATATGCTTAAGAAACATTATCACATTTCATGTCTAACAAAATGAAACTCTACATGAAGGAAATATGTTAACTATAGAAAAATAAATTAATCAAATTCTTGAGATAGTGTAATTCAGAGTCTAAAAAATATGTACAATTGGATTCTATGAAAACTGATAATAATATTCTAATTTTTTAAAAATAAGAGTCGGATTTTTTGAAATAATTTGAGTCTGATTTCTGATAGAATCAGAGTCTGATTTCTATGGGAATCAGAGACTGATTTCTGAGAGAATTAGAGTATGATTTATGAGAGAATCAGAGTCTTATTTCTAAGAGAATGGGATTCTAATTTACAAAGAAATAAGATTCTGAATTCTAGAGAAATTGGATTCTAAATTTTATAGAATTCATATTCTAAATTCTAGAGAAATCAGATTCTGAATTTTAGAGAAATTGGAATCAAAGGAACTGTAAGGTTCTATGATAGACAAGGATTTGATTTTCTGACTTAAGGAAAATATGTTTAGGTTTAGTTAGGAAAACATTAGGTAAGGTGATAGAAACCATAGGTAAATTAAAAATCATTATTATAGAATGAAAAGTTTCCTTAAGAAAATGTTTCTTAAAGAAACTAATTTTCCTTAAAAAAATGTGTTTATGATTTCCAAAACATAAAGGAATTGAAAATTCATATGGAAACATATTGACTCAAAAATCTCCACCTTTTTAGAAATCACAAAAATATTTCATAAAAGAATATAATGATATGCGGTTTTCATTTATAATCATAAAAGAAATACTTATCTCTCTTTTTTATGGCTCATGTTGAATATACCTAACTCCCCTTTAGGTTATGAAATCTCTGAGGATCATATTTTTGTCATTACCAGAGAAATAAAAAAAATTCATTTGAAAAGAAAATTATTCCTCCTTCTTTTTCTCCTTGGGCAATAACTTTTTCAAAGTGGCCTTCATCTTCTTCAATTATTTGTGATCATGTTCAAACTTCTTGAGAAAATCTTCCTTATCAGGATTTTTTCTTTCAAGTTCTTTGATTATCTCTTTGTGGGACCTAACTATTTATCCTTGATAATTGATTAATTATTCTGATTTTGGGTTTTTCATCCAACTCCTCCCAGATTTCCATATCTAAGCAACAGAGTTCAGTTTCCCATTCATATATTTGTCTTCTTGTTGGTGTCTAGTTTTCCCTACATTTAATTTCTCAAAAATAACATATTGAGTGGCTCTTTATATTGTCATTAGATTTATCAAAATCATCCTTAACTATGTTTGTTAAATCATCAAAAATTTTAAGATCATCTATGATTGACTTTGAATAATTTTTGATTTCATTGCATGACCTTATATAAGAATCATATCTAATCATATAAGTCCTAAAATTGGATTCATGTTTGATGAACTGTTTTATAAGAATGTTTTTATACTTCATATTCTGATTAATTGTTTCTTGAATCAGTTGACATCTTGATTATATACATAAAAATATTCGATTGGAGTTTACAAGAACCTTCAAATATTGGACCAGAAAATCATGTCTTAATAAAGAGGAAGATTCTGAAATAGATTCTTTTATTTGTCATTAAACATAATTTTTCTCATCTTTTTTGTTAATAGATGTTCCAAAAACATCCTTCTATGTTTTTTAAACAATATAATTCTTAGGTGTATCGATAACAACTTCCCTTCCTTTCTCTTTCATAGATATTTTCTTCTCAATATTATGAGTCTCAAGATCTCCATCTAAAACAAGGATTATTCTATCATAATAATCATGAACTTCTTTATCAACACCTTTATTATCATTTTCATCAACATGTTGAACAATATTATCATTATTACTTTCATCATCTGGAGGGTCTTTATTTCCCAAATCCATGACAACATCATCTTTCTGAATAGATTTTCCTTATGAAATAATCTTTTTGGATGACACATGGGAATTTCTTATTGATAGCTTGTTAGAAGGGTTCTCCTTATCATCATATTTTTCTACCATTATTATCATATCTTCACTTTCCTCCTCCACTTATACCTCTTATTCTTCATGAATTTGTTTCTTAAACTATTGGTTTTGGAACTGAAATATCCTTATTTCCCTTATCTAGTACTAGAGACTCAGTTTCCACTAGATTCAGAGGAATCATGGGTTATTTCATGAAAAAATCTTGTACGTGAACTTGTTAAGAGGCCTTTTCAGTGTCTCTTAGTAACATTCCAATAATCTCAGCTTCTGAAATTTTCTTCTTCAACTTTTTTTCTTTAGCTTGATTCTCAAGCTCTTCAACTTCTTTGATTTTTACGAACTTATCCTCAGCATGATCTATCTAGAAAACTATATCACCTTCCTTCTTAGTATTCGTTTTCTCTCTCTATATTGGGAGAACCTCATAAGAAAATGTATTTTTCTACCTGGGCTTCAGTGGATCAGATACGGGTTCAGCGGATGGTGTTTATTCTTGCGGTTTCAGATCTTTGGCTTTTTTTTATTAGGAGTTGTCTTGGAACTTTCTCCAACATCTCCTTTCTTACTAGTAGCTTGGAAAACTTTATCGAGAAGATCAAATAAATCTAATGACTTATCAATGAAGTTGATCTCCATCCTTCTCAAGGTATCAAAACGTAACAACATGGTCTTGAATGTTTTTTCCTTTGACTTGTATGGGATTTTGAAGGAGTATATGGACAATAAAATGAACTTAGATAAGATTAATGGGTACATCATTATTTGAGATTTTATGGTTGTATTCATAATATTTCTGATGCTTAAAAGAGTGTACTTTATGAGGTTTATCTTTCTTACATTCACCAATAATTCCATCATAAAGATATATCATATCATTAGAGAGTCCTTATCTCCCTTCCTAAGAATCAAAATGGATTGTATCCAAATGGATATTAGTCTATGGTTTTTTGAATGATGTATTATTGTGGGCATATTTACTCCATTAATACCAAGGCACTCAATAGCCTTAATTTTCCGAAAATAACCTTCCTCATTAGGTAACTTTTGTGTGACAATTAATGCCTCTCTTTTATAGGGTATATCAAAAATAATTTCAGCCTTCCTGTAAGAAAAAGTGTAAGTTTTTTCAGAACTCTTAAACAGAAGTATTTCTTTTCCTCCTTGTTCATAAAAATTAACTTTTATATAAAACTCTATAACATAATCATCATACACTGGATCCTGATTATTTTCCTTTGCTACACAATATCTTTGTTATCCATTCATCTTTACATCTTTGGAAATCAAGGAGTTATACAAGGAAAATAATATCGAGTCCACTTCAATTTCCCTTATGATTATCCAATATTTGAGTTCCTTATTGGATTCCATTAGAGTCTGTGAGGATATATCAAGTGACATTTTGAGTTTAAAAAGAAGGGAAAAATATAATGTCACACTTGAAGGGTGGCAGAGCTTCGGTACAAAAACACGGAGAAAACTAGTGTAGGACATGAAGATGGGGTCCCATTATAACGGTAACAGTTCATATTCTTGGATCTATACAACAGTCGGGATTTACTTGATCTGGTCTAACTATTCATATCAATTCTAGATAAGTATTAATAGGATCCGATCTTTTTAGGTTTTAAGAACAAAAATCAGAATTAAGGAAAGTGAGTCCAATCAGGGTTTCCTAAAACGAGGTTGAAATACCAACACACAAAAATTCAATTATGATGATATAAGTCAGGAAACGTACCTACCATATTACTCAAAAATAATTGTTTTTATTGATAAGGTTTCTCTTATATTTTTTAGGGGAATACAACATTTTAGGTTTCAGAAAAAAAAAATTTGGTTCTAAAAAATTAGGAAAGGAAATAAAAAAGAATAAACATTTGTACTTCCCCTGTGAAAAAGAGTATCTTAATGTTTGGAAATTAGTTTCAACAAAAAAGTTAATATGGATTCTTACCTTATGGTTATCATTACCAATAGTTGTTTAATGTATTAATATATATTATAAGGTAAAGGTATAGTAAATATTTCTGCCAGTTGATCTTGCATTTTAATAATTTTACGTATGATATCTCCATTAAGTGTGTGATCACTAAGAAAGTGATGCCTTATGTCTATGTGATTTTAATGAGAGTGATGTGAAGGGTTTTTTATTAGGTAAATGTAACTATTATTATCACACATTTTTTCTGTGTTGGTATAATTAATCCCATAGTCTTTGATTGTGGTTTCCATCGACAACACTTGAGCACAACAACTTCTAGCTGCTACATATTCAGCTTCAGTAGTGGAAAGTACTACTGAATGTTGTTCCTTACATGTCCAAGAAACTAAAAAATCTCATAATAAATGACATGTTCAAGAATTACTTTTCTTATCCATTATACATCCACCAAAGTCAGCATCTGAAAATTTATTTTTAATACAAAATCATTTCCAGAAGAATATAAAAGTCCTAAATCCATGGTTCACTTTAAATATCAAAAAAATATTTTCACAGATTTTAGAGGGGATAATTTTGGATTAGATTGATATCTTTCACATAATTATATTAAAAACATTTAGTCTATATAATTAGATATTAAGTATAATAGGATACATATCATACCTCTAAAATATGTTCTATCAACTTGTTTTCTAGCTTCATCAAGATCAAGAGATTTTGAGGTATTGATTGGAGTACTTATAATTTTAGTGTTGGTATATCTATACTTCTTAAGAATATATTTAATATACATATTTTGAGATATAAAAGTTATTTCTGGTTTTTGAGAAATTTGAAAACCAAGAAAAAATGTTAACTCACCCATCATAATCATTTCTAACTCAGGTTTAATAAGATTCAAAAATGAGTCTGTTAAGGATTGATGATTTGATCTAGATATAATGTCATCATCATAAATTTTAACATCTAAAACATTTTTCTTGTCTTTATTTATAAAAAGGGTTGGATCATTAGTTCCCTTAAAATAATTGTTTTGTATCAAAAAAAATGTAAGTTCATCATACTAGGCTTTATGGGATTGTTTGTGTCCATATAGATCTTTGGTATATTTGTAAACATGTTCAGGATGTTTTTTTCTTCAAAACTAGGAAGGTTTTCAACATAAACTTCCTCTTGAATATATCCCTTAAGGAAAGAGCACTTCACATCCATTTGACAAAGTATGAAATTAAAAAATGATGTAAATTCTAATAGAATACAAATTGATTCAAGTCTACCTATTGAAGCATAGATTTCTTCATAGTCTATTCCTTCTTGTTGATTGTAGCCTTTAGAAACTAATCTTGATTTATTTCTTACAAAGCTTCCATTTTTATCACATTTATTTCTGAAGACCCAATTTACTCCAATTTCAGAAGTTTCTTTAGGTATTTCAAACATGATCTAGACTTTGTTCCTTTCTAATTCATTTTGTTCATCTTGTATAGCGTTAATCCAATCATCATCACCTAAATCTTCATAAGTTCTTTCAGGTTATGATTAGGATTGAAATTCTAGATGCTATATTTCATTCCTTAGTAAACTTCTAGTCCTTATAGTTTGATTTACATAAACTATGATACTATCTCTGAGATGATTCTTATTAAAAAACTGATTTGGGTTTTGTAAAACTTGTTCATCAACATAATTTAAAAAATATTTTAGAGTAAATACTTTGGGAATTTTTTATTATTATTTCCTAATTAAGAAGAGTCTTCCCTCAGAGGTTGATAATTAGTTTTTGGAAGCACATTTGAAGATGTAGGTCGGGGTTTTTTAAAAACCAATGGATTGGTTTCATCAAATTTAACAAGTACTTTTTCTTTAACTGTATAATAATTTTTTATAAAAACTCTACAATCCTTAAAAGTGGTGGAATAGCCTAAGAAAATTTCTTCATTGTATTTGGGTGAAACTTTATGTATGTTATCTTTAGTATTCAACATAAATAATTTGCATCACAATACATTGAAGTAAGAAACTTTAGGTTATTGACCATTCCATAACTGAAAAGGTGTTTTATTAAGAAGAGGTTGGATTAAAACACAATTTAGAGTATATTAAGAAGTACTAACATCTTCAGCCCAAAATTGTTTATCAAAAACAATATTAACTAAATATGTTTCATGTTATCTCTTGAGGAATATAGTTTCTTCTTTTAACAACACAATTTTTCGGAGGATTTCTTATAGCTTAGAAGTTATGAGTAATTCCTTTATTTCTAAAAATGGCTTCAAAATATGAATTTTCAAATTATCCCCCATGATCACTATGAATAGTTATCAAGGGACAGTTTTTCTCAGTTTTTTACTTTGTCTAGAAAATATTTAAAATAAAAAAAGGTTTCATATTTATTTTCTAGAAAATATACCCTTGTAAATCCGGTGTAATCATCAATTAAAAAAATACATAATATTTTCCTCCAATACTTCTAGTTTTTGTTGGACCGAAAATATCCATATGCACTAAATATAATGCATCAGATGTTTAGACCTCTCTAATTGATTTAAAGATTGATTTATGTTTCATTCCATATTGACAAGTATTAAAGTCTTTTAAATAATCAAGTCTAAGATTACGTATATCTTTAACAATTCTTTTGTTTGAGAGTTTTCATAGGTTTACAAGATTACAGTTTCCTACTCTTTTATTCAATAGCCAAGATTGATGTTACATTGCACTAATTCATGGTAAGTCTTAGATCATGTGGTCTTCTAAGTTATGTGTATAAACATTCTCATGTCTATGGGCAGAGGGAATAAACTCTTAGTTGGAATTTTTTACAAGGCATTTATCGTTCCTAAAATTTACAAGGTAACCTTGGTCACATAATTGTATTATTCATATAAGGTTTTTCTTAATACGTTTAAAAAATAAAAAAATTAAAATTAATGATTTTCCAAAAAGAACAATATTACCTGTACCTATAATTTCTCCTTGAGTATTATCTATTAAATTTACTTTTCCACCATTCATAATAATAACATTTTCAGTGAAGTTTTTTTACCAGTAATGTGTCAGAACATCCATTATCCATGTACCATGTATTGTTGTTTCCACTTCCTTTGTTTTCTTGAAAATAAAATCGTAAAACTTTTGGGATCAAAACATTCTTTGATTTGGAAATGATAGAAAATAAAATCACAGGAATCCATTTTTTTATAGAAAAATTGGCTTTACGAAAACCTAAGGATTGGGTTTTATTTAATGATAAACCTTTCTCCAAATTTCAATAACATTGACACTTAGTGAAAATAGAGCACTTTGGGGTAAAAAATAGTTGTGAATAAAAACTGTTTTTGAATAAGAATAAGAAAATCCAAATCTAATACTTAGAGGATGATGTTTTGAATACATTTTATCAAAACCTTCCTTTACATGTTTAATGTTTGAAAAAAGTTTCATTTAAGGAAAATATTTTAGATTTTATTTAGATGAATAAATTCTTATCCTTATAGATATTACTCTTATAATTTCAATTTTTCTCAAAAAAAATTTGGAAATAAATTTTTCAAGATCCTTTAAAAGTTTATCCTTTCAATATTTTATTTCCTTAAGTTTTTCGGAAGCATTTTCAAAATCAAGGATTTTTTTATCAAGATTTTTTGAAATATCTAATACTTCTTTTGTTAAAATATATATTCTATAATTTTCCTTGTGAGTTTTATTATTAATATAACTATTTTCATTCTCAAGTAACATGGATGACCTAGATACTTTATAAAAAGAAGGAAATGTACTATATTCTTATGAGGAAGATTCTTCATTATATTATTCATAATATTCTTCATTAAGACAATTAGCACTTAAATAAATATTGGTTAAAGATTTAGCAGTGTTTACCTTATCCATGAGACATTGGTTTTTAGTTGTAATGCTTTTTATAAGATCGATATTCCTCTTTCCATTAGATTCAATATCTGAAGATTCCTCAGAAGAGTCACCACAACTGGAACTCTAGGTGTCATTAACTTTCAATACATTCTTAGACTTATACATGTAGTACTTTTTATCGTTTCTTTCTGAATTCATATCCTTTATTTCTTTCATTTTGAGCATAGGACAGTCTGATATGATATGACATGCCATCTTGCATTCATAACAAGTCACTTATAAATTTTTCGTATCTTTTTTGTCTTTCTTATTGTATCTGTATTGTAAACATTTCTTTCCCACAATCTGGTTCATTCTTCAAGAAAGAGGAGTAAGCTCATTCTTAGAATGATCACTTTCACTTAATTAAGATATACCAATATCTTTCTTGTATTTTGATCTAGAAACCCTTTCCAGAGTCTTGGATTTCCTATGATTTGATGTAGTAGTGAAAGAAACACTTCCATTACAATTATTTTTCTTTTCTATCTCTACATATCTCTTTATTCTAGTTTAATTTTGTATAATTTTCCTGAATAACTCATCAATAGTGATGTTTAAAACTTTCCAATTCTCATCAATTGCTGTTATTTTGGATTCTGACTCATTGGGAACAATATCTATTATCTTATCCACAAGAATATCATTATCATGTGCTTTCCCACCCATAAACTGAAGACTATTGACAATATTCATAAACCTTTGTTGAACATTGCATAGAGGTTCTATATAATGGATTATAAAAACATGGTATTCATCTCTAGGCATAGATTTTATTGTTTCAATAACCTTGGATGTGCTGAAAAGGGAAACTTCTAATTTCTCTGAAAGCTTTACATGATGAAATTTGGCTATATATATTCCTGGTCATAGAACATAATAAAGTATTACATACAATAAAGTAAATATCATACTATTTCTTTTCATGATTGGTGAATTTTTTTATTTCCTTGCCTAGAATCTTGTAATCACTAGTTAACATAACAAAATTATCTAGACTGGTATTGATAATAAATGTATGCATCTTATCTCTCTAGTACTAATATTCATTTCCATCGAAAAATGGGGGTCTTATAGGATTTACGTTTTTTGTTGATCCAACATCCATTCTTGTCATTCTTAAGAAAATTCATTTCAACAAAATAGGTTAGTAGAAATTTTTTTTTAACAAATAGTTTATAAGAAACCTTCTTTATGAAAAACTGGAACAATTAAAGTTAAGTAAGAAAAGTTGAGTAAGAAAACTCATTTGAAAGTATAAGTGTAATAGAGACTTACTCTCATACCAATTTTAGGATTGAAATGTAAAATCAGATTTCTCACTTACAAGAGGTGCGATGAATTTTCAATTTAAAAATTTTCATTTTTATCTTTTAGAGAATATATGTTTGACAAAGTTAAACATGATGAATTAACAATCCCTCTTTAGTTCTTAATAAAAAAACTATCCTTATTAAGATTTGATAATATGGATATGATAAAGAAATGTAAACAAGTTTACTTAATAATAGATTCTACCTGAATGTGTGTAGAATATAAATCAGAGTTCTTCCAAGAATAAGAAAATATAGGATAGTTACACTTTCTAATATTGACAAAATGATGCAGAAATAAAACTTGTAACCACAAAATTAAAAAAATTATAAGAAATATTTTAACCTAAAGAGAAGGGTATCCAACAACCATGGATAAAGGTACCTCAATTTATACTTTTAATAATGCCTGTCATACCCACACCAGGGTAAGACTTTAAAACAAATATCGGTATTTGTATTGTTATCCCTACAATCCCTCGATTAAGTTGGTAATTAGTACCTATGTCTTATTATCCCCATAATCCCTCGATTGATAACAGTAACAATCAGATTCTCACTATGTTGGTTAAACAAGTTTTTCTCATCTTGAACATGTTTTTAATATCATTCACAGAAGGCAAGTTTGAGTAGAGCTTTCATATAGGACCACCTCATTCAAGAGTTCAACAGCTACCACATCATTCAAATGGAAGGGTTTTTATAGGAAAATAATCTCCAATGGTCGACTTCTTTCCCAATAGTCATATTTTTTTTAAATTTCATAGGGACCTGTACACATGGTGATTAATAAATGGTTATGTTAAAATATATTGGAAGACATCGTTTTATATAACTAATTATGAGAAACAACACAATTCCTAAAAAAATTATCACATTTAGGATTTAATAAAATAAACTCTACATTAAGGAAATATGATAACTGTAATAAAAAAATCTAATTGTATTGTTAAGATAGTGTAATTCAAAGTTTAAAAATATTAAAAATCAGATTATTAGAAAACTGGTAATAGGATTCTAATTTTTGTGAAAATCGGAGTCTGATTTTTGAGAGAATCGGAGTCTGGTTTTTGAGAGAACCTGAGTCTAATTTCTGAGATAATCGTATTCGGATTTCTAAGAGAATCTAAGTATTATTTCTAAGACAATTGGAGAATAATTTCTGAGATAATCAGAGTCCAATTTAGAATAGAATTAGAGTCTGATTTCTGAGAGAACAACAGTTTGATTTTTTATGAAATTGGATTCTTAATTCCATAGAAATTGGGTTCTGAATTCAAGAGAAATCGAATTCCAAATACTAGAGAAATTGGATTATGAATTCTATAGAAATCAGATTTTGAATTTTTGATAAATTGTATTTTAAGGAACTTTAATGTTCTGAGTTAGATACGGATATTATTTTTTTACTTAAGGTAGATATGGTTAGATTTAGTTAGAAAACATTAATAAAGGTATTAGAAACCATAGCTAAAGTCAAAAACATTCTTTGAGAAAAAAAAATTCTTAAGATAACGTTTCTTTGAGAAAGTTAATTTTCCTTAAGGAATCTTGTATGTGAGTTCCAAAACATAAAGGAAAAGAAAAGGCATAAGAAAACTTATTGACTCCACAATACGTACATTCTTCTCCCCAGTATAGAAAAAAAATTAAAAGTTCCTTGAAAAGATCATTTAAACACTTTAACTTCAATTTAATGCACACAAATCTCATCCCCTTTATTCTAATATAAGGATGATACCACATGGTTCTATTTTAAAAAATCCTTTATTTTCTCTTCTCTTAGTCTATGTTGGTTATCCTAATGAACAAAATATGACATATTTATATGTTTTTTATACACTAACATACATTTGATATAATGCTCAAAAACTATATAGGGTATGAATATAATATATTTATCAAAAAAATCATATTTATTCACAGAAACCAATAAAATAACCAAAATTATTCAAGTAAAGATCATAAAATACCACTTTTCTCATATATTCATCAAACAAAACACCCTTTAATAAGAGAATTAAATATAATAAAAATAAGGGTATATATCTGTTAATGGCTACATCATTCTTCATGTTTATATAGATTTCTATAAATTATATTTTCACTAGAAGTTTCAAACAAGAAATATAGTCTTATATTTGATCCTGATCAATTGATTCACCTATCTAATCCTCATCACTGAAGCTGAGAAACTCCATGAAGCTAATATTTTTTGTTTTTATAAAGTGGCATCAAAAAACATATCCTTTGATTCACTATATGTTTATTTAATAAACAAAATAAATGGGAATGTGGGTGAAACTCATTTGTTTCTTTAAAATAAACGATCAATGTGAGATATTCCTCTAATAACTGGTTTCTTATACTTTCCATGATTAGTATAGGGGTTTCTCTCTTCCTTATCAACTGGATTTACATATTGTGATCATATTTCCCAACCATGAGTTGAATCCTCATATTGATTTTATTCTCCATCTTAGTAATTAAGGAGACTTTTTTTATAACTCCTTGTGAACTTCAACCATATGTTCACCTTTATTATTGTAACTAACTAATTATCCCTTGATTTCATAGGGATTATTATATGTCTTTTTTTCCTAATTAATGTTTTATGACTCTCTTTTAATTTCCTTCTAAATTTGGTTTCCTTGCACAAGATAAAGAATTTCACCTAGTAGACATTTCATGTAACACTGAACATTGTGACCTTCTTGTCCACACCTTCCATGTATTTACATGAAAACATAATATCAATTTTGGGGTAATATATTTGATGTAGTTATTGTCACACAATGATTATTATGAATTTTTTTTCTTATTTTCTTAAAAAAATCTATTGGATCATCATTCATAGATTGTAAAAATAGAGGGTGTGAATAGTTGTTTCAAAATTTAAGGAGAAAAATAATAGTTTAAAAAATATTAAAATGTAGTGATTGAAGTTTTCTTGAGTTTATAAGCATTGGAATTAAAAATTAAAGAACAAAAGATTAATAGTGGTTTTGGTAATAGAGATCATATTCCAATCCTAAATCTCATCTACTTATGAGGATACTAGTACCCACTAAGAAAATATCTTTTAATGGTGTGAGAATATTATTATAGACTCTACCTTTTAAACAATCTATAGGCACATCCTTGTCTTGATACATGCGACAAACATGGTTTTTTATACATGAATTCTGATCAGTATTCATAACCCTATCTTACTTTTAAGAGGTGGACTAACCCGAGATAGCAAAGACTTTCTTTTAATTGGAAAAGCATAAACAAGACATGATTAAATTAAAAATAGAAAGAAACGATATTAAAAAAATAAAACAAATAAAATTAATGTATCATCTGGTCATAATTTTGCATAATTTGAATCCTTTTGATTTTTTATCACTTTGAAGGAACAAAGTTCAAATATGGAGACCTTCGGTGATCACATCAAGATTGTAGAAGTAATATAAATTCGAAACAATTCAAAGAAGCGGTAATTTTGATGATGTATCATTGATAACCCCATAATTAATGACCTACATAGGTATGTGTTTTTATTCATTTAATTAATCTATAGTGACATTAAAATAATATCTTTGGAGTTTTCATGTGTTCAATGTCTTTGTAGAAGTTTTTATTGCATAAAAATTAAACAGAATGATAGTTACCTTAGTTTGTTAAATACTTGGTGGATTAAAAATAGAATTAAAATCAGTATTTACATTTACTCATGAAATGTTAATATAAAAAAATTAATATTATATGTAAATAAATTGTAAAAAATTTACAGCTTTAAAAAATTTAAATAAGAATATCATCCTTCAGTTTAAAAATATAGAAAAATCTAAATAAATGTAGAGAAACACATCAATTTTAATCTACATGAATGTGTGTACATAAAATACTGACGGAATTGTTTTTTGACACTCTTAAAATTATTTCAACATAAAATAATTATAATATAAACAAATTATTCATTTTAATATCAATAATTGGAAAAAGAAACAAAATTTTAGTAACACTAAATTTTAACTAACAGTTACTCATGACGAACTATTGGGATCCAATACGGGATAAATATAGCAAGACATTTGATTGTAATTTTAATCAAAAATAAAAAGGTGTAAATAAAAACTAATATCATTTCATGCTAGTATTCCATCAATTGATTGAAAAGATGAAATAAAAAAATTATATCATCGGAAGTCTAACGGTGACTCATGACCTACCATTACATGAAGCTAACTATGGATGATGATATACCATTGGAAATTTCCAATGATGGATCATTCAGATTCATTTCCAAACTAAATTAGAAAGAAAATATAATAAATATAAAATAATAAAGGTAATTAAAATTGAAATATTAAATCAATTGTAAATTAAAATTATAGGACAAAGTAAAACAAATGGAAATGTCATTATAACTGAATGAGAAGCATGAGGATGTACTTATGTATGTTAAAGATATTTTTTTAATATCTATATAGAAAATATGATACATTCAAACAAGCAAAATTAAAATATAATATATTCTACTAATAAAAAATAAAAAAAATAAAAAATAAAACTATAGAAATCGAAGTAGATCTCCTACTTGATCATTGAATCACTTCTACATTGTTGATACATCATTTGAAAAATACAATTGGTAAAAATTAACCCATCATTGATATACAACGGTGGGTAAAATTACACAGTGTTAATTTCCAATGGTGGGTAATGGTGGCTCAAATGAACACCATTGATCTCCAACAGTGGGTAAAATGACACATCGTTGAAATCAAATGGTAAGTGAAATTACACTACATTGATTTCCAAAGGTGATTTAAATGAACCACCCTTATGAATAACCAAATATGACTCAACAACCAACAAACAATGGAAGGCATCAAAAAACCAGTTGAATAGTGGGAAGCTCGATGAAAATGTTGATTTATTATTCCCTCAAGTAAGAATGTAATGAGAAGTGGAGACCAAATAAGAATAGTATATAATGAATCAGAATTTCCAAGTACTATATTTGGATATTTTAAGGATTATTTTTGAGACCAATAACTGAGAATACATGATATACTGAGGCCTGGTGTGCTCATAAAAATAGTTTGAAATGTATTAAATAGCACGCACACACAAGTTTTCTAAAAAATTGTAATAACTAATAAATAGGTGCTTAGATAAGAAATATGATGTCACAGTTGAGTTTAAAATGTGTGTTTTAACCTAGGTGTGACATAATTTTTATGGGAATAGGTCATTTGTCGAAAATTCAACGCAAACGTAAATAAATAAAATAAATTAAATAAATAGTTTTTTTATTATTTTTGACTCAACAAACCTTTTCACTTTTAAGTATATGGTTATGATATTTCTTTAGGGCCATCTTCTCAACCCTTGAGATCTATACAACCGTTGAAGAGCTTTCTTGGTGAATAATGATAGATCGGGGTTGGATTGTGGATTTTTATGCCAAAAAGGTTTATGAATCTCGTCAATGATGGAAATGTAACTATTATTAATCAACGATCGATCAAAACTCCACATAGGATGTATTTCATTATAAAGACCAACCTTTTTCCTAGTCATAGATGAATGAATATCAATTTCATGAATAGAATTTATACACATTTCATTTGTAGAATTAAATTGATGTAATTATATTTTTTGTTCTTTATTTATTTATTCATCTTCCTTCATCTTCTTCTAAGACAGCAGATTAAAGCCAAATGTGCAATAATTGAGGCATGTTCCTCATATTTTATGGGTTATGGAATTATCCCCTATTTATTCTCCTGATCTTGATTAGTATTTTTCTATCCATGAGTTTAACCAACACCCAGTTTCCAATCATTATAAATCCATTCTTCGGAACAACATGTGAAAATCATGGATACGAAACAAAATGGTGGGGGTGGTTCCACTATCCACAACAACGATTTGTAGATCAGGGAAGAATGGAACTGATTCAAGAGTTCTCTATTTTTCTGAGTGGCATACAGTGAGGTGGATGATAGTTTGTGATTTATCAATTTGTTTAGATGTAGGAATCTGTTGAATGACCAATGGAAAGGATACTCAACCCCATATATGGTGTTCCTAGGAGAGATTGATGGCGGAGGTAGAAACTTCGGGCAACGCATGAACCAAAAATGAATTTATAGAAAATCATGATCAACACATCATGTAAATTAGAATTACACACCATGTGGGGTTCATTAAATGACATCTTGGGTTTGGGGATAAATATAAGGATTACATATTGTGTGGACCCTACAACATGGAAAGTGACCCCTTCCTATTTGGCTCAGCAAATAATTCAAGAAGTAGACTGATATAGAAAAAATTACACTTCCAGTGGCATGCAGTGTAGTCAGACACAAACATGTTCACCATTAATCTATTTGGTAAATAGACATGGAAACCATACATAGACACGACTTGGAGACATGGGAAAGATTTCATGTGTCTCTACACATTGTGTACTCCTTCTACATGATCTTTATGTGGATACATACATGTCATGTGAGGCTTTTTCACATTTGTATAATTGGGGATATCTTTACACGCCTTGTACACCATGGAACACACCATGTACCCCCTTCAAGATTGTTTTTTGCACTTCATTTCCATAGTTTGGAACATTCATAGTGGATTTTATTCCCATGTTCCA
Organism: Viscum album; assembly: GCA_963277665.1. NCBI lineage: Eukaryota > Viridiplantae > Streptophyta > Magnoliopsida > Santalales > Viscaceae > Viscum > Viscum album. Next base: position 907,639,424 of record OY728123.1, on the reverse strand, counting down.
TTCCTTTGAGAGAACTTTGTGTAATTACATCCACATCACAGGATTGTGATCCCCTCTAGAGGATGAGTCATAGATAGAGTTTTGGTGTGCCTCTATGAGACTAAAATGTGATCCTCTATCATCCTTGTTAACTATATGGGTGTTATGGAATCATCATGACCTTCCTGAGAATGAAATTTATCCTTCTTCTAGAATATCATATTAGTAGGGGTGGTGGTTTCATTGACAGTTGATCCCCTACCTTGCGGTTTGATCTAGATTGGGTCTGTGGTGTCCCCTAATAATTTTGGATGTGACCTCCTATATTTATATTAGGGTCTTCCTATACCAATTATCTTTCATGGGTGGGGATGAATTATTTATACCTCTTTGTCGATTTTCTCTAATGATTTCACATTTAGTCAAGTGAACTCTCCAAAAATGGGCATTTCTTCGAGCATAGACCTATAGTTAAACGTTTATTATAACCACCTAGTGTAATAGTTTATTTCTTGAGTATTTTTTTATATTTCTATTATAAATTTATTTTGATATCTTATATTGATCTAACTCTACTTGGTGCTTCATGATTTGTGTTTTTGGGCTGTCCTATTGAGTATTTTTATACTCACCCAAGCATGGGATTTTCCCACATATTTCATGTCTTCTTCATATGATGGACCTTATGATGGTTCCCTTGGATTACAAGAAGATGGTGGAACATATCTGGTGTTTGTAAGAATGGGGTGTTTATTGGGAGTTTCAATTTTACTATAGTCCTCTCCCTTGGAAAAGTTAAGACTCTTTATGGTTTTGGTTGGGCTTGTATTTGCGACCTTTTTTTCATTTTTATTACTTTATTATTGTACTCAATTGTGTTATATTAGATTTATGCATGCATTGGTTTCAGTTTTTTTACATTTTAGTATTATGTGGTCTTGGATATGTGTCTGTGTGTATAGATACTTTAAGTTAATGCCTCCCATTTCTGGGATATTCCTATACAGAACTATTCACCATCCCCTGGACTATTGGAGGTGATCTTGGGGATGTCACAGGTTGGAACTTGGTAGGTTGGGTCAGGAAATAGTGGTATCAAAGGAATATGGTTCAACCTTAGAACTAGAGTTAGTGAGATTGGTTGGGGAAATAGTGAATAGTGTTTAGAGTTTTTATTTCTTACTAGAAACTCCAGTGGTGGAGTAGTGGTCTATGTATCCATATCCCATGATTCTGGTTACCATATTTTCAACTCATTCCATGTAAAAAATGGTTTTAGGGAAACAATTTGGAACATTTATCATATAGGGATGGTTTTTTGTTCCATGTCCTAATTGATTCATCTCCCCATATATACTCTCTTGAACATAGAACATCTTGTTTTATAGAAGGATGCCTCCATATATACAACTATCCAACATTTCACTTTGTCATCATTTGGATTATCATTCTAGTGATGAGGCATCGGTACAAGGTCCTATTCTAGAGATAGAACCTTTGGAGGGTTTACAAACCATACCACCACTAGTTGAGCTTCTCCTTCCATTGAATGTTATAGATAAGGATGAACGCATGTTGAGTGTGTTAGATGAGTTTTAGAGGAAGTGAACTCATAGGTTTCGGGGTAATCTAGAGCCCCATGTGGTTAATTATTGGACAGAGGTAGTCACTCGCATTTTACACCTTGTGATGACACCTGTCAATGAGATGGAGGTCCCTACGGTGAGCCATCTTTCGGGCTCTACAGAGAGATAGTGGATCTTAGTGACTCATTCACAAAATGATACATCTCTTTCCTAATCATACTTTGATCATAAATTTAGAGAGGAGTTATATATGCCCATGTTTTTATTGGTATGGATATAAGAGATTCTTCATATGCAATAGGGAACTATGACCATGGAAGAGTACTCAATAGGGATTACTGATCTCTTTCATTTCTCTTTTGATATGTAATGGGGTTAATTATTCAATTCTGAAACCTTTTACTAGGGCTTCTATTGGGACATAAGAGAATCAGTTATAACTATTTTCATTCATACATATGATGTGGTTCTTGACCTAGCCTTATTAGTGGAAATTTTATTACGATAATAGGCAAAAACGGTGGGATCTTGTAGTGGGATCCTAGTAGCTGAGACCCCAATAATAGGATGTTAATGGCTTTATTAGGAATCCAAGTGAGTATGTTTCATTAAGAGGAATCCTTGAGACTTATCTTTAGTAGTGAAGGGCTCTCAGGGTAGCTCAAGTCATACAAAAGAGAGGTATTGTTTTTTCTGTGATAGTTGCTGACATCTACCTCAGGATTATGTGACCCATCATAAAGATGATCATGACATAGTGAAAGATCCATCAACACAGATAAAAAAAACAATAGAATGATGGTCCTCAAGGCATATGATGTGGTGGAGGGGCTAGAAGTAAATCCGGAGGTGATCAAAGGTTGAAACTATTATCACCACTACCCCATGTGTTCCTTGACAGGCTCAAAGAACTGGTGGATAGCGATGAGGCTACCTGCAAGCTATGGAGGCCTATGACCCTGAGGTTATAGGGATGATACAAGGTATGATATTTTTATTTTATACTTTAGCTAAAATATTTATAGACACATGTGGGATTCATTCCTTCCTTTCCACTTCTATGGTTTGAAACTTATATATTTTGGTTTATCCAATGGCTCGACCCTTGCAGTTTGAGGCTACGAGAGGTGGCGACCGAGTGATTGGGTACTTGTGCTGATTGTGTGATCTGGAACACGATGGAGAGATTTTTGTGTGGTATATATTTTTATATGCAATGAGGCCTTACAATGTCATCTTATTCATGGATTGGTATCCACAGTTCATGACCATATCGACTATTTTAGGTAGGGGATGTGGTGTGTTCGTAGTGACGGAATGTGGTTTTCCTTTATGGGTGAAAAGGAAAAAAATTCAGAGTAGGATGAGATGAATAATAGGAGAGGGAATCTAATTACTCTCCATTAGTCATGCATGACTATTAGAGAAGTGAATAATTTGGGCTATAATTTTTTTACATTGGAGGTGGTTCATGAGGATGTATTTCCTCAGGAAATGCTAGCTTTAACTCCCCACCAAGATCTAAAATTCATTATTGACTTGAATACTAGGATGGCACTGAAATCTACACCATTATATCAGATGGTGCCTATAGATATTTCAGAGAAGAGGTTATAGTTGGAAGACTTCCAGCAGAAGGGTATTGTGAGACCCAATGTTTCACCTTTCATAAACCAACTATTATTTTCAAAAAAGGTTTACATGCGGTTGAGGGTATGTTTGGATGAATAGTACATGAATTATGTGACCATGAAGAGTAATTATTCACTAATTAGGATTAATGACCTCTTTCATCAATTGAGATGAGCATAATGGTTCTCAATGATAGACCTTAGATAAGGCTATCTCTAGCTATGAGTACATGAAGAGGATATAACAAAGATGGCATTCATATGCTTCAAGGGTCATTATGTGTCCTTTTTGGTTATTTTCAACATGAAAAACTCTATAGAAGTGTTCATGGGACTCATGAACTGATTATTTTATCCTTTTTTAGACTGGTTCACAGTGGTCTTTATCGATGACATTCTAGTGTATTTGGCATTTGAGGAGGAGAATGTGAGACACTAGATGATGGTCCTAGACAAAATCTTCCACCACCAAATTTATATTAATAACTCAAAGTATTATTTTTGGATTCATGATTTTAAATTTATAGGGAAGATAATCTCAAGGACTCTGGTAGTGGTGGATCTAGTTTAGTTTGAGGTAGTACTTTCATGGGAGCCACCCAAGATTGTTACCATGGTACGAAGTTTCCTTGGGTTGGAAGAGTACTATCAGAGGTTTGAAGCCAATTTCCTTAGAGTGTAAGAACCTTTATAATATTTTACTTGGATGGTTAGAATTTTTCTGGAAAATAGGCGATGTTAGTGCTTTCGAGATATGAGGCATGGGTTGATGAGCACTTCCATATTGAGATTTCTAAAGGGTGGGTGTCAAGTATTTAGTTTTCTTCAATGCATTGGGGACTAGACTTGGTTTTGTTCTGATGCATAAGTTGGAATTTATTTTATATGGTACACACAAATTGAGACCATAGGAGCATAACTATGCTACCAAAATTCTTGAGTTCGTAGTAGTGGTATTGGCACTAAGATGTGGCAACACTGTTTAATGGGAGAGTGGTTTATCGTTTACTCTAAACACAAAATTCTCAAGTATAAATTCTCAAATAGGTGTCTTAACTTGAGGTAGTTGTGATGGCTAGAGTTCCTCTAGGACTGTGACTTTGATATTGTCTATACACTTAGGAAGTAGAACGTGGTAGAAGATGCTCTCATTATGAGGTCTTTATCTTAGTTGTTGGATAAGACATTAGAGTAGTTAGCCTCATTTCAGTTCTCCCTTATGGATAAGGATATGTTTTCCTATATTTAGTTAATGGTTGTTACCCCATCACTTATACCATATGTCATAGATTCTCAATATGGAGATAATGATTTTGAGACATTATGCACTTTGATATCCACTGGACAAAGTCCTGATGGATATTTTGATGGTGGGGAGCATCCTACCATTTTTACATGATATATGATTGTACCTTTGACATTGAGAGAGGAGGTGATGCAGGAGTTTCATATATCCACTTTGGTGAATCATAAGAGTGTGTAAAATATGTACCAAGACCTCCGACATCAATTCTGGTGTCCAGGTATGAAGAAGTGAGTTATAGAGTTTTTATCTCAATGCCTCCTTTATCATTAGGTAATGGCATTGCACCAGGTTCCAATGGGTTTAGGACAACACCTTTAGGTTATAGAGTGGAAGTTGGATGTTATTTCCACAGTCTTCATTATGGGATTACCATGTACAACCAAGGTACATTGTTTCATTTGGGTGATCATAGATTAGCTCACCAAGTCGTTCAACTTCATATCTATTAGAGAGTACTGCTCAGTAAAGATATTGGGACACCTCTACATGTTCGAGATAGTCTGACTCCGTGGATTTCCAATGATGATCATATCTAACCATGACGATTTCTTTCCATCATGGTTATGGAGAGGATAACATAAGGCCTTTGGGACTGAGTTGGTCTTCTGTAGAAAATTTTACCCTCAATCTTAAATCCAGAAAGAGTTGAAAATTCAGGTCTTGGAGGACATGTTCCCAGCTTTAATGTTGATATTTGGCTGTAGAAGGGAGGATCACCTACACTTGTTTTAGTTTGAATACAACAACAATTATCATTCCACCATTCGTATGGAACTATTCTAGGATTTTTATGGGAAACCCAGTAGGTCGCCACTTTTTTGGACAGATCCATGCGATTTGGAACCCATGAGAATTGAGTAGGAGTGAGAAACTATTGAGAAGGTGAAGATCATCCATGAGAATATGATATTTTCACATAGCCTTCTGATGTTTTACCCAGACCACTGAGGAAAACCTCTAGATTTCTAGGAGGGAGACCATGTGTTCCTGAAAGTCTCACCTCATCATGGACTGAGGATATTTGGCCATGATTAAAAGTTATCTCCCACATTCACTGGTCCCTTCTAGATACTAAGCAGAGTCAGTGAGGTGGTTTACTACTTAGTTCTGCCACCATAGTTGAACTAGCTACACAACATCTTCTACATGTCACAGTTGAGGAGATTTTTACAGGTCCTATCGTACATTATCAACTAGGGCAATCAAGACATCGAGGATAAGGATACCTTTTTATTGTAGTTTGTATAGATCAAGGATCTACATGATAGGATCCTTCATGGGAAATCAATTCCACTTCTGCATGTCTGGTGGTAGGGTAGAAATCTTCAAGAAAGCACCTCAGAATAGGAGACTGAGATGTTATCCCAATACCCTCTTTTTTCTAAGTAGTTTTTCACTTTTTCGGATGCAAATACCAAAGGTGGGGAGAATCTAATGACTCGTATTTTATGTGTATTATTTTTGGATACTGTATGGATTAGTTTCAAAACTAAATGCTAAAATATACTATGATTTTGAGACTCGGTGTTCCCAGAAAAATTGTTGGAAATATATTAAATAACATGTAAGGCCGTTTTTTTCTGAAAAGGTATTATAAATACCAATATGGGAAATATAAAAATAATTTGGCCATCATTGTGTTCTGAATGTATGTTGTTTCCAAGGCGTGACATAATAATTTTCGTTGTGGGCCATTTCTAAAAAAATCATTACAAGCATAAATTAATGAAATAAATTAAATAATTTATTTATTTATTATTTTTGATGTAGTGAAACTTTTCTCATTTAAGTATATGGTTATTATATTTCATTATGATTCACCCCTCAAACCCTGGAGATTTAGACATCTATTGGGTATATTTCATGGTAGACAACAACAAATCAAAGTAGAATCATGGATAGTTTTTCTGATGGAGTCTATGGATCTCGTCAATAAGGAAAATGCATTCATTCTTCATCAACAACAAATCAAAACTCCAGGTAGGATTTTTTTCTTTGTGATTCCCATTTTATTTCGTAATCATGGGAAAATGTGGATAAATTTTAAAAATAAAATTTATATTTGCATCATCGGTAGAATTAAAGTTATGGAATTATTTTTTTTATTGTGTATTTATTCTTCTTCATTCATCTTCTTATGGAATAATGGATAGAGGAAAAACAAAAAATGGATGATGGTCATTACTCTCATTTCATGTGTAAAGACCCGCAAATTTCAAGGAAATTTTTTTTCTTAATTTTCTTTGGAATTTTACAAGAGCGCAGCTTCAGACAGCACCTGATTACGAGGCCCGGTGTGCCCGGAATCAATTTCCGAAGTTTGGCTCGGGTACGTTCAGTGAACGGACGAGCGGGTTTTTCTATCTTTTGAACCGATGCCCGGAATCGAATTCTGAGGGCACCGATGAAATCGCAGCGCCGGTATTTTCTTAGAAACGCCTCTTCCGGAGTTGCGTTTGCTCAGACGTGGTTTTTAAATTTTGTGGCTTTAAGTCAGAAATAAATAAAGTTTGTGCGACAACTTTATTTTCTTTCACTTAAGCTGCTTGGAAGCCACTTGAAGTCACTTAAAGGTGGCTTGAGCTGAGTTGAACTGGATAGGATGCTATCCAGAAATATCCTACCCCTTGGTAGGATATTTGTGAGGCAGGGCCCGCACGAGCCCCGCCATTTCTTTCGCTAAGTAACGCACCCGCAAAAACCCGTCAAAGTAACTGAAAAGTCAACCGACGTGTTTTCTTTAATTCTTAACAGACCATTTAATTGGGCGGTTTATTTCGTGAATTAAATGGGTTGTTTCTTTCGTGAATTAAATGGGTCGTTTCTTTCGAATTGATGGATCGTTTCTTAACCGGTTTCGTGTGTTGGCATGTTTATAAAATAAGACCAACCTAAAAATCCTTGGAAAGGATTTGAGAGAATCCTCGTTCCTTCATCTCCCCGCGAAGAACGCGAAGAACGCGAAGAACGCGAAGAACGCGAAGAACGCCGGCGACCGGAATTCGACGACGCACGCCGTGATCTGCGACGTCGACGAGCCCTACCCGCGACGTTCTTCGGCGACGCCTCTTCTTCCGCGGCCGATCTTCGTTCGGAAACTAAGGTGAGAAACGAATCGTTTGAATTCTCCCTTTTTAATTTCAATAACAACGGATTTAATTAATTAAACCCGTTTGTTCTTGATCCGGAGATTGGCGACGCGACGCCGGATACCGCGACGACGCGATGATCTCCTTCTTCCGCGACGAGCGATTCCGCGACGACCTCTCGTCCGACGACGACGACAAGGTAAGGGATGTTGGATTATTTTATCTATTTTCCCGTGTTTATTCTTTTAAAATGAAGAACATGATCTCCGACAATTTTAATTTATTTAAAATTGTTGTTGATTATTCCTCCCGTGGTTTATGACTAACGCGGAGGGTGCGGGTCTAACGAACAAGACCCGGCAACCCTCTGCCGATCTTCCTTTTTGTGCGGATTTGGCGGGCGACGGCAAAAGCACGACGCAAGGGCCATTTGTTAATTTCGCAGTGAAGGACGCTTCCCGGGAGGAACAACGGCGCAGACGGGAAAGGAATCGGGCCACCGGAGCATCTCCGGCGGCCCGCGGAAGGCGGCGGCGCCCGGCGCCCGGCGCGCCGCCGTGGAGGAAGTCCGCCGCGGCTGAAGCCGCGGCGGCAGCGGCGGCCGGTTCCGCGGCCGCGCGGAACCGGGAACGGACGCGGCGGCCCGGCCGCGTCCACGTGGCAGGCGCCCCCCCCCCCCCCCCCCGCGGGGCCGCGTTTCTTTTAAGCCGCGGGTCAAGCCCGCGGCGCCCTCCTTCGGCCGCTCGGCCGAAGCCGAGCCGGCCGGTCCGGCCGGCCGGGCCGCGCCCAGGCCGGACCGGACCCGGCCTAGCCGGGTCGGGCCGGGTCGGGCCGACCCGGTTCGGCCGACCCCAGGGGGGGTTCGGGCCGGGTCGCCCCGGGCCCAGAACCCCTGTTTCGGGCCCTCTTCGGTCTTTCGCCCATATCTTGGGCCTGGGACCTCCGATTGACGAACCGTCAACGGCTACGCGATCCTTGGATCGAGACGGTCGTTTCGGTATATTATACTCAAGGTTTCGGAAGACTTTGGGTTCGGCCGGGTTGGTTCGTACGCGAAACCAACCGGGCCCTCGGAGCGGAAACGCTCATAACTTGAGCTACGGACGTCCGATCGACGTACCGTCAGCTGTGGTAGTTTCCTCTAAGTGAGACGGAACTTTTGGCATACTCTGCCCGAGGATCGGACACAGGCGGAGTACGGTCGGGTTGGTTTTGCCCTGAAAACCAACCGGGCCCTTGGGACGAAAATGCCAATAACTCTCAGACCGGGCGTCCGATTGACGCGCCGTCTGTTGCGTTGAGATCCTGTTGTCGATACGGAACTTTTGGATACATCAACTTCGGACTACGTGTCAGTTGATGTATCAGCCTCTCGGCTCGTGGAGCGGACCCTCCTAACGAGCTCGCTATGTGCGGGAACCCTAGTGCTGGCTGTGGCTTCGGCGACAGAGCAGAGATCCTCCGTGGACTGCGACGATGACAGAGCAGAGATCCTCCGTGGACTGCGACGACGGCAGAGCAGAGATCCTTCGTGGACTGCGGCGACGACTGTCCAGAGATCCTCAGTGGACTGCGTCGACTACTGCACTCAGCGATCCTACGTGGAAGAGTGCTGCTGAACCTGTGTGAGCTGAATCTTCTTTTTACCTTGAGCGGTGGAGCGCTTGGGTGTAGCGGCGGACCCGTGGTACTTGACAGTGGTGGTGCGCTTGGATGCAGCAGCAGACCCTTGGCGGTGGAGCGCTTGGTTGTAGCGGCGGACCCGCGATACTCTACGGAGTGTGTGCGCTTGGTTGTAGCGACAGACCCGCGACGGTGGAGACGTGCGTGCGGAGTACGGAGACCGTGTAGATGACTGAGACCTGACGACTGCTTGACTGACTCGACTTGGAGTGAGTCGACTAGCCCAGTGGACGGAGCGCCCAGTAGTTGGCAGCAGACCCACGGCGGACGGAGCGCCTGGTAGTTGGCGGCAAACCCGCGGTACTCGACAGGAGGAGTACCTCAGTAGGCTATCTGGGTGAGTGCCCGGTATTTGGCATCAGACCCTCGGCGGACGGAGCGCCTGGTAGTTGGCGGCAAACCCGCGGTACTCGACAGGAGGAGTACCTCAGTAGGCTATCTGGGTGAGCGCCCGGTATTTGGCAGCAGACCCTCAGCGGACGGAGCGCCCGGTAGTTGGCAGCAGACCCGCGGTACTCGACAGGAGGAGTACTTCAGCAGTCTAGGTTAGTGAGCAGTACCTCGGAGTCGTGACAGGACCACTGTACACTTCAGAGATGGGGCTCTTCAACACTTACGGTTTCGATAATGAAAATCCTGGATGAGCTGAATCTTATGTTACTTTCCTTTGTGGATTGTGTTGAATTATCCTATGTGGATTTACTGTTACTCTCCTTTGTGGATTGTGTTGAACTATCCTATGTGGATTTACTGTTTACTCTCCTTTGTGGATTTGAGTCTTGCTTTCCTTTGTGGATTGAGTTGTTCTTGAGCTCGTGAGCAGATCTAGAATTGGGGACTTAGGTATATGTATGGGCATATACCTAAGTCGAGTCAGATGTTACTTCGTGATTGCATCTTTCTTTGTGCTATATCCTTTGTGGATTTCGGGAGACCTTCGGGGGTCTCGGGGTCCTTACTGAGTAGCTTGTACTCACCCCTGCACGGGCTATGCCCGCACCTTGTTGTGTTGGTTGCAGACGACGGACAGCGCTGATCACGGTTGGGGCGTGGAGCAGGACGGTACCTGGAGGTGGACCACTGGGCGGGACGTGCTCGGAGCGGACGTGGGACCCGAGGAGCCTGGAGGCTATCTGTACCCACCCTTCAGGTGGGATTGCCAGTGGACGACACGAGGCCGCCGTCTTTTCTTCAGTTGCTGTACTTTACTTTTCAGTTGTACTTTACAGTTGGGCTTGTATTTCCGGCCCCCTTTACTTTTCTGCACTTTACTTTCCGCTTGCTGACTCTTTGTGGTTGTTACTTATAAAGGCAATGCCTTCCCTGTTTACTGGGATTTTACGCCTTGGTGCTAGTCGCCAGCCCCTGGCCTATGGAAGGCGGGCTTGGGGTAGTCACGACACGGGCCCCGAGGACGGGTCGTGACAAATTGGAATCAAAGGTGGTCGGTTCTACCGCAGACTCTGATCGTCTTTTCTTTCTATATGAAGCAATAGTGTTTAGTGTATTGAGTGTGGTTATCAGTTCAGGGAGCCCAGTGTTGGTGCGGCGGCCGACGTATCCGTACACCAGGACCCTGACTCCTGATTTCCGACTTAATGCATGAAAACATTGATTGCGTGTGTGTTTCAAGTTTTCTTTGTGATTACTTGTGTCAGCTCACCGGGTATACTGATCTGCTTTATGAAAGTCTCAAGTTTTCCTTGTGATTACTTGTGCCAGCTCACCAGGTGTACTGTTCTGACTGTGGTGCTCTTGTTCTCCTTTTCAAGATGGCCCCGCGACGACAGCCAGCTAGGGTTCTGAGTGTAGGGCGCGACGGCAGCCCACCGAGCGATGAGGCCTCGGTGCAGGGCCCTTTGCCAGCAGTGGCACCGGCGGTAGCTTTACCCGCCGAGCCACCGATGCTGCCAGTACCAGACGCTGACGATGCACGTCGCCTCAGGGCACTGCATGAGTTTCAGAGCCAGCGACCGCCCAGGTTTCGCGGTGAGGCGGACCCCCAGGCCGCCGAGGACTGGCTAGAGGCGGTGGTACGGATCTTTAGGCTAGTGAGGACACCAGCGGATCTCATGGTGATTCTCGCGGCGAGCCTCCTGCAGGCGGCGGCAGGACGATGGTGGAGCTTGATGCTCCAGGTGCACGATGAGGCATCTCTTCTTTGGACGGACTTTGAGAGCCTCTTCCGCTCGGAGTTCGTCCCAGCCACCCTTCGTGCGGTGCGTATCCAGGAGCTTCTACAGCTGCGGCAGGGCAGCATGACGGTCGCTCAGTACGCGGCGAGGTTCACCGACCTTTCTCGGTACTCGACAGACATGGTACGGGACCCCTTCTTCCGGGCCCGGACCTTCGAGCAGGGTTTGAGACACGAGATCAGGGCATCGCTGATCTCCCTCAGCATACCGACTCAGACAGGAGTACTAGAGCGGGCCCTTCTGATCGAGAGCTTCTTTGCTGAGTCTACACCAGCACAGAGACCCACCGCAGGGCGGCACGTAGCGGAGTCTTCGGTAGCAGGTAGCCGACAGATGACTCAGGGTTCCAGGCAGACCAGACCTACCAGTGGCCGACTGCACGACTCAGGCTCAGTTGTGCGGGGAAGCCGGGGTGGAGTCAGAGCCAGGCGTGCCGAGAGTGGGCAGTGTTACTCCTGTGGCGGAATTGGTCACATGGCTCGTGACTGCCCGACCCGCCATGCGGGGGAGCAGCAGACGGTTGAGGAACCACCTAGGCAGAGGCAGAGGTTCGACCGTGGCGGTCTGCAGGGAGGAGACGGACGAGGTAGAGGAGTTGGCCGAGCAGCAGGTGGTGGACGACGCTTTGAGGCTCTACCACCACCACCACCAGGAGGTCCACCCCGACCGCAGGGGAGAGCTCAGCTTCAGGCAGCCGAGGCCTTCGATCATGGAGCCCTGGGAGCTGATGGACAGGAGCAGAGCTAGTGGATACATCCTTGTACTTCTGGTTCCTTGTTGCTTTTGTGTAGCGTCTTGTAATATGAGCTGCAATAATAAAAGACGCATACCTTTGTGATATTTTCATTCCTGTCCTCTTTCGTGATGTTACTAGGAGATTCCATTTTTGGCTGTTGACTTGACCCTCACTTGTGAGACATCTACTGGAGGAGACCCAGTTACCACACACTGATGCCGACAGTGTGACTCAACCCTTGGAGGTGAGAGTAACAGTTGAATCTCTTAGTAGTAGCGTCGAGGCCTTACGACGTCATCCTTGGTATGGATTAGTATCATCCATGTTAGGATTGACTGTTTTAGGCAAAGAATGTGGTTCATCCAGGGGATGAGACCAGATTTCTCTTTTCGGCAAAGAAGAAATCTTGCAGCTCTTGTGGGACCTGTGATGGTCCAGGCCACGACAAAGAAGGTCCAGGTCATCCAGGAGCGGATGAGTACAGCTTAGAGCCGACAGAAACCATATGCTGACAGGAGGCGGAGGCCACTGGAGTTCGAGGATGGCGACCACGTCTTCTTGCGGGTCTCACCTCGACGTGGTATTCGGAGATTTAGCCGATGCGGCAAGTTATCTCCGCGCTTCATCGACCCTTCCAGTTTCTTAGCAGGATTGGCGAGGTGGCTTATCGCCTGGCTCTACCACCTCAGTTGCACCGGGTGCACGACGTCTTCCACGTGTCTCAGCTGAGGAGATACGTGCACGACCCGACGCACATCATTGATCATGGGGAGCTTGACGTTGACGATGGGGCGACTTTTGCGGAGGTCCCAGTGGAGATCGAGGATCGACAGGAGCGGGTCCTGCGTGGGCGGTCGATTCCTCTTGTGCGCATCAGATGGCAGCACGGGAACCTCCAGGAGAGCACTTAGGAGCGGGAGGCTCAGATGCGTGCTCAGTACCCCCATTTGTTCCCCTAGTTTTTGATGTATCTTTACGGGGGCGTAAAGCCCTGAGGTGGGAGTAATGTAAAGACCCGCAAATTTCAAGGAAATTTTTTTTCTTAATTTTCTTTGGAATTTTACAAGAGCGCAGCTTCAGACGGCACCTGATTACGAGGCCCGGTGTGCCCGGAATCAATTTCCGAAGTTTGGCTCGGGTACGTTCAGTGAACGGACGAGCGGGTTTTTCTATCTTTTGAACCGATGCCCGGAATCGAATTCTGAGGGCACCGATGAAATCGCAGCGCCGGTATTTGCTTAGAAACGCCTCTTCCGGAGTTGCGTTTGCTCAGACGTGGTTTTGAAATTTTGTGGCTTTAAGTCAGAAATAAATAAAGTTTGTGCGACAACTTTATTTTATTTCACTTAAGCTGCTTGGAAGCCACTTCAAGTCACTTAAAGGTGGCTTGAGCTGAGTTGAACTGGATAGGATGCTATCCAGAAATATCCTACCCCTTGGTAGGATATTTGTGAGGCAGGGCCCGCACGAGCCCCGCCGTTTCTTTCGCTAAGTAACGCACCCGCGAAAACCCGTCAAAGTAACTGAAAAGTCAACCGACGCATTTTCTTTAATTCTTAACAGACCATTTAATTGGGCGGTTTATTTCGTGAATTAAATGGGCTGTTTCTTTCGTGAATTAAATGGGTCGTTTCTTTCGAATTGATGGATCGTTTCTTAACCGGTTTCGTGTGTTGGCATGTTTATAAAATAAGACCAACCTAAAAATCCTTGGAAAGGATTTGAGAGAATCCTCGTTCCTTCATCTCCCCGCGAAGAACGCGAAGAACGCGAAGAACGCGAAGAACGCCGGCGACCGGAATTCGACGACGCACGCCGTGATCTGCGACGTCGACGAGCCCTACCCGCGACGTTCTTCGGCGACACCTCTTCTTCCGCGGCCGATCTTCGTTCGGCAACTAAGGTGAGAAACGAATCGTTTGAATTCTCCCTTTTTAATTTCAATAACAACGGATTTAAATAATTAAACCCGTTTGTTCTTGATCCGGAGATTGGCGACGCGACGCCGGATACCGCGACGACGCGACGATCTCCTTCTTCCGCGACGAGCGATTCCGCGACGACCTCTCGTCCGACGACGACGACAAGGTAAGGGATGTTGGATTATTTTATCTATTTTCCCGTGTTTATTTTTTTAAAATGAAGAACATGATCTCCGAAAATTTTAATTTATTTAAAATTGTTGTTGATTATTCCTCCCGTGGTTTATGACTAACGCGGAGGGTGCGGGTCTAACGAACAAGACCCGGCAACCCTCCGCCGATCTTCCTTTTTGTGCGGATTTGGCGGGCGACGGCAAAAGCACGACGCAAGGGCCATTTGTTAATTTCGCAGTGAAGGACGCGTCCCGGGAGGAACAACGGCGCAGACGGGAAAGGAATCGGGCCACCGGAGCATCTCCGGCGGCCCGCCGAAGGCGGCGGCGCCGGCGACCGGAGGCGGCGGCGCCCGGCGCGCCGCCGTGGAGGAAGTCCGCCGCGGCTGAAGCCGCGGCGGCAGCGGCGGCCGGTTCCGCGGCCGCGCGGAACCGGGAACGGACGCGGCGGCCCGGCCGCGTCCGCGTGGCAGGCGGCCCCCCCCGCGGGGCCGCGTTTCGTTTGAGCCGCGGGTCAAGCCCGCGGCGCCCTCCTTCGGCCGCTCGGCCGAAGCCGAGCCGGCCGGTCCGGTCGGCCGGGCCGCGCCCAGGCCAGACAGGACAAGGCCTAGCCGGGTCGGGCCGGGTCGGGCCGACCCGGTTCGGCCGACCCCAGGGGGGGGTTCGGGCCGGGTCGCCCCGGGCCCAGAACCCCTGTTTCGGGCCCTCTTCGGTCTTTCGCCCATATCTTGGGCCTGGGACCTCCGATTGACGAACCGTCAGCGGCTACGCGATACTTGGATCGAGACGGTCGTTTCGTATATTATACTCAAGGTTTCGGAAGACTTTGGGTTCGTCCGGGTTGGTTCGTACGCGAAACCAACCGGGCCCTCGGAGCGGAAACGCTCATAACTTGAGCTACGGACGTCCGATCGACGTACCGTCAGCTGTGGTAGTTTCCTCTAAGTGAGACGGAACTTTTGGCATACTCTGCCCGAGGATCGGACACAGGCGGAGTACGGTCGGGTTGGTTTTGCCCTGAAAACCAACCGGGCCCTTGGGACGAAAATGCCAATAACTCTCAGACCGGGCGTCCGATTGACGCGCCGTCTGTTGCGTTGAGATCCTGTTGTCGATACGGAACTTTTGGATACATCAACTTCGGACTACGTGTCAGTTGATGTATCAGCCTCTCGGCTCGTGGAGCGGACCCTCCTAACGAGCTCGCTATGTGCGGGAACCCTAGTGCTGGCTGTGGCTTCGGCGACAGAGCATAGATCCTCCGTGGACTGCGACGATGACAGAGCAGAGATCCTCCGTGGACTGCGACGACGGCAGAGCAGAGATCCTTCGTGGACTGCGGCGACAACTGTGCAGAGATCCTCAGTGGACTGCGTCGACTACTGCACTCAGCGATCCTACGTGGAAGAGTGCTACCGAACCTGTGTGAGCTGAATCTTCTTTTTACCTTGAGCGGTGGAGCGCTTGGGTGTAGCGGCGGACCCGTGGTACTTGACAGTGGTGGTGCGCTTGGATGCAGCAGCAGACCCTTGGCGGTGGAGCGCTTGGTTGTAGCGGCGGACCCGCGATACTCTACGGAGTGTGTGCGCTTGGTTGTAGCGACAGACCCGCGACGGTGGAGACGTGCGTGCGGAGTACGGAGACCGTGTAGATGACTGAGACCTGACGACTGCTTGACCGACTCGACTTGGAGTGAGTCGACTAGCCCAGTGGACGGAGCGCCCAGTAGTTGGCAGCAGACCCACGGCGGACGGAGCGCCTGGTAGTTGGCGGCAAACCCGCGGTACTCGACAGGAGGAGTACCTCAGTAGGCTATCTGGGTGAGCGCCCGGTATTTGGCAGCAGACCCTCGGCGGACGGAGCGCCTGGTAGTTGGCGGCAAACCCGCGGTACTCGACAGGAGGAGTACCTCAGTAGGCTATCTGGGTGAGCGCCCGGTATTTGGCAGCAGACCCTCAGCGGACGGAGCGCCCGGTAGTTGGCAGCAGACCCGCGGTACTCGACAGGAGGAGTACTTCAGCAGTCTAGGTTAGTGAGCAGTACCTCGGAGTCGTGAAAGGACCACTGTACACTTCAGAGATGGGGCTCTTCAACACTTACGGTTTCGATAATGAAAATCCTGGATGAGCTGAATCTTATGTTACTTTCCTTTGTGGATTGTGTTGAATTATCCTATGTGGATTTACTGTTACTCTCCTTTGTGGATTGTGTTGAACTATCCTATGTGGATTTACTGTTTACTCTCCTTTGTGGATTTGAGTCTTGCTTTCCTTTGTGGATTGAGTTGTTCTTGAGCTCGTGAGCAGAGCTAGAATTGGGGACTTAGGTATATGTATGGGCATATACCTAAGTCGAGTCAGATGTTACTTCGTGATTGCATCTTTCTTTGTGCTATATCCTTTGTGGATTTTGGGAGACCTTCGGGGGTCTCGGGGTCCTTACTGAGTAGCTTGTACTCACCCCTGCACGGGCTATGCCCGCACCTTGTTGTGTTGGTTGCAGTCGACGGACAGTGCTGATCACGGTTGGGGCGTGGAGCAGGACGGTACCTGGAGGTGGACCACTGGGCGGGACGTGCTCGGAGCGGACGTGGGACCTGAGGAGCCTGGAGGCTATCTGTACCCACCCTTCAGGTGGGATTGCCAGTGGACGACACGAGGCCGCCGTCTTTTCTTCAGTTGCTGTACTTTACTTTTCAGTTGTACTTTACAGTTGGGCTTGTATTTCCGGCCCCCTTTACTTTTCTGCACTTTACTTTCCGCTTGCTGACTCTGTGTGGTTGTTACTTATAAAGGCAATGCCTTCCCTGTTTACTGGGATTTTACGCCTTGGTGCTAGTCGCCAGCCCCTGGCCTATGGAAGGCGGGCTTGGGGTAGTCACGACACGGGCCCCGAGGACGGGTCGTGACATCATGGATTATAAATTTCTCCTCTATTTCTCTACTCGATCATCATAGGTATTTATTTGGCCAATGGTTTGACCAATACATAGTTTCCAATCATTTTGAGCCCATTCATTAGGTCAACAGGTCAAAAACACAGGTAAAAAATGAGAAGGTTGATGTGGTTTGACAATTGATGATGATGGTGTGTATATCGAGGAAGAACTAAACTAATTTTGGAGTTCCCTATTTTCCTCTGTGGCATATAGTGACATGGATCACAGTTGATAATTTCTAAATCTGTTTGGTTGCTGGAATTCAATGAACGACTGGTGGAAGGACCAAACAACCCCTGAGCTGGTGATCTTGGTAAATAATGATGGCAGAGGTGTAAAGATCAAGAGATGTGTGAACCAGCCATAGATTTATGGAAAATCCTATTCAACAAGTAATTTAAATCAATATTACATGTCTTGTAGGTCCTGTACAGTGGTGGATAGGGTTTTGGGATAAATATAATGATCACACAGTGTGTGACCTCTTCCCAGTTGGCTTGGTATGTAATTCAAGAAGTATATGGAAATAGGGAGCATTACACTACCTGTGGAACAACTCATAATCAAATAAGGACATGTCCATTGTACATGGGTTGCTACATGAACATAGCCACCATACAAGGACATGTCTAGGTAACATGGGTAGGTTATCTTGTATCTCTACACATTGTGTAATTATTCTATATGTCATTTAGGTGGATACTTACATTCTGTGTGAGGCTTTTCCACACTGTCAGAGTTGGGGTTAAATGGAAATTCCAAGTACACATTGTACACACTGTGTACCCCCTTCAATCATGTTTTTTCCCTCTGTTTACTTAATTTGGACTATCCTAGATAGATTAAGTAACCTTGGTCCATTCCCTCAAGGGTAAAATTTAGAATTAAATCAATGTCATAGGATTGTGATCCCCTCTAGAGGCTACATCTCAGATAGAGTTTTGGTGTCTCTCTTTGAAAATTGAGTGAAATCCTCTATCATCTTTGTTCCCTAGGTATGGTTTATGGAATAATAATGACATCCCTAATAAGGGTGTTGATCCTCCATCTTGAAGTTAAAATTGGTGGGGTTATTTGAAATGGTTGACATATGATCCCATACATTGAAGGTATATTTAGACTGGGTTTGTGGTGTCCCATAGCAATTCTGTGTGTGACCCCCTTTCTATGTATCAGATTATTCTTGGACGAATCAGAATTCTTGGGTCGAGCTCAATGATTTAGACCTATTATTCAAGTTTTTCTGATGATTTCATGGATCATTGAGTGGACTCTCTGGGAAAAAGTTATGCTTCTAATAGAATTTTGTGTCTGATATTTGGTTATGACCACCTAGTAGTTTGTTGTCTTCGATGATTATATTTGGGTGTTTCTATTATATATTGATTTTGATATCTTGTATTGAGCATACTATAATTAGTGTTTTGTGTCTAGTGTTTTTGGGGTGTCTTACTGAGTATTTTTATACTCACAAATACATGGTATTTTCCCAAACATGTCTTGTATTATACAAACAATGGCCCTTCAGACATTATTCATAGAGGATAGGGAGTAATTCGAGTGTATTTAGATCTTTTCACACTGATGTGTTTACCAAGAAATTAAATTTTACTATGGTTCTCACCATGAAATTTGGTTAGACTCTTTACAATTTTGGTTGGGCTTGTATTTGGTCTCTGTTACCATTTCATGTACTTTATTGTAATACTCTATTGGGGAAATGTTATATGTATTCATGCCTTATTTTTAGATGTTTTACATTTCATAATTGTTTGGTCTTGGAGAAGTGTGTGTGTGTGTGTGTGTGTGTGCACAAGTACTTTAGGATAAGGCCTCCCATTTATGGGATATGCCTACTCAACTCAGGTCTCCATCCCCTTGCCTATTGGAGGCGGGCTTGGGGTAGTCACGAGTTAGACCTCATCAGGTTGGGTCATGATAGATGAATAACATACATCATTTAAAATCATAAAATAATAAGAAAAATACCTAATATATAAACATTTAAACGAAGAACATAGATAAATATCTTGTATAATAATAAAGGATTAAAGCACGTCAGGTTGAATAACTAGTGGGCAGAAGAACAATGCTTCAGGTGAGTTCAAGTGGATACCAGAAGAATATGGTGGAAATTGAATAGTGGAATGCATGGAAGATCACATGTGAGCATGGGATAAGAAAGATAGTTCAGAAAACTCACTTCAAATAGATTCTACGACCAAGTTATACGTGATATTTTAAGCTTGGGTGAATAGTAATAATCATATAACATCCATATCTATTTAAAAAGAAGAGGGAGAGTGTTTTATCAAATATCCCTTATTATACCTCAGTCACCATAAAAACACAATGATCAAACATGAGTTCCATGGCCCAACGAGTGACCTAGACCACCTCAACACCTGTGTTCATACTCTACAATCATTTTACATGGGCCCGCATGTGATTAATTTTCCACTATTCACACCACAAACCATCCTCCTTATGGGGCTACCTCATTTCAGCCTTCCCATAGGGTAGGTCACAAGGGTACCCTATGTGGTTGGGGGCTATGCAAGGTCCCCATTAAAGTATGAACAATATTTATTACTTGAAAAAAATAAACTAATGTAAATAAACAATATAAAAGGAAGGGTCATTAAAAATTCATAATAATATTTATCACTTTTAAAACATGTAACTAGAAATTATTATTAATTAAAAAAACCTGAAATTTAAATAGTAATGATAATTTAATAAAAATTCTAAGAGAATAATATATCAAAATAATAATTGTGAGATTGTATTAATTCACTTTCAAATAAAAACAAACACCACCTTTTTTAAATTAAGAAACAAAACATTTATAAAATTTTCCATAAAAATATCCCCTTATTTGAAATTTATCTAAAACAACATTTATATAAAAAATTATTCCTTAGAAATAAATAACTATAAAATAGATAGATTTGAAAAATATAAATTGTGTTAAGAAATTTACAATTATTACCATGTTATTATTTAATAAATATTCTTTTAAACAAAGTGATCTAATTATTAGTTATTCAGATTAGAAAATAAAATTTTTATTTATAGGAAATATGTAGACATATTTAGGAATAGTGATTATACTAAAAATTAATCTTTTAACATACCCAATTCAAATTCCAACATCTCAAATTTAACCAAATTTAAGTTTCTTTTAAATTTTTCATCCAATGGATTCACAGTAGGAAACAAGTCAACACACATACATATTTATTTTCATGATCCCTTAGAAAGTGAAATATTACATCTATGTGTTTATTTGTAGAGTGTTGCATGTGGTTTTTAGAAATTTAAATTTCACTTTAATTAACACAGTAAATAGAAATTGTATCAAAAACTGATATTGAAATAAAATTGTGTTTGTTTTATGAAAATTCTATTTTAACAGAAACTAGTAGCAACAATATTTTCATCCTTCTCCATTGAAGGTTATAGAAATAGCTACTTCTTAAAGCTCCATGAAATTAAATTTTTTTCTAAAAAGTGACACATATTTTTAGTACTTTTATAGTCAAGTATGAGTTCAAAAAAGTCAAAATTGGAGTAAGACAGTAAATAAAAACAACTATGATTGGAATATAATAGTTCAATAAAAACAGTACCCTTGATATATTTTTTTCTCTCTTAAAAAATTATCTTGAACTTCTTTAGGTTTGGCTAAAACCTAGAACACAAGCAAACTGAGAACATGATTTCTGGTCAAGATGTAGTGATATGTAGTGGGATCCCTAACATGCCTCTATACATTTTTATATCTGTTGACTCACCATATACATCTAAGTATAATTTATAATTAGTTTACATATGTGTTTCCATAGTTTTAATAGATTCATAACCAAACCACTTTAAATTTTATTTAGTATATTTATATTGATTTAAGAAAATACATTCTCATCAGTGATTACATTTATAACAAAGAGAAAATTTTAGATCTCCCATTAATCTCATTTCCAATTCAATTGTCATAATCTTAAAAAATCATTACATATAGATTCATTTATTAATCCAAATATTAAATCATCAATATGTATATGTATAATCAGTATATCACTAGAAACTCATTTTACAAACAAGGTTGGATCGTCCATACCTTTAAGAAAATCATTTTGATCTAAAATTTTTTAATGCTTTCATACCAATATCTTGGAGTTTCTTTAAGAACATATAAAGCTTTATTAAATTTAAAAACATGATCCGTAAAATTATCATTTTTTTAATCCATGAGGTTCTCTTACATAGACTTCCTCTAACAAAATTTTATTTAAAAAAAACTTTTTTACATCTATATGAAATAATTAAGGGTTTTTAAATCTAGAAAATGATAATTTAATTATAATTGTTTGCATCCTAAAAATAGGAGTATGGGAATATTTAAAGTCAATTCCATCTTCCTGGGAGTTACCTTAAGCTACTAGTATTTATTTATTTTTAACTATGTTTACAACTTCATCAAGTTTATTATGAAAAACCCATTTAGTTCCTATAACAGGGTTTCCTTTGTGAAAAGTAACTAAATCTCATAATTTAATCGGTTCAAATTTATTTAATTTATTAATCATTGAATTATTCCGTTTCAAATTAATAGAATCATTTTCAACACTAAATGAAACAAATTTTGGGAAAAAGAAGAATTATAACAATAAATCAAAACAAACTTTTTTGTTTCAATTCCAGATTCTATATTACCAATTAATTTTTAAATAGGTTTCTCTTTAAGAGTTTTCCATTGCTTTGGATAATTTTGAGAAGATACATCCCCCCTCATCAAATGCATTATCATTTTCTTGGTTTTTATCTTCACGAAAGTAAAATTATCAAAACTCATTAGTTTCTTTGAAGTATTTAGAATCCTAGTTGTTAGAGTTGTTTTCATTAGAATTAACACACATAGATTATTCAACAACTATAGTTTTATAATTAAAAAATATATAAGATTTACTATCATTGTAATATCCCAAAAATATCCATTCATCTGATTCAGAGTAAAATTTATCTAAGTTGCCTTTTTTATTTTAGATAAAAACTTCACAAAAAACACCCTTAAGTAACCAAATTTAGCTTTAGAAATTTGAGAATTGCATAAAGGGTATTATTTAGGAAGGTCTTTCTTTAAAATCTATTTAAAAAATTGGAATCGATATTTACATATTCTACCCAAAAATATTTAGGAATACTAAATTTAATTAACATTGACCAAGACATTTCATGAATTGATATATTCTTTCTTTCTACAACACCATTTTGTTGTGATGTCCTAGGGGCTAAGAAGTAAGGTTTATAACCATTTTTTTCAGAAACAATTACCAAAATATAAATTCAAAAATTCCACACCTCCCCCACTACTGATAGATATTATTGAAGCATTTTCTAAATATTTTAAAAACTTATAGAAATAATAAAATCTGTATAAGGTTTCATTTTTATGGGAGAAGAAATAAATCCTAAAAAAATCCAATAATCAAATAAAATTAGAAAATATACATTTTATCACCAAAATTAGTAGGATTTATAGCTCCAAAAAAATTAAAGATGTAATAATTCTAAACATCATGAAGTGCTAACATCATTTATAGATTTAAATATCTTTTATGTTGTTTATATTTTAAATAAGAATCAGACATGAAGTACTTATTTGAATGTAACTTGTTTGTTTCAAAACATGTTCATGATTTCACAGTTTTTGAAATAATCTAAAATTTTCATGACCATGCCTCTTATTCCACATTATTTCATCTAATTCTAAAATAATTCAGACACATAACCTTTTTTTAGATCATAAAAAACAATGATATATACATTTTCTTTTCAATTTGAAGAAAACATAACTATTTTTTTAAAATAGTACACATATCATTTTCAAATATAAAATTTGGTCTATCATCACATAACCCTAATATAACTATGAGAATATGAATTAAACCAGGTATATATAATGCTTTTGAAATAATAACCATTTTAGAAAAGGCAACATCACTAATACCGTTAATGTGTTTTCATAGTGGTCTATAGATGTCACAAGGCCACCATCACATGAGTTAAATGATGAAAACATTGAAATATCACCAATCATTTACATATAGAATCCAATGTCTATGTACCATTAATAAAATGGACGTTTATGACATATTTCCTAAAATTAATCAATCAAACAGACTATTTTGGTACCCATGAAAACTTGGGTCCCACTGGATTACTAAGTGAAATCTTAGGCCCCAAAATTGATCAACAACATTTATTTGTGTGCTATTTAGAAAGTAAATAATTAGTAATAAAAGTTATAGTGACCCGAAAGATTAATAAAATCTAATTGAACACTCATTTAAACAATTCCCTTTCATTCTACATTTAAAAAAGGATAAACATTAAATTCTTCCATTTGAGCTTATAACAAAGTTAGTTTTATTTTAACTTGGAGTTGTATTGATGTATCCAAAATCATTTTTATTGGTGTTTAATATCATTAAAGACAACAAATTATCATATTTATTTTTACCTTTTAAATATTTAGATAATTCCCCTTTAATATTGATAACTTCATTTTTCACACTACAATCTCCTTCTGAATAGTCTACAAATCATTAAAGATATTTTCATTGGATCCAGATGGTGTGTTTCTTAATTTTTTTATTTTATTTCTTAAATTTATTATATTCATTTTATACTTTATTTATATCTTCAAAAAATAAATTAAATGTCCTAAATTTATCTTTATCATTTACATACAAATTTTTTTTATCCTTCATTTTCAACATTTAGGTTTATAAATTTAGAATTATAATCCTCTTTAGTTTTATCATTCTAGGAAAAACATATTTTCATATTATTATATTCCCCTTTAAATTTCTCATTAAATTTTTTTAACTTCTTATTCATAATTTTCAATTTTGTATAATGTTAAATTATTCTGACTCTATCATTCTCCAATCCTTCATTTTATTTAATAACCTTCTAAACACTATAACTTCCAAAATCAGATTTAGAACATGAGTCATTAACAATTTTAGATTCATTTCTAGATAAAACAATATCAGCAAAATTAGTGGGAGTTATTAACTAAGTAAAAAGTGGATCATTTACCACACATGTAATTCCTATTAGGGCAAGATATATTGTCTATTATTCACTTCTAGTCTCATCACTTTATTAGAAACTGTCTAAATAGTCCCAACCACCAAACAAGGTTTATTTTTTCATTCTTATTTATCATTATCTATATTTTTATATTTGAGTTTATAGAAATCATTATTTATGTGACCTTTCTTCCTACACTCATAAAAGGTTAATTTTGAAACATTATTTTTGTTGGTAGTAACACCTTTCTTATAGTCCTTTCTGGACTTCCACTTAATCTGCCTCTTTCCACCTTTGTTTTTCATGAACATGAAAAAAACATTACTAGAGTGTGTTATCTCTTTTTCAATTTTCTAAAACTCATATTAAAATTCAAAATAGATATCAATAACATTGGATTTACAATAAAAACATTATCTTTTAATACACTCCTCATCAGCAATATTTTTCATGTATAGATCATAGTACAATAGAGAGTCTATAATTTAATCTAAATTATACTCCTTAATATTATTACTCCCATCGATGGAAACCTTATGTGAATTCCATATTTTTGGAAGATCTCTTAGTACTCTTCACACTTAATCTATGTTTTATAACTCTTCTCTAAGAGAGATGACACTATTGGTATTGATTTAGAACTGATGGAACATCTGATCTACTAATTCATCATCTCATGTCTTGAAGTCCTGGTATTATTCTTAGAGAATTCCTAGATTGGTTATCTTCTACTTTTCAGTACAAAAATGAGTCCCTTTTTTTCCTCCATATGTCATGGGATGTCTTACAAGATTAACCATGGTTATTGACACTTATACTTATATAATAGTACAAAATAGTTTTAAATTTATCTTTTAAAACCTATTTTACCATGTCATTACCTACTAGAGTCTTTGGATCAGTTTTAGCTAATTCATATGGATTTCTCTTTATATTCCAATAATCCAAAGTTATATGATACGATTATTCTTCCATTATATCTTTTCAGTAGACTTAGTAACTCCCATGAAATAATTGTCGGTTATTTGGCATCCACCCATCATTACCATTAACACATAAAATTGTAAAAAAATATTTTTTTTTGTATAAAGCTTAGTCAAGGATTCATGTTATCATAGAGTTAACAAAAAGTATTATAAAGACTAACCTATTAGATGCCTATGATATGTTACCAATTTTTGAATTCTTATTGATATAAAATATTAATAGAGGGGGAGAATAGTCATTCTAAAATATAAAGATGAAAAATAATAAGAGTTTATAAAATATTTACTTGTATTGAGTGAATTGTTCTTGAGTTGAGATGAAGTGGAAATAAAAATTAATGAATAAAAGCTATATAGTGGTTTGAATTAAAAATATTCAAGTCCACTTTGCAATATGCTATACTTCAAGAAGAGAATGGTACCCATTAAGAAACACATTTTTAAAGGTTTGAGAACCTCATTACATGCCCTACCTTTTAAAAAACCTTGAGGCACAAACTAGTATTGATATAGGAGACCAACTTTGTCTGTTATACCTAACTTTTGATCACTAGTCAAAACCCAAACCTCTTTTTGGGAGGTGGAATTACCAGAGATTGTAAAGCCTCTATTTTTTGGGAAAAGCATAACCAAGAAAAAAATAAATGAAAAATATATCGAAACAAGATAACAAAAATAAAACAAATACAAGAAATAGAGTAGATGATCATAATGTCATGTAAGATGAAGATTTATGATCGTTCATCACTTGGATGGAAACAAATGTAAAAGTTTGAGTCCATTGGTGATCACAGCTAGATTTTGGATGTTGTGGATGTTCATGAATATTTCAGGGAAGTAGGAATGTTGATGAACCATCACCAGTAATTTCTAAATGAATGATCTGTATCAGTATGTGTTTGAACTCCTTAAAAATCTCTTTGATCAATAAAACAATATCTTTAGGAGCGTATTTATTTCCAATTTCTATATGGAACATGTTACTTCCTCAAAATGAAATGAAATTTCCTTCACCTTTGTTTTTTAAATCCTCACTATATTAAAAATAGAATTGCAATTGGGTTTTACATGTATTAATGAAATATTAATATAAAAAATAATATGATAAGTAAATTAATTTTAAACAATTAATAAATATAAAACAATTGAAATAAGAATGCAATATTTTTTTTAACAAATAGAAATAATGCGGTAAAAATAGAACATCATATAAATTTTACACTCTAAGTATGATTTTACATAAAATTATGTTAAAATTATTTTTCAACACTCTACAAATTTATTTCAACATAAAATAATAATACTACGATTAAATGAATTTATTTTAAAAAAAATAACTAAAATAAGATATAAAATCTTAGAAACATAAAATTTTAACAAATGGTAACTCATGATCCACTATAGGGTTACAATGGTGTCTAAACATTTCATGACCTACCATTAATATTTTAATAGAAAATAAAAATATTTAATAAAAACTAAATTCATTCAAACAAATAATGAAACCAATTTCTTCAAGAGAGGCAATTAGAAAATTTCAACCATTGGAAGTCCAATGGTGACTCAAGACTAACCATTTCATGAAGCCATTGGTGTCTAATGACCTGCCGTTGGAAATGTCCATTAGTGGTTCGTTGAAATTAATTTAAAAATAATAATAGATAAAAAAACTAATGAATAAAAAAATTTAAATCAAATTAAAATATAAATAATAATTCAACAATAAATTATAATAATTGAATATGGTAAAAAAAAGAAGAAATATTTCAACTGAACAAGAAGAATAAAGAGCTCCTGATGAAACTTAATAATATTCTTCCAAGACCTGTAAAATAATGATGAAATATCAAAATAAACAAAATAAAATTATAATGTATTTAAATGGTAAAAAATAATAAAACCAAATTAAATAGAAAAAAACATAAAGAAAACTACAGTAACCGAAGGAGAAGCTCATATTAGATCTTTGAAGAACATCTTACAATTTTTTACAATATAAGTGGAAACAACTAATGGGTAAAAATTAACCCAGAATTGATATCCAATATTTAGTAACATGACCAACCATTGATCTATAATACTTGGTAAAATGACCCATCATTAATACCAAACAGTGGGTAAAATGACCCACCATCAATGGCTGATGGTTGGTAAAAAGAATCACCTTTGTGAATAACCAATTTAGACTTAAAAACCAACTGACATGGTCAGGATTAAAAGAACCAATCAAATATATAGATTCTTCAATAAAAATTCATGAAATTATTTTCTTGACTAAGGGTTTATAGAGATGTAGAGACCAAAGAAGAATATGGACAACATACTAGATTAAAAAACTCTAAAGAAAAATAAAATTGATAACTAGTATAGAAACCTTTAAAGTAATTGACCAACAAAGATCTAGAAAAAGAATAAAGGATGATAGAATAATGGGTCGAATAACTAGTTTACTGAAGAACACAGGTTCATGGGAGTTCAAGTTGATGTTGTAAGAGGATGAATGGAATTGAATAGTGGAACATGAGGGAGTTCAAACAGATCACTTTTTACAAATCCAATTTCCTTGTTATATCCAATATTTGAATAATGGGTAAACAGTAAGCATAATACAGTTTCCCTCATAAAATTGAACAATAATAGGGTGACTGTTATATCAATCGTCTCATGGTAAAACCTCAATTAGAATAAAAACACAACGCACATAAAAGAGGTATGTGACCTAGCAGGTGACCTAGCCCACCTTTGTGCCTACAGGCATGTTCTGTGGGCCTTATACATAGTCCCACACATGATTAAGTGTGAACTATACACACCATTAACAAAACTACTTGTAGATCTTCCTCAGGATTTCCTTCCCATGGGGTGGACCCCAAGGGTCCCACATGTGGTTCAAGGCTAACCAATGTCCTCATTAAATGATGGACCATGTTTTTTACTGAAAACCTAAAATAAATTAAATGAAAAATATAACATGATTTATCATTATAACATTAATAGTAACCTTTAACCTCTTTAAATCATGTAATTTAAAATTAGTATTAATCAAATATACTATAAATATAATATTCATGACAATTTAATAAAAATTTTAAGAGATTAATTTATCAAAACAAATAATTGGGAGAATGTGTTAAGTAACTTTCAAATACTAAGAACCTCACCCTTGTTTCATGAAAATTAATTAGTATAGACCTATTATACAATTAATTAAATATTTTTTTCCATACCTTCAACAATACCATTATATCCCTTGAAATTTTAATTTTCTAGGTTATTTCTAATTTTTTAGTTTCATATGATTTTTTTTCTACAAAATTATCCATCATTTTTCTGGGGAGTTGGAATCTCTTTCCCTTATTCACCTTTCAATTTATTGGGGAATAATATCTCCCATTTTTATTCATATTGAAATTAAATTCATACTTTTTCATCCCTATGTTGTTAGGAATAATATATATATATTGATATTTTTAATGAAAATGTTTTTTCTTGATGTTAGAATTCTTATTTTCTATATATTGTGAAGATGCATGTTTTATTTTAGTTCTCTTAGTGATGTATTCTTTTCTTTTTTTAATCATTTTTTATAAAAATACATATAATGTGTGAATTAGGTAGCTCTTCTTCCTTTTAATCCAGCTTTTCTTTATGATCACATATAATCTTGTCAGACATAGCCACTTTCTTTCTATTCTTGTATATTTCATCAACAGGAGTTTCATCTTTATTTTCTAAATCATTCCACTTGTCCACTCTCTTATCGTAGTCAAGGAGATTGATTTCATCACTAAATGTGATACTTAATAATGATGAATTTCCTTTTTTCTTTATTCTTATCAGATTTGTTATAGGGAAATTTATGGAAATACGGTTATTACTATTACAATTCTAGTATTTTGGTAATTATTTTTTTCCCTTTTTCACTTTACCGTATTTGAACATTCTTGAAATAAGTTAAATGATATCATTAAAACCATTATCAGATTCAATCATCAATAATTCTTTGATATTTACAGGGAAAAATTTCTTTGATACAACCTATAGAGCCTTGGTTTGGTTAATCACTAAGTGGGGGTGAATCAATTGTTCTATTTTATGAATTACTAGATTTTGTACCCATATTATTGAACTTATTAATGTTCATTATCCACATAATATAATCTCTCAATATCACCTTGTATGAAATATTAATAAGAGAGATCATGGAACATATTATTTTAGAGTTTTGGTAAAAAGACCTACACTTTAACATGTTGGTCATTCCCCCAACATGGATTCTCCACTCAAATATTTTTAAGAAATACAATTTCATAGGTAGTAACTGATTATACACCCCAATACTTTATCCTCTAGTTGGCCTTATATTTACACCACAACCACCAACTATTCGGCCACAAATTGTTATACACACCAACTGTACATACAATCCTCTTTCTCCAACACTATATATACACGTTGTTCCTTGAGACTCTTCAGAAAATTGATAGACACCATGGATTCAAGATCCTTTTTCTTAATTCTATTGATCCAGTAGTAGAAATTCCTATTTCATCAATAAAATGATCTTACACCACAAGCCTATTGGATTATTATTTCTCATGTATACCTTATAGATCATCAAAAAATTATATGAAAAAGTTTATTTTTCTCAAAACTTTTTTACACCAATTATTAAATCCATTGGTTCTTCTCAGACGTCGGATAGTTAGGTATATCTCCTTTGGGGACTCTTATATTTTTTGAAACTTCTTTCCATATATAATTTTGTGTATTGAATTCTCCCATCATAATATTTTAATATTAATAATAGTTTTCAATTATAGTTATACTTTTTATCACCTAATAATTCAATTTTCATTTAGGGAAGTAATATCATAAATATTTTCCTTATAATTATCATAATAAATGTTCTATCTTTGTAGAAACACCACAATCACTTCATGAAAGTAATTCCTTCTCTTTTAATTCTTTCAAGGAATCCATAAATGTTTCTTCAATTATTCTAGATATTAACTAATGTTAAATATCGATGAATTATTCTTCATAAAAGGAATCATAAATCAAAATACATGTGTTAATATATTCTTCATTGAGGGATATAATTAATTCCATCATCACATTTATACTTTCTCATTACTATGATGCTTATTTTTATGTCCTATAATAATTCCTCATTTTAATACCCAAAAGAATCAGGTATTCTTATTTTAGTTTCCTTACCAAATTTGTAATAACCTCTACATAATTATCCATTTATCTCTAAATACTCAAAAGAATAAGGTTATCACAAAAAAAAATGAGTGAAAATACATATGATATCCATGCATTCATTATTATCTTATTTGGATATAGAGAAAACGTTATGCATATCAATTATAATCATCAAACAACTTAGGATTATCCATTCTCTAGGACGCATCATTAATACTTTTTTTAGCATGCATGTATCAAATAACATAGACTCTTAGATGCATCATGGTCTTCACAAGTGAAAATAGTACATGACTTTTTCTCGATCGATTTACATGCTTACAAAGTGAAGTTGTATCCATGTGAAATATTATCACACAAAATCACCTATTCCATCCACTTTTTATCATACTAAAGCATGGTATCTCATTTCTATCCAAAATGTAGTATGTATGAATGATATTTTCATTTATTTATATCAATTTGAAAATAACCTTGATGGAGGATATCTTAGACTTCATGGAATATCATGAACTCTTGATATTATCAGAAAAGTATGTGCCAATCTCAGAATAGCTTGATGGCTTGATCCAATATACTGAATAAATTACTTATGATTGATTCTTATTCACATGTATGAACCATGTAATCTCTAGAGCCATAGAAGATATACATTTTCATGGAAGCATAGTTCTTCATGGATAAAGGACACAAGTGGAAGGGTTCATGGAAAATTCAAGTTTCATTAAAGATCTAAGCTAACTCAAACTTCAAATATTCTCTGTGTATACTTTGTAGAAGCTCATCTCTCATGGAATATCAATTTAAAACATAGTGGAAGTTACATAATGACTTCATAGGATATCATATTTTTTATATAAGATACGTGCATTCTTAAATTCTTAAACATAGAGAAATATTAGTGTTCATTTGGAATCTAGATACTCATAGAAGAATCTTGACACTTCATGAAAGGACCTCACATATGATTAATCTTCAAATCATAACAATTGATACTTGGATTGAATATATGGTAAACATATTAACTTCATCATGTGAATAAACCACGATGGTCTAAGGTAGAAGACATTAATACGAAATCTTCTCATTTGATGCAGTATTATCTTTGTATTAGTAATGATTGGTGAATAGTGTGAACGTACAAGTTTTTCCCATATAAATTCCTCATGTGTCATACAATTATTAATAATAAACCTTATTCATTTTCCCACCCAGTTTTTATTAAATGTGTCTGCTCCAAGAACCCTCTCCATTGTCATTGATTCCCCCAATGTTAAGGAACTCCATCACTTATGTGTGCACCCTATGATCATGTTATTCCTTTTCTTATAGGTGCTATATGATGGACCACCCAGTCATATTAGGATATCCATCTGTGCTCAATCCCATGTGATTATATATTCTCCCACATGTGTGGTGGATCTATCCATCTTTCTTTCTTAGGGAATCCCTGATAATTTAAAATGATATTCTAAAAAGATTTTTTATAGTTATTACTATAGTTTAAGTCTATCTCAAATATCTTTATGAAAAAATAAAATATTTTCCATGGAAAAATAAAAAAATCTCACTAATAATTTCCTCATGTGAAAAAAGAATATCTCAGAGTATCACCTCTAGTTTTCATGGATTTATACTTTTAATATTACAATAGAAATATCCGGATTTTTCCATAGAGTCAACGTTGTGTTTGGATGTCTCAAGAATTAAAAATTAATTTATTAAAACTAATTTTATATTTTATAGCACACACATGAATCATTTAATTTTAAATAATTTTATTATTATTTTGGACCTCTTATGGTAAATTTGATACCACAATTGATTCTGAAATCTGGGGTTTACCGTAGGTGAGACCTAATATTGGTCGGCATTGGATGTTTCGAGGGAGGTGATCTTTGGAAGGTGTGTTTAACAAAATAATTTATTTTATTTTATTTATTTTTATTAAATAAACAAAATATAAAACTCTATAATTATCCCATTATAAATAAATCACTTGGATTATACATATAACAATGGGAGGATTTGAAAGTATGTTTTGAAATTCTTCATTGACAGTTCAAGATCAGAGAATAGAAAGTGATTGAATCGATATGGATCAAAATGTATCGAAAGAATCGTGTCTTCTACATCACTGGATAAAATTTTATTCATCAACGATAAATCCTATATTGAGGCGTGGAATGTTTTTTTGGATTCTCACCCTTTTAATTTAATCAATCATGGAATAATTTATCTTCTTTTATTTTGGTAACTTTCCAATCCTCTCATGAACCCTGTCAAATTGTTTTGGATTTATTTGATCCCATTTATCATTGTTACACCTTTCTATCAACCATTACTAATATGATCTTATGATAGTTTGATAATAACTACTTGAATTTTAAGGATTCACATTTTTTATGTGATTTTTCATCCATTATTTTTTATGTTCATCATTATTGGCCCTTAAAGTCACGGTTCGACATTACTGGAGAAGGTTTGAGTGTGATTGAACCCTAAGATTCATGGTAGTTGTTAAAATTATGAGTAGTGTGAAAATATTTAGGTGGATTGGGATTTATTGTATGATTCATGTTATGCCTTTGTGGAATTAGGATCCAGAGTGATGATGGCAGTGGTTCAGGGTGATGGTTGGAGTTAAGTGATGTTCGAGTGGCCAGAATCTTTCCATAATCGGTCATAGACGGCCCCAAATATGAAACCCTCGATGTCAATAAAGGTTTAAACAATGATAGTAGTGGTGTAACACCCCAAGATTCCACGGTACATTTCCCTTCAAATAATGCAATGGCGTGCATTGTACGCAACTTCGAGATTCTAACACACCAAAACCAATCAATCTAGCCGTTATGAAATTTTATAAATTCTATCTCTCAAAATGGACTTCATTTTTGAATTCTTAATATCGAAATTAGCCTAGGGTGAAATTTTGGTACTTTTCGGATAACTTTCATATTTTGATGAATAGTGAAAATTACTAAATTTTAATTAAAAAACATTTTTTAATCGAAATAATTAATATTGATAAATTATGAATTTGAGTGGTTTTAAAGTATATTTAGAATATATTTTCACCATTTAATTCAATGTTTTTCATTGGACATAATTTCACAATTAAACCAGACATAAACAAGTGCCAATCTTTTGGTAGTTATTATCTCTTAAAAACACACTTTTTGTTTTAACAATGGAAATTAATTTTAAATTAATTTCTTCCACTTCTGTGTATTGAATTTGGAAAAATGGTTTCCATATTTGGAATCATGATGTCCAAATTTTGTAAATAGGTAACTTTTATTTTTAGACATTTTGAATAATTACTTCGGTAAATATTTTATTTACCATGGTTAAAAGGTAAATCCGGTAAATAAGGGTTAAAAAATAATATTATAATAATGACGAAATTACCCTAAAACGTGTCCTAACCTTATTGGTTGATACATTTCCGACCATGGGCATCCTTGGGTTTATTTTGGGACCCCATGGAGCCACTTTTAAGTGATAGGGACACTTTATTTTAATTAAGTTAAAATGAACACAAAAATGACACAAGCATATATCTTTTAGACAATCAATTTTTACATAGGGTTATATATGTTGTATTTTCAACTAGAAGTATTCCTTAGAACTATAAAAATATTTCCAACATAATGGTATTTTATTTATAATTTTTATACATTAAATAAATTAATTTATTTATGACACAATGATGATGCAGTAATTACCATAATAGTAAAAAATTAAAGTAATTTATATTATAAATACCAAAATAAATATAATTTTAGACTTTTAATTAATTAAACTAATTTTATTGGTTGATATTACATGTTATTAATTATATAATTAACTTTTTTCGAAGTAATAATTCTGTTATGAGTTTTACAAAAATCAACTATTGAATAGTGTCAAAATTGACATAAAAAAGTTTTTAAAACAAATATTATATTATTAATTGATATTAAATTCATAAAAATCTAAGGCTCGGAAAAGAGACTTATATAATGATAGGTGTATTATTAATGGACCACTTGGGGGTCTCTTTGATGTATATAGTAAGTTTATTAACTATATAATATAAAAATACAAAGTGACATGGTAAATGTCAAACTAATTAACTAAGAGTTAAAACTAAAAGATAAGGTTAATATAATGACCCAAACCTGTATAAATTCTATTTTTTGAATGTTTTTCGACCTATCCCCACCTTAAACCTTTAATAATAAACTTTGGAGCCATTAGAAACCGAATATGAATTTATTATAAATTAATATTTCTATCTTTTCCAAAGGTGCCCCTCACCCCTCTTATAAAAGGGAACTCATCTTTCTCATTTCGTAACACCTTCAAAGCCTTTTGGTTCGTCCAACCCCTGCCCAAATACTCTCTCAAATTCCCTCAATAAAACCTAGAGGCATTAGTTTGATCAGAAAGCCAAACTAAGGAGCCCTTTTGATCAAATCAAAAGAAAGAATCCGAAGAAGAGGTAATGTTTTCACCACCCCTTTTCAAGTTCCATTCTTCTTCCACTTCTTCATTCTTTGATATTACCATTATAAAATAATAACTACAGTATCTTATATATACTATGATGTTATTATAAATATGTTACAACCATATTCAGTATTCTATCCACCCTTTGAATAACATGTCACCATACGTGCGTACGTACGGCTTACCGTCTCCACGTCGTGGTGTAATTTTTATTCAATATATTATTGTTTTGGTGGGTGTAATTATGATGTGTAACTCATTTAAATTATAAATATAACATGATAATTATTCTGTATATATGATATACCATCCAATTATATATTATTTTAATATCAAAAGAATGATATTATCGCTCGTGTGTACGTACAGAGTACCATCTCCACGAACGCGATGAGATTCATTCTCCATCATATCCATTCAAGTATAATTCTCATTTGATGATTAAAAATAATTTTTAAGGACTTGATATCATTCTGGATATGAATAATATACAGCCCATTAATAACATATATGGCCCACATAACAAAGAATATAAAGTAAAATAAACTCGTTAACACCCGAAATGACGATAATTCTAAGATATTATTAACAAATCAATGTTAAAAGATCATATATGATATCATATTAATGTAAATTATTCTTGTATAATTCAATAACAATTTTTTCACCATTATACATGAGGTTAACCTACCATCGACCAAGGAAAAAGTACAAAGTAAGGGGTTTCTTAACTCACTCTTAATTTCGTGATAATTCCATTGTTCACCACTTAATTATTGCATGTGGTGTATGTGTACTGCCCATGATTGTATTCATTGTGTCATATACTTTAATTTATTGGTATTTACATCGTCATGGTATGATCCTTCTTTCATGGGTGTATGTTTTGTAAGTTACCTAATCGATAAGGGAATTTGAAATTTCAATTTCCATTCATATGGCTTTACGCATATTTCATTGATTATATTACCCCAAGATTATGTGTGGAATCACTATTCATTTGATTATGTCATAATTTCCACTCCCCTTCCTGTGTATATACTTTTGATACACATAATCACTCCATTGATAATTTCTCAAGTCATTGATATGAATTTGATAAGAGTAATTTTAACTCATTCTCCATTTGTTGAGTTAAACATCCAATTCGTTGGTGTTGTTTTTACAAGAATATGTGTGAATGTCCTTGATTGTTTTACACTGAATATCCAGTCATATTTAGTGTATTTATATTTCTCACACATATTTATGTCGTTGATTTATCCTTAACCTAAGGATACGGCCTTTATGAGGGATTTCATCTCAATTTACATTCCATTGAGACATCTTTGTTGTTATACACCAAATCACTTTGATGTGGTGTATATAATGTACTTTTACATAGTATATCATGAATTCCTTTATTCTCATGATATTACAATGTTTTGATTACCTCAATTATTTGTATTCATGTTTCTCTCTTTTGGTTAGAAACTCTAACTAAAATACCATTTTTAAATGTTTTAAAGACTTATTCTTCTAAATCTTGCTCATTAATGTCCATGTTTAAAAAAATTGTTTTAAAGATTTATTTATATGGACATTAAAGATTAAAAATTAAAACTCCTTTTAAAAGTTTGAAAGTGGTATGGGACACTTTGATTCAAAAATCTATTTTTAAATGGCTTCTTGAAAAATAGTGTGACTTTTAAATGATTTAAAGAAAAAGTGGGATAATTCTCTCAAATAGTTTTGATGATTATTTTCATCTATGTCAACGTCCTTCATTATTCTTGATTGAGCATAATGTGATACAATAAAATCTTCCATATTGTATCAAATGAGTTATTTTTGACTGTGGATGTGCTATTTTTATACCATTCATGGTTTGTGGTTAAAGTATTGACATTTCATATGCTAGTTTTAATACGAATGTGTATGTTATGTTTAAACCTTTTCAAATGGGAATACATTGGACTTAATAAGTGACGGTTGGAGCCCGCTACAGCTCCTCGATGCATTGGTAGGTCTCATGAGACAAAATAGTGTCTTGGAACAAGGCCTTGAAAAAATCTTATTTTTAGTCTTGGCACGAGGCCTTGGCTATGTGGTTATGATAGTCTGGCATTATGCATTCCATCATTATGAAAGTGATGATTGATATTGCATGTGATTGTTCGGCTAGTAGAATATCCATGTGAACAAGTAAATGGTATTATTTCATTTTATCGTTTCCATATTATGCTGAAGTTCAAGTTTAAAAGGATTTTGTTTTAGTTAAAAATTGCTTTAAGTGTTTATGATTATCTATGAATGCTTATGCTATATTGTTATCCTTACTGAGAATCTGAGCTCACCCCCTTCGGTGTTTTATTTTTTCTAGGATGAGAAGAAGTAATTTATGAATGACCTGCAAAGATAGTATGAGGGGATATGAAGACAATATGTTGTTTTAGTTTTTTACCTTATGATGTAATGTAAGACTTATGAATATATCTAGTGTTTCCAAGACTACTAAACTAATTGGTCTTTCGAGACTTGATCCTTTGAGATCATGCCAATGTTATGTATTAATGCACTGACTCTGGTTATCTAGGGTCGGGGCGTTACAGTTGGTATCAGAGGAAGTTTAGTACAGACCTTGGAAGCTAGATAAACTCTGATTAGAGCACGTAGACCTAAGATTACTTTGAGGATTAGTATAGAAGAACTTCCTAGAATTTTGGTATAGTAGAGATTTTGTGAGTTTTCGGAGAAATACATCCCTGTCTGGATACGAGTAGGTAGAGGCGGCTCTGGCATAGATGTACCAAGGGGTAAAACACGAAAACACCGCTTTGAGCTAGACTCAAACGGGAACTGGTGCACGACAACGGGCCTTGCTGCACTCTTGGTTACGACACTCCACGGGGATATGCTTAGGATAATTTACATTTTCATCACAAACCAATTTGAAGTAATATATATAAGATGAGAGTAAATTACCTTGGTTAATCCTAATATGTTTCAAATTGAGAATATGGTGACATGTTAATCTCTAAATTATTTTATGACTACTGTTACTCACACAATGCTTTCTGGTTTTAGTCAATGGCTAGATTCCAAGGAAGTCATAGTGACTTTGAAAAATGATGTACAATGTGGGAACGGTGGTGGAAATGAGCAACAAAATGGAATGTTGATAGGCATAAAAGATATCGTCTTTATGCCAAATCGGTTTTCCAAAAATATGATCAACAATATATATATTAACCAATTACCGGACTCAACAAAGAAGGGAAAGGTGATGAATGATAAGAGCTCCAGTAGTGGAGACCATGGAGAAAGAAATCCTCAATTTCCATCATGCAGGAAATGTGGAAGGAGACACCCAGGAAAGTGTCTCAATGGGACAAAGAAATTATTTATGTGCAGAAAGGAAGGACATAAAGTGAAGAATTGCCAAAGAAAAATGAAGAGTACTATGGAAGAAGATAAAAATGGTCCCAAGAATCCATTTACAATCATTTGCCGTAAATATAGGGGACCTGGCTATTACCCGAGTGAATGTCCTATTCTATAGGATATTTTCTTGGTCAGAGAAGAAGCTATGTGGATATAAATGGTTGGATAAATGTTTAAAAATTATTAGTGATCCTTGTTGAAGGGTTTACTTTGGAATAATTTTCTCTTGTATTTGTAACCCTAACGTTTGCCATGTGAGAATGATATTTATGGAAGAATTATCTTTTCTCTTGTGGATATAGTTATAAATAACCATTTGGTTTTATATGATCATTAAGTTTGAGGCAATTACAAATTATTATAATTTGGGATGAAAATGCAAGGTATGAGATCACATTTGTGGTTAAATTATGTCATGGTTATTTTGAGGAATTTATCTCATTTTGGTAATGTTATAAAATATAGTTTTTGAAAAAGGACAACACGTAGACCGTGTGACAACCCGTCGCGTCAGACAAAGCTGTGGGAATCGAACCCACAACCAAAGTGTGATTGGGATTTATCACCTACCACTTTACTACGTGATGTCCCTGGTTAGTGTGACTATTATTTTTAGTTAAATGATTTTATTCATCAATAATAATTTGATTTGGGATCTTATGTCTTACCAAATGAATACCCTTAGTATATGAAAATGATTTGGTGATTAAGTGATAAATGTTATTTTGGAAGTTGTTCGCTTTGTTGAGAACACTATATGATAAAGGAAAATAGAGTAGTATGGGATTTCATTTGAGGAGTAATGGTGTATTTTTATCTATGTTTTTATTGTGGATTTATATTGATTTCGGTTATTTATGGAAATGATTAGGTTAATTACTTTTAAGTATGTGACTTTAAGAGTAATTAATGTCATTTGGAGATACAATTTAACATGGGAGACTACATAAGAAAATTCTTCTATGTTTTGGGTTTCAGTATTAGTTTGGATTATATTGAAGGATTTTTAGGACAATTGATTATTGAATGGTATTTATTTAACTTTGGGGTATTATTGGTTTAGTTTTAGAAATTAAGATTAGTGTTTATTTCTCTCAAGGAATATCTTTTTGGGGGATCATTAGATCTTGTACTAACCATTTTGGTTTTGATTAATCTCTAAAGACAATACAAATATATAGTTTATCCTGCATGGATCATGTGATTCTATAGAAATTTATTCTAGCTCTTCCAGTGTGACCAAGTCTTCTTGAATACTCATCGTTTAAAAAAATGAGTTAGTGGTGTAAATTTATTAAATAATGAAACTCTACTTAAAAATTAAGTATATATTTTATATTCTTAGTCAATATCATAAATTAATTCCTCATCCTTATGTAATGTAACTTAAAACAGAAAATGTTTTCCGTTTACTTTTCCTACTAGGAGACTAATGATCGTTTGTCCCAACACAAGTTTGTGGTTTTCTTATTGTTAACTTTATCTTGATCATGATTTATATCCCTATCCATCAGAACTTGACACTTAGTTTATCATCCACATCAATGTTTTCCTACCTGGAATCCTAGTATGGGTTATCTTGGGTGACCTTTATACCTCCCTTCCTTTCGTTTAAAGTGATAGTTTTATTGAATCTTTTTCCGATGTGGGACTTTCCATTATATTCGCAAGAATAATTTTAAAAATTGCGAGGATGAAATTTATTGAAGGAGG
The DNA here is from genome assembly GCA_963277665.1 of Viscum album. NCBI lineage: Eukaryota > Viridiplantae > Streptophyta > Magnoliopsida > Santalales > Viscaceae > Viscum > Viscum album. The sequence continues at coordinate 907,599,255 of OY728123.1, read as the reverse complement.
GGAGAATGTAACACCCCAAGCTTCCATGATACGTTTCCCTTTGAATAATGCAATGGCGTGCATTGTACGCAACTTCGAGATTCTAACACACCACAACCAATAAATCTAGCCGTTATGAAATTTTATAAATTATATCTCTCAAAATGGACTTCATTTTTGGATTCGGAATATCGAAATTAGCCTAGGGTGAAATTTTGTACTTTTCGGATAACTTTCATATTTTGATGAATAGTGAAAATTACTAAATTTTAATTAAAAACAACTTTTTTAATCGAAATAATTAATATTGATAAATTATGAATTTGAGTGGTTTTAAAGTATATTTAGAATATATTTTTACCATTTAATTCAATGTTTTTAATTGGACATAATTTCACAATTAAACCAGACATAAACAAGTGCCAATCTTTTGATAGTTATTATCTCTTAAAAACACGTTTTTTGTTTTAACAACGGGAATTAATTTTAAATTAATTTCTGCCACTTCTGTGTATTGAATTTGGAAAAATGGATTCCATATTTGGAATCATGTTGTCCAAATTTGGTAAATAGGTAATTTTTATTTTTAGATATTTTGAATAATTACTTCGGTAAATATTTTATTTACAATGGTTAAAAGGTAAATCCGGTAAATAAGGGTTCAGAAATAATATTATAATAATAAATAAATTACCCTAAAACGTGTCCTAACCTTATTTTGTGATACATTTCCGACCATGGGCATCTTTGGGTTGATTTTGGGACCCCATGGAGCCACTTTTAAGTGATAGGGACACTTTATTTTAATTATGTTAAAATGAATACAAAAATGACACAAGCATATATCGTTTAGAAAATCAATTTTTACATAGGGTTATATATGTTGGATTTTAGACTACAAATATTCATTAGAAAGATAAAAATATTTCCTACATAATGGGATTTTATTTATAATTTTTAGACATTAAAAATGTATTTTATTTATGACACAATGATGATGAAGTAATTACCATAATAGTAAAAAATTAAAATAATTGATATTATAAATACCCAAATAAATATAATTTGAGACTTTTAATGAATTAGAATAATTTTAGAGATTAATATGACATGTTATTAATGAGTTAATTAACGTTTTTCTAAGTAATAATTCTGTTATGAGTTTTACAAAAATCAACTATTGAATAGTGTCAAAATTGACATAAAAGAGTTTTTAAAACAAATATTATATTATTAATTGATATTAAATTCCTAAAAATATAAGGATCGGCCAAGAGACTTATATAATTATAGGTTTATAATTAATGGACCACTTGGGGGTCTCTTTTATGTATATAGTATGTTTATTAACTATATAATATTAAAATACAAAGTGACATGGTAAATGTCAAACTAATTAACTAAGAGTTAAAACTAAAAGATAAGGTTAATATAATGACCCAAACCTGTCTAAATTCTATTTGTTGAATGGTTTTCGACCTATCCCCACCTTAAATATTTAATAATCAACTTTTAAGCCATTAGAAACCGAATATAAATTTATTATAAATTAATATTTCTAGCTTTTCCAAAGGTGCCCCTCACCCCTCTTATAAAAGGGCACTCCTCCTTATCATTTATTCACACCTTAAAAGCCTTTTGGTTTGGAAAACCCCTGACCAAATACTCTCTAAACATCCCTCACTACAACCTAGAGTCCTTAGTTTGATCATAAAGCCAACCTATGGAGACCTTTTGATCAAATCAAAATGAAGAACCCGAAGAAGAGGTAATGTTTTCACCACCCCTTTTCAAGTTCCTTTCTTCTTCCACTTCTTCTTTCTTTGTTATTACAATTATAAAATAATAAATACAGTATCTTATATATACTGTGATGTTATTATAAATATGGTACAACCATATTCAGTATTCTATCCACCCTTTGAATAACATGTTACCATACGTGCGTGCGTACGGCTTACCGTCTCCATGTTGTGGTGAAATTGTTATTCAATGTATTATTATTTGGGTGGGTATAATAATGATTTGTAACTCATTTAAATAATAAATATAACATGATAATTATTCTTTATATATGATATACCATCCAATTATATATTATTTTAATATCAAAAGAATGATATTGTCGCTCGTACGTACGTACGGAGTACCGTCTCCACGAACGCGATGAGATTCATTCTCCATCATATCCATTCAAGTATAATTCTCATTTTATGATTAAAAATAATGTTTAAGGGATTTATATCATTCTGGATATATATAATATACATACCATTAATAAAAAATATGGCTCACATAACAAAGAATATAAACTAAAATAAACCCGTTAACACCCGAAATGACGATAATTATAAGATATTATTAACAAATCAATGTTAAAAGATCATATATGATATCATATTAATGTAAATGATTCTTTTATAATTCAATAAAAATTATTTCACCATTATACAGGAAGTTAACCTACCATCGACCAAGGAAAAATTACAAAGTAAGGGGTTTCTTAACTCACTCTTAATTTCGTGAGAATTCCATTGTTCACCACTTAATTATTGCATGTGGTGTATGTGTACTGCCCATGATTGTATTAATTGTGTCATATACTTTAATTTATGGGTATTTACATCATCATGTTATGATCCTTCATTCATGGTTGTATGTTTCGTAAGTTACCTAATCGATAAGGGAATTTGAAATTTCAATTTCAACTCATTTGGCTTTACGCATATTTCATTGATTATATTACCCCAAGATTATGTGTGGAATCACTATTCATTTGATTATGTCATAATTTCCACTCCCCTTCCTGTGGATATACTTTTGATACACATAATCACTCCATTTATAATTTCTCAAGTCATTGATATGAATTTGATAAGAGTAATTTTAACTCATTCTCCATTTGTCGAGTTAAACATCAAATTCGTTGGTGTTGTTTTTACAAGAATATGTGTGAATTTCCTTGATTGTTTTACGCTGAATATCTAATAAAATTCAGTGTATTTATATTTGTCACACATAATTATGTCGTTGATTTATCCTTAACCTAAGGATACGGCCTTTATGAGAGATTTCATCTCAATTTACATTCCGCTGAGACTTCTTTGTTGTTATACACCAAATCACTTTTATGTGGTGTATATAATGTACTTTGACATAGTATATCATGAATTCCTTTATTCTCAGGATATTACAATGTTTTTATTACCTCAATTATTTGTATTCAATTTTCTCTCTTTTGGTTAGAAACTCTAACTAAAATACCATTTTTAATTGTTTTAAAGACTTATTCTTCTAAATCTTTCTCATTAATGTCCATGTTTTAAAAAAATGGTTTTAAGGATTTATTTATATGGAAATTAATGTTTTAAAATTAAAAACCATTTTAAATGTTTCAAAGTGGTATGGGAAACTTTTATTCAAAAATCTATTTTTAAATGGCTTCTTGACAAATAGTGTGACTTTTAAATGATTTGAAGAAAAAGGGGGATATTTCTCTCTAATAGTTTTGATGATTATTTTCATCTATGCCAACATCCTTCATTATTCTTGATTGAGGTTAATTTGATACAATAAAATCTTCCATATTGTATCAAATGCGTTATGTTTGACTATGGATGTGCTATTTTTATACTATTCATGGTTTGTGGTTAAAGTATTGACATTTCGTATGATAGTTTTAATACGAATGTGTATGTTATGTTTAAACATTTTCATATAGGAATGCATTGGACTTAATAAGTGACGGGTGGAGCCCACTATAGATCCTCGATGCATCGGTTGGTCTCATGAGACAAAATAGTGTCTTGGCACAAGGCCTTGACAAAATCTTATTTGTAGTCTTGGCACGAGGCCTTGGCTATGTGGTTATGATAGTCTGGCATTATGCATTCCATCATTATGAAAGTGGTTATTGATATTTCATGTGATTGTTCCACTAGTAGAATATCCATGTGAATAAGTAAATGGCATTATTTCATTTTATCTTTTCTATATTATGCTGAAGTTCAAGTTTAAAAGGCTTTTGTTTTAGTTAAAATTGCTTTAAGTGTTTATGCTTATCTATGAAAGCTTCGGCTATATTGTTATCCTTACTGAGCATCTGATCTCACCCCTTTCGGTGTTTTATTTTTCCCAGTATGAGAAGAAGTAATTTATGAATGACATGCAAGGATAGTATGAGGGGATATGAAGACAGGATATTGTTTTAGTTTTTTTTACCTTATGATGTAATGTAAGACTTATGAATATATCTAGTGTTTCAAAGACTACTAAACTAATTGGTCATTCGAGACTTGATCCTTTGAGATCATGCCAATGTTATATATTAATGCACTGACTCTGGGTATCTAGGTTCGGGGCATTACAAGTGGTGAGGTAGAAGTGCAAAGAGATTTCTTGAGTTTACAGGTAAAACCAGGCTACACTAAATGTAGTCTAGGAACACATGTCATGAAGTCCCCTAGAAAAAGTGGAAAGGGTTTCATGGTATATAAGTACCACATGTCTTTTCAATTCCATAACACATAGTGTGATCTTTTTTAGGGAGCTCGGTGTGTACTTAGGAAGTACATAAGCATAGGAACATCACAGTACATGGGCACAAACCAAAGTACATAGGCACGACCTGAAGTACATCGATAGGGATAGATGTATATGAGAATGGGTTGATGTACACAGGCATGTCTAGGAACACATGTCCAAGACACAGGTGGCCAAGAAAGTTTGACTAGTACATTTACATTCCATTTATTTCTACATGGATAGGAAATTTGTGTGGAAGTGAGGACAGGGCCAGGTTTTCACGTTATGGCACACACTATGTGACCCTAGGTTCGCAATGTTTATTTTTTATAGAGACTTCAACCTTTTCTATCTTAATATTTGGAACTCGTATTTTGGTCCCTGAGTATCATATACTAATATTTTCCACATGGAACATGATGGTTTCCTTCAAGGAGGCATACAAGATACGATACAAGGTTCTTGAAGCATGAAACATGTTTATGTGATGCTAGATGGGTAACATTGATCTGGTATGATCACCAGAGATATGTCAGGGTTGGGGAACCCTTGTTATACTAGGGAATAGAAACCTTATTCTCCTTACTCAAGATTAGTGGTACTCCCCTGACACACTAGGATACTGATCCTCTATCTTCCTACTGAGTGGTTCCCCTGATGCACTGTGGCATGAGTCCAGTATCTACATATTGAGCGGAACCCCATGATACACTATGGAATGGGTACCCTATCAACATACTTATTCCCCCCCCCCCCCCATTTACACAACAAGGTGTGGGTCCTCTATCTACTTAGTAGAACAACCCATATTCAAAAGAGAGAGGGTCCTCTATCAGATGAGAGGAACCCCCCCCCCCTATCGTACTAGGTAATAGGTCATCTATTGAATAATTTTCCCCTCGGGGTGTGGAATAGTTGCGAGGTGTGGGTCCTCCACATGATTTTCATTATTAGACACGTGATATGTTGGGCATCATAGATGGGCCCTTATAGTTATAAGAAGACTCATCATCCTAGGATTGGTTGTGGAGATAAAGATCCCATTTTCTCTTGTTTGTGATTTTTTGATAGCATATATATATTTTCGGTGTTGTTCCCAATTTCTTTGTGTAGATATAAATACTTTCATATGTTTCTATTTATCCCATTGTGGTTTTTTTGGTTTCCTACTATGTATGATTATACTCACCCTTGCATGGGCTTCTCCCACATGTGTTGTTTCTTACTCAAACAATGGACAGTTTTTAGGTGACATTGATAGAGCATATTTATTCATAGGTGCATTAAACTTGTTTGGTCGTTAGACATGGAGATCAAGATCTTAGCCCTCTCAGTATTTTTTCCTCTTTCAAATTAATAACTAGTTGGGACTTAATTTATAGTTGGGAATGTATTTTTAAACTTGTTTTTTTTGTCTAATGTTGTCTTACATTAGCGTATTCCCTGTAGTTTATTACATTCAAGGTTATACACTAGAATATAATATCTTTTATTATTCTTATACAATTTTTAATGGATATGGTTGTGTGTTTTCATATATGAACTTATGTAAAGGCCTCCCATCTTATTATGACTTCTCGACACTTGTCGTCGGCACCTAGCCTACTAGAGGTGGGCTTGGGGATATCACACATGGCCTTTTATTAGTGAGGTGGGCCCTAGTGGGTTGGATCATGATAGAGTGGTATCATAGTCTATTTGTCATCAAGTCATATTTTGGATTTGAAAAGATGATGATGATTTATTAGGAACATATGGAAATGGGGTCGAAGTTTCTTAAGTTCATCTTTAAGACCAGGCAACCCAGTGTAAGTTTGGTGGCTAACGTATCCATTCACCTAAGCACTAACTACCTATTTATTTTCTCACCATACTAAGACAATAGTTTCATGGAACAATTGGTATAAGTGTTGTATAAGATTTATTCCTTTGACTATAATTCTTATAAACGTCATTTTAGGGGCCATATCATGAGTGGATTCCCCAATGTGGGGAGAGAGTAGCTCCACTTCCTTTTAAAAAGCATATTGTACAAGAAAGGTGGGATAAGGATGAGTGCATACCTATGGAACTGTGTGAGTTCTAGTATCAGAGATAATTGAGGTTTCATAGTGAGTTAGATCCATTTGAAGGGTAGTATTAGATAGGTTTTTTTATTTAAGTAATTAATATTCTTTAGATCTTGACTGGTCAAATGTTTTCACAAGAAGAGAGTATTTTACATGGAGTGACTCGGAGCTATTGGAGTCTTCTCTTAAAATCCCATGTTCAGATTCTCCTCTCATGGATTGACTTCCTATAACACTTCCATGAGGTGTATTACAACACACTATTATGCCCAGTTTACATTTAGGATCATCTTGAGATGAAATAGGGTGATGTAGTGGATGTTGAGTACACTACACCGTTCAATGAACTTATACATTACTCACTTTACATAGTTCAAGATAGATTTTTATAGGAGAGTATATTTGAGAACGGTCTTCATAGGGATATCCATGCCTGGGTGGTCTTCTTGTGCATAACCACCTATTTTAGAGTGTTGGAGTATTCTATGGTTATGAAGATATTACATTTAGAGGGGTATTGAGTAGATGGAGCCAATATAGGGCTGTATGGGTCTTATTAACCTACAATATCTCACAATCATCATTTCTCATGGTCCCGGTGAAGGATACCATCCCATGGTTAGAATCAAGCATGTGGATCAATGAAATAGGGTTCAAGTAGGGGATTTTGTCATCCAAGAGAGGGGTGCTTCTATACATGTGATTATTGAGATCACATGGCACATGATTTCCCAACCAAACATGCCTAGGAGGGTAGACAATTTGTAGATAAACCACCATAGTAGATGTATCTTTTTTATCAGGGTTCTCCCATGTAGGTATAGGGTGTCCCCTAGGTAGGTGGTTCTAGAAGAAGAGTCGGTTGGGATATAGTGGAGTATTTACTTGTGGAAAGAGATTATATGAGCTATATCCACCCCCAGCAGCATCTATCTCATGCCAGGTGATTCATATAAATTATGTCATTAAATTATCGAGTTGTGATTAGATTATAAATTTATATCTCAAACTACACAAAACAATAAAGGTGTAGCAAATAAAAAGTGTGGGGTTGAACCCACAAACACAACTGGTAGGAAATAAACCTATTGATTCAAATCATCGGGTAGGATTCTTTTCAGTATCTATTCAAGTTTTGTTTCATAAAATCTCACATATATTTGATTTAATTTCAAAAAAAATTATAGGGTTCAAGGTAAAATTTAGCGCACAAGAAAAAATATAATCCTAAATGTAACTTAGGATAGACCTATGGTTTTGGGTGTGATGTGTTGAAAAAGTCACTCATTGGTTATGGTCAAACCAATTAGATCTACCTAAGATGAAACAATTCCTTAGTCTCAATAGAGTTGAAAACCATGATATAGTATGCATAACTTCTATGGAATAGTGTTTCCTAGGATAATGGTCATAGAAAACTCAACGCCAATTAGGTAAATTTCATTTAATTAGACCCCCATAGTAAGGGTAGTTCAAAAGAATGAGTTAAAAAATTATTGATTGACCTAAATACTATCCAATGTTTTCCCATGTTTTTTTATCGATTCCTTTAGATTAATTAAACCTCTTTTATTGACCCCAAACCCTAATAGAATTGGCCATTCATGGTTCTATTAAACCGATGTCAGAGATTGGTAGAGAATATTGGCATAAAAATAATTCTATTCAAGAATAATAAATCCATAATTAAAATTAATTGAAATTAAACCAACAAAAAATGTTGAAGTCATATGGAAATTAGTATTGAAATGGGTTTTGAAATGGAAATAGGAAATGAAATGGGTTAACAAAGGATGTATAATATTATAAAATAAAAATGATTTACTAAAATAATAGAATGAAGGGATTACAATTTTTTCAGGAAAAAAAGAAGAGGAATGGAAGTAAAATGGGTGAAAAAAGGTCACTATTGAAACTATTTCACCTGTAAGAGGTGCTCAAATATTTGTAGTCTTGAAAAGTACTTGATTTTTAACGTCTCCACATTAGGTAATGGATTAATTGTATTTTATATTGAATTTTACATGGCGTGTAAGGGGAATTCCTTCCATGTACATTAGATCCATAATCCTCTCTATAAAATCTAGTATATTGTAAAATCCATGGCCTGTATCTTTGAGGGAATTTGATCTCATACATTTCACATCATGTAACTCTTGCACGTCGTGTAGGTGAATCATGTATTTTTCTACCTTCACTCCTTGTAAATTTAGTGAGATTTTGATTTTGAATATCTCACAACATGTAATATATATGGACATCATGTAATAATATCACATCATGTAAAGACTCATGGGATGGAATGGGGCTCTTTAGGCATGTTTTGAATGAGGAATACACATCGTGAGATCCTTTCATGTTGTTTAAATCCTATAGTTTCAATTTTCAAAAAAAAAATTCTTTGATTCTTGAATACCTATTTCTTACAAAGGAAAAGAAAACCTAGTGAATTATCAAATGAAACATGATTAAACCTTAAATAAATGTACCCATTATGTTTTCATAAATTCATATTATCAAATTCCAACTCACTTGAACAATTACTTATCCTCAAGAAAAAAACATCTCAATAGGGATTCCAAATCATACAATTCGTACACAAGAAAATTCCCTTCCTATCAAGAAAAGAACACTAAGTTCAATCAAACAAATTATTTCCTCTACAATCAATCATGTAGTGAAAATATTCCATTCCTTGTAGTCATGTTATTTATTCAAATTCCTTCTTCCATTAATTACAATTTCATAACTATTCATTAGAAACTTTACATATTTTTCAATTTATCTAATAAAAACTTTTCTCTCATCACTAAAGGTAAAATAAAATTGGAGATATGCTCATAACCTGAATACATGCTCCTAACCATAAGAATTAATTGGTTCTATCATCTCTAATTTGTAAATAAAAATACAAAATTAGCCATGATGGATTCAATATTGTGTTAAAATATCTCTTAGGATGGAGGAATGATGGAATATGATAAACATAAAGCTCAAAAGGGAGAGTAATCTCTATGAAATAATGAATGATAATTGTAATTAGTTCAATGATGTAACTCCTCCTATACAAAATGTATCCCTACTCCAAACAGCTCAATGTGTTTAGATGAATATATAAAGATATCATAATGAATGTTCATAATTCCTTCATTTCCATTTATTTTATATAGTTTTTGAAATTCATGACTAAAACAGTTGTAAAATCTATCACCTATCCACACATTATCCATCATTGGTTTCATTGGTTTGGTAATAGTGATTTCTGACCTTCGTAATACAAAAATTGATTTTTTATCCCTTTTTTTAAATATTTATTTTTTTAGAGGAACAATGTATCCATATAAAATGTGCATAAGTAATCATGAACCAGGTCATAAAAATCTAGTGAAGATACCATTTTACGTCTCATCAAAAAAACATTTTGTGTCCATATGTAAATAAAATACCCCAAATTTGATCAAAATGCAATCTTGCATCGTACCAAGAGTAGGGTTGGAAGGTAGAATAGGCCTAAAATGGCTCCATCTGGACAAGGTTATTTGTGGATACTATGGGATAAATAATGAAAGATATACATATGGGTATCGATAAAAATAGTTTTAAAAATATTTCCTCAATCATTTAAAAAGTTAATTTGTTTTATAATAGACTCAATGTGTTCTTATTTCATGTTCTAATTTGTTTAAATGTACCGAGTATCTCTTAACAAATATTCTAAATAAGAACATGACAATTTATGTCTGGAATTATCTCATAATGTAAGTATAAATAAATAATTTTCAATCACTCGAGATATCGTATAAATAAAAAAATTCAATCAAAAGAAATTTCAAGAATCTAGTGTTTTAATTAAAGTACTTAACTTAGAAATCATGCAAAAAAACTAAACATAAACAAAAAATGGATTCCAATAATATCCACCAAACTTTTTCTTTTACGTAAATGGGTGTCATGATATTTCAAGTATAAATACTATTTTCAATCAAATATTATTCCAATGCTGGTTAAAATATGTTATAATACATGTCTATCGATAATAAATCTCAAGAAATAATCACCCACACATAAAATGTGATACTCTCTACACTATTCTAGAAATCAATGTGGGAGAGATAGAAAGTATACCATATACTGGAAGGAAATGGAAATTATGAGTGGTAAGTAGGGAATTGAAATCTCCTTAGAGTGATGTTCTTTCCATATGGAAACTTATTGATGGTTTTTAATAATTTTTTGACCTTCATAAATTGTTAGAAAATAAAATACCCACCCTAAATAAAACATCAGTCCTTAGGGGGTAAAAAATATGTAGGAAAAAATATTATTGGTGCACATAGACAATGGAAGGAGAAAAAAGTACTGATTGATGCATGAATAGAAATAAAATATGTTTTTGAAAATTTAAAAACAAAAAATAGTTCTAAAAATAAAAACATATGGACTAAAAACACAACTAAAATGAATACAATTTAAAATATGGGTTTCCTCCCATAAATAAACAACTATGAAATTATTAGGAAGAAAGACAGAAAAAATATATTTCTCAGTGCCATCTATGGTCTCAGAGGTACTCTTCCTCCTACAAGAACTAGCGGTAGTGTCCTCAGGATCATGTGGATTCATGGTGGGGTTAACCACCTTAGAAATAGGTTAACTATGAAGTTCATGTGGAATCGGCAGTTGATGTGCTTGTCACCTAGGGGCCTCCTACTATAGAGATATCTAAAGCTAGAGCTCATTAATATGGAATTAGACCATAGTAAGATATTGATACATCATATGCATGAGGAATGATGGTGGAGTGAAAATATCAACAATGACCATAGAGGATGTAGTGGATCTAGACATGGATAAAGTAATGAAGAAGTAAAAAAATATCATGTAGTGTATCCAAAAAAATGTATCCTATTCATATAAATAATAAATAATACATTAGTGAATAAAGGAATAACAGTAGTGAAATAAATAGACCTAACACATAGTACATCTGGTGAACGGTAAAAGGACATAATTAGATAGTATGGGTGGAATCACCACTTGCTACATCTGATGTCCCCTCCTGAACAATGGGTCATTGGATTAGCACCACCAAATCTATATCATCTATCACTACTGGAATTCTTAGTAATTATGACGGCCTATTTGCGATGGAATCCCATCGCAAATAAGCTTTAGCTATGGGGCCCCGTAGCAAATAGCCTGTTGTAGAAAACGCTATTGTAAATAGAATTTTTTGTGATGGGCTCATCGCAAAAATCTTCTCTGCGACGGGAAACAGCGTTGTTACAAATAATCCACCGTTTATATGTATTATATATGCATAAATGTTTTCGTGATGGGACCTTGTCCTGTTGAAATATATATATATATATATATATATATAACTTTCTACGACGAGCCCATCGCAACAAAGTATTTGCGACGGGCAAGTAATCCCGTCACAAATATGTTTATAAAAATATTTATTTAGACTATTTATGATGGGACCCCATTGAAAACGGTCTCATCGCAAATAATAAAATAATTTTAAAAATAAAATAAAATTTGATAAAATTATGATTAATGAAAAAATAATATTACTATTATTAAAATAAAAAAAATATTAAAATTCTCAATATTCACAAAAAATATAAAAAATATTAAAAAATAAAAATTAAATAATGTAATATTTTCACTGATATAAAAGACATAAAATGTAAATATTTCATATTACAATGTTAAATTCAAATGTTTGTAACATTATAAAAATCACTGGGGCGGTCGTCTTCTGGAGGAGGTGGAGGAGATGAAGGAGCTGGTGGAAGAAAATCCATCCCTAAACTATGAGTCGGATGACGCATGTACTCCATCTACTCGTGATGCTACTGCTTCCATCGATGTGTCTCCTCCTCATGTTGATGTTGCTACTGCTACTTCCATCGACGCATCTGATCCTCGTAATGTTTCTTCTGCTGCTACTGCCACTGACACATCTCTTCTTGCTGCTTCTGCAAAGTCTCTATAAGATCAGCCTGAGCTCACAACTGCTCCTGATACTGTGAGTCAGAAGATGAAGCCTCTCCATGATCTCCTCTCTCACTGGATGCCGACATCGCAGCAGTACCATAATAAGTACTAGGAGTCAAATGAGCGCTGATACCAACTACTCTGTCCTTCTCTGCCCTTCCCTGGTTGAGCTTCTTTATACCTCGATTGTCCACATGTGAGACAAATATCCAATGAAACATTTTCTCTAGAATATAAGGTGAAATCATTTAGACATGCATGAATCTTCTGATAACTAAGGCCTAGATTACAAATCAGCCTCTTGCTCTCATAGTAATTTGCATAAAACACATTTTTTCAGGTAATAGTGTTTTAACCAAAGAAAATATCTGATCAAAAAAGTTGTTTGACATTTTATTATCTGATTTAATAGCCATAAATTTTGAAACTGCTTATAATTTTCTTATCTTACAACCAGGATATAATTCATCCTCAACAGACCTCAACAACTCATAAAATTCGGATGGTGCCAACTCAAGAGTTAAATCAATATCATCATGAGTTTTAGTTTGTTTCACAGATGGACCTGAAACATCATTTACTAAATTTTCGAACTATGATGGATCCGGAATCAAGTTATTAGGATCTTCTCTGGAACTAATTTCACCGTGTTGATACCAAAAAACATAATCTGGTTGAAAACCAAACCCAAGAGATGTCCCCCAACCTTTTCAAATGTGCCAAACGTACTTAGAGAACATTTTTTACAAGGACACTTAATTGTGCCTTCTAAAACATATTCTATTTTTGATTATGCAAATGATAAGAAAGCTTCAACAACCTCAGTTTATACAGGATTTAAACCTGAACCATTTGGATTTTTACGTTGATTTATCCAAGCTCAATCATCTAATAATGACTGATGTCGACTTCCTTGTTCTATATTTTTATACATAAAATATAAAATCATCACTGATTTTGAATAATTTGATATTATAAAAACACTATCTGCAAAAAGAAGACAAATAATTACAAATTCTTAATAATTACCATTAATTAAGGGCAACACAATTTCCAGTGGATTGACAGCTACTCTTTTGTCCGAAAGCTCATTTAATTACATATTTCTCACACTTATTAATGCTAATTATTGTTAATTATTCCTAATTATTCCTAATTATTGATAATTATTACAAATTATTACAAATTATTACAAATTATAACTAATTGTTACTAATTAGTACTAATTATTACAATTTATTAATAATTATTACAATTTATTACAATTTATTAGTAATTATTACTAATTATTCCTAATTATTGCTAATTATTTCTAATTACTGCTAATTATTCGTAATTATTGCTAATTATTGCTAATTATTTCTTATTATTGCTAATTATTCCTAATTATTGCTAATTATTGCTAATTATTGCTAATTATTTCTAATTATTGCTAATTATTGCTAATTATTACTAATTATTCCTATTTATAGTTAATTATTTCTAATTATATCTATTTATTACTAATTATTACTAATTATATCTTTTTATTACTAATTATTACTAATTATAGCTAATTATTACGAATTATATCTATTTATTACTAATTATATCTATTTATAACTAATTATATCTATTTATTACTAATTATATCTATTTATTACTAATTATATCTATTTATTACTAATTATTACTAATTATTACTAATTACATCTATTTATTACTAATTATATATCTTTATTACTAATTATATCTAATTATTTCTAATTATATCTAATTATTACTAATTATATCTATTTATTACTAATTATATCTATTTATTACTAATTATATCTATTTAATAATAATTATATCTATTTATTACTAATTATTTCTATTTATTACTAATTATATCTATTTATTGCTAATTATATCTATTTATTTCTAATTATATCTATTTATTGCTAATTATATCTATTTATTGCTAATTATATCTATTTATTCCTAATTATTTCTTATTAATAATAATTATGACCAATTATTTATAATTATCACTAACATTATCAATTTCTTAGTAAAAATAAATATAAATAAAAATCAATTGAAATCTAATTAAAGTACAACTAATAAACAACAATTAAAATTAACATAAAAAATATAAAAAAATATAAACAAAATATAAATACCTTAGACATTGATATTCTGAAGATATTGACGTCCTCCGATTACTCTCGTATAAAAAATTTCATCTAAAAGAAAATTTTTCTTTGAAACTGAAGAATGAAAAGAGGGAGAGAGCAAGATCTGAATGATTTGGGAAAAACAGATGGGGTATATATAGGTTAGACTATTTGCGACGGGGCCCTTCGCAAACACCATCACCTGCATTAATTACATTCGGCTATTAAAAGGTCATTCACGATGGGTCTCGTCGCAAATAGTTCCTGCTGACAGTCTTTTTGGGACGGGACGACATCCCGTCGCAAAAGGTTTTGGCGCGCAAGCCACACGGTTTGGTGCGCAAGTCGCACCAAACTATCTGCGACAGGAGACATCTCTCCGTCACAAATAATATTCGCGCGGTTTGGCGCGCAAGTCGAGACAAACTATTTTCGCCGGGAGACGAAAACCGATCGCAAATAATTGGTTATTTGCGACGGTGAAATTTTCCCATAGCAAATAGCTTCCTGGATAGGTTATTTGCAATGGGAAGAAATCATGTCGCAAATAACTTGTCAGAAATAGTGATTTTTCCTATAGTGTATGGAGGCAAGTGGTGGAGTATAAACCACCATACGAGGTTTCATGGTGTTGGATATAGGATCAGTCGAGGATGGAAGGGATGAGGTGTTGATCTGTACTTAGGTTGCTTTGATAGAAGGTCAATCGATCCAAGGAACCTTGGTGGTATATGGAATGGAAAGTCCCTTTACATTGTGAGCCTACTATGATAGGAACTCTTGCATATTGGCAGGTTTTGTTACCTCAATAGGTAGGTCAATCAGGTTGGGAAGTGTTGTGTGAATAGATGTAAATGCAGGTTCAACAAGTAGGGGTGAGTCAGAAGAATATGGGATTTGTGGAGTGGGAGGAGTGGTGAAGTGACATGGGTAGGTGAATAGGAAGTAAAGATGGTGAAATATATACATCTGGTTTTCAGGGCTAGACTCAAAAATCATATAGATTTGAATGGTATGTTTTGGGGTAGATTCAGCAGTTGATTGGGGTAGTGGTGTGGTGGTATATAAAGGGGATGGGGCTACAGTGGTATCTGGGGTAGTGGTAGGGGTGGTAGTCGAGGGATGAGTGGCTGAGGTATGGGCATGTGATGATGGTGTTGGCTCTTAATGAGTGGGTTCCTCATTCACATCCTCATCATACATCATCACCCACTACTAGGTGTTATGGACCTTCCTCATCATCCCCATTTTCTAGATCATGAGAAGTTCGATCCACTCCATATAGCTCAGATATTTCTGAGGTCGAGAAGTGTTGAAGAGTTTGAGGAATCAGGCAAGATGTGTTAAAAAACTAGGCCCCATAAGAGTACCTTGGGTCCTCCATCCCTGGTTCTCAAAAAATACAAAAAAATGGAATTCCATGTTAACAGTAAGCATTCCCATTGGTGAGGCATGGATAATCACCTCTATCAAGATAATTCTCCCACGATCTTCTCTTTATGAAATTTTTCCATGATCTAGAGATCTATAGAGGGTCTATAAGGGAGCACCACGAATCCAGGATATCTTCTTCTCATGTGGGTCATAAACACTATACGGATCATGAGCAATCAAATCCCAACATCATTCCACATCCGCCTTTTCTAGATCAAGCTAAAATGTCAGGAAAACTAGGGAGTTTAAAAACATAGTAGAGTACATATCAAGCCCAACAGGAAAATATCTAAGGGTGATATCCAAAGGCAATCCTCCAAGTTGGAAGGTGACTTGGGTGATGGATAGGTCAAGGCTGTCCAGTAACTCAAGGTGGAGATCTTAGTAGTTATCCCCATGCACCTAGGTGATCGTATATATTTGTATGTGGAAAATGAGGTTAATATCCTATTAATGAACCTAGATCGTCTTTTTTAATATTAGGCATATGGTCTTGTTTGTCCTCATAGTCTTTGCCTGAAGATATAATAACTTGACTTGGAGCCTAATAATAGAGAAATAAAGGAACACGTGCAGGTTCAGGTGTTAGGTAGAGCCTTCCAACCCTATATAAGTGGACTATGACTCCATAGAAGCATCAGGAGTAGAAGAAGAATAATCATAGGCTCCTGTGAATGTATCAGTGGGTGGTAGAGTATGTGAAACTGCCGGTCGATTTAATGAAAGTAGATCATCATGCTTGGGTGTGCTTTTGGTGGATGAAGTGAAGATGGATTTGTTTCTAGACATATTGGATGATAGGAATAAGTAGGGGATGAGGAGGAAGTCTAATTTGGTTTAGAAAATGCGATGATGTGGGAGAACCAGTGGTGGGAAATGGTTATGTTTGAGGGGCATCATTGGGAGATGGAGAGTCATGCATCATAGGAAGAAAGGAGGAGGGTTTGTTAACCTAGTGTTCACATATTTTAAATCCTCCCCCAATTTTTCACATAATGTGATTAAAACATGACATGAAAACCCAAAAATTGTTATTCATCATTCTCTCAATGTTTACATGTGATTTAATGAATACATGATTGTAATTTGATATTTTGTGCCCATTTTTTAATATTACCTCTTGACAACATTCCTATAACACTAAACCTTACAAAGATATGAACTAACCTATTATACCTATCTTAGGTTGCCTCTAGGTCAGAACTTTGTAAAACATAGATAGATTGAGATAATTTTCATTAAATGAATTTAAATGTAAGGACACACCCTTCTAGAAATTTTTCTTGATATATTTATAGTATTGGTATATTAACCTAGAAACGGGGTTCCCCTCCTTTTAAAATTTCAATCTCCCTATAGGGTAGACGCTGATGACTATGAAAGGACTCGACAACTAGTATATCATATTTCCATGGAATAATTTTAAGATGGACTTGAATAGAAAATTTATGTAACCTGGTGTGAAAATTCATCACATAATGCAATGGTCGTCCTATTTTTCATCTTTTCTTTATAAATTCTGGCATTTTCACAGGAATCCTTTCTTATTTCATCAATTTCATCTATTTGGAGCATTATAACTTTTCCTATCTTTTGAGCATCCTTGTTCAATTATTTTATGGATTAGTAAGTGTGATTCTACATATCCCCTAGAAGGTGATATGGATTTATGTCTTCCAATCAAAATCGACTAGTGTCGATATGAGTTTTATAGGTTTTTCAATATTCCCAAATTGCATCATCTAATTAAAATCTACAATCATTTCTACTTATGTTAACTATTTTATCTAGATTTTTTGATCTCCCTATTAGATAGTTCAACTTTCTTATTATTCTCTAGTGGTAGGGAGTTCTAATATTATATTGATTTCCATATTTTATATGTAATACTTTCACAAAATTATTAGAAAAACGTGTTCCCAGATCACTAATGAATAATCAGGGGAATTTGTATTTGAAAAAGACATTTTTATTCAAAAAATCATTCCCACTTTTACTAATTCGTGATTTGTATCCCCAAATTATACCCACATGGTTATGTTTTCTATGGTGAAAAAGATATAAAATTTACCATGAGATTTTGGGAAAGGACCCATAAAATCAATTTCCCACACATCAAATATTTTCACTAAAAATAATTGCTTTTGGTTCATTTTGTTTCTTTTCCCAATGTTACCCATTCATTGGAACTAATTGCATCTATGAATGAAGTTCCATAAAAACAGATTGATTGCAGGATAATAGAATTTAATTTTTAGGATTATATACAATAGTATTTTTGGGTCCATGATGCCTTCCAGCTGGTGATGTATGACACATGGTGGGTACACTTTGTATTTCATCATTTTGGATGTAGTATAATATTAGTCATTAGTATAGCTATTAAAGAGTAGCAGCTCATCCCAATAGTAGTGTGAGTCCTTGGATAAAAACTCATCCTTTATTGGTAGGATAAGTGAGGGTAGAAATCTATCATGGAAATGTAAATTTAAATATCATAAAACCATGGGTATGCATGAGTATTTATTTTGGTGAGAATTTCATCAGGGAAATCATCCTCAATGTCAAGATTATCATCATCCTCAATGGAGGGAAGATAAAGTCTATATAAATGATCACCACTGAAATTTTCAGTTCCTTGTGTGTCCTTTATGACTATATCAAACTCTTGTAGTAGTATGATCCACTGAATCATCCTTTCTTTGACATCCTTTTTACTCAATATATATTGAGGTGTTTCATGATCAGTATAAACCACTAACATATATAGTAATAGGTATGCATGAATATTTTCAAAGTCATAGACTACTACCAGTAGTTTCTTTTTAGTGGTCGTATAATTTAACTAAGCTTTATTTATTGTATGACAAGCATAAAAAATTGAAATAAATATGTTTTCGCCCACTTTCCATTAACAAAACCAATATAAAAATAATTTCCATTTAACATTTTCTTGAATTTCTTTTCCCAATATAGTTAAATGATGATTTAACTAGCAATGCAGGTATTCGTTAATGTTTTGAATGCTCTCTGACACTCTACAATGAAATCAAATAGAGTTTCCTTTAATAAGAGTTGGATTAATGGGTGTCCGATTATCTAAAATTCTTGTATGAAGTGGTGATATAATTGTATGTGGATGAGAAAAATATTTATGCCTTTTTCTTTAGTGGACTCAGGTAAATATTTAATGAAATTTATTTTTTCTCAATCCACATCCATGACTTGTTTTAAAAATAATTATCCTTGCATTATGCCCTCTTGTACCATTTAGTGTCATTCTTTGCGGTGTAATATTGGGAACCCTTATTTGGAGTTTCGGGGGACTATATTTAAATTACTAATATAGACTTCAATGGATATTCCTTAAATTTCTCAATCATCCATAAATGTCTCCATAAATTCCTCCTCCAAGTCGGAAAATATATTTTTCATGTAGATTTGAAAGGTCTCAAATTTTTTTAACATTTTCGATGACATTCATCTATAGGTGAAGGTTTCTAAATGACCTGAAAAGATATTTTTTGTATAATCTTCTTGGTTGATAGAGATTTTATTGTACCGAGAATATTCATCCAATAAACAATATAATTTGTGCCTAGCTAGTATTTCAATAATTTTATCAACAAAAGGTAAGATTAAATGATCATTTTTGGTTTCTATGTTGAGGTTTCTATAGTGAATACCTACTCACTATCTAGTTCTGGTTCAAGTTGATAATAACTTCTCTTCATTGTTTTTAATAATTGTTAACCCTCTTTTCTTTGGCATCACTTTTAGGGAACTCCCACATTCACTGTTAGAGATTGAAAAAATTATTACAACATCTAGAAGCTTCACTACTACCTTTATTAATACTTCTCTCTTTAGAGGAGTGAGTAAAATCTAGGTATGATATTTGGTCTTAGAACATTCTTCAAATAAAATATTATTGTTGCATATAATGGGGATAATACCTTTAATGTCAACCCCTCCATCAAAAATCAAATTTCTTGTTCCTTTTTAGGACTATAATGGGATTTTATTATTGTACGTGAGTCTGTTCGGAGTTGGTGATGACTGCAATTGTATCTTTAGTATCTAATAATAATTACTTTAAGGTTCCTAGTAGTTTTTTTAATTTTATCATTTGATAGTTTGATGAATGGGAAAATAACTGGTGGGATAGTATCCCTTGTCAAAGGTTCAATGTAATTGACATAGTGATAGTCACTAACTTAATATTCATCTGGGGAATGACTCTCTCTTTCATCCTCAATGTTCATCAATTCAAATCTCTCATCAGTAAGAAATATAACTTGAAAATCATATGATTCATCGCATTTCTTAGAAAATTTTACAAAGTCAGACACTACTTGTACATCTCCTAGTATGAATATCAGTCTCCCTTGATTCAAATCAATCAGCTCCTTCCCAATGGTGATAAAATAAAATCCTAGGATTATTGAAATGTTTCCTACTTCTTCCATGTATAAGATGAGAAAATATACAAAAGAAATATGAATTTTATATCTTTTAATAATAAATCCTTGATAATTCTTCAAGTGTACATTGTTGATTGGTCATCCAGTTGTAGTAGCACTCTCATTGGATTCAGTTCTTCAAGCCGTATTTTTTTGCTAGATGCTCATTAGAATGAGATTTATTCTTTCACAAAGATTTCACAAGGCGCCTCTAAAGATACATGCCCCTACAGTATAGGGAATTGAAAAACTACCAAGGTCTCATGTATTTGGTGAAAGAATCCACTAGAAAATAGAGGATCATTACTAAATTAAGGATATGACTTCATCATATTATATTTTCCTCTTATTGGAAAGAAAATATTTGAATAACTTTTTATAGGAAAGAATCTATGTGATGGCTTCAGTGGAGGGGATGTTTCTCTGTAACTTTTTAAACATCTTTATAAATTTCTTATATTGAACCTCAATAATACCTTGCATCATCCTTTCTAGGCATGGGAGAGGGAATTTTTAAGCAAGTGGTTCCACATAGATGTCTTCTTTTTCAGTTTTATCTTATATTAGAGATACTTTAGTTATCTTGGAATTTGGGTTTTGTTCTTGACCTACTTCATTTTTTCTATCATTTTCATCCTCACTGAATATTGTTACAAAATTTTCCGGTTCTTCAAGCCTTTTTCATCAATTATGAAAGGATGATGAAATTATAGCACTGTTCAACTCCTAATAGCCAATGTCATTGATTCCCCCGATGTTAAGGCACTCCATCACTTATGTGTGCACCCTATGATCATTTTATTCCTTCCCTTATAGGTTCTATATGATGTACCTCCCAGTCACCTTGGGATATCCATGTGTGCTCAATCCCATGTGGTTCTATATTCTCTCACATGTGAGGTGGAGCTATTCATATTTCCTTGTTTAGGTAGCCCTGATAATTTAAAACAATATTCTAAAAAGATTTTTTAGAGTTATCAGTATAGTTTACGTCTATCTCAAATATCTTTATGAAAAAATAAAATATTTTCCATGGACATATAAAAAAATCTCACTAATAATTTCCTCATGTGAAAACGAATATCTCAGAGTATCACCTCTAGTTTTAATGGATTTATCCTTTTAATATTACAATATAAATATCTAGATTTATCCTTAGAGTCAATGTTGTGTTTGGATTTCTCGAGAATTCAAAATTAATTTATTAAAACTAATTTCATATTTTATAGCACACATGTGAATCATTTATGTTTAAATAATTTTATTATTATTTTGGACCTCTTATGGAAAATTTGAGACCACAATTGATTCTGAAATGTGGGGCTTACCCTAGGTGAGACCTAAGATTGGTCGACATTGGATGATTCGAGGGAGGTGATCTTTGGAAGGTGTGTTTAACAAAATAATTTATTTTATTTATTTATTTTAATTAATTAAAAAAAATATAAAACTCTATATTTATCCCATTATAAAAAATCACATGGATTATCCGTATAACAATGGGAGGATTTGAAAGTATATTTGGAAATTCTTCATTGACTGTTCAGGATCAGAGAACATAAAGTGATTGAATCGGTATGGGTCAAGATGTTTCGAAATAATCGTGTCTTCTACGTCACTGGAGAAAATTTATTCATCAATGATAAATCCTAGATTGAGGTGGGGAATGTTTTTTTGGATTCTCACTCTTTTAATTTAATCAAGCATGGAATAATTTAACTTATTTTATTTTTGGAACTTTCCAATCCTCTTATGAACCCTGTCAAAAAAATTTTGATTTATTTGATCCCATTAACCATTGTTACACCTTTCTATCACCAATGAATAAAATGATCTTATGATAGTTGGATGATAACTACTTGAATTTGATGGATTCACATTTTTCGTGAGCTTTTTCATCCATTATTCTTTGTTTTCATCATTATTGGCCCTTAAAGTCACGGTTCGATATTACTAGAGAAGTTTTGAGTGTGATTGAACCCTCGGATTCATGGTAGTTGTGAAAATTATGAATAGTATGGAAATTTTTAGGTGTATTGTGATTTATTGTATGATTCATGTTATGCCTTAGTGGAATTAGGATCCAGAGTGATGATGACAGTGGTTTGGTGTGATGGTTGGAACTAAGTGATGTTCGAGAGGCCAGAATCTTTCAATCAGTGGTTAATCGGGAACAGACATCCCCAAATATGAAACCCTTGATGTCAATCAAGGTTCAGACAATAATAGGAGTGGTGAGGTAGAATTTCATAGAGATTTCATGAGTTTCCATGTAAAACCAGGCTACACTAAAGATAGTATAAGAACACATGTCATGCAGTCCCCTAGAAAAAGAGGAAAGGGTTTCATGGTAGACAAGTACCACATGTCTTGTATACCCCATAACACAAAGTGTGATCTTTTTTAGGGAGCTCGGTTTGTACTTAGGAAGTACATAAGCATAGGCACATCACGGTACATGGGCACAGACCAAAGTACATAGGCATGACCTGAAGTACATCGACAGGGATAGATGTAAATGGAAACGATTTGATGTACATAGCCATGTCTAGGAACACATGTCCAAGACACAGGTGGCCAAGAAGGTTTGACTAGTACCTTTACATTCCATGTATTTCTACATAGATAGGAAATTTGTGTGGAAGTGAAGACTTGTCCAGGTGTTCGCGTTATGGAACACACTATATGACCTTAGGTTCGCAATGTTAATTTTTTCTAGAGACTTCCACCTTTTATATCTTAATATTTGGAACTCGGATTTTGGTCCATGAGTAGCCTATACTAATATTTTCCATGTGGAACATAATGGTTTCCTTCAAATAGGAATACAAGATACGATACAAGGTTCTTGAAGCATGAAACTTGTTTTGGTGATGCTAGATGGGTAACCTTGATCACATATGATCTCTAGAGATATGTCAGGGTTGGGGAAACCTTGTTATACTATAGAATAGAAACCCTATTATCCTTACCCAAGATGAGTGGTACTCCCCTAACACACTAGTATACTGATCCTCTATCTACCTACTGAGTGGTGCCCCTAATGCACTGGAGCATGAGTCCACTATCTACATATTGAGTGGAACCCCCTGATACACTATGGAATGGGTACTCTATCAACATACATAGTGCCCCACCCCACATACACAGCAAGGTGTGGGTCCTCTATCTACTTATTTGAACTCCCTAAATGCAAAAGAGAGAGGGTCCTCTACCAGATGAGAGGAACCCCCCCCCCCCATCGTACTAGGGAATTGGTCCTCTATTGAAGAATTTTCCCCTCTAGGTGTGTAATAGTTTCGAGGTGTGGGTCCTCCACATGATTTTCTTTATTAGACACCTGATATGTTGGGCATCATAGATGGGCCCTTATAGTTATAATAAGACTCATCATCCTAGGATAGGTTGTGGAGATAAAGATCCCATTTTCTCTTATTTGTGATTTTTTGTTAGCATATATATATTTTCGGTGTTGTTCCCACTTTATTTGTGTAGATATAAATATTTTCATATGTTTCTATTGATCCCATTGTGGTTTTTTTGGTTTCCTACTATGTATGATTATACTCACCCTTGCATGGGCTTCTCCCACATGTGTTGTGTCTTACTCAAACAATGGACAGTTTGTAGGTGACATTGATGGTGCATATTTATTCAAAGGTGCATTAAACATGTTTGTTCGTCAGAAATGGAGATCAAGATCATATCCCTCTATATATTTTTTCCTATTTCCAATTACTAACTAGTTGGGACTTAATTTCTAGTTGGGAATGTATTTTTAAACTTGTTTTGTTTGTCTTATGTTGTCTTAAATTAACGTATTCTGTATAGTTCATTACATTCATGGTTATACACTAGAATATAATATCTTTTATTATTATTTTAAACTTTTTAATGGATATGCTTGTGTGTTTTCATATACTAACATAAGTAAAGGCCTCCCATATTATTATGACTTTTCGACACTTTTCGTCAACCCCTAGCCTACTAGAGGTGGACTTGGGGATATCACACGTGGCCTTTTGTCAGTGAGGTGGGCCCTAGTGGCTTGGCACATGATAGAGTTGTATCATAGTTTGTTTATCCTAAAGTCATATTTTGGATTTGAAAAGATGATGATGATTCGTTAGGAACATATGGAAATGGGGTCGAAGTGTCTTAAGTTCATCTTTAAGACCAGGGAACCCAGTGTTAGTTTGGTGTCTAACGTATCCATTCACCTAAGCACTGACTACCTATTTATTTTCTCACTATACTAAGACTATAGTTTCATGGAAAAATTGGTATAAGAATTATATAGGATTGATTCTTTTGACTATAATTCTTACAAGCCTCGTTTTAGGGGCCATATCATGAGTGGATTCCCCAATGTGGGGAGAGAGTATTTCCACTTCCTTTCTAAAAGAATATTGTACCAGCAAGGTGGGCTGAGGATGAGTTCATACCTAGAAAACTATGTGGTTTCTAGTATCTGAGATAATTGAGGTTTTGTAGTGAGTTAGATCCCTCTGAAGGGTAGTATTGGAGAGATTTTTTTTTATTTGAGTCATTAATATTATTTAGATCTTGACTGATCAAATTTTTTCACAAGAAGAGAGTATTTTACATGGAGTGACTCGGTGCTGTTAGAGGCTTCTTTTATAGTCCCATGATCAGATTTTCCTCTCATGGATTGACTTCCTATAACACTTCCATGATTTGTATTACAACACTCTATTGTGCTCCGTTTATATTCAGTGTCATCTTGAGCTGTAATAGGGTTATCTAGTGGGTGTTGAGTACACTACATAGATCACTAAAATTATACATTACTCACTTAACATAGTTCAAGATGGATTTTTATAGGACAATATATTTGAGAATGGTCTTCATAGGGATATCCATTCCTGGGCGGTCTTCTTGTGCATAACAACCTATGTTGGAGTGTTGGAGTATGTTCTGGTTATGAAGAGATTACTTTTAGAGGGGTATTGAGTATATGGATCGAACATATGGATGTATGGGCCTGATTAACTTGAAATATCTCAGAAGCATCAGTTCTCATGGTCTCGGTGTAGGATACCATCCCATGGTTAGACTCAAGCATGTGGATCAATGAAATAGGGTTTAAGTAGGGGATATGGTCATCCAAGATAGGGGTGATTCTATACATGTGATGATTGAGATCACATGGCACAGGATTTCCCAACCAAACATGCCTAGGAGGGTAGACAATTTGTAGATAAACCACCATAGTATATGTATCTTTTTTATGAGGGTTCTCCCATGTAGGTATAGGGTGGCGCCTAGGTAGGTGGTGCTAGAAGAAGAGTCGGTTTGGATATAGTGGATGATGTACTTGTGGAAGGAGATTATATGAGCTATATCCACCCCCAACAGAATCTATCTCTTTCCAGGTGACTCGTCTAAATGATTTCATTAAATTATCTAGTTGTGATTAGATTATAAATTTATATCTAAAACTACACAATACAATAAAGCTATAGTAAATAAAAAGTGTGGGGTTGAGCCCACAAACACAACTGGTAGGAAATAAACCTATTGATTCAAATCATTTAGTAGGATTCCTTTCACTATCTATTCAAGTTTTTTTTCATAAAATCTCAAATATATTTGATTTAATTTCCGAAAAAAGGTATAGGGTTCAAGGAAAAATTTAGGGCACAAGAAATAAGATAATCCTAAATGTAACTTAGGATAGACCTAGGGTTTTGGGTGTGATGTGTTGAAAAAGTCACTAATTAGTTATAGTCAAACCAATTGGTTCTTTATAAGATTCCACAATTCTTTAGTCTCAATATAGCTAAAAACAATGATATAGTATGCATAACCTTTATGGAAGAATGTTTCCTAGGCTAATGGTCATAGCATACTCAATGCCAATTAGGTAAATTTCATTTTAATTAGACCCCCATAGTCAGGGTTGTTCAAAAGAATGAGATAAAAAATTATTGATTGACCTATATACTATCCAAAGGTTTTCAATTTTTTTATTTATCGATTCATTTAGACTAATGAAGCCCCTTTTATCGACCCCAAACCCTAAGAGAATTGTCCATTCATGGTTCTGTTAAACCGATGTCAGAAATTGGTAAACAATATTGGCATAAAAATAAGTCTATTCATGAAAAATATATCCCTAATTAAAATTAATTGAAATTAAACCCAAAACAAATGTTGAAGTCATGTGGAAATTAGTATTGAAATGGGTTTTGAAATGGAAATAGGAAATGAAATGGGTGAAAAAAGGATATATAATATTAAAAAATGAAAGTGATTTAGTAAAATAATAGAATGAAGGGATTACAATTGTTTCAAGAAAAAAAGAAGAGGAATGGAAGTAAAATGGGTGAAAAATGTCACTGTTGGAACTATTTTACATGGAAGAGGTGCACAAATATTTGTACTCTTGGAAAGTACTTGATTTATAAAGTCTCCACATCATGTAATGGATTTAATTGTCTTTTGTCTTGAATTTTACATGGCGTGTAAGGGGAATTTTTTCCATGTACTTTAGATCCATAATCCTCTCTATAAAATCTAGTATACTGTAAAATCCATGGCCAATATCGTTGAGGGAATTTGATCTCAAACACTTCCCATTATGTAACTCTTGCACGTCGTGTAGGTGATTCATGTATTTTTCTACCTTCACACCATGTAAATTTAGTGGGATTTTGATTTTGAATATCTCAAGACATGTAATATATATAGACGTCATGTAGTAACATCACATCATGTAAAGACTCAAGGGATGGAATGGGGCTCTGTAGGTATGGTTTGAATGAGGAATACACATCGTAAGCTCCTTTCATGTTATCTAAATCCTGTAGTTTCAATTTTCCAAAAACATTTCCTTTGATTCTTGAATACCAATTTTTTACAAAGGAAAACCAAACCTAGTGAATTATCAATTGAAACATGATTGATCCTTAAATAAATTTACCCATAATGTTTTCATAAATTCATATTATCAAATTCCCCCTCACTTGAAAAATTTCTTATCCTCAAGAAAAAAACATCTCAATAGGGATTCCAAATCATACAATTTGTACACAAGAAAATTCCCTTCCAGTCAAGAAAATAAAACTAAGTTCAATCAAAAAAATTATTTCCTCCAGAATAAATCAAGTAGTGAAAATCTTCCATTACTTGTAGTCATGTTATTTATTCAAATTCCTTCTTCCATTAATTACAATTTCATAATTATTCCTCAGAAACATTACATATTTTTCGATTTATCTAATAAAAAATTTTCTCTCATTACTAAAGGTGAAATAAAACTGGAGATATGCTCATAACCTGAATACATGTTCCTGCCCATAAGCATTCATTGGTTCTATCATCTCCAATTTGTAAATAAAAATACAAAATTATCCACTATGGATTCACTAATGTGTCAAAATATATATTAGGATGGAGGAATGAGTGAATATGAAAAACATAAAGCTCAAAAGGGAGAGTAATCTCTATGATATAATGAATGATAATTATAAGTAGTTCAATGAAGTAACTCCCCCTATACAAAATGTATCCCTACTCCAAATATCTCAATGCGTTTAAATGAATATATAAATATATCATAATGAATGTTCCTCATTCCTTCCTTTCCTTTTATTTTATATATTTTTTGAAATTCATGACTAAAACAGTTCTCACATCTATCACCTAACCACACATGATCCATTATGGGATTCATTGGTTTGGTAATGGTAATTTTTGACCTTCCTAAAACAAAAATAGATTTTTTATCCCTTTTTTTAAATATTTATTTTTTTCAAATGAACAATGTAATAATATAAAATGTGCATAAGTAATCATGAACCAGGTCATAAAAATCTAGTAAAACTACCATTGTACGTCTCATAAAAAAACATTTTGTATCCATATGTAATGAAAAATACCCCAAAGTTGATCATAATACAATCTTACATCATACCAAGAGTAGGGTTGGAAGGTGTAATAGGCCTAAAATGGCTCCATCCTGACATGATTATTCATGGATACTATGGGATAAATAATGAAAGATAT
Organism: Viscum album; assembly: GCA_963277665.1. Classification (NCBI taxonomy): domain Eukaryota; kingdom Viridiplantae; phylum Streptophyta; class Magnoliopsida; order Santalales; family Viscaceae; genus Viscum; species Viscum album. Next base: position 907,570,611 of record OY728123.1, on the reverse strand, counting down.
ACATATGGGTATTAGTGAAAATATAATATCAAATATTTCCTCAATCATTTAAAAAGATCATTTGTTTTATAATAGACTCAATGTGTTCTTATTTCATGTTCTAATTTGTTTAAATGTACCTAGTATCTCTTAACAAATATTCTAAAAAGAACATGATAATTTATGTCTGGAATTATCTCATAATGGAAGTATAAATAAATAATTGTCAATCACTCGAAACATAGAATCAAGTAAAAAATTCAATCAAATAAAATTTCAAGAATATGGTGTTTTAATTAAAGTACTTAACTTAGTAATCATGCTAAAAAACTAAACATAAACAAAAAATGGATTTCAATAATATCCACCAAACGTTTTCTTTTAATTAAATGGGTGTCATGAGATTTCAAGTATAAATACTATTTTCAATCAAATATTATTCCAATTCTGGTGAAAATAGGTTATAATTAATGTTTATCGATAATAAATCTCTAGAAATAATCACCCACACATAAAATGAGAAACTCTATACACTGTTCTAGAAATAAATGTGGGAGAGATTGAAAGTATACCATATACTGAAATGAAATGGAAATTATGAGTGGTAAGTAGGGAATTGAAAGCTCCTTAGAGTGAAGTTATTTCCATATGAAAACTTATTGATGGTTTTTAAAAAACAATTTGACCTTCATAAATTGTTAGAAAATAAAATACCCACCCTAAATAAAACATTAGTCCTTAGGGGATAAAAAATATGAAAGCAAAAATATTGTTGGTGCACATAGTCAATGGAAGGAGAAAAAAGTTCTGATAGATGCATGAATATATATAAAAGATGTTTTTGAAAATATAAAAACAAAAAACAATTCTAAATATAAAAACATATGGACTAAAAACACAGCTAAAATGAATAAAATTTAAAATATGGGTTTCCTCCCATAAAGAAAAAACTATGAAATTGATAGGAAGAAAGATAGAAAAAATATTTTTCAGTGCCATCCATGGTCTCAGAGGTCCTCTTCCTCCTACAAGAACTTGTAGTAGTGTCCTCAGGATCATGTGGATTCATGGTGGGGTTAAGAACCTTAGAAATATGTTGAATATGAAGTTCATGTGGAATCGGCAGTTGATGTGCTTGTCACCTAGGGGCCTCCTACTAAAGACATATCTAAATCTAGAGCTCATTAAGTTGTAATTAGACCTCAGCAAGATATTGATACATCATATGTAGGAGGGAAGATGGTGGAATGAAAATATCAACAATGACCATAGAGGATGTAGTGGATCTAGACATGGATATAAGTAATGCAAAAGTAAAAAAAATATATCATGTAGTGTATCAAAAAAAAATTATCCTATTCAAACAAATAATACATTAGTGAATAAAGGAATAGAGGTAGTGCAAAAAATAGACCTAAGACATAGTACATCAAGTGAAGGGTAAAAGGACATAACTAGATAGTATTGGTGGAATCACCACTTGCTACATATGATGTCCCATCCTGAACAATGGGTCCCTGGATTAGCACCGCCAAATCTATATCATCTATCACTAGTAGAATTCATGGTAATTGAAATGGCCTATTTGTGACGGAACCGTCGCAACAAATCTTACTTGCGACGGGAAACATCGTCCTCGAAAATAAGCCTCCGATTATTTGTATTATATATATATATAAACATTTTCGCGACGGGACCGTCAAAAAAACTATTTGTGACGGACCCTTATCCCATCAAAAAAACTATATTTATATAAAATGTTCTTTGACGGGCTCGTCGCAACAAATTATTTGCGATGGGTACGTAGTCTCGTCATAAATATGTTTTTAAAAATATTTAGTTAGACTATTTGCGACGGGACCCCATCGCAAACGGTCCCGTCGCAAATAATAAATTAATTAAAAAGAAAAAATTGAATAAAATTACTATTAATGAAAAAATAATATTACTATTATTAAAACAATAAAAAAAATAAAAAATATTAAAATTCTCAATATTCACAAAAAATATAAAAAAATAAAAAAATATTAAAAATTAAATTATGTAATATTTGTACCGATATAAAAGACAGAAAATGTAAATAAATCATATTAAAATTTTAAATTCAAATGTTTGTAACATAAAAAAATCAATGGGGGTCGTCTTCTGGAGGAGGTGGAGGAGCTAAAGGAGCTGGTGGAGGAAACTCCATCCCTAAACTACGAGTCAGACGACGCATGTACTCCATCTTCTTGTGATGTTTCTGCGACCATCGATGTGTATCCTCCTCATTCGGCTGTTGTTGTTTTTGCTGCCATCGACGCATCTTCTCCTCGTAATGCTGCTCCTCCTGCTGCTGCCGCTGACACATCTCTTCTTGCTGCTTCTGCAAAGTCTCTATAAGCTCAGCCTGAGATTGCAACAGCTCCTGATACTGTGAGCCAGAAGATGATGCCTCTCCATGAGATCCTCTCAAACTGGACACCGACATCGCAGCAGTACCATAATAAGTACTAGGAGTCAAATGAGAGCGGATACCAACTACTCTACCCTTCTCTGCACTGCCCTGGTTGATCTTCTTTATACCTCGATTGTCCACATGTGGGAAAACTATCCAATGACTCATTTTCTCCGGAATATAAGATGTAATCATTTGGACATGCATGAATCTTCTGATAACTAAGGCCCAGATTACGAATCAGCATCTTACTCTCATTGTAATTTGCAGGAAACACATTTCCTTCAGGTAATAGTTTTTTAACCAAAGAAAATATCTGATCAAAATAGTTGTTTGACATTGCATTATCTGATTTAATAGCCATAAAATTTTCAACCTCTTCTAATTTTCTTATCCTGCAACTAGGATATAATGCATCCTTAGCACACCTCAACAACTCATAAAATTCGGATGGTGCCAACTCAGGAGTTAAATCAATATCATCATGAGTTTCATTTTGTTGCACAGATTGACCTGCAACCTCATGTACTAAATTTTGAAACCGTGATAGATCAGGAATCAGGTTATTAGGATCTTCTATGGAACTACGTTCACCGTGTTGATACCAAAAAACATAATCTGGTTGAAAACCAAACATTAAGAGATATCCCCTAACCTTGTCAAATGTTTCAAACGTTCTCAGAGAACATTTTTTACATGGACACTTAATTATGCCTTCTGAAACATATTTTTGTTTTGATGATGCAAATTCTATGAAAGCTTCAACACCCTCAAAATATATAGGATTTAAACCAAAACCATTTTGATTTTTGTGCTGATTTATCCAAGCTCAGTCATCTAATAATGACTGATGTCGACTTCATTTTTCCATATTTTTCTACATAAAATATAAAATCATCACTGTTTTTGAATAATTTAAAATTATAAAAACACTATCTAAAAAAAGAAGATAAATAATTACAACTACTTAATAATTACCATTAATTAAGGGAAACATAATTTCCAGTGGATTGACGGCTACTTGTTTTTCCGACAACTCATTTAATTGCATCTCTCTCACACTTATTATTGCTAATTATTACTAATTATTTTTAATTATTCCTAATTATTGCTAATTATTACAAATTATTACTAATTATTACAAATTATTACTAATTATTACAAATTATTACTAATTGTTACTAATTAGTACTAATTATTACAATTTATTACTAATTATTACAATTTATTACAATTTATTACTAATTATTACAAATTATAGCTAATTATTGCTAATTATTCCTAATTATTACTAATTATTCCTAATTATTCCTAATTATTCCTAATTATTTCTAATTATTGCTAATTATTTCTAATTATTGCTAATTATTTCTAATTATTGCTAATTATTGCTAATTATTGCCAATTATTGCTAATTTTTGCTAATTTTTTCTAATTATTTAAAATTATTTCTACTTATTGATAATTATTGCTAATTATTTCTAATTATTTCTAATTATTTCTAATTATTTCAAATTATTTCTAATTATTGCTAATTATTGCTAATTATTGCGAATTATTGTTAATTATTTCTATTTATCACTAATTATTTCTAAATATGTCTATTTATTACTAATTATTACTAATGATATCTATTTATTACTAATTATTACTAATTATAGCAAATTATTACTAATTATATCTATTTATTTCTAATTATATATATTTATCACTAATTATATCTATTTATTACTAATTATATCTATTTATTACAAATTATTACTAATTATTACTAATTATTACTAATTATTACTAATTATTACTTATTATTACTAATTATTACTAATTATTACTAATTATTGCTAATTATTACTAATTATTACTAATTATATCTATTTATTACTAATTATATCTATTTTTTACTAATTATATCTTATTATTACTAATTAAATCTAATTATTACTAATTAAATCTAATTAATACTAATTATATCTATTTATTACTAATTATATCTATTTATTACTAATTATATCTATTTATTTCTAGTTATATCTAATTATATATATTTATTACTAATTATATCTATTTATTACTATTTATATCTATTTATTCCTAATTATATCTATTTATTGCTAATTATATCTATTTATTGCTAATTATATCTATTTATTGCTAATTATATATATTTATTGCTAATTATATCTATTTATTGCTAATTATATTTATTTATTCCTAATTATATCTAATTATGTCTAATTAATATTAATTATGACAAATTATTTATAATTTTCACTAACAAAATCAATTTCTTAGTAGAAATAAATATAAGTAAAAATCAATTGAAATCTATTTAAATTATAACTAATAAACAACAATTAAAATAAAAATAAGAAATATATATATATATATATACCTTAAACTTTGATATTCTGAAGATATTGACGCCCTCTGATTTCTCTCGTATAAAAAATTTCAACTAAAAGAAAATTTTTCTTTGATACTGAAGAATGAAAAGAGGGAGAGAGCAATATCTGAATGATTTTGGAAAAAACAGTTGGGGGTATATATAGGTTAAATTAGTTGCGACGGGGTTATTAGCGACGGGTGTCCCGTCGCAAATGGTGGTATTTGCGATGGGGCCCGTAGCAAATAGTTCCTGTCGACAGTCTTTTTGCGACGGGACAACATCCCGTCGCAAAATGTTTTGGCGCGCAAGCCACGTGGTTTGGCGCGCAAGTCGCGCCAAACTTTTTGCGACGGTAGATGAAAACCCATCGCAAATAATTGGTTATTTGGGACGGTGAAATTTTCCCATCGCAAATAGCTCCCTGGATGGGTTATTTGCGATGGGAAGAAATCTCGTCACAAATAACCTGTGGAAAATAGTGATTTTTCCCATAGTGTATGGAGGCAAGGTGTAGAGTATAAACCACCATACGAGGTTTCATGGGGTTGGTTACAGGATTAGTCGAGGATGGAAGGGATGAGGTGTTGATCTGTACTTAGGTTGTATGGATAGCAGGTGAATCGATCCAAGGAACCTTGGTTGTATATGGAATGGAAAGGCCCATTACATTGTGAGCCTACTATTATAGGAACTCTTGCATAGTGGAAGGTTTTGTGACCTCAAGAGGTAGGTCCATCCGGATGGGAAGTGTTGTGTGAATAGATGTAAATGCGGGTTCAGCAAGTTGGGGTGAGTCAGAAGAATACGGGATTGGTGGAGTGGGAGGGGTGGTGAAGTGATACGGGTAGGTGAATAGGATATAGAGATGGTGACATATATACATCTGGTTTTCAGGGCTAGACTCTAAGATCGTATAGATTATAATGGTATGTTTTGGAGTAGATTCAGTAGTTGATAGGGGCAGTGGTGTGGTGGTATATAAAGGGGAAGGGGATATAGTGGTAGCTGGGGTAGTGGTAGGGGTGGTAGTCGAGGGATGAGTGGTTGAGGTATGGGCATGTGATGATGGTGTTGGGTCTTAATGAGTGGGTTCCTCATTCACATCCCCATCATACATCATCACCCACCACTTGGTGTTATGGACATTCCTCATCATCCCCATTTTCTAGATCATGAGAAGTTTCATCCACTCCATATAACTCAGATATTTCTGAGGTCGAGAAGTGTTGAAGAGTTTGAGGAGTCAGGCAAGATGTGTGAAAAAACTAGGCCCCATCAGAGTAACTCGGGTCCTCCATCCCTGGTTCTCAAAAAATACAAGGAAATGGAATTCCATGTTAACAGTAAGCATTCCCATTATTGAGGCATGGATAATCACCTCTATCAGGATAATTCTCCCACGATATTCTCTTTATAAAATTCTTCCATGAGCTAGAGATCTATGGAGGGTATATAATGGAGCACCACGAATCCTGGTTCTCTTCATCGCATGTGGGTCATAAACACTATACGGATCACGAGCAATCAAATCCCATCATTATTCCACATCCTCCTTGTCTGGATCAAGCTAAAATGTTAATAAAACTAGGGAGTTGAAAAACTTAGTAGAGTACATGTCAAGCCCAACACAAAAATATCTAAGGGTGGTATCCAAAGGTAATCCTCCAAGTTTGAAGGTGACTTGGGTGATGGATAGGTCAAGGGTGTCCAGTAACTCACGGTGGAGATCTTGGTAGTTATCCCCATGTACCTAGGTGATGGTATAGATTTGTATTTGGAAAATGTGGTTAATAACCTATTAATGAACCTAGATCATCTTGTTTAATGTTAGGCATGTGGTCTTGTTTGTCCTCGTAGTTTTTGCCTAAAGATAGAATAACTTGAACCGGAGCCTAAGAATAGAGAAATAAAGGAACAGGTGTACGTTCAGGTGTTGGGTAGAGCCTTCCAACCCTATATAAGTGGACTATGACTCCATAGAAGCATCGTGAGTAGAAGAATAATAATCATAGGCTCATATGAATGTATTAGTGGGTGGTAGAGTATGTGAAACTGCTGGGCGCTTCAATGAAAGTAGGTCATCATATTTGGGTGTGTGTTTGGTGGATGAAGTGAAGATGGATTTGTTTCTAGACATATTGGATGATCAGAATAAGTATGGGATGAGGAGGAAGTTGAATTTGGATTATAAAATGAGATGATGAGGGAGAACCAGTTGTGGGAAATGGTTATGTTTGAGGAGCATCATTGGGAGATGGAGAGTCAGGCATCATAGGAAGAAAGGAGGAGGGTTTGTTAACCTATTGTTCACAGATTTTAAATCCTCCCCCAATTTTTCACGTAATGTGATTAAAACATGACATGAAAATCCCAAAATTGTTATTCATCATTCTCTCAATGTTTACATGGGATTTAATGAATACATGATTGTAATTTGATATTTTGAGCCCATTTTTTAATATGACCTCTTGACAACATTCCTATGACCCTAAACCTTCCAAAAATCTGAACTAACCTATTATACCTGTCTTAGGTTGCCTCTAGGTCAGCACTTTGTTAAACAGAGTTAGATAGAGATACTTTTCATTAAATTAATTTAAAGGTAAAGAAACACCCTTCTGGAAATGGTTCTTGATATATTTATAGTATTGTTCTATTGACAAAGAAAGGTGGTTCCCCTACTTTTTAAATTTCAATCTCCCCATAGGGTAGACTCTGATGACTATGAAAGGACTCGACAATTAATATATCATATTTCCATGGAATTATTTAAAGATGGACTTGAATAGAAAAATTAAATAACCTAGTGAGAAGATTCATCACATAATGCATTGGTCATCCTATTTTTCATATTTTCTTTATAAATTCTAGCATTTTCACAGGCATCCTTTCTTATTTCATCAATTTCATCTATTTGGATCATTATAACTTTTCCTACCTTTGGAGAATCCATGTTCAATTATTTTATGGCCCTGTAAGATTGATTCTACAAATCCCCTAGAAGGTGATAGGGATTTATTTCTTCCAATCAAAATAGACTAGTGTCGATAGGAGTTCTATACATTTTTAATATTCCCAAATTGCATCATCTAATTAAAAACTAAAATCATCTCTACTTATGTTCACTATTTTCTTTAGATTTTCTTGATCTCTCTATTAGATAGTTCAACTTTCTGATTATTCTCTGGTGGTAGAGAGTTCTAATATTATATTGATTTTCATATTTATATGTAATCCTTTCACAAAATTATTAGAAAAATGTGTTCCCAGATAACTAATGAATAATCAAGGGAATTTATATCTGAAAAATAAATTTTTCTTCAAAAAAATCATGCCCACTTTTACTAATTTGTGATTTTCATCCTCAACTTATACCCACATGGTTATGTATTCTATGGTGAAAAAGATATAAAATTTACCATGAGAATTTGGGAATAGACCCATAAAATCAATTTCCCACACATTAAATATTTTGACTTAAAATAATTGATTTTGGTTCATTTTGTTTCTTTTCCCAATGTTACCTGTTCATTGGAACTGGTCGCATCTTTGAAGGAAGTTCCTTAAAAACTGATTGAGTGTAGGACAATAGAAATTAATTTGTAGGATTATATAAAATATTATTTTTGGGTCCATGATGCCTTCCTGCTGGTGATGTATGACACATGGTGGGTACACTTTTTATTTTCATCATTTGGGATGTAGCATAGTATTAGGCATTATTATTGCTATAAAAGTGTAGCAGCTCACCCCAATAGTAGTGCGAGTCTTTGGATAAAAACTCATCCTTTATTTCTAGGATAAGTGAGGGTAGAGATCTATCATGGAAATGTAATTTGAAATATCCTAAAACCATGGGTATTCCTGAGTATTTATATTAGTGAGCATTTCATCAGAGAAGTCATCCTCAATGTCTATATTGTCGTCATCCTCAATGGAGGGAAGATAAATTATATATAAATGATCACCACTAAAATTGTCAGTTCCTTGTGTGTCCTTTATGACTATATCAAACTCTTGTAGTAGTATGATCCACTGAATCATCCATTCTTTTACATCCTTTTTACTCAATATATATTGAGGTGTTTCATGATTAGTATAAACCACTAACATAGATAGTACAAGGTATGCATGAATATTTTCAAATTCATAGACTACTATGAGTCGTTTCTTTTTAGTGGTCGTATAATTTAACTATGCTTTATTTATTATATGACATGCATAAAAAATTGAAATAAATATGTGTCTAGCCCACTTTCCATTAACAAAACCAATATAAAAATGTTTTTCATTTAACATTATCTTGAATTTATTTTCCCAATATAGTGAAATGATGATTGAACTAGCCATGAGGATATTCTTTAGTGTTTTGAATGCTCATTGAAACATTACGGGGAAATTGAATAGAGTTTCCTTTAATAAGAGTTGTTTTAATGGGTGTCCTACTATCTAAAAGTCTTGTATGAAGTGGTGATATAATTCCATGTGGATGAGAAAAATATTTATGCCTTTTTCTTTAGTGGACTCAGGTAAATATTTAATGAAATTGATTTTTTCTCGATCAACATCCATGACTTGTTTTTTAAAAAAAAATTATCCTTGCACTCTGCCCTCTTGTACCATTTAGTGTCATTCTTTCAGGTCTAATATTAGGAACCCTTATTTGGAGTGTCACGGGACTATATTTAAATTACTAAGATATACTTCAATGGATCTTCCTTAAATTTTTCAATCATCCATAAATGTATCCATAAATTCCTCCTCCAAGTCGGGAAATATATTTTTCATGCATAGTTGAAAGGTCTCTAATTTTTTAACATTTTCGATCACATTCATCTATAGGTGAAGGTGTTAGAATGACATGAAAAGTTATTTTTTGTATAATCTTCTTGGTTGATAGATATTTTATTGTACCAAGAATATTCATCCAATAAACAAAATAATTTGTGCCTAGCTAGTACTTCCAAAATTTGATCCACAAAAGGTAATATTAAATGATCATTATGGGTTTCCATGTTGAGGTTTCTGTAGTGAATACCTTCTCACTATATAGTTCTAGTTCAAGTTGATATTAACTTCTCTTCGTTGTTTTTAAGAATTTTTAAGCCTCTTTTCTTTGGCATCACTTTTAGGGAACTCACACATTCACTGATAGAGATTGAAAAAATTATTACAACATCTAGAAGCTTCACTACTACCTTTATTTATAATTATTTCTTTAGAGGATTGAGTAAACTATAGATATGATATTTGGTCTTAGCACATTCTTCTAATAAAATATTATTGGTGCATATAATGTGGATAATCTCTTTAATTTCAACCCCTCCATAAAAAATGAAATTTTTTGTTCCTTTTTAGGACTATACTGGGTTTTTATTATTGTACTTGAGACTGTTCGGAGTTGATGATGGATGGAATTGTATCTTTAGTATCTAATAAAAATTACTTTAGGGTTCTTGGTAGTTTTTTTAATTCTATCATTTGGTAGTTTGATTAATGGGAGAATAACGTGTGGGATAGTATCCCTTGTCAAATGTTCAATGTAATTGACATAGTGATAGTCACTAACTTAATATTCATCTGGGGAATGACTCTCTCTTTCATCCTCGATGGTCATAAAATCATGGCTCTCATCAGTAATAAATATAACTTGAAAATCATATGAGTCATCGCATTTCTTAGAAAATTTTACAAAGTAAAACAATACTTGTACATCTCCTAGTATGAATATCAGTCTCCCTTGATTCAAATCAATTAGTTCCTTCTCAATGGAGATCAAATAACATCCTAGGATTATTGAAATGTTTCATACTTCTTCCATGTATAAGATGAGAAAATCTACAAAACAAATATGAGTTTTCTATCTTTTAATAATAAATCCTTGAGAATTATTCAAGTGTACATTACTGATTGGTCATCTAGTTGTAGTTTCAATCTCATTGGATTCAGTTCTTCAAGCCATACATTTTGGTAGATGTTCATTAGGATGAGATTTATTCTTTCACTAAAATTGCACAGGTCACCTCTGAAGATACATGCCCCTATAGTATATGGAATTGACAAACTTCCAAGGTCTCATATATTACGTGAAATAATCTACTAGAAAATAGAGGATCATTACTATTTTAAGGATATGACTTCCTGATATTATATTTTCCTCTTATTGGAAAGAAATATTTTAATAACTTTTCATCAGAAAGAATCTATGTGATGGCTTCAGTGGAGGGGATGTTGTTGTGTAACTTTTTAAACATCTCTAGAAATTTATTATATTGACCCTCAATAATACCTTGCCTTATCCTTTCTAGGCATGGGAGAGGGGATTTTTAAGCAAGTGGTTCCACATAGATGTCTTCGTTTTCAGTTTTATCTTATATTAGAGCTACTTTAGTTATCTTGGAATTTGGGTTTTGTTCTCGACCTGCTTCATTTTTTCTATCATTTTCATCCTAACTGAATATTGTTGCATAATATTCAGGTTCTTCAAGCCTTTTTCATCAATTATGAAAGTTTTATGAAATTCTAGCACTTTTCCACTCCTAATAGCCAATGTCATGACCTTGTCTCTATGATGTTTCTTCGTATTACCTGGTAACATACTTGGTATTTGACCTGATAATGTATTGAGATTTCTCCCACATAGTTCTCAAGGTTTTGGAGGGAATATCAATGGATTTTCATTTTAGTTTCACTTTTATCCTCTATTCTAATTTTTTCAGTAAGGCAGTGAGCAAGTTCTCAATATTGGATTTAATAGGTTGGTCGTTGAGTTTGATAAAATTAATGTTATTGAAAAGGTGAAGACTACCGATCTCTAGGGTAAAAGGTTGTTGAAATTGTTGTTTTGATCGAGGATTTAGACATTGAAGTGAGTACCTGGGTTGTCCCTGATTCCTCGATGGTACTTTTCTACTCCTATATTGATAATATCCTTACTTTTTCTATTGTGGCTATTGATTCATTATTTGTGATTGTAATACTGTTGGTACTATTTTGGATACTGAAACTACTATAGTTTTTTATTTTAATTTATGTAGTTACAATATTGTCTTTGGGGTTCCTCTCTCCCTATCCTATATTCTCAGTAGAAGTTTGGCCTCCTCGCATCTCACAAGATTGGATCTCCATAACATGAGTAAGAGGGGATGGTAGTGTAGAAGTTTTCTAAATTGAATCTAGATGTTTTGTAAGAGCCTCCACTTGGGTTATGAGGTGGGTATTCAATTCCATATGGTGGATTTTGTGAAAGGGAGGTCCTCTATTAATTTTACACATATTGGAATTCTTGGAAATTTTATCCAAGAGTACTTGGATATCTTCAATAATCTTCAGAATTAGCTCGCCATCAGATGTGGCCTCCATTATAGTTCTTCTAGTAGGTTATATAATCTTATAAATGTTTTGAAGATGAAGACACACATCATGTCTGTGATGTGAACACTTTCTAGATAGTTCCTTGATGTGATCTTCTTCCGTATGTCTGGGTGATGTTCTGGATTTCATTTTTTGATTATCCATATTTGAGTTGGTGGGAAATATTTTTCTAAAAACCTATTTTCTAAATTATCCCAATTCATGATGGAATCAATATCTTGGCATCCAAGCCAATCTTTGGCTCAGTCACACAAAGACAATGGTAAAACATGAATTCTAATAGTTTCATAAAATACGCCTTAGATTCCAAAGTTGTTATAGACCTATAGAAAATCTGATATGTGTTAATGTGGGTCCTTTATTTGAATTAAAATAAATTTATCTTTGTTCTACATCGTATTAATGAGTTTAGTCTTGATTTTGAATGAGTGTTCCTGAACACGAGGGTGAACAATTCTGGGAATAGCACCATCATTGGATGTAAATTTATAATCCATGATGGTGAACCCTATCACCACTAGTTTTGCTCCTTTTTGTTTAGGGGTGGTTATTGGAGGTTTAGATAGAGGGTAATCACTAGATCATTACATTCAAATATTACAAAGATTCCGTTTTAATGTATATTTCTATCAATCTATGGAATGAAGAAAATTTGTTCTTGTGTGTCCAAACTCATAGAACAAGTCAAGGGACCCATGAGTATGCACTAGATGTCAAAGGGAGAGGATGAAGGTATGTTCATAGGTGGTAATTATAAAAATAAATATTTAAAAGGAAAAAAAGAAATTTTTTCTTCAGTAATCGAAGGTTCAATCCATAGGTTAATGTGACTAGGTAACAAAAGTCCCTGAAAACGGGTCCAAAATATGATACATCTAAAAATATATCTAAATACTACAGGAGTTATTATATTTTAAATTTTTATACTATACTAAATCGAACTAAAACAGTGTATTAAAGTTGCCGTGTTGGGTCAAACCCATAGATACAACTAAAATGCAGGAAACCTATTGATTGAAACCCTAGAGTATGATTCCTCATGATCACTATTCTATTTTAGTTTTACTAAATATTATATAGCTCATATTTAAGTTACGGAACGAGAATAGGGTTTGGGGATAATTTTAGGGCTCAAAAAATGTATTAATCATCAATATAAATAAGGATATACCTATAGTTCGAGATTTGAACTGGTGAAAAGGTCACTAATTGGTTTTGGTCAAACCAATTGGATCTACCTAAGCTATAACTATTCCTTGTTCTAGATATAGCTAAAAAATATATATTGAGTGATTATATTCTATAGTAAAAATTTTCATAGGCTACTGGTCATAGCCCCCTCAACTCCAATTAGGTAAGTGTCTTTTAATTACACCCCCATGGTCAGGGTCGTTCAAAGGAATGAGATAAATAAAATTTATTTTAACTAGATACTTATAATAGTCCTAGTCTTTTACACATATTATAACGCGATTTTAAGAATAACTAACCATATATTATAATACAAGGAACATAAGTTCTAGTTTCTTTTTATGATTAGACACAAAATAGGAAAATCATGAAACCAAAGTAAAAATATCTATTATTTAATATCCATAGAGAGGTCCTAACATCCATTGAACTCTTACATATTCCTAGGATAAACAGGTAAATAAATAAACTAAATGATGAGTTAAAAATCCCAATAAGGGAAATAAACATATGAGTAAATTATAGAACATGGGTTACAAGGCACATAATTAAGACATAAAAAGGCATGGAACATGAATAAATATATTGAGGCATAACATATAGAACATGGGATCATGTAATAATATAATAAGAGAAATGTGGAAACAACAGACAAAATTAAATAAGCATTAGTTAAGGATAACCATCCAGACAATTTCACATGGAGGATCATGAGTCAAGGCTTACCACTAAGGCCATTTCACATGGAGTAGCATGAGTCAAGGCTAACTACCAAGATCAATGCACTTGATATCTCATGGGAATAAAAATTACACAATTAATTGGAGTGATTTATGGGTGAACCCATCATAACATGTTCGTGAAAACATAATCCACATAAAGAATCAAATATAAGGTATAAAACAAGATATCAACCAAGATAGTTTTTCATGATAAAATGATTTATTTTAGAAAAATTATGGTGGGTTAAAATAGAATAGTATTGAACTTGAAAAGGGGTGAGAAATTGAGATATTTTTTTAATTGGGCTTGCTTATTCTGAGGAATTTAAAATGAAACCTTTTTTAAACATGTATTTATACATAAATTAATAATGAAATGATCCAGATACATGATTTTGGAACATCTTCATAGAGTTTAGAAGAATTTTATTAAGAAATAATGAATAACTATATTGGAATGCATTTTGTACTTGAGACATGGTCGATGTTAGTTCTAGTCGATAGTCCAGGACTCTAACATGATAAAGAATCTAAAAGGGTATACATAGCTGGGAAATAACATTCCATTCTTCCCAAATATCATGATCCAATTCCATTGAGATATGTGGAGGAATACCATGTCTCCAAATATAAACATTAGGTCTCATGATTGATTTTATATATGGATCTTTTGTCGACATTGGGCTTCCTTGATGTGTTACTGAATGGTTTTAACTTTTTCCACCATTTATTTATCCATTAAAGGTTAGATTAGCTTATGTTCACTAAAATCATCCCAGAAAAACAATTTTATACATCTTCTACCATAATGTTATTCCTATGAATCTATCTAGATACTCAAGTGTAAATTGATGTTGTAGGAGAAATTGACCAAAGGATGGTGTTGGAACCATCCCCCCTTAAAGTCCATAGAACATGATCCAAACATTTATTTCAATTTTTGAATAGTTTTCTCATATTTTCCATTAGTTTGAGGGTGAAAATCCATATTTAAGTTCAGTTTAGTGTCTAGATCATGTTGGAGACTTCCCCAAAACATTGAGGTGAATCGCGGATCTCAATCAAATACAATGAGTAGTGGTAATCCAAGAAACCATACTAATTCATGGATTTATATGAATGAAATTTGACCCATGGATAGATCTTATTGAATTGTGATAAAGTGATATTTCTTCATAAAATGATCCATAGTGACCCATATATCATTATTTCCACTAGACTTCTTTGGAAATCCAATGAAAAAGTCTATGGTGATATTTTCGCATTTCCATGTTGGTATAAGAAAAGGTTGCATCATCCCCATATAAATTTTCCTTTAAGCATTTACTTTTTGATATACAAGGTATTATGATGTATATTCAACAATATCTTTCTTCATATTGTCTCAGAAATAGTTCTCTAGGATATCTCGATACATATTTGTGCACCTAGGTGAATAGAGAATGTTTATCTATGTCCATCATTAAGATTATATTTATTTATCTCTTGATTTGATGTTAAACATAGTTGTGAACCAAATATCACAACTCCTTCCTCATCCACTTGTAACCCTATGGGTTTCTTATTTCTGATAGCTTCCACATTTTTCTGAATATCCACATCATATCTTTGAGCGTCCTTAATTTTCTCCATAAGGGTTGGTTGAGCATTCATTTCAGAAAGGATTGATGATGTTCCTTCATTAATGATTCCCAAGTCTATCCTTTTCAGGTATAAGAATATTGTATCCTTATCAATTCTCATCATTAGAAAGGATTTATGATCCTTTATACTTTGACCATATGCCACTTTATTTGATTTACTATTATGGTAGTAGATTGTGTAGTTGTAATCTTTTAAGAGCTTAAATCATCTTCATTAGCACATATTAATCACCTTCTGTGTGAATATATACTTGAGTATTTTATTATCAGTATATATTTGACACTTCTCCCCATAGAGATAATGCCACTAGATTTACAATTCAAATATCATAGCCCCCAACTCCTTATCCTGCATGGGAAAATTTTTCTCAGGAGTTTCCAACATCCATGAATCAGAGGATATCACTTTATCATTTTACATCACCTCAAATCCTAAGTCCTGCTTTGAAGAATAATTTAACACCACAAATATTTCCCCACTTTTCATAAGTATGATTATTGGTGTAGTGATAAGCCTCTTTTTCAACTCACTGATGCAATCTTTTCATTCACTAATAAAGAAAAAAATCATCCCTTTCAAATCATCTTGTTTAATGGGTTTTAGAATCATGAGAAATTATTAATAAATCATTGATAATATCTAGATAAATTAAGGAAACAATATATCATCATTATAGATGTTGGTCTAGCCCACTATTGATTTCCTTTTTCTTGTAAGTGTCCATATATATTTCTTTACTGGTGAAAACATACCCCTAGAATGATATTTCCCCCATCCAGAACTCAAATTTTCTATACATTGCATATATTTTCTCCTTTCTCAAAGTCTTTAGAATATTTTTCAAATTATTACTATTCCTCTCCATGCTTATGGAGTATATCATAATTTCATATATAAATACTACCAAAACAATTGAGGTTATATCTAAAGACTATATTCATTAGGTCCACGAAAATTTAAGGAACATTAGTGAGTCTGAAGGGCATTACTATGAAATCATAGTGTCCATACCTCCTGTTAAAGGTAGCCTTGGGAATATATTTATTCTTTACCTTTAATTGGTGATATCCTCACTTAAGGTCCACTTAAGAGAAATAGTTGGCCCCACATAGTTGATCGAACAAGTAATCTATTTATGGCAAGGGATTCATGTCATTTATCATGATTTTGTTGATCTCTTGATGATAAATGTAAAGGCATATCGATGCATCCTTATTATGGAAAAAAGATAATTGATACTGCCCACAGTGAAGCACTCAAGAATAGAATATCGTTGTCCACATTATCTTGTATCTTCTTTTTTAGTTCATCTAGCTCAATAGTGTCCATTCTATAAAGTGTATTTGATATAGGAAGGGATCTGAGTATATGTTTGATTGAGAACTAAACCTCTCAAACAAGAGGAAGAATAGAAAATTCTTCATTAAACACATTAGTATAGTCCCTCATAATGGTAATGTATTCAAGAATGATTCTATCATTTGTCTCAATAATTTTATCTATATATTCATTCTCTTAAGTCAACAATATACATAGTTAAGATGAAGATTCTGAAATAGATTTATCTTCCTCCTTACACTAGTATAGAATTGGAGGATGCTTTGAGATGTGAATATTCATATCCATTTCTTGATATTTGATGTTGTATTTATATAAATATATACAATACATTCCCAATATAGCATCAAATTCCACCAAATAAAATAATAAAATATTTACTAGCAGGTTTAGTCCACAAACATTAACTAGGGAGGCGTTATATTCTTTAGATACAATAATTTTCCCATTTGTTTTTCATATATAACTCAACCACAATATTTTGAGGTGGTTCTTGAATAGTTATACTAAACATTCAAGATATAAAAGAATGTGTATAAATAGAATCAAATAGTATGTTCTCTATTCTTGATTGAATAACCAGCATACCTATCACCATGTCATTGATGGGCTCAAAAACAATAGTAGTGATAGAATATTCCCTTCCTTACGACCCTGGAGGTTGTTGTTATTGATTTCCTCCAACAACCCTTAGCATGGGGAAATAGATCACATAATTAATATGTTCCCTATAGTTGAAACATTGCATTATAGGCTGATTAATGATCTAAACCATCCTATAATTTTCTAAATCAGTTGGATTATTCCTTTCACTTTAGCATTTATTAGCCAGATTCCCTATTCTTCCACATTTGAACCATCTCCCAGTTCCCCTTAGAAATTTTCTAGGATGCTTCTTCCCATAATTTTTGACATGTGGGATGATGGGTTGTATTTCTATTAAAGGATTTATCTATTGATCCTCCAATATTAAAATACATTTTCATTTTTTTATCTCCAGGTCCACAAGACCACTGAGAGCCTATGATATCCATTTCAAACATAAGGGAACGATGGAAAATCTCCTCATAGCTATCAATGTCTCAAATCACCAATGCTTTTTTAGACTCATCATTATTCTGCTAAAGCAACAATCCACCCAAATTTCGGTGTTCATGAAAATTCTGGAGGCATGTCATGAAAGTCATGTGAAGTTTTGTTCTTACAGCACAATAGAATCTTATTCCTTCTATTTCAAACCAATTAACTCCATCTCTATTTTAGGAATGGTAGTTTGGGGAAAATAGTTGATGAAAATTATTTTCTTCAAATCTTCCCATTCCATGGAATCAATTTCCTCCATAGTCTTTGTGTTCTTGATCAGTGTCCACCATTTATTAGCTCCCCCCTCTAAATGATAGACTGATAACAAAAATTTATCTTCCTCTAAGTATTGTAGGATAGATAATATATTTTCAATTTATTTAATCCATTGTTCCATGAGGAAGGGATCAGAATATTCACTAATCATAGGAAGACTTTTTCACATATAGGATTTGATTGTAAATTTATCTTTATTAAGAGACGGTGGGTTTTCCATTTGATTCAATTTATTATTCATAACTTAATACAGTTGTTCTTTTACATTCATGAAGTGTTGATCTTACATCCCCATCATATTTCACATTACATTTGGGAAATCATCACATTTCCTATCATATTGATTATTGGTGTGGGTCATTATACATCAAAAAATTAACATCGAAAAGAAAAGTACCATTGTGGGGGCTTCAATACATAATTAATTATAATTTAAAAAAAAACTTTGAACATAAAAGGATAAACTTATAAATGAATATTATTTCAGATCATGTGATTCCCTAAGTTTCAATCTATGTTATCCATGGAGATAGAATTTTCCATAGGGTTCTTACTAAAAGTGTCTAAACCTAATTTTAAAAAATAACTAGACCATTCTTTGATACCAACTATAATGACCTTATCCTTTAACATATATTACTACATGATTTTAAGAATAACTAATAGACAAATAAAATCCCAGGATCATAATATATAGTATCTTTAAAAGATTAGATACATAATTACAATTCTTGAAAACAAAATCAAAAAATATTTTATTTAATCTCCATGAAGAGAACTTAAACTACATTAAGCTTTTATATATTCATAGGATAGCCTAGGGAATACATGAATAAATGGATGATCAAAAAGTACCAGTAAGGGAAATAATCATATAATTAAAGTATATCACATGGGTAAGAATAAATAACATGATGAAATAAAATGGAATGGAACATGAATAAACATATGGAACCATAACAATAGAACATGGGATCATGTAATAATAGAATCATAGAAATTTGGAAAAAATATAAAACATGACATATTCATTATTCAAGGCCAGCCACCAAGACCATTTCACATGGAGGATCATGATTCAATAATAACTGTAATGTCTCAGATTTTTTCGTTTATTATTTTAAATGTTATATGGAATTAATTCGAGACTGGGCACAAAGACGACACATCATTCCGAGGTCCAGTGAGCCCGAAATGGTGGTTTGAACTTTTTTTAGTTAAGTGAGTCGGCACTTGTGCGCGGCTGTGGCAGTTTCCAAAACGGATGCCCGAATTAAAAATTTGAGCACACTGTTGCGTTCGGGGTGACGACTTTACCTAAGAATGAGCCCAACCTCAACCGGCGCAGGTCGAGGGAAAAATTTAATTTTCATACGTTTTGTGTAAAATAAAATAAAATATATTAACAAGTTTATTTTATTTCATATAAGGAAACATCCGCTGTAGCACGACAACGACGCAGCTATTTGCTAAATTAATGGTGCCTCTTAGTGACTTCGAAATGGAAAGTCAACTCCATTAGTACTGCCACGTAATTAAATTCCAACATGTTTCCCCTTTTAATGGGTTAATCAATTGTACGTCTTTGGAAATGTAGAGAGAGGAACCTCTGCAGAATCTACGGTGCATTGGAGCAGATTCTCGACGATGAACGACAACGGATCGAAACCAAGGATCGTTGCACAGAAATTGAAGGATCTCAATGAAAATTGCATCATGGCGCCTTCATCAATGATTGATCCTTTCAAAATGTAGGGGTTGTTATTTTTGATTTTTTTTCCCCGCATTGGAGTTTAAACGATGAATGCGGATCAACCACGAACAAGTTGATTCGCAGATTTATGCGTTCTTACGGGAGGTATTTTCTTTGGGAAGATTATGGGGAATTGATCCATGCTTTATTTTGTTGTTGATTCTTGCTCCGTTTAAGCATATTAATGGGAGAAGATCAACGCCGTGACGAACGACGGCGGAGGTTCGCTCCTCATTTTGTTATTTGTATTTCTTCCTCCTTTTTCCCCATGCGGTCTTCGCGTTCTTCGCGGGGCGATGATCAACGGATCGTTGCGCATCTGTTATACGACATAACAATCCCAAATTGAAGGTTCTACATCGCAACTACCTTGTGGAGGTGTGGCAACAATGGCAGATGATGAATCGGACCGGATCAGAAAGAGCGTTCTTCGAGCGTTCTTCGTGCGGGAAGATTAGAACATGTTTTCGGAGCCGATCGGAGGCCCGAAAATGACAGAAGTGGCTTCGTGGTGTCGGGGTGACCAGAACCTGGAAGTTTTGCGGTGATCAGATGGTTGGATTGATGATCGGAGCAACAAGGGAGGCGCGCCGGCGAAGTGCCCCATTTCTGGAAACTTCTAGAATACACAGTGTGTACTTCCGAAGAACACGTCGTGTAGTACTGGTAGTGGCGGCTAGGGTTTCGGGGTCAGAAAATAATCACACGGCATGTGACCCTAGTCACACGGCATGTTGGACCTTCCCCGAAGCTCGGCATGTACTTTGGGTAGTACACGGACACGGGATGATCTATACGTCTTCAGGCGGCACGGCGTGTACAGCTTGGCAGAGGCAGCTACGCGGAGCTCAGCGTGTATCCCTAGGAGACACGGACACGGGATGGAGTACACGACCATGTACTCCATCACAAGACCAGACGAGGCCAGTAGCATGGGTCACCCTGTGTGCAGTTTACACAGGTCAGAGTACACAGGTTGGTGACCGTGTACGGGCACATGGCCAGAGTACATGAATCCAACCCCAGTTACCCCGACACAGCGTGTACTCCATAATACACGCCGTGTACTGAGTTTTTCTACATGACCAGCCTCACGACATGAGCTGTTGTACAATGGCTGTACCCGGGGTCGGACAACACGGCGTGTATCACTTCTACACATCGTGTACTTTTTGGAAAACGGCTTGGTCCTTTTGTTCACCATGCCCTGAACATCTTTCATTTGGGTTAGTGACCCTTATTCTTGTTCCCCTGACGGTTAGGCATCTTTCCCTCACGTAGGATTATGATTCCTTCAGCATGACTTTCTGTGATAGAGTCAGGCATCCATCCGAGAGGCCCGGATCGAGATCCTCTATCCATTCCAGACCCTAGGTAGAGTCAGGGATCGATGTGACCAGCTCTACCGAGCGGTGATCCTCTACCTAGCAGGTGAATTCCGGATGAGTCGCGGTATCCGCGATGGCCCGGGCAGTGAACCTCATCTGCGTATCGAGATCTTTCCACTCAGGAGTGTGTCTCCCGTAATGACTGCTTCTATCTACCATAACTTTTCCACTCAGGAGTGTGTCTCCCGTAATGAGTGTAGCTATCTCTTGTGACGATTCCTGAAGAACAACACTTCTCGGACGAACGTCATCAGAGCTATAAGACTCGTGGAGTGTGTTCTCCCAAAACGAGTGCAACACGGAATCTTCGAACGGATTCCCTTGTAGGGGTATGCAGTTGTGTGACTTGTCTCTAGACCACGGGTCTGGGTTTTGAGTATATCTGGTTTGTTCTATATGTTTCGTAGAAATATATTGTGCATAGATGACTGTACCTTTACTTTGTGTATTGCTTTGTGGATTTCAGGGTCCTCTATTGAGTATTGTTATACTCACCCCTACACGGCCATCGCCCACACGTCTGGTGTCTTGTGCAGACGAGCCGCCTTTTGATAGAGTCCAGCGCAGACCAGGACAGGACCGAGCTTTCTAAGTTCCCTATAGGCTGAGGCGTTCCTACGGATATGAGTGGTAGTCATAGTACCTTTTGTACTTACTGGTTGGACTTTGCAGTTTCAGACTCTTGTTTGTTTTCTTTTTGGTGGGCTTGTATTCTGGCCCAGTTTACTTTTACAACACTCTACCTTTCATCGTACTCTGTTGGTTGGGATTTAGTTGTATGCTTGCATTTTGTTCCTTAGTGTTTTACATTTCAGCGTTTGTGGGCTTGGAGATGTGTGCATGTGTACAGGTACTTAGGCAATGCATCTCATGTTAGTGATATGCCTACTCGGTGCTAGTCACCAGCCCCTGGCCTATTAGAGGCGGGCATGGGGAGTCACGGCACGGGCCCCTCTAGGACGGGTCATGACAGAGTGGTATCAGAGGTGGTCGGTTCTACCTTTGGACCAAGAGTCTATGAGTTTGGTTTGGGGAAATAGTGTTGAGTGTTTCGGGTTCGGCTTTCAGGCCAGATACCCCAGTGTTGGTGCGGCGGCCGACGTATCCATACACCAGAACTCTGATTACCTTCCTTTTGACCTGGTTTACGAAAACACTGGTTGTAGGGAAATAAAAGGAACATGCATCATATACGAATGGGTTGTGTTTTCCATGTCCTTGGTGTCAGCTATCCAGATATACTAATTGACCGTGACACATCTTGTTTCTTTATAGGATACCTCCTCGATGCATACCCACTAGGATTCAGTAGCACGATCACGAGGATGACCCCCTCAGTGACGAGGCTTCGATACAGGGACCTGCTCCCCAGGAATTTCCACCAGGTAGTGCACCTGTTATACCACCACCAGTGGAGTAGCAAGTGGTACCCACGGTACCGACCGACGAGGAGCGCAAGATCAGCGTGCTCCATGAGATTCATAGACAGAGGCCCCTCAGGTTCTGAGGTGAGCTCGACCCTTAGGCGGCTGAGGACTGGCTTGAGGTGGTGACCAGAGCTTTTCGTCTAGTGAGGACACCGGCAGACCAGATGGTGGTACTAGGAGCGATCCTTCTTTAGGGTTCGGCGGGACGATTGTGGATTCTAACCACGCAGACTCACGAAGAGGAGACTCTTTTGTGGATAGAGTTTGAGCAACTCTTCAATGATGAGTTCTCTCCAGTTACGCTGAGAGTTGTGTGCATCCAGGAGCTTCTTCAGCTCCAGTAGGGAAGTATGACGGTGGCTTACTATTCATCAAGGTTCACCAACCTCACCAGGTACTCGATGGATATGGTCAGGGATCAGTACTTCAGAGCTCGGACCTTCGAGCGAGGTCTATGGTGTGAAATCTGAGCTAGTGTCATGCCTCTATGCATTTCGACTTATGATGGAGTGCTCGAGTGGGCCTTGGTGATCGAGAGCTTCTTGGCAGAGCGGAGATAGCCGCCGACAGTCAGCAGCAGGCAGACAGGTGCAGAGACACTGGCAGCAGGGAGCTGACTTCAGCCACAGGGATCTGGACGTGGGAGATGTCATAGGAGGACCAGGACAGGGGATCGACAATCCAGGGCTCTAAGGCTGGATCTAGCCAGCCTAGGGAGAAGCGATGCTACACATGCGATGATAGGGGCATCTTGCTAGAGATTTCCCGACACGTCGAGCTGCTGACAAGGAAGTGGTGGATAGACCACCGAGGCAGAGGCATAGAACGGAGCAGGCAGATCCACCAGGCGGCGGACGTGGCAGAGGAGCATGGAGAGCTGCGGGTGGTGGCAGATGCTCCGACTTACTTCCACCACCACCCCCAGGAGGTCCGCACCAGGCTCAGGGAGCTGGGGGGAAGGGACGAAGATAGCTGCATGTAGTCGAGGCGTACGACCCAGGGGCTCCAGGGATGATTCGAGGTATGATCTGTGTCTTTTCTACCTTAGCTTCCATACTCATAGACACAGGTTCCAGTCATTCCCTTATAGACACATTTCTTGTACAAAACCTCGAGATTCTGGTAGAACCGTTGACTCAATCCTTACGCTTGGAGACACCTACAGGAGGAGACTCGATGATCACACACCTTTGTAGATAGTGTGATCTTACCCTTGGAGGTGAGAGTTTCGGTTAGAACCTCTTGGGGGTAGCGTCGAGGTCTTATGATGTCATTCTTGGTATGGATTGGTTATCTTCGGTCCATGCCCAGATTGACTGTTTTAGGCGAAGGGTGCGGTGTGTCTTCCGTGATGGAACATGGTTTTCCTTTGTCGGAGAAAAGGAAACCCAGGCAGCACAAAATGGGCTCATGCATAGGAGGGTGCAGCCGATCACTCATGAGTTGGCTAGCCTTACCCTAGAAGCAGTAGATGTTATGAGCTCTCAGTTCCCAGTAGTGGTGGCGGAGTATGAGGACGTCTTTCCAGAATATTTTCCAAGGTTACCTTCCCGTTGGGAAATTTAATTCTGCATCAACATACACCCCGGGACAACACCGATTTCCTCATCAGCTTATTGGATTGCTACCGTAGAGCTTTGAGAGCTGAGGGTGCAGTTGGAGGATTTTCATATCAAGGGTTTCATGAGACCCAGCGTCTCCCCCTAGGCGGCTCCAGTCCTATTTTCCAAGAAGGCAGACGGGAGTCTGAGGTTGTGCGTGTATTACCAGCGCCTAAACCAGGTGACGGTGAAAAACAAGTATCCACTGCTGAGAATTGATGACCTCTTCGATCAGCTAAGAGGGGCACAGTGGTTCTCGAAGGTTGACCTTCGATCAGGCTATCACCAGCTATGAGTGTGGGATGAGGATATACCGAAGACGGCTTTCAGATGTCGCTACGGTCACTATGAGTACTTAGTGAAGCCCTTTGGCGTGACAAACGCCCCTGTAGTGTTCATGGGGCTGATGAACCGGATCTTCCAACCGTAATTAGACCGGTTCGTAGTGGTCTTCATTGTCGACATCCTTGTGTACTCAGCGTCCGAGGAAGAGCACGTGAGACACCTGCGGATGGTTTTGGACATACTCCGGGAGCACTAGCGTTATGGGAAGCTCTCAAAGTGTCAGTTCTGGATTCGGGAGGTCTGATTTCTGGGATATTTCATCTCAGCAGATGGACTAATTGTGGACCTAGCCATGGTGTAGGTTGTGATAGCATGGGAGCCACCTCGGAGCATGAAGAAGGTGCGGAGATTTCTTGGGATGGCAGGGTATTACCGGAGATTCATCCCTAATTTCTCCTAGATATCAGCACCGATGACAACCTTGACCAGGAAGGGGAAACCCTTCGTGTGGACAGAAAAGTACCAAGAATCTTTCGAGATGTTGGGAACGATTTTGACGAGCACCCCAGTATTGAGATTGTCGGAGGAGGGTGTCGAGTACATAGTTTTCTGCGACGCATCAGGGACCGGGTTCGGTTGTGTCCTTATGTAGCAGCACGCAGTGATTGCTTATGGTTTGCGCCAGCTTAGGCCGCATGAGAAGAACTATGGAACCCATGATCTCGAGTTAGCAGTGGTAGTCTTCGCATTGAAGATGTGGTGACACTACCTTATGGGCGAGTGGTTCATTGTCTACTCTGACCACAAGATCCTCAAGTAAATCTTCTCACAGATGGATCTGAATCTGAGGCAGAGGCATTGGCTAGAGTTCCTACAGGACTATGATTTTTAGATTATCTATACTCCTTGAAAGGGGAACAAGGTGGCAGATGCCCTCAGCAGAAGGTCGAGCTCATAGCTGTTGAGTGTGGTGACACAATAGTTAGATGCGTTACAGTTATCCTTTTTGGATGGAGAGGATACAGCTTACCTACATTCGATGGTTGTCACCCCTCCACTCTTACAGTGAGTTAGGGAGGCACAGCTTGGGGATGCCGACTGTGTGGCTTTACATGCTCAGTTATCCACAGGACATGCTCCTGATGGATATTCGCAAGGTGGGGAGAACGTACTTATTTTCAGAGGACGCACTGTTGTACCAGTGGCATTCCAGGAGGAGGTCCTGAGGGAGTTTCATACATCCCCTTTGGCGGTACATCCTGGAGTGTCAAAGATGTACCAGGATCTCCGACGACAGTTCTGGTGGTCAGGAATGAAGAAGGCAGTAGCATAGTTCGTTCCTCGATGCCTCACATGCCAGCAGGTGAAGGCTGAGCACCAGGTTCCAGTAGGGTTAGCTCACCCCTGGATGTTCCAGAGAGGAAGTGGGATGGAATATCGATGGACTTCATGACGGGCTTACCACGGACGTCCAAGGGGAATGATTCCATATGCGTGATCTTTGACTGACTAACCAAGTCATCCCACTTCCTAGCTATCAGGGAGCAGAGTTCCATAGAGAGCTTGGGACACCTCTATGTGCAGGAGATATTTCGGCACCATGGAATCCCCTCGACTATAGTCTCATACCGAGACACCCACATCACTTCCCGGTTGTGGAAGGGATTGCAAGAGGCTTTTGGGAATCAGCTACGCTTAAGTACATCATTTCATCCCCAGACAGATGGTCAGACAGAGAGGACCGTTCAGGGTCTGGAGGATATGTTGCGAGCCTGTATCTTGGACTTTGGTTGTAGTTGGGAGGACCACCTACCACTGGTGGAGTTTGCGTGCAACAACAGCTACCACTCCACCATTGGTATGGCACCGTTCGAGGCCTTGTATGGTAGACCCTGCCGGTCACTGCTTTGCTGGACCGTCCCCAGAGAGTCAGCACTCATGGGTCCAGAGTTAGTGTGAGCTACCACAGAGAAGGTACAGATCATCCAGGAGCGGATGAAGACTGCACAGAGCCGACAGAAATCTTATGCTTATAGACAATGAAGACCTCTGGAGTTCGAGGAGGGAGACCACGTCTTTCTTCATGTCTTCCCTCGACGAGGGTTGCATAGATTTGTCTGAGGCGGCAAGTTATCTCCGAGGTTCATCGGACCTTTCCAGATTATGTGCAGAGTTGGCGAGGTGGCGTACCACCTAGCTCTACCGCCACAGTTTCCTCGGGTACATGATGTCTTCCACGTGTCTCAGCTAAGGAGGTACGTGCATGACCCATCGCACTTCATCGACTAGGTCGAGCTGGACATCTAGGATGGAGTGACCTTTGCTGAGTACCCGGTAGAGATCGAGGATCAGCAGGAAACGATCCTTCATGGGTGATCGATTCCCTTGGTGCACATCCGGTGGCAGCTTGAGAATCTTCAGGAGAGCACATGGGATCGGGAGGCTCAGATCCGTTCCTAGTACCCTCATCTTTTTGAGTAGCCCTCATTTTGGCTTTTCGGGGACGTAAAGCCCCAAGGTGGGGAGAATGTAATGTCTTGGATTTTTCCGCTTATTATTTTAAATATTATATTGAATTAATTTGATACTGGGCGCAAAGACGGCACATCATTCCGAAGTCCAGTGGGCCCAGAATTGTGGTTTGAACTTTTTTTAGTTAAGTGAGTCAGCACTTGTGCGCGGTTATGGAAGTTTCCAAAATAGATGCCCGGATTAAAAATCTGAGCGCACTGTTGCATCTGGGACGATGACTTTATCAAAGAATGAGGCCAACCTCGACCGGAGCGGGTCAAGGGAAAAAGTTAATTTTCAGACGTTTTAAGTAAAATAAAATAAAATAAATTAACAAGTTTATTTTATTTCATTTAAGGAAACATCTGCTGTAGCGCGGCAATGACACAGGTTCTTCCAAAATTAATGTCGCGTCTTAATGACTTCGAAATGTCAAGTCAACGATATTAATACTATAACGTAATTAAATTCCAACATTTTTTCCCTTTTAATGGGTTAAGAAATTGTACGTCATTGGAAATGTAGAGAGAGGAACCTCTGCAGAATCCACGGCGCGTTGGAGCAGATTCTTGAAGACGAATGACAACAGATTGAATCCAAGGATCTTTGCGACGACGTTGAAAGATCTCGAAGACAACGGCAGCACGATGCCTTCTTCAACGATCGATCCTCTCGAAAGTTAGGGGTTTTTATTTTCGATTTCTTTTCCCCGCATTTGAGTTTAAATGATGAACATGGATCAACCACGAACAAGTTGATCCATGGATTTGTGCGTTCTTGCAGGATGGATTTTCTTTGGGAAGATTATGGGAAATTGATCCATGCTTTATGTTGTTGTTGATTCTTGCTCCATTTAAGCCTTTTAACGGGAGCGAATCAATGCCGTGATGAACGACGGTGGAGGTCCGTTCCTCATTTTGTTATTTGGATTTCTTCCTCCTTTTTCCCCACGCGTTCTTCGCATTCTTCGCGGGGGGATGAACAACAGATCGTTTTGAATCTATTCTGCGACGTAATGATCCCAAATCGAAGGTTCGACATCGCAACGACCTTGTGGAGGTGCGGCGATGATGGAGGGCGACAAATAAGACCGGATTAGAAAGAGCGGTCTTCAATCATTCTTCGTGCGGGAAGATCGAAACATGTTTTAGGAGCCGATCAGAGTCCCGAAAATGATGGAAGTGACTTCGTGGTGTTGGGGCGACCAGAACCTGGATGTTTTGCAGTGATCGAACGGCCGGATTGATGATCGGAGCATCACAGGAGGCGCGCCGGGGAAGAGCGTCATTTCTGGAAATTTCCAGAATACACGGTGTGTACTTCCGAAGAACACACCGTGTAGTACTGGCGGTGGAGGATAGGGTTTCAGGGTCAGAGAAGAATCACACGGCGTGTGACCCTGGTCGCACGGCGTGTTGGACCTTCCCCGAAGCTCGGTGTATACTTTGGGTAGTACACGGACACGAGATGATCTACACGGCTTCAGGCAGCACAGCGTGTACATCTTGGCAGAGGCAGCCACGAGGAGCTTGGCGTGTATCCCGGGGAGACACAGACAGGGGATGGAGTACGCGACCGTGTACTCCATCACATGGCTAGGCGAGGCCAGCAGCACGGGTCACCCCATGTGTAATTTACACAATTCGGAGTAAACGGGTTGGTGACCGTGAACGGGGACATGGCCAGAGTACACAGAGCCAATCCTAGTTACCCAGACACTGCTTGTACTCCATACTACATGTCGTGTACTATGTTTTTCTACATGACTAGCCTCACGACATGGTCCATTGTACACGGGCAGTACCCAGGGTAAGACAACCTGGCGTGTATCATTTCTACACGCCGTGTACTTTTTGGAAAACGGCTTGGTCCTTTTGTTCACCATTCCCTGAACATATTTCGTTTGGGTTAGTGCCACTTCTTCTTGTTCCCCTGAAGGTTAGGCATCTTTCCGTCACGCAGGATTATGATTCTTTCAGCAAGACTTTCTGTGATAGAGTCAGGCATTCATCCAAGAGGCCCGAATTGAGATCCTCTATCCGTTCCAGACCCTAGGTAGAGTCAGGCATCAACATGACCAACTCTACCGGGCGTTGATCCTCTACCTAGTAGGTGAATTCTAGATGAGTTGCAGTATCTGCCATGTCCCTGGCAGTGATCCTCATCGGTGTATCGAGATATTTACACTCAAGAGTGTGTCTCCCGTAATGAGTGCTTCTATCTACCATAACTTTTCCACTCAAGAGTGTGTCTCCCGTATTAAGTGTAGCTATCTTTCGTGACGGTTCCCAAAGAACAGTATGTCTCGGACGGACATCATCAGAGATATAAGACTCGTGGAGTGTGTTCTCCCGAAACGAGTGCATCACGGAATATTCGAATGGAATCCCTTGCGGGGGTATGCGGCTGTATGACTTGTCTCTAGACCACGGGTCTGGGTTTTGATTATATCTGGTTTTTTCTATATGTTCCGTAGACATATACTGTGCATAGATGACTGTACCTTTACATTGTATATTAATTTGTGGTTTTAGGGGTCCTCTACTACGTATTGTTATACTCACCCTTGCATGTGCTTTGCCCGCACGTCTGGTGTCTTGTACAGACGAGCATCCTTTTGACAGAGTCCAAGACGGACCAGGACAGGACCGAGCATTCTGAGTTCCCTATAGGCCGAGGCGTTCCTACGGCTACGAGTGGCAGTCCCAGTACCTTTTGTGCTTATAGGTTGGACTTTGCAGCTTCAAACTCTTGTTTGTTTACTTTTTGGGGGGCTTGTATTCTGGCCCAGTTTACTTTTACAGCACTCTACCTTTCATCGTACTCTGTTGGTTGGGATTTAGTTCTATGCATTCATTTTGTTCCTTAGTGTTTTACTTTTCAGCATTTGTGGACTTGGAGATGTGTGCGTGTGTACATGTACTTAGGAAATGCTTCCCATGTTAGTGATATGCCTACTCGATGCTAGTCACCAGCCCTTGGCCTATTGAATGTGGGCTTGGAGAGTCACGGTGTGGGCCCCTCTGGGACGGGTCATGACAATAACCACCAAGACCACTACACATAAATGAGCATCAGTCAAGCATAACCAAAAAGACGATTGCACATGACGTATCATTGGAATAAAAATTACCCAATTCATTGGAGTGCTATGTGGGTTCACCCATAATAACATTTTTATTTAAATTTCCTCCACATTAATAATCAAACACGTGGTATAAACATAAGGGTTACCCATAGAAAAAATATATATCATAATAATTTATTAAGGCATAACAAATGGTCATATAATAAAGGTTTCCATGAAAGAATGGATTTAAATACTAAATTGAAATTAATAAGGTAAAATAAGAATAAAATATTATAAGTGATTTCAAACTGATGTGAAAACATGTGAAAATATTATTTAAGAAATATTAGAAATGATACCCATTAGTGCGGTTTAATAGAAAATTTTAATGATTCTTTAAAATGGAAAAGTAAAAATTGTTTGTATAAAACCATAAATGAAATAATATAGTATTTCATGATCAAATTAATGATTTTATAAAAATAATGGTGTCCTAAAATATATTATGGAGTGCACTTGAAAATGGGTGACAAGCCAGAAGTTCCCTTTAATTAGGATTTCTTATCAAGATGAATTTAGAAGGGAACCATTTTAAAAACATGTATTTCACCAAAAAATAATGATGAAATTATTAGGATAAATTATTTTGGAAAATATAAAAAAAATTAGAAGAATTATATAGAAATAAAGGATAATTACATTGGTTAATGATAGAGAAAGTGTCACCTAAAGGAAAAAAACTATGGTTCGGTGAGAATCACTTCCCTTATGTACGAAAGTGTTCCTCACTTGATCTTAATGTCCAGGATAATAGAATTAGATTTATTAATAATTTAATTATTTACCACATAAAAATTAATTATATTTATTATAATTTTATTAAGTTCATTTATGGCCTTTTTGATGAGTTATGAGATACAATTTCCTCATTCAGGAAAGTTTGTTACCTAGGTTTTCATGATCAGTTCACTTGTATACGTATATGGAAGATCATGTAAAATGAGAAATATTGTCCAAAATTGAGATTATATGTTAATGATAAAATTATGTAATATTAAATGATCTTATATAACATATTTTTCTATAGGTGATGATTATTTATTAGATAAAACATTAATGATAACCCTTTAGATCATTTGGAAATTTTTCAATCATCACAAACTAGTTTTGTTCTATTATTTACCATTATGTATATATAATTGTTATAAAACATTAAAAAGATGTAATTCATATATTATAATATTTTGTAACCGCATAAATGGTTTTATGACCATCCTTGAAGGAGATAATGGAAATTGAACACTCAACATCCTTGAATGTGAAAAATAAACAAATCAGAGATGATGTTTTCTTTTTTAGAATAAAAAGGGAGGGGAAGAAAAATGTTGTTAGATTATTAAATTAAATGAATAACATTCCATTATATAAAATATAATTTATTTATAATTTCACATTGATAAGGGGATGTGAGGATAGGAAAATAAAATAAAATAAATTGAAAAAAATTAAAAGAAAATGAAAGAGGTTTTTACCTCTTGAATTGTTTTGGTTAAAAACCTCCTTGAGGAACTTGAGTTTAGTTTTATATTGAGGAAAAATTTTATTTTACATTGTGGTAGACTTTATAAGATTATGGGTAGAATTTTGAAAATATTTAATTCTTTTAGGTGAGAGTAGATGAGTTGTTGGGTTTTATATTTATAGTGGAGGATATTGGTGTTTTTTTATAATTTTATTTATTTTTTTATTATTTTATCTCAAGAATATGAATAGTGTTGATTCTTATGAATAACTAGAATAAGTTTTGAATGTAATTTTTAACTAATAATTCATATATATATCATACAACATCCCTGACTCAACAATTCATGTATTTATCTTATACTGTAAATTAATGTTTTTCACTATTCACCAAAAAAATAAACTAATTTAGAAAAATCCTAAAACATAACCCTAAACATTTTTCAATCTATAGAATTCAAAATTTTACTCCATTTTATGATAAATATTTTATATATATGATAAATTTTGTTTTTAAATAATATCATCAATTTTTTTAAAATACAAATTTTAAAATTATAACTGATTTCATAACACTTTGAATATTTATTTAGGTTCTCATAAAATTATATTATAATAATAAGAAAAAAAAATTAATTTATGAGTCTATTTTATGTAAATAAATTTTCTTTTAAATCATTATATAAATTTTAAAATTATATAAACATTTACGACTTACAAAAATATCAACACTTAATTAATCATTTTTAAAACATTTATTTACCTATTCCAAGATATAAATATATCATATTTTTATTTAAAATATACTAAATTTTTATTTGTGCTTTTGTATGTGAGTTTAGTATTCTATTGGTTAGTTTACTACTCTTAATGGTCACATTAATATTCCAATGTTCTTGTTACTATTCAATTTGTCTTAGTTCCTTAATTCCGATAAATACTTCTTATTTCATTAATTCTTCATTTATAATATTTTTATTATGTTCTCAATGAGATTCTATGTGGTTTATACTATATGATATAATTATAAGGGAAATTATGTTGATATAATTCTAGGTCTCTACATTACTATCCATATGGTTACCATGTTTTGATTGATTGATTAGTTATGATTAAGCACACCCCTACTCTCAACCCCTAACCCTAAGTGGACTCTATTTACATGGTGGTATTAAAATAAAGTAAGAAATTTGGAAACATGATTGTAAAAATAATAAAACAATTCAATAATAATAAATCCAAAATTAAAATCAATTTAAATTCAACGAAATATTTACTTGATTGGGTAAACCAAAAAATATATCGAAGAAATTGAAGTTGAACAACAATCCATATTAAAATGGGAATTGAAATAGAAAGATGAAATAGAGAATGAAAAGAATGGACATAGAATGGGAAACACTGTAAAGGATTTGATAAAACAATAAAATTTAGGTTTTAAAAGTTTTTTGGGTAAAAATAAAAAAAATGGAAGAAAAACGAGTGAAATAGGGGCACTAAAGGAACTCTCTTACCTATAGAAGGTGGTCAAATATTTACAGGCTCAAAAACTATGTGACATGTAAAGTATTCATGTCATGTAACACCTTTAAGTGTATTCTATCTCAACTTGTACATGATGTGTAAGTGGGATTCACATCATGTTCTTAAAATCCAAAATCCTCTCTATAAAATATTTTGGCATCCCAAATCAACAGCCTGTATCTTTTCTGGAATGATATATCAAACTTTTAACATCATATAACTCCTACATGTCATGTATGTCATTCATGTTTTTCACTTCCTTCTTGTAATGTAAACCTAGTGGGATTATGATTTTTAAGATCTAGTGTTATGTAATGTATATACACATATTGTAATAGATTCACATCATGTAATGATTTTGGGGATTTCTTGTGGCTCCACAAGTATGCTGTGAACATGGAATACACATCATGAACTGCTTTTATGATGTGTAAAGCCTATTTTTTCTATTTCCATAACCTTTTCCATTGATTATTGAATTTTTAATTGTAATAAAAAACCAAAACCCAATGAATTTTCAAATAAAACATTATTAAACCATTATTATACATAACTAAGATGAATATATAAATTCAGATAATCACATGAATCAAGAAGCTAGTAGTTGGGACTGCAGGTAGTTGGAGGCTATAGAGGGTTATGACTCAACAACTCACAGGATTATACAAGGTATGATTTATTTCATTTCTATACTCTATCTTATAATTTTAGACACATGTGTGAGTCAATTACTTATATCTATATCCCTTATGTTAGGGATTGATCTACTAGTGGGGGCATTAGCTTATCAAAACTTTTTGAAGGTTCTGAGTATATATGATTATTCGATATAACTTATCTACTAAATGTGTTAGATTGTGCTCAGTGACAAAAATTCTCATAGGACCTACTAGTCTTCATGGTAAAAATTTATAACTTCATCCAGGTATGTACTTATTTTCCATGGTCCGATCCCATATTGACTGTCATTTAAAATGGGTAAGATTCCTTTCGATAGATAGGATGATATTTTCCTTTTACAAGTGATAGATATATCGTGGTTGAATTAGTGGGACCTTCGTACCTGAGGGTACATCCCATCACCCATAAGTTAGTGAGTTTATCCCTTGGTTAAGTGGTCTCATTATGTATCTAGATTCCTTCGGTGCAAGAGGATTATATGGACATCTTCCTCAAGAATATTTGAGACTAACTATATGAAAATAGATGGACTTCTGCATTTTCATACACCATGATACCGCATCATTATCTTCTATGAAATATTGCATGTCCCCTACCAAACTCTAGGAATTGAGGGTGTAGTTGGTGGACATTTAATAAAAGGGTTTTATCTGACCAAATGAGCCCCTAGAAATCCCTAGTGTTTTTTATAAAAAAATACATATGGTAACTTGAGGCTTTGTGTTGATTATCATCACCAGAACTAGGTAGTGATAAAGGAAAAACACCCCTTTCTTGTGATTTAAAACCACTCCGACCAGTTGAGAGGTGTGAGTTGGTTCTGAAAAACCAATATTAGGTATGGCTGCCACTAGTTGAGAGTTTGGTACGATGAAATTCTAATTATTAATTTTTATGTTTCTACAGACACTATTAGTTCCTAGTGATTACTTTCAAAGTGACCTATACCCCTATAGTGTTTATTTATCTGATGAATTGGGTCATATATCCATACTAATATAGTTTTTTGGTTTTATACATTCATGAAATACTTATTTACTCTATGTTTGGGGAGGAGCATGCATTGAATATTAGGATGGTCCTAGACATAATTTGGGAGCACCATATTTATGGTACGATCAGTAGGCGATAGTTTTGTATCCATTAAATTAAATTTTTAATGAATTTCATCTATTGTCTTGGATTATTTATGGACCCAGTGAATATTTATATGTTGTGTTCTTGGTATCCACCTAATATAATGTCGAAAGTGCAGAGTTTCCTTGGCATTGTATGGTATAATGGGAGGTTTTTGAAAGACTTATCTTGGATTGTATCCCCTTTTACCACCCTAAAATGGAAAGGGAATCCATTTAGCTAGAATGATAAGTTTCGAAGATATTTTAAGGAGGCGAGTCTGAGGCTAACCGGTGCTTTAGTGTTGAGACTACTAGAGGATGATGTGGAGTACATAGGTCCTTGTGATTCCTCATGAGTGGGGATCGATTGTGTATTGATGTAGTGGAAGTTAGTGACTGCTTATATGTCAAGGTAGTTGAGGCCTCATGATTAGAACTATATGACTCACAACCCCAATTTCATAGTGGTATTCTTTTCTCTGAATATATGGATGTACTATCTTCTGGGTGAGTGTTTCCTTGTATACTCAAACCAATAGAGTTATAACTTCATCTTCACTCAGAGATATATTAACCTGAGACAAGGTAAATGATTATATTTACTAAATGAATGTGACTATTAGATATTCTTTAATATTTTTAGGTTTAATGTGTTGTAGATTCCATTTGTAGGAAGTCTCATTCTCTCTTGGTAGAGGAGGTTCCTAAGCAGTTGTATTCATTACTACTGGCCCTAGTGTAGGAGAGGGTTTTAGTTTTTCTTTAGTGAATGGTGATGAATCCTCCTCTTCTTCAGAATGTTAGAGAACCTCAGTTTGTAGACATAGATTGTGAGATTATAACATTCTAGATATCTACATTATATGCGCATATTGGTTGTTTAGAAGGAGTGGTGCATGTCATCCTTTTCTAGTGATTGACAGTGGTTCTGGTCAGGTTGTGTGATGATGTGATGATGGATTTTCACACTTTCCTCTGGGTTGTAGATCCAAATTTGGAAAATATGTACAAGGAATTTTAGTGGAATTTTTAGTGGTCTGTAATGAGGTGGGTAATTTTTTATTTCATCACTAGGTGTATCGTCTATCAGCAAGTGAAGGCTAGACACCATGTTCCGATCGGTTTTACATATCCTCTAGAGATCCCATAATATAAAGGGTATGTCCAATTTATAGAATTTTTTATTAGAATAATTTGGATAGAGAGAGGTTGTGATTCAATCTGGGTGATTTTGGACTAACTTAAGAAGTCGGCAAGATTTCTTTCCATCCAAGAGTAGTGCTCAGTTGATAGTCTGGGCAGTGTTAAGTACATGATATCTTCTTACTCCATGGAGTAACCTAGATGATCATCTTTGGCCATGATCCTGTACTCAAAACATGGTTGTGGAGAGGCTTGTAGGAGGCCTTTAGTACCCAGTTGAGGATGATCACATCATTTTATCCTCATACAGATGTGTAGACCGAGTGGACTATCCAGCTATTGGACGATATGCTAAGAGATTATGTGTTGGACTTTGGTTGGAGATGCTAGGATTAGTTTTCATTTGTTTAGTTTTATTTTAATAATATCTATCACTATACTATTAGAATGAAACCATTTGATGCCCACTATGAGATACCCTTGTGTCGCACTAATATTGGTGAGGCCTATTTTGTTTGTCTAGATATGGTTCATGAAACAATAGATAAAGTTTAGGTGCTCTACAATCACATGAGGACAACCTAAAGTAGATAGAGATCTATCTTAAATCAATATAATCGGCCCTTTTATATTCAGAATAGAGACCATTTTTCCTTGAGAGTATCAACATGATGAGGTTTATAGAGATTTATATAGGGATGCAAGCTATCTCTGTTGTTCATCAAACCATTCATGATCTTATAGAGAGTCGGGGGGGGTTGTTTACTTCCTATAATTTACCCCATAGTTGGATCGGGTGCAAGAAATATTCTATGTTTCATAGCTAAAGAGATACGTTCATGACTCAACACATGTTATTGACAAGGTCTAGATGGATATTAAAGATAGATCCACCTTCACTAACTAACCAGTTGGTTTATAGGATTTGCAGCAGAGGTTCCTGTGTCGATGGAGTATTCCCTTGGTTTATGTTTTTTGGTAACATGGGAGCATGCAAGAGAGATCCTAGGTATGTTATATTCATATGTGAACTCGATATCACCATTGTTTTGTGTAGCATGTTATTTTTAGGGGGAAAATAATTGAAGTATGGGAAAATGTAGAAGATCTATATTTTATGGATTTATACTTTGAATATTTCTATGTATATATCTTCATTTATCATCAATATCGGAGTGATGTTAGGGTGTATCAGAACCTCAAAATTAATATATTAAAAATATTATAATATTTTAAAGAACATGCGTTAATCATTTTAGTATAAATTGTTTTACCATTTTTTGGGACCTTGGATAGGAAATAAGATACCACTATTGATTCCAAAATATGGGTTTTATTCTAAGAATGTCCTAAGATTGGTTGACCTCAAACATTCCATGTGATGTTCCCATTGGAAGGTGCATTTAATAAAAAAATATTTTTATTTATTTATTTTTAATAAATGTCTTAAATATAAAACTCTATAAATAACCATTTATAAGAAATTTCCATCTCTATCCATATATTCCTATCAGGATTTGAGAGGAAGTTTTGGAACTCTTCATTTTTAGACTCAGATTGAAGAACGATAGGTGATTAGATCGAGGTGTATCGAGAGGAAGCAAAGACAATGGTCCGTATACATCACTAGAGAACATTTTCATCACCAATGATCAATCCTAGATTAACGTAGGTCTTATTATTTATGGGATTGTCTCCTTTTTGATTTCATCAAGGATGGATTAATTTATCTACAATGATTTTGTGTGTTCACAAATATTCACATGAGTCTTTCCATAATTCATTTGATTTATGTGATATGATAAATCATTGTTGCACATTGTTATCACACCTAGATACTTTGATTTTATAGTCATTAGCTAAGATCGCTTGGTCAATGATGGATTCACTTTTTCATGTGATTCTTCCCCAAATTCTCTTCATGTTCTTCATATTGTCCCTCTAGATCACGGTTCGACATGGTTGGGGAACGTTTGAGTATGATCAAACCCCCAAATTCATAGTTTTTTTCTAAACGATGAAAAACATGGTGATTTAAGATCGATCAAGTTATATTTTCGATTTTGGTTGATGCATCCATGGATTTGGAATCTGAAGCCATGAAAGTAGTGGTGTGGTGTGATGGTTCGAGCCCAGCACATTTTGGGTGGCTTGAATCTGATAACCAGTGATGGATCATACACAGATGTCCCTTAATCTAAAACTCATGATGAAAGTCAAGGTTGAAATGGTGTCCCTTTCAAATTGTGTACATATTTCATGTGTTTATGAGAAAAAACCTATTACATAGCTTGTATTCCCTGAACACACACCGTGTTGTCCCCTGACAATAGCGACTAGGATTTTAGGGAAGATAAGGATGACAATCTATGTGGAACCTACCACACACAATGAGACCCTATGTTGGAATCTAGTTTTGTACTCTGGAAGAACAAGGTCATTAAAATTTCTAGGTATACAGGTATGGACCTAAGTATACAAGAAAAACCTAAAGTACACAGGGATAGGTAAATGTGCACGGGAATGAGATGATGTACATGATCATGGCCAGGATCACATGGGTAGGCCCCAAATGACTGAAACATTTCATTTTTCACCCACACATGTTATGTATTAATATATGGCTAGATAATTTTTGTGCAGGATAGGACATAGCTATGTGTCCAGTTGAGGTCTCACATCTTGTAACCCTAGGTCCACACTGTATACTTTTCCCAAGGACTTACACCTTCTATATCTATTTCTTTGAAACTTTTATTTTGGATTTTCATAATCCTATCCTAAGTAGTTCTCTATGTAGAACATGATCGTTGATTTCATGGATTCGTAAGAGATACAATGTGAGGTTCTCTAAGTGTGAATACTTTTAGGTGAAGTTTTATGGGAATTTTTGATCTGGTAGGATAACCAAAGTAATATTTGGGGTCCAAAATCCCCTATCATACCAGGGTACAGGTCCCCCATACTCTTTATTCAGGTTGAGTGGTACCACCTGATGCACTAGAACATTGGTAATTTTCCTACCTAATGAGTGGATCCCCCTATATAACTAGGGCATGGGTCCTCTATCCACTTATTATTTATCACCCCCCCCTAATGCACTAGGGTGTGGGCCCTCTAACTACATATGGAATGTTACCCCCTGACACACTACGAAGTGGGTCCTATATCTACTTACTAAACCAAACCCTTTAATGCAACTGGGCATGGGTCCTCAATCGAATGATTGGAACCCCCCATCTCACTAAGTCATGGGTCCCCTATTAAAGATTTTACCCCATCAGTCCGTGGAACAATGGTGAGTTATAGGTCCACCACACGACCTTATTGGTCATAAATGCAAGAAACTGGGAATAATAGATAGACCCATGGAACTATTGCCATACTCATCATCCTGGGATGGGTTTTGGAGGTGGATATCCCCTTTTTGTCCCATCTGGGTTTCTTTATGAGCATATATATATGTTGAGTTTTGTTTCCCATTTATTTGGGTTAAGATAACTTTTGTCATATATTTCTATTGCTCCCTTTTTTAGTTTTTAGGTAATCCTACTATTAATATATATACTAACCCATGATTGATATTTTCTCTCACATGTAATGTATTATGTAGACTATGAAAAGATTGGTGGTATCATTGGGGAGTATTGTAATACCTGGGTGAATTGACCACATTTTGTGGTTAGACATAGATTTCAAGAGCTTGTCCCTGTCATTATTTTCCCATATTTTCAATTACTGATAGGTTTGGACTTAATTTATATTTGGGAATTTATTTTATAGATTTTTACTTTGGTTTCTATCATCACAGTCTAATTTATTCCCTTGAATTTCTTAATTTAATTATTGTAATCTGTATATTTTATATTTTATTATTCCTATACCAATTTTCATGTACATGGTTATGTGCATTGACCACACTGTCGTGACACATCAAATTGATTATGATTCTAAGGTTGATTTATAGTCTAGTACAGACCCTATTTCGTCTCTCAAGGAGCTTTGGTGGGTTTAGAGTGTGTGTTTTTACTAAGAAGTACTAAAATAGTGGGTGGTTTTGAAAATAGTTTTAGGATGAAATTACTTAATTAAAAGATTAAAAGTTGAGAAACCAAATGGTTTTTTGAAATATATGAGATAAAAGGGTTCGTTGTGAGTTTACTAAACACTTTCAAGTTCATCATTCTTGGAGATTAATTTAGGTTTGGAGTAATTCTTTGGTTGAAATTAATTGGAATCCAGATTAATTCCAAATCCTTGATTTCATTGCTTGAAGAACCAAACCATGACAAAACAATCGTATTGTCATGGTCCAAAACATATTCATGGAATAAGGGCTTCCAATGGAGATTGAAATCTCAATAATGTGGGTAAAAAAGGATTCTTATGTTACCCAATCGTAACAACACAAGTCACGCACTCAAAAATTCATTTCGATCGATTAGAAATTAAGAGCATCTCATTCACATGCATCAAAACAAGCATTAAAATATGAAAGTATGTAAGATACATATAAAGAAAATTATTAAAACCAAAATTACTCCAAACTAGTTTCTAATATAAGTTTTCTAACTCCTTTTACGTGTGCGTAACTCCCTCACAACGAACGCCCACTGATTAGCTTGACATCGGGTGGAGGATGAAGCTCAAGCAGAAGTCCTTCTTCATTCTTGATATCCCTATGAGGATATGGGCCTCCAGAACTTCAAACATGATTAGAAGAATCATATGGAACTCCAAATTATCATCACTTCACTCCTTGGCATAACTCTCAAATGAGGTTCCCATTGTTCCTTTTTATAGCCAAATGGGACATGGTTTTGGTCACCCTATTTTTGTGATACCAATTATGTCTCATTTTTGGAATAGTATAAAGCCATGTCATGACTTGACCAGAAGTGAAGATTTGTTTTCCGGCCTCTTTAATTTCTCTCTATTGAATTTGGAAACCATTAGAAAACTGGATTGGGAGATATGGTCAAATGACTGAAAAAACCATTGAATTCGAGCAGATTCTTTACCCTGGACAGAAAGGTTTTGATGGGACAACAAATGACCTAATTAGGCTTCCATTACTTAATAATAGTTGTATCACATGATTTTTTTGATATTATCAAAACGTTTCCGCCCATTTGGATGCACGCAATTCTTTTACTATTCAAAAAAGTGGACAGATGTCCATGGTATATCATGCAGTTTGGCCTATTTTTCTTCTAGATGATCTACGGGCCTCCAGATCACCTCCAACTTTAATGAAAATATCAAAACAAGTATAATTGACCTTTTTAATAGTAATAAAAATTAATGAATTGAATAAAACATGAAGTGAAATTTATTATTATATTTTGAATATTCAATACAAAACTAGTTTAAAACAGCGGTGTGAGGGTGGAATTGAATAGTGAATCTTTATGTGATGATGCATTCATACAGGTACATAGGAAATTTACATTCATTTCATTATTCTTTCTTGGTGCTTGAACTCATACCCTATCCTATTAGATAAAGGCTTTGGGAAGTCACACTAAGCCTTCCCCTGGTCAAGCAGGCCCTGGTGGGTCGTTTCGTGACCTGCATAGCCTTATTTATTAAATGACATTCATGTTATAATTCCAAGGACCTCTCAAAAAAGCTATCCATATTGACTTGAACTCCTTAATTTATATTTTTAGGCATCCATACATAATAAACCAATAGAATTACATGGATTATTTATTTTTAATGACATCCAACACCTCTTTAGAAACCCATAACTATCCTCAATGAATCAACATAAATCCACATATTGAACCATTATAAAAAAAATACAATACATACATGGTTACATAAAAAGGATTGAAGGAATTTTTCTTGTTGTAAATATGTATGAAGAATATATTAAAAGTAAATTGGAGTCCCCAAGCATATTAATGAGAATTTGGACAAATTTGAAGGATGTTGAATGTCCCGAATATTTATAAGAAGAATCATAGAGTTCCCAAGGAAGGAATTATTATGTATAGAGCATTATTAATATTATATAAGGATTAATAATTCACCTTTAGGGTTGGAATATGATTTAAATGCATCCATTTAACATGTTTATAGATCCATTCACTTAGAAATAATGTTATAAAAATGTTTCATGGATTTCCTATGAAAAACGGGTTTATGAATATTTGATCGATGTAGATCATATTCGATGGTGTGATCCTTATATTATATTATGTATCTATATGAATGATATATGAAAAATATATATGGAATTAAATATTTTTTACAATAAAATTCTATATATGTATATGTTTATGAATGATTTTGATGGTATTTTGAATTGAGAAACCACCTAAATAATGTTATGATTCAATAATTTTGTGGTTAGTTAAGCATGCATTCATTGGGAGATGATTGTTTATAATGATTTTAATACTGGTATACCTAAACAAATATGAGTGATAAGGATAAAAAATCAGTGTCTACAACAATTCATGGTGGTATGAGGAAGCTAGTTTGAGAGGAGAGAGAATGACCATGTTAAAAGAAAAAAGGTTGGGTTAAAGAGTTGAAGGTTTCCTTCAATTAAATAAAGATAGATTCAATTAATTTTGAAGAAATAAAATGTTATAGGATTAGTTTTCAATTGTTGAGATACCTTAGAGATCATTTGAATAATTTCTGTTCTAGGGTGGTTAAATTCTAAAATTGCATTTCATAAGTTTAAAATTGAAAAAGTCAACTATCCTACGCAATAGATATTTTATCCCGATATAGGATAATTGAGTTACATGAGATTATTGTAATATATTTTGTTCATATTGTCTAATATTTGAGTGTGATAAAATTGAAAAAGGTATATATTCATGTTTCATATGATATTTATCATTCCATGTTGAAAGACTGATATGTGTGTAAGTGAATTAAGCTATGTGTATGAGATTTTAGAGCTGTGTAGGGGAATTCAGTTATGCATAAGTCATTTGAGATGTAATAACCTAAATACTAATGATCCATATAGGGAATTTTATATATCATTTGAAATTTTCTTAGTTAATAAGAGAATTTATTTATGTACAATATATTCAGAACCCATAAGAAATTTAGTTCATTGCATAGGATATTTTTGATGATCTGTTAATTGTAAAATGGAAAATCATATGTGTGAGTTATTTTATCCTCATGTATGTTATTTTGGATTCATTTATGATATTTTAAAACCCAAATATTCCTTTTGTAACACCATATGATAGTTTAATATCCTTGTATGATATTTTAATTTTGTAAAATTCTTAATCTTATGAGGATTTTAAAATAATGAAAATTTGATATTTTCATAATGATTATTTTCTATATACATGAAATAATATCAGATTAAATATTTGTATAGATGAAAATTAAAATCAAATGATATAAATTTCTATATTTTTTAGGTATCAAAAAGAATCACCACACTCGGATCATGATTCTATATGAGAGGAAATTAGATATAGTGAGGAACATGCTAGGTTTCTGAGATAAGTTTCAAGCCGCAAAAAGTGGTTCCACATCACAACTTAATGAATTAATTCGCAAGTGGATAAAATTTAAAATGATATATATGTATATATATATAGAAAATCTATTGAGAATAATAAATTTATTAAATTCAAATATTTTATGATAATAATTTTATTGAAGTTCTCAGTCATCAACTAAATTTATAGGAATAGTTTTAATGAAATGAATAACAAATGTATTAATCTATTATAAGGTAGAGATATCATGAACATATATGTCAATAATAATGGAAATTTAAATAGTAATATTTTAATAGTTCTGTGAATATATATTCTTGGAATGATAAAGGAAAAATTTTCATTATCAACTAATAGTATACTATAAATACTTTTCTTGTTGAAAGAATAAGGAAGAAGGGATATGAATCTAAATTCAAAAATTATTTCTATGAAATTGAAGGGGGAAGGATACTATATAATAGTAAATATAATGGTTCTTACCTATATCCTAAAAAATGAGAATAAGAAGAAGATAAAAAAGGATTCATCCATGTCTACTACTAATCATATTCATGCTACGTTAGTGAGAAAGTAAGGATAAAACCTTACTATTATAGAATTTTGTGGAAGATTGAGTTTGGAATTGTTCACATTGATTATATTTTATGATGATAAGATCGGTGACCCAAATACATCCATAATATTACTTAGAAGACATAAGAGTTTGTGGTATCTCGGTTTATTGTTTTTTTTCAAGGAAAAAGATCATTCGCACTATCTCAGGGGGTCACAAGATATTCGTTGTTGAACCAATTCACAAGGAGTATGAAAAATAATATAATATATTAAGATAGTATAAATTAAAATTCATGATTATGTTGTACTTGGTAGGTACTGGGATAATATGTTTAAGGTTATAACCTTTCTTGTACTTCTTTTAATAATACGAATGAAGTTGTATGTGTGTGT
Source organism: Viscum album (assembly GCA_963277665.1). Classification (NCBI taxonomy): domain Eukaryota; kingdom Viridiplantae; phylum Streptophyta; class Magnoliopsida; order Santalales; family Viscaceae; genus Viscum; species Viscum album. Next base: position 907,525,718 of record OY728123.1, on the reverse strand, counting down.
GATAATAAGAATAATACACTGACGATGTAGTCATCCATAAATGGAGTCAAGCCTCAATAACATGTTCTGGTGTTCTCTTATAATTTTATATGTTTTTATATCTATATAATTCCCAATGTAGAAGAAATATCAACATAGAAACTCTCACTAAGAAAATCAATCGGTTATGAAGAGATAGAAGTAAAATTAGAATAAAAGTATACTAATAATGATTCACCCCCACCCCCTCTAAATATTGGGCACATCTCACATTAATATTAACACTATTATATAATTAACAACAAATATGAATTCATAAATTCATATATGTATGAAATGAGTTTCTTCTGGTAAAGAATCAATTCCTCTCATTCCATAGAGTGATATAATGTGATCTTCATCAAACACGTGTATTCATATACTTGTTTTCCACTGTCAATATCTTATAGATGTATGTATTTTCATATGATTGATTTTATAATACATTTAATAACCATACGACAAGTCATATGTCAATCTAGTATAACTACTCATATGTTCTCAATCTACCAATAATATATTGGCTCGAGTTATGAAGATATCACTTGTTATTCACCCTTATGGACAAACACTTCACATGAATCTTATACCAATGATAATATTATCACATGTGATATCAATATACTGACACACGCTCATTAAATATATCTTATTTGAGGGGCCAAATGTCATACTATTCATAAAATATGATAAAACCCATGTCTGTTGAGCCTCAACAGTCCACCTATTCAGAAACATACAAAACCACCCCTTGATTAACTAAACCACAAATATTGTGCAAGAATAGAATAAAAGAATAAAAATTCTCAATAATGGCATCATTCCAAAATTGGGTATTAGTAAATCCAAATATGAAACATGTACCAATGGTATACCAATTAAATTTTTTATGAAACTCTGTATGAGATACTTAGGGTATCATCTATAATAATAATTATTTATGTGCCTCTAAGAATATTTTAAATATCTATATGAAATCAAAATTGTTCTAACATTAACATTTCATCCAAAACTATATCAATCCATGATAATCATCTATTAGTGATAACTCAAATTCATACTTTGAGAGTTCAATTATCATTTCTATTCACATAATATTTGAAACTAATGTGAAATAATGATATAGTGGAAGCTATATTTTGAAATAAATAAAACAATTTATATTTTAAATCTCCATTGAGAATATTTAAAAAAGCATAAAAACAGTCATCTAATCATACCCTATATGATAGACCACAATAAAGGCCTTATGTTTTCTTCACTTTTTTGTTTTTAATAAATCCATTACATGTAATTATAATTCACAGTACATATCAATCATACCATTAGATAAAACCATCTCACTACAAATTTTTGTTGAGTAAAATCTATGACAAAAAACTTTTTGAATAATGGATAGAATTAGGAATCATATTCCTAACGGTCAACCATTTGAAAAAAGTATTCCATTTTTGTTAATTCGTAATATTCATTTTTATGATGTTAATAACTTATTTGGTATACTTATACTTTTTCCATATTCATCATCATCATAATTTGTAGAACCGTTTTCTTTCAAACTTTTACCTTTAAATTTTTTGGTAACCATAGGTGACTCTTTACAATATTTTACCAACACATCCTAAACTATTTTAGGAAATAAATTGATTTTCACATTGTTACAGTAACTAAATTTATCTTTTACATATCCATTTATTGATATAACCAAAGTTATTTTAGGATATTAAGTGATCTTATCTTTCATTGTACATTTTTTTAATCAAATATTTCTTAAATTTGAAATTTATAAGACCAAAGATACTCTCAATAGCCTCTTAGAAACCATATTATCTTCAAAATATCATGATAAGATATATAAACACCTTAATGTTAGAAAATAACATATACTACCTTTAGTGATGATTTTTAACAAAAAACTGTTTTATTAAAATATTATATGGTATTTTATGTTCTTGAATAAATATTGAGAAACCAATATTTTATTCCTTAAAAAATTTCAATGATGGGTGGGTGGATTATATCCCTTGTATTTTAATAAATATTTGGCTAAACACTTTTTATCCTATATAAATATCCTTTTATCAATATCTTCTTCTTAAATATGTTATACATTTTGATGAATCATAAACCATGTACATCATCACATTTTATTTCTAACAACTCTTTGTAAACATACAACATAACTTATAATATAAGATAAATACTATGAAAATACACTTTTATTACTTACATCCATGTGACCTTGATATATTCTTTTGTAGTCAGTTACATTTTTTACCAGCCCTTTTTCAATCATTTGATTTTAAATTAATGGATTCTTCAAGACTTCTTTTGATCCTGAACTCTTGTATATTTATAAAATTTTTAAAATAAATATTTTATACCCATATAAATCAAAGAATTTATTTTTATAACAAAAAATACTTTACATGAACTATCTGTGAAGTTTTAAAAACCATTATCGCAATTTACATAACTCTATCAGATAAGGAATCATTGACCCCCCTTCTTGAAACATCTCTTATGTATTAGAGAATAGGGATGGCTATTGAATAATATAATTTTTTCCAATATTTATTAATCCTATATCCTTTTATAATATCATCATATTAATTCATCTTAGACATCATATTTCATGTTCATATATCATTAATACATTGAGGAAACTTGGAAATATTTTATTACAATCATTCACATTGTCAGAACTAAATATCCCACATGGCCTTAATTAGACTCATGTACTGCCTATGTTGAGTGATGTTGGAAAGATTCAAGTCCCACATGGGGTGTAGGAGGTCATTTGATACACCTAAAAATTAGTGTGTGTACCTCACCCTATTATAAGATAATTTCTTTTTGAACTAGTGCGATGTACTATAAATAAAACTTTTACCGTGGCATACCAAATATGATTTTATCAGGACATAATGTTCTCATGGGAAGCTACACTCGGTGTGGATTCAGGATGGTATTTGTATTGATATTCCAATACATGGAATTGGGGACAGTGGTGGTCTTTTATGAGTATAAGGAATTCACTGAGGGTGATATTATGGTTCCCAATGCAGCTTCATCCATAACACCAATTTGAGACATGGCCTTAATCAACATTATGTGCTGCCTAGAGTCCATACTACAATAAAGTTGAAAGTCTCACATGGGGAAAGATAGGTCCTATGAGACACTTAATAATAAGTGTAAATTCCTCACCCTATCATAAATATTTTTTCCATTGAATGTGTTGGATTACCTAGTGATGATAACCATGTGGTAGGATTCCAAATTGGATCATATCATGATACAAAACACCAAATAGAGGACACACTCAGGGTGGCTTCAGGATGAGACTAGTTTGTACTTTCTAATAAATTTTATTTGTGTTTACCAAGTTCTAATATGAAATATCTAAATTTTATTTATGGATAGGTATATAAAATATCAAACCTTTCAATCAAATAAGATTACCCATATTTGGTGGAAATAATTTTCATTCAAGGAAGAATAATATGCTTCCATATTTTTTATAATAAGATCTTGAGGGAATTGATGTTTTAATAGTGGTATTTCCTCAACTAGGAATATATTAACACATAGATTATACTAATAATATAAATCATATGTGGATAGTAAAGATATAAATTAAATCCTATAATTAATATATAATATAGTCTACATAAATAATGGGACTTAAAATTTCCAAAGACATGTGGGATCATCTTGAGAGCAAGTATGGAGGAAATTTGAACATTAAAGTGGTCAACCATTATATTTGGAGAGGTATATTTGAATAAATTATGACGAAACAATTGATTAATAATTTTTAAGATTCAATGAGATAGTCAGTCACACTAGAAGATTTCAAGACAATATGATGGATTCAATAATTGTAAAGAATAATATGAGAAATTTCCCTGATATATTTTATCCAAAAATATATTTTAAAGAGGAGATAAGATGCCTTTTCCTAATGAGTTTTACAACACTCCACCCAATTATAAAAATAAGAAAAAATTAATGTTCAAAAATCCATCAAATGGGGAGATCGGATTTAAATCCAAAACAGAATAGAATAATAATGAGAAGAGAATTAAATTTGATTAAATTATGAGAGTGATAATGAAAGAAGTGAGGTGAATAAGAATTCCATAGCCTTAATCTCTAATAAATGCATTAGAGGCTAATAAAATACAGATGTATTCTTCCTCTTAAAATTCTATAATTATTGAGTAATTTTAAACTTTTCAATTGACATATAAAAGATTAATTTTGATAAAATTGAAATTTACTATGATCAAGAATAGATTTCTAAGTGGAGTTTTATAAAAACATAAAAATCATTTCAGTAGAAATAATAAGCCTTCAAGTAAATTTAAGTAAAATTTTACGAGAAGATAAGATAGTGAATACTCATTATCCTATTGTATTTTTAATGGATATATCTTATAAAATAACAAAACCATTAGAACTAGTGTCTAGAAGAATGATACATCTTCATGTAGTGATGATGGGGATGTAGAAGATGGTTTCACTGAATACTTGAAAATACCAAAACATTTTTCCTTCTGTTGAAAAAATGTTAACCTAAAGAAGAGAGTAAATTTTCTAGAAATGGTGAAAAAATGAAAATGTGAAAAAGAGTTATCTCATTAAGGAGATAAAAATATTCAAGGTGGAAATCATAGAACATGATAAGATGTTGGATGATCTCCATGAAAAAATGGTTGTAAGTGAAGAAGATCTCAATGATACAAAATCTACGTGTAAAAAATATGAAAAAACATGAAGACTGTGACATAATATTATGAAACATATATGGATATTCAGAATTAATAATAAAAATTTATTTAGTATTCCAACCATATGAAAAGGTAACATGATGTTTCTATTTTCTCAAGTGATATTCAATCTGTTTTATCAATTTATGAATATTCTAGGACTCAAACTAATATTGACATGCTAAATAATTTCATAAAATATATACTCGTATAATAATAAGAGGTATAGTTGATTTTAGAAGGTAAAACCCCAAAGAAAATATAAAAACCAATGTTGAAGTACACCTAGATAGTAAGATGGTTTTAAGAGATAGACCCATTAAATTTTCAAATATCAAACTTCAAAAGATATTATTAATGTTGTAGGAAATTTATGCATAAAGACTATAATTTCTATTATAATAATCCAATACTATATAATTGGAAATTATTAATGGGAATTATATGTGTAAATAATAAAATAAACTATGTTAGAGGGATAAAAGATCTTAGAAGATAGAAGTTTGATGTTAGATAAACTATAGGTCAGTCTATAAAAAAATAAATGTGATGACCGGGATGGTATTTTTGGAATTTGTGACAAACAATTTCACAATGATGAGGTTTTCATTAAAACACTTCTAATATTGAGTTTAAAAACTAATGGAATAAATATAGATCAAATCTAAAGGAAGATACCCAACCACTCTGGTTGAGGTAGATATTCTCAAAAGATAAAGGTAGAAAAGGATAAAGAAATTCTTGTGAATTAGTTGGATAAGAATGTATGTAGGGAAACAATTATTAAAAATTGGTAACCAATAATTTCATGAGATGTTGTGTGGGAAGGATAACCATGTTGAGTAGAATTTAGGATTATTTCATTAGTGAAATGATCTTTGCATGAAAATATGAAAAATAATAAACATTTATGTTAATATCAGTGTACCATTATGGATCACACAGAGAATATTCCATAAAAAGTTGAAATTTAAAGGAATAAAGAGTAAATTCAACCCATTAAGTAAAAAAAGAACCCAACAAATATGTTATAGAGAGATATTCAAGAGTGGATGTTAGATGAATTTTTAGGTTCTAGTTGAGAGGAAACTCCAAACCTTAATCTTATTAAGATGCTTTGGAGAACCCTCCTTATTAAATTTTAGTTGTTTATGTACAAACATGAATCCAATAAAAATAATATAGAACAATTGGAGTGTTATATGAGGCATTAATCACTATATATAGCAAGAATAAAAGTTTATCATGGAGTTCCATTGATGAAAATAAGATTTGATTTTATCCCTTAGGGATGACTAACAAAAATAAGATCTACCAAAACATTCATTATGAACTAATTCTAGAATTTTTGGATACTCTAAAAAATATAAGATATGGTTATTTTATTCACACTTTTCTATCGTTTCCATGATTATATCAAATCTATCTTTTAAGGGCGAGTGATGGTTTATGAGTTTACGGGGGGTATCTATATTTTCAACTGAAATATTTTTGATGCACTTTTTGAGATGATTCTAAGACATATAATTCTATAAAAAATATATATTATAGCCTATAAAAATGAAAATAAAGAATGGTATTACATGATTAATTGGTTCATGGACATCCTTGATGTATTGGTTAAATCACTCTTACTTTCTATATAGATGTATCCTATATAGACATAGAGTTGACTAACTAAAAACTCATTACTAAATAAAAAACATATGTTATCATTTTTATATAAACAAGTAAATCAATAGGACTTTTGTTTTTTTTAAATAAGGGTGATAATGTGATGAAATCAAAGAAAACTCATTCTCAAGCTATAACACCCCAAACATTTTAGGGTATTTCTATTAAATATTTTCTATTCATATCCTATATTTAATAAACCACTAATTTTATTTGAAATATAACTTGGTTATCTAGGAGATAGTCCTAACCTAGCCATTAAACATAAATTCTCAAGTTCTGTGTTTTGAATTTTGAAAAACAGACATACACGGTTGCGATCAGGGTGATATTTACAGTCTGAGAGAATTAACATAATTCTTGGTGAATAGTAACCTACCGTTAGGAGTATTAACCTAAAATTATAAATATTAACTAACCCTTATCATTAGTAATATGACACTTATGAATGGTAAACATATCTATGAAAGTGTAAATAAAATTTAGGCACCTTAAAAATGAAGATGAATATTTTAAGTGTTTGTATTTTTCGATTAAATAAAAATTTTAATTAAAAATTAAATTTATATAATTTATAAACTTATCTTGGAAAATTGAATTTCATTTTTGGATTATACATTTAAAAAAAATTAGGCTGACTTTTTTGGATTTTTCTAAAATACTTGAATTTTTGGTGAATAGGAATATACATTAATTTACCATATAAATACATTATAAATTAAGAAAACTATTCATAGCTTCATGATAGATGTAAGAATCCAAATATCAAACTCAAATTATCTTATTACTATTATAGGTCATGGAATAATCACTATTTCTTGTCTTGAGAATAAATAATAAATTAATGATTATAATATTATGAAAATTCTCCTCCCCTCCACTATATAAACCACCCCTCACCCCCACTTCCTCCCACACCACTAAAGCTTGAAAACATTCCTAAATTATGCCAAATACTCATCTAAAGCCTTGTACCCATTTCCAAGGCCTTTTGGTCTCACAAAAATCCCAAAAACAAAGGCCTTAAAGAGATTCTCAAGGAGGAGTACTCAAGAGGTGAACCTCTCTTTCTTTTTCTTTGAATTTCTTTTACATGTTTCATTATTTTGTTCTCTCCTGTCACCTAACCTCATCCAAATTCCATGATAATTCCAGTACCTTACATTTAATGGATTTTCATTATTCTAATGTAATATTTCATCTCAATCCCTCTTTCCCCCTCCTTTTATACAATAAATGCAAACACCGTCTGAGATGTGCTAATTTATCAAACCCTAGGAAGATGGGTTTTCAATTTGAATTTATATCTCAAAGACTAGTAATGAAACATTTTTAATTATTTAACCAGATCATAATATATTTATTTTATCTTATTTAATTTTCTGTAATCCTTACACACTCATAATATGGAATAATAATACAAAACAAGTTCACTGTGCACAAAACTGCCAAGCTAAATCCAAGCGTTATCATTAACTTATCGAATGAGTCATCCTCATGGTATATAAAAAAAACATTATAATATAATTTATATATCTTTAATGTCACTAATAATATATTTTAACAATTCTAGATGTTTAACCACATTTCAAATGAACTTTCATTCATGAATACAAGTAAACTGATCGTGAAAACCGAGGAAGAAAATGCTTCCAAAACAATAAAATTGAACCTCTTAAACCCATTAAGAATACTATTAATGAACCTAATAAGTTTAGAAAATATAAATTAAATGTTTATGAGCTTATGTAATTATTAATTAATTAATCTAAATATGATTACTCAGGTTGTTAAGAACAATCAAGAACACCTTGGCGCATAAGGAAAGGGGTCCTCTCTCTCACTTTTATTCATGAATTCCCCTATGATGCGTCCTTATATTTTAATTCCTAATGATGGGGTATGTTTCTTAAAGTCCCCCATACTTCCCTTATGATATATAAATGATATTATACCCTTTAAATTCTCTTTTATCCCTCACAAGAACACCTATTATCATGCCGAAATGTTTGTATGGTGTTTCTTATCTCACTTTCAATTCCCTGGTATTTCAATTGTTTGGATATTATTTACATTAAGTGGTATATGTGTACTTAAATTTGATATAAAATATCATCAATTTATTTATAATCATGGTATTATATGATTAATTTGGTGATTAATGATTTTTTTTCATACAATTCAATTGATTACAATGTGGTAAGTGGCTTTGTCTCAATTCCCATTTCATTGTGACTTACTTTGTGTTGTGCGCCTAATAATTCTTATGTATCTACTACCTATTTGATATCACTTTTAATTTGAAATTATATTGCTATTATATATCAATATTCTGGTTTCATGTATATGGTTATTGTCTTAAGTTGTATACCCTTTTTCAAATGATGTTTATTTGGAATCTTTTTTTAACTATGAAAATATTTATGAATCCATATTCTCTACTCTATACGGATATTGAGAGGTCATATTTTACTGGTATTAAATCTACATATAAAGAAATATTTGTACACGTAGTGATGGTCGGGGCCTGCAATAGCCCCCCGATGAATCGACAGGTCTCATGATACAAATTAGTTGGTGACAAACCCTTTGAGTTTATTTCCAAAAATCAAACGGGTTTCTACCCACAGAACTAAACCGTTTTAATGGTATTATGGTATCATATTCTAGAAACATGAAATCAAATTAGTAATAATTATTTTTATTACTTATTAGTTATTTCTATCCATGAGGTTTTCACTATGAAAAATCTATGGATGCAGTTTCATTTTTAGTTTATTAATGGCATGTGTTTTTCATTTATTCACCATGCCATATTGACTAATCTTGGTTGATTATGATTCAGTTATTACTGATTCATGATTCTACTATTTTTAAACCTTACTGAGCATTTGATCTCACCCCTTACATTTCTTTACCTTCAACAGGTTATAAAGAGGAGATCATTTATTGAGTTTCTGTGGATGTAGTTTTCAGTTTTTGTTATCTATTGTAATTTGTTACCTTTACCAAGGTAATTTGAGTTAGATCTATGTATATAGTTTATTAAAAAATACTAAACTAGTCTTTCCTTCATGATTTAATTACTTTTAAGCATTCCAATGTAATAAGTAATGCACTGGCTCTGGTCTAGATGGGGTGGGGTGTTACCGTTGGTATCAGGGGAAGTTTAGTAGAAAACATGGAAACTCTATTAGGAAATGTATATAGGGAACATATCCCCAAGGTAGTATTTTGGGATAAACATAAAAGAATGTCTTGTAATTTTGTTAAGGAATAGATTATTTGGATCTTTTGGGAAAATATATCCACGTCTGGATACAACCAGGTAGAGGTGGCTCTGGAACAAATGTACCTTTGAGTAAAAAATACAGCAATGAGTTTCAGGCTTGACCAGTCCTATCTTGGTACACGAAAATGGGCCTTTCAGCACTCTTTTTATTGACACTCCTAGGTTATATGCTTTGGATAATTCATATTTTCATTAAATTCCATTATGATGGATTTTAATGTAATATTTGCCTCAGAGAAACCATGTTTATGAGTATAGCTATGCGTAGAATTTTAATTTATGAAAAATACTTTTCTAGTTGAGAATATAAATGGTGATTCAAAACCTAATCTACTGTATTACATTATTTAGAAATGGATCCTAATGGAAGAAGAGGAATCAATACTTGTTGACAATGAAGGGATTTCCCCACTAAGCAAGTCAACAAAGTCAATGTCAGAGTATATTAGATCATGACCATATTGGGACAACATACTTAGGTGGTGACAAATAAACATGCTACACCAGTGTGGGATCATTTAATGTGGAATAATCCTCCATCATTTAGTGGGAATAATAATAAAATGTTATCTAAGTAGTGTATCAAGTCCCTTGAAAAGATATTCAAAGCATTAAGATGGAATGAAAATGAAAAGTTAGTTCTGGTAGTGTATTTTCCCAAGGGTGACACTGATCAATGGTAGTCGTTGATCTAGAATACCACAGAGGAATAAGAAATATAAGATATAGAATAGAGGAATTTTAAGGGAATATTATTTGACAAATATTTCCCTCATCAGCAACTAACTTAAATGAATATGAAATTCATTGGCTTAAAGAAAAGGGAAGAAGACAGTGTTGTAGAGTATGAGGTTACCTTCACAAGACTATCCAGGTATTCCATAGATTACGTACATGACTTGGAGAACAAGATTGATCATCTCATTGAAGGTATTAAGCCATGTCTTCAAAGGTAAATGGCCTCTCAAACAATTTCATCATATGATGAAATTGTATCAATTTACATCAAAATAGAGAAGGAATTTTCCAGATCAAATTTGTTCATGGGAAACCAAGATAAGAAGAGGTACTCTAATAACCATGGAAATGGTGAAGTGCCAAAGAAGAATAGGGAATAAAGAAATTCCCATTATGTGAGAACTATGTAAATAATCATCCTAGGAAATTTTTGAAAGGAATGGGAGTCTGCAATAAGTGTGGTGAAAAGGTTCATCGGTCTAATGAAAGTAAGGGGAAGAAACAATTCAATGATGTTAAATTCTATAATTGTACAGATATGGGACATAATGCATGTGAGTTTCCTAAGAACCAAGGAAAATTGCCTTAGAAATGGACATGAGAGGAAGATAAAGATTATGTTATTACAACTACGGAGGTTGAACTTCCTAATGCCATGGTGGAAAGTACTTTAATTGTTTCCTCAAACATGGCCAATGCTTTATTTGATTCTGGATCATCACATTAATTTATATCTTCCTAGTTTTCCAAGAAAATTATACATGTACGATTTTATTTAATAAAGGAGTTTTCAGTCAAAACTCCTAGGGGGTGTATTGTTGCTACAAAGTTATGTCGATCAGTCCCCCTTAGGTCACATAAATTTTCTATAGTTTCTAAACTTATCGGAATATCATTGATTGAATTTGATATAATTCATTGTATGAATTGGTTGTTAAATTATGATGTGAAGATCTATTGTAATAAGAAGGAAGTTATAATTTTTTAAAATTCTATAGAATCCTTTATCTTTAGAGAAAAAACAATGCCATAAAATTCTTATCTAGATCCACCCACAGTAGCTCTACTGAACTAAATTCAGGGAGAGGAAAAGAACCCAATATCTAAGTGTGATGAAATAAATCTTAAAATTGAATATTTTCATATATTGCAAGAATACATTGATGTATTTCCAGAGGATTTACCTGGACATCCTCCAGATTGGGAAGTTAAGTTCACTATAGATTTAATTCTTGTTGAAAAACCTATATCAAAGACTCCCTATAGAATGGCCACTATGGAGTTAGTAGAGCTAAATAAAAAAATAAATGAATTGAGTGAAAAATTATTTATTCTCCCTTGTGTTTATCTATGGGGCGCCCATGTCCTCTTTGTCAAGAAGAAAGAAGGATCAATGAGCCTATGCATTGATTATATGGAAATAAATTCTATTACAATAAAGAATAAGAATCCTCTACCACGAATTGATGATTTATTTGATCAAATTCTTGGAGAACAATACCTTCTGAAGATTGGCCTTCGATCTAGATATCATCAGTTGTGTCTGGCGATGGATGATATTCCAAAGACATCATTTTAAACCAGGTATGGACATTACGAGTTTATAGTGATTCCTTTTGGACTGACTAATGCACCCTATATTTTCATGGATTTAATTAATAGATTTTTCAAGGAATATCTTTACAACTTTGTTGTTGTATTTATCTTTGATATCCTAGTATACTCCAAAATCTATGAAGACCATCAGAATCACTTACGGATTATTCTGAAAACTCCTAGAAGTAATTAATTATATGGGATGTTTATAAAGTGTGAATTTTTTCTTTAATTAGTTTATTTTCTTGGCCATATTGTCTCTATGGGAGGAATCTTAGTTGATCTTTCAAATACAAAGGAAATCCAAGAATGTCCCATGCGAACAAACATAACAGAGGTACACAGTTTTATTGGATTAGCAGGTTACTATCAGTGTTTCATTTAGAATTTCACCTGACTGGCTAACCCACTAACCAAGATCACATGTAAAGGGGTTAAGTTTCTATGGATGAAAGAATTTATATAATGATTTGAATAATTGAAAATAATACCGGTCAATGCTCTAATTTTTACTCTTCCATCTGAAAATAATATAATTTTTATATACAGTGATGCATCAAATAATGGACTGGGTTGCATCCTTATGAAAAATTATAAAGTTATTGCTTATACATCAAGGAATTTGAAGAATCTTGAGAAAAATTAACCAAATCAGGATCTTGATTTAGCAGTAGTAATCTTTGATCTAAAAATTTGGAGACATTATCTCTATGGTGAAAGATGTGGGATATACACGGATCACAAGACTTTGGAATACATTTTTAAACAAAAATAACTCAACATGTGTCAAAGGATATGGCTCGAGTTACTCAAAGATTTTTATTTTTCAATACACTATAACCCTAGAATGGAAAATAAGGTAGAAGATGATTAAGCAAGAAAGATCATGGACTCCTGACCCAAATGAAGATTGAGAGAGATCCAATATTCAGGGATCTACAAAACATGGATATGGTAATTGTTAAAGAATGGGAAACATCATTCCAATTTGAAATGATTGTTAAACCATCGATACTAGATAAGATAAAAACTATCAATCTAATTATGAGAATATACATAAGAAAATTAAAGCTTTTAAGGATGGGATATTGGAAAACATCATGTATGAAGACTGAGTTTTGAAATTTGTAAATAGGTTATGCATCCCATCAGTATGTGGGATAAAAAGGGAACTATTAGAAGATTCTCACAGCTCAAATTTCAATATAAACCTAGTTAGTGAAAAGATGTATAGATATCTTTAGGAAAATTATTGGTGGGATAGTATGAAGAGATAAATTTTTGACTATGTGTCAAGGTATCTAGTTTGTCAAAAAGAGAAGGAAGAGATACAACATCCTAAAGGGTTGATGCAACCTCTATATATTCCTATGTGGAAGTGGGATGAAATTATTATGGATTTTGTCATAGAATTACTAAGGTCTCCTTGAATTAATGATGCAGTATGTGTAATTGTTGATCATATCACAAAATCAGCACATTTCCTTACAATAAAGGAGGATTTACCACTTGAACACCTGGAAAGACTTTATATTAATGATGTTGTAAGACTTTATGGTGAACCTCTATCGATTGTGTTTAATCAAGATCCCCGGTTTACATCAATATTTTGGAAAAGTGTCTTAAAGGATTTGGATACTGTGTTTCATATGAGTAGTTCATATCAACCCCAAACTGACGGATAGTCTTAATGGACTATTCAAACTCTAGAAGAAATGCTCAGATCATGCTCTCTCTACTGTCAAGTTATGTGGGAACAATAATTTCATTTGGTGGGATTTTACTACAATAATAGTTTCCATTCTAGACTCAAATGGCTCCATATGAAGCATTATATGGAAAGTGATGTCGAAATCCAACTTGTTGGAAAGAACTTGGTGAGAGTAAACTTATAGGTCCATAGCATATTAAAGAGACCATGGAAAAGGTAAAGAAAATTAAATCCCATATTAAAGAAACCTAAAGTATGCTGAAGAGTTATGCTAACAACCAGAGAAAGGGTTTGGAATTCCAAGTGGGAGATCATGTCTTTCTGAAAGAATCACCATGGAAGGGTGTCTTTAGGTTTGTTAAGAATGGTAAACTGATCCCCAAGTACATCAGACCATTTGAAGTTCTGGAAAGAATCGGTGTTGTAGCTTACCGTTTAACAATGATACAAAGTCTCTCAAAAGTTCATGAGGTGTTACATGTGTCATTGTTAAAGAAATAAATGTTAGACCCAACACAAGTACACACCTATGAATAAATAGAACTGGAACCTGATTTTTCATACTGTAAAGATCCAATCGGGATTATGGACACAAGGTAGCAGGTATTGGGAAATCAGAAAACTCTTATAGTCAAGGTTCTTTGGAGAAACCATAACATGGAGGAAGAAACATGGGAACCTGAGGATGTTATGAGGAAGAACCACCTACACCTTTTAAGAGGGATTTACACATGAAAAATATCGAGGAAGAAATTTCTAAAGGAGGGAATAATATAACACTTCAAAGATTTTATAGTATGTTTCTCTTAAATACATTCTATTCATAGCCTATATTTCTTAAAGAACTGATTTTATTTGAAACTACACTTGGTCATTTATGATATAGTCATAACCTATCCATTAAATATAAATTTTCCACTTCTGTGTTTTTAATTTTTAAAAATGGGAATTCTTGGTTGCGACCAGAGTGATATTTAGATTCAGATAGAATTAAAATAATTTTAGGTGAATAGTAACCTACCCTTATGAAAATTAACCTGCCCTTATGAATACTAAATTACCCTTATGAATATTAATATGAATCTTACGAATGGTAACCATACCTATGAAGGTGTAAATAAAATTTAGGCACCTTAAAAATGAAGATAAATATTTTAAGTGTTTGTATTTTTTCATTAAATAATGATTTTAATTAAAAATTCAATTTATCATATATAGAAAATCATTTTCAAAAAATGGAGTTCATTTTTGGATTCTTCAAGTCAAAAAAATAGTTAGGGTGAGTTTTTTGGGTTTTTCTGAAATACTTGAATTTTTGGTGATTAATAAAATACATTAATTTAACATATAAATATATTATAAATTAAAATAACTATTCCTCGAATTTTGAGTGATGTAAGAACCCAAATATATAACTGGAATGCTCTTATTACAATTCTAGGTCATCAAATACTCACTATTTATGGTCTTGAGTGGAATTAATAAATTAATGATTATAATATTAAGAAAACTCTCCTCCCCTCCACTATATAAACCACCCCTCACCCCCTCCTCCAACCACACCACTAAAGCTTCAAGCCTTGCATAAATTCTTAAAATACTCTTCTTAATCCCTCTCCCCACGTACAAGGCCTTCTGGTCTCACCAAAAGGCCAAAAACAATGTCCCTAAATAGATTCTCAAGGAGGAGTACTCAAGAGGTGAACCTCTCTTCCTTTTTTCTTTCAATTTTCTTACAAGTTCCATTATTTTGTTCTCTCTTCTCACCTCACCTCATCCAAATTCCATGATAATTTCAGTACCTTACATTTACTGGATTTTCATTATTCTAATGGAATATTTCATCGCAATCCCTCTTTTTCCCCTCCTTTTATAATATAAATGAAAACATTGTTTGAGATGTGTCAATTTATCACACTCAAGGAATACGGTCCTACAATTTGCATTACTATATTTAAGAGATGTTGTGATACCTTTTTAATTTTTTAACCAGATCATAATATGTGTATTTTATCTTATTTAATGTTCTTTAATCCTTACACACTCATAATATGGAATAATAATAATAAAAAAGTTCATTGTGCACAAAACCGCCAAGATAAATCCAATAGTTTATCATTAACTTGTAGAATGAGTCATCCTAATGGTATATAACAAAAAACATTATAAGATCATTTATATATATTTAATTTTACTAATAATATATATTAACAATTCTATATGTTTAATGACATTTCAAACAAACTTCCATTCATGAATACAAGTAAACTGATCATGAAAACCATAGAAGAAAATGATTCCAAAACAATAAAATTGATCCTCTTAAACCCATAAAAAGGATATTAATGAACCTAATAAGGTTATACCATATCAATTACATATTTATGAGGTTATAGACATATTAATTAATGAAGAAAAATTTGATTACTCAGGTCGTTAAGAACAATCAAGAACACCTTTGAGCAGATGGTAAGAGATCCTCTCTCTCACTTTTATTCAAGAATTCCCCCTATGTTATGTCCTTATATTTTTAATTACAAAGGATGGGATATGTTTTTAAACCTCCCCCATAATTCCCTTATGATATATAAAAGATTTTATACCCTTTTACCTCACTTTATGCCCTCATAAGAACACCTATTGTCATTCCTAAATGTTTTTAAGGTGTTTCTCATCTCACTTTCAATTCCATAGGATTTCCATTGTTCGACTCTTATTTATTATATGTGGTATGTATGTACTGAAATTTGATATGAAATATAATGATTATATTTATATTCATGGTATTCTATGATTAATTCAGTGATTAATGATTTTTGGTCACACAATTCAATTGATTACAATGTGGTAAGTGGTTCTATCTCAATTGCCATTTCATTGTGACTTACTTTGTATTGTACACCTAAAAAAGTATATGTACCTAATACCCATTTGAGATAACTTTTCAGTTGAAATTATATTTCTATTATATATCCAAATTCTGGTTTCATGGATATTATTATTTTCTTAAGACGTATACCCTTTTTCATAAAGTGTTTATTTGGAATATTTTTTTATCTATGGAAATATTGATGAATCTGTATTCTCTACTCTATACGGATATTGAGAAGGAATATTGTACTTGTATTAAATCTATTTATAAATAATACTTTGGAAATATAGTGATGGTAAGGTCCTACTATATCCCCTTGATGCATTGACAGGTCTCATGAGACATATCAGTTGGTGACAAACCCTTCGAGTTTGTTTCCAAAAATCAGATAGGTTTCTACCCAAAGAACTAAACAGCTATAACGGTATTATGGTATCATGTTTCTGATACATGAATTCTAATTAATAATAATTCTATTTATTCATTATCAGTTATTACTATCTATGAGGTTTTCACTATGACAAAATCTATAGATGCAATTTCAGTCTCAGTTTATTAATGGCATGAGTTTTTCATTTATTCACCATACCATTTTGACTATGCCAAATTGTATATGATTCAGTTATTATTGATTCATGCATCCTCTATTTGTATCCCTTACATAGAATTTGATATCACCCCTTTCATTTGTTTACCTTCAACTAGTTATGAAGAGGAGATCATTTATTGAGTGTCTGTGGATGCAGTTTTTAGTTTTTGTTATGTATTGTAATTTTTTACCTTTCCCAATGTAATTTGAGTTACATATATGTATCTAGTTTCTTCAAGAATAGTAAAATGATCGTTCCTTTGGGATTTCAATCCTTTTAATAATCCCAAAGTAATAAGTAATGCACTGGATCTGGTCTAGAGGGGTCGGGGTGTTACACATACAATATTTTGATGGTATTGACAACTAATGCAAAGAAGGAGATTTAAGAGGCCATATTTTTAATAGTGTTTTTTGGAAAAAACAGTATGTTATTGTAAGAAGTGATTATCGATGTGTATTAGTAACATGAAATTTTTATTGAATTTTTTAAATTTTAAATGGAAAATAAATAGAGGATAAGTTGGAGCTTCTTCTTGAAGAGATTATAAATAAATATTCAATAAACCCTATATGTTATGGTTGTCTAGTTATTATTCAAGATAAATACATGTGTTAATGAAGGGGGACTTTCCAAAATAGTTTAGAATATGTTTTTGATGATACCATGTTGTTGATATATTGAATTAAATATTTGGATGTTGTTTTTATTTGATTTATGTTTTATGAGAAGGCCCTCTGAAGGTTGGATGTGGTTATGATATTGTTTGAGTATATTATAGAATATATAGACTAAAAATAAAAATCTTACTAAGGACTCTGCATATTAGTTAATATTACTCTATGTAAGAATAAGTTTATTGTTTTTTATGGTTTATTCCTAACATTTTGAGAAAAATATGAAATATTAATTAATTCCTGTAAGAATAACTAAAGAGCTACAAATGGATCAATCTACAATTTTGTAAGAATAATCAGAGTCTATGTAAGAATCATTGATCTCTGTGTATGAGACATCAGACTCAAGGTGGGTGTCATCTGATCTTTATATCAGTCAATGGACATTATGTTTGAGTCAACTATAAACTCTATATGAGTTATTTTTTAGTACATTTCTATGGTCAATGATAAAGACATATGTTATAATTATTAAGTAATATCATAATAAATAATTTCTTAAATATTAAATCAGAATATGTTTTTTTCTAATAATTAAGGATTCCAATACTAAAATTAAATTTAAATGATTCTGATTCAAGATGATATTGTAGAAGAATCAACTAAATAATTTGTTTTAATTTTATATTTACATATACCTAGCTATAGTTCCTTGTTTCAGTTCCATACACACATAGAATTTTTCAAAAAGATTCAAGGACAAGGATTTTATGGGAAGAATAATGTGATATTTCAATATCACATGGAGAATGAAAATAAAAGTCTTAATGACACTTTAAATGAAATACATGACTCAAATTTGAATGATAATATCATGCCCTAATTAAAAAAATCATCTCGTTTCTTAAAATAATATTCAAATGGTATTCAAAATAATTCGAGAATAAATAGCAAGGAGAAGTGTAAGAACTTTCAAATAATTCATTATCCTGATATTCTTACTATATAAAATATTTTTCTATGTATCAAAGGTGAATTAAATTTCATTTAGGAACTCATGTGCACTGATGAAGTAGGAGGAATATAACACTGCTAAAATTTTATTAAAAGTTAAAGAATATGAGGGAAAATTGTAACTATTCTTCTAACCTATGATATCATTATATCATTGGGATAACAATGTGATAATGGTTAGTGAACCTTTGAAAGACTAGGATGCATGAACATGGAGAATAAATATAAAATTTTCACATTGAACCAACAGAAATGAGTGTCATGAGACCAATTTAAGAACGGAGTTTGGGTTGACCCTTAAAGAATAATGGAGAGGAAATATAAATACCTAATTGGTTGGTGGCATGAACATTTTCTAGATGTAGTTTCAACTAGAGGGATCTGGTATAGAGAACTTGTGTGGAGTCATACATTGTATTCCCTGGAGACCATGAATTTTGGGATATTGTATAGAAATAATTTTAAGAGATATATTTCACTTGTACTCAGTGACTTATAGTGGAGAAACTATGTCTCGTAACTCGACCCAAAACCTGTAAAAGAGCATTCTTCAAGTTCTCACCTTGCTAACCACTTCTTTCCTTTACTTTATTTACTACATAACTAGAGTAAGGAAGAGAGACACAATAAATAGAGGAACATATTTTGACTATTCATAAATATTAAGAGAATAAATTCAAAAAATCAATGGTTCACTGAATCACCCAATCCCCTTTCAATGATCTTGCAAGACTTTAGTACTATAATAACATTTCCAATGATGATTCCATAATTAATTCAATATCTAGATCAAGACAAAATAGAAACCCTAGTTTCTCTATGTCATTAACATACTCAATCATATTGAATACAAGAGTGAATACTAAAGTTAATTTTTTAATCTAACATATAATACTTTAAAACCCATAATTGAATTTTATTATTCGTATCGTATGTATAAAAATCCACTCGTTGAACAACTTTAATGTTTGGTTACTCCAGAAATTATTTCCCTAACACATAGATTTTTCTCCAAATATAGGAACAACTCATAAGTATTTTACCTATAAAATAGTTTTATTACATAATGATTTTATTTCTCTAGAATTGATCTCAAAGTCATGTTTGATGATGAAGATGCAATTTTCTCTATAATAGAATCTTTTAATATACATGTATCATGTTTTATATTAATTTAAAAGTACTTTGTTAAATATAATACCAATAAAATTATATGCCCTTATAAAATCCACCCCATCACTTGGTTAATCATGATCCATATTTTAGTAAGAAATGAGTCCTCTTTGGTGTTCCTATAACCACATAGATTTTTAGATAGACCATCATTTCATTCATATAATATATGACTCTTTGATGGTAGAGTGGATAAATATTTGACCAATATCTTATGTGGATAAAATCAACTCTATTATTCTAGTATCCTAACTCTTACGTTTTCCCACTAAAGTGTAGCCCCAAAAATGTTCCCGAAATTTGGCACCTAACAATTTAGGTGACCACATTAAATTATAACCTTACACAAGATAATCCAAAAGCACCATTTTTTGTTATATTGTACATGATTTAATGATCTAGGTCTTGATAATTGTATTATTCAAATGCAATCTAACATAGAGTATGTTTTCAGGATATTTAATATCACCATATTATCTCAGGTATTCATTATATATGTTTTTGTGGTTCTAACGGTTTTTTCAATCCCTGCCCTTTCCACAAAATCAATATGTTCAAACTATATTGATGTATACCTATTTACCCAACCCATAGATTGAATTTGAACCCTCTATTAAAAACAAATTACATTCAAACATATCTAAATACATCTCATGCAAAAGGTATATGAAACCATTTCATGTAAATAAAAAGAATGAAATTGTAACACCCTGATATTTTATAATATTGTTCTCTATAGATAAATATTATTTTTTTAATAGCATGTTTTATATGAAACACTGAGTTCAAAAAAATTGTGATATATTATTTAAATATTGTTATTTAATGTGACATTTATCGACTGGCCATTGGATTGGTGGATATGAATAGGACTAAATAAGTTTTTGAAAATTTATGTTTTAAACAAGTATAAAATTAATTCATTTGATATAAATATATTATAAATGAAAATGAAAATCATTTGAAAGTAAATGATACGATTTTCTAAATAATAATTTTTCTGGGAACAATGTGTTTTTTACTTAATAATTTAAATTAATCACTACTGGTTAATTATTTTAATTAAATGAATATACTATATATTCAATCAATTTTTTTTAACATTCCTATAATCTATTTTCTATGTATGAGATAAAAATAAATGTTGTTTTAGGATTAAAAATGTATTTTTTTTAAAAATGGTTTTTATCAGGATTTACACACTTATTTTAAAATGAATTTACACCACCTAAAAAATTGAATATTCGAAAATTAATACCTTATTTGGAATTAAGATATTAAAATTTTTTAAATAGTCCCCATTTATTTGTTTCATAATGATTTGTAACCTTGGTAAACTTTTGTCACCTCTCTAAGGAAAAATTAGTGAAATATTCTTAAACCTTTAGGATATGGATTTAAAATTTATCTAAAAATTGAATTTACACTATTGGATTACTGCAGTTTTTCCATTTCCATCCAAATATTCAATATATGGCCACTTTCTATAATTTTTCTTTGATTTTTACCTTTATATTAATTTGGTAATAAAATAAATAAAAAATATCACTCTCTTAACTTTAATATCATTAAAAAATTTACATAAGGATAAATAGTGGCTAAGTTTTTTTAAATACTTTTATTTCAATGATATATTAATTTTTTATCATATTAATTATTTATAAATTTTATTGATTGAATAATTACCTTATATTCTTACGCAATGCCGACATAGTATTTATTCAATTAATTAAAATTTAAAGAAAAATTATTTGAAAAAAATTAAAAGTAATACAATTTTGTTGAATAAATTATTTAATTAATTTTTTAGATAAATATAACATATTGTTGAAGATTTAAATTGTTATATTCAAACTCATCTAATGTCAAGTTATTTTCAAATTCAAATTAAATGAATAGTTTCATAAATGACATTAATGATATTTTATAAAAATTAATACCCAAAATGTCAAATCCATGCATGCTTGGACCTCAAAATTTATTAATAAAAAGAAAAAGTGCAGAGACAAACAAGAGAGAGCGATATTACATGTCAAAATATTCATAATCACCACATTCATACCTGGTCAGATCATCAGCATCAGCCGATTCCCATTCTGATTGAGGCTCATATTGATTGAGAATCTTGATAAATTCCTTCTTTCTCTCCAATTCCTCAATGTATAACTTCTATTTATACTTCTTGGAACTTGATCTAGTGGTCATCGTACTCGGAACAGCCGAGTAATCATTCCTTGGTTTCTTTGAAACTGGGGCAGTCAGGACACCCTCACTGTCAGAGATTCTTTTCTTTTCTCCTTGAACAATGTCACTGTATGAGACTTTATTCGTATCCTTATCACTTTCCTTACCCTAATCATGAGTGTCCCCCATTTTCATGAGATGGACTCCCCATTTCCTGGAGTGCATGCCTCGACCCTTTCCGTTCCTTCATCAGATATGTTCCTCCGTTCTGCAGAAGAAAAAAGATTCTTTTGGACATTCAGCTGTGTAGTATCATTCTCCATCAAAGAGGGAACATCACTCAGATTCTTAGAAGTAATAACCTCCTGAGCTCTAGAAGTTCCCCAATAAGATCTTGTTGGAGTAGCATTAATAATCAACTCTTTTCCATTCCTAGGAGTCAGCACCTCAAGCAGGGTTAACTTCATAGGAGGTTCATTGTCTTTGATGACATGCATTTTTGAGGATGAATCCTTCAATTTATCCTTACGTCGGAAAATATTGGAGGGGTGTCCTCACATCCCACACTCCTTACAAGTGATGTTTTTACGACACACCTCCAAAGAGTGCCCCACAACTATTCATTTAGTGCCGAAGAGTGTTTTGTTTTCATATTCAACATCAACAAAAATTTGATCAGAGGGAACAGAAAGTGTTACCATGTCAATGAGAGTGGAGCTTAGATCAACTTCCACCAACATTCTAGAGAAGTTCCCAAACCTGACATCTTTTGTTTCCTTATCAAGACGGATGGGTTTTCCAATTTCCGTTCCAATATCATACAAGATCTCTGGGTGCCAAAGAACCCAATTAAGCCCATGAAGGCATACCCATACCTGAGCGAAGACATTTTTTTCCTTCGAGACATTAAATTCTAGTGACCATTAATGTATATGAATCCATCCCGGCTTTAGAAACATGGAGCCAATACTCCAAGCCTTTAGCTTCAAGTCAGCCGATGGAAACAAGCAGTGCAAGAATCCCTGCCCAAGGGAGACACATTTCCAACTAGAAAATCCCCACAACATCGAAATTATATGAAATAAATCTTCACATTTCCAAGGTAGCACACCTTTAGGAAGAACAATACAAGAAATCAATGAGTTCTCACCCAATGCCAATCTTTCAACAATCACACCAGGGTTGGCCTCAACATGCGCCAAAGAGCCCTTTGGAAGGATCTTCCTATGACAGGAGTCCTCATTCCTTTTCTGATATGATAAATAATCCTTCATCACATCAAAAAAAAGAGAATTGACCACCTGATGCAACACCTGTGGGCTCCCTCAAAGATTCCATGTTCCCGGAAGAAACCCGAGTACACTGATCAGAGGGTTTGCAGGACGAAGGATTCACTGATGCGCAATCCATCGTAGCGGCCTTCAACCCACCCTCCTTTATCCCTTCACTCTCAGACCTCCACGATACAGGATCTTTGGAAGAGAAGGGTTTCACACCGCCAGACTCCGTGAGCACACCAGATGGAGAAGTCACCAGCTTTCGTGAAACAGAGGACGACGCGGGGGCAATCCCGCCCGAAACCGCATCCTTCGCCCAGATATGTTGCACATCAAGGGTTAAAACAAGGAGATAAATGTGAAACAATTTCCTAAACACCTTAAAATATTATTTTAGGAGTTTATTTATAATCACATTAATATAATCTTTAAATTATATCAATTCTTAGAAATTTTCAATAAAAAATACTTTTTATCCTTATTTAATACAATAAACAATTCCAAGAGTGCCCCTACCCTCACTTATAAAAGGTCGCCTCCTCTCCTTAATTTTTAAAAATGCATTATACATTTACCCCATTCAAGATATGAAATAATACCTTAATATGTTACGTTAAAACATCATAGTTCTTATGTTATAAAAAAACCTTCCATTTAAGGCTTAAGGTGTAAGCTAAAGAAGGTTTCTCAACAAATAGGTATAACTGTGATGTTTCAATTTTATTTCTTATTATACCTCCTATAAATTTAAGGTATCCATAAAAAAAATTAATTTTATTCAACATACTTAATTTTTATTTTTATGTTGTAATAACCATTGTCCCCATTTTTTCCAGCTATTGTAAATTGATAGTTTTACTCGTGCATACATGTGGTCTACCACCGCCACGAGGTGATGTGATTCATTTTTCAAATCTGATTTATTTGAATGGTGATAAGGATATATTTAATGGATATATAAGATATATATGATATATAAATTATCCTGTGAAGGTTAAATATTATTTTCATTTCTATAATTTCATCGGTTGAAATATGAAAGTATCATTCATGTGTGCGTACAACATAACGTCTCCATGAACTATGTAAATCATTTTTATATCACTATATTTATTGATCACCCTAAATATATATATATATATATAATATAAATGACATTTAAATCATTCTTAACATTCTTTAGATGATATAATAATGATCAAAGTATGAGGATTGGAACTACCTAACTGTAATTCTCATAAAAAATTAAAGAGTTAATACCCAGTAATGAAAAGTTTGTTATGGAATTGTTAATAAATGGGTGTTGGAATGTTATAATTGGATAATATATGATATTAATAGTATTTAAATGACCCTAGTATCTAATTATAATAAATTTAAATTTATTATACATGAGGATAGATTGTGTTTGAATCATTTCAAACTCGAGGTAAGGGATTATGTTACAACATCATTGTTTATCATGATTGTTTTTTAATACGTTTACAATGATGAAATTTCATGAATTATCACTCTATAACTCCATGAATTTAATTCTAATATATTTATTTAGAGAGAATAAATGGATTCCATTAATTTTACAATCTTTAATAACTTCTGAAATTGAAATAATGTTTTTATAAAAAACTAACATTATTTCTCTCTTCTGTTGCATTACTTTTTTATTTTATGTCATTGTTTTCAAAAAATATGTTTTCTTGAATGTATTACTACTCTCATATGGATTTTAAAATGATTTCTAAACATGATTATATTTTAAAAAACATCAAAATTAATCTTCATATCATTTTATGAAATGATGTACTTTTGACTTTTTACTAAAAATGTGAAAAAAAAATATATGTTTACATACATTGTAAAAACATAATTTCCCACAGTCATGATCGCTAAATTATTTGAATATTACTTCATTATTTTCTTTATTTATTTTCAAACAAAATTATTTCATTGATATTTTAGAATTATTTATATATAAAATAAGTAATTTCAATGATTAAAAGGTATTTTATTCCAGATATGTTACATGTGATCTTTTAAAGTCATTTTCTTCTATTGTAACACCCTTTAATGTTACATTTGATTTAATGGGGATATGATCCAAGTATATCACTCGTATTCTTAACAAGAATGTTTTATGATTATAATGATGAAATATTTATGAAACCCAGTTATTTTTCATGGGTCATGATATTATGAAATGTTGAATTGTTTATGAGACACATTTTCATTACATGGGTTATGATATATAATTAATGATTTGTAGTATTAAGGAACAAATGAGTGGTTTTGATTTTTTTAATGGCTGTTAATATAATTATACAGCCATACAATTCATTGGGTAAATTTGGATATCTAATGTGTTAATATTTACTAGAATAGGGTGTGAGCTTAGTTTAGTTAGGGACTCTGTCCACTATTATAGTCTTGGGAGTGAACATAGAATAAGGATATAATGGAATGTAGAGTGAAAAAATATGCTATTATAGTATTGAAAGTTATCCGTGTCTAAGGAAATGATTTTACATAATTATAAAAATGAAACAAACTATTTTCCTATGTCAATGTTATACTCTTATGTCTAATTTTCTTTTATTACTTTTTGATTCATGTCTTATAAAATACCAAGAATTATTCCATGACTCAAGATTAAGATATATGTTATGAAATTTACAGATTTTAAATTTTGTTCTCATGTTCTCAAACCCTTATTCTCATGTTATGTTTAACTAATAATTGATATCTTCCTTATTTACCTTTATTTATGATCATATCTCACCCTTTATTATGTTTCCCTTCTCTAGGTTATGAAGAACGGTTTTAAGTTTGATATTCCTAGGAAGGGTACTAGATATAAATAACATTTTGGGAGATGATGTAGTTCAGTTATGAACCATTTGTTTATGTGTCCATGTTTTGAAATATATTAAAACTTTATGGTTCTTTAATGTATCTTAATGTTATGTAGTTTATAATAATCTAATAAGATGTGATATCTATGTACAAAAAAGAATGGGTCCCCATAGTTAATATCATAGAAAGGTTTAAATACCTTTGGAAACTATGATTAGAATACATTATTGACAACCCTTAAGAAAGTATTGTGTATAAGATAACATCATAAATTATGGTAAATAAATTATTGTGGTTTTCCTAGATAAATATCTTTTTCTGGATACTACAAGTGGAAGTGGTTTTGGAAGAGATGGATCTAGGTGTCATAACCCTAAAATGATTTGGTTTAGTATATCTCAGCCATAATTTTGGGGCATAGTGAGTGTTCCCTTACTATACACCTATTTTGACCACCCCATATGATACGATTTGGTTAATTTCTATTTTTGAGCCATTACGAAGTATTTGAATAGATGATGACCGTAAAGGTCCTAGAATAACCCTAAGGTGTCATATATTTAAATTAATCTGTCGTGATTTAGGTATCCAATAAATTATTTATCCTGATTGTGTGTTTTCCAACTATTATTATTATTGCTCTTAGTACTATTTTTTTACTAAATCGTTTGAACATGAAGTAACTATGTTAATGCTGAATGTGGGAGATAATATAATTTTTTCCTCCTAAGAAACAAAATGCTATGGGAGCTTGAATGAAAAAATAATTTTTCCCATTATTATGAAACATTATTAAGACATAGATCATTTTGATCTTACAAAAGAGTGAAGTACGGAACAATATTTGGTTGAGTCCTTCATGATGAGACATCCTATCACGACCCGTCCTCAGGGCCCGTGTCGTGACTACCCCAAGCCCGCCTTCTATAGGATAGGGGCTGGCGACTAGAACCAAAGGCATAAATCTCGAATAAAAGGGAAGGCATTGCCTTTATACAAGTAAACATCACAACAAAGTACGCAAGCTGAAGTAAACACTAAGTAAACTGAGTAAAAAATTAGTGCTGAAAACTAAATGGGACAGAATACAAACCCAACTGAAAGTACATTACAATTGAAAAGGGAAAACAGCAGCAGAAAAGTAAATCAGCAACTCCGAGCCGTCCTCTGGAAATCCCACCTGAAGGGTGGGTACAGATAGTCTCCATAGCTCCTCGGCTCTAGCCATCCGCTCTGTTTACGTCCCACCCAGTGGTCCACCTCCAGGTTCAGTCTAGCTCCACCAGCCTCCACCTCGATCGGCATTGTCCGTCGTCTGCATCCAACACAACATAGTGCGGGCATAGCCCGTGCTGGGGTGAGTATATGCTACTCAGTAGGGACCTTGAGACCCCCGAAGGTCTCCCAGAATTCACGAAGGATAAACCACAAAGGAAAAAATACAATCAAAAAGTATCAACCAACTCTACTTAGGTATATGCACATGCATATACCTAAGTCATCAATTCTAGCTCGGCACCATCACATGATCCCAAGTACAACCCAGTCCACGTAGGAAAGAATAACCCAATCCACATAGGAAAGCACAACCCAATCCACACAGGATAGCATGATAATCATATCGATGATAATGATTGAAATTCAGGACTCATCTCACACATGTATACTACATCCGAAGAGAGGTGGAGTTGATTAGATGTAACCACTAAATCATCTCCTCTGCCGAACCCACGTAGGATTCAAATAAAGAAGTCATCTCTGCCGAACCCACATAGGATCCAAGTACAGTAACCATCACTGCCGAACCCAAGTAGGATCCAAGTATAGTCGTCATCGCTGCCGAACCCATGGAGGATCTAAGTACAATCATCCTCGCTGCCGAACCCACTTAGGATCCAAGTACAGTCGTCATCGCAGCCAAACCCACGGAGGATCCAAGTACAGTCGTCATCGTCGTTGCAGTCGTATCCAGCTCTAGGGTTCCCACACATAGCCCGCTCGATTTTGGGAGGGTCCGCTCCTCAAGCCAAAGATCGGTACATCATTTTTCACGAAGACTATAGTTGATGTATCCCATAGTTAAATCCCACGTCAAAGGGGAAACACCAAACAAAACGTTCAAAATTCACAGAGAAAAAGACGGCCAATCCATTTTCGAAAATTACACAGTGTGTAGGTAAAAGATACACGACGTGTCTACAGACACTAGGTACTGCCCTTGTGATATGGCCCATGTCACAGGGCTTGTTGTGTGAATAAGTAAATACACGGCGTGTACTATGGTTACACGACATGTCCATACCTCTAGGGTCGGTTCTATGCGCACTGGCCATGTCTGGCTGTGCGGTGGAGTACATTCCCATTTACTCCACCCCGTGCCCAAGTATTTCCAGAGTACACGTCGTGCCTCTTGGATGTATGGTTCTGTCCGTGTCTGTGTATCATCCAGATTACACGCCGAGCCTCGCGAAGCTGCTTCTTCCATGGTGGTGGTAGTACATTCCATGCCTCGTGGCCGTGTGGTTCTGCCCGTGTCTGTGTATCTCCCGGATTACACGTCGGGCCTCACGAAGCTGCTTCTGCCTTTCAAAGAAGATAATACACGTCGTGCCTCGTGGCCATGTATTTCTATCTGTGTCTGGGTATTTCCCTTGAATACACGCCATGTCCATCAAATTCTCCTCTATCAAACTATGTGGATAGTACACGCCGTGTGACCGGTGTCACACGCCGTGTGTCACTTCTTCTGTTGTCCGTTACTTCTGTCGGTGAACTCTTGTACTAAACGGTGTGTGCTTTGGAAGTACACGCCGTGTATTCTGGAATTTTCCAGAAATGACGCCTCTGGCAAGCATGCCTCCTGAGATGTCCATCCTTTGTTCCGATGATTCGTTTGCTACAAAACACCCATTCCTAGGTCGTCCCTATGTTCCGAGGTCGTTTCCGATGTTTTTGGGCCTCCGATCGGCTCCGAAAACTTGCCCTGATTCACCGCTCAAGAATAGTTGGAGAACACCATACAACAAGAACAGCGGAGGAATCAGACCGTGTTAGTTTAGTCTGGTTCCTTCCGCATTAGTTTGATAGCAAAAGGTTTAGAGAGAACCAATAAAATGGAAGGGAAAAAAAAGTTTCTCCTTCATAAACACACCCCTACCTGAATTCAATAAGGTTGATTTCTTGATGGAGGATGGAGATGCTTTCGTTGTCCTGTTGATGTTTCCGTGGAAAGACAGTGTCGCTTCGTCAATGTTAAGAAGAAAGAAACTAAGGTTGGCACTGGCGTTCTTAGCTTTCTTCGATGAGGAAGATGATGTTCTTCTAGAGAAAAGATCTCTCTCCCCCAATGTCTTCACTCAACAATCCTAAACCCTCAAATAAAATAAGACTTACTCTTATTTAATTATAACATGCCAAGCATTTCAATTTTAAAATTCAAACACATAACTCACTTAATTGTTTATGTCTGTTGGCATGATTAAAGAGGAGAGAGGGGAGAGTTACAATTTAATGGGTAGTTTCCAACATTAAGAGGGGTTAGAGGAGTTAAAGGAATTTGAAGGGTTGGGGCTCGTGTGGGCCCCACCTCACAAATATCCTAACAATAGGAGTTAGGAACTAGCAGGTCCCCCCCCCCAACTCCCATACGTAGGATAAAACCACTTCGGTTAAAAGTAAAATTTGTTCCACAAATTTTATTTACTTCACATTTAATCCTCAAATTTTAACAACTCCTCCCGAGAAAAAGCACCTTCAAAAAAGGTCCTCTTAAGAAAATACCGTCATTGCGGTTTCAACGGTGCCCTCATACATCGATTCCGAGCATCGATTCAAAAGATAGAAAAACCCACTCGTTCGTTCACTAAACATACCCGAGTTAAAACTCGGAAAAAGATTCCGGGCACACTGGGCCTCAGAATCAGGTGCCGTTAGAAATTGCGTACTCGTAAAATCCCAAAGAAATTAAGAAAAAAAATTCCTTGAAATTTACAGGTCTTTACATTACTCACACCTCAGGGATTTATGTCCCCGTAATGATACATCACAAAACTAGGGAAACAAATAAGCGTATTGAGAATGCATCTGAGCCTCCCACTCCCATGTGATCTCCTGGAGGTTCCCGTGCAGCCACCTGATGCACACTAGAGGAATCGACCATCCACGTAGGACCCGCTCTGGTCGATCTTCTATCTCCACCGGGACATCCACAAAATTATCCCCGTCATCGATATCCCGCTCCTCGTGATCAATGATATGTGTCGGGTCATGCACGTATCTCCTCAGCTGAGATACGTGGAAGATGTCGTGCACCCGGTGCAATTGAGGTGGAAGATCCAGGTGATAAGCCACCTCGCCTATCCTGATGAGTACCTAGAATGGTCTAATGAAGCATGAAGATAACTTGCCGCCCCGGCCAAATCTCTGTAATCCACGCCGAGGTGAGACCCGTAGGAAAACGTGATCTCCATCCTCGAACTCTAGTGGTCTCCTCCTCCTATCAGCATAGGACTTCTGTCGGCTCTGAGCAGTCCTCATCCACTCCTGGATGATCTGAAACTTCTCCGTCATGGCCTGGACCATCTCTGGTCCTACAAGTGCTGACTCCCCAGGGTCTGTCCAACACAGAGGTGATCTGCAAGGTCGGTCGTATAATGCCTCGTATGGTTCCATCCCGATGGTGGAGTGGTAGCTATTGTTATACGAAAACTCCACCAAGGGTAGGTGATCCTACCAGCTGCGACCAAATTCATGGAAACTTGCACGAAGCATGTCCTTGAGATTCTGAATGGTCCTCTCTATATGGCCATCCGTATGAGGGTGAAAGGCAGTGCTCAGGCGTAGATGTGTCCCAAATGCCTCCTGCAAACCATTTCAAAGTCGGGAAGTAAAGTGAGCATCTCGATCGGAGACGATAGTCAAAGGAACACCATGAAGCTGTACGTTCTTCTGAACCTAGAGACGTCCCAATCTCTCCACTGATCCCTGCTCTCTGATTGGTAGAAAGTGGGCCGAATTGGTGAGTCGGTTGACAATCACCCAAATGGAGTCGTGACCTCTGGAAGTACGTGGAGGCCCTATCACAAAATCCATAGATATCCCATCCTACTTCCACTCCAGGACCTCTAAGGGTTGTACCAAGCCTGCTAGTACCTGGTGCTCCACCTTCACCTGCTGGCAGGTGAGGTATCGTGAAACGAACTCTACCGCAAACTTCTTCATACCCATCCACCAGTGCTGTCGTCTAAGGTCCTGGTACATCTTCGCTACTCCAGGATGTACCGCTAGAGGGGAAGTGTGAAACTCTCTTAGAACCTCCTCCTATAATGCAACGTGTACTATGGTACATCCTCTGAAAAGGACGACATGCTCTCCTCCTACAGAGAATGATTCAGGTGACTATCCTGAGGATATCTATGCACGTCGCGTCTCACAGTCAACGTCCCCACTTTGTGCCTCTCTGCCCCACTGAAGTAGTGGGGGAGTGACTGTGAGCGACTGTAGGAAGGCTGATCCATCTCTATCCACGTAGGATATCAGCAACGTGGCCAACTGCTCTGTCTCCTCTCCAAGTAGCTGGATGCCGGAACTTCTGCTGAGAGAATCAGCTACTACATTCCCTTTCCTAGGAGTATAGACTATCTCAAATTCGTAGTCCTGGAGAAACTCAAGCCATCGTCATTGTCTTAGGATCAAGTCCTTCTACGAGAAGATGTAACTGAGACTCTGGTGGTAAGAATAGACTGTAAAGCGCTCTCCCATCAGATAGTGCTGCTACACCTTCAAGGCGAAGACCACTGCTGCTAACTTCAGGTCATGGGTAGCGTAGTTCTGCTCGTGTTACCTCAATTGTCGTGATCCATAGGCGATCACTGCCCGCTCCTGCATCAGGACACACCCATGTCTGGTCCATGATGCATCATAGTAAACTACGTACCCTACACCCTCCTCTGTTATCCTCAATATGGGCGCACTAGTCAATATCTTTCTCAGCTCCTAGAATCTCTGTTGGCATCTATCTGACCACACGAAGGGTTTCCCCTTCATCATCAAAGCTGAAAGTGGTGCTGCAACTCTGGAGAAGTCTGGAAGAAATCTCCGATAGTACCCAGCCACACACTCCTAGGTGGATCCCAAGCTAGCACTGCCTCAATCTTCACAGGATCCACCGCAACTCCCGCCTCAGAGATGACATGCCCCAAGAAGTGGACCTCACGTATCCAGAACTAACACTTCTATAGCTTACCATAAATCCGATGCTCTCTGATTTTGTCCAGTACAACCCGTAAGTGGTAGGCGTGCTCCTCCTCAGTAGTCGAGTAAATCAATATGTCATCGATGAATACTATGAAAATCGATCGAGGTAAGGCTAGAAGATCCTGTTCATGAGACTCATGAACACTTCTAGAGCGTTGGTTATGCCGAAAGGCACAACCAAGAACTCATAGTGGCCATACCAACACCTGAAGGTCGTCTTCTACACATCCTCATCTCAAACTCTGAGCTAATGATAGCCTGACCTGAGGTCTATCTTTGAGAACCATCGTGCTCCCTTTATCTGATCGAAGAGGTCTTCAATCCTCGGAAGTTGATACTTTTTCTTCACAGTCACCTGATTCAGGCGACAGTAGTCGACACATAGTCGCAAGCTCCCGTCTGCCTTCTTGGCGAACATGATCGGGGAAGCCCAGGGTGAAAAACTGGTTCGGATGAATCCCTTTCCCTGCAATTCCTCCAGCTGTACCCGTAGCTCTCAAAGCTCAGCGAGAGCCATCCAATATATTGGAGTAGATATCGGGGTTGTCCTGGGTTATAGGTCAATATAGAAGTCGACCTCTCTGCGAGGAGGTAGTCATGTAACGTCGTCAGGAAAAATGTCTGCATACTGATCCACCACTAAAGGAAAACTCAGACTCCGCACATCAACTGCTCCTAGGATGAGACTATCCAACTGATGGGTGACCGGTTTTCCTCTCCTCTGCACGAGTCCGTCCTGCGCTGCAAAGGCTCCCTTCTCGTCGGTGATGGTGAACCTGCTCCCATCGGTGCGAACACACCGCACCTTGCGCCTAATATAGTCGATCTGATCATGGACCGTAGATAACCAATCCATGACCAAAATGACGTCGTAAGGCCTCAACACCATTACAAGAAGATCCCAGCCGAATCTCTCGCCTCCTAGAGTAAGCTCACACTGCCGTCACCAATGCGTAATCGTCGAGTCTGCTCCCGTAGGAGTCTCTAGTCATAAGGATCGAGCCAAAGGCTCCGTCGCAATCTCCGAGCTCCGAACAAGGGAAGCGACTACGAAAGAATGACTCGCTCATATGTCTATAAGAACTACAGAAAGGGTGGAGTAGACACAGATAGTACCTCGAATCATCTCTGGTGCGCCGTGGTCATAGGCCTTCACTGCCTGAAGCTGATCCTACCTCTTTCCGCTAGCTTCCTGTGGTAGGGTTGGACATCCTGGTGGTGGTGGTGGTGGTGGTGGTAGAGCCTCAAAATGTCGCCCACCACCCGCTACTCGGCCAGATCCTCTGCCTCGTCCGCCTGCTCCCTACGGACTACACGGTTGATCCTCTGCCACTCCCTATGTGGTCCCTCAACCGTCTACTGCTCCTCTGCATGGCGGTTCAGATAGTCCCGAGGCATGGGCCCTGTCCGGCGCATGCATAGAACTATCTGCCTCTCGTATGACTGACTCTACTGCGTGTTCCCCGAACATCTGAACCAGTGTCCTGAGGTCGTCCACCTGATGACCTGGTCCGCTTGGACCTCTACGACGTATGTCTATTTCCAGCTGCAGAAGACTCCTCTATGTGTCACCCTACAGTAGGCCTCACTGCTGGCGAAGGCTCAGTAAGAAATCTCTCCACAAGAAGGGATCGTTCCAGTACTCCTCCCTGTGTCGGAATGCGGAGGGAGATCATCGAAGCCCTGATCTCATGCCTCAGTCCCTGCTCGAAGGTCCGGGCCCAGAAGAATGGGTCTCGTACCATGTTCATGGAGTAGCGCGAGAGATCAGTACATCTCGTCGTGTACTGGGCTACTGACATACTTCCCAGCCACAGCTGTAGTAACTCCTGGATGCACACCGCACGGAGGGTGGCTGGAACGAACTCCAAGCGGAAAAGGCTCTCGAAGTCTGACCAAAGGAGGGATTCCTCATTGTGCACCTGGAGCATCAGGCTCCACCATCTACCTATTGCCGCATGCAGGAGACTCACAGTAAGGATCACCATGATGTCTTCCAGTGTCCCTACCAATCTAAAGATTCGAACAACAGCCTCTAGCCAATCCTTGGCTACCTGAGAGTCTGTCTCCCCGCGGAACTTGGGTGGTCTCCGACACTGAAACTCATGAAGTGCACTCAGGATACGTGCACTCTCAGCTGCTGGGGCTGGTGGCATCGGTGGCTTGGCGGGTAGAGGTACCGCTGCTGCCTCTGCTGTAATGGGGCCCTGCACCGAGGCCTCGTCACTCGGTGGGCTGTCGTCTCGCACAAAACTCAGAACCCTAGCTGGATGCCATCGTGGGGCCATCTTGAGAAGAAATAGGTGTGCCATGGTTAATACAGTATACCTAGTGAGCTGACACAAATTAATCACAAATAAAACATTGAAACACACATGCAATCAATGTTTTTGTGCATTGAGTCGGAAATCAGAAGTCAGGGTCTTGGTGTATGGATACGTCGGTCACCGCACCAACACTGGACTCCCTGGACTGATAACCACACTCAATACTCTAAACGCTATTGATTGACACAGAAATAATTATCAGAGTCCTGATTTCTGTTGTAGAACCGACTCCTCTGATAACAATTTGTCACGACCCATCCCCGGGGCCCGTGTCGTGACTACCCCAAACCCACCTTCCATATGCCAGGGGCTGGAGACTAGCACCAAAGGCATAAATACTGAATAAAAGGGTAGTCATTGACTTTATACAAGTAAAAAACACAACAGAGTACGCAAGATAAAGTAAACACTAAGTAATCTGAGTAAAAAAGTAGTGTTGAAAAGTAAATGGGCCAGAATACAAACCCAACTGAAAGTACAGTACAACTGAAAAGGAAAAACAACATCAGAAAAGTAAAGCAGCAACTCTGAGCCGTCCTCTAGAAATACCACCGGAAGGGTGGGTACAGATAGTCTCCACAGCTCCTCGACTCCAGCCATCCTCTCCATGTATGTCTCGTCCAGTGGTCCACCTCCAGGTTCCGTCCAGCTCCACGAGCCTCCACCTCGATCAGCGCTATCCGTCGTCTGCATCCAACACAATGTAGTGCAGGCATATCCCATGTAGGGGTGATTATATGATACTCATTAGGGACCCCGAGACCCCCGAAGGTCTCCCAGAATCCACGAAGGATAAACCACAAAGGAAAAATAAAATCACGAAGTATCAACAAACTCTACTTAGGTATATGCCCATACATATACCTAATTCATCAATTCCAGCTCGGCTCTAGCACACAAGCCCAAGTAAAACCCAGTCCACACAGGAAAGCATAACCCAATACACATAGGAAAGCATAACCCAATCCACACAGGAAAGCAGGACAATCATATCGATGATAATGATTGAAAGTCAAGACTCAATTCACATTGGTATACTACATCTGAAGAGAGGTGGAGTTGATTAGAGGTAACCACCGAATCATATCCTCTACCGAACCCACGTAGGATTCAAATATAGAAGTCGTCTCTTCCAAACCTACGTAGGATCCAAGTACAGTAACCATCGCTTCTGAACCCACATAGGATCCAAGTACAGTCGTCAGCGCTGGCGAACCCACAGAGGATCCAAGTACAGTCGTCCTCACTGCCAAACCCATGTAGGATCCAAGTACAGTCGTCATCGCTGCCAAACCCACGGAGGATCCAAGTACAGTCGTCATCGTCGTTGCAGTCGTAGCCAGCTCTAGGGTTCCAGCACACCGCACGCTCGATTCAGGGAGGGTCCGCTCGTCGAGTCAAAGATCGGTACATCAACTGTCACGAAGAATAGAGTTGATGTATTTCGTAGTTCCCTCCCACATCATAGGGGAAAAACCAAACAAAACATTCCCATGTCATGGAGAACAAGACGACCAAGCCATTTTAAAAAAGTACACAGTGTGTAGGTAAAAGATACACGCCGTGTCTTCAGACACCAGGTACTTCCCGTGTGATACGGCCCATGTCGCAGGGCTGGTCGTGTAAATAATTAAATACATGGCGTGTAATATGGTTACACATCTTGTCCAAACCGCTAGGGTCGGTTCCATGTGTGTTGTCCATGTCTGTCCATGTGGTGGAGTACATAACCGTGTAATCCACCCCGTGCCCATGTATTTCTGGAGAACACGCCTTGCCTCTTGGTCGTATGGTTCTGCCCGTGTCCGTGTATCATCCAGATTACACGCCGAGCCTCGTGAAGCCGCTTCTGCCATGGTGGTGGTAGTACGTGCCATGCCTCATGGCCGTGGGGTTCTTCCCATGTCCGTGTATCACCCGGATTACACACCGAGCCTTTTGAATCCGCTTCTTCCTTTCAAAGACGATAATACACGTCGTGCCTCATGGCCGTGTATTTTTTTCTGTGTCCATGAATTTCCCTTGAATACACGCCATGTCCTTCGAAGTCTCCTCTTTCAAACTGTGTGGATAGTACACACCATGTGACCGGTGTCACACGCTGTGTGTCACTTCTTATGATATCTGTTACTTCTTTCCGCTGAACGCTTGTACCACACGGCATGTGCTTTGGAAGTACAGGCCATGTATTCTGGAATTTTCCAGAAACGGCGCCTCTGGATAGCATGCCTCCCGTGGCTTCCGTCCTTTGTTCCGATGATCTGTTTTCTACAAAACTCCTGTTACTAGGATGTCCCGATGTTATGAGGTCGTTTCCAATGTTTTTGGGCCTCCGATCGGCTCCGAAAACTTGCCTTTATTCACCACTGAAGAACGGTTGGAGAACACCATACAACAAGAACGGCGGAGGAATCAGACCTTGTTAGTTTGATCTGGTTCCTTCCACATTATTTTGATAGAAAAAGGTTTAGAGAGAACCAATAACATGGAAGGGAAAACAACATTCCTCCTTCATAAACACACCCATACCTGAATTAAAGAAGGTTGATCGCTTGATGGAGGGTGGAGATGCTTTTGTTGTTCCGTTGATGTAATGGAAGAAAGACAGCGTCGCTTCGACGGCATCGAGAAGAAAGAAGCTGAGGTTGACACCAGCGTTCTTGGCATTCTACGATGAGGAAGATAAAGTTATTCTAGAGAAGAGAGCTCTCTGCCCCAATGTCTCCACACAACAATCCTAAACCACCAAAAAAATAAGACTTAATCTTATTTTATTATAACATGCCAAGCATTTCAATTTTAAAATTCAAACACAGAACTCACTTAATTGTTTAAGTGTGTTGGCATGACTAAATAGGAGAGAGGGGAGAGTTACAATTTAATGGGGAGTTTCCAACTTTATGTGGGGTTAGAGGAGTTAATGGAATTTGAAGGGGTGGGGCTCGTGTGGGCCCCACCTCACAAATATCCTAACAAGAGGAGTTAGGATCTAGCGGGTCCCACCCCAACTCCCATACATAGGATAAAACCACATAGGTTAGAAGTAAAATTTGTTCCACAAATTTTATTTACATCACATTTAATCCTCAATTTTTAACAACTCCTCCCGTGGAAACGCACCTTCGAAAAAGGTCCTATTAAGCAAATACCGCCACTGCGGTTTCATCGGTGCCCTCAGATTTCGATTCCGAACACTGGTTCAGAAGATAGAAAACCCGCTCGTTCGTTCACTGAACGTACCCGAGCTAAACCTCGGAAAATGATTCCCGGCACACCGAGCCTCGAATCAGGTGTCATCAGAAACTGCGTACTCATAAAATCTCAAAGAAATTAAGAAAAAAAATCCTTGAAATGTACAGGTCTTTACACATCCACCTTCTAATAGTGGGTCTCCTGATTGACTAGGTGTTGAGAAATGGATATGTACCACCAAAATTATATTTTCAATTCTCTAGTGTATATATCATAAAAATAATTATTTTGGTTTTTTATTATCTAGAAAGAGTTGCAGATAAATAGTAGACTCTAATCATGAATACAAGGAAATATGAAGAAATTGACTCTATAGAGTTGGATGTGTTGTGATATTATTATTGAATAAGTATTTCCCTAAAATTACTATTGAGAAAATGGAGAAGGAGTTACTATAACACTTCACCCCTACCTCATTGGATTGAGGAGGCGGTGAGGGCTACTTGGCCTTAAACAACGTTCCCAAGTTTCAAAAGGCTTGCAGTAAATGTCTAGGGCTTCAAGATCAAATTGGGGAAGGATTTTTCCTTAAGAAAAAAAACCAAACTATCCATTAACTACCACTATATAATTCATGTCAATAAAACATTCCAATATGAATTCCCAAAAGACAACCAAATTGTATCATGATACAACCCAAAACCAATACAACTAGACATGTCTGCCCCACATCAAAGTACAAGAGAAAACCAAATAACAGACACTATAAGAAATGACACAACCACAGATCCACACCAATCTCTAAGATCCAAGCACCATCAAGACATCACAATGAACCACTAAAAGAGGGAGATGCATTACCTTTTCCCACATCACAGTACACGACATCTGAAAAGACACCACACTGCCAAAGCAGGGGGTGAGTACTAAAACTCAGTAGGTTTTCCTCAAATGAATTCCCAACACATGCCACTAGGATAAAACCATTAGCACAATTATATAAACTAAGACAAATACTACTTTTATCAGTGCTAAAAATGGCCTTTAACAGTGATAGAAAAGCATTGTTAATGCCGACGTAGATAAAGGGGGGGGTCCCCTTTATCAGCACTCTAAAAATCACTGATAAAGACCCCTTTTATTAGCACTAAAAAAAGCACTGATAAAAGGGGTCTTTTATCAGCGTTAAAACGAAGCGCTAATAAAAGGGTCCTTTATCAGCGCTTTATTTTTAGCACTGATAAAAGACCCCTTTTTATCAGGACTATTTTTAGCGTTGATAAAAGTGAAAAAATATTAAATATTTTTTAAAAAAATCCTAGAAATCTCAGGGGGGGGGGGCTTTTTACAACCCTTGAGCTTCCCCTTTATCAGCGTCTTCCCGCACCTCCAGCACCCCCAATCACCCCCCCCCCCCTTTGCCCTTTATCAGTGCTAGCTCCCATATTCCCCCATGCATGCACACCCCTGCCTCCACCAGGTTTTGAACTCAAGACCTCCCCCTTGAGCGCCTAAGCCCTTACCACTCCTCTATTTTGATTTTTTTCCATTTCATGATTTCTCTATTTATATATATATATATAGTTATATTTATTCGTATTGTAATATATATTTATATTAATATATATATATATAGTCATATTAATATATATATATAGTTATAATAATATATATATTTATAGTGATATTAATATATATATATATGTATATATATTAATATATATATATATGTATATATATTAATATATATATATAGTTAGATTAATATATAGGTATATAAATATTCATATATTTGTATTTTAAATAAAATTGATATTAGTTATTATTTAGATAAAGATAATATATTTTATATGTAAATATATTTTATTATTTATATTTATAATTAAATTGTTATGTGTGAATATATAAAAATTATGTATATATTGTTATATATTTGATTATAAATAACAGTGCATTATAAAAAATGATACAATTTCAAAGACATAATATCAATATGAATGTAATACCTTAGAATAAAATTAGTCCCCACCAAAAAAAAATCAAATAATACCCCCTTAAACGAGGCTGAAAATCCACAAAATGTTAAAAAATCGGGGTATCTTGACAAAAACCTCAGTTTTGGAGGCCTTCTGGGCCTTTTTTGGCCTCGAAAAAACCTTGAACTAGGTCCCCCCAAGTAATATGGGTGTAGAGATCCTCACAGGAATGAATTTGATATGTGGTAGAGCTCAAATGGATACTCGGATCAAACGTTATGTCCATATGAAGTTTGAGTTGCGTTTTCAACATATTTTTGATCTTTTTTTAAATTTTTTTATTTTTGTAGTCTTTAAATTGTTATTAAATGACTATTACTCCATAATAATTGGAAAATTATTAATTA
This sequence comes from Viscum album, assembly GCA_963277665.1. Lineage (NCBI taxonomy): Eukaryota > Viridiplantae > Streptophyta > Magnoliopsida > Santalales > Viscaceae > Viscum > Viscum album. The sequence goes on along the minus strand of OY728123.1, from coordinate 907,485,180 downwards.
AAAATATTTCTTTAATTTTTTTATAAGCCATTTTTACTAAATATCTTATATATTAAGTGTAACTGTATATTTTTACTTATCTAAAATATATTAAAAATTACATTTAAAAAATTTATATTATATTTATATCAATATAACTATATCTATATATTAATATATTAATATATTTTTTTAATGAATTTTTTTTGAAGTGGACCCTTTATGAGCACTTTTAAAAAAAGTGCTGATAAAGACCCCCTTTATCAGTGCTATTAAAAAAAGCGCTGATAAAGGGGTACCCTCTAACAGCGCTAAAAAAATCACTATTAGAGGGGGTACCTTTATCAGCGCTAAAAAAATGCTGATAAAGGGGTACGTTTATCAGCTCTCTTTTTTTTTGCGCTGATAAATGTACCCCCTTTATCAGCGCATTTTCGTTAGAGCTGATAAAGGGTGGCGCTGGCCTTTCCCCATTTTGTGGTAGTGATAAAATAATCACATGTAAAACCATTTCCATAATCCAAACATGCCCTTACCAAGCAATCACACCCAAACCGAGCAACCAATGGAAATCCAGCCAAACATGCCACAAGCCATTTAATCATTCACACACTAGATAAAAAATTTCCAACTTGAAAATAAATGTACAAAAAACAACCAAACGGTGGGACTTCTGCCCAACCCGTTCACCCATTCACACCAAAACAACCAAAACCACCAAACGGTGGAGCTTCCGTCCAACCCGTTCACCCATTCACAACTAGTGGCTCTTACCGTCCACTTATCCTTTGATGGTGGCCCTTCCGTCCACTATCCATCCCCTTTTTATAGTGGTACTTCTCGCCACTTCCACCCAACATTCCCATCAAGCCATAAACAATCATATGACCCACCAAGGTCACAATAATATGCAATCAACCAATTCCACCACATACCAATCCACTTTAATAAATCGTCCTTTTATTGAAAACCATTTTCCATGCCCAACCCATATTTCAATAAAAACAACATCTCTATTGAAAACCATTTTCCATCAACCATTTTCCCAAATCAATCTCAACAACCCATTTTAAAATATCTATTTTAAAATACACAACAATAAAATTTCACCATAAAACCCCCTTTTTCCCCAAAAATCCCCAAAACATCACCAAAGGGATTTCCATCCAATTTGGCACAACAATCACAATTAATTTCAAGCACAACAAATTAATTGTAATCAAACACCACAAGATCTAACCATGTGGAGTCGAGAGAGAAGCCACCGACCTTTAGGGTTCCCGAGAAATCGACCCACAAGCAACCACACCTCAAATCCAGAGAACGCACCACCGAAACCTCTCTAGATCCCTTCCCCTAACATTCATAAGCCTTAAAATCATCATCCAAGGAAACCATAACCCAATATCTATACACAACAAGTGTAGATCTAGAAAACCAATAAAGAGAGGGATGTAGATCTAGAGGAAAACACAAGGAAACCAAGAGAAGATACTTACCTAGGAGAAACCACCTTCAAACCGCCAAAAAACCCCTTTGAATCGGTTCAAGAATACATGGAAGATAAACTTAAACCCCTGAGGACCCAAAATCCTAAGTGAGGCTCGAGGGGGAGAGTATTTGGAGAGGAATAAGGAAATCCGGAGTGAACTCGGGTTTTAAAACCGTATTTTAAGTGGCCGCATGGTTAGCCCACACGGTTTGGAAAAACGTGCGCATGATACTGCCTTGAGAGGAAGGGTCCACATGGTTGCCTCGCATAGTTTGTCAAACCATGTGTAGGCCGTGCGAAGCCCACTGTCTCCCCCTACACGATTTTCTGGAGCATCCGCACAGTTTCCCCTAACCGTGCTCAAACCGTGCACCCATAGAAAAGCCTCCACACTCATCCAAAATCATTCCAAACTCTCCCAACCTCTTCCCAACTCATCCCATTCACTTTAAACACATAAAAAGGCATAAAAAGGCTACATAACTCAAACCGGGGGGGGGGCTATATTTTCCCCACCATTGGAATTTCCATCCTTGGAAAGTAGTGAACCCGCCCTTTGCCGGAAGAGCTTGGGCCACTGCTCGACCATCTCTTTCTCCCGCTCCCAAGTCTCCTCTTGAATATGACCATGCTGCCACAAAACATGAACTTATCTAATGATTTTACCATGCAAGACTTTATCTTTCCTATCCACAACCCGCACTGGAATGTGCACCAACAAAGCATCTAATTCTAGTTCAACATGATCCCATCGAATCACATGGTCATGATCCGGTACATACTTTTTCAACTGTGACACATGAAACACATTTTGCACCGTACTGAACCTAGGTGGAAAATCCAAATGATAAGCCACCTCACTAGCTCATTCAAGAATCTAAAAAGGCCCAATATACCTCAGAGATAACTTTCCCTGCTTCCTAAACCGACGATGTCCCAACCTTAGAGAGATCCTTAAGAAAACATGATCACTCACCTTGAACAACAACGGCCATCGACAATGATCCGCATATGATTTCTGACAACACTAAGCCGTCTACATTCTCTTTCCGATCATCTTGATCTTCTCTGTAGTCTCATGGACAAGGCTCAGTCCAACCATAAAGGACTAACCTGCTTCCACCCAACATAGTGGATAACGACACAGCCGCCCATACAACGCTTCAAACGGAGCCATATGTATGGATGCCTGATAACTATTATTGTACGCAAAATCAACCAAAGAAAAGTGATCCTCCCATGAGCCACCAAAATCCATGACACAAGCCAGCAACATATCCTCTAGAGTTTCTATCAACCTCTCAGATTGACCATCCATCTGAGGGTGATAGGTCGTACTCATGGTCAACTTAGTTCTAAGGGCTTGCTGTAAGGATTTCCAAAAACGAGATGTAAACCTCAGATCTCTATCAGATACGATAAAAAATGGAACACCATGCCTCTTTACCACCTCCTGGATATAGATTTTGGATAGATACTCCATCATATGAAATTATAGAATTGGAATGAAATGGGCCGACTTCCTTAGCCGATCCAATATCACCCAAATGGAATCGTGCTTTCTGACCATTCGTTGGAGACCCGTGACAAAATCCATCGCTATTTTCTCCCACTTCCAAACAAGGATTGGTAAAGATTGCAACATTTCTGCTGGCCTCTGATGTTCTACCTTGACCTGCTAACAAGTCAAGCATCTCAAAACAAACTCAACCACTCTTCTTTTCATATCATCCCACCATAACTACTCTTTCAATGCATTATACATTTTTTGAATTCCAGGATGAACAGCCCACCTAGAATGATGATACGCGCTGAGAAGATCCTCCTAACAAGCAACTGGTACATCCATCTGATTCCGAAAACACCAAACTGAATCTCCATTTAGTTGACAACCCTCAATGGTCTCCCCACCATTGAGTCTCGACCCCATGGTCAGACACCCAGAATCAGATATATGTGCCTCTTCAACCAAGAAAATCATGTCAGGAATCAAAAAAATTGGAAATAAGTCCGCTCTATCGCCCTGGTCTTCACATTCCAACCGCATATCGGCTATAACCGACATCAACCGCCACGGGTCTGATGCATGTTTCACCATCTGATCATATGATTTTCTACTTAATACATCTGCCACTAAATTTCCCTTACCTGGTGTGTACATTAAGTCAAAATCAAACATCTGGAGATATTTCATCCATCATTTTTTCCTCAAGTTCAAATCCCTTTGTGAGAAAATGTGCTTCAAGCTCTTGTAATCTGTATATACCGTGAATTTCTCACCAAAGTGATAATGATGCCACACTTTCAAAGCATGCACCACTGCTGCCAATTTCAAATCATGAGTTGGGTAGTTTTTATCATGCACTCTAAACTGCCGTGAGCCATATGCAACCACATGATTCCCTTTTATGAGAACGCACCCCAACCCTAATCCCAATGCATCACAATACACCACGTACCCTTTTCTTGGTTCTGGAAACACCAATATTGGTGCTGATGTAAGGAGACCCTTTAGCTCTTTGAAACACTACTGACACTGTTCATTCCACTGGAATGGAACATTATTTCTTGTCAAAGCTATCATCAGTGAAGCCAAACGTGAAAAATAATGATCAAAACGCCGATAATACCCAGCTAAACCAAGGAAAATCCTTATCTCAATCACATTATTTGGAGGCTACCATGAGATAATAGCCTCTATATTTTTTATATCCACTAAAAAACCCCATTCAGAAATCACATGGCCATGAAAATGAACTTCCAGTATCCAAAAGTCACACTTTGACAATTTAGCATACAACTGATGATCCCTCAAGATTCCTAGCACTGTCTCCAAATATTGATCATGCTCCACCCTTGTCTTTGAATACACTAGAATATCATCTAAAAACACCACCACAAATGAATCCAGATATCTCTGAAATATCTGATTCATCAATTCCATAAACACCGCTGGCGCATTCGTTAGACCAAAGGGTATAACCGCATATTCATAATGGCCATATATACTTCTAAAAGCTGTTTTAGGAATATCGTCCTTCCCCACTCGCAATTGATGATATCCCAACCTCTGGTGTATCTTGAAGAACCACTAGGCTCCCCTCAACTAGTTGAAAAAATCATCAATTTGTGGAAATGGATATCTGTTCTTTATCATAACTTGGTTAAGTCTACGATAATCAACACAGAGCCTCAAAGTTTCATCCGCCTTTTTCAAAAAAAAACCCCGGCACTGCCCACGGGGATGTTCTAGGCCGAATAAACCCTTTGTTTTCTAACTCATCCAACTAGGCTTTCAATTCCCACAATTCAGTAGGGGCCATCTGATAATATGGAAGTGAGATAGGACTCTTGAAAGAGACCAATCGCAAACTCCACTTCTCTTATGGGAGGTAACCTAGAGAATTATTCAAGAAAAACATCCATGAACTGATCCACTACTACTGGAAGAATACTCTACTCAACACCCATTAATGATTCCAACAACAATACAGCCAACCGATATAAAAACGTGCCTACTATTGGTTCCAACAAACCTGTTGCACCCTGCCTTTCATGCATTTATCCTCTAAAGAGATGCCTAACGCCATCATGTGTCATAAAAGCCACTGTTCATGCATCACAGTCGATGTGGGCCTTAAAATCCACCAGCCAATCCATTCCCAGAATTACATCATACCCATCCATCTCAAGCATTGGGAAATTTCACATTAGCTCAACCTCGCCCACAACAGTACAACATCCTCTACAAAATAAGGCTCAACACTTTCTTCGACCCAGAGGAGTTTGAATTTTTAAAACCAAGGGCATCATTTCTACCCTTAAACCCATCAAATCAACCACACGTGCAGCAATAAAAGTGTCTGAAGAACCCGTATCAAATAGAACTTGCATCAAGGTAGAATTTAAAAGAATAGTACCTCGCACCGTGGATGGTCCCGACTGATCATGCACCACAACCTGCTCAGATCCAAACTCCTGTTTTCTTACCATGCTATGCTCTTTATTACCCTGCTGAGGTGTTGTGGTATTCCATGAATCACCATGATCCACTTTACTTTGCTGACGAGGGGTATGTTGTTGTCCCCGTCCCATCGAAGCATACGACATCTACGATCCTTGAGGAGTATCACGTGCACCCAACCTCGAATAATTCTGACAATAATGTTGCAGATGCTCCATATTCTTACAATTATGACATGCTCAAGGTTTTGTTATACAATCTCGCATGATGTGGCTCGTCGAACCACACTGAAATCATCCTGGTTTTCTCTAGGGATTCGGAGGAAGATTCACCAATCCATTCGTCGGATTGTGTGCCATACTCCTGCCCTAGGAATAAGTGTCCCTCCTCCGCTTGAACCCAGCATTAAATTTCACACTATTCCCCATGGGTACCATCATGCTTCCTCCGCACGGAGCGCCCAACAGATCTTTCTCAGCCACAGAGGCTCTATTCACCATCTTTGTGTAATCATCTATACACAGTACTGCTATCTTTGAATAGATTTATTGCCTTAACCCTACTTCAAATATCCTTTCCTTTAACAACGTTCTACCCACCACCTCAGGTGAAAACCTCACTAAGTTCATAAACATAGTTGCATACTCCATCACAGACATAATCTATTACTTCAAGTTGAAGAAATCAGTCATACACTGAATTTAGAATGTATGTGGGTTGAATTATTTATTAAAAAATTCCTCAAATCCTTCCCACGTCACACCCTAGACCATCCCCACTTGGACTACCAACTCCCACCACTAAAGGGCAATATATTCCAACATATACGTGGTTATCTTCACTTTTAACTCTACCAGTGTTCCCAAGAACTCAAAAATCTTGTTCATTCTATTCAACCACGATTCTGCCCTCTCTGGCTCTGAATCACCCCTGAAGATGGGTGGATTCTTTTTTGAAACTAAATTGCATGATCCACATGCCTTGGTTCATCCATTTTATTTCCACTTTCCAAAGCTTGGAAAGCTTGCACTATGCTTTACACTAACTGCTGGTTCACCTGAGGCTCATGTGCTACCACATTCAAAGCAGCCTCCTCCATTTGGTCTCTACGACGCCTACCCGGTGTCATTTCTATCAACAAAAAACAAACAACCATGAGTCTCACTTCCTTCGACATCAAGAATTACCATTTCTAATCACATTACACAAAACTATCACACAAGGCTTTCCACAAGTTCACATTTTCCATGTTTCACCATTTTGAAAACCAAACCATTTTCAAAATACTAATTTACTCACATTAAAATTTCACACATTCATACCAAACCATAAATCATTATACCCCAATGAAATATGCATCCTTGAGGGAAGTCATTTCTACCTTATATTCCATGCACATCTCATTGGCTACACCCACGACAATGAGATTCTCAATGCCTATAAGTGTCTCCAAAACACTTATGTACTCAACTCCCTGGTAACTTGAATTTCAGCATAAGAGGGTTAGCAACGTCCTTTTATTCTATACATTCCATGTTCTGACATTCCTACGCCTTTTTACCATCAAAGATCAAGGAATATACCACAATGAATGTCAACTCCAAAATCAAGGCGCTAAAGTGACTGAACAACTTCTCTGACTTGGAAGCTAAGGACCGAACAAACTGATACCACTTGTAACACCTCGCCCCTACCTCATTGGCTGGAGGAGGCGGTGAGGGATACTTGGCCTTAAGCGACGTTCCCCAGATGCCAAAGGCTGGAAATAAATTCTGAGGGCTTCAAGATCAAATTGGGGAATGATTTTACCTTAATACAAATCCAACCAAAATATCCATTAACCACCACTATATAATGTGTGTTAATAAAACATTCCAACATGAATTCCCAAAAGACAACCAAATTGTACCACAATACAACCCAAAACCAATACAACCAGACATTTCTACACCACATCAGAGTACAAGTAGAAACCAAACAACAAACACTATGATCCATGACACCACCATAGCTCCACACCAAGATCGAAGCTCCAAGCTCCACTAAGACATCACAATGGACCAATAAAGGAGGGATATTCCTTAACTTTTCCCATGTCACGGTACACGACATCTACAAAGACACCACAGTGCCAAAGAAGGGGGTGAGTACTAAAACTCAGTTGGTTTTCCCCAAATGGCTTCCCTACACACGCCACTAGGATATAACCATTAGCACATTTATATAAAAAAAATTATATAAAAAAATCACAAGTACAACCATTTTTATAAGCCAAATATTCTCTTACCAAGCCATCACACCCAAACCAAGCTACCAAGGGAAAGCCAGCCAAACAAGCCACAGGCCATTTCATCATTCACACATTATCACAACAAATTCTAACTTGCAAAGAAATGTACAAAAAATAACCAAACAGTGGGACTTCTGCCAAAACCGTTCACCCATTCACACCAAAACAACCAAAAGAACCAGACGGTGGAGCTTTCGTCCAACCCGTTCACCAATTCTAAACTAGTGGCTCATCTCGTCCACTTTTCCTTTGATGGTGTCCCTTCCATCCACTATCCATCCCCTTTTTATAGTGGTACTTCTCACCACTTCCACATAACATTCCCATCAAGCAATAAACAATCATATGACCCACCTAGGTCACAACAACATGTAATCAACTAATTCCATCGCATACCAATCCACTTCAATAAATCATTCATTTATTGAAAACCATTTTCCATGCCCAATCCATATTTCATTAAAAACAACATCTTTATTGAAAACCATTTTCCGTTAACAATTTTCAAATATCAATATCAACAACCTATTTTAAAATCTCTATTTTAAAATCCACAACAATAGAATTTCACTATAAAAACCCCATTTTCCCCAAAATCCCCAAACCATCACCAAAGCGATTTCCAACCAATTTGGCACAACAATCAAAATTAATTTCAAGTACAACAAAGTAATTGTAATCAAACACCACTTGTTCTAACCAAGTAGAGTCGACAGAGATGCCACATACCTTTAGGGTTCCCGAGATATCGACCCACAAGAAACTGCACCTCAAATTTGGCAAACATACCATAGAAACCGCTCTAGATCCCTTCCCCTAACATTCGTAAGCATTAAAATCGTCATCCAATGCAACCACAAACCTAGATCTACACACTAAAAGTGTAGATCTAGAAAACCAAGAAATAGAGACATGTAGATCTAGAGGAAAACACAAGGAAACCTAGAGGAGAGACTTACCTGGTAGAAACCACCTTCAAACCACCATGAAACCCATTTGAATCTCTTCAATAATTGGTGGAAGATAACCTTCATCCCCTGAGGACCTGAAATCCCAAGTGTGGCTTGAGTGGGAGAGGATTTAGAGAGGAATGAGGCAATCTCGAGAGAACTTGGGTTTTAAAACCCTATTTTAAGTGGTCGCATGGTTAGCCCACATGGTTTGGAAAACTGTGCGCTAACCATGCGCATGCTACTGCCTCGAGAACAAGGGTCTACACGGTTGCCTCGCACGGTTTAGAAAACCATGTGCAGGCCATGCAAAGCCTACTGTCTCCCCCTGCATGGTTTCCTAGAGCATCCTCATGGTTTCCCCTAACCGTGCTCAAACTATACACCTATAGAAAAGCCTTCAAACTCACCCAAAACCATTCCAAACTCTCCCAACCTCTTCCAAACACATCCCTTGCACTTTAAACACAGAAAAACGAAAAAACAAAGGATACATACCTCAAAACGGGGGTGCTACAGCTACTTAATATAAATTAGAAGGATTATGAATCTATTAGTTTCTTTGAGTAAAATTATATAATACTTGTGATGTGTGCTTATGGTATTATCATCAATGATAAAATTAAGGTTGATTAATTCTTCAATGGCATAAAACTAAGTCTATAAAGTTTTTTATCGATAAGATACATTATTAGATATAAATAAATTGTTTGATGTTCTCTCAAGGTGGTAATGGATATTTGAGTTACCCATAAATCGTATGGTTTTGAAATGAAAAGAAATATGGAATTTAGAGTAAATTATAAAGACCATGGAAAGAAGAATATGGACTTTACTTTATTCTCAAAGTGTGGAAGGAAACATGGGAGAAATTTATCAAGTTAAATGTTAAATTTTTTATGTTTGGAAATGAAGATCATCAAGAAATATAATATTGATGAAATGGGGAGATTAAGTTAGATAATTATGAAGAAAAATCACCATGGAATGCACCAAACACATCAAATATTTCCAATGAAAGGGGTATGGGAGTTATTCTAACCTGTGATAAAATCTGATTGTTAATGAAAATGGCCTATGTTAGAAACATCTTAATCCCATAGACAAATTTAAATATCTTGCAATAATGAATTTTGAAATGGATTATGATAATGGAGTAGAGAATGGTACATGTAAGAACCCAGATTTTCGTTTCAGGTATGTTTTTACTTTTTCTGGAGTTTTTAAGAAAAATGAACTTTCTGGAAATTTTCAAAGTACACGCCGTGTAATTCTGAGTACACGCCGTGTACTTTCTGAGAACACGCCGTGTACACTTTCCCAGCTTGAAGCCATGTGCTGCCCATATCGGGCCACACACACGGTGTGTAAGGGTGACATGGAGGCCGATTTTGGAGGAGTAGGGAAAAACCCACTACAACCTGTGTATTTTAAAAATACATGCTGTGTACTTTTCTTTTTTTCACTAAATGGACTGGGGTCGTGCCTGATTCACCAAAACACCTCCTTCTAGGTCTCATTCAACAAAGTGATACTTGTACGGTGGAATCTTCAACGAGCTCCTGTCTCTTCGTCCATTCTCTGATTTGAGCACGGTCGATTGCATTGGAATCACAGAGGTGAGTTATTCCTTCTTCTTGAGCCTTGTTTTCGGTTTCCTCATCGTTTTCGAGTTATCGTGGGTTGAGAATTTTGTGCTTTTTCTCAGATCGACGACGTTCTAAGGGAAACCAATCGTCGTGGTTCACGTATATCGATCTCTTAGGATTGAGGTTGGTGTTTTGTGCCTTTCTGTTGAAAGTTGATGAGTATTTTGTGCAAATTCCACAACTTCCCTTGGGTGGGGAATTGTGGGTTTCTTGTTTTTCCCCTGTTGTTTTCCTGCTTTGGTTGAATATTTTAGTAGAGGTTTATGCTTGTGAGTCGAGTAATTTTATTTATGCTCAGGCTTCTTTTCCATTATTGTTTTACTTTTTGGAATTTCCCAGTTTCCATGCCTAGTTGTAGGATAGTGGAACTGTTGCTTTATTATTGCTGTTGAGCCCTAGACTGAAAGACAAGTAGTTTTTGAGGTTTACGTGGATGATGTATGCACACTGAGAATGATTATTTTCCACACAGGACTATGAGTACCCAGTGTAGCACACCATAGGGAGAATTGACGTAAGGGCTTCTCCAGAGTTTCTTGTAAGTACGATGTGAGACCACAGGGGAAATTGACGATGAGTGCTTCCTCAGAGAGTCTGTAGTTCCTCGACGCGGGCCACAGGGGGAATGAGACGTTGAGTGCTTCCCCAGATATCCTTTAGTATGATACGAGACTATAGGTGGAATTGACGGTGAGTGCTTCCTCAGAGAGTCTATTAATTTTGTAGCTGAACCAGAGGGGTGAGACTGTGTGTGCCTCTTAGAGGGTTTCTAGTAATTATAGGTTGAACCATAGGGGTTAGGCTGTGAGAGCTACTGAGAGGGTTACCTTTTTTTCCTTATTGTTGCTGGTTGTTTATGTAACACCCCGAGATTTTATGAAAAATATTCATTTTAATTTCATTAATGTCTTGTGTTGTACACTACACCAAAAGTAGCTTGCACAACACGCATCCCTAACTTGCCTTGCATTACACGCAATCGCGACCTTCCTCGATAGCATGTGTAGTACGCAATACCGAGTTTCACCAAACGAGATATTATTATAATATTATTATGAACTAGCCGTTATGAATAGTTATACCCACTTTTTGAAATTTTATAAATTTTATCTTTCAAAATGGACTTCATTTTTGGATTCAGAATATCGAAATTTTCTTAGGGTGAAATTTTGGTACTTTTCGGATAACTTTCATATTTAGGGAAAATTACAAACATCTTTTTTAATCCAAATAATTAATAGTGATAAATTATTAATTTGAGTGGTTTTAAAGTATATTTAGAATATATTTTTACAATTTATTACAATGTTGGTCATTGGATGTAATTTCACATTTAAACCAGACATAAACAAGTGTCAATCTTTTGATAGTTATTATCTCTTAAGAACACGCTATTTGTTTTGACGACGGGAATTAGTTTTTAAATTAATTAATGCAACTGATATGTTTTTAATTTGGTAAAATAGTCATAATTTTTGAATTCATAATATCAAATATAGCTTAGGCCTAATTTTTGGTATTTTTCTGGAAACTTTCAATTTTTGATGAACAGTGAAAACACTGGGTTACTATTTAAAAACCGACTTTTTATTTAAATAATTATTTATTTTATTTAAATTTATTTTAGGTCAAAATTGATACATAATACCTATATAAGTTCAATGTAATTAATTGGAGTAATTTTATAATAATTTTAGATATATAAAAATTTTATTGAACTTTTCATCGTCTTTTACCCACCTCCTAGTAGAATTTGCAAATTTACATAAAACATAATTTTACCGCTTCTGTGAGTGGAATTTCAAAAATCCGACAGACACGGTTGATGTCAGTAAGTAAAATGTGGTTCAATGAGATGAAAATAATTTTTCGTAAATAGTAACTTTTTACTTTTATTTACCACGGCTAAAAGTAAATAGGCTAATTAAGGGTAAAAATGGTATTATTATTACCCTAACACATGTCCTAATTCTATTGGATAAGTGTAATTCGAACAAAAAACAACCTTGGGAATAAAATATGACAATTTAGGCCCACTTGGATTAGATTAGGCCATTTATTATTAATTTATTTAAAGAAGGGTTAAAATAGTTAAAATCAAAGTTTAATAAGTAAATAATTTTTAATATAGGGTTATACATAAGATATATTCGACTATAAATATTCATCAAAAAGCTAAAAAGATTTCATACATAATGGTATTTTATTTTTAATTTTTAAAAAAATTGAATTTATTTATGACACAAAGATGATGTAGTAATTATCTTATTAATGAAATATTGACATAATTGATTTTATAAATACCCAAATAAATGTAATTTGAGAATTTTTATGAATTGAACTAATTTTCTAGGTTAATATGACATGTTAGTTTTGATTTAATTAACTTTTCTCGAACTCATCATTCTGTTATGATTTTCAAAAAAATCAATTATTAAATTGTGTCAAAATTGACATAAAATAGTTTTTAAAACAAATATTATATTATTAATTGTTATTTTATTCGTACAAAACTAAGGATTGGGCAAATGACTTAGATAAGGTTATATATATTAATAATAAACAGCTTGGGTTCGTTTGGCTTGTTATAGTATGTTTATTAACCTTATAGTGTAAGAACTCAAAAAGACACGGTAAAAGTAAAATTATCTAACTTAAAGTTAAATCTAAATGATAAGGTTAAAATAGTAAACTAAACTTGTCCAAATTCTATTGGATGATAGGATTTCGACCCATACCCACCTTATCTTCTAAATAAATCAATTTGGAGCTATTTAAAACCGAATATGGCTTTATAATAAAATTATATTTTTAGTTTTTTCAAAGGTGCCCCTCTCCTCCCTTATAAAAGGGCACATCTCCCTCTCTTCCTCACACCACTTTGAGCCTTCACACTCGGCCAAACCCTTCCAATTTCTCCTCTCCACTTCCCTAGAAACATCCTAGAGGTCCTGGGCTTCTTTAAAGACCAATTTTAGTGCCCTAAAAGGAGGTCTCAAAGAAGCGCTTCAAAGAAGAGGTAATGTCCGTTACCGATTCTTTCAACTTTATTTCTTCTTTCACTTATTCTTATTTAGTTGTTTAATTATGAATTAATAACATTAGTATCACTAATATACCGATATGTTATTATAAGTATGAAACAACCCTATTTCACCATCTATTCATCCTACGGAAAACGAAATCACTGCGCGTGCGTACGTAGGGAATACCGTCTCCACGCCGTGCTATAATCTATTTTCCACCACCACCTTAGTTGGATGGGTATAATGGTGTAAAGAATTAATATATATGATTATTTTAATGTGATATTAATTCTTAAATAGTATACATACTCTCCAATACAATTTCACGATCATGGGAACGATATCATCGCTCGTGCGTACGTACAGAATACAGTCTCCACGATGTGATGCGACTCGTTCTACATGATTTTCATTGCATAATGATTACATAAATGAATTGATTTAATAAATATGATATATATTACAGTAATACCATTCTTTAAATGAGGTATCTATAACCTAAAAAGAAGAATAAGAATTTATTCGACAAAACACGCTTAAGAACAAAAAGTAATAAACACCCAAATAACAGGTAGCAATGAAATATTACTGATAATAAGCTAAACATATGACCATATATGATATCATAACAATGAGTATAATTCTAAAATAATTCAATGACATTATTTAAATCATTATACAGGAGGTTCAGACACTTACGAAGAAAATCGGACCTATGGTAAGGGAAAATCTCACAATCTCATTTTTATCCGAGATTGTTGATAATTTGGTATTTACTGGGGTGTGTTTTATCATCCACATACATGTTTCCTCAATATGTAATATTATTTCCATCCACCTACAATTTTTTAAATCCAATTTTACCCTTCGGTGAGTTTTTAGTAAAAGATATGAAAGGAATCTTTTGTCGTTTTTCGTACGAGGGAATTTTCCGACAAAAGTACGAGAAGAATGTTTTTTTAACTTATACGGCATGAATGGATTTTTAAAACATTATTTCCATGAATATTACTTTACAAGTTTTCAAGTTTATTTTTAATCAACTTCTTTTAGTTTAAAATTTAATGACATTTTAAGAAAGGAATAGTGTTTTTTTGAAGTAGAAAAGATATTTTCCTAAAGAATGGAGTTCAAGTGTTTTATCAAAATTATTTTCCATCTAAGATATTATAGGGTTCTATTTCTATCCCTATTATTACATTGATTTGATTATGTTGTGATGGAATTATTTTTATAAATTCCTTTATCTTATATGAATTGTTTTATGATGTCACGATGTTTAAGAATCCCATTTTTATTACATGGGTTATGCTATGATGTATGGTTTATGATTTTGTGGCACACATAAAAATGGTATCAATATGAGATTGGTGGGACCTATATATCCCTCTAATGCATTGGTTAAATATTTATATCTCATGAGATAGACATGGCCGGAATGGCAGGTTAATCCCGTTCAGTGAAATAGGACTGAAACAATGAGTGAACTCGGTTCAGAAATGGACTTTGTCCACTAAGATAGTCTTGGAAATGAGTATTGACTACTAAGAAATGATTCTATATGATTATGTTTGTATGCCACAATTCTTCATGTTTTAAGTTATGATTATTGTGATTACATTTCACTACCATGATTTATCCCATGTTATGAAATTTTGATCTTTTTTGCAGGGTAAGATTTTTCCAAAATGTTATGTTCTTATGAATATGATTTGATTGATATTTATTTTGTTTACCCTTACTGAGAATTTGAGATCACCCATTTTATTTTTTATTTTCCCCCAAGATTAAAAGAAAGGTTTTAGGTAAGGAAACAAAAAGTGGAAGATCTTTATGGGAGATGTTGAAGATCTTTCACCATGATTAGAAGATTACGTTCAAAGTTTCCAAAGACACTAAACTATTACGGTCCTTGTGTGTCTGTTTTTGTTATGTATTATGTATTCCGCAAAAGTAATGTAATATCTATGTACGTCAAGCTTTGGGTCTCTACAGTTGGTATTAGAGAAAAGGTTCAGTCAACTTTTGGAAACTAGGATGCGAGAACTTTAGTGAGATCCCAAGAGATATTTCTAAGGTATGTCTAGGGATGTCCCTAAGGTTAAGTATAAGTATAGGTTATAGTCCTAGAATTACAGTAACGATGTTAGAATTAAACCTAAGATGTTAGATATTGAAGGTACTCCCCCTTTATTATGTTGTTTTCCCTAACATGATTTTTGCCTCTCACACTATTCTTTTTGGGTTTTAGACGATGGATGGAACCCGAAGGAACCGTGTTGATCAATGAAATAGACAATGAAATGATTGTCCTCCTGAAAAAACAAATGTTATGGGAGATGGAGTAAAAAATCCTATTGTTATACTTACACAAGCTATGAATCATTCTGGACTTCCAAATTGATCAGATAAGGGAACAATATTCTATTGAGTCCTTCATGAGGAAACGTCCACCTTCTTTCAGTGGGTCTTCTGATCCACTTGTTGCTGAACAATGGATCAGTACCACTGAAAAGATATTTTCAGTTCTTCAATGTTCTGAACATGATGAAGTCATCTTAGCAGTATATCGTTTGGAAGGTGAAGCTGATCAATGGTGGAATCTTATCAAGAATACGAGGCCAATAGATGAAATTGAGTCCATGGAGTGGGAAGAGTTCAAGAACTTATTTTTCAATAAGTACTTCCCTCGTATTCTTCGAAAAAAGATGGAGAAGGAGTTTCTTGAACTAAAGAAAAAGGATGATGAATCTGTTGGTGTATACGAAGCGAATTTTACAAGGCTTGCAAGGTATACATCTGGCTTTATCATTCAACCATAAAGTAAAGTTGATCGATTCTTCAGTGGCTTAAAACCAAATCTTCAAAGGGCATTAGCTATAAGAGACTTCAGTAGAAATCAAGATATTGTGAGTTGTGCTATCAATGTAGAAATGGAAGTTGGTGTTACTTATCCATCCTATAGTTTTGACAAGAAACGAAATATGGAGTTCAAGGTGAAATCTCAGAATAATGGTGAAAAGAAGATGAATGTTTCCTTATGCTCAATGTGTGGAAAGAAGCATGGTAGAGATTGTCTTAAAGGGACTAGAAAAATTTTTTAAGTGTGGAAAAGAAGGTCATCGAACAGCTGAGTGTCGAAGTAATGGAAAAAGGGTTTCTAATTATGTGAATAAAGAAAATACTGTAGAGAATGCACCACCAACACTTCAATGCTTCAAGTGCAAGGAAATGGGGCATTATGCTAATAAATTCCCTAATCCAAGGGTTAGTGATGATCAACACGAGCAACCACTTAAGTAAAATGACAAAGGGAAGTCACATGCGACCACTATTGGAAATGTTGAATAAGACAACGATGTGGTGGAATGATTAAGTTTTTATGTATTGGGATTCCAAAATAATGTTGTATATAGTATCATGGAATATTGGAATATTTATGTATTGGTCTATTGTGGTTTTCAATAATTTTATGTTACGGGTAACCATGGAAAGTGATTGAGATAATTTTGGAAAAAAGATGATATGCACATAATTAAGGGATAAGGAGAAAATGAAATTTTTGAAAGGATTCATGAGCTCATGACTGATATAAGGAAATAGTTATATCATGGTTTGAGGTTTTGGTATGTGAAAAGAGTTAATTTTTGACCGCACTCATGTTTTCACTAAGATTCAATGGGTATTCATTTTTCAATAGAATACATGATTAAGGCCTTCGAATGTTTGGAATGTGACCAACAAGACATATCTCGTGATATATGTGGATCAATGATGGTATTAACATGCTTGTTATATGAACTCTTTGGTAATCGTTTTCACTATAATATGAGATTGGACATCAGTATTTTGGATAAGCCTAAAGATTGGAATGGATTGTGTTGGAAATAAGTTAATATTGTTTAAGGATAGAATTTTTTTCGATATTATTGATGGGATGTTATAGTAATGTAGTTTTAGAAAAAGGACAACCTGCAGGATGGGCGACAACCCATCGCGTCGGACAAGGTTGTGGGAATCGAACCCACAACCGAAGTGCGACTGGCCTTTATCGCCTACCACTGGCCTATAGGAAGTCCCTGTTTAGTAGAAACTAGTTTTATTATATTAAGCAGTATGATATATGAAGTATAAGTCCATTTTAGGAACCATATATGATTAATCTCACTATAGATGGACTTATGTATTTTTTGATAACTTTTCTAACCTTTTGTTTGAGACAGATGGAATGACCCATCATTATATCACATGATCTGCTAACACATCACAAATGACAAATTCAACTTCTTTTCTTTAAGAGATGAAGTGGAAATTGTCCAAAGAACGACCAACGGTGAGACTGTACCAAAATCACGAAAGTATTTCTTCTAATTCCAATTTCATCAACTTTAGGGAAATGACCTTGAAAACCAAAAATGTAGTCCTAGTGCTCTAATATTTGATGAATCATATGGTACCTTAGTTCGTCACAAATTTATGGATTTGTGATTGTTGTCTTTTTATAGCCGTGTTCTCTACCACTCTCCATCAGAACTTGATGGTTAGATTTTTATTCCATATCCATATTTTCACCTATGTTCTCCCACGTGGAAACCCAGTGATGAGTTAATTAGGGTAACCGTTACGTTTCATACTTTAGTTTTTAAAGCCAAGTTTTGGTATTCCTTTTTATGATGTGGGTTTCTATTAAAGAAAATTTCGAGTAGTAAACCATTTATAACCCTGACGAATTTCGAGGGTGAAATTCATTTTAAGGGGGGTAGAATGTAACACCCCGAGATTTTATGAAAAATATTCTTTTTAATTTCATTAATGTCTTGTGTTTTATGCTACACCAAAAGGATCTTTCACAACACGCATCCCTGACTTTCCTTGCATTACACGCAATCGCGACCTTTCTCGATAGCGTGTGTAGTACGCAATACCGAGTTTCACTAAACGAGATATAATTATAATATTATTATGAACAAGCCATTATGAATAGTAATACCCACTTTTTGAAATTTTATAAATTTTATCTTTCAAAATAGACTTCATTTTTGGATTCAGAATATCAAAATTAGCTTAGGGTGAAATTTTGGTACTTTTCAGATAACTTTCATATTTAGTGAAAATTACTAACAACTATTTTAATCGAAATAATTAATTGTGATAAATTATTAATTTGAGTGGTTTTAAAGTATATTTAGAATATATTTTTACAATTTAATACAATTTTGGTCATTGGATGTAAATTCACATTTAAACCAGACATAAACAAGTGTCAATCTTTTGATAGTTATTATCCTTTAAGAACACGCTATTTGTTTTGACGACGGGAATTTATTTTTAAATTAATTAATGTAACTGATATGTTTTGAATTTGGTAAAATAGACATCATTTTTGAATTCATAAAATCAAATACAGCTAAGGCCTAATTTTTGGTATTTTTCTGGAATCTTTCAATTTTTGATGAATAGTGAAAACACTGGGTTACTATTTAAAAACCGACTTTTTATTTAAATTTATTTTAGGTCAGAATTGATACATAATACCTATTTAATTTCAATGTAATTCATTGGAATAATTTTATAATAATTTTAGATATATAAAAATTTTATTGAACTTTTCACCATCTTTTACCCACCTCCTAGGAGAATTTGTAAATTTACATAAAACATAATTTTACCGCTTCTGTGAGTTGAATTTCAAAAATCCGAGAGACATGGTTGATGTCAGTAAGGGAAATGTGGTTCAATGAGATTAAAATAATTTTTCGTGAATAGTAACTTTTTACTTTCATTTACCACAGTTAAAAGTAAATGGGGTAATTAAGGGTAAAAATGCTATTATTATTACCCTAACACATGTCCTAATTATATTGGATAAGTGTAATTCAACCAAAACACAACCCTAGGAATAAAATATGACCATTTAGGCCCACTTGGATTAGATTAGGACATTTATTATTAATTTATTTAAAGAAGGGTTAAAATAGTTAAAATCAATGTTTAATAAGTAAATAATTATCAATATAGGGTTATACATAAGATATATTTGACTATAAATATTAATTAGAAAGATAAAAGAATTTCCTACATAATGGTATTTTATTTGTACTTTTTTAAATAATTTAATTTATTTATGACACAAAGATGATGCAGTAATTATCTTATTAATGAAATATTGACATAATTGATGTTATAAATACCCAAATAAATGTAATTTGAGAATTTTTATGAATTAAACTAATTTTCTTGGTTAATATGACATGTTAGTATTGATTTAATTAACATTTTTAGAAATAATCATTCTGTTATGATTTTCACAAAAATCAATTACTAAATAGTGTCAAAATTGACATAAAATAGTTTTTAAAACAAATATTATATTATTAATTGTTATTTTATTCCTAAAACTCTAAGGTTCGGCAAAATGACTTAGATAAGGTTATATATATTAATAATAAACAACTTGTGGTTATTTTGGCTTGTTATAGTAAGTTTCTTAACCTTATAGTGTAAGAACACAAAAAGACACGGTAAAAGTAAAATTATCTAACTTAAAGTTAAATCTAAATGATAAGGTTAAAATAGTTAACTAAACTTGTAAAAATTCTATTGTATGAGAGGATTTAGACCCATCCCCACCTTAGCTTCGAAATAAATCAATTTGGAGCTATTTAAAACCGAATATGGATTTATAATAAAATAATATTTTTAGTTTTTCCAAAGGTTCACCTCTCCTCCCTTATAAAAGGGCACCTCCTCCCTCTCTTCCTCACACCACTTTGAGCCTTCAAGCTTGGACAACCCCTGCCAATTTCTCCTCTCCACTTCCCCAGAAATATCCTAGAGGTCCTGGTTTTCTTCAAAGACCAATTTTAGTGCCCTAAAAGGAGGTCTCAAAGAACCGCTTCAAAGTAGAGGTAATGTTTGTTACCGATTCTTTCAACTTTATTTCTTCTTTCACTTCTTCTTATTTAGTTGTTTAATTATGAATTAATAACATTAGTATCACTCGTATACCTATATGTTATTATAAGTATGAAACAACCCTATTTCACCATCTATCCATCCTACGTAAAACAAAATCACCGCGCGTGCGTACGTACGGAATACCGTCTCCACTGTGTGCTGTAATCTATTTTCCACCACCACCTTACTTGGATGGGTATAATGGTGTAAAGAATGAATATATATGATTATTATAAATTGATATTAATTATTAAATAGTATACATACACTCCAATACAATTCCATGATCATGGGAACGATATCATCGCTCGTGCGTACGTATGGAATACTGTCTCCACGATGTGATGCGACTCGTTCTACATGATTTTCATTGCATAATGATTACATAAATGAATTGTGTGAATAAATATGATATATATTACACTAATACCATTCTGGAAATGAGGTATCTATAACCTAAAAAGAAGATTAAGAATTTATTCGACAAAACACGCTTAAGAACAAAAAGTAATAAACATCCGAATAACAAGTAGAAATAAAATATTACTAATAATAAGCTAAAAATATGACCATATATGATATCATAACAATGATTATGATTCTGAAATAAGTCAATGACATTATTTAAATCATTATACAGAAGTTTCAGACACTTACGAAGCAAATCGGACCTAAGGTAAGGGAAAATATCACAATCTCATTTTTATCTGAGATTGTTTATACTTTGGTATTTACTGGGGTGTGTTTTATCAACCACATCCATGTTTCCTCAATATTTAATATTATTTCCATCCACCTACAATTTTTTACATCCAATTTTACCCTTCGGTGAGTTTTTAGAAAAATATTAGAAAGGAATCTTTTGTCATTTTTCGTACGAGGTACTTTTTGACTTTTCCGAAAAAAGTACGAGAAGAATGTTTTTTTAACTTATACGACATGAATGTATTTTTAAAAAATTATTTACAAGAATCTTCCTTTACAAGTTTTCAAGTTTATTTATAATCAACTTCTTTTAGTTTAAAATTGTATGACATGTTAAGAAAGGAAAAGTGTTTTTTTCAAGTAGAAAGGATATTTTCCTCAAGAATGGAGTTCAAGTGTTTTATCAAAATTATTTTCCATCTAAGATAATATAGGGTTATTTTTCTATCCCTATTATTACATTGATATGATTATGTTGTGATGGAATTATTTTTATGAATTCCTTTATCTTATATGAATTGTTTTATGACGTCACGATGTTTAAGAATCCCATTTTTATTACACGGGTTATGCTATGATGTATGGTTTTTGATTTTGTGGCACACATAAAAATGGTATCATTATGAGATGGGTGGGACCTATATATCCATCCAATTCATTGGGTAACAATTTATATCTCATGAGATAGACATGGATGGAACGGCATGTTAATCTGGTTCAGTGAAACAGGACTGAAACGAGGAGTGAACTCGGTTCAGAAATGGATATTCTCTGCTAAGATATTCTTGGAAATGAGTCTCGACTACTAAGAAATAATTCTATATTATTATGTGTATATGCCACAAAGCTTCATGTTTTAAGTTATGATTATTGTGATTACATTTCACTACCATGATTTATCCCATGTTATGAAATTTTGATCTCTTTTGCAGGGTAAGATTTCCAAAATGTTATGTTCTTATGAATATGATGTGATTGATATTTCTTTTTTTTTTACCCTTACTGAGAATTTGAGCTCACCCTTTTTATGTTTTATTTTCCCCCAGGATTAAAAGAAAGGCTTTAGGTAAGGAAACAAAAAGTGGAAGATCTTTATGGTAGATGTTGAAGATCTTTCACCACGATTAGAAGATTACGTTCCATGTTTCCAAAGACACTAAACTGTTACGTTCCTTGTGTGTCTGTTTTTGTTATGTATTATGTATTCCGGAAAAGTAATTTAATATCTATGTACGTCAAGCTTCGGGTATCTACAGTTTACTTATGTACTCTGGTTGTTAGAACTGTGGATTGTAGCTGCTTGTGCTTTCCTGTTTACTACTTCTTGTTTTATTACTGCCATGTATTTATTGAATATTAGGCACAAATCTATGGGTGATTTCCTACTGGGATTGTATCTCACACCCTCTTTGGTCCATGCTTTTGGGACCAAGTAGACTATGTTTCTCTAGGTATAGATAATGGCAAGCTCCCTTCTACTTCAGGTTCTTGATTGCACTAGAGTTGGAGAGCATGGGACCGAGCCGTGGCTTGCGATGATGAGGAGTTTTCCTTGTTTTCTTTTTCACTTTGTTTTCAGTTGTACTTCATCACGTTGGTTTTTTTACTGCTTTCCATAGACATATGTACCATTATGCATCATCATTACTTTATACATTTCTTTCGCTGTTCAGTTCAGTTTTTGTATGATGTTTATTGTTTCTGTTATTGTGACTGGTTGTTCTTCCACTGTATACTTTACCGAAGGAGGGAATAGTTTCCCCAACGACTCACCAAGGCCCTCACAGCTAGTCAGCAGCCTCTGGAATTCTGGGAAACACGCTTGAGTTCATGTGGTGAACCGGGTACGGGACACCAGTGGAGGGGCTCCAGATTCGGGTCGTTACAAAGTGGTTTCAGAGGAGTTATTTTCTGTTGCTTTACTGTTTGGAGACTTTAGCCAGGGATAAGACGGATTCAGTATATGGTATTAAGTTGTGCTCAAGAGTAGCTAACCCGTGTACGGGGAAAAGCCATACTACCTCGTTAATTGCAGTTTGCTAGTTTTGAGATTTTATGGTTGATCTGATTTCACCTAGAGTGAATTCACATGACTTGTTCTATTATTGTTTTGATATTTTGGTTCTATTTATGTCACAACTTGATGAGATGAGGGTATTCCATCTCATGCATCATATAGGAACTTGTAGAAATCACATGCTATGCATTCTTGCCATGCCATCTAGGGTGCATTAGCAATTGCATGCTATTATGGTAGACTTTGTGTAGATTATGCATGCTGTTGTGATAGATGCTTGATAGGTTCTCTACTGTTATGTTAGAAAAATGGTTGTGTTGTTCTTTGCTTAAATGAACGCCAAATTTTGATTCTTGAGGTGTTATGGGCCCTCATTAATCGTAAATTGGTGGATCATGATAGTTTTTTCTCATGTCTATGACTATAGGAGATGCCAATCTTTGATTCGCAGGGAGTATGGGCCCTCACGGATTGAAATTTGGCACCTCTTTGCCATGTTTTCAGTGTTTCTGGAGTTCTATGCAGTTCTGAGCTACTGCCCAGAAAAACCCAGAATACACGGCTTGTAATTTTTGGATACACACCGTGTAGTTTTCAGGCCATGTCACTGACTGTGTGACCAGAACACGGTGTCGTGAAAGTAACTTTAGGAACACACTGTGTATTGTAGGTACACATCGTGTAGTAATAAGCCGTGTACCCGGTCGTATCACTAACAGCACGGGTCGGGGAAGCTCGAGTAGCACATGTCGTGTTGTAACGGAACACGCCGTGTAGTACCTTCCAGGTACCCGGCCGTGTCACAAAAAACACGAGTCAGCGTGACCTTTTCTCAGACACACTGTGTTGCTTTTGGAGCATGCCGTGTAGTCTTGCCAAGTACCCGACAGCGTCACAAACAACACGGGGTGGTGTCACCTTCCCTATACATGCCGTTTTTGTTCGGAGAATGTCGTGTAAGGTTCAGCCGTGTAGACGGCTGTGTGTTTAACAACACGGGCCACCGAAGCCTTGTCCACTACATGCCGTGTCCATAGGGAACACACTGTGTAGTCTCAGTTTAAGAAAACCGTGTGGGTTAGCCATGTAAGGGACTCAGGCAGGGGAACAGTTTCATGTACACACCATGTGGTTTGAGGTGTACATGACTTGTAGGTCAGGAGTACACGCCCATGTCAGTGGTTTAAGAAGACACTCAGTGTAGTTTTTATACATGTCGTGTAGTCGAGTTTTGTAAACTTGTGTGTTTTCTTTCCCCTATTTCCATTTTGTACTCTTGTGTTCTCTGTCCTGGTTTTCCTGATCTAAGGTGTAATTTTGATCTTTCAGAGCTATGCCTACGAGACATCCTCCGGTCATACGCCTATCGTCAAGCAGTGATCAGACGCCAGACAGGGCTGATCAGGGACTTCCTTTCGATCCTCCAGTCAGGCCAGCCTTGGCACCGGCGTTTATACCTGTTGCAGGCGCTGGTGCGCAGTTCAGGGAAGGTTTCATGAGGATGATGCAGGCCTTCCAGGGAGCACCGCCTCCTTCCATGACTATGGCAGATTTGACGTGGGTTTTCTAGCAGCAGCATCCTCCCACATTCTTGGGGGAAGGAGGACCTCAGGCTGCAGAGTCATGGCTGGAAGCCATGATGACTATCTTCGAGAATCTAGAGACTCCTCCAGAGAGGCGGGTCAAGCTCGCTACCTACATTCTATGAGACTCTGCCAAGAGGTGGTGGGACGTGATCTCACAGGCGGGTCATCAGTAGGCTATGTCTTCGGAGGAGTTCCAGCGCGTGTTCTATGACTACTTTTATCTGGAGACCCTGGGGGCTGACCGAGCCCAAGAGTTCATGAACCTAGAGCAGGGTACTCTTTCTGTCATGGAATATTACTCTCGCTTCACCAAGCTACAGCATTTCACACCCCTCCGGGATGGAAGTGGGGTGTTCTTAGCAAGGATTTTTGAGGATGGTCTTAGGAGGGAGATCCACTCATAGGTGAACATCTTCCAGCTGACCTCCATCACTTCCATCGTCAACCAGGCACTGATTGCGGAGCGCAATCGGAGAGAATCTGGAGCTGCGAGCCAGGGCGGTTCTGCTTATAGAGCATTTTTTCCTCTAGATGACAGTAAGAAGTGCCATAGAGATTCTATGCGCAGTGACCCAAGGAAGCATGATGCATCGTCAGGCAGCCAGGTGACATGCTACCAGTGTGGCCGGTCAGGGCACACGAGGCCGCAGTGCCAGAGGGACCCCGTGGAATGCCGATCTTGCAGCAAGATGGGTCACCTTCAATGTTTCTTCTAGGTTTTCTCACCAGGAGCTGGTGACCGGGGTTCTTCTATGACTCCTCGTTCAAGATCAGCACCACCAGTTTCTCACCAGTCGGGGAACTGGAGTTCTTCCAGCCGTTCGGGCAGAGGTGGAGGTCGAGGCCATTGCGGTCAGCCACCAGTCCCTCAACATCAGCAAGGGGGATCATCTTAGAGTGGTCATCAAGGGGCACAGGTCTGCGGTGCATGTCATTCATTCACCATAGAGCAGATCTATCAGGAGCAGGATCCCAGCCCTTCTACATTTTGAGGTAAGATTTTAGTATCCTCAGTTTTATCTTCAACTCATTTTGATACTGGTGCTACGCTTAGCTTTATCTCTGTTGCTGTTGTGGAAAGCGTTGGCCTCTGTGTCTTTTCTTCTGCCGACTCGTTGAAACTAGAAACACCTTTGGGGATGAGGTCATCTAGTGTACGCCAGTGTAGAGAGTGCCCCCTCGAGGTTGTAGGGTATCGTTTCTTATGGGATATCTATGTCCTAGGGATGACAGGCTATGATTTCATCCTTGGGATGGACTGGTTGGTTCCTTTCCAGGCAGTCATTGACTTTTATCACCGCAGAGTGAGTTTTGTTTCACTAAAGGGTGAATCTTTTCTTCAAAGAGGGGAATGGGATGTTCAGGCGAGCCAAGCAGGACTTGAGCATCATGGGCTAGGAAGGGTGATGGAAAAAATTGCTAGCCTTTATCTGGACGATCAGGGGACTTCGCAGTTGGACTTTCCTCCAGTGGTGGATCGTTTCAAGGACATCTTTCCAGAGGACTTTTTGGGTTTTCCTCTGGAGCGTGAGATAGACTTTTCTATTGAGATCGTGCAAGGAGAAGCACCCGTGTCCATTCCTCCTTATAGGATGGATACACCTGAGTTACAGGAGATCAACAAGCAGTTGGAGGAGTTGCAAGAAAAGGGTTTCATTTGACCCAGTACTTCTCCTTAGGGTTCTCCTGTCCTGTTTGCGAAGAAGGAAGACGGTACCCTTTGTCTTTGTGTGGGTTATTGGAAGCTGAACTAGTTGACAGTCAAGAACCGATATTCTTTGCTGAGGATCGATGACCTCTTCGATCAACTTCGAGGAGCACAGGTTTTCTAGATCATTGATTTGAGGTCCGGTTATCATCAGTTGTGCGTTAGACCATCAGATATACCTCTGACGGCCTTCAGGAGAAGGTATGGTCTTTACGAGTATACAATTATGTCGTTCGGTCTCACGAACGCACAAACAGTTTTCATGGAACTAATGAACCGAGTGTTCCATCCTTATTTGTACTCCTTTGGCATGGTCTTTGTGGACGATATCTTGGTGTACTCTAACACTCGACACGACCATGCCAAACATCTTGAGATCGTTCTGAGTACACTGAGAGAACACCATATTTATGCTAAACTCTCGAAGTGAAACTTCTGGATGGATCAGATTCACTTCTTAGGTCACGTCATCTCAGATTCAGAAGTATCAGTGGACCCAAAGAAAGTTAGATCTGTAGTTTCCTGGGAACATCCGAAGAACGTCTTTTAGGTACGGAGTTTTCGAGGGCTGGATGGATACTACAGACGCTTCATTCAGGACTTTTCTCGCCTCGCAGCACCTTTGACAGGTTGGACCAAGAAGGGGGCGAAGTTCTTATGGTCAGATTCTTGTGAGTCAGCCTTTCAGGAGATGAAAGGAAGGTTGACGTCAGCACCGATACTAGTCTTTCCAGAGCCAGGAAAGAGCTACATTGTTTATTGTGATGCTTCAGGTATTGGGCTGGGAGCTTTGCTTATGCAGGGAGATGGAGTTGTTGCGTATGGGTCTCAGCAGTTGAGGCCACATGAGAGGAACTACCTTACACATGATTTGGAGTTGGCATCTGTTGTTCATGCCTTACGTTGTTGGAGACACTATCTTCTGGGAGAGCACTTTGTGGTCTTTACCGACCATAAGATTCTCAAGTATATCTTCCCTCAGCGTGATCTGAATCTGAGACAGTGCAGGTGGGTCGAGTATCTTCAATCTTTTGATTTTGAGCTGGAGACCTCAGTGCATGTAGAGCTGATTCAGAATAGGATGGCTACATCACAGTCTCGACAGAAGTCTTATGCTGATCAGCGGAGACGGCCTCTAGAGTTCGAGGTCGGGGATCAGGTTTTCCAGCATATCGCACCGAGTCTAGGGCACAATAGGATTCAGAGATAGGGTAAGATTTCACAGTGGTACGTCGGGCCGTTTGAGGTGTTGGAGAGAGTGGGTCCAGTTGCCTATCAGTTGCAGCTACCTCAGAGATATCGGGCCATGCACAACATCTTCCACATCTCTCAACTCTGACATTACTTTTCGGACCTGTCTCATGTCTTTCAGCCTGAGGAGGTTGAACTTGAAGCGGATGCGTCATTCTAGGAGCATCCTATCCGGATTGTCAATCACAGTACGAAGGTTCTCCACGGGCGGTCTGTTCCTCTGGTCTGGGTTCTATGGAAGCACAGGCGAGTACAAGACGAGACTTGGGAAAGGGGGGCCGATATACGATCGTAGTGGCCAGAGCTGTTCAGGGATTCTTCTTCTACGTCATGTTAGGGAAATTCGGGGACAAATTTCATTAAGGGGGGAAGTTTGTAAGAACCTGGATCTTCATTTCAGGTATGTTTTTCCTTTTTCTTGAGTTTTTATGAAAAATGAACTTTCTGGGAATTTTTGAAGTACACATCATATACTTTCTGAGTACATGCCGTGTACTCTTCCCCAGCTCGAAGCCGTGTGATGGCCATGTTGGGCCACACACATGGTGTGTAGGGGTGACGTGGAGGCCAATTTTTGCATAGTATGGAAAAACCCACTACACGCCGTGTACTTTAAAAATACACGCTGTGTACTTTTCTTTTTTTTCACTAAATGGACCAGGGTCGTGCCTGACACACTGAAACACCTCCTTCTAGGTCTCGTTCGTCCTAGAGTGACCCATACGTCTGAATCTTCAACGAGCTCCCGTATCTTTTTCCATTCTCCGATTCGAGCACGGTCGATTATGTTGGAATCGCAGCGGTGAGTTCTTCCTTCTGCTTGAGCCTTGTTTTCTGTTTCCTCCTCATTTTCAAGTTATCGTGGGTTGAGCATTTTGTGCATTTTCTCAGATCTACGACATTATAAGGGAAATAAATCATCATGGTTCATGTATATCGATCTCCTAGGATCTAGGTAGGTGGTTTGTGCCTTTCTGTTGAATGTCGATGAGTATTTTGTGAAAATTCGACAAATTCCCTTGGGCGGGGAATTGTGGGTTTCCTGTTTTTCCCCTAATGTTTGCCTGATTTGCTTGAATGTTGTAGTAGAGGTTTATACCTATGAGTAGAGTAATTTTCTTTGTGCTCAGGTTGCTTTTCGATGGATGCTTTACTTTTTGGCATTTTTTAGTTTCCATGCCTAGTTGTAGGATAGTGGAACTGTTTCTTTATTATTGCTTTTGAGACTTGGACTGATAGCCACGTAGTTCTTGAGGTTTACGTGGATGATGTACGTGCACTGAGTATGTTTATTTTCCACACAGGACTGCAAGTACCTGGTGTAGCAGACCATAGAGAGAATTGACTTAAGGGCTTCTCCAAAGTGTCTTTTAAATATGATATGAGACCACAGGGGGAATTGACGATGAGTGCTTCCTCAAAGAGTCTATAGTTCCTCAACGCGGGCCACAGGGGGAATGAGACGTTGAGTGCTTACCCAGAGATCCATTAGTACGATACGAGACTATAGGGGGAATTGACGGTGAGTGCATCCTCAGAGAGTCTATTAATTTTGTAGCTGAACCAGAGGGGTGAGATTGTGTGTGCCTCCTAGAGGGTTGCTAGTACTTTTAGGTTTAACTATAGGGGTTAGGCTGTGAGAGCTACCTAGAGGATTACCTTTTTTTCCTTATTATTGCTGGATGTTTACTTGTGTACTATGTTTGTTAGAAATATGGATTGTAGCTGCTTGTGCTTTCCTGTTTAGTGATTCTTGTTTTATTAATGCCATGTATTCATTGACTGTTAGGCACAAATATGTGGTTGATTTCCTACTGGGATTGTATCTCACACCCTGTTTGGGATATGATTTTGGGCCCAAGCAGACTATGTTTTTTCGGGTATAGATAAGGGAAATCTCTCATCTACTTCATGTTCTTGATTGCATTGGAGTTGGATAGCATGGGACCAAGCCATGGCTTACGATGCTGAGGAGTTTACCTTGTTTTCTTTTTCACTTTTTTTCAGTTGCACTTTAGCATGTTGGTTTGTTTACTGCTTTACATAGAATTATGTACCGCGATGCATCATCATTACTTTATACATTGCTTCCGCAGTTTAGTTCAGTTGTTGTATGTTGTTCATTGTTTCCGTTATTATGACTGGTTGTTCTTTCGATGTATACTTTACCGAATGAGGGCATAGTTTCCCCACCGACTCACCAAGGCCCTTGCTGCTAGTCGGCAGCCTCTGGCATTCGGGGAAACGTTCTTGAGGTCATGTGGCGAACCGGGTATGGGGAACCAGTGGAGGGGCTCCGGATTCGGGTCGTTACAGTACACTTACCATCCAATATGGAACTGTTAATGTCTTATTAGATTCTAGATCTATCTACTATTTAATATCTGAATAATTTTATAAGGGTATCATAATACCTCCTTGATGATTAGATTCTAAATTACCATAAAATATCACTGTGGTAGGATGATCACATCTAAATTCAATGATTCTTTTCCAATTTATATTTTTAGGAATATGCTTCCTAAAAATCTCATTATTATCTCTCCATCTGACTTTGATGTTGTTTAAGTCATGGACTAGATTTCATTACATAAATACCACAAAAAATCATGAGGAATGGAAGTCATGTTAGATATTCCGAACAAACCTATGATCACATGTAATTGAAATAATAAATATGAACTTACAATGGGAATTTCATCCATTATATGGGTCATTATTCCTTTTCAAAATGGGTGGTTATCAAAGATGGTTAGGGAGAAACTCAACATAAATGATATGTTAATTGTATGAGAAATTATTGATGTTTTTCTAGAATAGTTTCCTAGTCATCCTTTGAATCATGAAGTCAGGTTTCAATAGAACACATACCTATTGTTATACCTATTTCAATGAATCCGTATAGAATTTCATATATTGGGTTATAGTAATTGAACAAGTAACACCAGGATAATATTCATAATGGATTGATTGGTTAAAATGTATCACATTGGGGTTCACTTGTTCTTTTTTTAAGAAGATAAATTGAATAATCTATCTCATTATTTATTATCAGAAACTTAATAAGATCACTATCAAGAACAAATATACTCCCCCCGTATTGATGACATGTTTGATCAACTACACAATGATCAATACTTTTCTAAGATTGACCTTCATTATGGATATCATCAATTGCGGGTTAATTAGGAGGGAAAACTGAATATATAATTTGTTTAAAAGTAAGGATGCTAAGAATTTTTAGAGATTCCATTTGGTCTTACTAATTCCCATGTTATCTTGAAGAATTCAATGAATAGGTTCTTGGGATATTACCTTGATCATATTTTTAAACTCTTTATATATTATACTCTTATATACTCAAATTTTAAGTTAGAGTATGAATATCATGAAAGGATTGTTATGAAAACCCTAGATAAGGAGAACTTATATATAAAACTTTTAAAGTGTTATTTTTTTGAATAAAGTTTAATTTTGGGGTCATATAATCTAAAATGAGGGTATATTTATTAATCCCAAAAATACTGAAGTTATTGAACATTATCCCAGGCTAACCAAGATGATGGAGATTTATAGATTTTTTGGGTTTTATGGAGATTATCAAAAAATTATGGAGAATTTACCACAACCATCGAATCCACCATCCAATTTAAATAGGAATGGAGCTATGTTCCTTGGGAAAGATGAATGGGAGGAAAATTTTAAGGAATAAAGGGAAGGTTACTCAGGGAAGCTATGCTTACACTAACCTATATTGAATTAGTGTTTCTAGTAATAAGTGATGCATCAATGAAGGTATTCAGATTCATTATTAAGAAGAATAATATGGTGATTACTTTTTCATCATGAAAATTATAGTTTCAAGATAAAATATACCCAACTCTTGATTTGGAGTTAGTTGTGGTAATTTTTTCATTAACGATATGGTGAAATTGTCAATATCAAGAAAGGTGTGATATATATATATATATACTAATCATGAATTTTTAATGTATATATTCACTCTAGAAGGGATTAATATAAACTAGAGTAGATTTCTGGATTTGATTAAATATTATGACTTCTGAATACATTACCACCATTTGAAAGTAAATAAGGTTGTAGATTCTCTGATATGAAAGCATCTTAACAGATTATCTATGATGAGGATCACAAGATATCTAATTTTTTGGATTTTTAAAGGATTAATGTAGAAATAATAATGAAAAGGTAAAAAATATTACCTTACTCAAATGAGTGTTCAAGCATATATAGATGTAATGATTAATGAGGAAAAGAAGGAATATGTGGAACAATAGAAGAAGGTAAAAATATTTACTTGTTTTATTTGTGATTATGAGGGAATAATAAGGATTAGGAACTGTCTATGTGTCCCATAAATACCAGACTTGAAGATGAATCAATTGAATTAAGTTCATATTTCAACATTTTCTATTAATCCTGGTATGATTATGTATAGAGATCTAAAAGAGTATTTTGGGTGGGGCCAAATGATGAGAGATATTTCAGAGTATGTATCTTAGTTCTTGGTAGGATACAAATTTAAGGCTAATAATTAAAATTATAAGTGGATGTTATAACCATTACATGTTCAATAATGGAAATTGAGAAACATCACCCTATATTGTTTCATTGGAATCCCTAAAACATCTTAAGGCTATAATACTATTTTTGTTGTAGTTGATCACCTAATAAATTCAGTAAAATCTATTAATATCAAATAATATTTCACTATTCATCGTATTTCTAGAATATACATTAAAAAAATTATGGTTTCATGCAGTACTACATTATATTCTATATGATCAGGATTCAAGGTTTTCCTCAATGTTTTGGAAAAGAATTTAGAAAGCACTAGATTCATAGTATATTTTCCGTACTTATTATCATATTCATACATATGGTAAGTCTAAGAGAACCATTCAAAGTCTATAAAATATTTCAAGATTTATTTCAATGGATTTTAATGGTTTTTTAGATCAACACATTCCTTTATTCTATTTTTATTACAATAATAGATTTCACTCAAGAATTCAGATGGAACCTTATGAAGACCTATATGGAAAGAAATGTAGAATTCCAAAGTTTTGGGATGAATTTGGAGAAAGGAATCTATTGGGACCTGAGGTAACTAAGGAAATGGTGGAAAAAGTCAAATACAATCAGGATAATATTGAGGCATATCAGAGTCGATAGAAATGTTTTGATGATAATCATTGGAAAAATTTGTAATTCAATGTTGGTAAGAAGGTATTTTAGTGAATTTATCTATGTAATAAGGTTATAATATTCATAAAGAATGGAAATATCATCCCTATGTATATTTACCGCTTTGATAATATTTATTGAGTAGAGATGGTATCTTATTTGTTTGTGCTTTCACCAAACCTCTATGATGTTCATGATGTGTTCAATGTATCTCTCTTAAGGATGTACATAACAGATTCATCACATGAACTAAACTAAGATTACATAAAATTATAGAATGATCTTTCCCATAAAGAAAAATCGGTAGAAATATTGTCTCATAGTGATAAGGTGCTACAAAACAATATTACACACCTTGTTAAATTTCTCTAGAGGAATCATAAATCCGAAGAAGATACTTAGGAAATCGGGGATGTGCTGAAACAAAGATATAATCATTTGGTTGTATCAGAGTGGTAGAATTTCAAATTAAAAATTTATTTTAAGGGGTTATAATATAACTCCCTGATATTTTATGATATATTAATCTACAAATAAAATTTATTTCATTGATATAATTATTTACACACAACACTGAGTTTTAACAAATCTCAATAAACTATTGAAATATTATTATTTAATGTAACAATTATCTCCATTCTATTCGAAATGATTTTAAGAATATTTCTTACTAAATTATATAAACAATTAAACATATATAAAAGGAATTCATTGGTAATCAATTGGTTAGAAATGAAAAAATAATAATTTGAAAGTAAAAGTGATGTTTTTCTGAAAAACAATATTTTTTTGTGCTCAATATTTTTTTTCTTAATAAATTAAATTAATCACCATTGGTAAATTATTTTAACAAAATTTATATATTATATATTCATAAAATATTTAACATTCCTATAATATTTTTTATTGGAATGGTATAAGAGTAATCTATATTTATGATTAAATTGAATTTTTTTTAAAAACAATTTTTGTTATGTTTTGGAAACTTATTTTAAAATAAACTTCAAACACATATATAAATTGAATCTTGAATATATATATATATATATATATATATAATTATTAGATTAAAATTTGGTAAATATTTCCCATTTTTTTTCATTGTGAATAGTAACCTTGGTAAATTAATGTCGCCTCTGTAAGGGTAAAACATATAAAATAGGGTCAAAACTTTGGGGTAAGACTTTAAATTTATCTACCACTTATATTTATCCTTTTTATGAGTTTATTTCGGCAATATACATACAATTATAAAATATATAAACTCTTGATTCCATAATTATATGATTATTACATTTATAAAAATTTAAGAGAAAAATAAATACAAAATGTCACTCTCTTGACTTTAATATCAATAAAATGTTTACATAAGGATAATAATAGGATATGTTTGTTAATAATTGTTTATTTGAAAAATAAATTAATTTTTTATCATAATAATATATTTATAATTTCTATTGATTGAAAAATTACCTTAAAAGATTATGCAACACTTACTCGTTATTTATTTAGTTAGTCGAAAAATGAAATAAATGATTTAAAGAATATTTAAAGTAGTAAAATTTGGATAAAAATTATCTTATATAAAGTTTTTTGAAAAATATAAAAAATTTATGTTAGTTTTAAAGTTTTATATTTTAAATCTTTTTCACTTAATTTCTTTTCAAAATCAAATTAAATGAATAGTTCCAAATATGAAATTAATAATATTTTATAATAATAAATACTTTCTTAGATGCTTTAAAATTAATTAAAATCTTACATTAATCCATTTGAATGTAATATGGTTGATTATATCAACGTTTTTCCATTAATGTGACACTTTTACTTATATGGTAGAATTCTTGATGCTTAAAGAGTTAAAAACCATTAATTTTTTGTTAATTGACAAAAGGGTTAATTGGGGGTTAAACAAGGAATAAAGGGTGAAAAATCACCTAAACTTGTTCAAATTTTATTGTATGAGATTATTTTGAATCATAATTATTATATTTTTTAATCATGTAAATGTTTATCTACTTTTTCAAAAAAATATTTTATATTAATTTAATCCTTTATGTAATTCCAAGAGTTCTTCTCCCCTCTTCTATAAAAGGAAGCCTCCTATACTTTATTGTTCACAACGTTTGATTATTATAAATCATAAAATACATACCATAATAATTTCATATCTTCCACTAAAAAATGTTATAGCTTGTGATATTTTCAAAATTCCATCCTTTCTAGGATTAATGTGTAAGCCAAATGAGGTCTCTCAATGTAGAGGTATAACACTTAACCAATAATTTTTTATTTTATTTCTTCTTCTTCCACCTATAAATACATGGTATACATTATAAGATAATTAATTCAGTATCAAAAATATAATTAATTGTTATTTTTATAATCAAAAAATCATTATCCACTTTCTTCCCATACATTTTTAAATGATAATGTTGCTAATGTATACATGCGGAGTAGCACGACCATGAAGCGATGTGATTAATTTTAAGATTCTTATTTACCTGGATCGTAAAAAAGTTTATATTTAATGAATTTATTAGATATATATGATATCAAAATGATCTTATAAATATTAATCCGTATTTACCTTTATTTTTCTTCATCCATCAAAAACAAAAAACAATTTTCAGGCATACATACTTTCTATCATCTCCATTAATGGAGTAATTCATTTTTATATCTCTATAATTTATGGATGAATATAAATATATATGTCTATATAAAGAAAATTGTCACGAACCAGCTTAGGTACCCTGGTAAATTGATATCAAATCTGACCCTAACATAGTCCAAATGGCGTTCTCGATCCCTACGAGTCGGTGACTAGAGCCGGGAATCATACAATGTGAAATTGGACATGATTTTGCAACAGTATAGAGAGTATGTAACACAATCAAGTCAATATGAAAATAAAAGAAACTCCACTGGGAATAAAGTACCAAAATACAAAAAGGAATAAAATACAAAAGTATGACCACCCAGGTACTAAAAATAGAGAAAACAGCCCCATTGTCTCTAGGGAAACAACTCACCAAGTCCAAATCTCAACATCTGGATCCCCCTCCCATAGCTCTATTCCCTTTACTCAAACCTAGATGGATAAAGTAAACAAATACGAGAAGGAAGATGTAGGGTGTGAGCCTAAGCCCAGTATAATACCACCAAAGATTCCATAATAAATTCCAAATATATATTATCCAAAGAAACGAATTCAATTTTAAAAATAAAAAGGTTCGAAAATTCAAGAGAATATTTAAACAAAACATGCTATATAGTTTCAAAATAATGGAGAATACTTTTAAATCATAGTATTCACTTTACAAGAGATGGAATATCTCTAAATCAATGGTTTAAATAAAATAGTTACATGAGATAGTTTATTTAATTCTAGTAAAGTCTTGCAAAGTAGTTATACAACATTGAAATACATTTATATCTCATATATAAATAAACAAGAGAACAATATAGTCATCTTCCAAGTAGGTACAAAAGTATTAACTAGCTATAGGATTCCACACTCTCTTTGTGATCTCAAAAAAATGAGTATACTCACATCCCCCAAACATTGGCTAGAGGTGACTCATCATCTCCCATCAGGGATGTGACCCATCATAGGTATGATTTAGAATGTTGTAATGGTGTAGAGTGTATCCAAATAACTCACCAACTACTTAAGGATTGAATGTGATCGTTGAGGATGGGAAATTTATTTTAATACTATATAAAAATACATTTAAATCCAATTATTCCATTTCAAAAATTTCAATTTCTTTCCTTTTAAAACCAAAATGGGTTTTAATCAATAATATTCCCTTTCCATAAGATAAAACCATTGGGTTTCTATAAAATCATTTCAATCCATTTTCACATGTTTTAAAATAATTCAAAATCAATTCCATCATTTTCACAATTCATATCCACAATTAAATTCAATAATTTAATTGAAAACATTTCCACCAAATTCAATAATTAAATTCACTTAATTTAAATTATCCAATTTCAATAAACACCCCACAATTCAATTGAATTAGGTGTTTAATAAATTTTCACTCCAAAAACATTACAAATATATTGATTCACTATAATCAGTTTTATCAATTTAATTGAAATAAAATTAGGCCAATTGAATTTAAATCAATAATTGAAATAAATAAATCAATTTAAGAATAATCAATTTGGCAATTCGGGATGGACCCACCTGACTCTTCTAGAAATTCAAAACTTGTAACAACAAATATCAATGAGAAAGAAGGTTTAGAAGACCTCGAAACTCAACATAGAAGCATGATATACAACATGTAAAAATGATCCCTCAATTTTATGATGATCTATTGAAATCCTAAAATAATAGAAAGAGAGATATATGAAGAATGCTTAAGAATGCTTACTCAGATATCACTCACCATGAAATGATGATTGAACTCCAAAGGAATGGATCCAGTAGGGTTAGAAGGCTCCCAAATCTCCTGGGGAAGTCCTTGGATCAAGAAAATTAGAATCTTAGGGAACAAAATAAAGGAATAACCAATTTATGCCTCTATTTTATACCTGTTTTTTTATAAAAGAATATAACATTAATTATAAAGATCAGCAGAAGTACATGCACAAAGCCATGAAGGGAAATTTTCCAGCCAGAGATGATTAGTACCGAATGGGCCTGAGGACGCCAGCTGATGGGCAGCGTTGTTTCCTTCCCTTTTGGTGAATGGGGAGGTGCACAATGAGAAGTGTTGGCGAAGTGAGAGAATTATCTTGACAATGGTGCCAAACGACTGGAGTCCTCCGTCGTTGTGATTGATAGCTTCGATAACAGAAAGACAGTCAGACTCAATGATGATGTCACCCCAACCACATTCAAAAGCGAGGAACATACCAACAAGGATGGTCGTGGATTCAGCGACTGTCGGTTCCCAGAATGTCTGATGTGGTTCATACTTAGCAGCAAGGATTTTCCCCAGATGATTTCGGGCTAGGAGGCCGAGTGCAACAAGACCACCTTTTGTAAGTGACGCGTCCACATTAATCATGAGAATCCCTTCTATTGGGGTATTCCAGGGAATATGAGGGGAGGGGAGACACCTGGGATAGAACATCCGTTGTGGCCTTCCCAACCTTCAATCCAAGAAGTAGCTCGATCAATCCAGAATTTGGGGGGTCTGTGCGCATGATGAAAAACAGCGTTGTTTCGCCAGACCCAAATAATCCAGGACAAAGTGCAGAGTGAACCAACATCAGCTGGGGAGAGAAAGGAGCACCAACGCGTCAGAAGATCAGGAAGGTTAGAGGCCAATGCCAATGAAGCAGTAGAAGACGGACCCCATTTATTCCAGATTTCCTTAGCTCCCAGGTAGAAAATGATAGCATGCAGAGGGATTTCAGGAGTGTTCAGATAGAAAGGGAAAAAGGCGGTGCTGGCCATATGTCGATAAACGAGAAGGCTCATTGTTGGGAGAGTTCCCATACAAACCTGCCACCAAAAATGACGAATTTTTGGGGGGATGTTGAGTGACCATATCAATTTCCAATGACCCTCATCCCTGCCTACTGGGTGGATACCAAGAGAAAGTCTGTAGCCAGATCTGACCGTGTAATCCCCCGAAATGTCATTTATCCAGAAGTGACGGTCAGGGCCTGCATCTGGTACCCAGGGGATGCTGAGGATAATTCTTTGATCTCTTTCATTAAACCATTCAATGATCTTATCAAAGCACCACCCCTATCCCTGGTCGTAAATGAGGCAGCAGACAGTGGAATCTTCTAGACCTAGTTGGGTGGGGGATGTAGCCAGAGAACCATCCTTATCAACCAGCTCGGGATCAAAACAAAATTTGACAGATGTTCCAGTCCCAATCCTCCATCCCAATCCTTTATCCAGGAGCTTTTTATCCCCCCAGATGCTTCTCCAGAGGAAGCTAGAACGAGGACCAAGAGAGGAAGCATGAAAGTCTGTGTGGGGAAAGTACTTAGCTCGTAGAACTCGCGCACATAGAGATTATGGACAGTTAATAAGGCGCCATCCTTATTTGGCCAAAAGCGCGTTGTTTAAGAGAGTAAGATTCAGTAACCCCATCCCACCATCTAATTTGGGTTTGTAGAGTTTCTCCTAGGACATCCAATGGGGTCGATTCCTTCCATCATGATTCCCCCACCAGAAATTGGCAATACATGTGTGGATCTGATCGATGATGGCCATCGGGAGCTTAAAAGGGGACATAAAGTAGCTTGGGACAGATTTGATGAGGGTCTCTTTACCAGCTTTCGAAATTATTTTTGGGGTCCAGCCTTGAATTTTAGCATCAATCCTGTCCATGATGGATGCGAGGATTTCTTTTTTAGATCAGCCATTTTATAGCTATTATCGAGGAATTACAGGACATGTAACCAAATTACACACTGTAAAATATTTAATTTTCAAATCATTGAAAGTAAATCGAATTTTTAATGCCGTATAAAATTCAGGGTATTACACAATTAGTAACCTCTATTCACACCATTTACTAGATGAGATTTGTACCCAATGAAACCCTCATCGTTAAGAAATAAAAACTGATGTGAAAATAGTTTTTGTCATGTAATGGGAATTCATGGCATGTACTTATCACACCATGAACCACTTTTCACATATTGCACCCAGATACTATTACACCACATGTAACCTAGTTACATGGAATGTAATATCCTATAAGTTTATAAAAATACCCTATTTAAAGTTGAAAAATCCAAAAAATTGTTAGACTTTACCATTATATGCTTCCTGATAATATAAACTCAACCAATCCCAGTCAATGAAAATCCAAAACAACAATAAGGTTAAAGGTGTACCTGTTAGAATGGTAATGGGATGTTACAACCTCCCCACTATAAGTAAATTCTATCCCTTGAAATGAAATGAAGAATATTCCATGCCAAAAATATGAGGACACTTCTCTCTCATTAGTTCCTTAGGTTCCCACATCTCGTGATTATCAAAATTGTGCTCCTATAGCACACGAACCAAAGGTATCTTCCTCCCAAGATGTACCTTGGTATCAGTATCAACTATCATGATGGGTAGTTCCGTAAAGGACAATTCATGCTCAATCTCAGGATCACTTCAACCCAAAATATGAAATAGATCATATAGATACCTTCTCAAAATATGAATCCACTTCCATCACCCAAAAGTTTTTATGGAATATGTCTTGCGTGAATAAGGAGGGTAAACTAGTTGGTAAAAACACAAAGGTAGTCTGGGAAACATGTTTATGTATGATATCATAGTAATTTATTAGGATTTATAATAGTATTACATAAAAATATCTATTTACGTTC
The DNA here is from genome assembly GCA_963277665.1 of Viscum album. Classification (NCBI taxonomy): domain Eukaryota; kingdom Viridiplantae; phylum Streptophyta; class Magnoliopsida; order Santalales; family Viscaceae; genus Viscum; species Viscum album. The sequence goes on along the minus strand of OY728123.1, from coordinate 907,445,084 downwards.
ATATGTTTTTTATATTTCTTGGACATAATAATTAATAGTGACCATACTGAAATAAAAACTACTTTCAGTAGATTTAAAGTAGATAGAACAATATGTTCGTGTTAGAGGTGTAAGTTTTAGAGTGTCAACTAGAATATATTTCGAGAAGAAAACCCCGCAAGAAGACACATATAAGATGATGAATGGATTGTCGATGAAAATAGAATATTTTTAATATATTATTCTTCGGTATGGTTTGGTAGAAAAATATATGTGAAAGGATCAAATCGAACCAATAGTGGAACAAATATCGGCACTTGAACAACTCAATGATCTTGCTAGATTTTAGTATAGTCATTCCCATAAACTGCATACATTGCCCATGGAAATTAATTTTTTTATTACACTTTCTCAAAATGTGAATCAAAAAAATTCCAAAAACTTCATATTCCAAAAATTATATAGGGTAAGTTAGTATGTGATTTCTATTTGTCAACAGCCTTACATCGCCTTATTGTGAGGAGTATGGTGTATAATATCCCAAGAGACAAGATATACTAAAAATAACTCCAAAAATAATAAATGATAGTGTGGATTGATGTAGCCTAAGATCCAACCACTGAGTTACCTATTCCACTTGAAGATTTGGATATTACAATTGTTAATGGCACTATTGGAACTTTCATAAAAGGTTCTTCTAATGTTATAATGAAACATTAAGTATGACTTTAAAAACATAAAATGAAAAACCTATAATAGTTAATGAAAAAAAGTTTTAAAGTGAGGAATGGTATTACATATAGATAAAACAATGGGGAAATATAAGGTCAGATTAATACAATCCAGTGAATCAACCAAGAAAAAAAAAGGACCTTTCGGAAGTACCTTCCCCCACAAATTGCACTATAACATATATCATCAATAAAACTGCATGCAGAGACCACACTCAAATATTTAGATATCTCCAACATTCCATATGAATAAGAAATATTTGTAACTATCATTACAAACATAGTTAATCTCAAGAGTATAAATGAGATTCTCAAGTTTGAATGGTTGGGAGTCTAGTTTTTGAATATATATATATAAGAAACATTTTTATAATATGATTGTTTAAAAAAATTATACAATATATTAATTAATTTTATTAACTATTCGTATTTTCTTCATCCATTATATTACTACTACATAAAGGGAAAACACTGTGAATCGTGATTTTGATTCATTAATCCGTATATCATTTATATGAGTGAAATTAAATAGGAATGCAAAGAAATTTATTACAAAAAACATGTTCTAAATGATTTGTTTTAGAATAAAATAACACATAACAGACTTTTTTATGTCCAAAATATAGGGTTAAAATTCTGTAATCTAATCATACAAGAAAAATTATTTTTTTCATTACTTATTTGTTTTTGTTTTTTAGGAAGAACCGGATGCTGATTGCAATCAATATGGTTACCCCTAATATTTATTTTTTGGATCAAATGTATAGATATCCACCAAACTAACCACACATGATGTGTATTATGATATTTTAATGCAATGAAATAAAAATTTTATAGATAATATTTTAATTATATGTTTTAATTTTTATTTTGATAAGAATTTTATTGGAATGGGGTTGTCACTAAATATAGGATAAATCATAGTATGAAGTCAGTGACTGGATATAACAACACTGTGTATTACTTAAAATATAAATAGATTAAGGTATATAAATAAATTTTTAACAATCAATACACATTTCAAAATAATTTAATTACTTTATTAGATGTTTCTACAGTGTCCCAAGAAAGATAACAACAAAAAATTTGGATATTAAGTTTGCAAATTTATTAAAGACATCCTAAATCACTAAAGGACTATCATCCATGAACAAGTAATTTCTAATGGTAATTTAAATTTAATTAAAAAAATTTCTTAATCCTTTTTTTCTATAATTTATCTATACTTCCAAGATTTTTGGTAATCTGTATACTCAAAAGAATAAGTATATATTTTCAAGATGATTAGACAACATGGATGGTGTTAGAATGTTCTCTAATGTAAAATTTAGGTGATTACCTACTATATTTGTGATCTTTTAGAGGATATGGCCTTAGAAATATATTTTGAGTGTGGAGAATTAGTATCAAAATTCTTATATACTATTTTTTATATATTATTCAAGGAGAAGTATATTGAAGGAAAGAAATTTATTTTGAAACGAATGGGAATAATATATGGAGTCAGAATGTATATAGACATCATTATGATGTGAATACATACTACTTATTTAATTAATTTTCTCATAATTTTATATAATTTCTTTATTTAATTTCATTGTCATTTTTATATAATTATTATTATTATTTTAAATTTACACATTACTTCAATACAAACATCACATTCTTAGAACTGAAAAAACAATCTTGGACTGTTCTCAAAATTTAGTAAAATGATCAATAATTCATTGTTCAGGTGTAGGAATTGACTAAAAGTAAATCAGACAAATGATGTTGTCAGTATGACTTGAATTAGGTTTTTTCAATTCAAAAGTGTCATTTTATTTTAAAACATGCATAAAATAGTTAAAACTGAGAAAAAAAGATTAGATTGTTTTCAAACTTTAGGAAAATGATCCATAATTCATTTTTCATGTGTAATAATTGACCGCACACCAATCCAACACCTGATTAAGTAGGTATGACTCAAAGAACGTGTTTTCAAAAAAAAAATCATTTTAGTATAAAATATACATCAAATATTCAAAAACATTAAAATGCATTCCTATAGTTTTTCAACATTGGTAAATGAACCATAATTCATTGTTCACATATAGAAATTCACTACACATCAATCTGAGACATGATGTGGTCGAAGTGACCTAAATTATGTATTTTCAATAGAAAGGTTCCATTTTAGTTTAAAACGCATGTCAAATAGACAAAACTAATGAAATGAGATCATATTTTTTCATGATTTTGTAAAAAGATACATCATTAATTTTTTACATGTATAAATTAACTGAACATAGATCTAATTTACAGTGTGATCGGTATTAATCAAATTGTGTTGTTTAAGATTAAAATTGGCATTTTAGTAAAAAATAAAAGTGACATACTCAAAACTAATAAAAGTAATTTGAATTGTTTTGATACATTAGAAAAATCATACCTCTATCATTTTTCACATGTCGTAATGAGAATTCCCAATTCTAGTATGTGGTGTGACCTGTATGACTCAAAGTTTCTATTATCAGTTTAAAATTTAAAATTTAGTTCAAAACATGTCTCACTCACTGAAAAATGAGAAAACATGCTAGGATTATCTTGATTATTTATGAAAATTATTCATAATTCATTTGTGAAATATAGAAATTAGTCACACATTAAAATGACACATGATGTTACTGGTATGACTTCAAGGGAGTGTTTTTTGTTTAAAATGACCCTTCATTAAAAAAGATGGGTGACATAATCTAAACTAAGAAAATGAATTCAAATTGTTTTCATGATTTAGGAAAATAATCCATAAGTCAATTTTGACATCTAGAAATCAACCAGACATCAATCTAATACATGGTGTACCTGATATGACTCTGATTGTGTGGCTTAAATTTAATATTTATATTTTATTAATATATTATTTCAAATTTATGTTTAGTTTATTTCTTTATAATATTACCAATATAAGAATATTTTTCTTATACAGATATATTATTTTTCTCTAGTTGGGGTGGTCTTTGAAGCTACTCATTATCATGAGTGATAGGACATATAGGATATAAATAAGATAGTGGAAATAGGTAAATGGGACAAGAATATATACAGATATCATCAAAAGGTGAATTACTACTACATATTTATTAACATTTATTATCATTGTATCAAATATTTTTATGTTGATTTCTTTATCATTTCTATCTAACACTTATTTAATTTTTTTATAGATCTTTTGGGGAAGTCATGTTTTTTCTTTCAACTATTTTCAACAAGCCAGAAAAGAGATAATATGTTTCTTTTGGATTGAAGAGGAAACCCCATACTTCCTAAAACGTTAAGACTTTCAAGCATCATGAGGCTTCCTCTTCTATACAAATGGAACATGTTATCCATTTTTTGGCTTGTTTATGATAGTTTAAAACAAAACACACCTAAAATACTCAACCATACACACCTCAATCTGATACACAATGAGCTCAATATGACTTAAACTATATATTTTTAGTTTATATTTTACATTTTAATTAAAAACACACATCACATACTCAAAATTGAGCGTACACAATATTATTGTTTTAATACATTAGTAAAATTATCAATAAGTCATTTATTACATGTAGGAATTAGTTGGACCTCAATATGAAAAATGGTATGATAGGTATGACTCAAAGACTATTTTTATTAAAAATTGGCATAAATATTTGTAAAAAACACAAGTGTCGCACTCAAAACTGAGAAAACACATTCATATTATTTTTTTACTTCTGGAAAATGATCTATAATACATTTGTGACATACATGAATTAACAACACCTCAATCTGGTACACAGTCTTCCCAGTATGGCTCAAAGTGACTCTAATGTATTTAAAATTGATATTTTAGTTTAAAATGTGTCACTCAATGAAATCCAAGAAAATGATATCAGATTTCCCTGATAATTTATGAAAATTATTCATAAGTAAGGTTTCAGGGGTATGAATTATTTTCACATCAAAATAACACATGATGTAACCAGTATGACATAAATTGTGTGTTTTAGTTTAAAATGAAATTTTAGTAAAAAAACACAAGTGAAATACTCAAAACAAATAAAATGAATTAGTAATGTTTTGATACTTTAATTAGATGCTCTATAATTTATTTTTGACATGTAGGGATCAGTCTTAAATCAATCTGACATAAGGTGTGACCGGCATGACTCCAGGTGTGTATTTTTATTTAAAATTAATGTTTTAGTTAAAAATACAAGTGACATATTCAAAATCAAATAAACTCATTCAGATCCATTTCTTTCGGAAAATGATCCATAACTCACTATTTATGTGTAGGAATTAGTCACACCTCATTCTGATACATGGTGATCTGGATATAACTCATAGTATATCTTTTTAGTTTAAAATTGAAACTTTGTGTTTAATTTATATCTTTATAGTCTTAATAACATAAGAATTACTTTCTTATATAGTTGAATTATTTTACTCGAGATAAAATGGTTTTTTTAAACAAATAGAATGACCTGGGGTTGGGGGCCAAAGACAAAGGAACATAAATGTTTTAGAATGTATGTGATAATTTGTACTTAGTCATGTGATTGTATAGAACAATGTTTTAAATATCTATAATATAGTGTTTTTATGGTACTTTTGCTTAAAATTTTATTTCAATTAAATTATTTATTTGATCATATATTTATCATATATTTATTTTTATTTTTATAAATTCCGATTGGGTTTGATTTTATAGGGATATGCATGGATGTTATTGAGTTGTAGTTTTGTTGCAGATAGAATGGGATTTATTAGTTGCACTTAAATCACTAATAATGGTACCCTTTATCAGGGCATCATCACATGCTAAGAAAGGGTTCCTTTTTTAGTTATTCTTAAAATCACATATAAAAGTGTCCTTTATCAGAACTTCCAAAAAGCACTGATAAAATATTCCTTTCTCATTGATTTTTTAGAGTCACTGACAATGTTTACCTTTATTTGTGCTTTTTCTTGTGATGATAAAGTGTGAGTAATTTTAATATCACACAGGTAGTTAGTTTATTTGAGGACTAAAAATTATCATTTTTATCATTGTTGAAAGTTCATTTTGTAGTAGTGGATTCCTCTCAAGGTGGATGTGAAGTGGTGTGTGGAGAGTGTATAATAGCCTTGAAACCACACTCCTAAATTCAATGATACAAATATAGTATTTACATTTATGGATTTGATATTGATAAATATTTCCCAATTTTATCCATCCCAAAAGCACAAGATCAACTGAAAATATTTGATCACTTACATACCCAAGGACCTTTTAGACATAGATTTTTACAAAATTAGGAAAAAATCATAAACAAAAAACATATATATTTATGTTATAATTTTTTACACTATAGCCATCTTTTTATATTCCACATTAAGACTTCATAATCACCCATATAAAACCCTTCTAGATATATATTACTTAACATGTTTCTTTATAACTATAAGAAATAAACAAAATAAGCCTAAGATCAAATTCTCAGTAAGGTTAAGCATATGTATTAACAATTGAATATCATTGATGGGAATAAGATGAGAATAAGGTTATAAGAACATATTCAAATTGAAACTTCATAATTTAAAGGAATACATACACATAAAAACCTGGAACACAAGCCATGATGCATAGAATAAATATTTAGAAAAATATGGAAGACATATGAGTCAATAATTAGGAGCCATGTGAAAATAATCCTTAGTCAAAATAAATTTTAGAAATTATAGAAAACATAAAGAAACTATGTTGGTAACCAGGATCCTCACATATTCATCATAAAATCACATAAATAGGATAGTTACAAAATTCTATTAGGAGTATCTTATAATAGTTTACACCATCGTCTCTTAGTAGATACTCATTTACATAAAACTCCAGAATCAAAAATATGTGGCTTATAATAGTTGACTCTATTGTTTTTTTGGAGTAAATTAAAACAATAAACTCTATCACTTTACCCAATTCATTTGACGGATATAACTGACCAACCTTTCCTTGGTTTATAATGTAAATTATAACATATTGTTACCTACTTTATTAAATGGTCCTTGTTTTTTTTTCTTTACATTGTTCTTGGGTAATTTCCCATGATTCTCATTTGTACTCATTGATTCTTGGATTTTATCCCCTTATTGAAATTTTAGAAAGGTTGGTAGAGTTTTTAGACTCTTTTTTAAGTGATAAATAAAACTTTAAGGGGTTTATCATGGGATTAGACCTAAGGCAGTATCCATAATGGAAATATTAGGTCCATCAGCTCTCTTGTGAGGGTCATCAGCTAGAAAATTGACAAATATAAGGGGTTCTTATATGAATACCACCTACTATCCCATCTGGGAAACCAACTAGATGGGGGATAATAGAATAAATTATTTCCTATAGTAACTCCATTGGATAGCTGGTGGGGTCCCCAAGACACCAGGCATTCCACCTGGTTCCACTGGCCACCCAATGATGTTGATGGCCATGAGTAAGGGAAGAGAATCATTGTAGTTGGTTTTCCTTTAATACACATTTTATTTCTAATATCTTATCCTACAAACCTAATTCAACCCTAAAAATTGTGGAGACACTTTTGAGGTGAATTTATATCTTCCAACATTGTTTCTTCATGGATCTAAGTGTTCATTAATGTGTTCATTATTTTCTGGTATGTGTTACATTGATTTGATTATACAGGTTGGTTTCCTTCATCCTCTCCTTATTCAAGAGTGATTAATCCTCATGTCTATGATGGGTTAGAGTTTTTATTTTTAATTTTTTTAGGAATCTCCCTTGATCATTCTAGACTCTTATTCTCTCTTGGTGGATTATGTGTCAGGTGATTGTTGATCTTGATTAATGTGGATGGTTTCGTGAGGCAATCACAATCAATTTAAAAATTTGATTCTTTTTAAATTTAAATTGTTTTTCCAATTTAATTTTAAATCATAAACTGATTATCATATGAAATTATTGTAAATATCATGGTGTTCATCATGAAATCCCTTGATAATGGCATTTGGAAATTAAATTTTGAGTTATAAAAAATTATCTTTAATTGAAATGAATGATTTGAAACATGGTTTTTATGAGAGAAAAAATAACGAAATGTTTCTTCATTTGACATGGGATAATTTGAAATGAATGAAATTAATTTTTGATAAAAATAATTTATTTTTTCTTTTTGAAATGAAATGTATTTTTTTACATGAACTAGGGGATGAATAAATTGTCATTTAAAATGATTTGAGATTGATTGAAAAAAAATGATATCCCCATATATATTTTTTACCATGAATCACTTGAGAGTAGGGTTAGTTAGGAAAACATATGCACACAAGGTAAAACTATTTAGAAATAAAGGGGTAATGATTTAAATAAAAAAAAATATTTTGAGGGAAGGGAATTATTCTTTCAGGATGGATTTTTATTCCCCCTAGGATTGAGCCTACTAAAGTGTGTAAACACCAAGATCCATATTTCACTAAGATTTTTTGGAGCCTCGTTATTTTTAATAATTAATCTTCAATGATGATAACCATGGTTCTACGATTGAAAAAACCCATCGCATTCCAATGTTTCATTGAAATTTTTGTTCATGCCTATTATGATAAAAAAAATTCACACCTATTTTAATAGGGATGCTTTAATATTCCAACTATGATGGAAATTAAAATTTTTAAATTTTTTATTTTTCCCATTTAATTTTTTTTTAAATTAATGTTTTGATATGAACTCTGAAAATATTTCCATTAAATGTTTTTTAAACAAATTGATAAATGTGTTCTTAATTGTTATATATTTCATATGAAATTATTAGAGAGATTCTATTGATATTTGATACTCACAAACAAGAATTTCCCTTTGGTGTTTGTAGATTTTTGTATTCTAGATTGAGGAAAAGGGAAATCATCAGTCAGAGGTGGTGGAAGTACTTTATTTGAGGATATTGGGAGTTTTTGGAGAGTGATGGATCATGTGATCATCTTATTAAATGGATACACTATGATTATGTCTTGATAGTTTATGTGATTACTCTGATTCACTTATCATTTTGGGTATTATGAAAATATTCTTGAGGTAATTTCTATAATTAGTAAAGTTTGATAAACTTATTTTTGTTGTTTCTTATCTGCTACATTATTTCTGAAGAGTTTTTCATGTGATTAATTCATTACCTCTTACTTTTATTTGATTCGTGGGCACTAGTCGCCAACTTTTGGTGATCGAAAACACCATTAGAGCTATATAGATTTTGATTTAGGTACCTTTTAGGCATGTTATCCATGTTAGTTCATGAAAAATTGGGATCAAATGTCTTTGACCCTCTTCTTGGATGTTGGTATGTAGTTTAGGGTGTCTTGGTAGACAATGGAATGGATTTTTAGGGCTTAAGGTGTATGTTATGAGAAATTTCTGGGCCATCTCTCATTGTAACAAACCTAAAGATTCCCTATATTTTTGGGAAAAGTGTCTTTGATGAGTTTTTTTAATCATATTATAAATCTAGGTTTCATGTGTCACTATTGAACTCAGATTGATATAGTTGATAAAGTAGAGTCTCTTGACTGATGTTTCCTTATCATCTATCACTGTTGTCTAGTAACATTATCCCAATAATATATTCAAATAGACTACATGAGGGACCTATTGTTGAACTAAATAAAGTGAACCTTTAGTTGATCAGAACTATTTAGAGGTTGTAACGTGTATGGTCCATGATCTAAGATAAGTAGCCACACCTTTTAATGTTTCAACCCTAACAGTGAATTCTCAAAGGTATGATAATAGAGATCATTTTTTGTAGTTTCTTATATACAAAACTCTATCCTTTTTGTTCACGAAGGATCCTAGGGAGGTAGATAATTGGTTAAAAAGAATAGAACTTATCTATAAGTTCTTTAAGACACCGGATTCCACTAAGGTGAAATATTATACCTTCAAACACAATGGGTCAAGTGGGAGACAGTGGGATACTATTATTATGGTCTAGAAGATTAAATAATTAGAGTGGAAATACATCAAGGGTCCTTTAAAAAATGAATTCTACCCATAATTGTTAGTTTTGACTAAGTCTATAGAATTTCTCAACCCACATCAAGGGGATAGTATAGTGACTTAGAAAGACAAAAAAATTGAACTCATTCGGTTCTCACCTAAGGATGTTTCCAATGAGAATTTCAAGGCCTAGAGATTTAATATGATACATTGATATAATATTCAATAAAAAGTATTCCTAATAAATATTTCTTGTTAAGTTAGTGTTCTATATAGATCTTTGATGAAAAAAAATGAATTGACTGTTAAGTCAAGATTGATGGTAGTGCCTCGTACTCCCAATTGTAGCCTGAGTGTTCCCTTTGAAAGGAAGAGAGAGTAGGATGAATCTCATGGTGGAAATAATAATTGTGGTAAATCTCACTAGAATACTTTCTCTAAGTAAACTTCAATGTCTTTTAAAAAATTTGACTTTATTTCAGTGTGGCATAGTGAGGAACTTAAAGCGTTCTTTCTTAGAGGCGCTGAAGAATAGTTTTCTTGGGGATTCTCAAGATTATTATAGAGTTTTTTTCTTGTTTTTAACACTATTTGGAGTGGTATAGGCTTGTCATAAAATATAGGATCTATGGTACAGTCATATACTTAATGAAAAAATGGGTTCTAGCTATAGAAATTAGGAACAAATGTCTTTCATGTAATAGAAAAGTCTCTAATGGAAACTGATGTGAGTCATGTGATAGTTAAAGGTATCATTACTATTTCATAAACCTTAGTTTTAGATTTATTTGATACTGCTGGAACTAATTATATCATATCTACTCATACTATAAATTTATTGAATCTTTCTATGGAGCTCATGTCTATGAAAATTTATACCCCACTTTGGATGAAGAGATAATAGAGTCTTTAATTATATATTATACTTTCCCTTTATTAGAGATTTATCGTGTTTGCTACTTTATGGTTTTCAACATCAAATATCAGATGTTATACTTAGGATGGATTAGTTGACCTATCATAAATATCATATTAATTGTTATCTTTGATGGGTATACTTTACATCCCCTAATTGGGAGTGTCATGGCTTTCAGATTAAATGGGGCTTGAGGACGATTTTAGATAGACCTGCTCTTCCAAATATAGGAAGGATTATATCCTTATGTGCCTTTATATTGGAGTGAAATTCTTTGGGTTGTGATATTCCTCTAATAGCCGATGAATTCTCATATTTATTTCCATTCGGATTTTATATTTTTCTACCAATGAGAGAGGTGGATTTTTATATTGACTTGGTTCTGGGTGTCCAACATATATCTATTCCCTCTTACCAAATAGAATGGGCTGAAAAAAAAGGATTTGAGGACTCGATTTGATGACTTGATGTCTAAAGGCCCCATTTAACATAGTGTGTTACCCTGGGTAGTACTAGTGTTGTTTCCAAGAAAGCTAATGGGAACCATATCTTATTAATTGAATATCAAAAGATTAATCAGGTTAATATCAAGAACAAGTACACATTTCCCTATATTAATTATTTATTTTATCAGTTTAAAGGTTTTATGTTATAGTATCTTTATCGTTTCATTCATTAATATTACATCTATTCAAATTAATATTCAATACATAACAATACTATCTATACCACAACTGTAATGGGTTATAGCCTTTAGATACTATTTTTACAATCTTCTTTTTTTATGAAATATCTTAATCAACTCCCATAAATATATGCACTCACAATACTCTTCATAGTAATACCCTACTAAACACTTTCTTTATAACATTTGGAAACAAAACCTGAGAAAAGTTTGATCTCATATGCTCTCTAAGGGTAAACATGGGAGATATAAAAAGATAATCATGTGAAAGAATAATGTATGAATAAAGGTCTGATATCATCACCCTAAATTTAAAAATTCATACACAATATAAAAAATATCATAAACATGAGTTATGGCATAAAACATTATCATTTCAAAAGACATTAATCAGAAGAGTAAGAACTCATCGTAACTCAATAATGAACCATAATTTTATGTCAAAAATGTATGTAGAGACATAATAAGTATAGAAACCATTTATTTTTTTAATATTAACTTCCAATATAATCGTATAATTCATCAAAAACTATTTTCCATTGCGGATCAAGAACATCGACTTGTTTCCTATAGTGGATCAAGTACTTTGACTTGTTTCCTGAACACATCTCAGAGATATAAGAAATTACCAAATTAATTAGAGGGAGCTATAGGTCACACCCATCACATAATGAAAGTCATATATATTATTTCCACATAATAATAAAACATTCATTTTATCAAAATCCATGTAGATAAATTGGTTTTATAAACACTTCATCAGAGCATAACCCATGGAAGTGGGTTTCATAAACATTTTTCATAATAATAATAATCCATCTAGAGAAGTAATAACAATGGTATACATGGATAATTAACCCAAGAAATCATCTATAATATCAACATCTATTTTCATTGATGAATAGAGATACCGCTAAAATATCATTTAAGCCTTCTAAAGGAAAATACATGTTTATATTTAAAAATTAGTTTTTAAAATCTAAAATCTATGCACTTAATAAAAAACTATTTTCTTTGAAAATAAACATTTAAATCTATATATTAATCTTTAAATAATTTATCTATCATTATATATGTAAATTCTATTCATTTTTTGTAATTTTAAAAAAACTTTTATACTTTTTCTGAAAATTGAGTAAGTACCTTTTTTAGAAAATGAAAAACGGATTTCTTTCAAACCATTTTTTAAAATATAAACCTGAGTAAAAATGAAATTAAAATAACAAATTATAATATTAAAAACATTCCTTAAAATATTTTTAGAAAATATCTATATGGAAGAAAAATATTCCCAATAAGAGATATAACCATAAACAGTCCAAATATTGGTAAGATTATGAAACAAACCCTTACCACTTTGGTAAATTTTGAACCATCATCCCCATGAAAGAAATAAAATTATATGGTTATGTATGTATCCTTATTTTCATTATAATAATCATAAAATATTTTCCTGTGAAGAACATATAACCCAAAAAATAAATAATTGGTGAATATAACAAGTGTCCCACTGAAAAAGAATTGAGATGAAAATCTCTAACCTCAAGTCTCACCTTTCCTATTTCACATTCTATAATCATGTATAATAAATATGGATTTAGTATAAATGTATTATATAACAATATTAATATATATAATAATATTTTTTACTTATTTATGTAATCTTATCACCAGTTTATTAATAATTTGTTTTTAAAATCATTATTCAATGTGATAACTGCTTCATTTTCCAAGCTTGTTTTGGTTTAAAAGTATTTGTCCCTACACTTTGATCATGGTTCCATAATTTCTATAATTTTAGTCATATTATAAAAAATATATCTATTAATTATATACATATTTATAATCATCCCTTTAAACTATTTAATGAAAAATTAATTACATCATTCATGGAGGTGGTAGGTTGTATGTGTGCATGAACAATATTTTCTCTTTTCAATGGATGGAATTAAAGAAAGATAAATAATAAATCACCTTTAATGAAACATTATTATATCACATATATCATATATATTCATCAAATTCATCCTAATTATCAACCAATTAAAATACAAATGAAAAACAAATCTCATCGCTTTGTGGAGGTGGTAGTACACATGTACGCATGAACGACGTTATCGTTTTGGATGGTAAGAAGGTAGACATTATATTAGAATTAAATAAGTTAAATTATTTCATAATTATCATATATAAACATTAATCCTATCAAAATACACATCCATTAAATATGGTGATGGAAAATTAATTGTATCGCTGTTTGGAAATGATAAGTCGTAGGTATGCACAAGCCAAACATTTACTTCATCTTTCATGGGGAAAAGGGTGTATAATTGTGTTTTAAAAATAATTATAACAAATAATAATATTTAGTATAATTAAGTTATTATTTTATCATAAATACTATAAATTTAGTGTACATAATGTAGTTTATGGGAGAAAGTGATCGGTTGAGGCGATTACTTCTTCATTGAAACGACTCCATCAGATATCCTCTAAAGGTCGCTAAGGTACACCATTTGGAAGACCAAAACCTATATGATGGGTATATGTATCTTTAAAAGGAAAATTGGTATATTTTTTGAGATAGAAGTCTCAAATTTTGTAAATAATTGACTGAGGAAGTTTCCTTTTATAATTGAGGTAAGGGGTACTTTTGGAATTTCACAAATGATTAAATAATAATAAAGTAATTACCACCAAAACTGCCTCCAAATGGTTATTTATTAGAATATATGGTAGGACATGGTTTTCATACCATTAATAAAAAGAATCTGGATAAGTTTTGGTGTAATTTTGAACCTTATCTTTTTGATTAACCCATAGTTAACTAATTTTAATTTTAACTAACGTTACCAATTATTAATATTAAGTGATTGAATTTTTACTTTTAAGGTGAAAATTGGTCTATAAATGGTAAATTTATAAAAAAAATTACGACATTATAACCACCTTGTCTTGTATAAATATTTTTATAAAAGTAATTTAATTAAATATTAGTTTGATAAAATATCATTATTTTCAATCTCAACAGTATTTATTTAATTTAACTTTAAATACATCTTGGAAAAGGGGGAATTGGAATATAATAAATTAAAACCTCTTTAATATGCCATATATATCTATAAAACTCACGGGTCACATTAAATAATTAAAATTATACCACTTTAAATATTTTTTAAAATAATTTAATATATTTTTTATTAATTGGAGAAATACTACATCAGTGTTGCATAAGTAATTATGATCGTTATATAATTAAAAAAATTAAAAATATATTTACATAATAAATTTATTTTATTAAGACCAAAATAGACACTTATATTGATTCATAACATACTTTTGTTCCTATGTGGACACATAAGATATATTAGAAGTAAAGGGAGTGACATTTAATAACATTATTTGATTTAAATAATATATAATTAATTTTCATGGATAAGTGGTCATTAGAAAACTAAACTTAAAAAATAATTTTTTAAGGTTATAATTACCAACTTTTAACAAAAATTAGGATTAAAAAATATGCCATTATCACTTATTTTTATCCTAGATAAACCCAATTTATCTTTTACCATTGTGATAAATTTTATCATGGTTACTATTTATAATAACAAAAAATAAAAGGGACCTAAATACCAAATTTGAACATATTAGTCATAAATATGTATTTTATTACACATAATTAAATACATATAAGTGGAATAAATTAATTTTAAAGTAATTAAACAAAATGCGACAAAAACATCATTTTCAAAAAATATATTTTTAAGCATAAAATTGGATTTATTTTTATCATATTCTTATAAAAATACTTACTGAATGTTTAAAACATTTAATAAAGTAAATGATATGTACCTTTTATTAAAATAATTCAACAATATTTATTATGATAAATTGTTAATATAAATATATTTTGTGTTCATAAAAATAATTTTTGAGAAAATAAATATCACTTTTATTTTAAAATAATTTATGTTTTAAATTATAATAATTTGATTACTAATGAATTAATTTTAATAATTTGATTAAAATATGTTTTTTATAATTTATTTATTACTATTCATACCCACAAATCCAATGTCTATAGGATAAGAGACACATAGTATTTTAAAAATGTTATGCAGTTTATCTAAACTCATTGTTACGTGCAACCCAAAACATTGATAAAATTAGTTTATTTAGAGATAAATATTCATAAAATATAATTTTTTAACATTATAAAACCCTCTTCCCCCTTAAAAACAATTTCCCCCTCAAAATTTTCACTCTGATACCAATAGATGCGGATATCTCTATTTTGTTACATCATCATTTTCCCAAGTAGCATCCTCAAATATGTGGTTTCTCTAGAGAACTTTAACTAGTAAAGGAGTCTTATTTCATAGCACTTTATCTCTATGACCTAATATTTATACTAGTTATTTATTATAGAAAATATCATTCTAATATATTCTTGTATTTTAATTCAATAAATGTAGAGGATTAGTTATGTATTTCTCAGGAAAGATACATCGAACACATCATGAACTTGAGAAAAGTTTGGTGGAAGAGCTAAATGAAACCTACCATCCCTTCTAGATCAAGAATATAAAAGGGTACAATATAAATAGGTATTAGATTATCCTTTTTCATAAATCTCATAAACTTATTCAATGGAGAAATTTGTGAAAAAACCTTATAACAAACTTTAAATTCCAAATCAAATCAAAAATTATTAGTAAAACTCTTCTATTGAATCTGAGCTTCCTTGATATGATATTGAATAGTTAAGACTTTCTCTACCATTTCCTCAACAAGATGGAGTAAAAATATATTTCTTTCTCCAACTTCAACCCCGCACATTGGAGTCATAATATTATTTCCATATAGGGGTTCCTAAAGATCCATCTGGATGGTTGAGTTTAAGCTATTGTTGTAAGAAAATTGGACTAGAGGAAGGTATTAATCCTATCTACCTTTAAAATCCATAGAACAAGATCTCAAAACATCCTAGAGGGTTTGAATGTTTCTCTCAAAATAACCATTTCTTGAGGATAATACATTGAAGTAAAACTCAACTCTGTATTCATAGCTTGTTGAATACATCACAAAAACATCAAGGTAAACCATATATTATGATTAGATGTGATGGAAAGTGGTACTCCATGAAATATTTCAACTTAATTCATATATATTATATAATTATGATCAATATATAAAGATTATATGATAGTAATGAAGTGTATCACCATTATAATAAAATCGACTATAACCCACATAGCATTATATTCTTTGGATTTTTTGGGGATTCCAATGATAAAATCCATGGTGATGTTTTCCCATTTCTATTTAGCTATGGTTAATAGTTGTAACATCACCTTAGAATTTTATTCATTATTAATTATCTTTCTGATAAATAAATCATCAAGAAATATATTCTACGATATATTTTTTCATTTTATAACACCATAAATATTCTTTCAGGTCTCTATACACCTTGGTACATCCATGATGAATAGTGAATGATGAACTATGAACATCATCCAATATGTACTTATTAAAATATGGTATGGGTGGGACCAAAACATAGTTCTTGAACCTTATTATTACCTCATAACCTAGTTTGAAATTAGGATCATTTCACACCTTTTTTTTCAACTTCATATCTTACTTTTGTGCCTCTTTAATCCTCGCATGGATAGATGGTTTAACATTCATTTGTAAAAGATAATATTTCTCTAATTCCATAAAAAATCTAGATTCATCCTTTAAATATCCATAAATATTGGATAATTTGCGATCCTCTTTATAGATAAGATAGCATGTTCCTTTCAACAGAAAGCATATTGCACCTTGTTCTCATTTCCAATGTGGCAATGTATTGTGCAATAAAAATATCTAATCACCTCCAAAAATATTTTGGGTTAATTTTCTTCACTTTTTTATTGAAAATATACTTTATACTTTTGCGATAAGTATATATGTCACACCTTTACCATTAACATAATTCTTCTATATCTTTAATTAAAAATTACAACAGAAAACTCCAAATCCTGAGTTGGGTAATTATTCCCATGATCCATTAATTGGTGTGAGGCATAATATATGCCCATATAATTTTTCATTAAAACTCATATTTTTTCCTTCATTTATGCACAACTATAGAACAGAAACCTTTCTCCACTACAGGGTATTGTGGGAATAGATGCACTGAACAACTATATTTTTAGCTCATTTAAATTCTCATCACATTTCTCTATCCATATGAAAATTACTCCTTTCTAAGTCAGCATGGTTAGTGTATTAGATAATCATGAGAAATCTCTCACAAAACATCAATAATATCCATCCAACCTAAGAAAATTATGGATTCTAGTTACCATGGTTAGTGTATTCCATTTCTAAAAAACTTATGTCATTAAAGGATATACTAATATACCCTCACCTGAGTTCATATGTCCCAAGAAAGAAAATTTTCAATTACAAAATTCACACTTTCTATGATATTCATAAATCTTTCCTTCCTCAGGTTCTTTATCATAATCCTTGAGTGATCTTCAAAATCTTCCTTTCCCTTTGAATATACAAGAATATAATCTTTAAAGACTACCCCAAACAAATAAAGGAAGTATCTAAAGACTATATTAATTAAATCCATAAATATATAATGGGAATTAGTATGACTAAATTGAATCAATATAAATTCATAGTGTTCATACCATGTACAGAATTCCATCATGGGTATATCCTCTTTCTTGAACCTCAATTGATGATATCCCGATCAAATTTCAATATTAGAAAAGTATTAAGATTCATGTAGTGGATCAAATAATTCATCAATACTGGGTAAAAGATACATGTTCTTTATAGTGATCTTGTTAAGTTATTGATAATCTATGAAGAGTCGCATTGATCTATATTTCATTTTAACAAACTGAACAGGTGCACGTCAAGGTGATGCACTTAGAAAAATTAAACCCTTATCAATATTGTCATGGAGTTTCTTCTTCAATTACTGCAACTCAATTGGGGTTATTCTATGAGGAGACTTTTAAATACGAATTTCACCAGGTATGAGTTCTATTAAAAACACAACTTCGCGATTTGGTTGAAGGAATTCCAATTATTTCAGAAAAACATCAGCAAAATGTAATAAAATAGATGTATCCTTAATGTTGAGTTTCAACCCAACCATCTGATACATATATAATTCATTTATAATAATTAATAAACATAAGATGGAATTAATTCCCCTTAAAAGTTCATATTAGTCCTTGAATCAATAAATGATCATAGGTTCATTTGGAATATAAAATGTGACTTGACTTCCCTAGTAAATGATATTGGATACATATAGATAAATTCAATCCATTCCAAGAATCTTATTGAATTCAACTAATGGTAGAATCATAAGATTTATAGGAACCCATATTCTAATAACCTCAATCGGAGATAAACAATTGACCTGAGACACGACCATTATTCCATTAAGAATTTTCACAACTAAATTGACGTAAAGTTATTTAGGTGAGATGGTGATACCCTTATATAATTATTTAAAAGTAAAATATTGGGTGGTCCCAGAATCAAATAGTACATTATCTATTCTAGATTGGATAATATGTGTACCTTTTAACATGTGATTCTCCAAGCCCACATTGGAAGTCATCATCGCATTGGATTTCCCTTTATCTTTGGTATGAAGAGGTTATTGACACTAATCAACAAAACCTTTGAATTTTTTCACTATTTTTCATTATTCCCATACTTATTGCATTTAATTCATCAAATTATGGTTGGTGCATTAGTTGTATTCTTCTTTTTCTCCACTGGATTTACCATCCTTTTCATCACCATTCGGCATTCATGGGCATTAAAACCTGGCTTACAAAATTTAAAACATATCTAAGTTCCATTCAAACATTTCCCTTGATGTTTCTTCCCACGTTTCTTGGTTTAGATGACTGTAAATTACTTCCACCATGTGATTTATTTGAGTTTCCATGAGACCTAATTTCTCTTTTCTTATCAAAACCATAAGAATAATTTTAATCCCTAATTTCCATTTCTACTTTAAGGGCACAACAAACATTTTCTTCATAGAAAATAAAGTCTATTATTTATAATTCCTTTCAAAGTATTGAATTTAATCTTATAAATATTTGATCAATTTTAATTTCAAGGATGATAAATAAACCATAGGAGTAACTTGAAAACCTTGTAAAATTTTCCTTATATGTACCAATGTATTCATTATCTATTTTCTTCATCTCAAGAAATTCCTTCTCCATATATTTTAAATATAATTTTAAGAAAGTAGAAACTGATTAATATACCATTAAACTAACCCAATTACATGGATTCAATTTCTTCCTCTTTCCTATTATTCTCATAATATTCCAATATTAATATCCTTCACCTTTCAGTTGATAAACTGCAAGGAAAACGTTTTCATGTCCCAAGCATTGAAGAATAGAAAATATTTTCTCAATAGTGTCGATCCATCACTCAGCTCTTAGTGGATCATAAGTTCCCCTAAAACAAGGTGTATGTTTCCTCATAAAATATTTAATGATACTTTTTACCATCCATTAGTCATTTTTAAACTAAACATGATTCATAGACTGAGAAAATTTCTTGATCACAGTAGAAAGATTCTACATTACAGCTCCCATAACATTTGTTTTCTCGTGTATAAATTCATTTTATTTTCCATCACATTTTGTATTAATATGATTCCTTCATATTCTATCCATTCACTAAAATCAAAATCATTTTTTATAAACAAAATTCATAATGGAAAGCATCACAATTCAAAAAGATCATTCTTATATATATAAAACCCATCACCTTCTTTTATGAAACATTATGTTTAATTTATGTTATTCATGATCATTGACAGAAAATTAGGATTTTATCCTTTAATTTAACCTATCCATAGTGTTTTAATAAATTATTTCCAATACTAATATCTAAATATTTTCTAACACCATCTCTGATACCAACTATATAAGCTCGATCATTTCACACATAAATATTACATCTATTTAGATGAATATTCAATAAATAATAACAAGTTCCATGCCATGATAGAAAATATTTAGATTATTTTGAGAATATATAAACAATATTATTATTGTATGAAATATATTCATCATATACCATAAGGAAATTACCTCATATTAATCTTCAAATGCATAACCTACTAAAAATTCAGTATAACCTAGAGAAATTTAAAATAAGAAAAGGGTGATATCAGACACTCGATAAGGGAAAACAAGGGAGATATCAATAAATGATCATTTGAAATCATAACATAATCATAATGGTTTTATATCAACACCATAACTTGCAATATTCATATCTAATCTAACAAAGATTATAAATAGGAGTTATTATATAAAACATTACCATTCAAAAAAGACATGAATCTTTAAAATGATAACTCATCATAACTCAATCATAAACCATAAGTTCATGTCATAAATGTGTGTGGAACAATCACAAGTATAGAAAAAATTTCATATTTAAAGTTCAACTACCAAGAACATCAGATCAATAATCAACACTTATTTACCATTTTGGATCAAGCACAACATCTTGTTTCCCATAATGGATTGGTCACTTATAATTGTGTTAAAAAACTAACTCATTATATATAATACTTCATAAAATGAATTATAGGGATATATAGGTCCCACACATTACAAAAAAATAAATTATTTGATTTCCAAAATATCACAAAAATTTCATCATATATAAACCTATGAAATGAAATGGGTTTCATAAACACTTCATCATATTATAACACATAAAAATGATTTTCATAAACAATTTTGATCATAATCATAATCCATCAAGAGAAATAATAAATATTATATCCTTGGATCTTAACCCCATTAAATCATAAGTTTAATCAAGGTATTTTTTTATTGATGAATAGATATACCCCAAAACATATCATTAAAACCCTCTTGAGGAAAATGCCCCTTGAAATTTAAAAATCACTTTTTTGAATATAAAAACTACGAATGTAATAAACAAACCATTTTATTTTAAAATAAACTTATAAAAAAAATAAATATTCAAATCATTAATTTTTCACGATGTTTGGAAAAAAAATTCATTATATATTAGTTAAAAACAGCCCTTCCATACTTTTTTAGGAAAATCCACAATGTACCTCATTTAGAAAATGACAAAAAATATTCCCTTAATATATTTTTATAAAAATTAAAACATCATTACAAATTACTTTAAAAAATAATAGTAGAATATTAAAAAAATATGCATTGAATTTTTTTTGAAAACATTGATATGAAAGACAAATATTTCCTAATATATATTTAAACAAAAATAGTCCTAAATTTTAGTGAGATTGTGAAAAAAACTATTACCACTTTAATAAATTTTGTATCATAAGCCCATAAAAGAAGTCACATTTTATAGTTATTTATATATCATAATTTTCATGAGAAAAATAATAAAATACATTCATGGGAATTATATACACCACACAAAATAAATATGTTATGAATAAGTCATTTGTCCCACTTAAATAAAAGTGAGATGAAAATCCCTTACCTCAAGTCTCACCTTCCCTCATTCACATTTAAAAAGCATATATAATAAATATTTATTTATTATGAATATATTATATAACCATATTAATATATATCATACCATTTATTATTTATTTATGACATATTATCACTCATTTACCAATAATTATTTATTAAAATCATTGTTCTAGGCGATAATTGCATCGTTCTACAAGCATGTTTCATTTCAGAATTCCCAACCCTTATAATTTTATCATAGTTACATCATTTATAGAATATTAATAATGGTATAAAAATCATATATATCCATTATATAAATATTTATAATTATTCATATAAATTAGTGATAGAAAAATGAATTACACCATTCATTGAGATGGTAGGTCGTACATACGCATGAATACTATTTTCATTTTTTCAAGAGATGCAACGAAAGAAAGTTAAATTATAATTAAACATTATATAATTATTATTATGTCATATATATCATATATATTCATCAAAATCATCCTAATTACCATCCAAGTAAAATATAAATGAAAAAATAATCACATCGCTTCGTGGAGGTGGTAGTCCACACGTGCGCATGAACGACGATATCATTTCTAAAAGGATTGGATGGTAAGAATTTAGATGTTATATTAAGATTAAATAAGTTTAATTATTTTATAATTAAAATATATTAAACATTATACCCATAATAATACCTATCCATAAATGATTGTGATGAAAATGAATTGCATCGCTACTTGGAGACTATAAGTTGTACGTACAGACAAGCCATACTTTCACTTATTGTTTGATATGAAAGATGGTTTATAATGGTGTTCATATAATCATAATAAAATTTAATAACCTATTGGATATTTAATTTTTTATTTTATGAAAAAAAATAATAGACTTATAAGAGGTAAGGAAGAGTATAAAAGAAATTGATCAGTTAAGGCGATTATCTCTTCTTTGAAATGAATCCTTTAGATCTACTCTAAAGAGTTATAGGGTTGATATTTGGGGAAAAATTCCAATAGTATGTGTCTAGGGAAGTTTATAATGGAAATAGAAATATTTGATTCAATATATATATATCTCAATGTGGTGTGAATAATTGAGGGTGGAGGTTCCCTTTATAATTGAGGTGAGAGGCACTTTTGGAATTTCTCAAAAGATTAAATTATAAAAAATTCACCCTTAACAAAAATTCCTAAAATGGTAATGGATTATAATATAAGGTAGTATGGGGTTTTAATACCATAAACCAATATAATTTTCATAAGCTTTGTGTAATTTCAAACCTTGCCATTTTGATTAAGCCTTAATTAACCAATTTTGATATGAACTATCATAACAAATTTTTAATATTAAAGGGTTGTAATATTTAATTATTAGTTAAATTTGAACCATAAATGGTAAATTTATGATAAATTATACTACATAAGAACCAACCTGTCTTATTTCAACATTTCTTTGTTTTTAAATAATTTAATAAAATATTGTTTTCAAAAAATGTCATTATTGTCAATTTTGACATTGTTCATTTAATTTATCTTTAAATACAACAAGACAATGGAGGAATTAAAATATAATAATTTAACACATCCATAATATTTCATATATATATATATATATAATTCTTGTGTCACATTAACACTTTCCAATTATATCATTTTTAATATTTTTTTCAAATCATTTATTATATTTTTTATAAACTGAAAATTACGGCATAAGTGTTGTGTAAAAAATTAAGGTCAGTATATAATTAATAAAAATTAAAAAAAATTTATATCAAGAAAATAATTTTATCAAGCTCAAAATAGACACTTATATTCATTAATTACAAGGTTGTTTCCCTATGTGGACACATAGTAGATATTAAAAACAAAGAGACTGACATTTTGTAACAGTGTTTGATTTAAATAATATATAAGTAATTTTCATAGACATGTTTCCATTAAAAAACCAAATTTGGAACCTTAATATTAATTAGTGGAATTTTATTCATCCTTTTATAATTATATTGAAAAATTATGTCATTATCACATACTTTTGACCTAGATTAACATGATTTACTCTTTACTGAGGTGATTAATTTTACAACGGTTACTATTAATATTGACATAAAATAAAATGGGAACAATTAAAAAAAATTGAAACTCATGATTCTAAATTTTTAATTTATTTCATCAAATTAAATAATATTAAATTAAAAAAAATTAATGTAGGTGCAAAAAATGTGACAAAAACGATTTTTAGACAAATTCGTTTTTAATCATAAGACTGGATTTATTCTTATCCCATGACTAGAAAAATAATTTTTTAATGTTTAAAACATTTAACCAACTAAATAATATATAAATTTCATTAAAACCAATCACTAATAGGAATTAATTTAATTTATTAATATAAAAATACCACGCATGTATAAAAAAAAAATTCAGAAAAAACATCACTTTTAATTTCAGTTAGATTTTTCTTTTAATTATAATCATTTAATAACTAGTTAATTAATTTTATAAATTCATAGACCATATATTTATCATAATTTAGTTATTACTACTCATATCCACCAATCTAACTTCTAGGTGATAATGAAAACAAAATATTTTAATAATGTTGTACGGTTCATCTAAACTCATGGTTCTGTGTAACTCAATCCTTTAATGAAGTAAAATTATTTAAAGCAAAATATTTCATAAAATATTGGGGTATTACAGAATTGGTTCTAAAATATTTATGCTTTGTATGGTTATTACCTACTCAGGATCAAGTAGTCTGATAACCTTAATACCAATTTTAGGAGTAGGTATGTCAATTACAATTTTTTCATTTTAGTCTAAACAATGCTCATGATTTCTTTATGGTGTTAATGAATTTTATTTTCCACCAATACCTTTATTATTTTAGTATTGAATTATTCAATGAAATATTGGTTTACTCTAAAACTAAGGAGGATCATGTGTTCGATTTAAGAGTAGTTCTAGACATCATGATAAATCATCGAATTTATTAAAACCTATCAATGTGAAATTTATGAACTACAGGGGAAAAGTTCCTGGGGAATTTGGTTTTAAAAAATGGTATCTCGGATGATATTGAGAAGGTGGTAGTTGTTATTTCAATGAAGAAACCATCAAACGTCTTTGATATTCATAGCTTCTTTCTCTTGGTGGGGTGTTACTACTGATTCATAAAAGATTTCTCAAATTTGGATTCTTTAATGACCACTCTCACATGAAAATGAGTGATTTTATTTTATGATTTGAAATTGTAGGGTTCCTATAATGCTTTTAAGCATCACTTGACATCAGTACTAGTTTTTACTCTTACATAGTTAAGTTAAGGATATGTGATATATTTTGATGCATTGGGATGGGTATTGGGTTGTGTTCTCATGAAAGGTGATCATGTGTTGTCTTACAGTTATCACCAACTTTGGCCTCATGAGAAGAACTACCCATGATCTCAAACTCAGAGTTTTGATGCACACTCTTAAGAGTAATTTTCATTACCTTTCATATAGATCTTTTTCATTTACTCTTATCATAAAATATTGAGTTATATCTTCTCTCAAAAAAATATTTTAATCTTCTCTTGAGGTAATGGGTTGATTACCTTCAATATTTTTATTTCGATATTTGCTATACTGATGGTAAGCAGAATTTCATTATTGATGGCCTTAGTAGGAAACTACGATCCTAATCCAAGAAAAATTTCTTAAGGGAGTGGAATTTTATGGCTCCATTTTCACATATTAATTTGGGATTTTGGGAGGATGATATCAAGGTTGTTTTAGATACTGTTGTCTTGACCTTTTTCTTTTTGGAGATGATTCTCTAGGAACATTAACTTGATGGTGAGTACTGAGGCTTTAAGGATTCTATATAATTTTGGGAGACCATTATAAAATGTTCACTATCTTATGATGGTATCATATTCTTCTAGAATTGATATTTCATTAATTTTACTAACATAAATGTTGTGATGTGAGATTTCTATAATTCCTTATAGGAGTTATACTCAAGGAAAAAAAAATTATGATATGAGGTGTCAATTCAGGTGTCCATGTATGAAATGGGATATCACTAAAAAAATTCTATTTTTTGTACATATAAACAAGTTAAGGATACAAATTTGAAGCCTCCAAGCCTTCTTCATCCCCTTACAGAGCTAACTTGGAAGTTCCATGAAATATATATGGATTTTGAGATTGAGTTTCTTTATACACCTCAAATGAAGAATTGGATTTGGGTGGTGATTGGCCAATATACAAAATTGTCTCACTTTACTCCCATTAATGATACAACCAATGTTTATGACATGAGATTTATCTATGTTCAGGTGATATTTAGATTATATGGTGCCCTATTTTCCATTATTTTATAGGGATCCATAGTTAACGGATAATTTTTGTAAATTACTCCAAGAAGTGATAGGATTCCATATAAAGTTGAGAAAAATGTACCACCCTGAGATAGATCATCAGATGGAACATTATTTACAGATTATTATGGTCATGATTTATTCTTGAATTTTTGACTTTATAGGAGCATGGTATTTCCATTTTAGGCTAGTTTAGTTTTCCTATAATAATTAATATCAGTCATTTATTAAGATGGAACCCTTTGAGACCTTGTATGGATATCCGTATAGGTCTTTGCATTATTGGTTGAAGGTTGGTAAAGATTCCCATGTAAGACCTAGTTTGGTTCAAAAGGCGATAGTAAATATTTAGTTTATTATTTAAATAATTTTAATTTCTAAAATATTATATAAATTTTATCTTTATTTTCAAGGATTTATATTAGATTATGTGGTTGGTGAATATCTGTTTTTGAGAGTTTCACCTCGTTTGGGTCACTAGTGGATTGGGAAGTAGGGGAAGTTAAAACTGAGAAAGGTGGGAATAATTTTAGTTGTTGGGTACATTGGGAATGTGTATTACCCTTTAAAATTTATACCTCATATGACTACAATACATAATGTTTTTCATGTGTCATGACTCTAATAGTATCTCTTTGACCCATCTCATATCTTATGTTGTGAGGACCTTAATGTGGAACATGATTTTTCCATTAATGAGCAACCAGATCAGCATGCTGATTCTCATATAAATATTATTTATGGAAAACAAATACCCTTGATTCATGTGCTTTGTAAACATTATTTTGATTCACAAGAGACTTAGGAGTATGAGGTGTTGATGAGAGATAAGTGAAATCAACTATTCTTATAATAGTCTTCCTGATTGGATTTCTGGGGGTAGCACAAATTTCTTGGTGGGGATATTGTACCATATCATTTCCATCTTTTTTGGTGTGATCCTTGGTTTATTTCAGTTTTCATTTTCCTTTACATTTATCTCTAACTATTTCTTTTGATTCATGATTTTACTCATTTATTCTTGTGATATTTACTCTTATTGAGCTTTTAGAGGTGTTCAATGAGTGTTTTTTACTCTATCTATAGTGGTAAGGAGAATTCCATCGGGTTTAGTGTGGGAATGGACCTGATCCTCTAGCCATAATTGCTACATGTAGTCCACTGGCTCACTATTGAGGGCCACTAGCCGTCTAGTAGAGTGTTGGGAGTATGGAATACCTATAGTAAGCCCACCGGTCATCCAGTGAGGTATATTGGCCTCACTATGGGTTGATGGAATAATGAAGTTCCCTAAGGAACTCTACAGTACTACCAGTGGAATCCCATGGGCTATCTTATGGGGTTCCTAGACTACTAAGCATGGTGCCAGGTGCCAACGGCTAGCCTGTGACATTGATGTCCGCTTGGAAGGGAAGGTAAGTGCTTTAATTAGTTTCATTTAAATCAGTATTTTATTTCTAATATCCTCTCCTAGAAACCTATTTCAACCCTAACCATTTTGGAGACCCACTTTAGGTGAATTTGGAACTTACAATTTCATTTCATCATGGATTGTGGTGTCATATGATGTTTCAATTCTATTCTAGGAAGTTTAACCATGATTTGATCATGGATACTTCTTTCTAACATTACCTCATTATTTTAGAATGATTAACCCTCATATCCTTTATGGATTAGAGTTTTTAATTTGTAATTCTATTTCTGAGAATATACCTTTATCATTCTGTCCTCTGATTATCTGTTAGTGGATCCCATGTTGGGTGATTTTTTATCATGATTGAGGTAATTGGATTCATTAAGAAATATCTATCAATTGAAAACTTTTATGTTTTTTTAATTTAAAGTGGATTTATAATATGTTTCTAATTCCAGAATTGAGTATCTTGATAAATTATTTGAATTGGTTTTCTTGATGAAGTCCCTTGACAATGGATTTTGAAAATTAGGTGTTTATTTATAAAAATAATCTTGAATTTAAATGAATGATTTCAAGCATGATTTTTTATGAGAGGAAAATTTATGACTTGTTTTATGATTTTAAATGAGATAATTAGAATGTAAAGGAATTAATTTTTTATAAAAACAATTTAATGATTGTATTTGAAATGAAATTCCTATTTTGAAATTTGAACTTGGGATGATTGAAATTATTACTTGAAATAATTTGAGATTGATTTAAATGACTGATATCCCTATATATGTTTTCTTTACCTAGAGACACAAGAGACACGAGTTAGTTAAAATAAGGATATGTATTATAGGTAAAACATATACAATTACACTGATACAAAATTATTTTGAGAACAAGGAGTTATTCTTTGGAGATAGACTTCTATTCCGACAAGTATTGAGCTGAGGGATGTGTGTTCACACTGAGAGCTTAATTTAACCAAGAATATATGGAAACTCCTAAATTGGAACAAATAATCCCAAAGGCCTATAACCATGGTTCTATGATTAAAAATTACTATAACATACTAGTGTTTAATTTAAATGTTTATTCATTCCAGTTTTGATAAAAAACAATTACACCTATTTTGACAAAGATTCTAGAATATTCCTACTTTTATAGAAATTCACTTGTGTACCTTATTTATACTACCCATTAATTTTTTTTGAAAAGCATGTATTTATATAAACCATAAATAAATTTTCAAGTCATGTTTTATTTAAAATTGAGAAAATTGGGTTTAATTATTATAAATTTATTATTAAATTATTTGTGATAACTTACTAGTATATTTACTCACACCCTACCTTTTCCTTAAAATATTTGTATAATTTCTTATCCTAGGCCTAAGAAAATGTAAAGAACTACTCGAAGGTTGTGGATGTCCTTTATTAGTGTACCTTGTGAATAACCGGTGAATGGTGGAGTATCTGACTCACTTGTTAAATAGATATATTTTGAGGATGAATTGATATTTTATTTTATTAATTTAGTTGAATTATCATTTTGGGTTTTGTAATTTTCTTCTTGCCGAACTTTCTCCCTATAGGGGTTTTTTGAATACTGAGTGTTTAGTTTTTTGTATCCACATATTTATGTCTTTTAAGTTTTTCTTGTAGAAAAATAATTCTCTCTTGATTGTATTTTATTCCCATTAACTAGTCTCTATCCTATGAGGATCAGAAACACCCCTCAGGCCATGTCAGGATTAATTCGTGAACCGTTAAGGCAGGTTATCAGGGACGGTTCACAAAATAACCACCCATGCTAGGTTTATAATGTAAACACTCATCCTTGGTTTATAACATAAATACCCATAAATCATAAAAAATATTTACAAGTACTCTATAATGTAAAAAACACTTATAATGTTTCACTTATCAACCTAAAAACATTCAAAATAACCATGATTCCTTTTTAGCTTGATTTACCTATGGAAAAGAAAAGGGTTCCATATAAAACTCTTCAAAACAATTCAAAGTAATCCATAAAAATAATAATGATGGTATATTTGGAAAATATCCCCATTTAATCATAGGAAAAAAATAAAGTAAATTTATATAGATTAAAAATACATTTAGAATAACATTTAAGATATTTCAACTAAAATAGGGAAATTTTCATTTTGTTTTGATACCATTTTAAATAAAAATTATAATAATATTATGGAAAATAGTTTCATTGAAAATAAACTTGTGGACTTCAAATTTAACCATCCAATTAAAGAATATACACAGATGTAGGAAAAGAATTTGTGCGGTATATGTTAAAAAAATATTCACTTCCCACTTTTTGTAAAAATCCATATAGAACAGGAATTGAAAAAAAATTAAATATTTATTTTTAATCGTCTAAAAATAAATTCAAACATTGATGAAAATAATTTTAAATAATAATTTCCTCAAATAAAATAGCATTCTTGAAAACATTTTAATGAATATGGACATGGAAGAAAAACATTCCTAACCAAAAAGAGAAATAAGGTCAGTTTCTCCGTTCAAATGTTCTTTTGATCTCCTCAAGTACCAAATAAAGGAAAATGAAATAAAATCATTTAAAACATAGAAATTAATATATAATAATAATATATACATGTTTGATGAAATTAAGATCATAAAATATCCCCCCAATGAAACCATTAGCATAAATAATCCTAGAAAGAAATTTGATTCTAACATAAATCCTTAACTATTTGGCTATGTTTAGAATAAAAAATCATTTAATGAAATAATATGATATATATATATATATATATATTCAATAAATTTCTTGGATTAATATGTCAAAATTCATTCATTTTTCTTTAAGTTCACTATTCAATGAATCATGGGGCACGACATGGAACATGTCTCAAGAAAATATTATTGAAACCAAGAAACCCATTGTAATGATCCTAACATTTGAAGTAATAATTAATCTATAAATTGATTATGTGAATATATATTAAAAAAAATTATAAATTATAAATATGGAATAAAAAAAATAAATATCATTTCACGTATAATCATGGAATAACAAAGTCAATTAATTATTAGTATAAACCAATGGATGGAAATTGAGTTAAGAAACCTCTTATATCGAGTCCATATTTTCTATTTATGTCCCTTAAATACTAAATAATACACATATATTAATTATTTAATTGGTTAAGAAACTTTTATTGGTTTATTAATTTATTATAAAAAATTTATTTCATTTATTTTAATGAAAATTTTAATTACTTAATCAGTTAGGTTCATGTCTGGTTTTTTTAGGATGTATGGTTTGAAATTGAAAAATAACATTGGTAGGTTGAACATGGTAAAAATTTTCATTATTACATAATATATATAATAACAATCAATAAATAATTATTATTTTTTATTCAAAAAAAATTTATATTCATCCATGAAAAATAAATTTTTAAAAATAAAATACAATGGTTCGTGAGACGGCAGTCTACACATACACATGAGTGATGTTTTGACTTTTCAATTAATGAAAAATAATGAAATAAAACAAAATTTTATCATTAAAGAATAATTATAATGTTATAAACATAAAATAAATTCATTATATTCATCATCATGACCATCAATGTGAGGCTATTTTTGAAAAAACGATGTACATCCCTATGTGGTGACGGTAGTCATTACATACATACCTTTGATGATTTAATTTTTAATTATTGGAATGTTGTGAAGATAGATGATATATTAAACAAAATGAATAATAATTATGTTATGAATTTTAAATATTTACATTAAATCTATCATAATAATAATCCATGAAAGGAAGGGATGAGAAAAAAAATTTATCAGTTTGTGAGGTAGTAGTCTGCACACACGCATGAACAATGGTTCTGTTTCCTATTTTATAGTAAAATAAGACAAATAAAGTAATTAAAATAATGTAATAAATTCTTATTATATGATATATTATTTTTTATTATATTTTAATTGTTAGGATAGAATGTAATGAGGTTGAAGAATAATTAAAATGAAGACATCTGATTAAAATGATTAACTCCTCTTTGAAGAACCTCCTTTCTCTTACACCTTAACACTTATAGGTTTCTATTTTAGTGAGAAAATGATATATAGGAAGAGTTTAGGAATTTTGGGAAGTTGTTTTGGTTGGATATTGGTCAAGATAAATGGCTCATTAAGTGTTAGGAAGAGAGGATTGGAAATGTATTTATATAAAGGAGAAGAAGGGTACACTTGGAATATTTAAATAATTAAATTAATTTAAATTTATTTTCATATTCATGTAAAAAAATAATTTTAAATATATAGGGAGGATAAGTTTTAATAATCTCATCCAATAAAAGTTTTACAATTTTAGGTGATTTTTTTAACACCAATATCTTTGTTTTAACCCCAATTTACCCTTTGATGATTACATTGATATTTATTTTTTTACATTATAGGGTTCAAGAAAATTAATTTACAAGTACAAGTTACCCATAACTTGAATATGGTTGATATCTCTGACCATATCCTATTAAAGTGGAGAAATATAATTTTTTTGAACTTTAAATCATTCAATAAATTATTATACTAACATAATATACCATTAAATTCATTTTCAGGAATATTTAAAAAATTTGATATTAAAAAATATCAATATACTATTGTAATTCGAATATAAAATATAAAAATATCACTATTACATTATATATATCTAAAAAATTCAGGGAACACCAGAATTTATTATTTCTGATTAAAATCATTATGCCTGATGATTGATTTCTTGGGGTTGAGTTTTGTACAATCATTCATTTTGGGTTCACTACATGTGAACGGTCTCCAACAGGGTTTGTTTGTGGAACTGGAAATACCCAATGATTCAATATCTGTGCAAAATCCTGGACCTGATTTCTAAAGGCAGATACTCATATAGAAACTAGACTAACGATACTTAAGCACTCACATTGGTTGAGAGGATGGTAGTTTGGGCTCATCACACCTTTGTTTGGGAAATTATTTCCTACTCTTTGGCTCTCTTTAGATTTAGGATATTTTCATGAATACTTCATTAAATCCCAAGTATGACATGGGTCACCCTTGGATAAAAAATCAATTATTATCATGTATGGAATTTCAAAATCATTTGTATGTATCTGAGGTTCTTCCTCAGTGGAGATATTGGTATACATC
Source organism: Viscum album (assembly GCA_963277665.1). NCBI lineage: Eukaryota > Viridiplantae > Streptophyta > Magnoliopsida > Santalales > Viscaceae > Viscum > Viscum album. The sequence continues at coordinate 907,412,275 of OY728123.1, read as the reverse complement.
CATGGTTCTCTATCAATGGTACCCTATTATCTACTGATCAGAGATTCTTTTTTCATTTATTATTACGACACTGGTTTTGATCCACACAATGAGTCTCTCTGGAGTGAGTCATTTATGTGACCTTATTTTACATAGTTTTTCCACATCTTTTTAATTAATTTTTAATTATATAAATAGTTATTTTTTCACTTTTTATCAAATATTAACACTTTTTTATTTTTATTATTCATTTTATTATTTAATCATTTTTTTATTAATTATTTGTTTGTTTTTAGTGTTTAAAGTAATCAATTATTGACTTGTTCTAATTTTATTGTTTTATGAAGTACTATTCAGTTTAGAAGTGTTAATTTTCTTACTTTAACATAATATGACATCTTTATTATTTAATAAATTATTCAAAGTTATTGTTTTTTTTAATTAATTCATTCATTATTTCAACGTTTAATATTTTACCTTTATCCTTTTAACATTTAATAACTTTTTTAATTAAATTGAATCACATTACTTAATTTTAATACTTCTAATTAAATTTATTAATGATTAATTAATTTCAATATATAATTGTTCAATTTAAAATCACCTTTATATTATATTAACTTTAATGATTCTTTATTTAAGTGTCTAATTTTTTTTAATTTATGTTTTATATTTTTATTTTTTTATAAATTAATTTATGATTTATTTTTTTTATAAATTTATTTAATTTTTTTAGGTTCTTAGTTTTCAATTATTATAGTTAATTCTTACTTTACATTAATTATTTTTTTTATACTTAATTTAAGTTTTAATCTATTTATAATTTTTCTTTGTTTTGTAGTGTAATGGTGGCACAAAATACAACCTCTCAAACCTTTATAATCCCTTCCAAATTGTGCCACTGTTCTCCTTTGTAGTGGCACAGTCCCCCCTACTTTTCCACCAGTTCCTTCATTGACGCTGCCACTGGTTCCCTCATTCTTCTCTCACTATTTCACATTGTTTACCCTTGAAACCATTTACATTTTATCACTGTGGCACTGCAACATCACCAATCCCTTGACACGATTCCATTCCCTCTGTCTTGTCTCATAGCTCTTCATGACCTCCCCATTTCATGTCATGTCCATCATAGACCACACTTCTATATACTACAATTGTAATTCCATCACGGTGCCACTACCAAAGCAACCCTATGTTGCACCATTTCTCTTCTACTATGATTGTTTCCCTACTTCAAACCATTTCATCCTGCGATACTGGTGTGACCATCCTCAATACTCCTTCCTCTTCTCCGCTACCACGGTTTCCCTACATTGTAACTGCTCATCCCCATCCACCATTCAACCTCCCACAAGTTCCTCCAATTTACACTAACAGTGCCACCGTTCATCTCTACCACTGACACCATTCATCCACTGTCACTAATGCATTTGGTTTTTTAGCATCGGACCCTTCTTCTCACAGCATTAGACACCATGTACTTCTGTCACAATAATATCTTCACATTATTTTCTACCTTCACATTGTTACTCATCCACTACCACCACGCCCCTTCCTTACCACCATTTCTACACAGAAATATACTTTTATCAAAATACACAATCAAAGTAGCACATATTTTGACTCATACAATATCCATACTTTGATTTCACTACAGATCAATATTCATGACTTGTAGATCTAAACCCTAGAACAATAATGGATTAAATCTAAACCTCCTCTCTTCCGCTTTTTGAAACCACCCGCGACCATATCCATGTTCCGCATTTATGTGTGTCGTCTGTTTTTTCACAGATTGTTCCCTCTCCATGAACACAAGTCGGTCAAACCTCCTTCACCTGAAAACGGTTAATTTAGGAGGGTGGGTTTTTTTTAGTTTTATGGGTTAGGGTTTTTTAATATTGGGGAAATGGGTTTGTTCAGCACCACAGGAAGTGGCGCTGAACAAAAAATGGGGAAAGCGCCACTTGAACTGGCACTTTGACCCCACACCACCTCGAAACCCGATATATATATATATATATAATTTATTTATTATAATAAATATAAAAAATACAACAAATACATAATTATATTTTTTATAATAAATACAAAAATTATAATAATTTTATTTATTTATAATAAATATTTATAATAAATATCTAATAAATATTATAATAAATATTATAATATTTTTATAATAAATATAAATTTTTTATACATTTATTATACATTTATTACAAATATTACAATGTTATAATATTATAATATTCATTATAATTAATATCTAATAAATGTTTTAATAAATACTATTATAATAAATTCACAATATATGTATAATAGATGTATAATAAATATTTATAATACATTTATATTTATAATAAATACTTATTATAATTAAATATTATAATATTTATAATAACAAATATCTAATAAATATATAATAAATATTATTATAATAAATATACATTTATAATATCTATTAATATAAATATTATTATAATATTTATTATAATAAATTTTATTATAATAAATATTATAATAAATGTGTAATAAATATTATTATAATAAATATTATAATAAATGTATAATAAATGTATAGTAAATTGTTTCCGACGCTTTCGTCGGTGCGCGTGCATCCGTCCGTGGGGGAGGAGGACGCGTTGTATTGTTGCCCCGCATCCCCGCTTTCCAAAGGCGGGCGATATTCGCTCCTTATTCAGGGATGTATTCTCCTTGATCGAAACGGGATGATGGGATGTCGGTTCTTCCTTTCGTGGATTCCTCCTCAGAACTCGTCACCTAGTCCGGGTCTCCCTCATAGATTTAATACGTTGTTCGTGAAACTCTTCCTTGTGCCATGTTTCCATGGACGCCGGTTAATTACACTGCTTCTGTCGGGACATTCCAAAGGGTCCGGTCAGGGAAGCAACCTTTAGTCGGGGGAGTAGTCATGTTGAGGCATCAGTAGCTTGTCTGGATGCTGGGGGCCTGGCATGTCTGTCTATTATCTGTGGTCACATGGCTTCTTGAGGGTGTGGAATCCCGAGGAATCCCACATCGAGCGTGGAGAATTATATGCCATAGACACATATCTGAGGTTTTCCTCAGCTTCCTGTGTTTAACACAGGGTATTCCACGAGTTTAACGTCCAGTGGAGATGGATCAGCCTGATCAGAGCATTATCTAGAATTGATCGGATTGAGGGATTTCCCTTGAAGGGCTGCCGATACCGGGACCAGCCCATGGGCGGCTGTGAAGGGGAGCGGCCGGGATATGACGGTCTGGGCAAGAATCGGGGTGGATGATGGATGTACGAATGAAGTGGAGGGGGAAATGAAATGGGACCATCGCAGGGGGCGACAGTGAAGTTCGGATTGATCCTTGAAGTGGCTTCCTACGTATCCCCGTGGCAGGGAATCAAAGTCCATGTAGTTCGGGATGGTGCCGGTGAACCGGCATGAGGGTGGACCTTGGTCCGATGGGCATCATCAGCGAACTGACGTGAATGGGGAGGAGCAGGAGGGTCTTAGTGGTGGTGGGCTTGGACCTCGTGGAGGCTTCCTACGTACCATGTCGTGACATGGATCAAAGACCACGTAGTTCAGGGGGGGCTTCGTCGGCGAACCGACATGAAGGTAGACCTTGGTCCAACGGGTGGTGGGCTTGAACCTCTGGAAGGCTTTCTACGTACCATTCCTTGGCACGGATCAAAGTCCTCGTAGTTCGGATGATGGAATTCGTCAGCGAACCGACGTGAAGGTGGACCTTGGTCCAATGAGAGATGGGCTTGAACCTTAGGGAGGCTTCCTACGTACCATACCATGACATGTATCAAACACCTCGTAGTTCAAAGGGTTTCATCGGTGAACCGACGTGAAAGTAGACCCGGGGGTCCACTAGTGGTGGGCTTGAACCTTGGGAAGGTTTCCTACGTACCATGCCTTGACATGGATCAAAGTCCTCGTAGTTCAAAGGATTGATGGAATACAGTTTAACGTCATGCGGGACGGGAGTGAACCCTGGCGTGAATAAACGACGGGCGGTGGGTGTCGGTGAACCGACATAAATGACGGACCATGGTCCGTTGGGAGATCGACTTGAACCTCTGGGAGGATTCTTACGTACCATGCCTTGACATGGATCAAAGTCCTCGTAGTTCGGGTTGGTCACAACGGCTTGCTGTCGGACTGGAATGCAGTTTAACGTCATGCTGGACGCAAATGGGACTCGACGTGAATTGGATGACTGGTGGGCTTGAACCTTGTGGAGGCTTCCTACATACCATGCCTTAACATGGATCAAAGACCTCGTAGTTCGGATGGGTGTGCAGTTTAATGTCATGCGGGACAATGGCATACAGTTTAACGTCATGCTGGACGAGGGCATGCAGTTTAACGTCATGATGGACGAGGGTGAAACTCGACGTGAATGAACGACCGAGTGGTGTGGCTTGAACCTCATGGAGGCTTCCTACGTACCATGCCTTGACATGGATCAAAGTCCCTGTAGTTCGCTGGGGGTGGGGGTCAGGGTCGGTGCTCACTCTAAGCCCACGTGAGTCATGCTCGGTGTGAGAAACAAGAGGTTGCAGGGACCTGGCGATCACGTCGCGAAGGGTGTATCCATGAGAAGCGAAGAGGGGATTACGCATTAGGCGGCCCATGGTGCTGGGACTTACTCCAGTATGGAGGCCCGGAGTGCGGCAAAGCGCAACGAAAGAGGGATTTGGGACCAATGATGGGAGGTGCCTCGTTCCCCATCACGCCCTCCACTGACCTTGGTAGTGGGGAAGTACGGAGATGCAGGGGTGCAACCATCCGTTGGGGAACTAGGGTCGCCCTTCTGCTGAGAACATACTCCACTCTAATAAGGAGGATATCATCCCTTGTTGAGGGATTATTCCACTCCTGTGGAGACAAGTGGCGTAAAAAATGTTCGAGCTGGGGGGACCCTGCGAGCGAAGCATGAGGTCGGGTCACAGTTTAACGTAATGTGTTAAGGACGTGGTGCTTGGCAGTTTCCCGTCCTGCAGCTCAGACGAGGCGGGTTCACTCCACACCCCTAGGACTTACAAAACCGGTACCCTCTGGTCCTTGGGGGAGGGAAGGTACTGGAAAGTCCATGGTCAAGGGAGGTTGTGGAGCGAACCATCGAGGGGTCCATGTTAGCGTGGCTCTGCGAAGAAGCAATAGTCGTTAGCGTGCCTATGCGAAGAAGCATTAGGAGAAGCAATGCTATGAGTGGTATTGTCCATGGGACTTTGAAATCACATCGTACATACCTGGAGGGTCGCACGAGAAGAGGAATTGCCAAGCAAAGGAGTGTGCTTCGAGAAGCGGAGTGGCTTGGCCTTAGCATGGGGAATAGGTGTGAGTGGAGGGTGCTTCGCAAAGTGGAACAGTATTCGCGGAGCACTGCCTCGCGAAGAAGAGGTGCCTCCCGAAGCAGGGTTCTGTGAAGCAGTGTGCTTCGCGATGTGTGGCGATCCTTCCTTAGCATAGGGATCACTAGTATAGGTTGGGTGTTTCACGAAGCATAAATGCTTTGCGGCTGCCCGGGTTCCTTTGGGAATCCCCTTCCTTCGTGAATGCCCATGAGCTTCGCGAAGGGAATCCCTCTCGGAAGAGGGGATCAAAACGAGACAAAGCAAAGGCGTCACGCGAAGTAGAAGCACCTCGCGGAGCTCATGATTCCCGGGGGCAAAGAGTGCTTCGCGATTCAGGAGAGAAGAAGCCAAAAGGCCGGATTGTCCATCCTTGGGACTCAGGGGTAGTCCAGTATTTATAGGCAAGGGGCACCGCGAAGCAGAACTCGTGTGCCACCTCCGGTGCTTCACGGCGCGCTCGCGAACGTTAGCGTCGTTCGCGGAGAGTTACCGCCTACGGAGCTTCGCGGTGGGCTCGTGAACGTCATAAGAATTCGTGGAGAGTTACCACCTCAGGAGATTCATGGCGGGCGCGCAAACGTCAAAATCTTTTATGGAGAGTTACCGCCTCCGGAGCTTTGCGATACCGCGATGCTCGGGGTGCTTCGCGTCGGTGCTTCGTGAGGCAGCGAGCCAGCCTTCTTTTTTGTCCCTTCCTTTCGTGCAATATTTTGGTGCCAAAAAATGCCCCCCCCCCCCTCATACTTGGAGCCGCGGAGGGTGAAGGGTCGAAGTCTGAGGGAAAATCGCCAAAATTTTCAGTGGTTCACGATGCGACTTCGCGAAGAGGGCCCGCGGTGCTGACCGGGGCCCCGGATCCGGATGCGCCGTGATGCTCCGCGTGGGTGAGGCGCGCCACGATGCTCCGGGGTCTCCTCCTATAAATAGGGGGTCTGACCTCTTTTTTCTTTACGTGACTTCCTTTTATTTTTGTGCTCTCGATTCCGCGAAGCTCCGCGTACTCCGTGCCCGCTCTCCGCGAATCGAGCTTCGTGGTGAACTGGGGGTCTCCGACTCCGAGTCCGCGCCAAGCGAACTTCTGTTTGTCGGCCTAGGCTAGACTTTGCGGCTTGGTCTCACGACCGACATTCATGAGCCGTCTTCGCGATCCAGTTTTGTGGTCCGTTCTGAAAAATTCCTTTCTGAGTGCCGGTACTGGAATGGCCCATCGAGAGGCTGTATTGCGGGTGCTTGTAGATATCGCTCGTTGGGATGAGATGGACAACTGTCCAGGCCTTGGGGAGATGGTCCGAAGCCATTTGGACCACACTTCTTTAACAGATCTTCTATCAGAGGGTCAGAATAATTATCCACAGTGTAAGAAGCTTCCATTGTACGGCTTCGGGTTGAGGGATGATGTCTTCATCCCTGAGGCGAGTAGGGACAAACCAGCTTGCTGGTTTAGGAGCACACCATGTCAGCACCAATGGTTCAGGGCGGCCGATGGTCATGCGCAGGAGGAATTCACACCCGTCACCGCTGATTGTCTCTACAACCATGTGAACGATATTTACGGGAAGCCACTGCAACCGGAGACGTCCCCTCCTCTCTACCGTACCATGCTGAAGGCGGATTTGCAGGATTTGAAGAAGGGATGGTCTGATGATTGGGACCTGCACCAGGGCGGAAACTTTACTGATGACTGGGCCTGGGACTACTGGGTAGGCGCCTCATACGAGGAGTTTGGGGCCTATCTGAGGAGAGTGGGGTTATATGAGGCGGCATGGGCCTCCCAATTCCACATTTACCAACCAAAGAAACTGATGCTGGAATTGCTGAGCAGATGGTCGTCTAGGACCAATACCTTTCACCTGCATCACGGGGAGGTGGGCATCAGCCTGTGGCATGTCCACCAGATTTCTGGGGTTCCGATCTTGTGGGCCATGTATGATGAGTTCCTCCCCGTCATCAGTGTGTGGGAGGATACAGAGCAAATGTCGCGACGGGAGTCAGCGCTGATGGAACTCGTCCCTAGAGAGGACAAGGAGGTAGTGAGGGATGTCTACTTTAGGAGATGGTCCAAGTGATTCCTGAATTTCCCAGAGAATCGAGAGTTCCCTCTGAGGCCTCGAACATGTTTGAGGGTGGCCCAAAGGGGTAAGGGGCCCTTGTATTGGCGGGTCCTGGAGGACAGCCAATGGAAGACTTGGGGTTTCAGTGTCAGCACTGAACAACAGCCGATAGTCAGGCTAGCGGCGTTCATCGCGGCTCTCATCTGCGGTTGGATACTACCGGTGAGGGATACAAGCATGGGGGTGCGACCCAGCTCGTTTATTATGGCGTCCATGTTGGCCATGGGGCAGCGGATCAATCTGGGGATTCCAATGCTCTCCAAACTGTACAGAATGTTGCGGCACATTAGCGAGGGCAAGAAGCCTCCAAGGATATGCGGACCCTCCCAACTCTTGTATGGGTGGATCGCAGCGCACATCAGGGGGATTTATGAGTATCCAAACCCTATTTCACCGTCGGGATAAAACTTCGTCCCCTCCATCCTGAATGCAGTTGGGAGCTTCCCGTTCAAACTAACCATGTCGATGGTGCTGAATCGTTTGTGGAGGGCCGATGAGTTTAATTTACACCCCTTCCCATTGTTGATGGGGATACTTTATGACGACGGAAGGGGAACGGAAGAACATCGGGCTTACCTCCTAGCCTTTTGAGATGGAGTCTTGGTGGCACAAGTAGATCGTGATCCACTCTGCGAACCGTACACCCCGCATCAGTTTGCAAGGCAGTTTTGGTGCCTCCAGCGGCTAACCCCGCAGGTCTACTGGGAGGTGCGTCACGAGGAGCACCCATGTGTGATGAGGAAATTGTGGCTCATGTTCACACGGGAAAATGGGAAGATGTGAATTGCATTGCCTCCATCCACTGCCGCTTTCGGATTAGTGAGGGAATATGCCATTAGTTGGGAAGCTTCTTACCTAGGGGAGATGCTGAAGCAGCCAACTATTCGGGTCGGTGACGGTGGGCCTCCTCTACCTCGAGGTCGGGGTCGGAGGGAAGCTAGGGCCTCTCGCGGTGGTGGGGCTGCCATGGCAGCGAGACCTTCACCGGCCGAGGGTGTGGCAGCAGCGGTGGATCCGGTGATTCCAGAAGAGCATGGCCATCCGGAGGGGCATCCACCTAGGGGATTTCGTAGGATATCCACTCAGGCTCCGGGGAAGCGCCTGCGTCATATCGACATGGAAGAGGATGTCGTCTTCCCAGAAGCCTGGGACATTTGGGATATCAACCGGCAATTCCTCAGCCCACCCGAGATATGGGCCCACCTGAATCGCCTCGGAATGGAATTACCGGGCATAGGCCCAGTCCGGGCTAGATTCATGGCATCTCTGGCGGAGGCAGAGCAATACTTGGACGAGCTGGAGAATTACATCCACTCCAATGGTGTCCCTCGCCCAATGACAGACCAGGTGAGGGTACTACTGAATCGAATGGTCCCCCCACAGTTATCAGCTGTCGATCTGAGGGAGCGCTTCCCCCTGCTGGAAGAATCAGAGGACTTCTCTTGGGAGGATGAGGCTGGAGGAGGGAGTCCGTTGGAGGAGGGCGAGGTTGGAGATCAAGGCTCAGATTCCAACGATTTCGCAGAGGCTCTCGAGGTAGCATTCTGAACTTATTTCCTTACGGTACGTTCTTGGGCCACTATGGAATTCTCACCGATGTTTGAGCCATGCAGTAAGAACTTGTTGGCAGGTCTCGTTCTCACCCCTTGGCGGGTGATGATGCATGACCTTTAGAACCCGCTCCTATGGCTGCGTCCAGTTCCGCGTCTGGTGCGACCAGAGCACCCGAGGTGGCTCCTCCGGAATCTCCAGACCTTCCAACAGTATACGGAGGGCCTCGCCTCGGGGTTCCATCAGTACCGGATAAAGAGCTGCGTCAGGAGGTCAATCTCCGTAAGTTTCCTCTACCAGTTTCCTTGTCGTAAAATGTAGACTATGCCAACTAACGTTTATGTCCCTCTCTTTCGTACAGTTCTTTGACTGGCATGGGCTACTATGGCAAGACTAGTCGGGATGTCTGGTTGCATCCCTCCTATGGGCATGCCGGTGATGGTGGCGATAGTCCCCCCATCTCCTCAAGCTGCAACACACATCATCACTGGTGGGACCACCAGCAGGGTCGTGCCTGAAGTCATTGAGGTGGACTCCGAGGAAGAGGATCAGCCGGTCAGTCACAGTCCTGTCACGCCTGCTTCGGCGACAGATGTCGTACTGGATTCAACACCAGATGTAGATCCTGCCGAGGATTTCTTGTGGGCGTATCCCGCGTATGAGCCTGCCAATCGCACAGACTAGGACGAAACGGCCTCCGACAAGGAAGACAGCAGCATAGTCCACCTCCGATCATGGAAGCTAATCATGCGCTTCATCAAGGACACCCCCCAAGCGCAATGGCTGGCCGAAATGGACAGACTCCACTCGTGGTTGCGTGAACTGTGCGCTGGGGGAGTGGATGCCCAACGTCCTCATGCACTCATCCGAGATCTTATGGCCGAGAAGATCCGGGAGCATGATCGTGGGCTCAGCGTGGGCTGGCAGCGGAGGAAGGCGACCAACATCAAGAAGCTCCAGGAGGATGAAAGCGAGGTCCGACAGATGCAGATTCGGGAAGATGAGCTTTCAGCCTCTCTTAATGCACAATCTGAGCTGATCTCACGGTTGAAGGCCCAACTGGCAGAGGCAGAAGAGCATATGAGGCAGGCCTCTGGAATGATGGCTACCGTTCAAGCTGGCGTAGAGAGGGCCAAAGCCAAGGTTGACGAACTTCGCCCCGCCACTGCTGAGGAGGAGCGGGAGCTAAGTCAACAGCAGCAAGCCTTGGACGCCACAAGCCAACGGGTTGCAGAGCTGCAACGCTCTTTTGATGGGGTCAACCCGTCCATGAGGGGAGTCGACCCCCGGGTATTGTAACAAACCAAAAACCTTTTATTGGTACTTTCGTTCTTCAATTTTTTATTTCTTTGTTTTGAATGTCGTACCGCACACGATTTCCACTGTTTGAATCGCCTCGTTACATCCTTACAATGTTTGCAGGACGTTCGGAAATAATTCCCCAAGCCCACGTGGGTCGAGCCCGATGTGAGAAACAGGAGATATTTGCCTTCTCGTCCCACCTAACATAGGAGTGGAGACCATGCTCCGGGCATTCGAGATTCGGATTACCAGTCCGTATTTCCGAAATATGGGAGAGGCTTGACCGAAGAAGGAACTTTTTAGGACAGCTGAATTACCGTGTCTTCGGCGTGCCCTCATGTACAAACGGGGCAACACCAGGGGCACTGGAACCAGTCCGAACAGACGGAAACGGGAAGCGTGAATTACGATGCCCAAGATTCGGAGCTCTGTGAGGATGGCGTGACAATAAGGGACAATTGTTAACCATGGAGGAGAAGTGGTATCCTTACTGCATTAGCCTGTAATGGGGACAAAAATGAGGGTCAACTGTTGACCATGTTCAAAACATGGGACCATGTCACAAATATTGTCGTTCAATCTTTCGGGACATTGACCCAGGGTAGTTAGCAGACCATAGGTCAAACATACACACTGTTAGGGGGTCCTTCCAAACATGACCAATCTTCTAGAACGTTGGCCTCGGATGGTAGGTGAGTCGATGCGGCCTGAGACCAGGCCGTTAGGGGGTCCCATCAGACATGAAAGGGGACGAGGGTCCGAATAAGGGGCACGCAAAGTGTGGAATATGGAGTGATGGTTTTTCCGAACAGAATCCAACACTTAGGTAGTTACACCACCATGGTGGGAGTACACCAGATGGGCGCGTTGGCTTGGTCATGGATCCTTCCTTCTTTGGGATAGGTCCTCTTTGGCGAGGGGTCCGACCAGGGGGCCGGAAAGGGGAAGGATTGGATTAATGATTTCCATGGGCTGGACCCTAGGCAATATACCAAGGTGTCTCTACGTATCCCATGAAGATGGGAATCAAGACATACGTAGTTCTCAGAACACAGTGCAGTCATAGACCAACAATGACAGGTGAAATCCTCTCTGGTAGAGGTTCTGGTGCATCCCATGATTAACATGGGGCATCCTGATCTTGTTCAGGGTAGAACCGTAGCTTAGTGTCATGCGTTGAGGACACATGGACTCCTGTAGTTCAACGTCATACAATAGGACGTGGAATAAAAGGGAAGATCCTAGGGAGCGTGTGGTGCAGTAGATATGAAACCGACGTGAATGAGGACTTGGAGTCAAAATCACACCATGTACCCCCGGAGGAAACTCTTTAGGTCGAGGGACCAAGAGTGAGGATTAGGCTGGGCCCGAAGCAGAGTGGTCGGTCGTTCCTACGTACCCCATGAGGATGGGAATCAAGCCATGCATAGTTCTGGAAGAGCAGTTTAATGTCATGTGGGATGATGAGAAGCATGACCGGGTTGGTACACAAACTGCCAAAACTACTAAGCCCACGTGAGTCGTGCTCGGTGTGGGAAACAAGAAGTAGTGGTGGGAATTTCCCGACACAAAAAGGGGAAGGTTAGGGAAAATGGACGCTCGGTGAATATCGGCCCAATGATACTAACACGATCATTTAGTGCAGCTAGATGCGTGAAGAGAAAGAGCCGAGTATGATGGAATTCCACTTGAACATGAGGAAGTGGAAATGTGTGAATCATGGCGCTCGAGATTTAGATCACGATGATGGCAGCGTGATGATGGTGGATAACTATTGACCGTGGTGGAAAACCAGCATCCATCTCGCGTTAGCCTAGAATGGGGACAAACAAATGAGGGTTGACCATTGACCATGTTTGAAACACGGGACCATGTCACAAATGTTGTCAGATATCCGTAGGGACGTTGGCCCGAAATGATTGGAGGGCCCTTAGGTCCAGCATTCATGGAGAACCCTTAAGCCTAGTATCCATGTCGTCCAAGGGTCCTTTTGGATGTGGAAGAGGATGAGGATCCAAATAGAGAGCTCACAAAGCTTGGTCATGGGACGAGGGGAATGTCTCCATGAAGATTCCACACTTCGGGCTTTGTCAAAACACATCTATGTATCACAATGAGACGTATTAGATAGAGGGAGGAAACATAAGAGGTGCATGGTGTAGTAACTCAGAAACCTGGCATGAATGGGAATAGGGGGTGTGTGCAGTGTGGTGAAGTGCCCAGGCGCTCCTACGTACCTCATAAGGATGAGAATCAAGCCTCACGTAGTTCTTGATGGAACTTAGACCATAAATGGGTAAAGGGAGCAGGGGACACAAGGCAACAAAACCCTACGTGAAGGAGGACCTAAGCCCTACTTACCATGCGTTCTCTGGGGAAATGCTCGAGTCGAGGGATCGAACACAAAGGTTAGGCTGGGCCCATGGGGAAGTACCCGGGCGCTCCTACGTATCTCATGAGGATGAGAATCAATACATACGTAGTTATGAAAGGTGACATGGTAAGATACCAGTGCAAGGGGAAAAGGGGAGTGCGGGTATGACCCTTGCACTAAAATAAGCAGAATTTGATAAATCTTGTTTGTCCTTTAAGGTGAGTGTTTTTTATGTGAAGCGACAGGCCTAGAGTAGTAGGTCATGGTGTCGCCACAAGGATCAAGCTGTGATGGGCGTTGACAAATGGAATGGCACGTGACCAATACCCAACGTGATGCCCTCTAAAATGAGGTCACCACAATGCAATGCCATTTTTCGTCGTGCGGCCAGGATGATAATGTCACAGTTTAGGTCGTATTATAGGACCAAGCATGCATTTTATCGTCATGCAGCACAGACGTAGCAGAGACGATGCTAGGCGAGGAACGTGGGTAGTGTTATAAAACACAATTGATGGAGACATGATCCCACATCACATCGTACGCCACTCGGAGAGGGAGACCATAGGACTAGGGGCCTATATAGAGGTAAGAGGTGAAACAGGGGGGAGAGACTGGCTCCCTAAATGGGTTGTACCCAAAGACAGGGCGTCCGGGCGGTCCTACGTATCCCATGAGGATGGGAATCAAGCTGAACGTAGTTCCGGATGGATCTTAGTTTATGGTCTTAGAGCTCGGACCATGAATGGTAACAACTTCCCAAGTTAGTGCAGACGTCAACCCGATCCCTAAGCCCACGTGAGTTAAACTCAGTGTGGGAAACAAGGGGGGGAATCCTCATCGCTATACATGGGGCGTCCATCAGAGGGGAGTTGGTAGAGAGCCCCGAAGGACACTTTTGACACAGCTTGTTTCCCCAACATGCAGAAGTGCACGAAGGAAAAGCACCAAGAGTTCTGAGACTCTACTTGGAAATGATGAAGTGATGAAGGGTGTGAATTGGGTACCTGACATTTTGGGCTTAATGGATTGGCGTGGAGATAGAGGAAAAATGTTAACCATGGTGGAAACGCAGCATCCATATCGCGTTATCCTGAGGTGAGAACAACAAATGAGCATTGACCGCTGACCACATTCGCAACGTGGGATTTTATCGATTAGTTGTTTGAAACCCTCGGGGGCATTGGAACGTAACGGTAGGAGAGCCATTGGGAGTAGTATCCAGGACGTTCTTGGGGGTCCCTCTGGGTGTGAAAGATGATGGAAACCCTGGTGCAGGGATACACAAAGCCTGGAAAGCGGGTGCGGACGTGTCCGAGTAAAGCATGGAATTCCAAGTAATAAACCAGAGTACTCTTAGGTACATTGGTGAACCGCCGAAAAGGGATCGATGAAACAGCTCAGTAGGGAGAGGTACATGGCATGGTCATTATGAGACCAACGTGAATGAGTACATAATCCCACACCACACCATATAATCCTCTCATGGAGGCAGGGTAGGACAAGGGGCCAAGATGGGATGATGATTCCCGAGAGATGGGGCTGGACCTGAATCCTAGACATTCTGGTGGTCCTACGTATCCCATGAGGATGGGAATCAAGACGAACGTAGTTCTCTAGATGTAATTTAACGTTGTATGAGATGAGGAGGGGAGTAATATACCCCCAAACAAGGAGGTGTACTATACGGCGAACAAACCGACGTGAATGAGAAAATAACCTCACGCCACACCACACACTCCTATAAGAGAGGACCTGGGCCGGGGCCCAAAAAGGCCAAGGGGCCTGATGGTTAGGCATCAGTCAGGAAGGCCTGACGGGTCTGCAGTTTAATGTCTTACATGAGGATGGGGGTCGGGGACCCGAGGAGGCCAAGGGGCCTGAGGTTGGGCCTCATAAGGGAAGGCGTACGTCATGATACATGATCCTGATGTAAATGAGTACATAGTCCCACACCACACTGTACTCCCCTTATAGGGGGAATCGGGGTCGTGGGCCCGACCGCTAGCACCACCCGGGGGGAAGTTTGTCACTTCGGGATGGGGTTGAACAAATCACTACACTCGATGTTTGGGACATCTCGGGGTAGACACGAAGATCCAGGGCACTGTTGACCATGTTCGAAACACGGCGTTCCTATGGTGACCTGATATGGGAAAAACAAATGAGTGTCGACCGTTGACCAAATTCGCAATGCGGGACTTCTATCTTCTTGTTGCTTGAAAACCCTCGGGGGCATTGGCCCGTATCGGTAGGAGAGCCCTTGGGCGTAGTATCTAGTCCGTTCTTGGGGGTCCCTCTGGGTGTGCAAAAATGATGGAATCCCAATCATGGAGTGGGTGAAGCATAGATGTATCCATCCACAAAAGAGGCAAACATCTCCAAGGGGGATGTGCAGCCGGGTCGAGGCTTGCTCGACGTGAGTTGGGGAAAAAGTGTGCACCCTTCCATATGTCTTGACCCGAGGGGAAGATTTTGGCTTTCGGGCTGGGCCAACGGACGAAATGCATGGGCGTTCCTACGTATCCCATTAGGATGGGAATCAAGCCATACGTAGTTCTTGAAGGCCATGCAGTTTAGCGTCATGCGGTGAGGACATGGGAGGATAGAAGAACGGGAGTGGGCACATGGTGCGACCCTTACAATCCCTGTGTGAGTGGGGTTGTATGAGCGGGACTAAGAAAGCCTACTCCCTGCTACACAAAGATCCTCCAAGGAAACTATTCCCAGGGGGGATAGTGGAAGAGAAAAGCTTGGTGCTGGGCTCAAGACGAGGCGTCTAAGCATTCCTACGTATCTCATGAGGATGAGAATCAAGCCACACGTAGTTCTTGAGATGCAGTTTAACGTCATCCGGGACGAGGATGCATCTCATTTGGGGATATGTAAGGTACGGAAAGTAATTCGACGTGAATGAGGACATAGTCCCACACCATACCGTACAATCCTGCAAGAGGGTAAGTCGGGGAAAACCAAGGGGCCTGAGGCCGGACCGCGGTCAGGGAGACCTGACCAGCTTGCGGTTTAACGTCTCATGGTGAAGACGGGGGTCGTGGGCCCGAGGAGGCCAAGGGGCCCAAGGATGAGCCTCGGTCAGGAAGGCATGACTGGCTTGCAGTTTAACGTCTTGCAGTAAGACGAGGGTCGTGGGCCCGAGGAGGCCAATGGGCGTGAGGCTAAGCCTCGGTCAGGAAGGCCTGAATGGCTTGTAGTTTAACATCTTACAGTAAGACGGGGGCCGTGGGCCCGAGGAGGCCAAGGGGCCTGAGGCTGAGCCTCGGTCAGGAAGGCCAAACTGGCTTGCAGTTTAACGTCTTGCAGTAAGATGGGGGCCGCGGGCCCGAGGAGGCCAAGGGGCCTGAGGCTGAGCCTCGGTCAGGAAGGCATGACTGGCTTGCAGTTTAACGTCTTGCAGTAAGGACGGGGGGAGATCTTAGTTTAAGGTCATAGAGCTCGGACCATTTTTCAGTTTATCGTCTTGCAGGATGAAGATGCAGTTTAAGGTCATGCAAGACCTTACAGTTTAAGGTCGTGTTGGACCATAACGTGTAGTTTAACGTCATGTGGGACCATACAGTTTAAGGTCTTGCGGTACCATAACCATACAGTTTAAGGTTGTGTGGGACCAAGGTGTAGTTTAAAGTATTGCTGGATGATAATGTGTAGTTTAACATCATGACGGACGAAGATGCAGTTTAAGGTTGTGTAGGACCCTTTTTCCCTAGGAAAAGTATCGCTTGAGGAACTTGGCGTTAGTAGGAGGGGTTATGCCCTCTCCATCTTTGGTCACCAAGGAGTATGCCTTGTTGGGTAAACCTTATGGATGATATAAGGCCCTTCTCATTTGGGTTCTAACTTGGGAGGTTTCCTACCGGGAATCATTGGCACTCGAAGGGCCAGTACTAGGTTGCCCTGTAGAAAAGAACGGAGACGAACCTTCTTGTTGAAGGCCCTCGCTATCTTATCCTAATGCCTTTCCAGATTGTGCAGGGCACGAAGCCGGTTCTCATCCAGTGATTCTAAATCAGCTAGACGGATTTCGGCTACCTCATCTGATGTCTGGTGATCATAGACTACAGTGCGTAACGATGGCAGCTGGATCTCAATGGGTAGGATGGCCTCAGCTCCATATACTAGGGAATATGGGGTCACCTGGGTAGAGTTGCAAGTCATCATCCGATAATCCCATAGGGCGTTGGGGAGATTGTCCGGCCAACTTTTCTTGTTCTAACCAACCGTCTTCTGCAGAATGTTAGAGAGGGTTTTTTTGAACGCCTTGATCTGTCTGTTTTCCTACGCAAGGTAGCGGGTGGTATGGTTCGAACGGATGTCGTACTTGGTGTAAAATTTCTTTAGTTCATCCACTCGGAAGTTGGTGCCGTTATCGGTGAGCACGGCGTGAGGGACCCCAAAACGGTGGATAATATTGGAGCTCACAAAGTCAACGATGGAACGGGCCTTGACCTCTTTGAGTGGAACTGCCTCTGCCCACTTGAAGAAGAAACCTGTAGCAGTCAGGATGAACCTACACTAGTGAGCTGTTGCCGGTGGATACGGTCCCACTACATCAAGTCCCCATACCACAAATGGCCAAGATTACTTGGTGGGGTGGAGGGGCTCCGGCGGCCGATGCAGGAAGTTGGCGTGAACGTGGCACGCGTGGCATCTCTTGGCATACCCAATACAATCGTGGATCATGGAGGGCCAGAAGTACCTCAACCTCCGGATTTGATGGGACAGCTTCGACCTAGCTTGATGGGCGCCACAGGAACCGGCGTGAACCTCTTGCATAACTTGAGGTATCTCTACTCCTTGGATGCAACGGAGGAGGATGCCATCGAAACTCTGCTTATAAAGGATCTGTTCAGTACTGGGGCCAGTCTGGAGGGTAGATTGCAGCGTGTGGCATCGGATTCGCTCGCGCTCGGCCCGGTCGTCTGGGAGACGACCATTTTGGAGATACTCGACAAAAGGTGCCCTCCAGTCAGGAGTGGCTTCACCCACTGTGTCTGACGAACCCGGGACCCCTGACGTAGAGGGTCCGATGGTGAGATGACTTACCCGCAGGCCATCATTGTCCTCTTGGGTGACTAGGGAAATGACTCTCCGGTGTGCCACATGTATAATCAAATCATCTTGCTCGGGTTCTGCGAGCGACGCGGCTAAGCCATCCAAGGCGTCTTCTTGACCGTTCTGTGACCGTGGGACATGGGTAATCTCTTATTGAGAAGAGAATTGGGCCATTAGGTGGAGGGTGTACTCCAGCAATGGTACAAGATCCGGATTCCTGATGACGTAGTCACCATTAACCTGTTTGATTACCAGCTCGGAATCTCCTTTCACATGCAGATGGGGAACATGGATCTCAAGGGCCAACTCGAGGCCGGTGATGAAATCCTGGTACTCTACCTCGTTGATCGTACAGCCTTCTGACAATAGGAATGAGTATGACAGGACGGCTTGCGCCGGGGTAATGAATACAATACCCAGGCCCACTCTGTTGATCTTAGGATCGTTGAGCCTCCTACCGGTGGGGCTCTGGGAGGCACCGTCGAAATGCATTTGCCAACACAGGACGACATGATCGACTGAGAGGATCGTCTCGTCAGGGAAATCCAGGTCCAAGGATTGATCCACAGAGGTTGGATGGGTAGCTAAAAAGTCTGCCAACGCCTGTCCCTTAATGGTCTTCTGAGGTACAAACCTGATATCAAACTGCTGGAGAATCACCGCCCACCGTGCTAGTCGGCCAGTCATCATGGGTCGGTTCAGGATATACTTCAGTGGGTCTACCAGGGAGACCAATTGCACCTCATGGTGCCAAAGGTAATGTCGCAACTTCTGCACGGCGAAGACGAGCACAAGGCAGCTCTTTTCGATAGGGGGATTATTTGACCTCCGTATCGAGAAGCATGCGACTGAGATAGTAGAGACTGTTCTCAGTACCCTCATTATTCTTCTGGGCGAGCAGCGCACCGAGGGATCTTTCCAGGGCGGTCATGTAAAGGACCAGCGGCTTTCCGAAGATGGGTGGCTTCAAAACTGAAGGTTGGAGCAGATACTGCTTGATTTCCTCGAAGGAGGTCCGACACTCCTCATCCCATTCGTAGGCGGCACCCTTATTCATGAGCCGGGAAAAGGTCTTACACTTGCCGGTCAGATTCGCGATGAATCGGCGTATATAGGCTAAGTGGCCTTGGAGGCCTCGAAGTTCCCAAATGTTGCTCGGGGGAGGCATTTGGCTGATGGCCTTGATCTTCTCTGGGTTGATCTCAATACCTCGGTATCTAACAACAAATCCCATAAACTTCCCAGAGGTGACCCTGAAGCCACACTTCAACGGGTTCATCTTTTGGTGATGGGAACGGAGGAAACTGAACAGCTTCTCAAGGTCTTTGATATGGTCCTGGAGCTGACATGATTTAACCACTAGGTCATCTATGTAGAATTCCACCAGCGTCCCGAGAATCGTCTTGAATATGCGGTGCATGGCCCTCTGATAAGTGGCACCTGCATTTTTCAAGCCGAAGGGCATAACCTGGTAGAAAAAGGTACCTTGGGGAGCCCTAAAGGTAGTGGAATCCTCTCCCTCGGGGGCCATCCGGATCTGGTTGTACCCGGAATACCCATCCATGAAAGAGAGAGCTTGGAACCCAGCCATGGCGTCAATCAATAACTCTGTCACCGGGAGTGGGAAGTCGCCTTTTGGGTTGTGGCGATTAAGATCACGGAAGTCGATGCAGACTCTGATCTACCCATTCTTCTTCCTGAATGGCACAATGTTGGCAAGCCACTTGGGGTACTGAGATTCCTTAACAAAGTTGGATTTGATGAGCTTGTCAACTTCCGCCTCAACCATAGCACCATGAGAAGGGTGCATCTTCCTGGGAGGCTGCTTAAACCCATGATGGTTTGCCGGGAGGCCCAGACGGTGAACGGATACCTGGGGATCTAGTCCTGGAATCTCATTGTAACTCCAGGCAAACACGTCACGGTGTTGTTTGAGGAAGTCTACGTACTACTGCCACTCCTCGGGGTACATGGCTACACTAATTAATGTGGGTTTTGGATATACCTCGCTACCAAGGTTCACTTGTACCAGTTCATCAACTGTGGTAGAGACGCCTTCCTCAAAGGTGGGGGGGAGCATCCTCCTGGTCTTCCTCTCCACTCGTGGGGGGATTTCCCGCGATGGGAGATACTTCTGGGCTATCAAAGCCTAAGGGGTAACTGGTGCCGGTGTGGACAGCAATGGTCATCATATTAGGAGACTCACTCTCCATTGAGACCATAGCAATGAAGTAAGTCGACCCTATCCCATCTGGCCTTCGGCCTAAGGGGCCACGTTTGATGATATCAAAGTAGTGGTGACGTGTCGGCCTGAGTCGGTGGATTTCAGCCCGGCGGAAGAGACACGTATGGCGTACCACCATTGTCATAAGATTGACATTCCGGTATCGTACAGGGTTAGGAGGTTCTGGGATCACCTAAGCCTGGTTGATGTAGGATTACGAGGTGATTTTCCGCCATCGCTTGGACACGGGGACATGTCTTCCTTGTGCACCCGAGGCAACCAAACATTGCCCCATGTCGGGGGTCGTGGCCTCCAATCGGTGGATCGGGAGGATGTAGGCGTCATCCATGCTTGCCCAGGGATTACTTGTGACCGGGGCGGGTTCCTCCTCACTTACTAGGATTTTCTAACCCTTACTCTTATAATAATCAGCATCCAGATAGCGGGCCTCACAAGAGGCGAAAGGAGACGCATCTCCATGGAGCACTCCTACTCGACCGTTGAGTGAGTATTTGAGACACTGGTGATACGATGAAGGGACCGCTTCATGCAGATGGAGACATGGCCTACCCATCAACGCGTTGTAGGCGGTGTCCTGAGAGATGACCATGAACTCGGTGCTGGCAATTAAGCTACCGAACTGAGTCTTCAGGTGGATCTTGACGACTGGGGTTTGCTCGGTCCTGTCGTACCCCGGGATTCGGAGGTCGTAGGGAGTTAAATCACCTTCAGATAGACCCAGCTTTCGCAACGTCTGAGTCGGAATTAGATTGATTCTGGAACCCGTGTCAACAAGGCAGCGGCGGACTTCCACACCATTAAAGTGGACAGTGATGTACAGCGGGCGAATATGCCCCTGTAGAGGAGGGTCCTCATCTTCACCTGAGAACGAGATAACCGCCTAACATTCGGCGTTCTCAATTGTCTCGTTGTGGAAGGCTTCTGCAGTTGCTACATCTTTCTCACACTGGAGGGGGCTCCTTAGGACCTCGGCAAGTGCCTCGCGCATTTTGGATGACAGGAGAAGGGCCTTGAGGATAGAAAACCTTTCCGAAATGTCGGCCAGGTGCTTCAGGACATCATACTTTCATTCCAAGCGCGAACATCTGCCTACAGGAGGTCGTTCGGCATTTGGAGGCATAGCAGGTCCTGCCGGTTGAACCGGCGGTTGGCTAGTACTGGGTACATCCTTCTACCTACTAGTTGAAGCCTGGAGAGTAGACGTTGGACTAGTATCAGACGGTGGAGACTGGCCTCTAGCCGGGAGAGACTGACTGTGGTACGAACGAGGCAGCTCTCCCTGATCTAGTAGCACAAACGGCGGTGGAGATAGAGCCGAGGGCGTTAGATGGGGTTGTGCGTGCTGAGCTCTACGCTGAGCCTGCTGTCTTGTCTCTGTAGCATGCACGACTTGGGTGAAAGTGCCCACTAACATACCTCGGTGACTGGAGAAATTTCGATTCCACTGACGTTGACGTCAGCTGGAGACGTTGGGGAGGTTCAACTGACGCTCCCCCTCGTCGGGAGTCGTATAGGGCTTTACTAGCTCCATGGTGTTAACCGAAGTGTACCCCTGCCTGTCGCTCGAGGATTCATCCACCACCGGGCGGATTCTAGGAGGAATCCCCATTTCAGGGGGCATAAAGTCGCCGAGAGTATAGGATGACGATGGCACCGGCGGAGCGCGCTGCTTCTTCTTACGTCGTCGCTGCTTTCCCTTTTGGGAAGAGGTCGGCTGTGAAGATGATGCAGAGGTACCGGCTACTTCTTCTGAAGGTTTCGGCTGCTTCAGGTGTTCCCAAATGATACCATGGGCACGGACGATGGTTTTTCGAGCCATCCAGTCATCGTATTTCCGGGATCCGTAGCTGGGAACCTGCTGCCACTCGCCTTCGTTGTCTCTACCGATCTCTGACCCTGCAAATACACCCTTCACATGTGTTGGTGCCTGGCCCAATCTGAATATGTTGTTGTTGACCTGGTCTTGAAGCCAGTCCTTAAACACATAGCATTGTTTGATGGTGTTCCCCAGAATCTGATGATAAGGACAGTATTTGGGGTGATCAGTGAGATTCGCCTCTACTGGCCTTCTGCACTCGGGCAGGCGCACAATCCCTTGCTCTAGAGCACTTCGGAAGTAGCCAGGGACCTGATTTTCGATGAACGAATAAGTATGGTGCCTTCTTTCCGGATTGGGGGCCCTGGGAGCCTAGCCCTGATGAGGGGCCGGAGGGGCCTGCCGAGGAGGCGGCGCCTGATTATCTCGCCTAGGTGGAGG
This sequence comes from Viscum album, assembly GCA_963277665.1. Taxonomy (NCBI): domain Eukaryota; kingdom Viridiplantae; phylum Streptophyta; class Magnoliopsida; order Santalales; family Viscaceae; genus Viscum; species Viscum album. Next base: position 907,390,015 of record OY728123.1, on the reverse strand, counting down.
TGGCGCATTGTGCGGGGGAACCTATCGATTCTGATGTGGTCACTACTGGGCAGGAGCCTGCGCTTGAGGTGGAGGACCTCTGCGAGGTTGCGTGGATGGTGCCACTGGGAGTAATTCCAACTGCCTACATGCTTCTATTTGGGCCACCGCGGCTGGTTCGGCTCTGGCGGTCCTCCTGGCTGGGATCATAGGGGGCAACGAACATGCCTGACTAGCCTGTTGCAGAGCTTCCTCAAGGCGCTGAGCCTTATCTGAGAAATCTCTGAACCCCCCAGGGTATTTTTGGGTAATCAGGGAGGGTACCAGCTCCGTTTTGACGTTCCCCACACACATCGTCAATAATTTCTCCTGAGTCAGTGGAATATCGAGGGAATACGTAAGTCCCTTCCACCGGGTGATGAAGTATGTGAATCGCTCATCAGGCCTTTGCTTTCACTTGAAGAGGTCTACAATGCTGGTCATCCGCGTGGTGGAGCTGAACTGGTATAGGAACTTCCGGCGAAGATCCTCCCAACTGGTCACCAATCTGATAGGGAGCTGGTTGTACCAGACGAATGCGGGACCTTCCAATGTCTGTACGAAACATTGGAGCTTGGCGGCTTCTTGCTGAGCTAGGGTCCCCAGCATGGGGCCACACCTGGAAGAAAAATGAGCCAAGTGCTGCGGAGGGTCCCCTATCTCGTTGAAGGGCAAGAAAGTGGGGTTCTCAAAACCCGGGGGCGCGGGTATATCATCCACCCACGAGGGATACGGCTTTCCATCTGGTGGGAGTGCCACATGCCATGTTTCCAACGCTTCGAGGCGGGATGTGAGTGCCACTATAAGATCATCCGGGTGGGGGTCCCTGTCCTGACAGGGATCCCTAATCACAAGTGTGTTTCCAGGTTCTTCAAAACGGTAGATGTATTTGGAAGCTCGTGGATCAACAGGCGGAATGACCTGTGGGGTGACTGGGGGAACCCGGACTGGATTCTTCAGATTTCCTCGTCGTTCGGGGGGGTTTGGCGAGACGTAACGTGCCCTCTTGCCGTAAGTCCCAGCTTCTGCCCTGTCTGCGGAAGTAGCATGATCAGGGTGGCCCGGAGGCATCTCACCAGGGGGAAATTGTTCCTGCCCCTACTGCCCCGGCCTGGGATTTCCATAGTCGGGTCACCGCTCTGCAGCGCGCTCAGCCAAGAGTTTTTCAACCAGCCTCTTCTGCTCAGAAACCTGCTGGTGTAACGTGGCCTTCTCGGGATCTTCGTCTATTTTCTGCACAGAGGCAGACGGGTCGAAGTGCTTGACAGATCCGACGTGCTCCTTACCCTTTCCGGTATTTTGATCGAGTACCATGGACTTTGTTGGTACGGGGAGGCCTAGTAGGTTCCTATGCTGACGGGTAACCCTCCCTGATGGGTCCAGCAGTGGCGGTATGCCCTTGGTGGGTAAGTCTCCATCAAGAAATTCAAGCTCATCTTCCTTGTACACTACGTCAGCCATGTGGACCGCGACCCCTCTCGAGGGCACGTCCTCAATGTCGCATAACGAATTGGGCTGCTGTCGGATAGGGTTGAAGAGGAGAGCGGCATAGTTTCCCCAACCACAGACTTGCACATGGGGGGTAGCTTCCCTGACGACTATGTGGAGTACATTGAAACTCTGAACACATTTCCATTGAAGGGCGCTCTGGCAGCTTGGCGACTCAGGGTGCTGGGCCACAAGGAGTGCGGCCAAATCAATCAGGCGCCATTGCTCGCCGATTTCTTCAAAGTGCTCTCGACTTCTGGGGTACACCACCCGCTCGTAACGAAGGTGAAAGTGTGTCGCCCATAGGGTTCGACAAAACCACCCCACTTCTTCAGGGGTAAGAGACTCTGGTGCACGAAAGTTCAGTGCCGCCATCGACCAGAACTTCTCCGGGAAGTAATCCACTGCGAGAATGCTCCAGAAGCTCCTGGGTTTGGAATCGGGGTCTGGCCCTGTATTGCCCCACTCGTCAACCGGAGGCGGCTGAGGGACCGGTAGTGGTACCGAGGCGGACCTCTAGGAAAGTAAACTCGGCGGTGGAGAATACAGCGAACGACATGACTGGCCATCAAATTCTAGGCCATCCTCGGAAGAGTGAGGTGACTTGGCCACGATGTCACGATATGATGGGCTGATAGCCACAGCTTCTGGCACAGGAGTCACGGCTGCCGGTGATAGGTCACGTCGTCGCTATACCACCGTTGGCCCCCAAAATAGATCTCTGTGATCACTGGTAGAGGTAGAGGGTGCTTCTGGTGACAATGGTGGTGATTTCACGGTCGAGACCTGCGTAATTTCCACAATTTCTTCCTCCTAGATGTACCTGCGGAGGGAGGTGGGAATCTGGTGGACTTCATATTCCAGGAGAATGAGGCTAACGTGCCTGGTTCCTGCCCTAGTCCTTGATACGGAGGAGCGGGGAGATGGTTCCATCGCTGAGTCGCATTCAGCTTCAGAGTCGGAGAAGCGGGCAGGTTTGATCTCCACCCGGGCCTTCACAGGACTCTTCTTGTGGCGGCGACGACCCGCTCTCCTTCCCGGGGGTGGCTCTTCAGGACAGGGTTGATCCCTAGTAGGTAGCCTCGGGGCGGCAATGGCACCGTGGTGGAGAGGGCCCCCGCTCAAGATAGCCGAGGTGCGAGGGGCACCCGGGAAAATGTCGAAGGGTACATGGGGAGGACCTCCATGGTCAGCACCCATGTGGCCGGAGCCTCTGTTGGAATTGGCAGAAGCATGGAGGGGACCTCCATGGTCGATGCGGGTGGAGCGAGGCTAACCTTCACTCCCCAAGTTGCTGGGGCGAGGAGGACCTTCACCCGTTTTAGAGAGGACGTAGGGAGGGCCCCCACGCTGGAGAAGGACCGGATGGTCAGTGCCTTTAGATCGGTGGTCAGGGGCAGAAGGATGGACTCCATACCCTGTATAGTGGGCGCGGGAAAGGTTTCCGTGCCGATCGTCACTGCCGCGGGGCAGGTCTTCCATCGGGATGGGGGTAGCACGAGGCATACCTCTATGACGAGCTTCAGAGCGGGGAAGGACCACACTCTGTGGAGTAGTGGTACGAGGAGGGCCTCCGTATGGGGGGACATCACCGCGGGTTAGTTCGCGGTGATCACCACTCGGGCCTGCAACCCGGAGAGTCAACCCAGCCTGCCCGTGGGGTGGATGGGGTCTCGATCCTGGTTGGGTGAAGGAGTGCCCCTGCTCAGTGTATGCAGGGACTCCATGATGCACGTCGGAGGTGGCTCGGGCCACTGTAGCTGTTGACGTCAACGCACCTGGGCGAACGTCCTCAGCCCGGGCCCGACGCTGACGTCGGGTCAAACGAGCTGGTGCTGGTGGTGCAGGGGCATGGCCTGCCTGCTCTTCCTACGGAGTCATACGGCAGTGCTGATGCGGCCGGATGGGAGCTCTTGCCCAGAGCCCTTGGGTCGGGACCCTGAGCGGGCCGAGCCGGACAGCGCCCGCCTCATCAGCATAAGGTGAGGATTCATCAAGGCGTTCCTGGGACAGGCTCCCGAAATGGTTGATCATTGGGATGGGGACCAGGGGCTCCCTGCGCGGCCTGTTAGGGTGGCTTTGACAGCGGGGCCTGGAGGCCTCCAGGTCCAAGCGGGCCATATCCCGAGTTGGGATGACCCCTTCCTCCTCATACCTGCTTACGAGGTTGTTGATCACCCTTCACTGGATGACCTCTGATGGGGAAAGGGGACGTGGGCACCCCGTATTCCACGATGTGGCATCCGTCGTGGCGGTAGCGGCGCCATGCGGGGTGGCTGTGGTGATGTTGCCCTTTCCCCTGCGTAGGCGAGCGGGCGGTGATCGTGTCTCTGTAACAGCAACCTGGTTCCTGAGAAACAAAGGGATAAACTCATCATCACTACGAGGAAAAGGATTGACAACCAGTGCCCCAGTTTCCTTCCATTCTCCACGTCTGTAAGAAGGATCCACGCCAACACGCTGCAGAACTGAGTGCCCCACGTTCTACTGCCCCGACATCCGGTGAGTTTCACGACAGGCCCACTATTTACTTGGCAGCACCAGGCACTGGATATCTGGATCCGGTGACACGTCAATCAACTAGTGTCTCAAATTCTACTAATCTCCACATTGAGGAGAAGACCTTCATGTCGGGTTCACCATTTCTGTTTCCGACGCTTTCGCCGGGGCGCGCACATCCATCAGTGGGGGAGGAGGATGCGCTGCACTGTTGCCCCGCATTCCCGCTTTCCAAAGGCGGGCGGCATTCGCTCCTTATTTAGGGACATCTTCTCCTTGATCGAAACGGGATGATGGGATGTCAGTTCTTCCTTCCATGGATTCCTCCTCAGAACTCGTCACCTAGTCCGGGTCTCCCTCATAGATTTAATACGTTGTTCATGAAACTATTCCCAGTGCCATGTTTCCATGGATGCCGGTTAATTACACTGCTTCTATCGGGACATTCCAAAGGGTCTGGTCAGGGCAGCAACCTTCAGTCGGGGGAGTAGTCACGTAGAGGCATCAGTAGCGTGTCTGGATGCTGGTGTCCTAGCATGTCTTTATATTATCCCTAGTCACAGGGCTTCTCGAGGGCGTGGAAGCCCGAGGCATCCCACATCGAGCGCGGGGAATTATATGCCATAGACACATATCTGAGTTTTTCCTTAGCTTCCTGTGTTTAACATAGGGTATGCCGCGAGTTTAACGTCCAGCAGAGATGGATCAGCCCGATCAGAGCATTAGCTAGAATGGATCGGACTGAGGGATTTCCCTTGAAGGGGTGCCGATACCGGGACCATCCCATGGGCAGTTGTGAAGAGGAGCAGACTGACATGGTCTCACCAGGATATGACGGTACGGGTGAGAATCAGGGTGGATGATGGATGGGCGAATGAAGTGGTGGGGGAAATGAAATGGGACCATCGTAGGGGGTGAGAGTGAAGTTGGGCTTGAGCCTTGAAGAGGATTCCTACGTATCCCCGTGGCAGGGAATCAAAGTCCGCGTAGTTCAGGATGGTGTCGGTGAACCGACATGAGGGTGGACCTTGGTCCGATGGGCATCATCAGTGAACTGACGTGAATGGGGAGGACCAGTAGGGTCCTAGTGGTGGTGGGATTGGACCTCGTGGAGGCTTCCTACGTACCATTTCAGGACTTGGATCAAAGACCACGTAGTTCAGAGGGGGCTTCGTCGGCGAACCGACGTGAAGGTGGACCTTGGTCCGACGGGTTGTGGGCTTGAACCTTTGGAAGGCTTCCTACGTACCATGCCTTAGCATGGATCACAGTCCTCATAGTTCGGATGATGGAATTCGTCAGCGAACTCACGTGAAGGTGGACCTTGGTCCAATGAGAGATGGGCTTGAACCTCGGGGAGGCTTCTTACGTACCATACCTTGACATGGATCAAAGACCTCGTAGTTCAAAGGGTTTCATCGGTGAACCAACGTGAAAGTAGACCTGGGGGTCCACTTGTGGTGGGCTTGAACCTTGGGAAGGTTTCCTACGTACCATGCCTTGACATGGATCAAAGTCCTCGTAGTTCAAAGGATTGATGGAATACAGTTTAACGTCATGCGGGACGGGAGTGAACCCAGGCGTGAATAAACGACAGGCGGTGGGTTTCGGCGAACCGACATAAATGAGGGACATTGGTCCGATGGGAGATGGGCTTGAACCTATGGGAGGATTCCTACGTACCATTCCTTGACATGGATCAAAGTCCTCGTAGTTCGAGATGGTCACAACGGCTTGCCGTCGGACTGGAATGTAGTTTAGCGTCATGCTGGACGCAAATGGGACTCGACGTGAATTGGATTACTGGTGGGATTGAACCTCGTGGAGGCTTCCTATGTACCATGCCTTAACATGGATCAAAGACCTCGTAGTTCGGATGGGTTTGCAGTTTAATGTTATGCGGGACAAGGGCATACAGTTTAACGTCATGCTGGACGAGGGCATGCAGTTTAATGTCATGGTGGACGAGGGTGAAACTCAACGTGAATGAACGACCGAGTGGTGTGGCTTGAACCTCATGGAGGCTTCCTACGTACCATGCCTTGACATGGATCAAAGTTCCCGTAGTTCTCTGGGGGTGGGGGTCAAGGTCGGTTCTCACTCTAAACCCACGTGAGTCATGCTCGGTGTGAGAAACAAGAGGTTGCAGGGACCTGACGATCACGTCGCGAAGGGTGCGTCCGTGAGAAGCGAAGAGGGGCTTATGCATTAGGCGGCCCATGGTGCTGGGACTTACTCTAGGATGGAGGCCCGGAGTGCGGCAAAGCGCAGTGAAAGATGGATTTTGGACCAATGATGGGAGGTGCCTCGTTCCCAATCATGCCCTCCACTGACCTTGGTAGTGGGGAAGTACAGAGATACAGGGGTGCAACCATCCGTTGGGGAACTAGGGTCGCCCTTCTGCTGAGAAAATACACCACTCCAATAAGGAGGATATCATCCCTTGTGGAGGGGTGATTCCACTCATGTGGAGACGAGTAGCGTAAAAAAAATTCGAGCTGGGGGGACCCTGCGTGCGAAGCACGAGGTCGGGTCACAGTTTAACATCATGTGTTAAGGACGTGGTGCTTGGCAGTTTAACGTCCTGCAGCTCGGACGAGGCGGGTTCACTCCACACCCCTAGGACTTACATAACCGGTACGCTTTGGTCCATGGTGGAGGGAAGGTACTGGCAAGGCCATGGTCAAGGGAGGTTGTGGAGCGAACCATCGAGGTGTCCACATTAGCATGGCTATGCGAAGAAGCAATAGTCGTTAGCGTGCCTATGCGAAGAAGCATTAGGCGAAGCAAAACTATGAGTGGTATTGTCCATGGGACTTTGAAATCGCATCGTGCATACCTGGAGAGTCGCACGGGAAGAGGAATTGCCAAGCAAAGGAGTGTGTTTCACGAAGCGGAGTGCCTTGGTCTAAGCATGGGGCATAGGTGTGAGTGGAGGGTGCTTCGTGAAGTGGAACAGTATTCGCGGAGCAATGCCTCACGAAGAAGAGGTGTCTCGCGAAGAAGGGTGCTGCGAAGCAGTGTGCTTCGCGATGTGTGGTGATCCTGCCTTAGCATAGGGATCACTAGTACAGGTTGGGTGTTTCACGAAGCATAAACGCTCTGCAGCTGCCCGGGTTCCCTTGGGAATCCCCTTCCTTCGCGAATGCCCTTGAGCTTCGCGAAGGGCATCCCTCTCAGAAGAGGGGCTCAAAATGAGACAAAGCAAAGGCGTCACGCGAAGTAAAAGTACCTCGCAGAGCTCATGATTCCCGGGGGCAAAGAGTGCTTCGCGATTCAGGAGAGGAGAAGCCGAAAGGTCGGATTGTCCGTCCTTGAGACTCAGGGGGAGTCCAGTATTTATAGGCAAGGGGTGCAGCGAAGCAGAACTCGCGTGCCGCCTCTGGTGCTTCGTGGCACGCTCACGAATGTCAGTGTCGTTCGTGGAGAGTTACCGCCTCCGGAGCTTCGCGGCGGGCTCGCGAACGTCATAAGTGTTCGCGGAGAGTTACCGCCTTCGGAGCTGCGCGGCGGGAGCGCGAACGTCAAACTCGTTCACGGAGAGTTACCGCCTTTGGAGCTTCGCAAGACCGCGATGCTCGAGGTGCTTCGCGTCGGTGCTTCGCGAGGCAGCGGGCCAGCCTTCTTTTTCGTCCCTTCCTTTCATGCAATATTTTTGCGCCAACATAAATATTTATAATACATTTATTATAAATGTAAATTTATTATAATAAATAATATAAAATTTAATTATAATAAATGTATATTTGTATTTATATTTATAATAAATATTCATTTATTTATTATAATAAATCTACATTTATTTTAAACATTTATTATAATAAATATGTACAATAAATATGTAATAAATATTATAATACATTTATTTTTTAATTATAATATAATAAATGTAATAAGTAATTATTTATCTTTATTATATAATTATCATATCTATATTTATTATATTTATAAGTATATAATTATATTATAAATAAATGTAATATGTAATATAATATAATAAATGTAATATGATACATTTATTTTTTAATTATAATAAATGTATATTTATAATTATATAAATGTATAATAAATATAATAAATATAAATGTATAATTACATATTACATTTATTATAATAAATAAATAATTACATATTACGTTTATTATAATAAATAAATGTATATTTATAATTAAATTTATAAATGTATATTTATTATAATAAATATATAATTATTGTAGTTATATAATTTTTATAATTATATAATTATTGTAAATATATAATCATCATAAATATATACTTTTTATATATATATAATTAATAAGGTTTATTTATATAAAGATATGATTATAATAATTATGTCATTATAATAATTATATAATTATAAATTCAACAAATATATAATTAAAAATATAATAAATATATAGTTATAAATATATGATTATAGTATTTACATAATTATAATAAATATATTATTATAGTAATTATATAATATTTAATAAAGTTTATTTATATAAAGATAAATTATTTTAATAATGTTTGTTTAAATATAAATTTATAAATTTTCAATATAATGTTTATTTATATATAATTATTTATAAATTTATAAATTTATATATAATTATTTAAATACATAAATAAACCATATCAAATATATTTATTTATATATATATATAAACATTATTAAAATTATTTATATTTATTATCTTTATTATAATATATTATAATTAGGATTTTATTAAATTTATAATTGTGTATTTATTATAATATTATATTATGTATTAAATTTATAATTATGTAATTATATTTAATAATGTTTATTTATAATAAATATATAATATTATAATTATTATAATAAACCTTAATAAATATAAATAATTTTATATATATTATTATAATTATTATGATAATTATATATATAATTATTTATATTTAAATACATAATTCTAAATTTAATAAATACATAATTATAATATATTATACTAAATACGTAATTATATATACATAATTATAATATATTGTAATATATTATAATAAATACATGATTATAATATATTATAATATAAATACATAATTATAATATATTATAATATATTAAAATAAATAAATAATTATAAATTTAATAAATAGACAATTGTAATATATTATAATAAATATAAAAAATATCAAAACTTTTAATAATGTTTATATATATATATATATATTTAATATGGTTTATTTATCTATTATAATACATAATTATAAATTTAATACATAATTATAATATAATAATAAATACATAATTATAATATATTATAATAAATATAATAAATATAAATAATTTTAATAATGTTATATATATAATTTTAATAAGGTTTATATATTTAATTATATATTTATTATATTTATAATTACATAATTATTGTAATTATAATAGTATATTTATTATAATTATATAATTATTATATTTACAATTATATAATTATTATAATTGTTGTAATTTTATAATTATTATATTTATAATTATATATTTATTATAAATATACAATTATGATATTTATATATTTATTATAATTATATAATTATTATAATTTTATATTTATTATAATTATATATTTATTATAATTATATAATTTATATAATTATAATAAACATTATTATAAATTTATTGTTTTTATTTTAGTTATTATATTTATTATAAATATATTTATTACAATTATGATTATAATAAATAAGATATATATATATATATATATAAAGGGGTTGGGGAGGGGTTTTGTGGGATTTGGAAACAAAGACCCAAGAGCACCAAATGAATGGGCGCTCTAGGGTAAAAGTGTCTAGCTCCAACTCATTTGGCGCTAGACACTCCCAGTTTTCAAAATAAAAAAAGTAACCCTTTAAATAGAAAAATATAAAAAAACCCCTATCCTAAATCTCCCCCTGAAAACGGGTGCTATAGTGGTCTCCGTCTAAGGATCTGAGGCTGATTTGAAGAGGATAACAAGTTCCCACTAATTCACCTGTGTGTTGCTGGACTAAAGGACCACGAGCTACTATTTTATCGCTGGGGAATTACATATCACCCAGCCGAGGAGAGTTGTCAGTACTGAGGAGTTGGAGACCTGTCTTTTGACGTGTTGCATTTAGGGGAGATCTGCTGGGTCTTCGAGGCAGAGTTGTGTTCTGTCATGAGCAGAGTAATGCGCTGCGAACTGATGTCCAAGGGAGGAGCCAACTGCTTCTAGAAGATGGGATGAGGAGGGACTCCTCGGTGCCTGTTCTTTAGGAGTAAGAAAACCAACACCCCCCTGTAGCATCGAAATGGGGGAAAGAAGTGGATTAAAAAAATTAAATATATTAAAAGAAATAATTAATAAATTAAACAAATAAATAAATATAATATATAATAATTATAATATATAAATATTATAATATTAATAAATAAATAATTTATTAAATAAAATATAAGATAAATTAGTAAGAATTAATAAAACTAAAATATTAACAATAATAATTTATAAATAAGTTTAATTACTAACTAAAATAAATATTTTTAAATTAACACTTTAGTTATAATGTTACCTCTGAAATAGAATAATTATAATAATTAAACTAATAAAATTAACCTAATTTAATAATATAATTAGCTTATTTTATCAAATTGTAAAGGTATTAATATTAATGAAATTACTTAGTTAATATTAATAAATTAAAAACTAAATATATTTTAAAGATTTAATAATAAACTATTAATTATAATGATAATATTTAATTAATTTAATATTATTTATCAACTTAAATATTTATTAATTAACATTAATTCACTTTTTAATAAGTCATATAACATTAAACTCAAAAAATAACTATATTTAACTTTCTTCTTGCTTTAACTATTTTAACTTTGTCCTAACTATATAGATTCACATGGGAACTAAAATCCCGTCTAGGTTTATGTAACTAACTCGCAGGAAGTCAGTTATGAGGAAGATTCTAAAACGACGTGTAATTCATTTAAAAGTGCACATGTGCGGTCAAGAATAAACGAACCAGACTATATCGGTGGAAGACAAATTGTGACATGCCGCGGATGACAGGCTGGATAAAAGGTAGAAAATGCAGTACAATTTGGGGGGACGCTGATTCATTCCATGATCACGCCTTTGGAGAGAAAATCGGTAGACTCTCATTATCATTCTATTCTATACTTTTCGAGAGTGGATTCTCCGAGAAGACTCATGGGAGCAGCATTTGAGACAAGATTGAGGTCAAGGGGCCTGAAAGCAAAGCATCATTGAGGGAGTTCTATTTCCCTCTTGCACTTAATTTTTTAGTACTCTATAATTGGTTGTTTTCACTATTTAAATCAATATGTTCATAGGCTAATTCTTTCTAGTTCAAGAATTAGAATTCAACTGGATTTCCCCTTTTATTTCTTCACGTGCTTTACATTTTTCAAAATCATAATCAATCGGGGATAAGGATTTTTGATTCTCTGTTTAATTATTTCACTCTTCATATTTTTTCAAAATTCATTAATTCAATATCTGCTGGCGAGGTGGATTTTAAATTCATTTATTGAGTCTTTTAATGTCCTTAACTTTGGAAATTTTACAACGAGTTTGCTTCCAAATGTTGTCTTTCTACTTTCTTCAGCAATTTGATTGATTCAGAAGTGGAGAACTCCAACAGTCAATCTACTGCCTATTGAGTCTCCTAAAGGGGGTGATTCTTCAGCTTGTCTTTGAGGTGTGATTCAATATAAAGTATTGAAAAAATAAATCCTTTTATTCAGCAGTTCATAATTCCCAAGTGGCTACTTAATATACAATCCCTTACCTTGTTGCATTATATTAGTTTGTTGTATCCCTTTAGGTTTTCAGTACTTCAGGGTGGGATTTAGTGTAAGATTTTGTGTAGGATTTTGTTCCTCTACCAAGATTTTGTTCTCATAATCACTATCTCTAAAACAAAATATAAAAAAATAAGAAGTAAAAAAACTATAAAGATGTTTACCTACCTACTGAAAATATTGAGGTTTTTATTTTTAAAACCTTATAATTCACTCACATGTCTTCTCTGGGGATCGACCATGCACCACTATGCTAGTGTAGGTTAATAAATGTAATTTTGAGGGTTGTGACAACCTTAAACCACAAAAAATATTGGCACCGTTTCCGGGGAAGGTGCATGATGAGAGTCTAGGGTTTTAGAGAAAAAATATATATATAAATCAATATAAAAAAACATAAAAAATATATATAAAAAATTCAAAAACAATTCTGTAAACATTTGCTTCTTGTGAAGCATGTTTAATTTCTTTTTGAATTTTTTTGTGTTTTTAATATGAAATTTTAAAAAAATTGAATGTTTTGAGTAATAGAATTATCAACTTGAACCACCATGTGTATGTTGTGTCTATTATGGGAACACTACCTAGTAGTGTGTCAATAACCAGCCACAACAGGCTGCTTTCATTGCAGAAAATGAATATTTTGAGCCCAGTTCTGACACCCTAGTTAAAATTGACCTTGTTGATTCTAAATTGGATGCTAGGGTGGAACTTTGGATTACTTTGTTAGATAAGAACCCTGAAATTAAAGTTAAATATTCTCAATAGAAAGATCAAAAAATAAAAATATTAGAAAATATTCTCTTAGAATTACAACATATGGTTAAAGAACAAGAATAATTTGAAGTGAATGAAGAAGAAAATGTTTATAAAAGATTTGAAAATGAAATTGTAGAGGAAAGTGAATCAGAAACTCAGGGAAAAACAATTTACTTTCAAGAAGATGAAACTGTTGAACCAAATCTTGAAATAACCAACTCATTAAACAAAGAACACAACATTGAAAATCCAATAAAGAATGTTAAGGTTGTTGAGTTGAAAATTTTGAAAATGATTTAAAATAGATTCAAAATGATTTCCTAGTTCATTTCATGATTCCTAATTTTGAAAAGACTCATTATTTTAGAAGTTTTAAAAAGGAAATAACTTGTGTTGAATAGGAACTAGAAAATGAGAACTTTGATGCTAAAAATGCTTCATGAAACTTTTCTGCAACTTTGAATAATGAATCTAAACTTGAACTGGGGAAAATGTTGGAATAGAACTTTAATCTAGAAATCAAATAATTTGAAATGTTTGAACCTAAACTGAAAACTTCTCTTCCATGTTTTGAAACTCTGAACCGAAATTTAATTGATATGATCTCTAATGAAGTTTATTATGGTATGATATTTTAAGAAAGGCAGAATGATGAGCTTTCATTTCCATATTCTCACATTTATCACTTTTTTGAAACATTGTGCAATGAAATGGAAATTATTATTGACCAACTTGAGGATAATTTTATTAATTTGAACATTCTAGAAATAGAACTTATTGAATCTGATTTGAAAAATTCTTCTCTAGTAATTGAATTTCAACACTCAAATGAAATTGTTTTAGAAAATGAGCCTTTTGCACTTGAACTTGAAGTAGAGGTTTAACACACACTAAATGATGGTTGCAGAATTGATTTGTCTAATGAAGTAGATGTTGAGTGTAAGTTAACTAACGAGGAACTTTTGGAAGATATTTATAACATTGTTAATCCTAAATTTGTTAATGGTCAAAAAAATCTCTTCCCTGTATTTCACTTTTATCCTCAAATGAGTTGTGTGATGAACTTTCTTGTGAAACTGAGAGTAGTTTAGAGGAGGAATTATACTTGAGTTCAAATGTTCATGATTATGTTCAATACTTTATTGAATCCCTTCTTGAACCTACTATTCAGTATTCACCCACAGGCACTGTAATGTCCCAAAAATTCCATATAATTGTTTCTAATTATATGGAATTATTTTGAGACCGTGAAATCTGACGGTGCACAATTCTGAAGCTCGGAGTTCCCTGAATGATCCGTCGAAGTTTTGTTAAACTTTAATTAGCATGCGTATGCAATTTTCCTGAAAAAGTGGAATAACTCTAAAAAGTTTACTCAGATCAAAAATACAAGGGCATCATTGCACTTAGGATGGCTGTTTTACCCATGGAGAGACTTAAGTTTTGTCAGTGCGGGCCTCCTGTGAGAAAACCCGAAAATGGAATAATCGTAAATAAAATAATTAAATAAATCTATTTTATTTTTCAAATTCTTGTAACTCACAAATGGTAACTGAGATTAAAAATCTGAGACCACCCCTGAACTCATGAGGGTATGCATTCTTTAGGAAGATATTAACATTGGCCGCGTGAAAGCCGCCAGTGAAAGTTAGTTTTTGGCCATAAATAAAATAATTAAGTGACAATTATTTTATTGTAAAATTCATAACTTTTAAAAAGTAACTTGGATTGAAAATATGAGATTGCCGTTGGGTTCATTGATCCGTGTTTCACGTATGCAAAGCCTAACCTCGACCGACACGTTTTAAGGGTGACTGTTAACAATTTTCTGAACTTTTTTTTGGGTGTGTTCAGTAAATGCGTGAGCAGCATTTTCTAACTTTTGAATTGTTGCTTGTATTAAAAATCTGAGGGCACTGTTGAATCCGCAGCGCTGGGATTCACATAAGGGAGAAATAATTTCAACTGTAGTAGGTCGTGTGAAAAAGTTATTTTTGTGGACTTTTGAAAGATTAATTAAATAACATGTTTTGTTATTTTATTTTATTTCTTTCCTCCAACTGACGAACGGCGCTGGTGGGACTGGCAACGTGTCAATCCAATAAATGTCTTGACGCTTCTTTTCATGTAACCACACCATTGGGAATTCGGGTGGTTCATTAACCAAATGAACCTCATTAATTCCCCTAGAATTGCACACTCCTTCTCATATTCTACTTATATGGAGCTTGGGGAGGGGTGTTGGCACGACTTCATCAATCAGTGAATCCCTGACAAAGTACCACGACACTATCCACCTAGAGGACGAGACTGGTTCCCATGAGCGGTGATGAGCGCCACCAAGTCACGAACCAACCACAATGATGAAGGAGGTTCCGTAGACCATCATCAGCAGACATATCTTCCAGGTAGGGGGTTTAATTCATTTATGAATTCAAATTATTTTCCTCTTCTCCATTCTTGAATAACATGAAGAATTCGGGTCAACCGATTAATGGGTTGACCCACGATTCATTCGTCTTTGCGGGAGGTTATTGCTGGGAATCCTGTGGGGTTAATATTGTGTTCAATAAAACAGTTTATTGAAATCCCATAATATCTTCCATATTACATGCTAACGTGGAGGGTGAGGGCCTAAAGAACCCGTCCCGAACCCTCTGTTATCTTGCTTTCCTTGGGCCACCTCGGAAGACCGCGATCATGTTGACACAGGCCGTGAGAGGAGGGTCATGGCTCATCAGCCGTAGCGAACGGAGGAGGCGGCCGACACGACGACCGGTTGCGGGAAGGAAGTCAGTGCGGCCGCCATGCCACCGACGAACTGAAGCCACAGCTGAAGCAGGCGGAGGCCGAACCCCCCTCTGGAGGGTTCCATGGTGACCGAGAAGCGCCCACACGACATCACTGCCTCGCCAACCAAACGGCCTCTAGGCCGTTTGGGAAACCGGATGACCGGGGTGTTACACCCCTCGCGTCATACCGAACCGGGCTGCCACACTCAGAGCGAGCCGCCACCCTCGAGCTGGGTAATCACCCATATGTCAGGTCACCACCCTCGGACCGGGCTTCCGCTCATGTGGGCCGTCACCCCGGACCAGGCCGCCGCCCCACGTGGGCTGGGCCGCCCCCTTATGGGACACCCCCCTTTCAGGCCACCCTATTCTGGATGGGCCGCCCATACGGGCCACCCCCTTGCGGGCTGCCCTACTCTGGCTGGGACACCCTTGCGGGCCTCCCCTCTTGCGGGTCGGACCAGACATCGACCCAGCAGACCACGTCCTCCCTGGCCCAGTAGGCCGAGTCTACCCCGGCCCAGCGGGCCGATTCCACCCTGGCTCAGCACATACCGAGTTGGGCCCGGTCGGTCCGACCGTGTGAGATCGGATCCGGGCCCCACCGAACCTGGAAACACTTAAATAGGCATATCTTGATAACTATATGTCTAATTGACGAACCGTCTGCAGCATTGGAATCCTTGGATTGATTCGTTCCTTTTTGTTGGTTCCGGGCGCAACGGAAGCGTGTTGGTGGGTTTGCCCAACTTAATTTTTCATTAAACAATGTTCAATCCGAGATCTGTCACGATATAAAACGCCAAATCTTCGGAATAGAACGAAGAACGAAAAGAAAAGATGAGTCCTGGAACCCTTGAGGAGGATCATCATTATAATTAATTTAATTATTGCATAAGAATTACCTCGTTGGAATTCTTTCTTCGTTGATGTGTCCGGTCACGATTCGGTGATCCGTCGTTGCGTCGCAGAATACAAGTGTAGGATTCCTCTAGCGGTGATCCACACGTGTGTCACATATCTCCGGACGTCGTCGAAGAGATCTCCGGGTGCTAGCGCGGAAGAACCTTCTCTTGCGATGTCCGCCTTCGACCGCCTTGATCCGTTGGATGATCTTGCTCTCGTAACTTGAGGGAGTTCTTGGTGGAAAGGGAATTCTCTCTTGGCTTGAGAGTATTTCCAAATCCGTTGTGCACAACAATGGCTCACAAAAAATGTTGGGGTTGCGAGGATATTTATAATCAGGTTTGAGGTTAATAGTGTTATGACAATAAATAAACGTGTTACGTGTTTTATTTATTTTATTAACTCTTATTGAAAACCCCCATGTCGAATTATTAATTCCTTGACATGCGCCCACACTGATTATAATAAATATCATTTAATAAAACAATATTAAATCCTCAAAATCCCAATTGGAAAAACTACACGGCGTGTAATAATTAATACACGGCATGTACTTGTTTTCCATAAACTACACAATGTGTATATTTAATATACACGGTGTGTACTTTTATTTTCAATTTTTCTCCACCACATTTATTAGACCTTGAGTAATGACTATTTATTTCTTAAATAAATGTAACTGCATTACTCGCTAATAAATATATTATTTTATCTATAGTATATTCTCTCGAATAACTAGTGTCAAAATAAAAGCGATCAGACATCGTTAAATAATTTTTAATCCACAGTCGGGACTAATATTTATTTAACTTGTTAAATTAATATTTAACTGAGATACATGGACAGACTTAGTGTGTGACCCTCTAGGCCTCTTTCTCAGTGGTATTAGGTTGAGCCTGCCTAAATTCCAAGGTTAGCATCTAGCAACACGCCAAGGCACCCATAGAGAAAGAATTTAATGCCGCAATGATGTGTCACCTCCTATGAACGCTTACCGTGTAATATAATCCCTTTATCTCGATATCTCCAATCAAGAGGGTTGCATGCTAGTGCCATCAACCCATGTGCTTGATTATTCTTTCTTTGACTTCCCGGAATTGAACTTGCCCATACCTTACCATGGCCATGGATTTATTTATGCTATATCAATTCCATCAAAGGGCCTGAGATATCTTCTTCCGTTATGGAACGAAAGGGAAAAATCCTTTCTCGCATTATCTATTAATGCGGTATTACTTGTGACGCACCCAACATATCCTACCTCGCTGCGAATAGTGTGTTGTCACAGTTTTCGTCAATACATCTAAGTGTGTGAGTTGTAATACCCATTAAAAATAATCTTCAAGTCTAAGGATCAATACACACGTCTGTAGATAGGAACATCCAATGACACTATGAAATGTGGATTTTCTACTGGCGGGTCTTGTTCTCATAATATCCTCCTGGATATTACCAAGGGCGCACACCATGAGAAGGTGCCTCAAAGTTTTATGATTCCTCACCCCTAATGACATGTATCATTTGTGTCCCTCAAATAATATCATCCAGCCATAGAACATAAATTCAAGAACAGTGTTATGGCACTTTCGGGTTCTCATCATAGCAGAGATCCTCTAAGACCCTTTAATGCAACAGTTGTCCTTAGGAAATTATCACATGACATGTCATGCAGAATAACAATCAAGATGTGATAAGGCTTTTATTTAATGAATAAAGTACAAAGTAGTTGGTCCTAGACCACCAACTCCAACAGACTCCCACTTGGACTAGATCCAACTACTAACAACCTTTAACACGCTAGCTCTCACATGATATTCATGCTTCTACTGAGATAGGCCTTTAGTCATGGGTTCCGCCACGTTCTCTTCCGTGGACACTCTGCTCACTGCAAATTCACCCCTTTGATAGAAATCCTTCAAGAGGTGATACTTCCGGAGTATGTGCTTTGTCCGTTGATGTGACCTTGGTTCTTTTGCAAGAGCCACCGCTGTAGTATTATCACAATACAATGTAATGGGATCTTTACTGCTAGGCACCACATCAAGCTCCTGGAAAAAGTTCCGAATCCAAACGACTTCTTTTGTTGCATCAGAAGCCGCTAGATACTCGGACTCCGCTGTAGAATCGGTGACAACTGGCTGCTTTGAACTCTTCCAGCTCACAGCTCCTCCATTGAGACAGAAAACATATCCAGATTGCGACTTCAGATCATTCTGATCTGTTTGAAAACCAGTATCAGCATACCATCTGATGACAAGCTCCTCATCTCCTCCATACACTAGGAACATATCCTTAGTTCTTCTCAGATACTTAAGGATAGTCCTAACAGCAGTCCAATGTTGTTCTCCAGGATCTGCTTGATATATGCCTACCATGATCAGTGCATAGGCAACATCAAGCCTGGTACATAACATGGCATACATGATGGATCCTATAGCCGAAGCGTATGGGATCTTTCTCATCCTATCTTTCTCCTGTTGTGTCTGGGGACACATTTTCTTAGAAAGATGTAAGCAATGTGACACTGGAACCAATCCCCTCTTGGATTTTCCATACTAAATCTCTTTAGTATCTGGTCAATGTATATACCCTGACTTAGTCCAATCAGCCTCTTGGATCTATCACAAATGATCTTTATCCCTAGAATGTAGGCTTCTTCTCCTAAGTCCTTCATGGAGAAACACTTGTTCAACCAGTCCTTAACTGACTGTAAGGCAGGTACGTCGTTTCCAATAAGCAATATGTCATCAACATATACCACTAGATGACGACCGCATCCCCATTAAACCGCTTATAAACATATGGCTCACATTCGTTCTTAATGAAACCAAATTCCTTTATGGCTTCATCAAATCGAATGTTCCATGACCTGGATGCTTGCTTTAATCCATAAATGGATTTCTGCAACTTGCAAACCCGTTTGGCTTCACCTGGTGTCACAAACCCTTCTGGTTGTGTCATATAGACATCTTCCTGAAGGTTCCCGTTAAGGAATGCTGTTTTGACATCCATCTTCCAAATCTCGTAGTCATGGTAAGCTTCTATGGAAAGTATGATTCTTATGGATTTAAACATAGCAACTGTCGAGAAGGTTTCATCATAGTCAATTCCTTGACGCTGTCTGAATCTTTCAGCCACTAGCCTTGCTTTATAGGTGCTAAATCGACCTTCCATGTCCAGCTTTCTTTTGAATACCCATTTGCATCCAACAGGCTTTACATCAACTGGCTCATCGACCAGAACCCAAACTTGGTTCTGATACATGGAATCCATCTCAGAATTCACAGCTTCTAGCCATCTTGCAGCTTCTGATCTTTCTACTGCTTCCTTGTAGAAGAGAGTTTCATCATTGTCCAACAATAATGATTCACCATCCTCGGTGACTAGGAAACCAAATCTCTCTGGTTCCCTTACCTCTCTTCAGCTCCTACGCAGTACTTGTGTTTCTGGAACCTCTTCCACGGGGACCTGTGGAACTTGTTCCTTTACCAACTCCTGTGTATCTTGAGCATCAACTTTGTCGAAGTCAATCTTGCTCCCACTATCCTTCTTGAGGATGTGCTCCCTCTCAAGAAAGACGGCTTGTCTGGCGACAGTCACTTTCTTTTCTTGGGGGTTATATAGGTAATATCCTTTTGTTTCCTTGGGATATCCTATAAAGATACACTTCGTTCCCCAGGGTGCTAGTTTGTTGTCTGAGAAGGCCTTAACAAACACCTTGCATCCCCATACACGTGTGTGCTACAAAGTGGGTTTCCTTCCATTCCATAACTCGGATGGAATTCCATTTGCCACCTTAGTTGGTACTCAGTTTAATGTGTATGCTGCAGTTTGTAATGCATATCCCCAAAAGGATAATGGAAGATCCGCATGACTCATCATCGACCTCACCATGTCCAACAAGGTGCGGTTCCTCCTTTCACTAACACCATTCCACTGTGGTGTATAAGGAGGAGTGAGCTGAGATAGAATCCTAGACTCCCATAGAAGATCGATGAACTCTTGGTTCAGATATTCTCCACCTCGATCCGATCGAAGCTTCTTTATCTTCTTACCAAGTTGATTCTCTACTTCATTCTTGAATTCCTTAAATTTCTTTAAGGACTCTGACTTATACCTCATTAAGTAGACATATCCATATCTACTCAAATCATCAGTAAAAGTAATAAAGTAAGAATATCCACCTCTAGCTTCTACTGGAAATGGTCCACACACATCTGTGTGTACCAATCCTAGAAGCTCTTTGGCCCTTTCACCTTGTCCACAAAAAGGCGGCTTGGTCATTTTTCCTTGTAAACAAGCGTGACATCTATCAAGTGGTTTTAGCTCAGTAGAGTCTAAATAGCCATCTTGGCAGAGCTTTGTCAACCGCTTCTCATTCACATGACCAAGGCGGTGATTCCATAACTGGCTGATGTATGAGTCATGTGAGTTTGTTTCGTTATCGATTGCCAACACTTGGTTTTCGTAATTTAATACATACAAACTATTATTCAAATGTGCCATACCATAACATATGTTGTTCTTATAAAAGAGACAACCCTTATTTCCAAACATGAAAATAAATCCATCCATATCCAAAGAAGATACAAAAATTATGTTCTTGGTAACACTAGGCACAAAATAACAGTTTTGTAAAACCAAAATCGTGCCATTTGGCAATGAGAGGTGATAGTCGCCAATAGCCAACGCAGCAAGCCTTGCGCCATTGGCAGCTCGAAGATCCACCTCTCCTCTAGAGATCTTTCTAAATCTACTTGGTTCCTGAATTTGAATATAGATGTGATCCCCACAAGCTGTATCTAATACCCAATGTGTAGAAATAGAAAGATTGCACTCGATAACGAACGCACCTTTAGCATCCCCACACTTCTGGGTGCAGTTCCTCTTCCAGTGGCCCTGCTTGCCACATGAAAAACACACTGCTTCCCGTTCCTTGCCATGCCTCTGGATCTTCCCCTTCTTGGAGGGACGGTGCTCGGGGGCTTCAGACCGTTTATAAGTCTTTGTCCCCTTTTCCTTGTCCTTCCTTATCTTTTTCACCATAAGGACCGCGGGTTTGTCACGCCCCATGTCCTTATCTACCTGGCGAATCAAGGTCAAAAGCTCCGATAGACTCTTCTCATTTCCTCTCATGTTATAGTTGACAATGAAGCTAGAGAAGGTCCTGGGCAATGATGATAGGATGAGATCTGTACGCAACTCATCTGGGAATTTAATCCCTAAGATGTCCAAGCATTCAATGTAGCCAATAAGCTTGACCACATGTGGCCCACCTGGCGCAGACTCTCCAAGCTTCGTGGTAAACAAAGCATTGGAGATCTCATACCTCTCCTATCTCGCCTTCTCTTGGTAGAGATATTTAAGGTGAGACATCATGCTATACGCATCCATGTTTTCATGTTTCTTCAAGAGATCATTAGACATGTCCGATAGCATGAAACACTATACATATGTGGCATCATCCATGTGTTTCATGTAGAGAGATAATTCCTCATCACTAGCCTCTTTCCCAGGCGCAACTGGAATAGGCTCTTCCAGCACATATAATTTCCTTTCGTGGCGAAGGACGACGCGTAAACGCCTCTACCACTCTTCAAAATTGGTGACGGTGAGAAGGTTTTCTTTTTTCGAGTATGGTGCTCAATGATATGTTTGAACTCATTTTCTTGTCGTTTCTACAATTTAATATGAGCAAAGGTTTAGTACTTTATTATAAAAATTGAGACAAATAAATAAATTAATACTTATTAGTCTCCCACTATTTTATCAAAATCCAATATCCCTCACCATTGACTTCGGAATATTCTATTGCGTGAATATTATAGTGGCAAGGATCCATATTGCCCTTCGCATTACCCCAACTAGGGTTTTTCAAGAAACTTGAAGGATTTTAGGTAGGCATTCCAAATTCCAACTGCATTAACTCGCAGTTCCTTGATCCGCTGAGTGGACTCCCCAATCCTGAAATCCTTTTTGGATTTCCTCAACCTTTGCCTCTTGGTCACACCAAGTCCTACTGTGGCAGTCAACCCTTGATGCGAACCAAGTCAAGTCAACCCAAAACCTTGAATTAGAATTCCCCGATAATTGAAAGCACCCCAACTAGGGTTGGTCAAGCACTTTGAACTATGGTTCGATTCTAACCAAGATTATGGAAGGCTATGCCGACTTAATATTTATTTTGAGGGATTTTATCATTATACGTAAATTTCCATTTTATTATCTTTCATTACATGCTTGTTAATATTAAGTGGGATATACTTAAGTGATTAACCATTTCTAAGATAATATTTACGTATAATCCAATTTTATTTTAGTTCCATCTTGCATGCTCTTTTAATTCATTAATTGTGTGATCGTGACAACACACCCACAATAAATAAACCATGCAACTGACAGAAATAAAATAAATGGTATGATCATGAGCTTTTCTATTGGTTAGTTTATCTAGCGGTTGATAAACTAACCCAAGACCTAGGGGAGAAACACCTTGAACCTTTCGGGTTCGTGTTTACAGCTTTCCACTTGTACACCTTTGTATCTCCTTGGATTGGTTTCATCTTGGCTCCTGACTTGAGCCGCCTCCACTAGCTTGGGAGATCTATCAATTACATATGCATTTATCTCACACGCAGGTGAGGGGAAAAAAGGGTTTTTACATAAAATAATCCTTGGGCGTGCAGGCCCTACATATTAATGAGGAGATGGCTCGCAGGCCAACAAATTTAATTTAAATTAAAATAAACCATTCACATACAAAGGTATCGGTCTAGCTCATGATCATCCATACATGCAACGATATTTACGCATAAATAAAACTAGCATTCAATTCTTTAATCGTTCTTGTTTAAGATAAATCACGCTCGAATCAATTAATTATCTTTAATTAATCAATCCTTTTATCTTAAATCCCTTTTCTGAATTTCCTTGATATTATCATCCATCATAATTTTAAACAAATAAATTCATTTAAAATTATCCTTGTACACAACTTGTACCTTGGAGGCAACCCGGCGAATTCCCATTTATTATGAAGATGTTAAATTAAACACATATATATAAAATACGTATCATGTGTTGTGCCTCAGCTTTACGCCTGCACCATGGTACACTTCTCAAGGGTTTGTATAATATAATAATAAATTTTAATAAATCTGCGTAATTTGGGTGAGTACACGGCGTGTAGTTCCGACTACACGGCGTGTACTTTTTCTTCACCGTCCATCCAAAGTACACGCCCGGGGATAGGGCGTGTTAATGTACTTCGGAAATTTTCGGAGTACACGGTGTGTACAGTGGGACACACGCCGTGTAGATTCCGCATTACACGGTTTCCAGCCGGGCAGGCTATGTACGGAGTACATGACCCAACCCTAACCCTAAGGGACTACACGCCGTGTTCATTGGACCACACGACATGTATTCCGGAAACCGTGTTCCACCTGTTTCTGGTCAACACACGGTGTCTTAAATTCTTAGAAAGAATCCAATACACGGTCTGATTTGGCGGACCAGTCAATGCATTGAACCGGGACTACACGGTCTGTACTTCCGAATACACGCCGTGTATTCTGGTGTTATACGGCCAGAAACATTTGGCTCCTCCGGATGAGTTCCTCTATTTTATTTTAATCAAAATTAAAAGAAAAATCTGTTTCTGTGAGGTGAACGAGAAACGAGAGAGGAGGAACATATCTCGATATTCAGATTTCTAGAACGATTAAACATGAATTGAAATAACTAAATTATTAAATGTGTAAATCACCAACAAAAAACTAAATAATTATAACCAACGATATGACCCCCTCTGATACCACTTGTAGGTTCCGGGCGCAGCGGAAGCGCGTTGGTGGGTTTTCCCAACTTAGTTTTTCGTTAAAAAATGTTCAATCCGAGATCCGTCACGATATAAAACGCCGAATCTTTGGAGTAAAACGAATAACTAAAAGAAAAGATGAGTCCCGGAACCCTTGAGGAGGATCATCATATGTTGATTATAATTAATTTAATTAATGCATAAGAATTACCTCGTTGGAATTATTTCTCTGTTGATGTGTCCAGTCACGATTCGGTGATCCGTCATTGCGTCGTAGAATCCAAGTGTAGGATTCCTCTAGCGGTGATCCACACGTGTGTCACGTATCTCCGGACGTCGCCGAAGAGATCTCCGGGTGCTAGCGTGGAAGAACCTTCGCTTGCGATTTCCTCCTTCGACCGCCTTGATCCGGTGGAGGATCTTGCTCTCGTAACTTGAGGGCATTCTTGGTGGAAAGGGAATTCTCTCTTGGCTTGAGAGTATTTCCAAATCCGTTGTGCACAACAATGGCTCACAAAAAAATGTTGGAGTTGCGAGGATATTTATAATTAGGTTTGAGGTTAATAGAGTTATGACAATAAATAAACGCGTTACGTGTTTTATTTATTTCATTAACTCTTATTGAAAACCCCCATGTCGAATTATTAATTCCTTGACATGCGCCCACACTGATTATAATAAATATCATTTAATAAAACAATATTAAATCCTCAAAATCCCAATTGGAAAAACTACACGGCGTGTAATAATTAATACACGGCGTGTACTTGTTTTCCATAAACTACATAGCGTGTATATTTAATAGACACGGCGTGTACTTTTATTTTCCATTTTTCTCCACCATATTTATTAGACCTTGAGTAATGACTATTTATTTCTTAAATAAATGTAACTGCATTACTTGCTAATAAATATATTATTTTATCCACAGTATATTCTCTCGAATAACTAGTGTCAAAATAAATGCGATCAGACATCCTTAAATAATTATTAAACCACATTCGGGAATAATATTTATTTAACTTGTTAAATTTATATTTAACTGATATACATGGACACACTTAGTGTGTGACCCTCTAGGCCTCTTTCTTAGTGGCATTAGGCTAAGCCTGCCTAAAGTCCAAGGTTAGCATCTAGCAACACGCCAAGGCACCCATAGAGAAAGAAGTTAACGCCACAATGACGTGTCACCTCCTACGAATGCTTACCGTGTAATATAATCCCATTTTCTTGATATCTCCAATCAAGAGGGTTGCATGCTAGTTCCATCAACCCATGTGCTTGATTATTCTTTCTTTGACTTCCCGGAATTGAACTTTCCCATACCTTACCATGGCCATGGATTTATTTAGGCTATATGAATTTTATCAAAGGGCCTGAGATATCTACTTCCGTTATGGAACGGAAGGGAAAAATCCTTTCTCGCATTATCTATTAATGCGGTATTACTCGTGACGCACCCAACGTATCCTACCTCGCTGTGAACAGTGTGTCGTCATAGTTTTCATCAATACATCTAAGTGCGTGAGTTGTAATACCCATTAATAATAACCTTCAAGTATAAGGATCAATACACACGTCCGTAGATAGGAACATCTAATGACACTATGAAATGTGTATTTCCTAATGGCGGGTCTCGTTCTCATAATATCCTCCTGGATATTACCAAGGGCGCACACCATGAGAAGGTGCCTCAAAGTTTTATGAGTCCTCACCCCTAATGACCTGTATCATTTTTGTCCCTCAAATATTATCATCCGGCCATAGAACATATATTCAAGAACGGTGTTATGGCACTTTCGGGTTCTCATCATAGCAGGGATCCGCTACGACCCTTTAATGCAACAGCTGTCCTTAGGACATTATCACATGACATGTCATGCATAAGAACAATCAAGATGTGATAAAGCTTTTATTTAATGAATAAAGTACAATGTAGTTGGTCCTAGACCACCAACTCTAACACTTTTGGCATACTCCACTTTATTTTTGGAGAAAGTTGGAGTATGTCGAGGTTGGATCGAACCCGAATCGAACCGGGCCCTCGGAGCTAAAATGCTTATAACTCACAGATTGGGCGTCTGATTGACACGCCATTTGTCGCGTTGGAACCCTTACAATATGGAGGTCCTTTGAGTTACTCCTTTTTTAGATCTTAGTGGTGGTCTAGGTATGACCGATATCTCGAGGGGAATATTCTATGGAACTTGAGCACACCGGGTGTGAGGAAACCTCTGGCAGGATGCAATGTGAAGAAAGAACATCGATCCTATGTGGGTCACCATATATCGATCCTGTGTGGGTCAGATCCTGTGTGGGTCAACGCTGAGGGATCCTGTGTGGGTTAGCACATACCAATCCTTTGTGGGTCAGATCGTGTTTGGGTCAGTGGGGGTTAGTTACCTATCGATCCTGTGTATGTCAGTAGTGGTTAGTTACCTATCGATCATGTGTGGGTAGTAGCAGTGCTTTTTAACAGAATAAGATGATTTTTTTACGACTAATCATATGTACTTCTGTACTTCAGTTATACCTAATTGTGATCTGAGTCTTTTGCCTATGTGGTACGTCAATCATTGTGGTATTACCTGTGTGGTACTTCCATCTTCGTGGTGTTACCTGTGTGGTACTTCTATCTACGTGGTGTTACCAGTGTGGTACTTCTAACGTCATGGTGTTACATGTGTGGTACTTCTAACTTTGTGGTATCATCTTCGTGGTGTTACCTATGTGCTACTTCTATCTTCGTGGTGTTACCTATGTGGTGCTTCTAGCTTTGTGGTGTTACCTGTGTGGTACTTCTATCTTCATGGTGTTACCGGTGTGGTACTTCTAGCTTCGTGGTGTTACCTGTGTGGTACTTCTACCTTTGTGTTATTTTCTTCATGGTGTTACTTGTGTGGTACTTCTATTTTCGTGGTTTTATGTGTGTGGTACTTCTAGCTTCTTGGTGTTACCTGTGTGGTACTTCTTCCTTTGTGGTATTGTCTTTGTGGTGTTACATGTGTGGTACTTCTTTCATTGTGGTTTTACTCGTGTTGACCTTCTACCTCTGTGGAGTTACCTTCATGATGTTATCTTCATGGTGTTATCTGTGTGGTACTTCTACCTTCATGGTGTTACCTATGTGGTGTCCTTCCCTGATGTATGAAATTAGTATATCTTGATAACTTAGGTATATGTATGGGAATATACCTAAGTAGAGTTAATGTCTTGCTTTGTGGTTTTTTTCTTTGTGGAACTCTAGGAGACCTACGGGGGTTTTCGGGTCCCTACCAAGTATTGTTATACACACCCCTGCACGGTCTTCGCCCGCACCTTATTGTGTCTGGTTTAGATGATGTACAACATTGATCAAGGATAAGGGAGCTAGGAAAAGACGGTGCTTATAGGAGGACCATTCGGCGTGACATGACACGGAGGGGACTGACGGACGTGGAGTGATGAGGAGGCGATCTGTACCTACCAAACAAGTAGGAACCTCAGAGGAAAACCCAGTAGCTATTTTAATTTTTCTTTTAGTTGTATTTTACTTCCATTCGTACGTGTACTTTTACTGTTGGGAATGTATTTTGGCCCCTTTTTATATTCAACACTCTTTTACTACAGTAGTTTACTTTGTGGTTTCATCTTATTGTCTTCTAGTCTGTGTGGTTGATTCTTTTTGTGTTCTGGGATTGTGTGTCTGTACAGGTTAAAAAGGCAATGTCTTCCCATTTAAGGGATAATCCTTTCCGATGCTAGTCTTCTGCCCCTGGCCTATGGAAGGTAGGCTTGGGGTAGTCACGGCATGGGCCCCGAGGGACGGGTCATGAAAAAGTGGTATCAGAGGAATTCAGTTCTACCGAAGAACTAGGACTCTGATAATTTCTGTGTGGCAATAGGGTTATGTTTTATGAGTGTGGTTTTCAGTTCGGGGAGTCCTTTGTTCGTGTGGCGGCCGACGTATCCATACACCAGGTCCCTGAATTTTGATTTCTGACTCAGTGAACGAATGAACTGATTGCATGTGTTTTGGAAAAGTTTTTCTTTTGATTTATTTGGAGTCATCTCAGAAGGTATAACTTAATGAACACGTCGCACCTGTTCCTTATCAGGATTCCACCACATAGATAGTCACCCAGGTTTCCCGAGAGAGTACACAATGAAGGCCCACAGAGTGATGAGGCTCCAGTGAGGGGCCCTCTTACTACGTTGCCACCTTTGGGTGGTGTACCAGTAGCACCACCACTCTTTGGGTAGCAGTTATAATTGGCGGTACCAGTAGAGGACACATTTAGGCGTATTCCTTAACATGATTTTCAGCATCAGATACCCCTCAGGTTCCGAGGTGAGCCTGACTCACAGGCAGTTGAGGACTGGCTTGAGGAGGTGGCTCAAAGTTCTCTAGAACTTCTATAGCTTCGACAGGATGACATGTCAGTAGTTGAGTATTCTTTGAGTCATACCGACCATTCCTGGTACTCAATGAATATGATTCGATCAGTTCTTTGGGGCTTGGACTTCCGAGCACGGTGTGTTTAAGGAAATCTGAGCCATCACTATTCCTCTATTCATTCTTACCTATTATAGAGTGCTAGAGAGAACCTTTGTGGTTGAATTTTCTTTGGATGAGTAGATACAACCAATGAATGTTAGTAGTGGGAAAGTAAGAAATTGGTGCCAGTCTCAGAGACTTGGTCATGTAAAAACGTTTCGATAAGAAGAAGTGTTAGGGACAAATGAATCTGTGGAGCTGCAGACATGGAAGCAGATCTTGGAGAGCAGCATGAGGTGGTGTACATTTTGACATGTTATAACCACCCCCCTCTGTGGTCCCCACCAGGATTAGTGATCTAGAGGATAGGGGAAGGGAGTAGATGCATATTGTCAAGGAGTCTAACCCAAGGGCTCTAGGAAAGATTCGATGAATGGTTTGTGTCTAATTCTAGCTACCGTATTAATAGAAAAAGGTACCAATCATTCCTTCCTTCCATGAATATTTTCCAAGACCTAGAGTTTCCAATTAATCCATTGACTTGGCCCTCACATCTAGAGATACCTTTGGGAGAAGACTCGATAATCACACATAGGCCGACGGTGTGATCTATCCCTTGAGGTGAGATTTTCAGTTGGAACCTCTTAGTGGCATCGTCGAGGCCTTAAGACGTTAGTTTAGATATGAACTGGACATCCAGAGTTCATACTTAGATTGGATATATTAGGAAAAATTGTTGTAGTCTACCTACAACGTTGGAATGAGATTTTCCTTGGTCGGTGAAAAAGGAAACCCATACAGCATAGGATAAACTCATGTATAGGAGGGTTCAACCGATCACTCTTGAGTCGGCCAGACTTACCCTCGTGGCAGTAATGAGTTTTGATTTTTCAGTTCCAAACAGGAGTGGCAGAGCATGGGGACATCTTTTCAAAATAAGTTTCTAGGATTACCTCTACAAATGGAGAGGGATATCTACTTTGGCTAGGTACTACAAGATATTTGTACCCGACTTCTCTAAGGTAATGACACCCTTGTCAGCATTGATGAAAAAGGGGGAGCCTTTCCAGTCAATAGAGAAGTGTAAACAGAGCTTTCAGGAGCTGAGACAGAGACTGACAAGTAGAACTATGCTACCCATGACCTGGAGTTAGTAGTAGTGATCTTTTCACTAAAGATGTGGTGGCCCTACTTGATGGGTGAACGTTTTACAGTCTACTCTGATCACAAGAGTATCAGGTATATCTTGTCTCAGAAGGACCTGAACCTAAGACATTGGCGATGACTATGGTTCCTCCAGGACTATGAATTTGAGATAATCTATACTCTCGGGAAGGGGAACGTGGTAGCAGATGCACTCAGCAGAAGGTCAGGTCTATAGTTGCTGAGTGAGGCAATAGAGCAGTTATCCATGTTGAAAACATCATTTGTGGATAAAGATGGAGAAGCATACCTCTAGTCTATGATAGTCACACCCCCACTCCTTTAGCGAGTCAAGGAGGCGCAACTTGGGGACACTGACTGCGAGGCTCGACGTGCTCAGATATTCTCAGGGTAGGCACCTGATGAATTTTTGGAAAGGCGGGGAGCACATCATCCTCTTTAGAGGACGTACCATTGTACTAGTAGCACTACAAGAGGAGTTGTTGAGAGAGTTCCATACATCCCCTCTGGCAGTACATCCTAGAGTGGCGAAGATGTACTAGGACCTCCAACATTCATAGTGATGGCCCAGGATGAAGGAAGTACTGGCACAGTTTGTATCATAAGGCCTCACTTATTAGCAAGTGAAAACGTCTCAGAGACTACAAAAGTCTTATGCCGATGGGAGGAGGGAGACCATGTATTCCTACAGGTCTCACCTTGATGAGGTTTGAAGATATTTGGTTGGGGTGGCAAGTTATCTCTGAGGTTCATTAGACCTTTCTATATTCTCAATAGAGTGGGTGAGGTGGTGTGTTGTCTATCTCTTTCCCCACAAATACCTTTGGTGCATAATGTTTTCCATGTGTCACATCTAAGGATATGTGTGCATGATCCATCACACATTATGAACTAGGGTGAGTTGTACATTGATGATGGGGTGACTTTTATACAGTTCCCTCTGGATTTTGAGGATCGACAGGAGTGGTTCCTTCATGGGCAGTCGATACCTCTAGTTCACGTTCGCTGGCAGCATGGGAACCTCCAGAAGAGCACATTGGAGTGGGAGGCTCAGATCCGTGTTCAGTACCCCCATTTGTTTACTTAGTCTATGTTTTGGATTTTGAGGATGTAAATCCATAAGGTTGGGAGAATGTAATATCTCAGAAATTCTGTATATGTTTTTAATTATAAGGAATTATTTCGAGACCACAAAATCTGACAGCGCGCAATTTTGAGGCCTAGATTACCCGGAATGATCCGTCGAAGTTTTGTTAAGCTTTAATTAGCGCGCATAAATTTTTTTTAAGAAAAGGTGAAATAACTCTTAAACAGTTACTTAGATCAGAAATCTGAGGGAACTATTGCGTTCAGGATGGCCGGTTTACCCTAGGCGCGACATATGTTTAGTCGGAGTGGGTCTCCTATGAGAAAACCCGAAAATTTCATAACCGTAAATAAAATAATTAAATAAAGTCATTTTATTTTTCAAATTCTTATAACTCACAAACCGTAACTCTATTTAAAAATATGATACCATCACTGAACTCGTGAGGGAATGCTTTCTTTATAAAAATACTAAGATTTGTCAGCACAAGCCACCTGTGAAAGTTAGTTTTTGGCCATATATAAAATAATTAAGTGACAATTATTTTATTGTAAAATTCATAACTTTTAAACGGTAACTCATATTGGAAATCCGAGAGTACCGTTGGGTTCATTGGGGTGTGTTTAACTTAGAAAGAGTATATCCTTGACCATCATGGGTTGAGGGTAACTATTAATTATTTTCTGAACTTTTTTTGGGTACGCTTAGTAAATGCATGAGCGGTGTTTTCTAAATATTGAACCATTGCTCAGATTAAAATTTGAGGGCACCGTTGAATACGCAGCACTGAGATTCGATTAAGGGAGCAATAACATCGACCGTAGTAGGTTGAGTAAAAAAGTTATTTTTGTGAACTTTTGAAAGATTAATAAATTAACATGTTTTGTTATTTTATTTTATTTCTTTCCTTCAACGGACGAATGTCAATGGCGGGACTGATGACGTGTCAAGCCAATAAATTTCTTGACACTTCTTTTCTCGTAACTGCACTGTTGGGAATTCGGGAGGTTCTTTAATCAAATGAACATCATTAATTCCCTGAGTGTTGCACACTTCTTCTCCTCTCCTATTTACATGGAGCTTGGGGAGGGGTGTTGGCACAACTTCATCAAGCAATGAAGCCCTAAAAAAGTACCACAATGCCAAACACCTCGAGGACGAGATTGGTTCCAACGAGTGGTGATGAGCACCACTGAGTCATGAACTAACGAAAATGATGAAGGAGGTTTTGTCGACTGTCATCGGCAGATATCTCTTCTAGGTAGGGGGTTTAATTCATTTATGCATTCAAATTATTTTCCTCTTCTTTGTTCATGAATAACAGGAAGAACATGGGTCAACGGACTAACGAGTTGACCCACGATTCATTCGTCTTTGCGAGAGGTTATTGTAGGGAATCTTGTGGGGTTAATATTTTGTTTCATACAACTATTTATTGAACTCCCTTAATATTCTCTATATTAAGAGATAATGCAGAAGGTGCGGGCCTAACAAACCTGACCCGAACCCTCTGCTATCTTGTTTTCCTTGTGCTACCTTGGAAGATTGCGAGAACATCGATGCATGCTACAAGAGGATGGATGTGGCTCGTTAGCAGCGGAGAATGGAGGAGGAGCCCGGAACGATGACTGACTGCGGGAAAGAAGTTGGCGTGATCACCGCCCCGCCGATGAATGGAATCCTCGACCGAAGCAGCGGCAGAGGCCGAAACCACCTTCTACGGCTTCTTCGGTGATCGATCCGTGCCCATACGGTGCTGCCACCTCGCCAACCAAATGGCCTCCGGGCCATTTGGGAATCCGGGTAACTGGGGGGGTTACACCCCCCACATCGGGCCGAATTGGGTCGTCGCCCTCAGAGAGGGTTTCCGCCCTCGAGCCGGGTCGTCTCCCTCGATCTGGGTCGCAGCCCTCACGCCAGGCCGCCGCCATCGGCCCAGGATGCTACCCTTGCATTGGGTCGTCACCCTCGTTGTGGGCCGCCACCCATGGAGAGCGCCTCCACCCTAGGAGAGAGCCATCGCCCTCGGAGCGAGCAACCACCCTCGGACCGGGCCGCTGCCCCGCACCGGGCTTCCACCCCACATGGGACGGGTCTCCATCTTACGGGCTGCCCTTACAGGCCACCCCCTTGCGGGCCGCCCTATTCTGGCTAGGCTACCCCTCTTACAGGCTAGACCAGACATCGGCCCAATGGACCATGTCCACCCTGGCCCAGTGGGATGATTCCACCCTGGCCTAGCCCAAACCAAGTCGGGCCAGGTCGGTCTGACCGGGTCGGACCGAACCTGGGCCCGACTCGACCCATAAACACTTAATGGGGAATATCTTGAGAACCAGATGCATGTTTGACGAACCATCTATAGTGTTTGGATCCTAGGAACTAGATAGTACTTTTGGTGTAATCCTATTGAGTTTTATAGAATGTTGGAGTACGACCGGGTTGGATCGAACATGAATCGAACCGGACCCTTGGAGCTAAAATGCTTATAACTCATAGATCAGGAATCTGATTGACGTGCCATATGTCGCGTTGGAACCCTTACGAAATATTTTTCCTTTGGGTTACTCCTTTTTAGAGCTTAGTGGAAGTCGAGGTATGACCAATAACTTTAGGGGAAGATTCTACGGAACTCGATCACACCGGGTGTGAGAAACCTGTGGTAGGCTACAATGTGATGAAAGAACATAGATCCTATGTGGTTCATCTTCTATAGATCATGTGTGGGTCAGATCCTATGTGGTTCAGTGCTCAGTGATCCTGTGTGGGTCAGCGTATACCGATCCTGGGTGGCTCAGATCATGTGTGGGTTAGTGGGTGTTAGTTACCTACCGATCCTGTGTTGGTCAGTAGCAGTTCTTCTTAACAGAATAAGATGATCTAGTTTTCGAATAATCATTTGTACTTCTGTATTTAAGTTATACCTGATTGTGAGTTGAGTCTTTTACCTATTTGGTACTTCAATATTTGTGGTGTTACCTGTGTGGTACTTCTATCTTTGTGGCGTTACCTGTGTAGTACTTCTATCTTCTTGGTGTTACCTGTGTCGTACTTCTATCTTCATGGTGTTTCCTATGTGGTACTTATATCTTTGTGGTGTTACCTGTGTGGTACTTTCAGCTTCATGGTGTTACATGTGTGGTACTTCTACCATTTTGGTATCGTCTTCATGGTGTTACCTTTGTGGTAATTCTATCTTTGTGGTGTTACCTGTGTGGTACTTCTAGCTTTGTGGTGTTACCTGTGTTGTACTTCTACCTTTGTGGTATCGTCTTTGTGGTGTTAACTGTGTGGTACTTCTATTTTAGTGGTGTTACCCATGTGGTACTGCTATCATTGGGGTGTTACCTATGTGGTACTTATGCCTTTACGGTATTCTCTTCATGGTGTTACCTGTGTGGTACTTTTATCTATGTGGTGTTACCCGTGTGGTACTTCTACCTTTGTGGAGTTACCTTCGTGGTGTTATCTTTGTGGTGTTACATGTATGGTACTTATACCTTCATGGTTTTACCTATGTGGTTTCCTTACCTCATGTATGATATGAGTATATCTTGATAACATAGGTATATGTATGGGAATATACCTAAGTATATTTGATGTCTTGATTTTATTATTTTCCTTTGAGAAACTCTAGGAGACCTACATGGATCTTGGGGTCCCTACCGAGTATTTTTATACACACCCCTGCATGGGCTTTTCCTTCACCTTGTTGTATCTCATGAAGACGAAATACAGCGTTTATTGAGGCTGAGGGAGCTAGGACTGGGCGGTGCTCGGAGGTGGACCATTCGTCATGAAATGACGTGGAGGATACTAACAGACATGTAGTAATGTCGAGGCAATCTATACCTACCCTATAGGTAGGAACCTCTGAGGAAAACCCAGTAGGTGTTTTCTTTTTTCATTCAGTTGTATTGTACTCCAAGTCGTACTTGTACTTTTATAGTTGAACTTTTATTCTGACCACTTTTAACTTTCAGCATTCTTTTACTACAGTAGTTTACTTTGTGGTTGCATCTTATTGCGTTCTAGTCTGTGTGGTTGCTTCTTGTTGGGTTCTTGTACTGTTTGTCTATACAGGTTAAAAAGACAAAGCCTTCCCATTTAAGGGATACACCTTTCCAATGTTAGTCTCCATCCCCTAGCCTATGGAAGGTGGGATTGGGGTAGTCACAACACGGGCCCTGAGGGATGGGTCATGACAAGAACCCTTTAATTTGAAACTATTAATGTTAAAGTTTAGAGAGATAGTCATGAGAATAAATTCAATCCCCTAGTACCACCTAGTTTAATTTTGTCCTTTAATCTGAATTCAAATATTTAAAATTCTAAACATAATCTAGAAGTGGATAGAACTATTCTTACCACTGTTAAGGGGTGTATCTTAGTGGTTATTTTAGGTTATGAGGGTTTAGTTTCTGTTTTGTTAAGTCTTGATGCCCACATAATTCGCCTTTATGTTAAAAACATTTGAGCCAAACACATGTTGTGGTTCCTATCAAGGAGAAAACATCCCCCAAGTGACTACGGTTAGTTCTAGGTGTGTCCGGATGGGGACTTTAAATCTAGCGCTATATGGTAGGCAACCCATGGTTTTTCTTTTGTTTTCAAAAATATTATAATTAAATAAAGTCAAACATAATACTTTAATTTCATTTCTTCCTAGGATCCAACCCATTCTCTTTCTTTGTTTCCATTCATGTATTTTTCCTGTGTTGAATAAATTGATTACTTGTTTTTTTTGTATGCTCTCTCTCTACTGAATAGTTGTTCTTGGTTTGCAAGATCTATGTTATTAGGATGTTGTTGTTGGTGACATCTAATAGAGTGGAACTCCCATACTGGAGGAGTTATGATATACTTTATTTCAAGGAAGTATTTTAATTTATTTATTAATTTTTCTACTCATGTTCACTTTAATAGAAACTCATTACAAGTCACAGTTTTACTCTTATCGGTGATCCATTGACTCACTGATGCATCTGAGCCATCGATGCATTGGTGATATTGACAGCGAATCACTGATAAACTGCTAGCGGTAAATTAGTGATTGTTTATTTGGGAAATTTCTTCTTGGTTGTGAAAAAAATATACATTTTTATACTTCATTTTCTTTTTCTCAAAAATCAATCTGCTTCATATATCTTGACTGGAATATTCTACTGATACTGTGTTGTTCTAAAATTCATCATATATTTTAAAAATTCTTCTTATATTTGATTGATTATATGTTATATGTCACTTAGTTGAATAAAACAATTCCGTATGTTCCTCCTTGTTGTAGATTGAATTTCACTATTTTTAAAACTATCCACTCCATGACTTTTAGTGTGGGGGGATACATGTAGGCTGGTTTCTGTGTTTTTTAAACTACTTTGCTTAGGGGAGTTAGGAATGCTTACTTTATGCTTAATTTAACATCGAATTGAATAAAATTTTCTAAATTTCCTTACACCCAATTAACTCTACACCCACAAGTTACATGCCATGTTTGAACTTTAAGTGAAAATAGTTTTCATTAGACTTAAATGTTAATATGTGTACTTTCTAATGAACTTAATGTTAATTTATTCTTTGAATTTCACTAAAACCCTTAAAACTTGTCCTAAATCTTCTTAATTGAAAATATTTTTGAACCTATTACTGTCACATTTTTCTTCTCCCATTTGGAATTCAACTTTGGTGAAAAAATTGGGTTTTAAGTGTATGGGGGGTCAAATAATTTTGATCTAAACTATGCTTATTGAATGCCCATCAATTACCAATTCAATTTCAAAAAACATTGTTCAAAAAATAGGGTAACTTTTTTTTAAAATTATTACACAATTTTAGGATTTACGTTATTTTCAAATGGGTCTTTCTTTTGGATGATTCTTGATTAGTAGTTAATAACTGCTTTGAATCTGAAATTAATGTGGTAGGATGATTGTTGAGTGAATATATTTAGTAGTTTAATAAGAATTTGGTTTAGGGATTATTTTTTAGAGTTATATGGGTAACCTGTTAGTGGAGTTATGATCATAGAGTTTGGACCTGTAAATTTGATATTGATCCTAGGGGACCCATTTTTTTTATTTATTAAATTAACCACCTTAATGAGCCAAGGTAAATGATTTTTATATAAATCGTTTTGAATTGGAGTAGTTTGGGAATATGGGATCCCACGGTGAATCTCCAAGACCCTAGATGCTGGGTGAATTTTTGATGACTATAATCCCTCTGTACACCTTGAATAAGTGCATTGCACAGTGCTTAGAACATGAAACATGGATTGGGAAAAATTGAATAAAGGGACTTGGTTAAAAAACATGTTCATTAAGGTGTGGGGAACGATGAACACCAGATGAAGAATGGGAAAATTGGTTTATATGGGATTCATTTAGGTTGTATCAGTAGGGTGATTTAGAAGAAAAAATTATTTATTTTTGGAACCTATGTGAAAAGTCAAAGTAAAAAAGTTCCTTTGGTTAAGTTATTAATTCCACTAATATTTTACCTATTGTCACTCTTGGACTTTTGACTTATTCCTGGATTGTAATGGGCCACGAAGCAGTTTCACATACGAGGCAAGAAATGTTCTATGATATATCAATCTTTGCTATCTTGATTACCCATTGAGTATTTGTTCTCGGAAAGAATTAATTTGAAAATTTCTTTTCAAAAGCCTTTTGACCTGTTTTTTTCCTCTATTTCAAATTGTTGGGCATGTTACATATTGGACTGAATCATAAAACATTTTTTTGTTCATCAATGATAATAAATCATGGGATTGTTTGAAGACAAACAATGATAAGTGTTGGAGAAATTTGATGTGGCCTTATTTGACATAGTTTTGTGAAATCCTTTTAATTAATTGTTAATGGTTTAATTAGTTATTTTTTCACTTTTTATGAAATATTAACACTTTTTTATTTTTATTACTAAGTTTTTTATTTATTCAATATTTTATAATTAATTTTTTGTTTTTGTGTTTAAAGTAATCAATTAATGACTTGTTCTGATTTTATAGTTTTATAAAGTATTATTTAGTTTAGAAGTGTTAATTTTCTTACTTTAATATAATATGAAATCTTTATTATTTAATAAATTAATCTAAGTTATTGTTTATTTTTTAATTAATTCATTCATTATTTCAACTTTTAGTCTTTTAAATTTATCCTTTGAAAATTTACTAACTTTATTAATTAAATTGAATCAAATTACTTCATTTTAATACTTTTACTTCAATTTATTTATGATTAATTACTTTCAATATATAATTTTTTAATTTAAATTCTCTTTATTATTATATTAACTTTAGTTATTTTTTATTGAAGTGTCTAATTAGTTTTAATTTATGTTTTATATTTTTAGTTTTATATTAATTAATTTAAGTTTTATTTGTTTTATAAATTTATTTAAGTTTTTTAGTTTCATAGTTTTCAATTAATTTAGTTAATTATTACATTAAATTAAATATTTTGTTTATAATTAGTTTATTTTTTAATCTATTTATAAATTTTCT
Source organism: Viscum album (assembly GCA_963277665.1). Classification (NCBI taxonomy): domain Eukaryota; kingdom Viridiplantae; phylum Streptophyta; class Magnoliopsida; order Santalales; family Viscaceae; genus Viscum; species Viscum album. Next base: position 907,351,692 of record OY728123.1, on the reverse strand, counting down.
TAGTTTTGAAGTGTAATGGTGGCATAACAAGCCCCTCTCAAACCTGTCCCACCATTTCCAAATTGTGCCACTGTTCTCCTTGTTGGTGGCACTGTTTCCCCCACCCCCTCTACTTTGTCACCAGTTCCCTTCTTGACGGTGCCACTGGTTCATTCCTTCTTATCTCACCATTTATCACTATTTACCCTTGAAACTGTTTACAATTGTTCATGGTGGCACCGCAAATTCACCAATCCCCTAACACCATTCCATTCCATCTGTCTTATCTCATCATTCCCCACGACCTCACCATTGCTTGTCATGTCCATCACACACCACACTTCTTTATCCTGCTACCGTAATATCAACACGGTGACACTGCCACATAAACCCCCTTGTTGCTCTATTTCTCTTCCATTGTGACTGTTCCCTACTTCAGACCATTTCATACTTCAACATCGGTGCGACCATCCTCAACATCGCTTCATTTTCTCTGCTACCACTATTTCCCTACACAGTAACTGCTCATCCCCTGCCACCATTCAGACTCCAACATGTCCCTCCCATTTACACTAACGGTGCCACCATTCTTCTCTACCACTGAAAACATTCATCCACTGCTACTGATGTATTGGGTTTTTCAGCATCATTCTCTTCTTCTCACACTCTTCGACCCCGTGTCCTACTAGCACAACAATCTCTTCACACTGTTTTCTTCCTTCGCACCACTACTCATCCACTACCACCACGCACCTGCCTTGACTTCATTTCTTCACAAAAGCATACTTTGATCAAAATACACAATCAAATCCGCACATATTTTCACTCAAACAAGATCCATGCTTTGATTTCACTACAAATCAAGATTCATGAATTATAGATCTCAACCCTGGAACTGTAGTGGATGAAATCGGAACTGCCACTCTACCACATTCTGAAACCAGCAACGACTATCTCCTTGTTATTAATTTATGTGTGCTACTTTCTTTTCCCAATATTGTTCCCTCTCTAAAAACACAAGCCTTCTAAACCTCCTTTTCTTGAAAAACTATGCTAGAGGTGCCGCTATTTGAGGATCCAAGGCCGATTTGGATAAGAGTGAAACTACTGCTGGTTCAACCACATGTCGCCAGACTAAAGGACCATGAACCACTATTTCATCATTGGGGAATTGCACAACACCTAACCAAGGAGATTCATTGGTACGGATGAGATGGAGACCTGTCTGCCCTTGTGTTGCATCTAGGGGAGAGCCGAAATGTCTTCGAGGTCGAGTTAGGTGCCGTCATGAGTAAAGGAATGCACTGCAAACCGATGTCCAAGGGAGGAGTTGAATGCTGCCTGAAGTCAGGATGAAGAGGGAGTCGTTGACAACTGTTCTTTAGGAGAAAGGTGAACAACCCCCCCCCCCCCACAGGTAGCATAGAAATTGGGGGCGGAGAAGGAAATGGATTAAAAATATTAAAATAAATAATTAATAAATTAAACAAATAAATATAATATTGTATATAATAATTATAATATATAAATATTATCATATTAATAAATAAATAATTTATTACATACAATCAAAGATAAATTATTAAGAATTAATAAAACTAAAATTTTAACAATAATATTTTATAAATAAGATTAATTGTTAGCTAAAATAAATATTTTTAAAGTAACACTTTAGTTACAATGTAACTTATTAAAAATAATATTTATAATAATTAAACTAATAAAATTAACCTAATTAAAGAATATAATTAAATTATTTTAACTTATTTTAATGATACAAATATTAATGAAATTACTTAGTTAATAATAATAAATTAAAAACTTAATATATTTTAAATATTTAATAATAAATTAATAATTTTAATGATAATATTTAATTAATTTAATATTATTTATAAACTTAAATATTTATTAATTAACAATAATTTACTTTTTAATAAGTAATATAACATTAAACTCAAAAAATAACTATATTTAACTTTCTTTGTGTTTTAACTATTTTGACTTTGTCCTAACTGTGAAGGTTCACAGCGGAACTGAAATCTAATCTTGGTTCATGTAACTAACTCATGGGAATTTAGTTACAACAGAGATTCTAAAAAGACATGTAATTTATTTAAAAGTTCATGTGTGAGGTCAAGAATAAAATAACCAAACTATGTTGGTGGAAGAAAAACCATGACATGCAGCGGATGACATACTCAATAAAAGACAGGGCAAGAAGAAAAATTTGGGGGGACAGTCATTCATTCCAAGATCATGCATTTCGAGAGAAGATTAGTAGACTTTCATTCTCATTCCATGTCATACATTTCTAGAGTGGATTCTCCAAGAAAATCCCAGGAGTAGCACTGGAGACAAGCTGGAGTTCAAGGGGCCCGAAAGCAGAGCAACACTGAGGGAGTTATATTTAACTCTTGTACTTAATTTTTCAGTACTCTATAATCGGTTGTTTTCACTATTTAAATCAATATGTTCATAGGCTAATTATTTCTATTTTAGGAATTATAATTCAAATAGATTTCCCCTTTGATTTATACACATGCTTTACATTTTTTAGAATCATAATCAATCGGTGAGATTGATTTTTGATTCTCTGTTTAATTGTTTCACTCTTAAATTTTTTTCAAAATTCAATAATTCAATATCTACTGGTGAGGTAGATTTTGAATTCATTTATAGAGGCTTTTAATGTCATTAACTTTGGAAATTTTATGGAGAGTTTATTTCCAAATGTAATCTTTCAGCATTCTTTAACAGTTTGATAGATTCGGGAGTGGATAACTCCAAGAGTCAATATACTTCATGTTGAGTCTCCTTTAAAAGGTAATTCTTTAGCTTGTCTTTTAGGATGGATTAAATATAAATTACTGAAGAAATCAATCCTTTTATTTAGCAGTTTAGACTTCCTGAGTGACTACTTAATCTGCACTCCCTCGAGTTGCTGCTTTATATTAGTTCACTGTATCCTTTAAGTTATCAGTACTTTAGTATGGGATTTAGTGTAAGAGTTAGTCTTTGATTTTTTTCCTTTGAAAATATTTTTTCTCATAATCACTATCTCTAAAAAAATTACAAAAAATATTAAAATGTTTAAAAAAACTATAATGATGTTTACCGCACTGCTGATAATAATGTGGTTTTTAGTTTTAAAACCTTAGAATTCACTCAACTATCTTCTATGTGTATTGACCATGAACCACTATGCTAGTTGAGGATAATAAATTTAATTTTGAGGTCCATGACGACCTCTGACCACATCAATAATTCTCCAGGAAGAAGGATGTTTTTTTTGTTTTTTGGATTAGACCCATTAATGGGCTTCCTACGTATCCGGGTGAAAGGAATGATAACCCGTGTAGTTCAGTTCCACTTAAAGGGAGACATCATACATGTAACATCCCAAGTAAGTAATGAATAATAGATATTTTTATCTATGTCTATTAATTATTAAGATAGTGTTATAGAGGCTTAAAAGGAAAATAAATACAATCTTATGCATGGAATACACTAATATTCTTAAAAGATTGTTTTACTGCCTTTTGATGGAAAACCATTTTTGAATCTATATTTTGACAATTTTATAAACTATGTTTGTCAAAATAAACTTATCCTTTATGATTGGTACATCAAAATTTACTTTGTGTGAATTTTTGGTATTTTTCTAACAATGTTCATTTTTTAATGAATAGTGAAAAATACTGCATTTTACATCAAAACTGCTTTTTAATATATTTTATTTATATGATTAGATTATGTTTTGAATTGGTTTTGAAGTTAAATTAGAATATATTTTTACCATTTTATCCAATGGTGGTCATTGGAATCAATTTCACTTTGAAATTAGACTTAAACTGGTGTCAATCTTTTGATACTTATTGTTTTGTAAAAACACGCTATTTGCTCTGGCAGCGGGAATTAATTATTAAATTAATTAATGTGACTTATATGATTTGAATTTTGTAAAATAGACTTCATTTATGAATTCGGAATATCAAATATAGCTTAGGGTGAATTTTGGGTAATTCTCTGAAAAACTTCAATTTTTGATGAATAGTGAAACCACTAAGTGGTAATCAAGCAAACTGATTTTTCAGTTAAATGAAAGTTTACCACTAATGTGTATTGAATTTTGAAAATCCGACATACATGGTTGTCATTAAGAAGTAAAATTTGGTTCAATGGGATTAAAATATTTTTTTGGTGAATAGTAACTTATTAAGTTTTTAATCGCGATTAGTGGTAATTAGGGTAGTTTAAGGTATAAATAATGCTTTAATAATATGAAATGACCTAGAAACATGTCCCAACCTTATTGGTTGTGTCATTGCCGACCAATAAAAGCCATGGGTCAACTTGGGGACCCCATGGAGACATTTTGGTTGGGAAATGACATAAATAACGTTTTATTTAATGTAAAAGTAAAAATGACACAAACATAATATGTTTTACGAAAACAATTTTTACATAGGGTTATAAAGATCAGATATTTGATTATAAATAGTCATTGTAAATCTAAAAAGATTTCCTATATCATAGTATTTTTTTATTATTTTTAGACATTAAATAAATTAAATTATTTATGACATAATAATGATGCAGCGATGACATCATTATTTGACGATTTAAATAAAATGGAAAGACAATGTAAAATCTATGAACTAAACATGGCCAAAACCAATTGGATGAGTGTATTTCGAACCCTTATCACCTTATCCACGAATTATATCAATGTGGGACCTTTTAAAACCGAAAAACAGTTTCAAATAAAGTAATATTTCTTTACTTTCCAAAAGTGCCCCTCCTCTCCTCTTATAAAAGGCCCCCACCTGTACCTCATTTCACACACTCCTCAAGCCTTTGGATCGGCCAACCCCTGCCCATTTACTCTCTCCATATCCCTCTCCTCATCCTAGAGGATTACCTTTTGGAATAATCCTTTCAAAGTAAGCCTTTAGGCTCAAATCAAAAAGAGTTACACTTTTAAAGGTAATTTATTCTCTCATGTTCATTTGTATTATTTTGATTCTCCAACCCCCTAAACTCTTTTTATTTACTTATTTTGTAACAAAACCAGTATATTAAATATACTAGGATGTTGTTATAAGATTTATTTGTTCTACACTCTCACACAACTACATCAAATGGTTAAAGAACATACGGTTTCCGTGGATGGCGAAATTCTGCCTCCCGAAACGATGATTGTTCAATACTCATTTAACACCTTCAAAGGTGGCCATTATGATGTCACTATTTTTATATATGATATATAATATGTTTATTTTTTCCTTAAGCTTCTGTTTTTTTCATTTTGGTCATACCTTTATGGTTTCCATTATGGGTAAACACGATATCTTAATTTTAGGAAGTGCGGACTACCGCCCCCTGAAAGTGATTTGATTCGTTAATACCATATGTGGGATGTTTAAAGGATAAAGTTAATGATATTATATATGTTATTATACTGAAATTATAATATACTCTTATATAATTATGATTCCATTCCAGAAAATATGAAATAGAAATGGAAGTAGCGTTCATGCGTACGTACGGCTTACCGTCTCCATGAACGGTGCATTTCATTTCTTACCTCTAAATGTGATGTAATATTATAAATACATGTATATGATGAATATATATGATATATATTTTATCCAAATCATTAATATCATTCTGGATATAACGAACCTTTGACCAAATTAACAACATGTAAGTGTAAGAAGTCTATTTTTGACTTAAGAACCAAATACCGACAAAATGAACATTATTAACTTAAATGATTACATGATGTTCATAACATGGTATAAAAGGAATAATGAACTTGATAAAGATTCATAATCAAGTAGAGATTAACTCAAGTTTATTATTCAGGAGATTAAAGAACGGTCGGGTCAAGTCGGATACGAGGTATGGGACTTCGTCTCAATCTCTTTTCATTGAGGCATATTTTATTTTATACACAACTTTCTTTTATACGGTGTATAAACCCCTTTGACTTTTAATTTTATTCAAAAGGAATCTTTTTTATACGAAGCATTTACTAAACTACAAAAGGGAATGTTTTTGTCGTACGTATGCGGCGACAACGACTTCTTCGCCGTCGTGACCATTATTTGAGTTTCGGCTTCCTCTACAAGCCATACCTTTTTTTAAAAAAACGAAAAAATAAATACCATGTTTTACTTTGATATTGAAAATGGTTTTCATAATGTTTTTATTATATCAATGTTTTGTATTGATATCTCGTGATTGAAATGTGGAAATTTTATGTTTCTTTTATGCATGTTTTATGTGATATGATTGTGTTATGGTTCTTGGGCATTATTATGAAGACGGGTGGTTCCGTGATAAACTAAGGGCGGGTGAGCCCGTTATAGCTCTCCAATGCATTGGGTAATGCGAAGGAGTGAAACATTAAGGTTTCTCCAAAGAGATTTAGGGAATATACTGTGATGGGTATTCCATACGTAACCAAGAAGGTTACTCCCTACATAAGAATGTTATGAATGCCTCAAGTTACCTTTATGTCTTATGATTTCTATGATTTATTCATGATTTTATGAGGTATGTTAAAGTGCCTATGTTTTATGGGTAAAGTATGATTTCATTCTTATGTATATATGAACTCATGTTTCCTTTCCATGTTTTTTTTATAACCCATACTGAGTTTTTATGCTCATCCCAAGTTTTTGAAATGTTTTTCACAGGTCAAGGGAAAGGTACATGATAAGATGATAGAGTCAAGGATGTGTCAAGAAATAATCCATGTTTTATTTTAAATGTGTTTCCATTTATGGGAATGAAGAATACTATCTTTATGTAACAACTTTGTTTATATGTGGAATGTAATGCAAGTTTTATGATCTAATTCTCTAAAACTCTAAACCCGAAAAGATCCTCAACGTGTAATCTTGTAATAACTCAAGATTAAGTAAGGTTTAAGGCTGGGGCCTTATAATACATTTTAAGGTCATGTGATAATGACTAAACCTTTAACATTAACATCATGTGGAAAATATGTCCAGATAAAAGGTGTCTAGCCAAGGATGGTGTGGGAATTGCACTGAAGCGAACCAAGAAATCTGGGAGGGATGTGGGATACCAAATTGAATAAAACACTATGGTAAATGTGGCCCCAAGAGAATAGGATTGAATTGGGGTGTTGGGTTGGGAACTTAGGGATGCTTCCTACATATCCCACTTGGATGGGAATCAATTGTTAGAGTTTTTGTCTGATAACCAACTGCTTTTACACTAATTACATGAATAATTGATGTACTAAATATAAAATTACACATCTTACTACATATTTTTCATTGTTCTTCATTACTTAAAAGTAATAATGTCATATACTATTTGTCACATTGATAAGGTTATAGTCGTTCCCTACTATGATGAAAACCTTGAATTTTGATGAAAATATAATTAATATAGTTCTCTAGCTGAATAACATACTATTATGGGTAATATATTATATAGAACATCATTAGTGAGTACTCGTAAGAATATATGATGTCTTCTTAAGAGGTTCTCACTTGGTAATCTCCATAATGGTTGATTATGAAAATGGACCTGCCAGTAGAAAATCCACATGTTTTGGTCTCATCGGATATTCCTATCTGCAATCATGTGTAATGGCCCTGGGACTCTAAGATTATCATTAATGAATGTCACAACTCACGTACTTATATTTTTAGATGAAAATATTCATGGAAAATGTTGGCAAGAAGTAGGGTACGTTGGGTGCGGCAGGAATGAAATGTTATTAACGGAAGATCCACTTGAGGATTTGTACCTTCCATATTTATGTAATTTGATATCTTGTCCCTTTTATTGAAATATATCTATCACCATAAATTCCATGGCCATGGTGTAATGAAGAGTTTTTTACAGATAGAAAATGAATGATGTATCGAGCATATAGTTTGATGACACAGTCATGCAATCTACTCGATGAGAAATTGTGACAAATGGATTATATTACATTGTGATAATTTTTATGTGGTTTTCATTATTGTGACATTATGTTTTTTCTCTTGGGATCCTAGAACCGTTTCTATATAGTAATCTACACTATAGGCAAGCCCAGCTAATACCAATGAGAAATAATTCAAGAGTGCCAGACACTAAGTGTTTTGGTTGGTCTCGATTAAATTCTATTTAAATTTAATTAGTATATTATATATTATTCTCAAGAATAAAGAAAACTTTTATTCAAGTTATATTGACCTCATGCATTAAATAAATTTTTATTCACCGGATTGTGAATAAAATATATTTATTTATCTTATTGAATATTTAATAAATTTTTATTTACTATTTTTTTTGAATAAAATATTTATTTAAGTGAATTAAATATTTATTTAAGTGTTCAATAATTTATAGAGGATTTCGAATGGACTAAGACTGTAACCGGTGATTAAATAATTATTCACGAACTGGTAAATATTATTTATCCATTTTCTACAAGTTGGTGCACCGAAAATATTATTATTATTATTGTGTGAAATGGGATTTCATTAAGCATCCAAAACTAATTCTATGTTTGGGAATATAGAATTTTTGTGCATAATGAATTCTCTCTCGAGTCCTCCTCCTCTCTCCCTCTCAAGAACGAGAAACCGAAGAGATAATTTCTTCAAGGACAAAGAATGATCGATTAAGAAAGAACAATGCAAGACATTAAATTCATCATTATAGCACCTTGAGAATGAGTGACATTGCTCGGAGACCATTAGAAATTGTTGGATCACTATTAGAGAGATTCTACCCTTGGATCCTCCCAAGCACAATGAAGGAAATATGAAAGGGGTGTTTCAGACAATCAACAATCATCAACGCAGAAATTTCCTAATCATAGATGTTTATTCCTTTAGATAATAAATAAATAAATAATAAATTTTATGTACAAGATCCTCACTCTTGGTTTTAGGAAATGATTATTAAAAGAAATTTTTAATATATCTCCTATGGAGGCCCTATGAAGGTCTGTCTCACTGGGGAGTATAGCCCTTTAAGATGATTGTATTTGGACATACTCCCTGAAAAATACCTAGGTGATTTAAGATATTTTCTTAGGGCTTACTCTTAAGGAGGATGCCTTAGTGAATAAGTATGGTTTTTTGGGGCTTATTCCTAAGGAGGATTCCATGTTTAATGAGTATGGTGACATAGTTGGGGATTATATTAATTAATATTCCCCATGTTTTGAGTGTGATTGGGTATTATAACAAATAGGAAGCCCATGGTTTAGTTGGGGTTTACACTTGGAATGATGACCAAATTATTGGTTTTGATTGGGACTTATAACGAATAGGTGGCCCTAGGGTTGGACACATGGCATTGAGATACCACATCTATGGAGGCCCCGTGAAGAAAGTTGAGGGTAATATCAAGAAAAATATTCTCTACAAAGACATGAATCAGACTGTGTGAATTCCACGATTACATCCCACCTCTAATCCCATAGAGTCATGCTCGATGGGAGAAATAAGAGGATGCAGTAGATCTGGAGAAACCAAAAAATATTTACAAGGACTCAGCCTTAAACATTACATAATATTGAGATAAGTCAATAATTTGAATTTAATTCACATCGAGGATCTTTTTATGTTTAGAGATTTAGAGAATTAGGTCAAAACTCATACATAACAATGTACATATTATAATATTGTCACTTCTACTCACTATCCATTTTTTTATAAAGATTAATCTTTTAAAAAGAAACATGTTTTAATTTCATGTTTAAACAACATAACTTTTCCATGATCCCATACTATATTCTTTTTTAAATCCTGTGAAAAACATTTCAAAATTTGGGATGGGAATAAAATGCTCAGTAAGTGATACACAAATAAGGAAAAATTATTAGTCTTGTCAAAACATGTAACCCATGAATACCTTATCATAAATCAATAATGTTAACCTTTATTAAGTTTTCAATACTCTTCACTAAATATAATCTCATTTCTTACCATTTTTCAACTAAAATATTACCATAAAACCGATAAAAAGTAACATATAACATATAAAAGGTAACATGGGACATAATCATCACTTAAATGGAATAACCATGCATTCAACTTCCATACATGTCACTCTTAAAAATGGAAAATACATATATCCTACTTCACACCCAATGAATTGGAGGTTATAACCTAACCACCCGTCCTTGGTTTACCACAGAACCACTCATCTTTGGTTTTTCACATAACCACCCATCTTTAGTTTATCACGTAACCACCCATCAAAACTCCAAACATCATTATATAGTCATAACATATATAAATTTTCAATTATCAACATTTCACTCATAAAATATACAATAATAAGAAATCATTACAATATATTGATATAATATACCATTATTAATACAAAAATACCTAAAAAATATGATATATTTTTTCTTTTAAAAAAATTGTCTTGTAGAGGGAGTCAAATGCCAAATAATGGTCACGACGGTAGAAAAGTCATTGTCGTCACCTAAATTAAAAAAATCCTTTTGTTGTTGAGTAAAATTCTTCATATAAAAAGATTCATTTTGAAAACCTTTGAATGATATTAAATTTCAAAGGGATTAATTATTCACCGTATAAAATAAGGTGGTGTATATTATCAAAATATGCCTAAATGAAATGGGATTGAGACAAAGTCCCCTTCATTAAGTTCGATTTATCATGTATGTTCCTTATTATTTAGGAATAATAAACTTACGTTAATTTTTAATTTCTTGAGAAAATTTTTCAGGTTTATTATTTCTTTTATACCACTTATTTCCTATTTATAAAAATTACATAATTATTTAAGTTCATATCAGACATTTTGTCGATATTTTGTTCTTGAGTTAAAAATGAAAATGGTTTGATGTAACTAGTCCATGTGGTCATAATTCCATATTATACATAATAACATTCATGATATTTTTATCATTTTTATAAATAAATTATACATTTAAATAAAACCATTAAGTATGGTTATGAAAAATGAAAAATTTATATAATTATGGAGACGGTAAGTTGTACGTATGCAAGAGTAACGTTTTCAATTTTTAATTGATCCTTATGGAAACAATGTAAGTATAGTTTTATCTTTATAAAATTATAATAACAAAATTAATATCATATTAATCATTTAAATTTACTTATATATCATACAAATGATTAAATAATAAAAACGAGTCACATCACTTCGTGGAGGTGATAGTTCACTCTTACGTACAAACAACATTATATTTTTTATGTTCATGGAAGTATGAAAGTAATTCATGTATTATATTTTATAATAATTATTATTTAATTAATACCAAATATGAAAATTAGTTCCATTATCATAACAAGTCATGACAGATAGTTATGGAAAACAAATTATATCGGTTTGTGGAGGTGATAGTTCACATATACGCACAAATAATTAATTCCATTCCCATTTAATGGATGTGGAGATAGATTTAGGTGATGATATTAACATAATAATATCTCAAAATATTTATAATACTATAGTTATTATCTCATCATGGTTAGAGGATATTTGAAAGAAGTTGAAGAATAAATAAAATAAAAATACTTAAAGTAAACAATACCTCTACTTCGGTTAATAACCATTCAAAAACCCTAACACCTCTAAGAAGGGTATTATGACTAAAATAAGGCTTCAAGAAAGTGAACATGGATTATAGGAAGAGTTATGGTTAGGTATTGGTTGAAAAAAATGGTTTTGAAGTGTCGTTATAAGAGAAGAGTTGGAACCTTTTTATAGGAGAGGGGAGGGGTACCCTTAGAAACTCATAAAGTATTAAATTAATATAAATTAATTTTCTATCCAAATGACTCCAACGTGAATTATTATGAATATAATTTGATTATATTTCTAAATCATATCATCCAAAAAAATGTAGATATGTATTGAGTTTATTTTAAACATCGTCTTTTCAGTTTACCCTAAATTTTTCTCTTTAAATTTTAATTGTGCTAACAATATTTTAAATATTAAGAGGCTACAAATTTTACTTATATGAGGTAAATTCCCAATAATTGGACACATAATGATCTTTTAGAAATTATAATATCCACATTTTAAATTTAAAATAATTTATTATTTATAAATAATTTAATAAATTATTATTTTATAAAATATCAATTATGTCAATTTGGACACTATTCACTTCATTGAATTTAAAAACACCACCAGAGAGATAACTTAGAAAAAAACCATTAAATAGTATTATAACATGTCATATTTTCCTAAAAAAATTATGACAAAAATAATGTAAAATAATATTAATTTTAATATTTATAATATCACTTATATGATTGTTTCATTAACAAAGCAATCACTATATCATCATTGTGTCATAATTAAATTTAATAATTTTATGTCTAAAAATTATAAATAAAATACCATGATTTATAAAATCATTTTTTTATTTCTAATGAAAATTTATAATCAATTATATTTGTTATATAACCCCATATTAAAATTGTTTTAATAATAAGAGACATGTTTGTGATATTTTTGTCCTTATTTTAAATTAAATGTTATAAATGAATTAATCACACTCAAGTGGGTTTTAAAGTACAAAAGTTTGTCCAAAGGACTTTCTTGGTCGGAAATAGATCATACAATAATGATAGTTCAAGTTTTGGGGTATTTTTGTATTATTATAATATTATTTTAACCCTTATTTACCTGATTTACCCTTTAATCATGGTAAATAAAATAATAACATTACTATTCACAAAAAATTATATAGATCCAATAGAAAAAAATCATACTTATTATAACCCTGGATATCCATTTATTAAAATTCAATTCACAGAAATAGAAAATTTAAATTTAAAATTTAATCTCGCTGTTGAAATGAGAAAACATGTTTTTAAGTAAACCATTCAAGAGTTAACATTCTTTTTATATTCAATTTCAATATGAAATTTCTTCCAATAAAATACATTGGATTAAATGATAAAAAAATTATTCAATTACACTTTAAAACAAATTAAAATGAAAATCTTACTATATAAATAAATTAGACGAACTATCACTTTTTAATTAAAACGTAGTGTTTTCTCTATTCATTAAAAATGAATTTTATCCGAAAAATATTAAAATTCAAAAAAGTAAATTTTTATGTCCCAATTCAAAATAATAACTTTATTTTATTAAATATAATCTATAAAAGTGTTGAAACAGGATTTCAAATCAGTTCTCTATTAAAATATTGAAAAACGGCATTTTTAGAAAAAACACTCATTTTATCCGTAAAATTGTATTTGTTCTTATATAATGTCTAAAAACACATAATAAGATTTTTAAATATTATATTGAATCAATATTTTATTAATATAATCCAAAAATTTTGATTTTATTATTTTATAAACATAATTATTTTCGCTTAAATTGTTTTTCATAAAAACACATCATTTATATTCAATTGGTTTTTATGCACATTTATAATTAATTTTATGACCAATGAATCATTATACAAACATTTGTAAACCATATTTTTATAATTTAGTTAATATAGTTAATTCCCAACATTCTAATGGTTATGCAATAACTACAACCTAAAATAATAATATTAATAATATGTAATTTTTCAGAATAACTCTGTCTTTTGTGCAACGTATGATTTTGGAGAAACCTATTGTTGTTTTTCAGGTATGCTATCAGAAATTGAATATATTTTAATGTAACATTACTATATAATTCATGAATATAAAAAAATATGAAAAAAATATTATTCTATAATTACTTGTGATGTCACATTCTTCCCCCTTTTTGGAAATTTCATCCTCAAACTTTTAAATTTGAGCTCGGTAACTGAGGTTTCACTTTTCAAAATTACATCATTGAAATTCCACATTGGAAAAAAGTCAATAAATCTAAAACTTTAAAATAAATAAATTCAATTACAAAGTTTAACTGAGATAACACATTCTAGGATTCCATGTTGGTAAAAATGGGTATAAACAAAAACTAACCATTATGTTCTGATAGAGAGTGATAGAAAACATGTTAAGGAGAATGTTAAAAATCATAAAACCAAAAACATGTGATGGGTTAAATGGTCTTTGACTTATTAGTATGAAATGTATATATAAAACGTTTTTTTATAACCTTTTCATAAAGTTGAGGAATTCATTTACTTCCTTGACTAAGAACATAAAGAAATATATTTACTTGATAAGTAGAGTTTCAACCTTTAATAAATTTCAACAACAAACTCATCTTTTTCTCCAAAAGAAGAGTATTCAAGATAAATCAACTTCAATGGAATCACATAATCCACAAAATATTATCTATATATTTCTCTTATTGTTAAACATTGACCGATACTAAAATGGTTATGATAAGATAAGATAATTCCCTAAAAACAATAATCCTTTAAAATAAGAAAGACTTGTTTTAATATCCAATATTCAACAGTTATACCCAAAGATCAACGTACACCCTTTAACAAATAAATATCATCAAAATTCATCAAGATAATCCAAACTAAGATTTAAACCCAGGATTTAGAATTATTTGATCACATATTCTTCCAAGATAAATTTTAACATTTCTCTCTAAATAACATAATTCACTCTTAATGTCTCATGCCAAAAAGTAATTTCCTAATCGCATATTATCCATGATAGGTTAATCATTTCTATAAATAACTTGAATCACCATAACTCCACAAAAAAACATATATTTTTCCAAAAATTAATTCAACCATGACTCCTCAAATAAAATCGCATAGTATTCTATTTACCTTAGATATATAGGGTTCCTAAAATAGTGAATGTCTTCCAAAATAACCTTTATCACTTAATCCCAAAATAATTTTTCAAAATAACCTTTATCACTTCATGTAGTCCAGTGGTAGGCGATAAATCTCTGTCACATTTTGGTTGTGGGTTCAATTCTTGCATCATTGTCCGACACGATGAGTTGTTGCATGGTCTTCGAGTTGTCCTTTTTCAAAAAATGTATAATTCTTATTTCATTTCAAAAATTATATAAAATTCTCAAAAATAACCATAGAATGTTTTAACCTCAAAGTTTATTTTATCCCTTTCATTTTTTCATCCCAAAAAGTAATAACCTATAAAAACATCAAAAAATAAATCTCTCCAAAAATACCGTCAATCACCTTGAAATTTCATAACATAAGCCACAAAAGTGTTTCTATAAAATTAAACATACGATCATCCTTAAACTTATAAACTCGTAGTGATATCCATATCTCATAAAAATACATCCCAATATCCAAATTTTTCAAAACCGTCCTATGATACCAACTCTAAGGACCCAACCAGAAACTCTACATAATAATGGGTTAAGTCAATAATTTGACAATATTTCACATTGAGGATATTTTCAGTTTAAGATTTTTAGATAATTTTTCCACAACTATTACGTAACAAAACTATAGAAATAAATAGTTAACACTTCCAACATTATCCATTTCTTCCATAAAACTGAAAATTTTAAAAATAAATGCGGTTTAGTTTCATATTTAAACAACATAACTTTTCATTGATCACATCCTTGACTATATTCTTCTTTAAATACTATGAAAAACATTTAAAAACTTGTGATGAGCATAAAAATTATATTAAGGGATACAAAAATAAGGAAAAAAAATTAGCCTTGCGAAAACATGTAAACCATGAACACTATATCATAAAGAAATAAATTTCACCATTATGAAGTAGTAAATACTCTTCACTGAATTTAAACTCATTTCTTACCCTTTTGTAACCAAAATATTACTATAAAACCCATATAAAGCAACATATAACTTATAAAAGGTAACTTGTGGCATAATCATAACTTAAATGGAATAACCATGTGGTCGAATTCCATACATGTCACTCTTAAAAATGGAATACCATACAGCTGACTTCCATATACAATGCATTGGATGTTATAATGTAACCACCATTCCTTGGTTTATCAGGAAATCACCCATCTTTGGCTTATCACGTAACCATATATCTTTGGTTTATAACGTAACCACCCGTAAAATGTCCAAGAACCCTTATATAATCATAACACATAAAAGATTGAAATTGTCAACATTTCACACCTAAAATTTGCAATCAGAAGGATTATTTACAAGATATTAATATAATAAAACCATTATTAATACCAAAATATGTAAAAAAGAATATGGTATTTATTTTTCTTTTAAAATCATTTTGTCTTGTAGAGGAATCCAAATACCAAATAATGGTCATGGTGGCGGAAAATTCGTTATTGTCGCATACGTTAAAAAAATTCATTTTTTTCATTTAGTACAACACTTTATAGAAAAATATTTATTTTGACAACCATTGAATGAAATTAAATGTCAAAGGTATTAATTATATATTTTATTAAAGAAGGTGGTGTATATTATCAAAATATGCCTCAATGAAAGGATATTGAGATGAAGTCCCTTACTTTAAGTTTGATTTGTCACATATATTCCTTTTTCTTCCTGAATAGTAAACTTAGGTTAATTTATACTTTCTTGATAATTTTTTTCATGTTTATTTTTTCTTTTATACCTCTTATTACCAAGTTATAAAAATTACATTATTATTTAACTTCATATCAGACGTTTTTTTGATATTTGGTACTTGAGTCGAAAATGAACATGGTTGGATGTCACTAGTCCATGTGTTTATAAGTCCATAATATCCAAAATAATATTCATGAAATTATTATAATTTTTATAAATATATTATACATTTAAATAAAACCATTAAGTATGGTTATGAAAAATGAACAACGTTATAATCATGGAGATGGTAATTTGTATGTACGCATGAGTAACGCTTCCCATTTTTCATTGATATTTATAAAAACAAGGTAAGTATAATTTTATATTTAAAAAATGATCATAACATCATTAATATCATATTAATAATTTAAATATACTTATATATATCATACAAGTGATATAAACAATAAAAATTATTCACATCACTTTGTGGAGGTGATAGTTAACACGAACGCACAAATGATGTTATCATTTTTTTGTGCATGTAAGTATGAACATTATTGATGTATTATATATTATAATAATTAATATGTAACTAATACCTCGTATGAACATTAATTAATTTATTATAACTAGTCATGAGAGACAGTTATGGAAAACTAATTAGATCGGTTCATTGAGGTGATAGTTCACACGTATGCATGAATGATTAATTCATTTCCCATTTAATGGAAATTCAGATGGATTTAGGTAATGATATAAACAAAATAACATCTCAGTATATTTATGATATTGTATTTATTATCTAATCATGGGTAACGGATAATTTAAAGAAGTGGAATATGAAATAAAATAAAAACACTTAAAGAAAATGATACCTCATCTTCGGTTGACCACCTTTGAAGAACACCTTAACACCTCTAAGAAGGGTGTTCTACCTAACATAATACTTTAATAAAGTGTAGAGTAATTCTAGGAATAGTTTTGTGAATGTCTTGGCTGAACCAAATGGTTCCTGAAGTGTGATTATTATAGAAGAGTGGTGCCTTTTTATAGGAGAGGATAAGGGAACCCTTAGAAACTCATAAAATATGTAATTAATATAAATTAATTTTTTAATCAAGATGAATGAAAATTGATTTAGGTAGAATATAATATTATTATAGTTTGAAATACTCTCATCCAATAATTTTTATACATGTATTGAGTTTATTTTAGATCTTATCTTTTTGGTTTACCCTTAATTTTTATCTTTTAATTTTAATTGTGGTTACTACATTTTAAATATTAAGAGGCTATAAATTTTACTTATATGGTGTAAATTTTCTATAATTGGACACATAATGAACTTTGAGACGTTATTATATCCACTTTAAAATTTTAAAAGATTTTTAGGATTTTTAAATAAATTAATAATTTTTTATCTTAATAAAATATCAATTATGTTAATTTTGAAAATATTCAATTTTATTGAATTTAAAATAACAAAATGGTGATAACATCAAATAAACTATTTTATAGTCTTATAACATGGAATATTCAACTAAAAAATTTGTGGATTACTTAAATTATGTCAGATAATATTTATTTTATTATTTATAATATCCCTTATTTGATTCCTTCATTAACAAAGAAATCACAACATCGTCAATATGTCATAATTAAATTTAATTATTTAAGGTATACAAATTTTAAATAAAATAAAATGATGTAGTAAATATTTTTATATTTATAATGATTTTTTATAGTCAAATATATCACTTATATAACCCCATATTAAAATTGATTTAGTAATAAGAGACATATTTATGATATTTTTGTGTTTACTTTAAATTAAATGATATAAATGTCTTGATCACACTCAAGTATCTTAAAAAGGCCAAAATTCCATCCCAATAATTTTATGGGTCTCTATAACTCATACAATATGGTTATAACAAGTCTTACGGTAGTTTAGTATTATTATAATTTTATTTTAACCCTTATTTACCCGATTTATCCTTTAACCGTAGAAAATAAAATAATAAAGTTATTATTCACTGAAAAAATTATCCATCCTATTGGACCACATTTTTCAAACTAATTACAGCCATGTATGTCCATTTTTTCAAATTCAATTCATATAAGTGGAAAAATTAAATAAAAAATTAATCTCGTTGTCAAAATGAGAAAGTGGGTTTTTTAAGTAAAACGTTCAAAAGTTCACATAGTTTTTCTATTCAATTTTAATATTAAATTGATTCCAATTAACTTCTAGTTTAATTATACCTTAAAACCAATTAAAAATTATAATATAACTATATAAACCAATTTTATCAAAAAACACTTTTGAATTAAAATATCGTGTTTTTCACTATTATTTAAAAAATGAATTTTATGATAAAAATACCAAAATTCAACTAAAGTAAAATTTGATTCCCCCTTAAAAATAAGAAGTATATTTTCTCAAATATACCCTATAAAAGTGTCAAAACTAGATTTAAAATTTTTTCATCATCAAAAGGAAGTAAAACTGAATCTTTAGAAAAACACTCATTTTATCTATAAAATTGTATTTTTTCTTCTATAATGTCTCGAAAACACATAAGATGAATTTAAAATATTATATTGAATTAATATTTCGTTAATATAATCCAAAAAGTGGGATTTGATTATTTTATAAACATAATTATTCACACTTAAATAGTTTTTTCATAAAAACATATCCTTTATATTCAATTCATTTTTATTTACATTTCTAATTAATTTTCTATTCAATGAATCATTATATAAAGATGTGTAAACCCTATTTTCAAAATTTAGTTAATATCATTCATTCCCACTATTATAATGGCTATGTGATAACTACAACGTAAAACAATCATATTAATAATATATTATTTTTCGGTATAACTCAGTATTGTGTGCAATGTATGTTTTCAGAGAAACTCATTACTGCGTGTCGGGTATGCTATCAAACATAGCATCCCGTTTAAATTAAAATTACTATCTATTTCAAAAAATTTAATAAATATGAAAAAGTATTATTCTATAATTACTTGGGATGTTACAATCTTCTTTCCCCGTTGGTGGATCATGCCAAAACCTAAGGGGAGAGGGAAAGAGTGTGGGATCAGACACCTCCCTCTCGTCATTGTATCCTAGACCCAAAGGGAGAGACAAATGGATTTGAAGCTACCATTTACCCTCCTTTTTTTGGTATCAAGGATTGTCACATTAGACTACCAATATGGACACAACCCATGGGTATGGAGGATGAGTAATGAATAAAGTAGGATATGTCCTATAAAAAAGGTTAGGGGATTATTCTAGGAGGGATTCCCTAAAATGGGTTCCTAGGGAAGAAAGGAGGATAATAATATATCCTCAAATTGAATATTAAGTGTTATCCTTACCCACACCACCTGGAACCGGAGGACTATGGTCATAGAGGCGATAAGGGAAGGGTGAAGTCGTTGCCCTCATGTCCAAGACTGGAAAGTCCCTAAGACTTCCCCTAGGGTTGGGGTCCTTGTGATCGAGTGGATTCATACTCACATGAACCCTAAGAACCCTACAAATTATGTAGGGAAATTGTAGGTAACCTGTGACCAAAGGAATTCATACCCAAATGGGAGACATGCTGGTGTGGCTCCAACCACGCTCTTGCAAGTCTGGAGGCTTTGGTGGAGGATTCAATTTGTTCCCCCACAGATGAGGGATCGAAATGGATAGGATCCCTATTATTGGTGTATTATAAGAGGACTAGGATGGGGGATCACACAAGTCTTGGATTGGTTTGAAAAGTTTCTTCTTGTAGGTCTTGGGGGGATTTGGAAGTGCTTCACAAAGGGGGAATAGGTCTATGTGAGATGGAGATTCCTTGAGAAAAGGACCATGGAGGCAACAACACATAGGATATGCATTATATAATGCACCACGAGTCTCCTTATGTGTACCTAGATGGGTCTTGAATTGGTCCCTAATTAGGTAAGAGGCCTCTTCAAGTAGTTTTTCACTAGGGGAAATCAGATTCTCATGCAGGTATATTGTAGTTCAGACCCTATAAGAACTTTGATCCCACTAGCCCCCTTAATTCCATCTTTTCGTGGTTTTTTTGAGGGATACCTAAGGGATTTTAAAGGACCTAGGAAAAGGGGACACATAATCAGATCTTCATGGATTCTTCTAATTTTTTAGTTGTTCAAATGAGGATCCATGTGGTCTTATTTATATGAAAATTGGGAACCATGGTTGAAGGATGTACCCCTTATAGATCCAGGGTGTAGGTATTCGATAAAGGTGCCTCGCATAGGGATAGAAAAACATCTGGGATGTATAGGTGGGCCTATGAGGGAATGATCTGTAGGAGTGGTTTCTCTTACTAGGCTATGTAGGTTGGCCTCCACATCCCCTTTGGGATGAAGGCTGGGTGCATGCAAGACCACCTGGTTGAACCACTTGGTCAAACCCACTACTCCATACCACAGGGGTTACACCTCCAAACCCCTACTCGAGCTCTATCTCGAGCTACGATATTGTCCCTTCGAGCCCATTCTTTAGCTACCAACATTGTGCCCCATGAAAAATAGAGAGTATTACTATGAACTTTTTTAGTCAGGTCGAGGATATTTTTGGTTGCGACACATACAACCCCACTCCTTTTTATAGCATAAAGATACATTTCTAATCAAACTTCAAAATTGGTGTCTAAGTGAGGATAACATCAGGTATTATACAAAAAATTTCCTGAAACTCATTTTTCTATGTCAACACTTAACCAACCAATATTAATTTTATATTTTTTGAAATCATTTACTTGATTTTCATATGGATTGCACAAGAATTCTTTCGGTATTGCTTATTCGTTTCATGAAATTATTTCATCACTAAAAATTAAAAATAAATTAACATATTAAAAATTTATATTAATCTTATAAATAATGTTTTATTACTTTATATAACTTATTTTTATCGCAGTCACAAAATAATATAGATATTAAAATCAATAAAGTGACATTTTCGAATTTTCCTTTATATAAAAAATATAAATGTCTTTATCCAAGATAGATGGCACCAAAATTCCATATTTTCAAATATTTTAAGGGGGCCCATTTACATTCATAAAATAGATTGAATTAAAATCTTAGATTAATTTTAAATCCTTTTTGCATTAATTTTAAACCAAGTTAACCCAATTTATCATTTACTATAGTGATAAATATTTATCATGGTTATTATTCATTATGATCAAAAATAAATTTGTCCAATTTAAAAAAAATTAAATTATAATTCCAAATAAAAAATTAATTTTTTTACATTTATTTCCTATAAGTTATAAAAATTACTTTTAAAATATACGAATATAACATGATGAAAATGATTTCTATAAAAAAGGTTTTAAGTAAAAAATGTTTTTATTTAAAAATTAAGAATAATATTGATTCTAGTAAAATAAATTATATTAATTTTTAACAAAACTAAATAACGAAATTTAAATCTAGATAAAAAAAATTACTTTGTGAATCCTAGAAAAAATAACATTTTTCTATGAAAACGGTAGTTTTCACCATTCACTAAAAAAATAAATCTCTTCAGAACAATCCAAAAATTTTATATTAAGATAAATTTTATATTTTTATTTATAAATGATATCATTTTAATCAAATAAAATTTCAAAAAATGGTATAAATTTATTTTAATATACACTCCTAAATATCAATAAAAAATATTTTTGAATAAAATCTATCTTTGATGAATAAAATGACTTTACAGAAAATTGAGTTATTATTTCTTAAGAATGAATCAATAAATTTATATTAAGTAGGAAATTTATTAATATATTCTATAATTTGGTTAATTATATTCATTCATGTTAATTCATTTGGCATGGTTGTAATAGTCATATTTAAATTTTAAAATTTTTCATTCATTAAACCTCAAGGTTGTGCGTCTTGTACGCTATTGAAAATAGTATTCTTTTAAAATATTGAGGTATTTCATTCTACCCCTGTAAAGAAGTTATTTCCTAAAAACATTATATTTTGTCCCATAAAATGGTTTTATAACCTTTTTTAACATCAATTCTAAGGATTGTAAGATAAAACATACAATTATGAAAGGAGATCCTTTTAATATTTTTTTTATCATTGTTGAAAACCCACATCATAAAAAGGGATAATAAAACATCCTTTTGAGAAGAGAGAAAATAAAATAATAAGGTCACCTAGAATAACACGTACTAATTTTCCTAAATTATTATAACATTAGTAGAAATTGGAAACACTAACTTATAAATAAGATTCATTTAATATATATGATTATACTTTTTAATAAGATAAGATACCATTAATTAATAATAAATGATCGTAAAAATGATAAATTTTTTATTTTAAGAATCTTTTACTAGAGTAGAGGAATTATTTAACCATCGGGATAGAGAACATGAGAAAATAAACGTACTTAATTTATTTCCATTTCATAATAAAATTTTCATCCTTTGGTTGCGCTTCAATAAATTTCTACTTTTATGACATATCTTATTATAATAAACTAATATTACATAAAACTATTTCATGCCTGAAGAACTAAAATTAACTTATAACAAATCACATGATCCACAAAAGGATAAAAATTCATTAGTCTTGTCTTTATACCTTAACCAAAACCAAAACAGTTAGCAGAATGTGAGATAATATCCAATATGAATATATACAACCTAAATCTTAAAACACTCAACAATAAAACATAAATTTAAACATTAAATATTCTATATATAACTAAAACTAAAAATCTTGAAAATATTCTTGATCAAGATCAAATACCAAAAATTAGACGGACTATATCACATATTATTTTGAGATCAATTAATCATTTATCTCCAAACAACATTATTCACTCATAAATTCATACACCAAAAAATGTATATATCCAATTTATATCATCTCTAAAATATGATAATATTTTCCATAAATAACCTAGATCACCATAAATCCAAAATGAAATCATTTATACATCCAAAATATAATTTGACCTTTATTAATCAAATAAAATTCCATATTAACTAAAATTATTTAAATTTACCTTAATCATATAATGTTCATAAAATAGTGATCAACTTCAAAAAATAATATTAATCACATAGTAAGAAAATAAATTTTTTAATACCATGGTCATATATATGATATTACATATTTTCTCAAAATGTAATGACCCTTTAATCTTAATCAACCATAGTAACCTCAACATCAAAGACTATATTAACACTAAATATTATGAATGCCTTTCAATTTATGTCCATAAAATATAAAAGTATTATTCCACAAAAAAAATTACTACAACACAAGTTAAACATAAGGGATACATATACAATAAACATTTATCAAAACTCAATAAATATCTCCCAATGTATCATTAATCACCTTAAAATCTCATCACTAAAGACCTCAAAAGGCATGTATATGGATTTAACCTTTTGATCAACCTTAAATTTATAGACCTATGAGAGTATCCATAACTATTAAGTTAACCTCATTTGGAAATATACTAATATAAAAATTTATATAAATGTTACTCTAATTCCAGCTATAATATCCCTAAAGACACACTCCTAGATCTAGTACTAAAAACATAATCTTTATATTTTTGGATTTGATACCAATAAACATTTCCCAATTTTAGATATCTAAAACATAAAATATCAAACGAAAATATTGGGTCACATACGTACCCAAGGACCTTTTAGGTTTAGATTTTCAGATAATTAGTAAAAACTCTTATGTAAAAATAACCATGTATTTAAGTGAAAATAATTTACACTATACACCACTTTTCATATTCCACATTTAGTGTTCATCAACCCCCGCATAAATCCTATTTAGACATATCTTCCTTAATATATTTCTATAACCCCTTGATAAAATAAACATAATAATGGTTATCTCAAATTCGTAGTAATGATAAACATAGGTATTAACAATTTAATATCTTCAATGGTAATTAGATGAGAAAAAAGTTTTGAGAACATATTCAAACTGCACAAGAATAACATAATAGAATTCATCCCCATCAAAACCTGAAACAAAAAAATAAGACATGGAATAAAGATTTAACAAATATATGATAGATATATGAGTCAACAATCATGATCCATGTAAAAATAATCCTTGCAAAAGTAAAGATTAGGACTTAATGTAATCATAAAAAAACTCGGTTAGTAACATTTTAAATCAAATATTCATCATGGAATCACCTAAATAGGATAATACCAATATTTTATTAGGAGTAACTAACAATAATTAAATTTTTCATCTCATAGTATCTGTTAATATTAAATAAACTTTTTCATATCTTATGATAAAATTATAAATATTAAATCTTTCATATCTTAGGACTAACATAGAATAGTTAAATTTATTGCTTTAACCAAAGCATTAGAGGGGCTACAATGGACCTAGTACTCATTAGTTTATAATATTACCACCCATTCATGGTTTATAATTGAAAAAACTATAAATCATCTATACATAAGTTTAAGTACCATATAATGAACAATTTTTTTGAATATTTTTGTATTATTCATAAAACCCTTGAAAAATAAAATCATTTCCTTTTAGCTTCATTAACCCATGGAAAGGAAATGGGTTCCATGACAATATATTTAAAATAATAATAAGCCTTATGAATAAATAATAAGGATGGTATAATTACAAAAATTCCCATTGGAGAATAGGAAAGCAAAAAAAGGATATTGTAACAGATGAAAAATAAATTTAAATTAACATTTAATACCTTTCTTTGAAAATAGTGAAATTTACCTTTTATTTGGACAAATTTTTAAATAAAATTCAAATAATATTTGTAAAAATTCGAATAATATTAGTACAAATTTGAATAATATTTGTAAAAATATTTTATTTTAAAATACCCAAGTAAAATTATAAAGTAATGTTCAAATTAAAGTATATATATATAATTGAGAAAAAACATTTATGCAACATTTGTTAAAACAAATATTCTTTAAAATTATTAAATAAACAAACATGAAAAAATTTAATACTTATTTTTAATCCTCTAAAAGAAAACAAAAAAATAGTTGAAAATTAATTTAAACAATCATTTATTCATAGAAAATAATAGTCTTGAAAACATTTTAAATATCATGGATATTAAAGAGAAAATATTCCTGGCCAAAAAGATAAATTATGTTTTTTTCCATAAAAGCATTATTTTGGTATTCTTAAGTACCAAATATTTGAAAATATAAGGAAATAATATAATGAAAAAAAACTAAATAGTGGTTAAATATAAATATATATATATATATATATATATCTGTGTCTGTGTGTGTGGTTCAATAAATTAATATCATATAATTTCTCCCAAAGGACCCTTGAATATAAAAAATCCCCAAAAGAAATGAGATTGTAACGTAAAGTCTTTACAGGTTTAGTAAAATTAAAATCAAAAGTAATTGAAATAAATAAAATTATATGGATCTATAAAACACATTAATTTCATTAATTAATATATCAAAATTCATTCATGTGAAAATAAGTACACCATACATTGAAATCATGATACCTGACATGAAATAGTTCTAAGGAAAATGAGATTGATACAATGAAAACCCTTTTAATAATCATAAACTTTGAAGTGATAATCAATACAAGATGAAATTTTTTTCTCATTAGTAAACACACATAAAAAAAATTAAATACATAATAAAAATATATCTCAATTCATACATAACCATGGAATAACAAAGTCAGTGAAGAATTTTCATAACCCAATGAAAGGAAATTGAGTTAAGAAACCTCTTACCTCGAGTCCAGACCTTCTATGTGTGTCCTTTAACTATAGTATAATAAAAATATATTAAAAATTTATTTGTTTAATATCCTTATATTGGTTTATTTATTTATCATTAAACAATTTATTTCATTTATTTCAGTGATATATTTAATAACTTAATCAGTTATGTTCAAGTATGGTGTTTATAGGATGTTCTGTTCAAAACTAAAAAATTACTTTGGTAGGATGACCATGGTCAATGGTTTAATTGATACATATTTTCCATAATAATTATCATGGAATAATTATAATTTTTATATATAAAATTTAATTTTAGATTCATCTATGAAAATAAATTGTGAAAAATGAAAGACATTATCTCATTAGGCGGTAGTCTACACACACACATGAGCAATTTTTTAAATTTTCATTGAATAAAAAATAAAATATTACATTATATTATATTTATATAATAATTATAATGTTATATAAATAAAATAAATTCTTTAAATACATCCCCACGACTATCAATGAGATATGAATTTTGAAAAAATGAAATATATCTCTATGTGGAGGTGGTAGTCCATACGTACGCACATATGATGATTCCATTTTAAAGATTGTATTGGTATAAATATTGATGAAATATTATATTAAAATAATCATAATTTTTTCATTAATATAAGAAATAAAAATTAAATCCATCATAATAATCATTCATGAAATTGGTGATGAGAAATGAAATTCATCAATTTAGGGGAGGTAGTCTACACGTATGTAGGAATAATGATTATGTTTCCCAGTTTATGGAAAAAAGAATATGAATAAAATTATTCCATTAACATAATAAAATACAACTATATTTTATATGCTTATTTTAATATATTTTAATTATTATTATAGAATGGAAGGTGGTAGAAGAAGAAGTAAAATGAAATTTCTAAGTTATGATGATTAACTCCTCTTTGAAAATCATCCTTTCACTTACACCTTAAGAATTATTAGTTAGTCTTTTAGTGACAAAAGGATATATAGTAAGTGGGTAGGAATGTTGGAAATTTATTTTTCTATATATTTTTTTACTGACATGGATAATGAAATTTGAGTAAGAGAGGATGGTTTGTGTCCTTATATAAGAGTTGAGAGGGGAAACCTTAGAATTACTAAAGGTATTAAATTAAAATATATTAATTCTGATGTTATTATGGTACCAAATTGATATATTTAAAATATTTGATGAATATAACTCTATATTATATCATGTATAATTTATAAAAGTTTGGGTGATATTTAAACCCGTATCTCTTATATTTAACCTCATGTTAAACCATTTTACGATTACCACGATCTGAAAAAACAATTCTCTTTAGGTGTCAAGGAATTTACTATAAAATTAAAAGTAATACATAAGTGGGTAATCGTTTATATGATACACCATACACCATTTACTCGAAAAAAAATTATTAATTTAAATCATTTAATAAAATATATTTTAAAATAAGATACCATTAAAATCATTTTAGGAATATTCACATGATTTTACATTAAAAAATATAAAGGTAGTAATGTAATTTGAATATAAAATATTAAAACATAACTAATACATTATATTTATTTAAAATATTCTATTAAAACCATATCTTACCTAGAAATATTTTACATTTTTAGTTTTTAAATTATTTTATTTTATTTTTCTACTACTTGAAAAAGTACTCTGTTAGCGTTGCATAAGAATTTAAGGTAATTATTACATCAATAAAAATTAAAAAAAAATTAAAAACAAAAAAAAATTATTTATATTCAACATAAAATTTTATAACCTTCAGTTATTTTTTTATCCCTATCACAAAATATTATAGATTTTAAAAGAAATAAAGGGGCATTATGTAGTTTTCCATTACTTAAAATAATATAAATGTATTTGTCAAAGTAAGATGGCACAAAAATTACATATTTTTAAGAATTTGGAGGGTTGTTCAAATTAAAATCATCTAATAGATTAGATACATGTTTTTAGGTGATTTTTAACCCACCTCATATTATTTTAAATCTATTTAACCTAATTTAACCTTTATTGTGGTGAAAAATATTTATCAAGATTACTATTCATAAGGACAAAAAATAAAGATTAACTCTTTACCAAATTTGAAAATTTTGATTCCAAATGTCGAATACATTTTATAAATTCAATTCCAATAAGTGGGATAAATTACTTTTAAAATAAACATGCAAAGTTTTCTGAAAATTGGCATTCCAAAAAAATGCATTTTTATGTATACAAATATTTTTATATAAACATTAAAAATAATAAATCTTCTAATGACATTGATTGTATTATTTTTTATAAAAACTAACTAATTCTATTTTAAACCCAATTTTAAATAAAATTAGGCCTTTATAATACTTTCAAAGAAAAAACTCTATTCTATTAAAACGGTATTTTTCCCTATTCACTAAAAAAATATAAAAATTGCCAAAATTTCACTATATGATTACTTTGATGTAATGATATCAAAAAATATATCATTTTATTGAATAAAATTTATAAAAGTGTTAGAAATTAATTATAATATTCTCTAAAAAAAAGTATTTTTTTGAAGAAAATGTGTTTTTGATGCATTAAATGACTTTACCAAAAATTGAGTGCTTATTTACTAAGAATTAATAAATAAAATTGAATTTACGATGAATTTTACAAATATATTTTATTATTTTTTTTGCTTCTATTCATTCCTCTTATTCATTTTCCTAGTTTATAGATGTCATATTTAAAAAATGGTATTATACTGTGGTGAAAGATCAGTTTTTCTTGTCCTGTATTCTATCTAACATTTTCTTATTTTAGAATATTAGGGTATTACAATGTGAATCATCCTGAGTTGGTTTCGATATTTTGGGTCAGGAATGATGCCTCTTGATGGATTGGGTTTTTTTGGTTATAATACCTCTTGATATGTTATATATGTAGGTTATAGGTGCAGTGGAAGTGCGTTGGTGGGTGTTCCCAACTTTAATTTTAGCATTAACAATGATCAATCTGAGATCCGTCACGATAATAAAATGCCAGATCTTCAGAATAGAATGAATAAAAAAAAGAAAGAGGGAGTCAAGGGACCATAAATATAGGATCATCATATGTTGGTTGTAATTAATTTAATTAATTGATAAGAATTACCTTGATGGAATTATTTCTTCATTGATTTCTCCGGTCACGATCTGATGTGATCCTTCATTGCATCATAGAAGCCGCGTATAGACTTCCTCTAGCTGTGATCCACACGTGCACCACGTATCTCTGGATGTTGGAAAATGAATCTCCAAGTGCTAGCATGGAGAATCCTTTTCTTGCATTGTCCGCCTTAGATCGACTTGATCTGATAGAGGAGAATCTCTCTCGATCTTGAGAGCGTTCTTGGAGGAAGGAGTTCTTTCGTCCTGGAGAGAATTCTCCAGAATTGTTGTGCACAGTGATTCTCTCTGGAAAAGTGTTTGGGTTGTGATGATATTTATAATCGGGTTTGAGGTTATAGAGTTATGACAATAAATAAACTCATTACACATTTTATTTATTTCATTAACTCTTATTGAAAACCCCCATGTCGAATGATTAATTCTTTGACATGCGCCCACACTGATTATAGTAAATATTATTTAATAAAATGATATTATTTCGTCAAAATCCAGAATGGAAAAACTACACGTCGTGTAATCATTAATACATGGTGTGTACACGTTTTCCATGAAAACTACACGGCATGTAAATTCAATGTACATGGCGTGTTTATCTTGTTTTTAATTTTTCTTTATTGCCTCCACCACATTTATTAGACCTTGAGTAATGGCTATTTATTTATTAAATAAATGTAATTGCATTACTCACTAATAAATATATATTATTTCGCTGACAATATATTCTCTCAAATAACTAGTTTCAAAATAAATGCAATCAGACATCCTTAAATAATTATTAAACCACAGTTGGGAATAATCTTTATTTAACTTTTTAAATTAATATTTAACTGAGATACATGGAAACACTTAGTGTGTGACCCTCTAGGCCTCTTTCTCAGTGGCATTAGGTGGAGCCTGCCTAAAGTCCAAGGTTAGCGTCTAGCAACACGCCAAGGCACCCATACAGAAAGAAGTTAAGGCTTCAATGACGTGTCACCTCATATGAATACTTACCGTGTAATATGATCCATTTTTCACGATATCATAAATCAAGTGGGTCGCATGCTAGTGACATCAACCCATGTTCTAGATTATTCTTTCTTTGACATTCCGGAATTGAACTCTCCCATTCCTTACTATGGCCATGGTTTTATTTAGGCTATATCAATTCCATCAAAAAGCCTAATATATCTACTTCCATTATGGAACATAAGGGACAAATCCTTTCCCGCATTATCTATTAATGTAGTATTACTCATGACACACCCAACGTATCCTACCTCTATGCGAACAGTGTGTCATCATAGTTTTTTTCAATACATCTAAGTGCACGACTTGTAATACCCATTAATAATAATCTTAAAGTCCAAGGGCCAATACACACGTCTGCATATAGGAACATCC
Source organism: Viscum album (assembly GCA_963277665.1). Classification (NCBI taxonomy): domain Eukaryota; kingdom Viridiplantae; phylum Streptophyta; class Magnoliopsida; order Santalales; family Viscaceae; genus Viscum; species Viscum album. The sequence goes on along the minus strand of OY728123.1, from coordinate 907,320,899 downwards.
AATTACACTATGAAATCTGGATTTCCTACTGGCAGGTCTTGTTCTCATAATATCCTCCTGGATATTACCAAGGGTGCACACCATGAGAAGGTGCCTAAAAGTTTTATGAGTTCTCACCCCTAATAGCTTACATTATTTGTGTCCCACAAATAACATCATATGGTCATAAAACATATATTTAAGAACAGTATTATGGAACTTCTGGGTTCTCATCATAGCAGGGATCCTCTCTGACCCTTTAATGAAATAGATATCCTTGGGACATTATCACATGCATTTTCACGCAAAAGAACAATCAAGATGTGATAAGGGGTTTATTCAATGAATAAAGTACAAAGTAGTTGGTTCTAAGACACCAAATCTAACACACTCTCACTTGGACTAGAGACAACTGCTAACAACTTTTAACCCGCTAGCTATCACATGATATTCATTCTTCTGCTGAGATAGGCCTTTATTCATGGGGTCCTCCACGTTCTCTTATGTGGACACTTTGCTCACTGCAACTTCACCCCTTTGATAGAAAAACCTCAAGAGGTGATACTTTTTGAGTATGTTCTTTGTTTGTTGATTTGAACTTGGTTCTTTTCAAAGAGCCACCACTGTAGTATTATCACAATACAACGTGATAGGATCTTTACAAATAGGCACCACATCAATATCCTAGACAATGTTTTGAATCCCGACGGCTTACTTGGATGCATCAGAAGCTGCTATATATTCGAACTCTTCTATAGAATCAGCGCCAACTAGATGATTTGAACTCTTCCAGCTCACAGCTCCTCCATTGAGATAGAAAACATATCCATATTACGACTTCAGATCGTTCTGATCTGTCTGAAAACCTGCATCAGCATACCCTCTGATGACAAGCTCACCGTATCCTCCATAGACCAGGAACATATCCTTAGTTCTTCCCATATACTTAAGGATATTCTTAATTGCATTACAATACTATTCTCTGGGATCTTCTTGATATCTGCCTACTATGCTTAGTGCATAGGAAACATCAATCCTGGTACATAACATGTCATACAAGATGGATCCTATAGCTAAAGCGTATAGGATCTTACTCATTCTTTCTTTCTCCAGTTGTGTCTGTGAACACATTTTCTTAGAAAGATATAGGCCATGGGACACTGGAACTAATCCCCTCTGGGATTGTTCCATTCTAAATCTCTTAAGTTTCTGGTCAATGTGTGTACCCTAACTTAGTCCAAGCAGCCTCTTGTATCTATAATGTATGATCTTGATCCCTAGATAGTAGGCTGCTTCACCCAAGTCCTTCATAGAGAAACACTTGTTCAACCCTTCTTTAATTGACTGTATGTCTAGTACATCATTTCCAATACACAATATTTCTTCAACATATACTAATAGGATAATGATTGCATTCCCATAAACCTCTTATAAACACATGGCTCACATTTGTTCTTAATGAAACCAAATTCATTTATGGCTTCATCAAATCGAATGTTCCATGACCTGGAAGCTTTCTTTAATCCATAAATGGATTTCTGCAACTTTCAAACCTGTTTGGCTTCACCTGGTGTCACAAACCCTTATGGTTGTGTCATATAGACATCTTCCAAAATGTTCCCATTAAGGAATGTCATTTTGACATCCATCTGCCAAATCTCGTAGTCATGGTAAGATTCTATGGAAAGTAATATTCTCATGGATTTAACCATGGAAACTGGTGAAGAGGTTTCATCATAGACATTTATTTGATGTTGTCTGAATCCTTTAGCCACTATCCTTTCTTTATAGGTTCTAACTTGACCTTCCACGTCCAGTTTTCTCTTGAATACCCACTTGCATCCAATAGGATTTACATCAACTGTCTCATCAACCAGAACCCTAACATGGTTCTGATACATGGAATCCATCTCAGAATTCATAGCTTCCAGCCATCTTGAAGCTTCTGAGCTTTATACTTCTTCCTTATGGGAGAGAGGTTCATCATTTTCCAATAATAATGATTCACCATCCTCGGTGAATAGGAAATCAAATCTCTCTGGTTCCCTTACCTCTCTTGATCTCCTACGCAGTACTTGTGTTTCTGGAACCTCTTCCATGGGGACCTATGGAACTTGTTCCAGTACCAAATCCTATGAATCTTGAGCATCGACTTCATCAAATTCAATCTTGCTCCCACTATCCTTTTTGATGATGTTCTCCCTCTCAATAAAGATAGCTTGTCTGGTGACAATCACTTTCTTGTATGAAGGGTAATATAGGTAATATCCTTTTGTTTCTTTGGGATATCCTATAAAGATACACCTTATACCCCTGGGTGCTAGTTTGTTGCCTGAGAAGGCCTTAACAAATGCCTCACATCCCCGTACCTGTTTATGCGACAAAATGGGTTTCTTTCCATTCCATAACTGGGATGGAATTCCATTTTCTACCTTAGTTGGTACTCGGTTTAATGTGTATGCTGCAGTTTGTAGTGTATATCCCCAAAAGGATAATGGACGATCTTCATGACTCATCATTGACCTCACCATGTCCAACAATGTGGGGTTCCTCCTTTCACAAACACTATTCCAATATGGTGTATAAGGAAGAGTGAGCTAAGATAGAATCCCAGACTCCCGTAGAAGATCGATGAACTCTTGGTTCAGATATTCTCCACCTCGATCCGATCGAAGTTTCATTAGCTTCTTACTAAGATGATTCTCTACTTCATTCTTGAATTCCATAAATTTCTCTAAGGCTTTTGACTTATACCTCATTAAGTAAAAATAACCATATCTTCTCAAATCATCAGTAAAAGTAATGAAGTAAAAATACCAACCTCTAGCTTCTACTGAAAGTGGTCCACACACATCTGTATACACCAATCGTCGAAGAACTGTGGTCCTTTCACCTTATCCACCGAAAGGTGGCTAGGTAATGTTACCTTGTAAAAAAGTGTGACATCTATCAAGTGGTTTTAGCTCAGTGTAGTTTAATATCCATCTTGGTAGAGCTTTGTCAAGCATTTTTTGTTTACATGACCGAGATAGTGATTCCACTACTATGTGATCTATGGGTCATGTGAGTTTGTTTCGTTATTGATTGCCAACACTTGGTTTTCGTAATTTAAAATATACAAACCATTATTTAAATGCGCCATACCATAACATACAATGTTCTTATAAAAGAGAAAACCCTTATTTCAAAACTTGAAAATAAATGAATCTATATCCAAAAAAGATACAGAAATTATGTTCTTGGTAACACTTGGCACATAATAACAGTTATATACAACCAAAATCATCTCACTCAGCAATGAGAGGTGGTAATCGCCAATGGCCAATGCAGCCAGCCTCGTGCCATTGGCAGCTCAAAGATCCACCTCTCCTCTGAAAATATTTCTAAATCTAGTTGGTTCCTACATATTAATACAGATGTGATCCCCACAAGCTATATCTAATAAACAATGTGTAGAAATGGAAAGATTACACTCGATAACGAACACACCTTTAGCGTCCCCATGCTTTTGGGGGCAGTTCCTATTCCAGTGTCCTTGCTTGCCGCATACAAAACATATTTCCTCTCATTCCTTTCCCTACCTCTCGATTTTCCCCTTCTTGTAAGGACGACACTTGGGGGCTTCATACCATTTATAAGTCTTTGGCCCCTTTTCCCTGTCCTTCCTTTTCTTATTCACCATAAGGATTGCGGGTTTTTCACGCCCCATGTCCTTATATACCTAGAAAATCAAGGTCAGAAGTTCTGATAGACTCTTCTCATTATTTCTCATTTTGTAGTTGACAATAAATCATCAGAAGGTCTTGCGCAGTGATGATAGGATGCGATCTCTATGCAACTCTTCCAGAAATTTAATCCCTAAGATGTCCAGGCGTTCAATGTAGCCAATAATCTTGATACATGAGGCCCAGCTAGCACTGACTCTCCAAGATTAGTTGTAAACAAATCATTGGATATCTCATATCTCTCTTGTCTCACCTTCTATTGGTAGAGATACTTAAGGTAAGACATCATGCTATACGCTTCCATGTTTTCATGTTGCTTCAAGAGCTCATTATACATGGCCAATAGCATGAAACCTTGGACATCTATGGCATAATCCATAGGTTTCTATTAGAAAGATGTTTCCTCATCACTGGCATCTTTTCCAGGCACAACTGGAACAAGCTCTTCTAGCAAATACAATTTCCTTTCATAGCGAAGGATGACGCATAAACACCTCTACCACTCTTGGAAATTGGTGCCGGTGAGAAGGTATTCCTTCTCAAGTATGGTTCAGAATGATATGTTTGAAGTCATTTTTCTTGAAGTTTCTACAAATTAAGATGAGAAAAGGTTTAGTACTTTATTACAAAACTTAGACAAATAAATAAATTAATACTTATTAGTCTCCCACTATTTTATCGAAATCCAATAGCCCTCACCATTAACATAAAAATATTCTGTTGCCTGAATATTCTAATGGAAAGGACCCATTTTTTCCTTCTCATTACCCAAACTAGGGTTCGTCAAGCAACTTGAAGGGTTTTAGGTAGGCATTCCAAATGCCAACTATATTAACTCACTGCTCCTTGATCCGCTGAGTAGACTCCCCAATCATGAAATGCTTTTATTCTGGATTTCCTAAACCTTTGCCTCTTGCTCACACCAAGTCCTGTTGTGGCACTCAACCCTTGATGCGAACCAGGTCAAATCAACCCAAAATCTTGAATTAGAATTCCTCGATAATTGAAAGCAACCCAACTAGGGTTGGTCAAGCACTTTGAACTATGGTTCGATTCTAACCAAGATTATAAAAGGCTATACCGACTTAATATTTCTTTGAGGGATTTTATCCTTATATTTAAATTTTTAATTTATTATCTTTGATTACATTCTTGTTAACATTAATTGGGATATACTTAAGTGATTAACCATTTCTAAGATAATATTTACACATTATCTGGTTTTATTTTAGTTCCATCTTTCATGCTTGTTTAATTCATTAATTATGTGATCGTGACAAGACAACCACAGTATATCTAAACCATGCAACTCATAGAAATAAAATAAATGGTATGATCATGAGAATTTCTATTTGTTAGTTTATCTAGCAGTTGATAAACTAACCCATGAACTAGGGGTAAAACACCTTGAACCTTTCCTTTTTCATGTTTACATCTTTCCACCTGTCCACCTTTGTTTCTCCTTGGATTGGTTTTGCCTTCACTCCTAACTTGAGTCGCCTCCACTATCTTGGGAGATCCATCCATTACATATGCATTTATCTCACACGTAGATGAGGGGTAAAAGGGGTTTTACATAAAAGAAACCTTGGGCACGCAGACCCTACATATAAATGACGAGAAGGCTCGCAGGCCAACAAATTTAATTTAAATTAATTAATTAAAAGAAACCATTCACATATAATGTTCTTGGTCTAGCTCATGATCATCCATACATGCAATGATATTACACATTAATAAAACTAGCATTAAATTCTTTAATCGTTCTTTTTTAAGATAAATCACGCTCGAATCAAATAATTATATTTAATTAATCAATCCTTTTATCTTGAACCTTTTTTCTGAATTTACTTGATATTCTCACCCATCATAATTTTAAACAAATAAATTCATCTGAAATTATATTTGTATGTAACTTGTGCCTTGGAGGAAACCCGGTGAATTCACATTCATTACAAAGATGTTAAATTAAACACATATATATAAACCCCCTATCAAGTGTTGTGCCTCAACTTTACGCATGCACTATGGTACACTTCTCAAGGTTTTGTATAATATAATAATTAATTTTAATAAATATGCGTAATTTGGATGAGTACATGGAATGTAGTTCTGACTACACGGAATGTACTTTTGTTCACCATCCATCCGAAGTACATGCCTGGGGACATGGCATGTAGATGTAATCTGGAAATTTTCAGAGTACATAGCATGTTCAACTGGACACACACCGTCTAGTATCTGCGTTACATGGTTTCCAGCCCAACAAGCCATGTATGGGGTACACGGTCCAACCCTAACCCGAAGGGACTACACACCATGTTTAGTTAGACCACATGGCGTGTAATCTGGAAACCATGTTCCACCTGTTCTTGGTCAAAACACAATTTCATAAATGACTTAGATAGGATCTAATACACGTCCTGATTTGGTGGATCAATCAATGCATTGAACCTATACTACACGACGTGTACTTCTGAATACACGTCGTGTATTCTGGTTTAGTAAGACCAGGAGTGTTTGGCACCTCCAGATAATTTATTCTATTTTATTTTAATCAAAATTAAATGAAGAATTCATTTCTCTAAGGTGAATGAGAAATGAGAGGGGAGGAACAGATCTCGAGATTCATATTTTAAAGAATGATTAACTTGAATTGAAACAACTAAATTATTAAATGTGAAAATCAATAATGAAAAACTAAATAATTATAATCAAATATATGACCACTCTGATACCACATGTAGGTTTCGGGTATAGCGGAAGCGCGTTTGTGGGTGTACCCAACTTTAATTTTAGCCTTAACAATGATCAATCTGAGATCCGTCATGATAATAAAACACTGGATCTTCAGAATAGAATGAAGAAAAAAAAAGAAAGAGGGAGTCCTGGAACCATAAAGACAGTATCATCATAGGTTGGTTATAATTAATTTAATTAATTGAAAGTAATTACCTTGATGGAATTCTTTCTTTGTTGATGTCTCCGATCACGATCCGATGTGATCTGTCGTTGTGTCATAGAATCCAAGTGTAGACTTCCTCTAGCAGTGATCCACACATTCACCACATATCTCTGGACATCGCCAAAGGAATCTCTGGGTGCTAGCATGGAGAAGCCTTTACTTGCGTTTTCCACCTTTGATCGCCTTGATCTGATGGAGGAGGATCTCTCCCGGTCTTGAGAGCGTTCTTCGAGGAAGGAGTTCTTTCGGCCTTGAGAGAATTCTCCAGAATTTTTTTGCACAACGATTCTCTCAGAAAAAGTATTGGGGTTGTGAGGATATTTGTAATCGAGTTTTAGGTTATACAGTTATGATAATAAATAAATGTGTTGCATGTTTTAATTATTTCATTAACTCTTATTGAAAACCCCCATGTCGAATGATTAATTCCTTGACATGTGCCCACGCTGATTATAATAATTATCATTTAATAAAATGATATTATTTCTCCAAAATCCTGACTGGAAAAACTACATAGTGTGTAATCAATAATACACGGAGAGTACTCATTTTCCATGAAAACTACAAGGTGTTTACATTCAATGTACACGACGTGTTTATCTTGTTATTCATTTTTCTTTATTTCCTCCACCAAATTTATTAGACCTTGAGTAATGGCTATTTATTTCTTATCTAAATGTAACTGCATTACTCACTAATAAATATATATTATTTCACCCGTAATATATTCTTTCAAATAACTAGTGTCCAAATAAATTCGATCAGACATCCTTAAATAATTATTAAACCACAGTCGGGAATATTCTTTATTTAACTTGTTAAATTAATATTTAACTAATATACAATGAAACACTTAGTGTCTGACCCTCTAGGACTCTTTCTCAGTGGAATTAGGCAAATCCTGCCTAAAGTCTAAGGTTAGCATCTAGAAACACACCAAGGCACCCATATAGAAAGGAGTTAACGCCATAATGATGCATTACCTCATATGAATGCTTACTGAGTAATATAATCCATTTGTCATGATATCTTGAATCAATCAGGTTACATTCTAGTGCCACCAACCCACGTGCTCGATTATTCTTTATTTAACTTTCCAAAATTGAACTCTCCCATTCCTTACCATTTCCATGGATTTATTTAGGCTATATCAATTCCATCAAAGGGCCTGAGATATTTACTTCTGTTATGGAACAGAAGGGAAAATCCTTTCTCGCATTATCCATTAATGTAGTATTACTCATGACGCACCCAACATATCCTACCTCACTGTGAACAGTGTATCATCACAGTTTTCGTCAATACATATAAGTGTGCGAGTTGTAATACACATTAATAATAATCTTAAAGTCCAAGGACCAATACACACATGCACAGATAGGAACATCTATTGACACTATGAAATCTGGATTTCCTACTGACATGTCATGTTCTCATAATATCCTCTTGGATATTACCAAGGGCACACACCATGAGAAGGTGCCTCAATATTCTATGAGTCATCACCCCTAATGGAATGTATTATTTGTGTCCCTCAAATAACATCATTTGGCCATAGAACATATATTCAAGAACAGTGTTATGGAACTTCTGGGTTCTCATCATAGCAGGGATCTGCTATGACCATTTAATGCAACAACTATCCTTGGGACATTATCACATGTGTTGTCATGCAGAAGAACAATCACGATGTCATAAGTTGTTTATTTAATGAATAAAGTACAAAGTAGTTGGTTCTAGGCCAACAAATCCAACAGACTCCCACTTGGACTAGAGCCAACTCCTAAAAACATTTAACCCCCTAGCTCTCACATGATATTCATGCTTCTGCTGAGATAGGCCTTTAGTCATGGGGTCCACCAAATTCTCTTCCGTGGACACTCTTCTCACTGTGACTTCACCCCTTTTATAGAAATCCCTTAAGAGTTGATACTTTTGTAGTATGTGCTTTGTCTGTAGATGTGACCTTGGTTATTTTGCAAGATCCATCGCTGCAGTATTATCACAATACAACATGATAGGATCTTTACTGATAGGCACCACATCAAGCTCCTAGACAAAGTTTAGAATCCATATGGCTTCCTTTGCTGTATCAGAAGCCGACATATATTCGGACTCTGCTGTAGAATCGGTGAAAAATGCATGCTTTGAACTCTTCCAGCTCACAACTCCTCCATTGAGACATAAAACATATCCAGATTGCGACTTCAGTTCGTTCTGATCTATTTGAAAACCAACATCAGCATACCCTCTAATGACAAGCTCCTCGTCTCCTCCATAAACAAGGAACATATCCTTAGTTCTTCTCAGATACTTAAGGACAGTCTTAACAGAATTCCAATGTTTTTCTCCTAGATCTCCATGATATCTACCTACAATGATCAGTGCATAGGAATCATCAAGCCAGGTATATAACATGGCATACATGATGGATCCTATAGCCGAAACGTATGGGATCTTACTCATTCTATCTTTATACTGTTTTATCTTTGGAAAAATTTTCTTAGAAAGATGTAGGTCATGTGAGACTAGAACTAATCCCCTATTGGATTGTTCCATACTAAATCTCTTCAGTATTTGGTCAATGTGTGTACCCTAACTTACTCCAAGCATCCTCTTGGATCTATCACGAATGATCTTGATCCAAAGAATGTAGGTTGCTTCACCCAAGTCCTTCATGGAGAAACATTTCTTCAACCAGCCTTTAACTGACTGTACGACTAGTACATCATTTCCAATAAGCAATATGTCGTCAACATATACTACTAAGATAATTATCCCATTCCCATTAAACCACTTATAAACACATGGATCACATTCGTTCTTAATGACACCAAATTACTTTATGACTTCATCAAATTGAATGTTCCATGGCCTGGATGCTTTCTTTAATCCATAAATGGATTTATGCAACTTGCAAACCCGTTTGGCTTCACCTGGTGTCACAAACCCTTCTGGTTGTGTCATATAGACATCTTCTTAAAGGTTCTTGCTAAGGAATGCCAGTTTGACATTCATATTCCAATTCTCATAGTCATGGTAAGCTGCTATCGAAATTATTATTCTTATGGATTTAAACATTGCAACTGGTGAAAAGGTTTCATCATAGTCAATTAATTTACGTTGTCTGAATCCTTTAGCCACTATCCTTGCTTTATAGGTTCTTATTTGACCTTCCATGTCCTGTTTTCTCTTGAATACCCATTTGCATCCAACATGCTTTACATCAACTGGATCATCGACCAGAACCTAGACATGGTTCTGATACATGGAATCCATTTCAGAATTCATAGCATCCAGTCATCTTGCAGCTTCTGAGCTTTCTACTGCTTCCTGGTAGGAGATAGGTTCATCAATTTCCAATAATAATGATTCACCATCCTCGGTGACTAGGAAACCAAATCTCTTGGGTTCCCTTAACTATCTTGAGCTCCTACGCAGTACTTGTGTTTCTGGAACCTCTTCCACAGGGACCTATGGAACTTGTTCCTGTACACACTCATGTGTATCTTGATCATCAACTTCATCAAGGTAAATCTTGCTCCTACTATCCTTTTTGAGTATGTTCTCCCTCTCAAGAAAGACAGCTTGTCTGGCGACAATCACTTTCTTGTCTGAAGGGTTATATAGGTAATATCCTTTCGTTTCCTTGAGATATCCTATAAAGATAAACCTTGTTCCCCGGGGTGCTAGTTTGTTGCCTATGAAGGCCTTAACAAACTCCATGCATCCCCATACACGTGTGTGCGACCAAATGGGTTTCTTTCCATTCCATAACTCAAATAGAATTCCATTTTCCTCCTTAGTTGGTACTCGATTTAATGTGTATGCTATAGTTTGTAATGCATATCACCAAAATGATAATGGAAGATCTGCATGACTCATCATTAACCTCACCATGTTCAACAAGGTGCGGTTCCTCCTTTCACTAACACCATTCAACTATTGTGTATAAGGAGGAGTGATTTGAGATAGAATCCAAGACTCCTGTAGAAGATCGATGAACTCTTGGTTCAGATATTCTCCACCTCAATCTGATCGAAGTTTCTTTATCATCTTACCAATCTTATTCTCTACTTCATTCTTGAATTCCATAAATTTATCTAAGGCTTCTGACTTATACCTCATTAGTTATATATAGAAATATCTACTCAAATCATCAGTAAAAGTAATGAAGTAAGAATATCCACCTCTAGATTCTACTGGAAGTGGCCCACACACATCCGTGTGCACCAATCATAGAATCACTATGGCCCTTTCACCTTGTCTACCGAAATGCGGCATAGCCTTTTTACCTTGTAAACAAGCATGAAATCTATCAAGCGGTTTTATCTTAGTAGAGTCTAAATAGCCATCTTGGCAGAGCTTTGTCAAGTGTTTCTCGTTTACATGACCGAGAGGGTGATGCCACTATTAGGTGATGTATGAGTCATGTGATTTTGTTTATTTGTCGATTTCTAACACTTGGTTTTCATAATTTAATATATACAAACCATTTTTTAATGCGTCATACCATAAAATACATTGTTCTTATTGTTGGCGCCAAAATTTGGGACAGAGAAGAAGCCCAAATGAAGGCCCCATTGGTGGCCTCATGAATCCACTTCCCGGAGTCCCCCTAGCATCACCAGCACCACGAAGCAAGGAGGCGGGTTGCTCTAAGAATACATTTGACGTTCGCAATCCCACCGCGAAGCAAGGAGGTGGGACGCTTCGTGACCGCATTTGACGTTCGCGACCCGCCGCGAAGCAACTAGGTCCCTCTTCGTGTCGCGTGAGCTCTGCTTCGCGATGCCTCTTGCCTATAAATACTAGGCTCCCCCTGAGCCCAAAGGACGGATAGTCCGACCTTTCGACTCCCTAGCTCCTGAATCGCAAATCATCCTTTTTCTCTGTGAACCATGAGTTGTGTGAGGTACTTCTACTTCACGAGGTGCCTCCCCTTTGTCTTGTTTTGATCCCCTCTTCTGAGAGGGATTCCTTTCACGAAGCCTCAGGGCCTTCGCGAAGGAAGGGGATCCCTCAGGGGAATCGGGTCATCGTGGAGCGTTTATGCTTCACAAAACACCCTTCTTGTACACATGATCCTCATGCTAAGGTAGGGTCACTATACTTCATGAAGCATATTTCTTCACGACACCTAGATTCGCGAGGCACCTTTTTCTCCATGAGGCTATGCTCTGCGAATTCCATTCCACTTCGTGAAGCACCTTTCATATGAACCTCTACCCTATGGTTAGACTAAGTCCCCCCACATTGTGAGTCACATCCCTTAGCAAGTTCTCTCTGCCATGCGGAGCAACAGAGCTTCACAAGGCCCCTTCCTATGAACCCCTCTTCTTGGAAAATCCTTTTCCCGTGCGACCCTCCAGGTTTGCACAATGTGACTTCAAAGTCCCCCAGATGACAATGCCCACTGTGTTGCTTCTCCTTATGCTTATTTTCATAGGCACACTAATGGATATTGCTTCTTCGCATAGCCACGCTAACGTGGGCCCCTCGATGGTTTGCTCCATAACAACCCTTCACCATGGAGTTGTCGATGCCTTCCCTCCCACAAGGAGTAGAGGGTATCGGTTATGTAAGCTCTAGGGTTGTGGAGCAAACCCACCTCATCTGAGCTGCAGGACATTAAATATCCAAGCACCACCAACCTCATCACCTGACATTTAACTATGACCTCCCCCCATGCCTCGCACGCAGGGTCCCCCCACATTGGACATTCTCCACACCCCCTGGTCTCCACAGGGGATGATATCCTCCTTCTGGGAGTGGCGTTTGTCCGTAGGGGAAGGGTAGCCACCTTGGTGTAAGCCCCTAGCTTTCCTGTAGGAGGCAGAATCCTTGCTCCTCCTTTCATCTTCGGCCCCCAAGGCCAGCGGAGGGTGTGATAGGGAACGAGGCTCCTCCTTTCTTCGGTCCCAATTCCGTCTCCCGCTATGCTTTGTCACCAACGAGCCTCCATCCCAGAGTAAGTCCCAATCTTTCTCTCCCTGGGCCTCTCCACGCATAAGCCCCACTCCATCCCTCATGGACGCACCTTTCGCGACGTGGTCATCAATCCTTCGCTGCCTCTTATTTCTCACATTGAGCATGACTCACGTGGGCTTAGAGTAAGCATCAACCATGGAATCGCCCCATCTCGCATGACCATAAACTGTATTCCCCACCCGAACTACGTGGACTTTGATACATATCAAGGCATGGTACATAGGAAGCCTCCATTAGGTTCAATCCCACCACCCAGTCATCCCGACCATCCTCACGTCGGATCACCCACTACTTGGGGCACCTCATAGGGTAAGCCCCAACCCATCCTAAACTACGTGGACTTTGATCCATGTCAAGGCATGGTACGTAGGAAGCCTCCACGAGGTTCAAGGCCACCACCCGGTCGTTCTGACCTCTTTCACATTAGTTCACCAACCACTTGGGCCACCTCAAAGTGTCAGCCCCAACCGATCCAGAACTATGGGGACTTTGATCCATGTCAACACATGGTGTGTAGGAAGCCTCCACAAGGTTCAAGCCCACCCCCTGGTCGTTCTGACCATCCTTCACATCAGTTCACCAACACCTTGGTCCGCCTCAGAGTGTAAGCCCCAATCCATCCCAAAATACAAGGACTTCGATCCATGTCAAGGCATGGTACGTAGGAAGCCTCCATGAGGTTCAATCCCCCCACCTAGTCACTCCGACCATCCTTCACATCAGTTCACCAATACCTTGGTTCGCCTCAGAGTGTAAGCCCCAATACATCCTGAACTACGTGGACTTTGATCCATTTCAAGGCATGGTACGTAGGAAGCCTCCACGAGGTTCAAGCCCCACAACCAACCACTTGGGTCGCCTCAGAGTGTAAGCCCCAACCCATCCTGAACTATGAGGAGTTTGATCCGTGTCAGGGCATGGTACGTAGGAAGCCTCCATGAGGTTCAATCCCACCACCCAGATGTTCCGGCCATCCTTCATGTCGGTTCACCAACAACTTGGGCCACCTCAAAGTGTAAGCCTCGATCCATCCTGAACTAAGGGGGCCTTGATCCATGTCCTGGAATGGTACGTAGGAAGCCCCCACAAGGTTCAATCCCCACAGCCCCAAAACCTTGGGTCGCCTCAGAGTGTAAGCCCTGATCCATCCCGAACTATGGGGACTTTGATCCATGTCAAATCATGTTACATAGGAAGCCTCCATGAGGTTTAAGCCCCACAACCCACCACTTGGGCCACCTAAGAGTGTAAGCCCCAACCCATCCTGAACTATGTGGACATTGATCCATATCAAGGCATGGTACGTAGGAAGCCTCCACGAGGTTCAATCCCACCACCCAGTAATCCCGACTATCCTCACGTCGGTTCACCAACACCTTGGGCCGCCTCAGAGTGCAAGCCCTGATCCATCCCGAACAACGGGGACTTTGATCCATGTCAACGCATGGTATGTAGGAAGCCTCCACGAGGATCAAGCCCCACAACCCACAACTTGGGCCGCCTCAGAGTGTAATCCCCAACCCATCTCAAACTACGGGGACTTTGATCCATGTCATGGCATGGTATGTAGGAAACCTCCATGAGGTTCAAGCCCACCACCCGGTCATCCCAACCATCCTCACATCAGATCACCAACACTGTGTGTCACCTCAGAGTGTAAGCCCAAATCTATCCTGAACTATGGAGACTTTGATCCATGTCAAGGCATGGTACATAGGAAGCCTCCATGAGGTTCAAGCCCCACAACCCCAACACCTTCGTCTGCCTCAGAGTGTAAGCACCGTTCCATCCTAAACTATGTGGTCATTGATCCATGTCAAGATATGGTATGTAGGAAGCCTCCACAAGGTTCAAGCCCATCACCCATCCGTTCCGACCATCTTCAAGTCGGTTCGCCCCCATCCCGCATGACGTTAAACTGTATTCACCATCTGAACTATGTGGTCTTTGATTCCCTGCCACAAGGATACATAGAAAGCCTCCCTAAGGCTCAATCCCATGACTCATGTCTCATCCTAATCTCTCCTTTGAGCCTATGCATCTCGGGAAGGTCATGCCCCAACCCATAGTTTCCACTTCCTCTAGGTCCCATCCATGCGTCCGTTCTCACAGGACGCCTCTTCAGGTGTCCCATCGTTTCATCGAACTACGCAGACTTTGATTCCCATCCACGGGGATACATAAGAAGTCTCTTCGAGGCTCAAGCCCAAAGCCATCATCCATCCTGATTCTTACCCGGGCCGCCACATCTCGGTGGGATCATTCCACCTCATTCCCTTTTCTATTTAACAACTTTCGGGAAGCCGCCCACTTGATGACCCCAATATCGGTGTTCCGTCCAGGGGGTTTCTACATCTGATCCACTCTAGTTTGTGTTCTGATCAGGCCGATCCATCTCTGCTAGACGTTAATCTTGCGGCATACCCTGTGTTAAACATAGGAAGCTGAGGAAAACCTCAGATTCATGCCAATGGCATATGGTTCCCAACGTTTTATGTGGGATTCCTCAGGATTCTACGCCCTTAAGAAGCCCTATAATAAGGGATAGAAGACAAACACGCCAATTCCCCAGCATCCAGACAGGCTAGTGATGCCCCACGTGACTACTCCCCTAACCAAACGTTGATTCCCCGACTAGACCCCTTGGAATGTCCGGACAGAAGCAGCGTAATTAACTGGTGTCCATGAAGATATGGCGTCAGGAAGAGTTTCACAAATAATGTCTTAAGTCTATGAGGGAGACCCGATCTAGGTGATGAGTTCCGAGGAGGAATCCACAGAAGGAAGAACCAACATCCCAACATCCTGTTTCGATCAAGGAGCAGACATCCCTAAATAAGGAGCGGATGTCGCCCGCCTTTGGAAATCAGGAATGCGGGGAAACCAAAAAGTCGTGTCTCTCATCCCCGAACGAGACGAGCACGCGCACCCCGGTGAAAGCGTCGGAAACATAAATGTTGAACCCAAAATGAAATTATTCTCCTCAATATGAATATAAGTATCATTTTGGGTATCAATGGATTGACGTGTCACCGGACCCAACTATCCAGTGTCGGGTCCAGGCAAGCAAATAGCGGGCCTGGCGTGAAACTCACCAGAAGTTGGGGCAGCAGAATGCTGGACATTCTATTCTGTGATGTTGTCAGCATGGATCCCTCTTACCGATCACGGGAGATAGGATGATGCTGGGGAATTGGTCATCGGTTCCTTTTTCTTTCATCACTGATGAGTTCATCTCTCTGCTTCTCAGGAATCAGGTTGTTGTCGCAGGAACATGATCACCACCTACCCATCTACGCAGGGGCAAGGGCAGAACCAGCACAACCACTCCACGTGGCTTCACCGCATCTATGAAGGCCTCTACGTCCACGACCATGGGGCACCCATTCCCCATCTCTCCATCGAATGTTATCCAAGGAAGGGTAATTAACAACCTCATACGTCGTTACGAGGAGGAGGGAATAATCGCAACCCAGGATATGGCCCTCCTGGATCTGGAGGCATTTGCGCCTCGCCGTTAATGCCACCCCCGATGGTTGCACAGGGAGCCATTTCTCCCCACCCAGACATACAACCGCTTCGGGAGCCTATCCCTAGAGCACCTTGACGACTCCCTGCCTTACGCTAACGAGGCGGGAAATGTCTGGCCCAACCCGGATAGAGTCCCAATCCAGGGGCTCCCAGAAAGGGCTCTCACCCAGCCCCGTCAGTGCCGTCGCCCGGTCTTGTCAGAGGAGGGGTAGGTAAGCTATACATGCCACTATCCATGGCTCATCCGAATCGATGCCAGCGTTAGGCACAAGCTGAGGAGAACGCCCACCAAGGTGCATCAACGTCGACGACTGCTGTGGACCAAGCCACCATCTGCACGTACCATCAAGTCCCTACACACACTGATCAGGGGCGCCAATACGCCCAACTGGGATTAAGGCCCCAACCACCCCACGAGTAGGCTGGGTCAACTCTCTTGGTCGCAGGCATGAGCAGGGGTCGCCGCAAACCAACTCGTAGAGATGCTACCCCATACAGAGGTCCTCCCCGTACCACTACTACATAGATCTTGGGACTTCCCTGCTCTGAGGATCATCATAGAGGTATGCACTGTGATACCCCCAATCCGAATGAAGGTCTGCCCCATGACAATGATGCTCGACATGGAAGAATCTCCTGTGCTCATTAACCTGGATATGGATCCCTTCCTCCTTCTCTCGACCACCTATGTGGGGACATCACCCATCCGGTATCTCTCCAATGCAGGGATCCTCCCTACGTCCTCTCCACTGTTGGTGAAGGTCCTCCTTGCGTCCGAAACCAGAGGAGTTAAGGCCAACCTCGCTCCACCCGCACCAAGCATGGAGTCCCTCCCCCTGCTCCTACCAGTTCCAGTGGAGTTTTTTCCCGCTCTAGAGCTAACCATGGAGGTCCTCCATATGTCCCCTTTAACATTTTTCTCGGTGATCCACACACCTCGGATTTCTCGGGTGGAAACCCTCTCCACCCTAGCACCGGTGTGGCCGAAGGATCCCATGTCAGGAATCAGCCCGGTCCCGAGGAGCCGCCCAGGGGCAGGAAGGTGGAAAGTCACCTCCAAAAGAAGAATCCTGGGAAGGCCCAGATGGAGATCAAGACGGTCCACATCTCAAACTCTGAAACAGAGTATGACTTAGCTCGGGAACCCTCCCCTCGCTCATCTGAGACAAGGGTCAGGGCATGGACGAGGTGCATCAGCCTCGTTCTCCCGAAATTCGAGGTCCACAGGATTTCTACATCCCTCCATATGTTTATCCAGGAGAATAAAAATCTGGCGACCCCAAAGGTCACGGTCCTGAAATCACCACCATCATCGCTGGAAGCACTCTCTGCCTCCACAAGAGATCACAGAGAGCTATTCTGGGGACCAATGGTGAGCGAGCAATAGTGCGACCCACCACCAGCAGCCCTGGCCCCTGAGCCAGGAACGGAGGCTCTCATCTCCTCCTATCACGACATATCAGCCAGGTCGCTACACTCTTCGGAGGATAGCCCGATAATCGGCGGCTAGTCAGCCTGTTCTCCGTATTCTCCACCAGTGAACCTGCCGTCCCAGCGGTCTGCCTCAATACCACTTCTCGTTCCTCAACCACCCCCAGTCAGCGAGTGGGGAAATCAAGGGCTAGACCATGAATTTGAATTGAGGAGATTCTGTAGAATCCTTGTGGAGGACCAGTTCCCTGAGGAGTTCTGGCCCATAGCATCGTAGGATTTCTGCATACCTGACTCCCTCACCCCAGAGGAAGATGAGTGTTTCCGCTGCACCCCCTGGGTGATGCATTTCAGTCTTCATCATCAACGCATGGTTTATCCAAGGTGCCAACCACATTTCGAAGACATCAGCAAGCAGTGTCTTCTATTTGATCTGGCCACACTCCCTGTGGCCGAGCGCCCCGAGTCATCAGGTCATCATAAGGCCCTCCGGCAGCAATGCATTCATATTATCAAGGTACTCCGTAAAAATCATTAGGGATGCTAACCCCACATGCAAATCCGTAGCTGGGCGTAGTATGATGCCCTCCTATTCATCCATATCTGGTGGCAGCCCGGCTCTATGTACAATATTGAGGACATTCCCCTAGGAAGGGTCATGGTCCACATGGCCTACATAGCAGACAAGGAGGACGAGATGGAGTTTCTCGATGGAGACTTACCCCTTGAGGGTGTGCCACCACTTTTGGACCCATCGGGGAGGATTACTCGTCGGCAGAGGAACATCCTAGGTCTACCTGCACCCATTGAGGCATCGGTACTCATCAAAAATGTTGGTAAGTGGAAAGAGCACGTTGGACCCGCCAAGAACTCCAACCCATCCACCATAGTGCAGAAGATGGAGGAGGAGCCCGAGAAGGTCATGTTGCACCAACAACTTGCTGAGAAGAAGAGTTTGATCGATGAGCTCCTGGATGAACGCACTACAGAGCGACGACCCGACTACGGCGATCCTAGGTCGGGGTTGGAACAACTACTCCTTGGAGAGCTTCCCCTAAGAAACCTTGATTGTTCTGCTCCTGCTAACAGCGCAGAAGATGGAGCTCATGGCAAGAGGGAGTGGTATGTCTCGTCGAACCCTCTTGAACGGTGCGACAATCCAAGGAATCCTGCTCGGGTTCACCGAGCTGCCCTGCAAGTCGCTCCACTAGCCGCTCTACGAGCCGTTGAGCCTCTATATCGTGTTGAAGAGCTCGGAAATGCGCTCGTGGTTAGGGATCCCCATCAAGACAGGGACCCCCACCTAGATGATCTTGTGGAGTCACTCATAGCTCACCTTGAGGCATTGGAAACGAGGCAGGTGGCAATCCCACCAGATGGCAAGCCATACCCGACATGGGTGGATGATATGTCGGCGCCTTCGAGCTTAGGGAATCCCACCTTCTCCCCCTTTAATGGGACGGGGGACCCACCACAGCACAAATCCCACTTCAACTCAATGTGTGCACCCATGTTAATCACTCCAGCGCAGCAGGAGGCTGCCAAGCTCCGCTGTTTTTTCCAGACACTGGAGGGTTCAGTATTCGTCTAGTACAGCTAGCTCCCCGTCGGGTCCGTGACCAGCTGGGAGGACCTTCGCAGGTAGTTCCTCTACCAGTTTAACTCTACCGCCTGGAAAACGATCATTTCAGACCTCTTCATGTGCAAACAAAGGCCTGATGAGCGAGTCGTGGACTTTATCACCTGGTGGAAGGGTCTTAAATACTCCCTTGACATGCCACTAACTCAGGAGAAATTACTAACGATGTGTGTGGCAAATTTCAAGAAAGAACTGTTTCCTTCTCTGATCACCTAGAACTACCCTGGAGGATTCCGAAACTTTTCTGACAAGGCCTAGTGCCTTGTGGAAGCCCTGCAATAGGCCAGTCAGGCACATCTGTTTCCCCTGTGATCCCAACAAGGAGAGCTACCAGAGCCAAGACCACCACAGTGGGCCAAATAGAAGCCCCTAGGAAACTAGAATTACTACCAGTAACACCATCCCCACAGAATTGCAGAGGTCATCCTCCTTAGGCACGGCTTCTGGCTCTACAGCATCTTCAGAATCAGCAGGTGCCTCCATGTAACGCGCTGCCACCACCTAGGCGAGATAATCAGGTTCTGCCTCCCCGGCAGGCTCTTCCGGCCCCCCGTCAGGGTCAGGCTCCTAGAACCCCCTTTCTAGAAAGAATAAATCAGACCTACCTGTTCAACGAGGCTCAAGTCCACAGTTAATTCCATAGCACCTTAGAGTAGGTAATTGTATTACTGTCTGAGTGTAGAAAGCCAGAGGAGGCGCATCTCACTGATCGCCGCAACTAATACCCCTATAATTGGATTCCGGGGTACACCCTCAGGTAGTGCTATGTGTTTAAATACTGGCTCCAAGACCAGGTCGATAATAACATAGTCAGGTTGGGCCCGTCCTCGGCACAAGTGGCGGGTTTCTTTGTAAGATCAGACAGTGGTAGCAACAGTGAAGGCGAGTGGCAGCAGGATTCCAACCACGGGTCTCAGAAGTACAATGAATGGATGTCTCATAAGATGGTTTCTCACACCCATGGAATCATTTAGGAATTCCTGAATCAGCCGGAGCCTTCAGAAGCTATGACCACCACTTTTGCATCATCATCTCAGTCGGCCTCTTCTCAGAAGAGCAAGCATTGGAGGTGCAAGAAGAAGCAATGCGCCCCGCCAATACCGTCGTCGCCCCACACTCTCGGCGACTTTATGCCCCTTGAGATGGTGATCCCTCCCAGAATCCACCCATTAGTGGATGAATTTTCAAGTGACAATCAAGGGTACGCTTCAGTTAACACCGTTGAGTTGGTAAAGACCTACATGAATCCCGACGACGGGGATCGCCAGGCAAACCTCCCCATCGTCCTAAGCCGACGCCAATGTCAGTGGAGCCACGGCCATATGGGTCATCGAGTCACATCATTTGACACATCCTTCCAGGCTGTGCGTGCCACTGAGACCAGACAGCAGGCCTAGTGTATAACTCATCACACACAGCCTCTTCATCCGGTGTCGTCAAGACCGCATCCACCATCGTTTGTGCTACTGGACCAGGAAAAACCAATTCAATCATGTTGCGACCAGCTTCACCCCATTACATTCTGATATCAGTCGTCCTAACCTCATCTAGAAGCTACTCTTTATGCTTCTACTTGTGGGTAGCAAGATATGCCCAGCACCATCTAGTCGCTGGTCTAGCCAGCGGGCCCGCCATGCCTCCAATCGCAGAGCGGCCTCCTGTAAGTATAAGTTCGTGCCTGACGCAGAAGTGTGATGTTCTCAAGCACCTTGTCGGAATCCCAACAAGTCTTTACATCCTTGAATCCCTCCACCTATCATCATATTTGCGTGAGGCCCTCGCTGAGGCTTTAAGAAGCCCTCTCCATTTTGAGACGGAGGTAGCGGCGGCAGAAGCCTTTCATGCTGAAGCAGTTGAGAATGCCGAATGACAGGCCATCATTTCATTCTCAGGAGAATATGAAGGCTCTCTAATACAGGGGAACATTCTCCCACTTTACATCACCAACCAATTTAATGGCATCGAGGTTCGCCACTATCTCGTTGACACCGGCTTCGAGATCAACCTTATCCCGACGCAGACATTGCGGAAGCTCGGGTTATCTGAGGATGGCGTGACTCCCTCCGATTTAAGGATACAGGGATATGACAAGACAGAGAAGACCCCGGTCAGCAAGAGCCATCTGAAGACCCAGTTCGATGGCCTAGTTTCTAGTACTGGATTTATGTTCATCTCATAGGACACCACATTCAATGCATTGATGGGAAGACCATGGCTCCATCTGCACACAGCGGTCCCCTTATCGTATCACCAGTGACTCAAGTACTCTCTAAATGGTCGAGTAGAAATACTCCAAGGTGATGCATCTCCTTTCGCCTCTTGTGAAGCCCATTATCTAGATGCTGACTATTACAAGAGTAAGGATAAGTAGATTCTTCCAGGTGAGGTAGAGCCTACCACAGTCAGAAATGACCCCTGGGCAGGTCTGGATGACCCCTACATCTTCCCAATCCATCGATTGGAGGCAACGGCGCCTGACATGGGGAAATTCTTTTTTGTCTCCATTAAAAGAGGAAGTCATATTCCCAAGTCCAAGCGATGATGGAAAATCACCTCATAATCCTACACAAACCAGGCTCTGGTGATCCCGAAACCTCCTACCGTCGTACGGTATCAGGATGTCTGCCCCATGGCCACAGAAATATGTCATACGTGTCTGTTTCTACGGGATGGGATTAACTGGCTCAGGCCGATGCACAACTACTTCTTTGATATCATCAAGCGTGGCCCCTTAGGCCGAAGACCAGATGGGATTGGATCGACTGCCTTCATCGCTATGGTCTCATTGGCGGGTGAACCTCCTAATATGTTGTCTATTGCTGTCCAGGATGGTACCAACCTCCCGTCAAGATCTTCTGACCCAAGGTAAGCTTCACTGGCTGGGAATCCCTCCTCTGCAAGTGATGTAGATGATCTAAAGGATTCCCACCTACCTTTGAAGAAGGCGTCTCCACCACGATCGATGAACTGGTACAGGTGAACCTTGGTAGCGAGGTAGATCCAAGACCCACATTGATCAGTGTCTCCATGTCCCTCGAGGAGCATCAGTGGTACGTGGACTTCCTTAAACAGCACTGTGACGTGTTTTCCTGGAGCTACGATGAGATTCCAGGACTACATCCTCAGGTAGCCATCCACCACCTCGGTCTCTCGAAAAATCATTGCGGGTTCAATAAACCTCCCAGAAAGATGCACCCTTATCACGGTTCCATGGTCGAGGACAAAGTTGACAAGCTCATCAGAGCCAACATCATCAAGGAGGTCCAGTACCCCATGTGTCTAGCCAACATTGTGCCAGTTAGGAAGAAGAACAGACATATCAGAGTCTTCATCGACTTTTGAGATCTCAACTATCACTGTCTGAAGGATGATTTTCCCCTTCTAGTGAGAGAGCTCTTGATTGACACTATGGACATGTTCCAAGACCTTTCCTTCATATATGGTTACTCCTGATATAATTAGATCCAGATGTCCCCTGAGGATGAGGATTCCACAGCTTTTAGGGCACCCCAAGGTACTTTCTGTTACCAGGTTATGCCCTTCGGCTTGAAGAATGAATGTGTCACCGATCAGCGGGCCATGCACCACATATTCAATCCAATCATCGAGACATTGGTAGAATGTTATGTGGATGATCTAGTGGTCAAATATCGCCAGCATCAGGACCATATCAAGGACCTTGAGAAAGTGTTCGGATTCCTCCACTCCCTCCACTTGAAGATGAACTCGCTGAAATGTGATTTCAAGGTCACCTATGGGAAGTTTCTGGGATTTTTTGTCAAGTACTGAGGCATCTAAGTCAACCCAGGGAAGATCAAGGCAATTAGTCAGATGCCTCCTCCGAGAAATATTTGGGAGCTTCGAGGTTTCAAAGGACACTTAGCCTATATACGCCGATTCATTTCGAATATAGCAGGAAAGTGTAAGCCCTTTTCTCGGCTAATGAAGAAAGGTGCTGCCTATGAATGGGGCGAAGAGTGCCAGACCGCATTCGAGAAAATTAACCAGTACTTTCTCCAGCCTCCGGTCTTGATGCCACCCATCTTCGGAAAGCCTCTAATCCTATGCATGACTGCCCTAGAAGGATCTCTCCATGCCTTTCTCACCCAGAAAAACAATGAGGGGACAGAAAAAAGTCTCTACTACCTCAGCCGCATGCTTCTCGATACGGAGACCAGATACTCCCTCATCGAAAAGAGAAACCTTGTGCTTTTATTTTCCATGAAGAAGTTGTGAAATTACCTGCAACACCATGAGGTACAACTGGTCTCTCAGGTAGACCCACTGATGTACATTCTGAATCACCCCATGGTGACCGGCTGTCTAGAATGGTGGGCAGTAATCCTCTAGCTGTTCGACATCAGGTTCATCCCTCCTATCAAGGGACAGGTATTGGTAGACTTTCTAGCTTCCCATACAACCTCCGTAGACTAGTCCCTAGACTTGGATTTTCCTGATGAGGAAATCCTCTCAGTCTATCAAGCCGCCCCGTATTGGAAAATGCACTTTGATGGCGCCTCCCAGAGCCCCACCGGTAGGAGACTCAATGATCCTAGGCTCAATAGAGTGGGCCTGGGTATTGTCTTTATTACCCCAGTACAAGCTATTCTTCCATACTCATTCCTGTTGTCAGAAGGCTGCACCAACAACGAGGAAGAGTATCAGGATCTTATCACTGGCCTCAAGATGACTCTCGAGATCGATGTTCCCCATTTGCATGTGAAAGGAGATTCTGAACAAGTCATCAAGCAATTAAATAGTGGATATTTTTTCAGAAATCCATAGCTCGTACCAGTGTTGGAGCACACCCTCCAGCTAATGGACCAATTCCCATATCGACCAGAGGTTACCCATGTCCCTTGGTCACAAAACGGTCAAGTGGATGCTTTGGCCGGCCTGGCTGCATCACTTGAAGAACCCGGGCAGGATGATCTGATTATACACATGGAACACCAGAGGGTCATTTCCCCCATCACCCCAGAGGACGATGATGGCCTGAGAGTAAGCCATCTTACCGTCGAGTCCTCCACGTCAGGACCCCCAGGTTCTCTGGATGAAGTGTTTTAAGTGACTCCTGGATGGAGAGCCCATTTTGTCGAGTACCTCCAAAATGGTTGCCTCCCAGATGATCGGGCTGAGCGCGAGTGAATCTGATGCCGCGCGCTGCAGTTTACCCTCCATGGTGGTCCCAATCTTGAGCAGATACTCTACAAGTGCGGGTTTGATGGTTTTCTCCTCCGTTGCATCCAAGGAGTCAAGATTTCTTAGGTCATTCATGAGGTTCACGCCGGTTCCTATGGGGCTCACCAGGCGGGGCTGGAGCTGTCCCATCAAATATGGAGACTGGGGTACTTCTGGCCCTCTATGATCCATGATTGTATCGAGTTCGCCAATAGATGTCACACATGCAAAGTTAATGCTAAATTCATACATTGTCCTCCAGAACCTATCCACCCTACCAAGTACAATTGGCCATTTTCGGTGTGGGGACTCGATGTTGTGGGACTATACCCATCGACGATAGCTCACCAGTGCAGGTTCATCCTGACAGACACAGATTTGTTTTCTAAGTTGGTATAAGTGGTTCCGCTCAAGGTGGTCAAGGATCGTTCCATCGTTGAATTCATGAGCTCCAATATCATCCACCGGTTTGGAGTCCCTCACACTGTCCTCACTAATAACGACACCAACTTCCGAGTAGCCGAGCTGAAGAAATTGTACGCCAAGTACAACATCTGTTCAAACCATAAATCCCACTATCACGTGCAAGAAAATGGGAAGATTGAGGAGTTAAAAAACCCTCTCTAACATTCTGCAGAAAATGTTTGGTCAAAACAAGAATAATTGGCCGGACAAGCTCCCCAATGCCCACTAGACATATCGGATGATGACTCATAATTCCACCCAGGTGACCCCATATTACCTGGTGTATGGAGCTGAGGCATTTCTGCCCATCGATATCTAGCTACCTTCATTACACACCATGGTCTATGACCATCAGGTGCCAGATAAGGTGGCCAAAATTCAGTTGGCTGAATTGGAAGCACTTGAAGAGAATAGGCTCTGTACCTTGCACAGTCTGGAAAGGCATCAGAATAAGATGGCTAGAACCTTCAACAAGAAGGTTCGCCTCCGCTCTTTTCTACAAGGCATCCTTGTATTGGCCCTCCGAGTGACAATCATCCCTGGCAGGAAACCACCCAAGTTAGAGCCCAAATGGGAAGGACCTTACATAGTCCACAAGGTTTACCCCAATGAAACATACTCTCTGGTTACCATGGATGGTGAGTGTATAACTCCTCCCACCAATGCCAAGTTCTTCAAGAAATACTTTACCTGAGCCTTCTAGTCCTACATGTCCATAAACTGACTAGTCTTACATGACCTTAAACTGTTTGGTCCCGCATGACCCTAAACTGCACGCTGGTCCCGCATCACCCTAAACTACACACTAGTCCCACATGACCCTAAACTGCATGCTGGTCCTGCACGACCATAAACTGGCCAGTCCTATATGACCTTAAATTGTGTATCGTCCTGTAATACATTAAACTAAATCTTGAGAACTACATATGTCTTGATTCCCATCCTCTTGGGATATGTAGGAATTCTCAGATTCCTCATCTTGAGCCCAACCCCCAAACTCTTCTTTTTTACTACTCCCCTGTGGGTATAGTTCTCTCGGAGGATCCTTGCATGATACGGTGTAAGCTTCCTTAGCCCCATTCATTATAGTATTGTAATGGTCTCACCATGTGCCCACTCTTCATTATTATATCCTCCCACATTCTCACCGCATGATGTTAAACTGCATAGCCTTTAAGAACTACGTATGGCTTGATTCCCATCCTTATGGGATACGTAGGAATGCCCAGACATTTTTTCTGTTGGCCCAGCCCAAACACTAGAGTCTTCCCCTAAGGTCAATACATATGGAAGGGGTGAAAAATCTTGCCCCAATTCATGTCGAGCTAACGTAGATCCATCCCTCATCCTCACTAAAAGACGATAAACTGCAAACTGGTTGGGCCCTTCTCGTCTGAGGCCCAACCTCAGGCCCCTTGGCCGTTTCACGCCCCTAGACCAAATTCCTATTTAGGATTTTATGGAGTGGTATGGGATTATGTCCTCATTCGTGTCGAGTTTCTCACCGTACCGTACACATCCCCATATGAGACACCTTATCCTCTCCTTCTCGGGCCCCCGACCCTCGTCCTCACTGCAAGACGTTAAACTGCAAACTGGTTGGGCCTTCCTGACCGAGGCCCAGCCTCAGGCCCCTTGTCATTCTCGGGCCCCCACCCAAGTTCTTACCTAGAGTGTACGGTGTGGTGCAGGATTATGTTCTCATTCATGTCGGGTTATTCTCCGTACCGTAAACCACTACCCCCCCCCCCTATTAGGGTATCTTACCCTAGGGTGCCTTCAATAACTACGTGTGGATTGAGTCCCATCCTAATGGGATACATAGGACCGCCTGAATGTCTAGACTTCAGGTCCAGCCCCATCTCTCTGGAATCTCCACTTCACCCTGGCCCCTTGGCCTACCCTTTCCCGGGGAGGGGAGTATATGGTGTGGTATGGGATTATATCCTCGTTCACATCGGGTTTATAACGACCACGCCACAAACCTCTCCCTCCTAGGAATCTTAGATCCCCTATTCTATACTCATCCCTTCAAGTCGGTTTCTCTCAAGTTGAGCACCTGTGTCGACCCTCTTCGGTGGTTCACCAATGTGCCTAAGGGCACTCTGGTTTAATGTTGGGAATGTTGGATTTTACCCGTACATTCTATTACCCATTTCTCAGGATTCGTTTTACCCTTCATTAGGGCTTCCATCACATTTCACACCTAAAGGGACCCCCCAAGTGGCATGGATGCTTGGCCTAAGGACTCTCCTACCATTATGGTTCAACGCCCCCGAGGGTCGCTCACACCTAAAGGGACCCCCCAAGTGGCATGGATGTTAGGCCTAAGATATCTCCTACCATTATGGGCCAACACCCCCAAGGGTCGCGGAAAAAAAGTTGATACAAGTCCCACGTTGTGAATATGGTCAGCGGTCGATGCTCATTTGACTTTCTCTCTTTTCTGGATAATGCGATATGGATACTATTTTTAGAACACAGTCAACAGTCATCCTCCATCATCACACCAACCCCATTAATCCCAAAGTGTTGGTTACATGATTCACATCCTCCTCCACCTCATCATGTCTAAGTGGACCTCCGAGACTCTTAGTATTATTCCTCTGTGCGCATCCACATGTTAGGAGGACCAAGCCGCGGTAAAGGCATAATTCAAGGATCCCCACCGACTACCCATGGTCCGAGATCTAAGACTGCAAACTAAGATCTCCTCTAGAACTAATTATAGATTGATTCCCATCCTTATAGGATAAGTAGAAACACCCGGACGTCCTGTTTTTGGGTCCAGCTCAGTTGGGAGCTAGTTTCTCCTACTCCTTGCCCTCTTACCTCTATGTAGGCCCCTTGGCCAGAGGATAATTTCTCAGAATTGCGTATGATGTGGTGTATGATTATGTACTCATTCAAATCGGTCATGTTGTATCCCATCGTGTGCATTCCTCCATGTCCAAGCCATACGACTTTAAACTATGTTGCCCGGTTTTATCACATGACCCTAAACTGTTACATTATCGTCCTGGCCGCACGATGAAAAATGGAACTGCATCGTTCTGTCCACACTCAAGGGGACACCATGTTTGGTATTGGTCACATGTTATACCATTTTTCAATGCCTACTACAGGTTGATTCTTGTGGCGATGTCAGGGCCTACTACTCTAGGCATGTCGCTTCACAAAAAAAAACACTCACCTTAAAGGACAAACAAGATTTATCAAATACCGCTTCTTTTGGTGTGAGGGCCACACACGCACACCCCTTTTATCCCTGGCACTGGTACCTTACCGTGCCACCTTAAGAACAATGTGTAGCTTGATCCCCATCCTCATGGGGTATGTAGGAACACCTGTGCACTTTGCCTCAGGCCCAACATGACCCTCAGTTTCGGTCCCACAACCTAAAACCTTCCCAGGGAACATGTGGTTGTTGGAGCCCCAGTTCCCATTCACGTCGGGTTTTTGTAATTACCCCACCATGTGTCTCCCGCATTTCATACCATCCATGGTTCAAGTTCTATGACCCTAAACTAAGATCTCCCTATGGGAAGGGACTTGGCTCCCTCTATCTAATACGTCTCGTTGTCGTATTCAGATGTGTTTTGACAAAGAGCCCTAAGTGTGGAATTTTCATGGGGGCATTCCCCTCATTCCATGTCCAAGCTTTATGAGCTTGCTATTTGGATCCTTATCCTCTCCCACATCATAAGGGACCCCCTAACGGCCTGGTGCCATGCTGCATCGGCTCACCTACCGTCCTGGGCCAACACCCCTAAAGATATCGGACGACCTTTGCGACAGGTCCCTTGTTTCGAACATGGTCAATGGTCGACCCACATTTCTCTGTCCCCATTCCAGGATAACGCGGTGTGGATTATTTGTTTCCACCACAGTCAACAGTTATCCTCCATCATTACACCTCCATCATAGAGATCCATATTTCGAGCATCATGATTCACACATTTCCACTTCCTCATGTTCAAGTGGAATTCCGACATACTTGTCTTTACCTCTTCGTGAATCTAGGTGCACTACATGGATAGGTTAGCATCATTGGGTTGGTATTCACTGAATGTTCCTTCACCCTAACATGTTCCTTCCTGTTTCGGGAAAATCCCCCATTAATTCTTGTTTCCCACATCGAATATGACTCACGTAGGCATAGTAGTTTTGGTAGGATGTGCTACGACGCAGTCGGGCTTCTCATCGTCCCGCATGAAGTTAAACTGTGCTTCCAGAACTACGTACGGCTTGATTCCCATCCTCATGGGATACGTAGAGACACCCTGGTATTTCACCTCGGGGCTAGCCCCAGGAATCATAAATCTTGTTCCTCCTCATTTCTGGCCCCTGGCCTGACCCCTTGTGGGGAACCATGCAACTGCAATTTTTTCCTAAACAAGTTCGGGATGCCCCAAGATGACATTGGGAAGCGATGACTCCCTCTCCAGAGAGGTCCTACCTAAAAGAATGAATGATCAATGATCATACTGATTCACCCATCTAATGTTCTTCCACCATGGTGGCATAATTTCAAGAGTGTTGGATTCTGTTTGAACAAACCATCACTCCACATTCCCTTCTTTGCGTGCCCCTTATTCGGACTCTCGTCCTATTTCACATCTGGAGGAACCCCCAAACAATATGGATATTTGGCCTATGACCCGCCTATTTTCCTGGTCCAATGTTCCGGAAGACTAACAGATGACATTTTGAGTCAGGTACCATGTTTCAAACATGGTCAACGGTCGACCCTCATTTGTCTGCCCCCACTCCTGGCTAATACAATAAGAATATTGTATTTTAAATGCAGTCAATAGTTATTCTTTATTGTCACTCAACCCCCCAATGTTCTGATTCCTGGGTATCGTGATTCACACCTCCCCTTCCAATCTATTCAGATAGATTTCATAACCCCTAGCGTTACATCGTTCGTTCACAAGAACACGCTAGGAAAATGGTAATTTGGCTGTTCTGAGAGC
Source organism: Viscum album (assembly GCA_963277665.1). Classification (NCBI taxonomy): domain Eukaryota; kingdom Viridiplantae; phylum Streptophyta; class Magnoliopsida; order Santalales; family Viscaceae; genus Viscum; species Viscum album. Next base: position 907,291,013 of record OY728123.1, on the reverse strand, counting down.
TTAATTCTCCAGTCAGGTCTCTCCCATTTCCTCCCGGAAATCTGGACCAGTTGTTCAAACCCCGGATGCCCGAATCTTGGTTTGCACTCCTACATTTGAATGGGGTGATACGGTGTTCATCCCTTGTTTCTCACATCGGGCCAGACCCAGGTGAGCTTAGGGAATGATTGTTGGACGCTCCGTGAACATCAAAAGGATGCAATAAACCAATGTAAACAATGGAATTCATGCATGCTACGACATCAAACAATCAAATCATGAAAGTAAATTTAAGGGTTTTTAATCATTACAGTACCCGATGGTCGACTCCCCCCATGGATGGGTCGACCTCGTCAAAGGAACGTTGCAGCTCCGCTACCCTCCGACTGGTGGCATCCAGGAGTTGCTGACGCATGATTACCTCCCGCTCCACCTCGATAGCGAGGGGACGCAGTTCGTCGGCCGCAACCTGAGCCCTCTCCACACCAGTCCAGATAATGGCCATCTCATCAGAGGCTCACTTCATGCCCTCTTCGGCCTCCACCTACTGGGCTTTCAACCACAAGATAATCTCTGATGGCGCATCGAGAGAAGCAGAATTCTCATCTTCCCGGGCCTACAACCGTTCAACCTCATTTTCGGTCTCTTGGAGCCTCTTGATGTTAACCGACTTCCTCAACTACCAGCCTACGTTGAGGCCATTATCATACTCCCGAATCTTTTCCACCATAAGATCTTGGATGAGCATGTGATGGAACTGGGAATCCACTCTCCTGGTGCATAGTTCATTCAATCATGAGTGAAGTCTATCCATCTCATCCAACCATAAATCTTGGGGGTCTTATTGATGAAACACATGATCAGATTCCACAATCGGCGATTGAATATTTTTTTGTCCTCCTCATCAGAGGCCGTCTCGTCCCAGTCAGTGCAATTAGTAGGCTCGTATGCAGGGAAAGCTCCCAGGAACTCCTCGGTCGGGTCCACATCTGGAGTTGGATCAGGTGTGGTGGGTCCTGAGCTATCTGGTTGATCCTCATCATCGTATCCCACCTCAAAAACCTCAGGCGTAGTCCCACTAGAATCCCCGATAGCGATCGAGAGTTCTACAATTTGGTCAGGCTGGATGTCCACCTCCATGACCATTGGCATGCCCCTGGTAAGGGCGCCCCTAGATGTCCCAAAATACTTCGCCGCAGCGACCCAGGCCAATTGGAGGACTGTACACGCCAAAAAGGGGACGTGAATTTTAGTTAACGTGGTTAGGGGATGGCAGTCATAAATTACGTAGAGGAGACTTACAAAGGTCAAATCCTTGGTCTCGCTCTCGGGCTACGGTCGTCGGAACCCCAAGACGTGGCCCCTCTTATATGGTTGGAAGGTGTGAAGACTTTGGGGGAGCCGCCTCGAGTGTCCCAGCCCCACTAGACACAGAGGTTGATACACCCACAGGAGTGGATCCTAAACGTCCTGCATCGGCACCCACTGAGGGGAAGGACCGAGTTCTATGCACAACATCCTCCTGCACAGTGAACATGTGGATAATGTGTCCAGAGTAAACTAAGAGCATAACCTAAAGAAGGAACTTAGGATTTTACATCAAGGGCCTCCGCAAAGTGTTTGATATCCGAGGATTGATCACTAACTTTACCCTTCTCTGGCGGACTCTCTATACCGGTCTCGTCTCCCTAAGAGGACTCGTCTGATTCTTCCAGCAGAGGTAAGCGCTCCCTCAGGTCATTAGTTGACAGTTACGGAGGGACCTTACGACCCAATAGCACCCTGACTCGGTCTGTTATTGGGTGAAGGGAAACTCGGGAGTGGATAAAGTCTTCCATCTTGGATATGTATTACTCCGCCTATGCCTGGGATACTGCAAAACTGGCTCAAATGGGTCCAATACCTGACAAGTCCATCCCGAGGTGGTTAAGGTGCTGCCATAACTCAGATGGGAAAAGGAATTGTCGGTTGACTTCCTTGATGTCCCAGGCCTCCGGGAAGATAGAATTATTTGGCATGTAAATATTTCACAGCCGTTTCCTAGGGGCCTAAGTAGAAATCTTGCGGAATCCTCTCTGTGGCCTCCCCTCCAGATGACTCTGTTCTCCTGGGACCACCGGGTCCGCAGCTGCTGTCGGATCCACTGTCACTACATCCCCCTCAATTGGTGCAGGTGTCACCATTACAGCAGCCCTGCCACGGTGGGATGCCCTTTCCGCCTTCTGGCCCCGGCCCCGAGGTCAGGGAGGCTCGCCATCACCGACTTGAGTGGTTGACCGCTTCAGCATCTCCCCCGTGTAGGTCACCTCCCAACTCTGGGCATATTCCTTTATCAGCTGGAGGACAACGGTTGGTAAAGGCTGTTCATTCCACATCTTCCCATCTTCCCGTATGAACATGAGCCACATCTGCCTCATCACACATGGGTGCTCCTCGTAACTCACCTCTAGGTAGACCTGTGGGGTCAGTTGCTGCAGGAACCAAAATTTACTTGCAAACCGGTGTGGGGTGTATGGCTCGCAGAGATGCCCACGGTCCACCCTGGCCACCAAGAGTCCACCTTGAAATGCTAAGAGATAGGCCTGATTCTCTTTTTCCCCCATCCATAATCAGTGAATGCCCTCGTCGGAAATGAAAATGGGTGGAAATTGAATTCCTCCACCCTCCACACCCGTTTTAGAACCGATGGTGCGGTCAGATTGGTCGGAAAGCTCCCTGTGGCATTCAATATCGATGGGTGGAAGTTCTGCCCTGGAGGTGAGATGGGGTTTGGATACTCATAGATTCCCCTGATGTGCATCTCTATCCAACCATACAAGAGATGGAACGACCTGCATACCCTCTGTGGTCTCTTCCCCTTGCTGATTTTCCACAACATCTTATATAACTTGGCGAGCATCGGGATCCCTAGGTTGAACCGCCCTCCTGTCGCCAATGTGGACACCATGATGAAAGTAATTGTTCACACTCACATGTTGGTATCCCTCACCAGAAGAATCCAACAACAGATGAGAGCTGCGATGAAGGCTACTGGCCTGACTATTGGTTGCTACTCAGTGTAGACACTGAAGCCCCAGGTCTTCCACTGGCTATTCTCCAACAGCCACTAGTACGAGAATTCCCTACTCTGGTCCACCTTTGGGAAAGTTCGAGGTCTCGATGGGAACTGACGTTCTACTGGGAAGTTCATAATCTTCTTGAAGCAATGCTTGAAGTGGACATCCCTCACCACCTTCTTATCCTCCCCTAGCATGAGCTCCATCAATGCCATTTCAAAACACAGCATCTTCTCCGGATCCTTCCATGCACCCATAGCAGGGAGGAAGTCATCGTACATCGCCCCTAGTATCGGGACCCCTGAGATCTGATGCACATCCCATAAGCTGATGCTGACCTCCCCATGATGCAGGTGGACGGTATTGGTCCCCAGTGACCACCAGATCAATAGATCCGACAGTTGCTTCGGCTGTTAGATGTGGAACTGAGACTCCCAAGCTGCCTCATAGAGGCCCACTCTTCTTAGTTCAACCCCGAACTCCTCACACGAGGCACCTACCCAGTAGGCCCATGCCCAGTCATCTGTGAAGTTTCCACCCTGGTGCAGGTCCCATTCCTCAGACCACCCCTTATTTGGGTTCCCTAGTGCCACCTTGAGGATATTTCAGTATATTTGAAGAGGCATCTCTTGCTTTAGTGCCTTCCCGTCGACATTGTTCAAATGGTTGTATAAACAGTCAGCAACAATGGCCATAAAGTCATCTCGGACATGACCATCGGCCACCGTGAACCATCGGCGCTGGCACAGCGTGCTCCTAAACCAGTAAGGTGGCTCATCCCTACTTTCTTCAGAGATGAAGACGTCATCCCTCAGCATGAATCCATACAAGGTAAAACTCCTACACAACGGGTAGTTCTTCTGGCTCTCCGACAGTAGATCCACCAACAAACCATGGTCCAAGTGGCTACAGACCAACTCTCCTAGCCCCAGACTATTTGCCATCTCATCCCTCTGGGTGGAATCCGCAAGCACCCCCTGGGTTGCTTCTTTGTGGGCCATTCAGTTCTGGAACTTGGACAATTTTTGGATTGGTTTATGGAGCTCGTTCGCAGAGCGCATTCGTGAAGACCCTCTACAAAGAATGTTCATGGAGGGCTTCAGAGGCGTTCAAGCACCAGATAGCAAAGCGCAAACATGGAGTCGTGGACTCACTGGGTGCCACGAAGACTCGATTCGTAGAGAACACTCACGAAGTACGTGGAGCTTCACAAATCGAGATCACAAAAGGGAAAAATTGCAGAGAAGGGAAAGGAAAAAATTGACGATAGAGCCCCTATTTATAGGCGATGACCTTTGGAGCTTTTCGGTGCATCCAGTTCACGTGGAGCTTAACGGCGTTCTCGGCCCGTGCATCCCCTATCCGCATCATGAGTCTTCTTCATGATCCAGCATCGCAAACAGCCAAGGATTTTTGGGATTTCCCCTAGACTTTGATCCTTGATCTCTCCAAGGCTCTAAGTCTAAGGGGGGAATTTGTTTGCGCCAAAATTCAGGACAGAGAAGAATCCCAAATGAAGGCCCCATTGACGGCCCCGCGAAGCCACTTCGCGGAGTCCCCCCAGCACTGCTGCCACTGCGAAGAAAGAAGGCGGGCCACTCCATGAATGCATTTGACATTCATGAGCCCACTGCAAAGTGAGGATACGGGACGCTCTATGACCACATTTGAAATTCACGACCCACCGCGAAGCAACCAGTTCCCTCTTCGCGACGCTAGATCTCCGCTTCACGGCACCTCTTGCCTATAAATACCGGTCTCCCCATGAGCCCAAAGGATATACAGTCTGAACTTTAGACTTCCTAGATCCCAAATCGCAAAGCATCCTTCTGCTCTGCGAACCATGAGTTGTGCGAGGTACTTCTACTTCGTGAGGTGCCTCCCCTTTGTCTTGTTTTTACCCCCTCTTCTGAGAGGGATGCCTTTCATGAATCCTAAGGTCCATCACGAAGGAAGGGGATCGCCAAGGGGACCCAGGTCATCGCGGAGCGTTTATTCTTCGCAAAACACCCTTCATGTACACATGATCCGCATACTAAGGCAGGGTCACTATACATTGCGATGAATATTGCTTCACGAAACCTTTCTTCTCAAGGAACCTTTGCTCGACGAGGTTGTGCTCCGTGAATTCCTTTCAACTTCACGAAGCACCTCCCATATGCACCTCTTCCCTATGCTTAGGATAAGGCACCCCACTTCGCGAGGCACATCCCTTCGCAAGTTCTCTCTGCCACATGGAGCAACAGAGCTTCACAAGGCCCCTCCCTATGACCCCTCTTCTTGGAAAATCCTTTTCCCATGTGACCCTCCAAGTTTTCACGATGTGACTTCAAAGTCCCCTGGACGACACTGCCCGTTTCGTTTCTTCGTCTTATGCATATTCGCATAGGCACACTAATGGATATTTCTTCTTCTCATAGACACGCTAACATGGGCCCCTCGATGGTTCGCTCCATGACACCCCTTTTCCATGGTGTTTCCAATGCCTTCCCTCCCACAAGGAGTAGAGGGTACCAGTTATGTAACCCCTAGGGGTGCGGAGAAAACCCACCTCATTCGAGCTACAAGATGTTAAACTGCCAAGAACCATCATTCTCAGCACATGACATTAAACTGTGACCTCCCCCCGCACATCGCATGTAGGGTCCCCCCACCTTGGACATTCTCTATGCCCCTGGTCTCCACAGGGGATGATATCTTCCTTCTGGGAGTGGCGTTTGACTGCCGGGGAAGGGAACCCACCTTGGTGTAAGCCCCTAGCTTTCTTGTAGGAGGTAGCATCCTTGCTCCTCCTTTCATCTTCAGCCCCCAAGGCCAGCGGAGGGCATGATAGACAATGAGGTTCCTCCTTTCTTTGGTCCCAAGTCCCTCTCTCAAGGCGCTTTTTCGCCAATAGGTCTTTATCCCGGAGTAAGTCCCAATCTTTCTCTCCCTGGGCCGCTCCACGCGTAAGCCACACTCCATCCCCCACGGATGCACCTTTCATGATGTGGTTGTCAGGCCTTTGTTGCCTCTTGTTTCTCACACCAAGAATGACTCACATGGTATTAGATTAAGCATCGACCATGATATCGCCCAGTCCCGCATGACATTAAACTGTATTCCCCACCCGAACTATGTGGACTTTGATCCATGTCAAGGAATGATATATAAGAAGCCTCCACAAGGTTCAATCCCACCACCTGGTCATCTTGACCATCCTCACATCAGTTCACCCACCACTTGGGCTGCCTCAGAGTGTAAGCCCCAACCAATCCTGAACATTGTGGAATTTGATCCATGTCAAGGCATGGTACGTAGGATGACTCCACGAGGTTCAATCCCACCACCTGGTCGTTCTGACCTCCTTCGGGTCAGTTCACCAACCACTTGGGCCACCTTAGAGTGTAATCCTCAACCCATCCCGAACTATGAGGACTTTGATCCATGTCAAGGCATGGTATGTAAGAAGCCTCCACGAGGTTCAAGCCCACCACCCGGTCATTCCGACCATCCTTCACATTGGTTCACAAACACCTTGGTCCGCCTTAGAGTGTAAGCCCCAATCCATCCCGAACTATGAGGACTTTGATCCATGTCAAGGCATGGTACATAATAAGCCTCCACGAGGTTCAAACCCACCACCCGATCGTTCCGACCATCCTTCTTGTCAGTTCACCAACACCTTGGGCCACCTCAGAGTGTAAGCCCCAATCCATCCTGAACTACATGGACTTTGATCCATGTCAAGGCATGGTAAGTATGAAGCCTCCCTGGGGTTCAAGCCCCACAAACAACCACTTGGGCCACCTCAGAGTTTAAGACCCAACCCATCCCGAACTACAGGGACTTTGATCCATGTCAAGGCATGGTACATAGGAAGCCTCCATGAGGTTCGAGCCCACCACCCGATCGTTCCGACCATCCTTCACATCGGTTCACCAAAACCTTGGGTTGCCTCAGAGTGTAAGCTCTAATCCATCCTAAACTACGGGGGATTTGATCCATGTTAAGGCATGGTACGTAGGAAGCCCCCACGAGGTTCAATCCCCACAGCCCCAGCACCTTGGGCCGCCTCAGAGTGTTAGCCCTGATCCATCCCGAACTATGGGGACTTTGATCCTTGTCAAGGCAAGGTACGTAGGAAGCCTCCATGAGGTTCAAGCCCCACAACCCACTACTTGGGCCACCTTAGAGTGTAAGTTGAAACACATCCCAAACTACATGGACTTTTATCCATGTCAAGGCATGGTACGCAGGAAGCCTCCACGAGGTTCAAGCCCACCACCCAGTCATCCCGACCATCCTTACATCGGTTCACCAACACCTTGGGCCGCCTCAGAGTGTAAGCCCCGATCCATCCCGAACTACGAGTACTTTGATCCATGTCAAGGCATGGTACGTAGGAAGCCTCCACGAGGTTCAAGCCCCACAACTCACCACTTGGGCCACCTCAGAGTGTTAGCCCCAACCCATCCCAAACTATGGGGACATTGATCCAGGTTAAGGAATGGTATGTAGGAATCCTCCATGAGGTTCAATCCCACCACCCATTCATCCCGACCATCCTCACGTCGGTTCACCAACACCTTGTACTTCCTCAATGTGTAATCCCCAATCCATCTCGAACTACGGGAACTTTGATCAATGTCAACGCATGGTACGTAGGAAGCCTCCATGAGGTTCAAGCCCCACAACCCCAACACCTTGGGCCACCTCAGAGTGTAAGCCCCGATCCATCCCAAACTATGTGGTCTTTGATCCATGTCAAGACATGGTACGTAGGAAGCCTCCACGAGGTTCAATCCCATCACCCGGTCGTTCCGACCATCTTCACATCGGTTTTTCCCCATCCTGCATGACGTTAAACTGTATTCACCATCTAAACTATGTGGTCTTTGATTCCCTGCCACAGGGATACATAAGAATCCTCCCTAAGGCTCAATCCCATCACTCATGTTTTATCATGATCTCTCCCTCGAGCCTATGTGTCTCGGGAAGGTCCTACCCTAATCTGGAGGTTCCAATTCCTCTGGGTCCCATCCATGCATCTATTCTCATGGGCCGCCTCCTCAGGTGTCCCATCGTTTCATCGAACTACGCGGACTTTGATTCCATGCCACGAGGATACGTAGGAAGTCTCTTCGAGGCTCAAGCCCAAAGCCATCATACATCCTGATTCTTACTCGGGGTGCCACATCCCAGTGGGATGATGTCACCCAATTCCCTGTTCCATTTAACAACATTCGGGAAGCCTCCCATGTGATGGCCCCAATATCAGTGTACCCTCCAGGGGGTTTCTACGTCTGATCCACTCTAGTCAGTGTTCTGATCAGCCCTATGCTTCTTTGATGGACGTTAAACTTACGGAATACCATGTGTTAAACATAGGAAGATGAGGAAAGCCTTAGATGCATGCCCATGGAATATGGTTCCCCATGTTCGATGTGGGATTCCTTGGGCTTCCGTGCCCTCGAGAAGCCCTATAATAATGGAAAGAAGACAGACACGCCAATTCCCCAGCATCAAGACATGCCAGGGATGCCCCACGTGACTACTCCACTAACCAAAGGTTGCTGCCCTGACCAAACCCCTTGGAATGTCCTGACAGAAGAAGCATAATTAACCGGTGTCCATGAAGATATGGCGCCGAGAAGAGTTTAACTAACAACATCTTAAGTCTATGAGGGAGACCCAGACTAGGTGAAAAGTTCCAAGGAGGAATCCCTGGAATGAAGAACCTACATACCATCATCCCGTTTCAATCAAGGAGAAGACATCCCTAAACAGGGAGTGGATGTCACCTGCCTTTGGAAAGCGGGAATGTGGGGCAACCAAAAAGTCGCGCCTGTCATCCCCGAACGAGACGGACACGCACGCCCCAGCGAAAGAGTCATAAACACTTATAAAAGAGACAACCCTTATTTCCAAACTTGAAAATAAATACATCTATATCCAAACAAGATACAGAAATTATGTTCTTGGAAACACTTGGACCATAATAACAGTTACATAAAACCAAAATCATCCCAGTTAGCAATGAGAGGTGGTAATCGCCAATGGCCAACACAACCAGCCTCACGCCGTTGGCAGCTCAAAGATACACATCTCCTCTATAAATCTTTCTAAATCTACATGGTTTCTACATTTGAATACATATGTGAGCCCCACAAGCTGTATCTAATAACCAATGTGTAAAAATGGAAAGATTACACTCGATAATGAACACACATTTAGCATCCCCATGATTTTGGGTGCATTTCCTCTTCTAGTGGCCTTGCTTTCCACATGCAAAACATGCTGCCTCTTGTTCCTTTCCCTACATCTAGATCTTACCCTTCTTGTAAGGATGAATCACGGGGGCTTCATACTGTTTATAAGTCTTTGGCCCCTTTTCCTTGCCCTTCCTTTTCTTATTCACCATAAGGACTGTGGGTTTGTCACGCCCCATTTCCTTATCTACCTAGTGTATCAAGGTCAGAAGTTCTGATAGACTCTTCTCATTATTTCTAATATTGTACTTGACAATAAATCTTGAGAAGTTCTTGGGAAGTGATGATAGGATGAGATTTGTATGCAAATATTCTGGGAATTTAATCCCTAATATGTCTAGGCGTTCGATGTAGCCAATAAGCTTGACTACATGAGGCCCAGATGGCGCAGACTCTCCAAGATTAGTTGTAAAAAAAGCATTGGAGATCTCATATCTCTATTGTCTCACCTTCTCTTGGTAGAGATCCTCAAGGTGAGACATCATGTTATACGCATCCATGTTTTCATGTTGCTTCAAGAGCTCATTAAACATGGTCGATAGCATGAAACATTGGACATTTGTGGCATCATCCATATTTTTCTCATAGAAATATATTTCCTCATCACTGGCTTCTTTTCCATGAACAACTGTGACAGGCTCTTCTAGAACATAAAATTTCCTTTCGCGGCGAAGGATGATGCATAAACGCCTCTGCCACTTTTGGAAATTGGTGCTGGTGAGAAGGTTTTCCTTCTCAAGTATGGTTTTCAATGATATGTTTGAAGTCATTTTTATTGTCATTTCTACAAATTAAGATTAGAAAAAGTTTAGTACTTTATTAAAAAAATTGAGGCAAATAAATAAATTAATACTTATTAGTCTCCCACTATTTTATCGAAATCCAATAGCTCTCACCATTAACATCAAAATATTTTGTTTCCTGAATATTCTAGTGAAAAGGATCCATATTTCCCTTCGCATTACCCCAACCAGGATTGGTCAAGAAACTTGAAGGGTTTTAGGTAGGCATTTCAAATTCCAACTTCATTAACTTGTAGGTCCTTGATCCGCTATGTGGACTCCCCAATCCTGAAATCTTTTTATTTTGTATTTCCTCAACCTTTGCTTCTTGGTCACACAACGTTCTGCTGTGGCAGTCAACGCTTGATGTGAACCAAGTGAAGTCAACCCAAAAACATGAATTATAATTCCCTGATAATTGAAAGAACCCCAACTAGGGTTGTTCAATCACTTTGAACTATGGTTCGATTCTAACCAAGATTATGGAAGGTTGTACTGACTTAATATTTTTTTGAGGGATTTTATCCTTATACATAACATTCCAATTTATTATATTTGATTAAATGCTTGTTAATTTTAAGTGGGATATACTTAAGTGATTAACCATGTTTAAGATAATATTTACGTATAATTTGGTCTTGTTTTAGTTCCATCTTACAAGCTTGATTAATTCATTAATTGTGTGATCATGACAACACAACCACAATAAATTTAAACCATGAAACTCACAGAAATAAAATAAATGGTATGATCATGATCTTTTCTATTGGTCAGTTTATCTACCAGTTGATAAACTTACCCAAGACCTAGGGGTAAAACACCTTGAACCTTTCCTATTCGTGTTTACATCTTTCCACATGTCCACCTTTGTATCTCCTTAGATTGGTTTCGCCTTGGATCCTAACTTGAGATACCTCCACTAGCTTGGGAGCTCCATCCAATACGTACGCATTTATCTCACACGTAGGTGAGGGGTAAAAGGGGTTTTACATAAAAGAAACCTTGGCATTGAAGGCCATACATATTAATGAGGAGAAGGCTCACAGGACAACAAATTTAATTTAAATAAATTAATTAAAAGAAACCATTCACATACAAAGGTCTTGGTCTAGCTCATTATCATCCATACATGCTACAATATTATGCATTAATAAAACTAGCATTCAATTCTTTAATTGTTCTTGTTTAAGATAAGTCACGCTCGAATCAATTAATTATATTTAATTAATCAATCCTTTTATCTTAAACCCTTTTTCTAAATTTCTTTCAGATTCTAATCCATCATAATTTTAATGAAATAAATTCATTTAAAATTATCTTTGTATGTAACTTGTACCTTGGAGGCAACCCATTGAATTCCCATTTTTTATGCAGATGTAAAATTAAACACATATATATAAAACACCTATTACGTGTTGTGCCTCAGCTGTACGCCTCCACTATGGTACACGCCTCAAGGGTTTGTATAATATAATAATAAATTTTAACAAATATGCATAATTTGGATGAGTACACAGTGTGTAGTTCCGACTACACAACATGTACTTTTGTTCACCGTCCATCCGAAGTACACACCCGATATAACGACCCGGCATTTTCCTTACATTACTATTACATCATTTAAAAGATAAACAACATAATAGTATTACACATGGAGGATCCATAGGTTTAGTGTCTTGGGAAAACTAGGACTACACATAACAAGTACAACATCAAGCATAAAAATTCATTTAATCTCTACTTCTATAGCTTCTTAGTAGCACTTGTACTCTCCTTAGTACATGTAGCCACCTGAGGATATACATCAAAAGGGGTGAGCAAAAAGCCCATTAAGAGGATAGATAAGAACAATATAGCGTGGGGTGAGCATAATCATGACATAGGAAGAAGATCTTGAACATGAGAGGAGCATAAACAATAAACTTGAAATGTGGCAAAGCATAAAAATGAAACATCATGTCTTAGTGGTTAACTACCACACATACTTGTGAACAAAGATAGCATCATGTTCATGCATCATTTCACATTTACTCATGAGATTCATCACTTTACCCAATGCATTGGAGTGCTATATAATTCCGGGCGCACCCGTCACATCATAACATTATCATTATCATGATTGCCACATAGAACACATATCAAACATGTACATAAATAACCCATGGAAATTAATGGGTTTAATCTCATAATAACACATTCATAAGCTTTGGGTTCCCAAAAGAGAGGGAACAACATACTTGATATAAGAATCATCGACCTTGAATGAGAGGTAAAAGGTGAGATCTTGAAAGAAGAGTTCTTTTGGAAAACATTTTGATGAACATAAAAACCAATGAAAAACATTTATATCCCAGAAAAGTAAAGGAAATGATGAACAAATAATCTTTGAGGAGTAACCATATCAAAAATGGAGTGAAAGAGGGAGAACCCGAAGGAAGAAAATTGGGTTCGAGATTTCCCCTTACCTTGTACTCGAATGCCTCCTTCTCTTTAATGTCCTGTATAATGACATTATATTCATTAATTAGAAATTCCAGAACCTTTTATACATTAATAGGGTTCATTAAGGTTTCATTATTTCATATTATGTTCCTTTGGATGAATTATAGAGTTTAAAAACATTGATCGGGGATGTTCTTTTTCATGGTTTTCTTGAGCGGTTCACCTGTATTCTTAATTTGATGTTTGGGTAGATCATGGGTAAACATATAGAACTGATATTAAATGTAATTAATGATATTACATAAGCTTGAATGATTTTATAATGAGTTATATTAGATCCATGTGGCCGAATCATTAGATAATAATTAAATGAAGATTATTTGGGCTAATTTGAGCGGTTTTTGGATCACAACCAACTCATTTTAACTTTTCACTTAGTAGTATGGCCATAGGTTATTTCCAGAACTTAAAATAGATCATAATACATATAAAACATTCTGGTTCAACCATAAAAATGGTTTCATGACCAGATTGAAGGTATAAATGGAAGAAGAGAGCATGTTGTTTTTGAAGGTGATAAATTATCACCACATGAACAATGTTCTCTTTAATAAAATAAAAGGAAGGGGGAATGGGTGTGGGGTGATATAATATAACATTAGAATCATAATATTATAGTATATATAAAATAATGGATTTACAGAACAATTTGGATGAAGATAGATAGATAGAGATCAGTAAAGGAACTTGATCTTGAAAGGAAATTAAAGGAGAAGAGAGAGAGAAATTACCTTTAGAATCCTTCTCTTGAGATCCTCTTTAAGGAAGCTAGGCTTGGTATTTTGATGAGACCAGAAGCTTTTGGAAGTGGGGGATGAGCTATAGAAGGTGTTTGGGCAGAATTTAGAGAAGGCTTGGAGATTGAGAGGTGTGAGGAAATGAGGGAGTGAAGGGTGGCTTTTATAGTGGAGGGAGAGGGGTTTCCTTAATATAAAATTGATTAGTTTATTAATTTCACCTAAGACAAGGAATAGTGAGTCTTGTATGACTAAGAATAGTAAATTAGACTTGTGAATTCGGGATTTTGGGTGCTTACATCACTTGTGATGTGAGGAATAGTGGGTTTTAATTAAAATGTATTTATATGATAAATTAATGTATTCTACTATTCATCAAAAATTCAAGTATCTCAGAAAAATCCGAAAATTTTACCCCAACCATTTTTTGACGTGTAGAGTCCAAAAATGTAGTCCATTTTTCCAAAATAATTTTCTAAATATTATTAATTTAATATTTAATAAAAATCATAATTTACTTAAAAAACAGTTTTTAAAATTAAAACTGATTTTGCAGTTCTTTCAAAAATTACTTAGGGTCTTATAAAATTATCTAAAAACTATTAGACATTGATTCAATAATTTATGAATATATTTCAGGAAAATAAATATTAATTAATTAATTATAATTAATTATTTATGACTTATAAAATACCAAAAATGTTTACTAAGGTCAAATTATCACTTTCTATGATGTCTAAATTTTATTTTATTATTCATAGGTAATGTTACTCTTATTTACTATTCATAAGGTTCATATTACTATTCATAAGGGTAGGTTACTATTCATAAGGGTAGGTTACTATTCAACAAAAAATATTTTTGTTTCATTAGACTCCAAAACCTATCTTGAACACAACCGTGTATGTTGGATTTTTAAAATTCCAAACATAGGGGTGACAAAATTATGTTTAAAGGTCACTTATCACTTAGTAGTTCATTATTTTTTGTTTTTATGACATAGATATAAGAAGGGAATTTTCCATTGAAAAACTTTGGGTCGTTACATTATTCCCCCCTTGAGAAATTTCGCCCCCGAAATTTCACTTTACAAAAACAGGTGAGGGTACTTCTCCTTCATTGCCTCTTCCGGTTCCCATGTTGCTTCCTCAAACTTTTGGTTCCTCCACAACACTTTGACAAGGCGGGTTGTCTTGTTGCGTAGAACCTTATCACTTCGGTCCAGAATTTTTACCGGCTGCTCCTCATATGAGAGATCATCTTCCAACTGTACCACCTCTGAGTTTAATACATGTGAGGGGTCTGGAATGTACTTCCTCAGTAGTGATACGTGAAACACATCATGAACTTGAGCCATATTCAGTGGAAGTGCCAGATGATAGGCCACTGCTCCTATACGATCAAGGATCTCAAAGGGGCCAATGTACCTTGGGATTAGCTTCCCTTTCTTACCAAATCGCATGACTCTCTTCCATGGAGATATTCAAAGGAAGACTTTATCTCCAACGTCGAACTCCAATTCCCTTCGACAATTGTCAGCATAGCTCTTTTGCCGACTTTGAGCAGCTTTGATGTGTTTCTGGATGACTTGAACCTTCTCTGTCATCTCTTGAACAAGATCGGGACCAAGTAGTTTTCGTTCTCCAACTTCATCCCAACAGGTTGGAGTTCAACATCGCTTCCCATAAAGAGCTTAATACGGAGCCATCTGAATACTCGAGTGGAAGCTATTTTTGTATGAGAACTCAACCAATGGGAGATGCTGATCCCAACCACCTTTGAATTCAAGAGAGCAGGATCTTAGAATATCTTCAAGTGTCTGAATAGTCCTTTCAGACTGGCCATCAGTTTGGGGGTGATAGGTCGTGATGAAATTTAATTCAGTACTCAAAGCATGTGGAAGACTCCTCTAGAATTTAGAAGTGAACCTTGGATCACGGTCAGAGACAATCGAGAGCGGAACACCGTGCAATCTCAATACTTCCTTCACATATATCCTTGCAAGTTGTTCAAGTGAGAGGTCTTCCCGAATAGCGATAAAATGGGTAGTCTTGGTGAGTCGGTCAACCACAACCCATATCGAATTATTTCCTCTTGAGGTTTTTGGGAGACCCATGACAAAGTCCATAGTAACATTTTCCCATTTCCACATGGGTATAGGCAATGGCTGCATCATACCTTTGGACTTTTGCTGCTCAGCTTTAACTTGCTGACATACCAAGCACCTTGATATATATTCTGCAATCTCCTTCTTCATGTTTTCCCACCAGAAGTGTTATCTGAGATCACGATACATCTTGGTACTTCCATGATGAATAGAGAATGTAGAGTTATGTGCATTATCCAATAGCTCCTTCTTTATTCCGGGTGATGAAGGCACACAAAGCCACGTTCCAAACCGAATCACACCATCATCGTCGATATGGAACTCTTGCAGCTTCCCTTAATTTATTGCATTCCCCATCTTTTGTATCTCCATATCATCCCTTTGTACTTCCTTAATCTTCTGTTGGATGGATGGTTGCGCAATCATTTGGGCAAGGTAGGATGTATTCCCTGCCCTTACGATACCCAAATCCATCCTTTGCATATCCAAGAAGATAGGGTCTTTCTCAATCCTCAACATGGATAGAGTAGCAGGTTCTTTCCTTCTTAGAGCATCATCTACCTTGTTCGCCTTTCCAGGATGATAGTGAATAGGGCAATCGTAATCCTTGATTAGCTCTAACCATCTCCTTTGACGCATGTTGAGCTCCTTTTGTGTGAATATGTACTTTAGGCTCTTGTGGTCGGTGTATATGTCACACTTATCACCACAAAGGTAGTGCCGCCAGATTTTCACGGCAAAAATCACTGCTGCCAGCTCTAGATCATGCGTCGGGTAGCTCTGCTCATGGATCTTCAACTGTCATGAGGCGTAGGCTATCACATTATCATTTTGCATGAGTACACAACCCAAGCCTTTCTTTGAAGCATCACTGTATATCACAAAACTTTCTCCACTTTTCAGTAGTGTGAGTACAGGTAGAGTGATTGGCCTTCTCTTTAGCTCCTTGAAGCTTCCCTCAAATTTATCCGTCCAAAAATACTTTACCCCTTTCCTTGTTAACTTAGTTAGCGGGCTTGACAATCATGAGAAGTTTCTCACAAAACATCGATAGTACCCAGCTAATCCAAGAAAACTACGGATTTCTGTAACACTAGAGGGCCTGGGCCATTCCTCAATCGCCTTTTTCTTTGAAGGGTCCACAGAAATTCCCTCGCTTGTGATCACATTTCCCAAGAACGTGACTTGATTCATCCAAAAGTCACACTTGCTGAACTTGGCGTACAACTTCTCCTTTCTCAATGTCATCAACACAAGTCTTAGATGTTCTTCATGTTCCTCCTTACTCTTGGAGTAATTGAGAATATCATCAATAAGCTCTACCACAAATTTGTCGAGGTAATGTCTAAAGAATCTATTCATCAAATACATGAAGATTGCAGGGGAATTAGTAAGTCTGAAGGGCATCACCAAAAACTCATAGTGCCAATACCTTGTACGGAAGGCAGTCTTTTGAATATCTTCCTTCTTCACCTTTACTTGATGATATCCAGAACGAAGATCCACCTTTTAGAAGTATTGAGATCCTCTTAACTGGTCGAACAAGTCATCAATCCTTGGGAGAGGATACTTGTTCTTTATGGTGATCTTGTTGAGTTCCCGATAATCGATACACAGCCGCATGGTTCCATCCTTCTTCTTCACAAAGAGCACCGGTGCACCCCAAGGTGATGCACTAGGGCATATGAACCCTTTGTCCAGATTCTCTTGCAGCTGCTTCTTTAACTCCTCCAGTTCGATAGGAGCCATCCTATAGGGGCACTTTGAGATAGGAGTAGCTCCAGGTATGAGTTCAATTGAGAACTCTACCTCACGATCCGGGGGAATTCCGGGTAACTCTTCGGGAAATAAATTGATGTATTCCCTTACGATGGGAATTTCCTCAAGGTTAGAACTTTCCTTCGACTCAAACATTTGGGCGAGGTATGCTTCTTCATAGGGAATCATCACCCACACCATTGAAGGATTTCTCAAAGGAGATTCATGATCTTCTTTGCATTTGTAGAGGAGCATGGGATAGTTTGGAATATGAAAATATATTTCCTTTTCCCGACAGTTGATATGTGCTCTATATAAAGAGAGCCAATACATTCCCATTATAGCATCGAATTCCACCAAGGGATGTATTACGAGATTTTCCGGAAGAATCTTCCCACATACGTCAACAGGAGAAGAATCAAACACTTGGGTTTCAATGATTTCACCACTTGGTGTTTTTACAGATATCTCTACTTCAAGGTTTTGGGGCTTCGATTTTATAGTTCTAGAAAACTTGCAAGATATAAAGGAATGCGTAGAACTAGAATCAAATAAGACTTTTTCCATTCTTGAGTGAATAGGAAGTGTACCTTGTACGACTTCATTATCATGTTCCACCTTCGCAGTAGTGATGGCATAAGCCTTCCCTTGTTCCTTTGGCTTTGGTGGTTGTTGGCGCTGATTACCCTCGAGAGCTCGAGGTTTAGTGCACTGGTTTGAATAGTGCCCTAGCTCCTTACAGTTGTAGCATTGAACCACGAGTGGTTCTCTCCTTTCATCGGCTACATTATCCTTCCTTTTCATGTCTCTTCGACACTCGTGAGCTTGGTGTCCTTCTTTCCCACAATTGAAGCATTTCCCCGTCCCTTTGAGGCAGTTCTTATTGTGCAACTTCCCACATTTTTGGCATGTGGGTCGTTGTGTTTTCTTCCCATCTTTATCACCAGATCCACCATCTTGAAACTCCATATTTATTTTCTTATCACCATAGCCATGGGACCATTCTCCAAACTCCATCTCCACTTTGAGAGCACACCGAACAACTTCTTCATAACTCCCAAAGTCTCGAATTGCAAGAGCCTTTTGAAGATGTGGTTTTAATCCACTAAAGAATCTATCAATTTTGATATCATTGTTGATAACAAAACCCGAAGCATACCTTTCAAGCCTTGTGAAATTTTCTTCATAGGTTTTGATAGATTCTCCTTCTTTTTGCTTGATCTCTATGAATTCTCTCTCCATCTTCGTGTGAAGAGTTCGTGGGAAGTACTTATTAAGAAAAATTATCTTAAAGTCTTCCCATTCCATCTCTTCAATTTCATCCCTTGGCTTGGTGTTCTTAATAAAATCCCACCATTGATCAGCTTCTCCATCGAGACGATAAACGGCTAGAGTCACCTTCTCCGTCTCGGAACAGTGAAGAACAGAAAAGATCTTCTCTATGGGGTTGACCCACTGTTCCGCAACTAGTGGATCAGAAGATCCACAAAACGTCGGTGGTTGTTGCCACATAAAACATTCGATAGCTAGCTGCTCCCTCTTTGGCAAAGGAGGACGTTCCCCATTATTATGGTTATTATTCATAACCCGAGATAATTGGGTAAGAATCTCCATGAAGTTTTGAACTCCACCTCCAAAATCATTGGGGATGTCGTTCGGGCAATCGTTGCATTGGCCTTCGCAAGAGTTGTTGGCCTGATTTCTCCTGGTTCCCACCATTTTCTAAAATAGAAAAGGTTAGAACAAAACATAAGTAAACAAGTCATGTATAACTTATCCTTTTAAACAATTATACCAAAAACATAACATATGGGATCTCTAGGTAAATATCCTTGTGTGCATATTTGTACTTAGTCTCATGCTAGAGGTTTTCTTTAGGGTTCACTAATCCTAATTCCAAAATTAACTAAACCTTTCCTTTGATACCGACTATAACGACCCAGACTTTTCCTTACATTACTATTAAATCATTTCAAAGATAAACAACATAATAGTATTACAAATGGAGGATCCAGAGGTTTAGTGTCTTGGTAAAACTAGGACTACACATAACAAGTACGACATCAAGCATAAAAATTCATTTAATCTCTTCTTCTATAGCTTCTTAGTAGCACTTGTCCTCTCCTTAGTACATGTAGCCACCTGAGGATATACATCAAAAGGGGTGAGAAAAAATCCCAGTAAGAGGATAGATAAGAACAATATAGCTTGGGGTGAGCATAATCATGACATAGGAAGAAGATCTTGAACATGAGAAGAGCATAAACAATAAACTTGAAATGTGGAAAACCATAAAAATGAAACATCATGTCTTAGTGGTTAACTACCACACATACTTGTGAACAAAGATAGAATCATGTTCATGCATCATTTCACATTTACTCATGAGATTCATCACTTTACCCAATGCATTGGAGTGCTATATAATTCTGGGCGCACCCGTCACATTTAAACATTCATATTGCGCTATATAATTCCGGGCGCACCCGTCACATCATAACATTATCATTATCATGATTGCCACATAGAACACATACCAAACATGTACATAAATAACCCATGGAAAGGAATGGGTTTCATCTCATAATAACACATTCATAAGCTTTGGGTTCCCAAAAGAGATGGAACAACATACTTGATATAAGAATCATCAACCTTGAATGAGAGGTAAATGGTGAGATCTTGAAAGAAGAGTTCTTTTGGAAAACATTTTGATGAACATAAAAACCGATGAAAAACATTTATATCCCAGAAAAGTAAAGGAAATGATGAACAAAAGATCTTTGAGGAGTAACCATATCAAAAATGGAGTGAAAGAGGGAGAACCCGAAGGAAGAAAATTGGGTTCGAGATTTCCCATTACCTTGTACTCGAATGCCTCCTTCTCTTTAATGTCCTGTATAATGACATTATATTCATTAATTAGAAATTCCAGAACCTTTTATACATTAATAGGGTTCATTAAGGTTTCATTATTTCATATTATGTTCCTTTGGATGACTTATAGAGTTTAAAAACATTGATCGAGGATGTTCTTTTTCATGGTTTTCTTGAGCGGTTCACTTGTATTCTTAATTTGATGTTTGGGTAGATCATGGGTAAACATCTAGAACTGATATTAAATGTAAATAATGATATTAAAGAAGCTTGAATTATTTTATAATGAGTTATATTATATCCATGTGGCCGAATCATTAGATAATAATTAAATGAAGATTATTTGGGCTAATTTGAGCGGTTTTTGGATCACAACCAACTCATTTTAACTTTTCACTTAGTAGTATGGCCATAGGTTATTTCCAGAACTTAAAATAGAACATAATACATATAAAAAATTCTGGATCAACCATAAAAATGGTTTCATGACAAGATTGAAGGTATAAATGGAAGAAGAGAGCATGTTGTTTTTGAAGGTGATAAATTATCACCACATGAACAATGTTCTCTTTAATAAAATAAAAGGAAGGGGGAATGGGTGTGGGGTGATATAATATAACATTAGAATCATAATATTACAGTATATATAAAATAATGGATTTATAGAACAATTTGGATGAAGATAGATAGAGAGAGATTAATAAAGGAACTTGAGCTTGAAAGGAAATTAAAGGAGAAGAGAGAGAGAAATTACCTTTAGAATCCTCCTCTTGAAATCCTCTTTAAGGAAGCTAGGCTTAGTCTTTTGATGAGACCAGAAGATTTTGGAAGTGGGGGATGAGCTAGAGAAGGTGTTTGGGAAGAATTTAGAGAAGGCTTGGAGCTTGAGAGGTGTGAGGAAAAGAGGGAGTGAAGGGTGGCTTTTATAGTGGAGGGGAGAGGGGTTTTCTTAATATAAAATTGATTAGTTTATTAATTTCACCTAAGACAAGGAATAGTGAGTCTTGGATGACTAAGAATAGTAAATTAGACTTGTGAATTCGGGATTTTGGGTGCTTAAATCACTTGTGATGTGAGGAATAGTGGGTTTTAATTAAAATGTATTTATATGATAAATTAATGTATTCTACTATTCATCAAAAATTCAAGTATCTCAGAAAAATCCGAAAATTTTACCCCAACCATTTTTTGATGTGTAGAGTCCAAAAATGAATTCCAGTTTTCCAAAATAATTTTCTAAATATTATTAATTTAATATTTAATAAAAATCATAATTTACTTAAAAAACAGTTTTTAAAATTAAAACTGATTTTGCAGTTCTTTCAAAAATTACTTAGGGTCTTATAAAATTATATAAAAACTATTAGAAATTGATTCAATAATTTAGGAATATATTTCAGGAAAATAAATATTAATTAATTAATTATAATTAATTATTTATGACTTATAAAATACCAAAAATGTTTACTAAGGTCAAATTATCACTTTCTATGATGTCTAAATTTTACTTTATTATTCATAGGTAATGTTACTCTTATTTACTATTCATAAGGTTCATATTACTATTCATAAGGGTAGGTTACTATTCATAAGGGTAGGTTACTATTCACCAAAAATTATTTTTGTTTCATTAGACTCCAAAACCTATCTTGAACACAACCGTGTATGTTGGATTTTTAAAATTCCAAACATAGGGGTGACAAAATTATGTTTAAAGGTCACTTATCACTTAGTAGTTCATTATTTTGTGTTTTTATGACATAGATATAAGAAGGGAATTTTCCATTGAAAAACATTGGGTCGTTACATTATTCCCCCCTTGAGAAATTTCTCCCCCGAAATTTCACTTTACACAAACAGGTGAGGGTACTTCTCCTTCATTGCCTCTTCCGGTTCCCATGTTGCTTCCTCAAAATTTTGGTTCCTCCACAACACTTTGACAAGGCGGGTTGTCTTGTTGCGTAGAACCTTATCACTTCGGTCCAGAATTTTTACCGGATGCTCCTCATATGAGAGATCATCTTCCAACTGTACCACCTCTTAGTTTAGTACATGTGAGGGGTCTGGAATGTACTTCCTCAGTAGTGATACATGAAACACATCATGAACTTGAGCCATATTCAGTGGAAGTGCCAGATGATAGGTCACTGCTCCTATACGATCAAGGATCTCAAAGGGGCCAATGTACCTTGGGATTAGCTTCCCTTTCTTCCCAAATCGCATGACTCTCTTCCATGGAGATATTCGAAGGAAGACTTTATCTCCAACGTCGAACTCCAATTCCCTTCGACGATTGTCAGCATAGCTCTTTTGCCGACTTTGAGCAGCTTTGATGTGTTTCTGGATGACTTGAACCTTCTCTGTCATCTCTTGAACAAGATCGGGACCAAGTAGTTTTCGTTCTCCAACTTCATCCCAACAGGTTGGAGTTCAACATCGCTTCCCATAAAGAGCTTCATACGGAGCCATCTGAATACTCGAGTGGAAGCTATTGTTGTATGAGAACTCAACCAATGGGAGATGCTGATCCCAACCACCTTTGAATTCAAGAGAGCAGGATCTTAGCATATCTTCAAGTGTCTGAATAGTCTTTTCAGAATGGCCATCAGTTTGGGGGTGATAGGTCGTGCTGAAATTTAATTCCGTACTCAAAGCATGTTGAAGGCTCCTCCAGAATTTAGAAGTGAACCTTGGATCACGGTTAGAGACAATCGAGAGCGGAACACCATGCAATCTCACTACTTCCTTTACATATATCCCTGCAAGTTGTTCAAGTGAGAGGTCTTCCCGAATAGCGATAAAATGGGAAGTCTTGGTGAGTCGGTCAACCACAACCCATATCGCATTATTTCCTCTTGACGTTTTCGGGAGACCCATGACAAAGTCTATAGTAACATTTTCCCATTTCCACATGGGTATAGGCAATGGCTGCATCATACCTTTGGACTTTTGCCGCTCAGCTTTAACTTGCTGACATACCAAGCACCTTGATATATATTCTGCAATATCCTTCTTCATGTTATCCCACCAGAAGTGTTCTCGGAGATCACGATATATCTTGGTACATCCAGGATGAATAGAGAATGTTGAGTTATGTGCATTATCCAATAGCTCCTTCTTTATTCCGGGTGATGAAGGCACACAAAGCCGCGTTCCAAACCGAATCACATCATCATCGTCGATATGGAACTGTTGCAGCTTCCCTTCATTTATTGCATTCACCATCTTTTGTATCTCCATATCATCCCTTTGTGCTTCCTTAATCTTCTGTTGGATGGATGGTTGCGCAATCATTTGGGAAAGGTAGGATGTATTCCCTGCCCTTACGATTCCCAAATCCATCCTTTGCATATCCAAGATGATAGGGTCTTTCTCAATCCTCAACATGGATAGAGTACCAGGTTCTTTCCTTCTTAGAGCATCAGCTACCTTGTTCGCCTTTCCAGGATGATAGTGAATAGAGCAATTGTAATCCTTGATTAGCTCTAACCATCTCCTTTGACGCATGTTGATCTCCTTTTGTGTGAATATATACTTTAGGCTCTTGTGGTCGGTGTATATGTCACACTTCTCACCATAAAGGTAGTGCCGCCAGATTTTCACGGCAAAAATCATGGCTGCCGGCTCTAGATCATGCGTCGGGTAGTTCTTCTCATGTATCTTCAACTGTCGTGAGGCGTAGGCTATCACATTATCATTTTGCATGAGTACACAACCCAAGCCTTTCTTTGAAGCATCACTGTATATCACAAAACTTTCTCCACTTTTCGGTAGTGTGAGTACAGGTGCAGTGATTAGCCTTCTCTTTAGCTCCTTGAAGCTTCCCTCACATTCATCCGTCCAAAAATACGTTACCCCTTTCCTTGTTAACTTAGTTATCGGGCTTGACAATCATGAGAAGTTTCTCACAAAACGTAGATAGTACCCAGCTAATCCAAGAAAACTACGGATTTTTGTAACACTAGAGGGCCTGGGCCATTCCTCAATCGCCTTTGTCTTTGAAGGGTCCACATAAATTCCCTCTCTTTTGATCAAATGTCCCATGAACGTGACTTGATTCATCCAAAAGTCACACTTGCTGAACTTGGCATACAACTTCTCATTTCTCAATGTCTCCAACACAAGTCTTAGATGTTCTTCATGTTCCTCCTTACCCTTGGAGTAAATTAGAATATCATCAATAAACACTACCACAAATTTGTCGAGGTAATGTCTAAAGACTCTATTCATCAAATCCATGAAGATTTCAGGGGCATTAGTAAGTCCGAAGGGCATCACCAAAAACTCATAGTTCCCATACCTTGTATGGAAGGAAGTCTTCTGCATATCTTCCTTCTTCACCTTTACTTGATGATATCTAGAACGAAGATCCACCTTTGAAAAGTATTGAGCTCCTCTTAACTGGTCGAACAAGTCATCAATCCTTGGGATAGGATACTTGTTCTTTATGGTGATCTTGTTGAGTTCCCGATAATCGATACACAGCCGCATGGTTCCATCCTTCTTCTTCACAAAGAGCACCGGCGCACCCCAAGGTGATGCACTAGGGCGTATGAACCCTTTGTCCAGATGCTCTTGCAGCTGCTTCTTTAACTCCTCCAGTTCGATAGGAGCCATCCTAGAGGGTCACTTTGAGATAGGAGTAGCTCCGGGTATGAGTTCAATTGAGAACTCTACCTCATGATCTGGGGGAATTCCGGGTAACTCTTCGGGAAATACATCACTGTATTCCCTTACTATGGGCATTTCCTCAAGGTTGGAACTTTCCTTCGACTCAAACATTTGGGCGAGGTATGCTTCTTCATAGGGAATCATCACCCACACCATTGAAGGATTTCTCAAAGGAGATTCATGATATTCCTTGCATTTGTAGAGGAGCATGGGATAGTTCGGAATAAGAAAATATATTTCCTTTTCCCGGCAGTTGATATGTGCTCTATATAACGAGAGCCAATCCATTCCCATTATAGTGTCGAATTCCACCAAGGGAAGTATTACGAGATTTTTCGGAAGAATCTTCCCACATAGGTCAACCGGAGAAGAATCAAACACTTGGGTTTCAATGATTGCACCACTTGGTGTTTTTACAGATATCTCTACTTCAAGGTTTTGGGGCTTCGATTCTATAGTTCTAGAAAACTTGCAAGATATAAAGGAATGCGTAGAACCAGAATCAAATAAGACTTTTTCCATTCTTGAGTGAATAGGAAGTGTACCTTGTACGACTTCATTATCATGTTCCACCTCCGCAGTAGTGATGGCATAATCCTTCCCTTGTTCCTTTGGCTTTGGTGGTTGTTGGCACTGATTACCCTCGAGAGCTCGAGGTTTAGTGCACTGGTTTGAATAGTTCCCTAGCTCCTTACAGTTGTAGCATTGAACCACGAGTGGTTATCTCCTTTCATCGGCTACATTATCCTTCCTTTTCATGTCTCTTCGACACTCGTGAGCTAGGTGTCCTTCTTTCCCACACTTGAAGCATTTCCCCATCCCTTTGAGGCAGTTCCTATTGTGCAACTTCCCACATTTTTGGCATGTGGGTCGTTGTGTTTTCTTCCCATCTTTATCACCAGATCCACCAGCTTGAAACTCCATCTTTCTTTTCTTATCACCATAGCCATGGGACCATTCTCAAAACTCAATCTCCACTTTGAGAGCACACCGAACAACTTCTTCATATCTCCCAAAGTCTCGAATTGCAAGAGCCTTTTGAAGATGTGGTTTTAATCCACTAAAGAATATATCAATTTTGATATCATTGTTGATAACAAAACCCGAAGCATACCTTTCAAGCCTTGTGAAATTTGCTTCATAGGTTTTGATAGATTATCCTTCTTTTTTCTTGAGCTCTATGAATTCTCTCTCCATCTTCGTGTGAAGAGTTCGTGGGAAGTACTTATTAAGAAACATTATCTTAAAGTCTTCACATTCCATCTCTTCAATTTCATCCCTTGGCTTGGTGTACTTAATCAAATCCCACCATTGATCAGCTTCTCCATCTAGGCGATAAACGGCTAGAGTCACCTTCTCCGTCTCAGAACAGTGAAGAACAGAAAAGATCTTCTCTATGGAGTTGACCCACTGTTCCGCAACTAGTGGATCAGAAGATCCACAAAACGTCGGTGGTCGTTGCCGCATAAAGCATTCAATAGCTAGCTGCTCCCTCTTTGGCGAAGGAGGACGTTCCCCATTATTATGGTTATTATTCATAACCTGGGATAATTGGGTAAGCAGCGCCAGGAAGTTTTGAACTCCACCTCCAAAATCATTGGGGATGTCGTTCGGGAAATCGTCGCATTGGCCTTCGCAAGAGTTGTTGGCCTGATTTCTCCTGGTTCCCACCATTTTCTAAAATAGAAAAGGTTAGAACAAAACATAAGTAAACAAGTCATGTATAACTTATCCTTTTAAACAATTATACCAAAAACATAACATATGGGATCCCTAGGTAAATATCCTTGTGTGCATATTTGTACTTAGTCTCATGCTAGAGGTTTTCTTTAGGGTTCACTAATCCTAATTCCAAAATTAACTAAACCTTTCCATTGATACCGACTATAACGACCCAGACTTTTCCTTACATTACTATTAAATCATTTCAAAGATAAACAACATAATAGTATTACAAATGGAGGATCTAGAGGTTTAGTGTCTTGGGAAAACTAGGACTACACATAACAAGTACAACATCAAGCATAAAAATTCATTTAATCTCTTCTTCTATAGCTTCTTAGTACCACTTTTCCTCTCCTTAGTACATGTAGCCACCTGAGGATATACATCAAAAGGGGTGAGAAAAAATCCCAGTAAGAGGATAGATAAGAACAATATAGCATGGGGTGAGCATAATCATGACATAGGAATAAGATCTTTAACATGAGAGGAGCATAAACAATAAACTTGAAATGTGGAAAAACATAAAAATGAAACATCATGTCTTAGTGGTTAACTACCACACATACTTGTGAACAAAGCTAGCATCATGTTCACGCATCATTTCACATTTACTCATGAGATTAATCACTTTACCCAATGCATTGGAGCGCTATATAATTCCGGGCGCGCCCGTCACATTTAAACATTCATATTGCACTATATAATTCCGGGCGCACCCGTCACATCATAACATTATCATTATCATGCTTGCCACATAGAACACATATCAAACCTGTACATAAATAACCCATGGAAAGGAATGAGTTTCATCTCATAATAACACATTAATATGCTTTGGGTTCCCAAAAGAGAGGGAACAACATACTTGATATAAGAATCATCAACCTTGAATGAGAGGTAAAAGGTGAGATCTTGAAAGAAGAGTTCTTTTGGAAAACATTTTGATGAACATAAAAACCAATGACAAACATTTAAATCCCATAAAATTAAAGGAAATTATGAACAAATGATCTTTGAGGAGTAACCATATCAAAAATGGAGTGAAGGAGGGAGAACCCGAAGGAAGAAAATTGGGTTCGAGATTTCCCCTTACCTTGTACTCGAATGCCTCCTTCTCTTTAATGTCCTGTATAATGACATTATATTCATTAATTAGAAATTACAGAACCTCTTATACATTAATAGGGTTCATTCTGGTTTCATTATTTCATATTATGTTCCTTTGGATGACTTATAGAGTTTAAAAACATTTATCGGGGATGTTCTTTTTCATGGTTTTCTTGAGCGGTCCACTTGTATTCTTAATTTGATGTTTGGGTAGATCATGGGTAAACATCCAGAACTAATATTACATGTAATTAATGATATTACAGAGGCTTGAATGATTTTATAATGAGTTATATTAGATCCATGTGGCCGAATCATTAGATAATAATTAAATGAAGATTATTTGGGCTAATTTGAGCGGTTTTTGGATCACAACCAACTCATTTTAACTTTTCACTTAGTAGTATGGCCATAGGTTATTTCCAGAACTTAAAATAGAACATAATACATATAAAAAATTCTGTTTCAACCATAAAAATGGTTTCATGACCAGATTTAAGGTATAAATGGAATAAGAGAGCATGTTGTTTTTGAAGGTGATAAATTATCACCACATGAACAACGTTCTCTTTAATAAAATAAAAGGAAGGGGGAATGGGTGTGGGGTGATATAATATAACATTAGAATAATAATATTACAGTATATATAAAATACTGGATTTAAAGAACAATTTGGATGAATATAGATAGAGAGAGATCAAGAAAGGAACTTGAGCTTGAAAGGAAATTAAAGGAGAAGAGAGAGAGAAATTGCCTTTAGAATCCTCCTCTTGAGATCCTCTTTAAGGAAGCTAGGCTTGGTCTTTTGATGAGACAAGAAGATTTTGGACGTGGGGGATGAGCTAGAGAAGGTGTTTGGGCAGAATTTAGTGAAGTCTTGGAGCTTGAGAGGTGTGAGGAAAAGAGGGAGTGAAGGGTGACTTTTATAGTGGAGGGGAGAGGGGTTTCCTTAATATAAAATTGATTACTTTATTAATTTCACCTAAGACAAGGAATAGTGAGTCTTGGATGACTAAGAATAGTAAATTAGACTTTTGAATTCGGGATTTGGGTGCTTACATCACTTGTGATGTCAGGAATAGTGGGTTTTAATTAAAATGTATTTATATGATAAATTAATGTATTCTACTATTCATCAAAAATTCAAGTATCTCAGAAAAATCCCAAAATTTTACCCCAACCATTTTTCGACGTGTAGAATCCAAAAATGAATTCCATTTTTCAAAAATAATTTTCTAAATATTATTAATTTAATATTTAATTAAAATCATAATTTACTTAAAAAACAGTTTTTAAAATTAAAACTGATTTTGCAGTTCTTTCAAAAATTACTTTGGGTCTTATAAAATTATCTAAAAACTATTAGAAATTGATTCAATAATTTATGAATATATTTCAGGAAAATAAATATTAATTAATTAATTATAATTATTTATTTATGACTTATAAAATACCAAAAATGTTTACTAAGGTCAAATTATCACTTTCTATAATGTCTAAATTTTATTTTATTATTCATAGGTAATGTTACTCTTATTTACTATTCATAAGGTTCATATTACTATTCATAAGGGTATGTTACTATTCATAAGGGTAGGTTACAATTCACCAAAAATTATTTTTGTTTCATTAGACTCCAAAAACTATCTTGAACACAACCGTGTATGTTGGATTTTTAAAATTCCAAACATAGGGGTGACAAAATTATGTTTAAAGGTCACTTATCACTTAGTAGTTCATTATTTTGTGTTTTTATGACATAGATATAAGAAGGGAATTTTCCATTGAAAAACATTGGGTCGTTACACCCGAGGACATGGTGTGTAGATGTAGTTCGGAAATTTTTAGAGTATATGGCCTGTTCAATTGTAAAAACACCATTTAGTATCTGCGTTACACAGTTTCTATCCGAGAAAGCTATGTACGAGGTACACGGTCCAACCCTAACCCGAATGGACTACATGTTGCCTTCAGTTAGACCACATGGAATGTAATCCGGAAACAATGTGCCACCTATTCTTGGTCAACACACGGTGTCATAAATGACTTAGATAAGATCCAATACAAGGCCTGATTTGGTGGATCAGTCAATGCATTGATCCTAGACTACACGGTGTGTACTTCTGAATACATGCCTTATATTCTGGTGTTGTACGGCCTGGAGTGTTTGGCACCTCCAGATGATTTCCTCTATTTTATTTTAATCAAAATTAAAATAAAAATTTGTTTCTGTAAGGTGAATGAGAAATGAGAGGGGAGAAATAGATGTCGAGATTCAGATTTTAAAGAACGATTAACTTGAATTCAATCAACTAAATTGTTATATGTGTAAATCACAAACGAAAAAATAAATAATAATAATCAACGATATGACTGCTCTGATACCACTTGTAGGTTCCAGGTGCAGAAGAAGCGTGTTGGTGGGTGTACCCAAATTTAATTTTAGCATTAACAACGATCAATCTAAGATTCATCCCAATAATGAAACCTCAGATCTCCAGAATAGAATGAAGAAAGAAAAAGATAGAGGGAGTCTCGGAACCATAAAGACAGGATCATTATATGTTGGTTATAATGAATTTAATTAATTGACAAGAATTAACATGATGGAATTCTTTCTTCATTGATTGTTCTGGTCATGATTCGATTTGATCCATCGTTGTGTCGTAGAAGCCACGTGTATACTTCCTCTAGAGGTGATCCACATATGCACCACGTATCTCTGGACGTTGCCAAAAAAATCTCTGAGTGCTAGGGTGAAGAAGCCTTTGATTGCATTGTCCACATTATATTGCCTTGATCTGATGGAGGAGGATCTCTCTAGGTACTGAGAGGGTTCTTGGAGGAAAGAGTTCTTTCATCCTTGAGAAAATTCTCCAGAATTTTTGTACACAATGATTCTCTCTAGAAAAGTGTTGGGGTTGTGAGGATATTTATAATCGGGTTTGAGGTTATAGAGTTATGACAATAAATAAATGTGTTACATGTTTTATTTATTTCATTAACTCTTATTGAAAACCCCCATGTAGAATGATTAATTCATTGACATTCACCCACATTTATTATAATAAATATCATTTAATAAAATGATATTATTTCCTCAAAATCCCAACCGGAAAAACTACACGACATGTAATCATTAATACACGGCGTGTACTCGTTTTCCATGAAAACTACACAGCGTGTACATTCAATGTACACTGCGTGTTTATCTTGTTTTTCATTTTTTGTATTTCTTCCACCACAATTATTAGACCTTGAGTAATGGCTATTTATTTCCTAAATAAATGTAACTACATTACTCACTAATAAATATATATTATTTCGCCCACAATATATTCTCTCGAATAACTAGTGTAGAAATAAATGTGATCTGACATCCTTAATAATTATTAAACCATAGTTGAGAATAATTTTTATTTAACTTGTTAAATTAATATTTAACTGTTATACATGGACACACTTAGTGTGTGACCCTCTAGGCCTCTTTCTCAGTGGAATTAGGAGGATGTCCAAGGTTAGAGTCTAGAAACACGCCATGGAACCCATAGAGAATGACATTAATGCCATAATTATGTGTCACCTCATACGAACTCTTACCGTGTAATATAATCCCTTTGTCATGATATCTCAAGTCAAGCGGGTTGCATGTTAGTGCCATCAACCCATGTGCTCGATTATTCATTCTTTGACTTTTTAGAATTGAACTCACCCATTCCTTACCATGGACATAGATTTATATAGGCTATATCAATTCCATCAAAGGGCCTAAGATATCTACTTCTGTTATGGAACATAAGGGATAAATCCTTTCTCTCATTATCTATTAATGCAGTATTACTCGTGATGCACCCAACGTATCCTAACTCACTGCGAACAGTGTGTCATCATAGTTTTCATCAATACATCTAAGTGTGTGAGTTGCAATACCCATTTATAATAATCTTAAAGTCTAAGGACCAATACACATGTCCGCAGACAGTAACATCCAATGACACTATAAAATCTGGATTTCATACTGGCGGGTCTTGTTCACATAAAATCCTCCTAGATATTACCAAGGGCACACTCTATGAGAAGGTGCCTCAAATTTTTATGAGTCCTCACCCCTAATGGCCTGTATTATTTATGTCCCTCAAATAACATCATCCGTCCATACAACATATATTCTAGAATAGTGTTATGGAACTTCTGGGTCCACATCATTGCAGGGATCCGCTATGACCCTTTAATGAAATAGATAGCCTTGGGAGATTATCACATGCATTGCCACGCAGAACAACAATCAAGATGTGATATGGTGTTTTTTAATGAATAAAGTACAAAGTAGTTGGTTCTAGGCCACAAATTCCAATAGACTCTCACTTGGACTAGAGCCAACTGCTAAATTTTTTAAACCGGCTAGCTCTCACATGATATTCATGCTTCTGTTGAGATAGGCCTTTAGTCATGGGGTCTGCCACGTTCTCTTCTGTGGACACTCTACTCTCTACAACTTCACCCCTTTGATAGAAATCCCTCAAGAGGTGATACTTTTGGAGTATGTTCTTTGTCCGTTGATGTGACCTTGGTTCTTTTTTAAGAGCCACCATGGCAGTATTATCATAATACAACGTGATAAGATCTTTACTGATTGGCACCACATCAAGCTCCTAGACAAATTTCTGAATCCATACAACTTCCTTGGCTACATAAGAAGCCGCTATATATTCGGACTCCGCCATAGAATCAAAAACAACTAGATGCTTTGAACTCTTCCAGCTCATAACTCCTCCATTGAGACAGAAAAAATATCCAGATTGCGACTTCAGATCATTCTGATCTATCTGAAAACCAGCATCAGCAAACCCTATGATGACAAGATTCTTGTCTCCTCCATACACCAGGAAAATTTCCTTAGTTCTTCTTAGATACTTTAAGATAGTATTAATAGCACTCAAATGTTGTTCTCCTGGATCTTCTTGATATATGCCTACCATGCTCAGTTCATAGGAAACATCAAGCCTGGTACATAACATGGAATACATGATGGATCCTATAGCTGAAGAGTATGGGATCTTACTCACTCTATCTTTCTCTTGTTCTGTCGGTGGAAACATTTTCTTAGAAAGATGTAGGCCATGTGACATTGGAACTAATCCCCTCTTAGATTGTTCTATACTAAATCTCTTTTGTATCTGGTCAATGTCTATACCCTGACTTAGTCCAAGTAGCCTCTTAGATCTATAACAAATTATCTTGATCCCTAGAATGTAGGCTGCTTCACCCAAGTCCTTCATGGAGAAACACTTGTTCAACCAGTCCTTAACTAATTGTACGACTAGTATGTCATTTCCAATAAGCAATATGTCATCAACATATACTACTAGGATAATGGTCACATTCCCATTAAACCACTTATAAACACTTGTCTCACATTCGTTCTTAATGAAACCAAATTTCTTTATGGATTCATCAAATCGAATGTTCCATGACTTGGATGCTTGCTATAATCCATACATGGATTTTTGCAACTTGCAAACCTGTTTGGCTTCACCTGGTGTCACAAACCCTTCTGGTTGTGTCATATAGACATCTTCCTGAAGGTTCTTATTTGGGAGTGCTATTTTGACATCCATCTTCCAAATCTCATAGTCATGGTATACTTCTATGGAAAGTATGTTTCTTATGGATTTAAACATGGAAACTGGCGAAAATGTTTCATCATAGTAAATTCCTTGATGTTGTCTAAGTCCTTTAGCCACTAGCCTTGCTTTATAGGTGCTAACTTGACCTTATATGTCATGTTTTCTCTTGAATTCCCATTTCCATCCAATAGGCTTTGCATCAACTGGCTCATCGACCAGAACCCAGACTTGGTTCTGATACATGGAATCCATCTCAGAATTCATATCTTCCAACCATCTTGTAGCTTTTGGGCTTTATACTACTTCCTTATAGGAGTGAGGTTCATCATTGTCCAATAATAATGATTCACCATCCTTGGTGACTAGGAAACCAAATCTCTATGGTTCCCTTACCTATATTGAGATACTACATAGTACTTGTGTTTATGGAACCTCTTCTACTGGGACCTGTGGAACTTGTTCCTATACCAACTCTTATTTATCTTGAGCATCAATTTTGTCAATGTCAATCTTGCTCCCACTATCCTTTTTTTGGATGTGTTCCCTCTCAAGAATGATGGCTTGTCTGGTGACAATAACTTTCTTGTCTAAAGGGTTATATAGGTAATATCCTTTCTTTTGACTGGGATATCTTATAAAGATACACATCATTCCCCGGAGTGCTATTTTGTTGCCTGAGAAGCCCTTAACAAATTCCTCACATCCCCATACATATGTGTGTAACAAAATGGGTTTCTTTCCATTTCATAACTTGGATAGAATTCCATTTGCCTCCATAGTTGGTACGCGGTTTAATGTGTATGTTGCAGTTTGTAATTCATATTACCAAAAGGATAATGGAAGATTTTCATGACTCGTTATTGACCACACCATGTCCAACAAGGTGCGGTTCCTCCTTTCACTAACACCATCCTACTATGGCGTATAAGGAGGAGTGAGCTAAGATAGAATCCTAGACTCCCATAGTAGATCGATGAACTCTTTCTTCAGATATTCTCCACCTCGGTCTGATTGAAGTTTCTTTATCTTCTTACCAAGATGATTCTCTACTTCATTCTTGAATTCCTTAAATTTCTCTAAGGATTCTGACTTATACCTCATTCAGTAGACATAGACATATCTACTCAAATCATCAGTAAAAGTAATGAAGTAATAATATTCACCTAAAGATTATACTAGAAGTGGTCCACACACATCTGTGTTCACTAATCCTAGAAGCTCTGTGTCCCTTTCACCTTGTCCACCAAAAGGCGGCTTGGTCATTTTACCTTTTAAACAAGCGTAACATCTATCAAGTGGTTTTATCTCAGTAGAGTCTAAATAGCCATCTTGGCAGAGCTTTGTCAAGCGTTTCTCGTTTACATGACCGAGACGGTGATGCCACAACTGGGTGATGTATGAGTCATGTGATTTTGTTTCGTTATCGATTTCCAACACTTGGTTTTTGTAATTTAATACATACAAACCATTATTTAAATGGTCCATACCATAACATACGTTTTTCTTGTAAAACAGACAACCCTTATTTCCAAACTTGAAAATAAATCCATCTATATCCAAACAAGATACAGAAATTATGTTCTTAGTAACACTAGGCACATAATAACAGTTCTGTAAAACCAAAATCATCTCAGTTGGCAATGAGAGGTGGTAATTGCCAATGTCCAATGCAGCCATCCTTGCACAATTGGATACTCAAAGATCCACCTCTACTCTAGAAATCTTTCTAAATCTACTTGGTTCCTGCATTTGAATATTTATGTGAGCCACACAAGCAGTATCTAATACCCAATGTGTAGAAATGGAAAGACTACACTCGATAACGAACGCACCTTTAGCATCCCCACACTTCTGGGTGCAGTTTCTCTTCTAGTGGCCTTGCTTGCCACATGAAAAACATACCGCCTCTCATTCCTTTTTGTGCCTCTGGATCTTCCCCTTATTGGAAGGATGGAGATCAGGGGCTTCATACCTTTTATAAGTCTTTGGCCCCTTTTCCTTGTCCTTCCTTTTATTATTCACCATAAGGACTATGGGTTTGTCACGCCCCATGTCCTTATCTACCTAGAAAATCAAGGTCAGATGTTCTGATAGACTCTTCTCATTATTTATCTTGTTATAGTTGATAATAAAGCTTGAGAAGGTCTTGGGCAGTGATGATAGGATGATATCTGTATGCAACTCATCCGAGAATTTAATCCCAAAGAAGTCTACGCATTCGATGTAGCCAATACGATTGATTACATGAGGCCCAGATGGCACAGACTCTCCAAGATTAGTTGTGAACAAAGTATTGGAGATCTCATATCTCTCTTGTCTCGCCTTATCTTTGTAGAGATCCTCAAGGTGAGACATCTTTCTATACGTGTCCATGTTTTCATGTTTCTTCAAGAGCTCATTAGACATGGCCGATAACATGAAACATAGGACATATGTGGCATCATCCAAATGTTTCACAAAGACAGATATTTCCCCATCACTATACTCTTTTCTAGGCACAACTGCAATAGGATCTTCCAGCACATACAATTTCCTTTTGTGGTGAAGGATGATGCATAAACGCATCTGCCACTCTTGGAAATTGGTACTAGTGAGATGGTTTTCCTTCTCAAGTATAGTTCACAATGATATGTTGGTAGTCATTTTTCTGGTCATTTTTAAAAATTAGTACATTATTTCAAAACTAAGACAAACATATAAATTAATACTTATTAGTCTCCCGCTATTTTATCGAAATCCAATAGCCCTCACCATTGACTTCAGAATATTTTGTTGCCTGAATATTTTAGTGACAAGGATCCATATTTCTTTTCTCATTACCCTAACTAGGGTTGGTCAAGAAAATTTAAGGGTTTTAGGAA
This sequence comes from Viscum album, assembly GCA_963277665.1. Classification (NCBI taxonomy): domain Eukaryota; kingdom Viridiplantae; phylum Streptophyta; class Magnoliopsida; order Santalales; family Viscaceae; genus Viscum; species Viscum album. The sequence continues at coordinate 907,254,973 of OY728123.1, read as the reverse complement.
GGAATTCCAAATTCCAACTGCATTTGATCGCAACTCCTTGATCCGCTGAGTGGACTCCCCAATCCTAAAATCCTTTTATTTTGGATTTCCTCAACCTTTGCCTCTTGGTCACACCATGTCCCGGTGTGGAAGTCAACCCTTGATGCAAACCAAGTAAAGTCAACCCAAAACCTTGAATTATAATTCCCCGATAATTGAAAGAACCCCAACTAGGGTTGGTCAATCACTTTGAACTATGGTTCGATTCTAACCAAGATTATGGAAGGTTGTACCGACTTAATATTTCTTTGAGGGATTTTATCCTTATATGTAAATTTCCAATTTATTATCTTTGATTACATGATTGTTAATAATACGTGGGATATACTTAAGTGATTAACCATGTCTAAGATAATATTTACACATAACCCGGTCTTATTTTAGTTCCATTTTTCATTCTTGTTTAATTCATTAATTGTGTGATCGTGACAACACACCCACAATAAATTTAAACCATGCAACTAACAGAAATAAAATAAATGGTATGATCATGATCTTTTCTATTGGTTAGTTTACCTAGCAGTTAGTAAACAAACACAATACCAAGGGGTAAAACACCTTAAACCTTTCCTGTTCATTTTTACAACTTTCCACCTATCCACCTCTATATCTCCTTGGATTTGTTTCACCTTGGTTCCTAACTTGAGCTGCCTCCACTACCTTGGGAGCTCCATCCAATACATATGCATTTATCTCACATGTAGGTGAGGGGTAAAATGGGTTTTACATAAAATAAACATTGGTCATGCAGTCCCTACATATAAATGAGGAGAAGGCTCACCAGCCAAAAAATTAATTTAAATAAATAAAATCATTCACATACAAAGGTCTTGGTCTAGCTCATGATCATCCATACATGCAACGATATTACACATTAATAAAACTAGCATTCAATTCTTTAATCGTTCTTGTTTAAGATAAATCACGGTCGAATCAATTAATTATATTTAATTAATCAATCCTTCTATCATAAACCCATTTTATAAATTTACATGAGATTCTAATCCATCATAATTTTGAACAAATAAATTCATTTAAAATTATCTTTGTACGTAACTTGTACATTGGAGGCAACTCGGTGAATTCTCATTCATTACACAGATGTTAAATTAAACACATATATATAAAACACCTATCATGTGTTGTGCTTCAGCTTTACGCATGCACTATGGTACATGACTCAAGGATTTGTATAACATAATAATTAATTTTAATAAATTTGCGTAATTTGGATGAGTACACGGCGTGTAGTTCTGACTACACAGTGTGTACTTTTTTTCAACATCCATCTGAAGTACACACCCGGGGACATGGTGTGTAGATGTACTTAAGAAATTTTTGGAGTACACGGCATGTTCAATTGGACACATGTCGTGTAGTATCTGCATTACACGGTTTCCAGCCGGGAAATCCATGTACGAGGTACACAGTCCAACCCTAACCCGAAGGGACTACACGATGTGTTCAATTGGACCACACGGTGTGTAATCCAGAAACCTTGTGCCACCTTTTCCTGGTCAACACATGGTGTCATGAATGATTTAGATAGGATCCAATACACTGCCTGATTTGGCAGATCAGTCAATGCATTGAACCTAGACTACATGGCATGTTCTTTCAAATGCATGCTGTGTATTCGGGTGTTCTACAGCCATGAGTGTTTGTCACCTCTAGATGAGTTCCTCTATTTTATTTTAATCAAAATTAAAAGAATAATTAGTTTTTGTAAGGTGAACAAGAAATGATAGGGGAGGAAAAGATCTCAAGATTATGATTTTAAAGAACGATTAACTTGAATTGAAACAACTAAATTATTAAATGCGTAAATCACCAACAAAAAAATAAATATTTATATTCAATGATATGACCGCTCTGATACCACATGTAGGTTCTGGGAATAGTAAAAGTACGTTGGTGGGTTTATCCACCTTTAATTTTAGAATTAACAACAATAAATCTTAGATGTGTCACTATAATAAAACACTGGATCTTCAGAATAGAACGAAGAACAAAAAAAGAAAGAGGGAGTCCCAGAACCATAAAGACAGGATCATCATATGTTGGTTATAATTAATTTAATTAATTGAAAAGAATTACCTTTATGTAATTATTTCTTCGTTGATGTCTCCAGTCACGATCTGATATGATCCGTCATTGTGTCGTAGAATCCATGTGTAGATATCCTTTAGTGGTGATCCACACGTGCACCACGTATCTCTAGACATATCCAAAGGAATCTATGTGTGCTAGCATGGAGAAGCCTTTGCTTGCATTGTCCACCTTAGATCACCTTGATCTGATGAAGGAGGATCTCTCTTGGTCTTGAGAGCATTATTGGAGGAAGAAGTTCTTTCATCCTTGAGATAATTCTCCAGAATTTGTTGTGCACAACGATTCTCTCTTGAAGAGTGTTGGTTTTGTGAGGATATTTATAATCGGGTTTGAGGTTATAGAGTTATGACAAAAAATAACCACGTTAGGCATTTTATTTATTTCATTAACTCTTATTATAAACCCCCATGTCGAATGATTAATTCATTGACATGCGCCCACGCTGATTATAATAAATATCATTTAATAAAACGATATTATTTCCTCAAAATCCTGACTGGAAAAACTACACGGTGTGAAATGATTAATACACGGCGTGTACTCGTTTTCTAGGAAAACTACATTGCGTGTACATTCAATGTACAAGGAACATTTATCTTGTTTTTCATTTTTCTTTATTTCCTCCACCACACTTATTAGACCTTGAGTAATGGCTATTTATTTCCTAAACAAATGTAACTACATTACTCCCTAATAAATATATATTATTTCTCCCACAATATATTCTCTAGAATATTTAGTGTCGAAATAATTGTGATTAGACATCCTTAAGTAATTATTAAACCATAATCAGGAATAATCTTTATTTAACTTGTTAAATTAATATTTAACTGAGATACATAGACACACTTAGTGTGTGACCCTCTAGGCCTCTTTCTGAGTTGAATTAGGCGGAGCCTACCTAAAGTCCAAGGTCATCATCTAGCGACATGCCAAGGCACCCATAGAGAAAGAATTTAACTCCACAATGACATGTCACCTCATACGAACACTTACTATGTATTATGATCCCTTTGTCATGATATATCTCAAATAAAGTGGGTCGTATGCTAGTGTCATCAACCCATGTGCTCGATTATTCTTTCTTTGACCTTCGAGAATTGAACTCTCCCATTCCTTACCATGGCCATGGTTTTATTTAGGCTATATCAATTCCATCAAAGGGCCTAAGATATATACTTCCATTATGGAACAGAAGGGACAAATCCTTTCTCGCATTATCTATAAATGCAGTATTACTCGTGACACACCCAATGTATCCTACCTAGCTGCGAACAGTGTGTCGTCATAGTTTTCGTCAATACATCAAAGTGTATTGATTGTAATACCCATTAATAATAATCATAAAGTCCAAGGACCAATACACGCGTCCGTATATAGGAACATCCAAGGACACTATGAAATCTGGATTTCCTATTTTCGGGACTTATTCTCGTAATATACTTTTGGATATTACCAAGGGGGCACACCATGAGAAGGTGCCTCAAAGTTTTATGAGTCATCACCCCTAATGGCATGTATTATTTGTGTCCCTCAAATAACATCATCCATCCATAGATCATATATTCAAGAACCGTGTTATGGAACTTCCTGGTTCATATCATAGCGGGGATTCGCTATGACCCATTAATGAAACATCTATCCTTGGGACATTATCACATGCATTGTCATGTAGAAGAAAAATAAAGATGTGATAAGGTGTTTCTTTAACGAATAAAGTACAAAGTAGTTGGTTCTAGGCCACCAACTTCAACATACTCTCACTTGGACTAGAGCCAACTGCTAAAAACTTTTAACTTACTAGCTTTTAAATGATATTCATGCTTCTGTTGATATAGGCCTTTAGTCATGGGGTTCACAACGTTCTATTCTGTGGACACTCTGCTCATTGCAACTTCACCCCTTTGATAGAAATCCCTCAAGAGGTGATACTTTTGGATTATGTGCTTTGTTCGTTGATGTGACCTTGGTTCTATTGCAAGAGCCACCACTGTAGTATTATCACAATACAACGTGATTGGATCTTTACTGCTAGGAACCACATCAATCTCCTAAACAAAATTCCAAATCTAGACAGATTCTTTGGATGCATCAGAAGCCACTATATATTCAGACTCTGCTATAGAATCGGTGAAAACTGGCTTCTTTGAACTCTTCCAGCTCACAGATCCTCCATTGAGACAGAAAACATATCTAGATTGCGACTTCAGATCATTATGATCTTTCTGAAAACGAGCATCAGCATACCCTCTAATGAAAAGCTCCTCGTCTCCTCCATACACTAGGAACATATCCTTAGTTCTTCTCAGATACTTAAGGGTAGTCTTAATAGTATTTCAATGTTGTTCTCATGGATCTGCTTGATATCTTACTACTATTCTCAGTGCATAGTCGACATCAGTCCTGGTATATAACATGTTATACATGATGGATCCTATAGCCGAAGCGTATAGGATCTTACTCATTCTATCTTTCTCTGATTGTGTTTGTGGACACATTTTCTTAGAGATATTTAGGCCATGTGACACTGGAACTAATCCCCTATAGGATTGATCCATACTAAATCTCTTTACCATCTGGTAAATGTATGTACCCTGACTTAGTCCAAGAATCCTCTTAGATCTATCACAAATGATCTTGATCACTAGAATGTAGGTTGCTTCACCCAAGTCCTTCATGGAGAAATACTTGTTCAACCAGTCCTTAACTAACTGTATGACTAGTAAATCATTTCCAATAAGCAATATGTCTTCAACATATACTAATAGGATAATGATCTCATTCCCATTAAACCGCTAATAAACACATGGCTCACATTCGTTCTTAATGATAACAAATTCATTTATGGCTTCATCAAATCAAATGTTCCATGACCTGGATGCTTGCTTTAATATATAAATGGATTTCTGCAACTTGCAAACCCGTTTGGCTTCACCTAGTGTCACAAACCCTTTTGGTTGCTTCATAAGAACATCTTCCTGAAGGTTCCCATTAAAAAATTCCATTTTGATATCCATCTTCCAAATCTCGTAGTCATGGTAAGATTCTTTGGAAAGTATGATTCTTATGTATTTAAACATGGAAACTAGCGAAAAAGTTTCATCATATTCAATTCCTTGATGTTGTCTAAATCCTTTAGCCACTAGCCTTGCTTTATAGGTGCTAAATTGAACTTTCATGTACAGTTTTCTCTTGAAGACCCATTTTCATCCGGTAGGCTTTACATCAACTGGATCATTGAATAGAACCCAGACTTAGTTTTGATACATGGAATCCATCTCAGAATTCATAGCTTCCAGCTATCTTATAGCTTCTGATCTTTCTACTACTTCCTTTAAGGCGATAGGTTCATCATTGTCCAATAATAATGATTCACCATCCTCGGTGACTAGGAAACCAAATCTCTTTGGTTCCCTTACCTCTCTTAAGATCTTATGCAGTACTTGTGTTTCTAGAACCACTTCCAAGGGGACCTATGGAACTTTTTCCTATACCAACTCTTGTGTATCTTGAGCATAAAATTTTTGAAAGTCAATCTTGCTCCCACTGTCCTTTTTGAGGATGTGCTCCCTCTCAATAAAGACGGATTGTCTAGAGACAATCACTTTCTAGTCTGAAGTGTTATATAGGTAATATCCTTTCGTTTCCTTGGGATATCCTATAAAGATACACCTTGTGCCCTGGGGTGCCAGTTTGTTGCCTGATAAGGCCATAACAATCACCTCGCATCCCCATACATGTGTGTGCGACAAAATGGGTTTTTTTTCATTCTATAACTCAGATGGAATTCTATTTGCTTCTTTAGTTGGTACTAGGTTTAATGTGTATGCTGTAGTTTGTGATGTATATCCCCAAAATGATAATGGATGATCTGCATGACTCATCATTAACCTCACCATGTCCAACAAGGTGCGGTACCTCTTTTCACAAACACCATTCAACTGTTCTGTATAAGGAGGAGTGAGTTGAGATAGAATATAAGACTCCCATAGAAGGAAGTTTCCCTTGATATTAAAGACTTTAGGCCAGTGGAAATTGGGAATACCATACCTAAGATTATCAGCAAGATCATGACCCAGAGACTGGGTGAAATCGCTAAGGGGCTCATTTACAGTAATCAGTTTGGTTTTGTTCCAAGAAGGAATATTGAGAATTGTCTTTTCATTGCTTCGGAATGTGTAAACTCGATGAATAGGAAGAAAAAGGTTGGTGATATGGATTTAAAGATTGATATCTCCAAGGTGTTCGACACTCTTAGGTGGAGCTTTCTCTTCACTATTCTTAAAATGCATGGGTTTTCACAGTGATTTCTTGGGCTTATTGAATCTACCATGGTCAGTGTGAAACTTTCTATTCTTATTAATGGATCCCCAAGAGGTTTATTTCAGTGTACACGAGGGGTAAGGCAAGGAGACCCCCTCTCGGGTCTACTTTTTGCGATTTCTGAGGACTACTTGAGCTGGTGTCTCAATGATCTGGCTAATTTTGGTTGGTTTCAATGGATAAAAATTGGAAGGAACCTTCTTGCTCCCTCCCACATGTTATATGCTGATGATATTCTGCTCTTCGGAAAGGCAGAGCATGAGACCATTTCCTGTATCAAAGGGATTTTTTCACATTATGAGGAAGTTTCAGGCCTGGTTATTAGTTGGCATAAGTCATCAGTTATGTTTGGGGAAGGTATTACCATATCGAGATAGAACAGAATTTCTCTGAAACTTGGCATGAAGAGGGGAACTTTTCCCTTTAAATACCTCGGTGTACCTTTGTTTTGGGGAAGAGTGAGGCGGTGTTATTTTTAGGGCATCGCTGTGAAAATTACTAACCAATTGGAAAATTGGAAAGGGAAGAATATGTCTCAAGCTGGAAAAATTTTCTTGGTTAATTCGGTAATCACCTCAATGTTTGTCTATTCCTTTTCTCTTTACCGATGGCCAAGGGAAATTTCTAAAGAATTGATGGGCAAGATTAGAAATTTCATTTGGACTGGATCCATTAATGAAAGAAAACTCATCACAGTGAGCTGGAAAGATTGTATTAAACCGATCCAAATGGGGGGAATAGGGGTGAAGGATCTGATGATCTTTAATAATGCCTTGATTAAAAAAAATTTATGGAACCTTTTGTCCAGATCTGATCCCTCGGCAGATTTTCTCTATTCCAGGTTTGTTGACAAGTTGCAGCAGGGTTATGGGTATTACATGACTTCTTCTGTCTGGCCTTCCATTAAGAAGGCCTATAATGGTCTGATGGAAAATTCAAATTAGTTGGTTTGTGAGAACTCCTATCTTAATCTTTGGAAAACTCCTTGGTTATCTCGACCCATCTGTAATGATATCTCTATTCCTGCGTCCCTAATGGATCATTCTATTGATGATATCCGTGATATTGTCAATATGAATGATCTTTTACCTGATCATCTCCGTCTGCAGATTGCAAGGTATAATTATGTTGAAGTTGACACTATTTTCTGGATGCCTAACCTGAATGGAAAGTTTTCTACAAAGGAGTGCTATGAGCAGTCTTGTGGTCCTCCCTTGAACCCACCCTCCTAGATTAAAGCAGCTCGGACAGCCTTTATTCCACCTGCTGCAACACTTCTCACCTGGAAAATATGGAAACAGTGCCTCCCAGTCCAGCATCTGCTGCAGCGCGCCGGGCTGCAACTGGCTCCTACCTGCTACCTCTACCTTAATTCTATGGAAACACATCAACACCTCTTTCTATCCTGCAAATTCACGCTCCAATTCTGGAGTTATCTGCAGGGTATTTTCCATCGCTGTTTTGACCTTCAATCCTTGGAGGATCTGTTGCACTCTATTTGTAGAAAAAATTCCAGTGAGCAGATTTTTTCTCTCCGGTTGGCCACTGCGATGAGTGTCCTCTCCTTAATCTGGAAAGCGAGGAATGACTTAGCTTTCAAAAGAATTAAACCAACCTTTCATAATGGTGTTTTTTTCATTCATCGTGCAATTTTGACGACCTCCCTTTTAAAAACAGGTTCCATGAATAATGATGTTGATGATCTTGTGATTTTGAGATCTCTTGCTGTACATGGCATGTCCAAGAAACCATTGATGATGAAGTATGTATGGTGGATACCACCCATCCACAATTGGATCAAAGTCAATGTTGATGGAGCGGCCTCGGGCACCCCGGGTTTGGTTGGATGTGGTTGTGTTTTCCAAACCTCCCGTGGATTTGTGAAAGGATGCTTCTTTATTTTTATTGACAATGGTCTCGCAATTGAAGCAGAACTTTGGGCTATAATTAGAGAAATCAGATATGCTGTCCACTTTAATTGGAATCAATTATGGTTGGAGTGTGACTCGACCACTGCTGTTCAAATTCTTCGTGATCGATCCAGAAATGTACCATGGAAGATCTTGCCTGACTGTATTGAATGTCTTCAGTTGTCGGAGGTACTCTCTCTTGAAGTAACGCATGTTTATCGTGAGGCCAATTGGGTTGCTCATGCTCTATCCAATAGAGCAATTTTTGAAGTCAGTTCGAATTGGTCCTGCATCACGCCTGAATTTTTCAATGATCTTGTCCAAACTGATATTTTTGGTAAGGTTTATACCCATCTTTCTTGATCAATTTCGTGTCTCTGTTCTCCTTTGTACTTTTACTTTTTATTAATATATTTTTTTAGGAGCAGGTCTTCTCCTGTCTCCTGACTTTTTGGGTATTATTTACCTCGATCTGATCGATGTTTCTTTATCTTCTTACCAATCTGATTCTCTACTTTATTCTTTAATTCCTTAAATTTCTCTAAGGCTTATGACTTATACCTCATTAAGTAGACATAACCATATCTACTCAAATCATCAGTAAAAGTAATGGAGTAAGAATACCAACCTCTAGATTCTACTAGAAGTGGTCCACACGCATCCGTGTGCACCAATCCTAGAAGCTCTATGGTCCTTTCACATTTTCCAAAGAAAGGGGGCTTGTTCATTTTACCTTGTATACAAGAATGACATATTTCAAGTGGTTTTATCTTAGTAGAGTCTAAATTTCCATCTTGGTAGAGCTTTGTAAAGTGTTTCTCATTTACATGACCGAGATGGTGATGCCACAACTGGGTGATGTATGAGTCATGTGAGTTTGATTTTTTATCAATTTCTAACACTAGGTTTACATAATTTAATACATAAAAACCATTATTTAAATTCTCCATACCACAACATACGTTGTTCTTATAAAATAGACTACCCTTATTTTCAAACATGAAAATAAATCCATCTATATCCAAACAAGATATAGAAATTATGTTCTTGGTAACACTAGGCACATAATAATAGTTATGAAAAAACAAAATCAACCCAGTCAGAAATGAGAGGTGGTAATCGCCAATGGCCAACACAGCCAGCCTCGCACCATTGTCAGCTCGAAGATCGACCACTCCTCTGGAAATATTTCTAAATCTACTTGGTTCCTACATTTGAATACATATGTGATCCCCAAAAAATGCATTTAGTACCCATTGTGTATAAATGAAAAGATTACACTTGATAACAAACTTACCTTTAGCGTTCCCATGTTTTTGGGTGTAGTTCCTCTTCCATTGGCCTTGATTTCCACATGAAAAACATACTACCTCTTGTTCCTTGCCCTGCCTCTGGATCTTCCCCTTCTTGGAAGGATAGATCTCGGGGGCTTCAGACCATTTATAAGTCTTCGGCCCCTTTTCCTTTTCCTCTATTTTCTTATTCACTATAAGGATTGCGGGTTTGTCACGCCCCATTTCTTTATCTACCTGGTGAATCAAGGTTAGAAGTTCTGATAGACTCTTCTCATTATTTTTCATGTTTTAGTTGAAAATAAAGATTGAGAGGGTCTTGGGAAGGGATGATTGGATGATATCTTTACGTAACTCATCCGGTAATTTAATCTCTAAGATGTCCAAGCGTTCTATGTAGCCAACAAGCTTGACTACATGAGGCCTAGCTGGTGCAGAATCTCCAAGTTTAGTTGTAAAAAACTCATCGGAGATCTCATATCTCTCTTGTATCGCCTTCTCCTGGTAGAGATCCTTAAGGTGAGACATCATGCTATATGCGTCCATGTTTTCATGTTGTTTCAAGAGCTCATTTGACATGGCTGATAGCATGAAACATTGGAAATCTGTGGCATCATCCATTTTTTTCACTTGGAGAGATATTTCCTCATCACTTGCCTCTTTTCCAAGCACAACTGGAATAGGCTCTTCGATCACATACAATTTCTTTTCATGGAGAAGGATGATGCGTAAAAGCCTCTACCACTCTTGGAAATTATGGCAGGTGAGAAGGTTTTCCTTATCAAGTATGGTTCGAAATGATATGTTTGAAGTCATTTTTCTTTCCATTTCTACAAATTAAGATAAGCGAAGGTTTAGTACTTTATTACAAAACCGAGACAAATATATAAATTAATACTTATTAGTCTCCTACTATTTTATCGAAATCCAATATCTCTCACCATTTACTTCGGAATATTCTGTTGCCCAAATATTCTAGTGGCAAGGATCCATATTGCCCTTGAAAATACCCAAACTATGGTTGATCAAGAAACTTGAAGTGTTTTAGGTAGGCATTCCAAATTCCAACTGCATTAACTCGCAGCTCCTTGATCCACTGAGTGGACTCCCCAATCCTGAAATCCTTTTATCTAGGATTTCTTCAACCTTTGCCTCTTGGTCACACCAAGTCCTGTTGTGGCAGTCAACCATTGATGTGAACCAAGTAAAGTCAACCCAAAACCCTGAATTAGAATTCCTTGATAATTGAAAGCACCCCAACTAGGGTTGTTCAAGCACTTTGAACCATCATTCGATTCTAACCAAGATTAAGGAAGGTTGTACCCACATAAAATTTCTTTGAGGGATTTTATCCTTATACATAAATTTACAATTTATTATCTTTGATTAAATGCTAGTTAATATTAAGTAGGATATGCTTAAGTGATTAACCATGTCTAATATAATATTTATGCATAATCCAGTCTTATTTTAGTTCCATATTTCATGCTTGTTTAATTCATTAATTGTGTGATCGTGACAACACACCCACAATACATTTAAACCATGAAACTGATAGAAAAAAAATAAATGGTATGATCATGAGCTTTTCTATTGGTTATTTTATCTATCAGTTCATAAACTAACCCAAGACCTAGTGTTAAAACACCTTGAACCATTCCTGTTTGTGTTTACAGCATTCTACATGTCCACCTTTGTATCTCCTTGGATTGGTTTCTCCTTGGTTCCAAACTTGATCCGCCTCCACTAGCTTGGGAGATCCATCCATTAAATATGCATTTATCTCACACATAGGTGAGGGGTAAAAGGGGTTTTACATAAAATAATCATTGGGCACACATGCCCTACATATTAATGAGGAGAATGCTCGTGGGCCAACAAATTTAATTTAAATAAATAAATTATAAGAAACCATTCACATAAAAAGGTCTTGGTCTAGCTCATGATCATCCATACATGAAACGATATTACGTATTAATAAAACTAGAATTCAATTCTTTAAATGTTCTTTTTTAATAAAAATCACGCTCGAATCAATTAATTATCTTTAATTAATCAATCCTTTTATCTTAAACCTTTTTTATGAATTTCCTTGAGATTCTCATCCATCATAATATTAAAAAAAATTCATTTAAAATTATCTTTTTACGTAACTTTTACCTTGGAGGAAACCCGGTGAATTCTCATTCATTACATAGATGTTAAATTAAACACATATATATAAAACACCTATCACATGTTGTGTCTCAGCTTTACGCCAGTACTATGGTACACATCTCAAGGGTTTGTATAATATAATAATAAATTTTAATAAATCCGTATAATTTGGATGAGTACACGGTGTATAGTTTCGACTACATCGCGTGTACTTTTGTTCACCATCCATCTGAAGTACACGCCCGGGGACATGGCGTGTAGATGTACTTCAGAAATTTTCAGAGTACATGACGTGTTCAATTGGACACATGTCGTGTACTATCTCCGTTACACGGTTTCCAGTCGGGAAATCCGTGTATGGCGTACACGGTCCAACCCTAACCCAAAGGGACTACATGCTGGGTTCAGTTGGACCGCATGGCATGTAATCCGGAAACCATGTGCCACTTGTTCTTGGTCAACACACGGTGTCATAAATGACTTAGATAGGATCTAATACATGGCCTGATTAGGCAGATTAGTCAATGCATTGAACCTAGACTACATGACTTGTACTTCTGAATACACACCGTGTATTCTGGTGTTGTATGACCAGGAGCATTTGGAACCTTTAGATGAGTTACTTTATTTTATTTTAATAAAAAGTAAAAGAAAAATTCATATCTGTAAGGTGAATGAGAAATGAGAGGGGAGGAACAGATCTCAAGATTCAGATTTTAAAGAATGATTAACTTGAATTGAAACAACTAAATTATTAAATTCATAAATCAAAAACAAAAAACTAAATAATTATAATCAATGATATGACTGCTCAAATACCACATGTAGGTTTCGGGCATAGCATAAGCGCATTGGCGGGTGTACCCAACATTAATTTTAGCATTAATAATGATCAATCTGAGATCCATCATGATAATAAAATGTCGGATCTTCAGAAAAGAATGAAGAAAGAAAAAGAAAGAGGGAGTCCCAGAACCATAAAGATAGGATCATCATATGTTGGTTATAATAAATTTAATTAATTTACATGAATTACCTTTATAGAATTCTTTCTTTGTTGAGGTCTCTGATCATGATCTGATGTGATCTGTCGTTGTGTCATAGATTCCAAGTGTAGACTTCCTCTAGAAGTGATCCAAACGTTCACCACGTATATCTGGATGTCGCCAAAGGAATCCCTGGGTGCTATCATGGAGAATCATTTGCTTGCATTGTCCGTCATAGATCTCCTTGATCTGATAGAGGAGGATCTCTCCCTGTCTTGAGAGCATTTTTGGAGGGAGGAGTTCTTTCGTCCTTGAGAGAATTCTCTAAAATGTTTTTACACAATGATTCTCTTAGGAAAATTATTGGGGTTGTGAGGATATTTATAATCGGGTTTGAGGTTATAAAGTTATGATAATAAATAATTGTGTTGTGCATTTTATTTATTTCATTAACTCTTATTGAAAACCCCCATTTCGAATGATTAATTCCTTGACATGCTCCCACACTGATTATAATAATTATCATTTCATAAAATGATATTATTTCCTCAAAATCCCGACAGGAAAAACTACAGGGCATGTAATCATTAATACACGGAGTGTACTCGTTTTCCATGAAAACTACATGGCGTGTACATTCAATGTACACGACGTGTTTATCTTGTTTTTCATTTTTCTTTATTTCCTGCACCACATTTATTAGACCTTGAGTAATGGATATTTATTTCTTAAATAAATGTAACAGAATTACTCGCTAATAAATATATATTATTTCGCACATAATATATTATCTCAAATAACTAGTGTTGAAATTAATGCGATCAGACATCCTTAAACAATCATTAAACCATAGTCAGGAATAATATTTATTTAACTTGTTAAATTAGTATTTAATTGAGATACATGGACACACTTAGTGTGTGACCCTCTAGGCCTCTTCCTCAGTGGCATTAGGCAGAGCCTGCCTAAATTCCAAGGTTATCGTCTAACAACACGCCAAGGCACCCATAGAGAAAGAAGTTAACCCCTCAATGATGTGTCACCTCATACGAACGCTTACCGTGTAATATAATCCATTTTTCACGATATCTCAAATCAAGCGGGTTTCATGCTAGTGCCATCAACCCACGTGCTCGATTATTCTTTCTTTGACTTTAAAGAATTGAAATCTCCAATTCCTTACCATGGCCATGGATTTATTGAGGCTATATCTATTCCATCAAAGGGCATGAGATATCTACTTCCGTTATGGAACAGAAGGGACAAATCCTTTCTCGCATTATATATTAAGGCATTATTACTCATGACGCACCCAACGTATCCTACCTCGTTGTGAACAATTTTTCATCACAGTTTTCGTCAATACAACTAAGTGCACAAGTTCTAATACCCATTAATAATAATCTTAAAGTCCAAGGACCAATACACACGTCTGCAAAAAGGAACACCCAAAGACACTATGAAATCTTTATTTCCTACTGATGGGTCTTGTTCTCATAATATCCTCCTGGATATTTCCAATGGAGCACACCATGAGAAGGTGCCTCAAAGTTTTATGATTACACACCCCCTAGTGGCCTGTATTATTTGTGTCCCTCAAATAACATCATCCGGCCATAGAACATATATTCAAGAACAATGTTATGACACTTCCGGGTTCTCATCATAGCAGGGATCTGCTATGACCCTTTAATGCAACAGCTATCCTTGGGACATTATCACATGAATTTTCATGAATAATAATAATCAAGATCCGATAAGGTGATTATTTAATGAATAAAGTACAAATTAGTTGGTTATAGGCCACCAAATCCAACAGACTCCCACTTGGACTAGAGCCAATTTCTAAAAACTTTTAAACCTCTGTCTCTCACATGATATTCATGCTTCTACTGAGATAGGACTTTAGTCATGGGGTCCTCCACGTTATCTTCCATGGACACTCTGCTCACTACAACTTCACCCATTTGATATAAATCCCTTAAGAGGTGATACTTTTGTAGTATGTTCTTTTTCCATTGATGTGACCTTGGTTCTTTTACAAGATCCACTGCTGAAGTATTATCACAATACAACATGATAGGATCTTTATTGCTATGCACCACATCATGCTCCTAGACAAAGTTCCAAATCATGACGGCTTCCTTGGCTGCATCAAAAGTCTCTATATATTCGGACTCCGCTGTAGAATCGGCGACAACTGGCTGCTTTGAACTCTTCCAGATCACAGCTTCTCTATTGAGGTAGGAAACATATCCAGATTGCGACATTAGATCATTCTGATCTATCTGAAAACCAGCATCATCATACCCTCTGATGACAAGCGCCTTGTCTCCTCCATACACTAGGAACATATCCTTAGTTCTTCTCATATACTTAAGGATAGTCTTAACAGTATTCTAATGATGTTCTCCTAGATCTACTTGTTATCTGCCTACAATTCATAGTGCATAGGAAACATCAAGCCTGGTACATAACATGGAATACATAATGGATCCTATTGCCGAAGTGTATGGGATCTTACTCATTATATCTTTCTCTTGTTGTGTCTTTGGACACATTTTCTTAGAAAGATGTAGGCCAAGTGACAATGGAACTAATCCCCTCTTGGATTGTTCCATACTAAATCTCTTTAGTATCTAGTCAATGTATGTACCCAGACTTACTCCAAGAAGCCTCTTGGATCTATCACGAATGATCTTGATCCCTATAATGTAGGATGCTTCACCCAAGTCCTTCATGGAGAAACACTTTTTCAACCAGTCCTTGAATGACTGTATGACTAGTACATTGTTTCCAATAAGCAATATATCATCAACATATACTACTAGGATAATGATCGCATTCCCATTAAACTACTTATAAACACATGTATCACATTAGTTCTTAATGAAACCAAATTACTTTAGGGCTTCATCAAATCGAATTTTCCTCGACCTGGATGCTTTCTTTAATCCATAAATGGATTTCTGCAAATTACAAACCCGTTTGGCTTTACCTAGTGTCACGAACCCTTCTGGTTGTGTCATATAGACATCTTCCTGAAGGTTCTCATTATGGAATGTCATTTTGATATCCATTTTCTAATTCCCTTATTCATGGTAAGCTGTTATGTCAAGTATGATTCTTATGGATTTAAACATGGAAACTGGCGAAAAGGTTTCATCAAAGTCAATTCCTTGACATTGTCTGAATCCTTAAGCCATTAGCCTTGCTTTATAGGTGCTAATTTGACCTTCCAAGTCCAGTTTTCTCTTGAATACCCATTTTCATTGAACAATATTTACAAGAACTAGCTCATCGACCAGAACCCAGACATGGTTCTGATACATGGAGTCCATTTCAGAATTCATAGCTTCCAAACATCTTCCAACTTCTGAGATTTCTACTAATTCAATGTAGGAGATGGGTTCATCATTGTCCAATAATAATGATTCACCATCCTCGGTGACTAGGAAACCAAATCCCTCTAGTTCCCTTACCTCTCTTGAGCTCCTACACAGTACTTGTGTTTTTGGAACCTCTTCCACAGGGACCTGGGGAACTTGTTCCTGTACTAACTCATGTGTATCTCAAGCATCAACTTCGTCAAAGTCAATCTTGCTCCCATTATCCTTTTTGAGGATGTTCTCCCTCTCAAGAAAGACGGCTTATCTAGCGATAATCACTTTCTTTTCTGAAAGGTTATATAGAAAATATCCTTTCATTTCATTGGGATATCCTATAAAGATACACCTCGTGCACTGGGGTGCTAGTTTGTTCCATGATAAAGCCTTAAAAAATTCTTCTCATCCCCATACATGTGTGTGCGAAAAAATGGGTTTTTTTCATTCCATAACTTAGATATAATTCCATTTTTTGCCTTAGTTGGTACTCAGTTTAATGTGTATGCTGGAGTTTTTAATGCATGTCCCCAAAAGGATAATGGAAGATATTCATGACTCATAAATGACCTCACCATGTCCAACAAGTTACAGTTCCTCATATCACTAACACCATTCCACTATGGATTATAAGGAGGAGTGAGTTGAGATAGAATCCCAAACACCCATAGAATATTGATGAACTCTTGGTTCAGATATTCTCCACCTCGATCCGATCAAAGTTTTTTTATCTTCCTACAAAGATGATTATCTACTTCATTCTTGAATTCCTTAAATTTATGTAAGGATTATGAATTATACCTCATTTAGTAAACATAGACATATATACTCAAATCATCAATAAAAGTAATTAAGTAAGAATATCCACCTCTAGCTTCTACTGGAAGTGGTGTACACACATCTGTGGGCACCAATCCTAGAAGCTTTGTGGCCCTTTCTTCTTGTCCACTGAAAGAAGGCTTGGTCATTTTACCTTTTAAACAATCATGACATCTATCAAGTGGTTTTATCTCTATAGATTCTAAATAGCCATCTTAGTAGAGATTTGTGAAGCATTTCTCGTTTACATGACCGAGACGGTGAAGCCACAACTGGGTGATGTACGAGTCATGTGAGTTTATTTCGTTATCGATTTCCAACACTTGGTTTTCATAATTTAATACATAAAAAAATTATTTAAATGTGTCATACCATAACATATGTTGTTCTTATAAAAGAGACAACACTTATTTCCAAACATGAAAATAAATACATCTATATCCAAACAAGATACATAAATTATGTTCTTGGTAACACTAGGCACATTATAACAGTTATGTAAAACCAAAAGCATCCTAGTTGGCAATGAGAGGTGGTAATCGTCAATGGCCAATGTAGCCAGCCTCTCGCCATTGGTAGCTCGAAGTTCCACCTATCCTCTGTAAATATTTCTAAAGCTACTTGGTTTCTAAATTTGAATACAGATGTGATCCCCAAAAGTTGTATCTAATACCCATTGTGTAGAAATGGAAAGATTACACTCAATAACGAACACACCTTTAGAATCCCCACGCTTCTGGGTGCAGTTACTCTTCTAGTGGCCCTGCTTTCCACATGAAAAACATATTGTCTCTTGTTCCTTGCCCTAACACTGTATCTTCCCCTTCTTGGAAGGATATTACTCAGGGGATTCAGACCGTTTATAAGTCTTTGACCCCTTTGCCTTGTCCTTCCTTTTATTATTCACCATAAGGACTGTGGGTTTGTCACACCACATGTCCTTATCTACCTAGAGAATCAAGGTCAGATGTTTTAATAGACTCTTCTCAATATTTCTCATGTTGTAGTTGACAATAAATCTTGAGAAGGACTTGGGCATTGATGATAGTATGAGATCTGTTCGCAACTCATCCGGGAATTTAATCCCTAAGATGTCCAGGCATTCGATGAAGCCAATAAGCTTGACTACATGAGGCCCAACTGGTGTAGACTATCCAATCTTAGGTTTAAACAAAGCATTATAGATCTCATGTCTCTCTTGTCTCACCTTCTCTTGGTAGAGATCCTTAAGGTGAGATATCATTCTATATGCGTCAATGTTTTCATGTTGCATCAAGAGATCATTATACATGGCCGATACCATGAAACATTGGACATCTGTGGCATCATTAATATGTTTCCCATAGAGAGATATTTTCTCATCACTGGCCTCTTTTCCAAGAACAACTGGAATAGGCTCTTCCAGCACATACAATTTCCTTTTGTGGCAAAGGATGATGCGTAAACTCCTCTGCCACTCTTGGAAATTGGTCCCGGTGAGAAGGTTTTCTTTCTAAATTATGGTTTGCAATGATATGTTTGAAGTCATTTTTCTTTCCATTTCTACAAATTAAGATGAGAAAATGATTATTACTTTACTACAAAACTGATACAAATAAATAAATTAATACTTATTAGTCTCCCACTATCTTATCAAAATCCAATAGCGCTCACCATTGACTTCAGGATATTCTGTTTCCTGAATATTCTAGTGGAAAGGATCCATATTTCCCTTCGCATTACCCCAACTAGGGTTGGTGATGCAACATGAAGGGTTTTAGGTAGGCACTCTAAATGACATCTGTATTAACTCGCAACTCCTTGATCCGCTGAGTGGACTCCCCAATCCTGAAATTCTATTATTTTGGATTTCCTCAACCTTTGCCTCTTAGTCACACCAAGTTCTATTGTGGCAATCAACCCTTGATGCGAACCAAGTCAAGTCAACCTAAAACCTTGAATTATAATTCCTCGATAATTGAAATCACCCCAACTAGGGTTGGTCAAGCACTTTGAACTATGGTTCGATTCTAACCAAGATTATGGAAGGCTATACAGACTTAATCTTTCTTTGAGGGATTTTATCCTTATACTTAAATTTCCAATTTATTATCTTTGATTACATTCTTGTTAATATTAAGTGGTATATACTTAAGTGATTAACCATGTATAAGATAATATTTACATATAAGTTGGTCTTATTTTAGTTCCATCTTGCATGCTTGTTTAATTCATTAATTGTGTGATTGTGACAACACTCCCACAATAAATTTAAACCATGAAGCTGGAAGAAATAAAATAAAAGGTATTATCATGAGCTTTTCTATTGGTTATTTTATCTAGAGGTTGATAAACTATCCCAAGACCTAGGTGTAAAACACCTTGAACCTTTCATGTTCATGTTTACAGCTTTCAACCTGTCCACCATTGTATCTCCTTAGATCGGTTTCGCCTTGGCTCCTAACTTGAGCCACCTCCATTAGCTTGGGAGCTCCATCCATTACATATGAATTTATCTCACACACAGGTGAGGGGTAAAAGGGGTTTTACATAAAAGAAACATTGGGCACGCAGGCCCTACATATTAATGAGGAGAAGGCTCGCAAGCTAAAAAATTTAATTTAAATAAATTAATTAAAAAACCATTCACATACAAAGGTCTTGGTCTAGCTCATGATCATCCATACATGCAACACTATTACAAATTAATAAAACTAGCATTCAATTCTTTAATCGTTCTTTTTTAAGATAAATCACGCTCGAATCAATTAATTATCTATAATTAATCAATCCTTTTATCTTAAAACCTTTTTTTGAATTTCCTTGAGATTCTCATCCATCATAATTTTAAACAAATAAATTCAATAAAAATTATCTTTCTACGTAACTTGTACCTTGGAGGCAACCCGGTGAATTCCCATTCATTACGCAGATGTTAAATTAAACACATATATATAAAACACCTACCACGTGTTGTGCCTCATCTTTACACCTGGACTATGGTACATGTTTCAAGTTTTTGTATAATATATTAATAAATTTTAATAAATCTCCAAAATTTGGATGAGTACAAGGCATGTAGTTTCGAATACATGGTGTTTACTTTTGTTCACCGTTCATCCCAAGTAGAAGCCCGAGGACATGGTGTGTAGATGTAATTCAGAAATTTTTGGAGTACCCAACATGTTCAATTTGACACACATCATGTAGTATCCGCGTTACATGGTTTCCAATTGGGAAAGCCGTGTACGAGGTACACAGTTCAACCCTAACCCGAAGGGACTACACGCTGTGTTCAGTTAGACCACATGACATGTAATCCATAAACCATGTTGCACCAGTTCCTGGTCAACACACGGTGTAATAAATGACTTAGATGGGATCCAATACACAGCCTGATTTGGCAGATTATTCAATGCATTGAACCTAGACTACATGGTGTGTACTTCCGAATACACGTCGTGTATTCTGGTGTTGTACATCCAGGAGCATTTGGAAACTCTATATGAGTTCCTCTATTTTATTTTAATCAATATTAAAAGACAGATTAGTTTCTGTAAGGTGAACCAGAAACAATAGGGGAGGAACAGATCTCAAGATCCATATTTTAAAGAACGATTAAATTGAATTGAAAGAACTAAATTATTAAATGCATAAATCACCAATGAAAAAATAAATAATTATAATCAACGATATGATCACTCTGATACCACTTGTAGGTTCTGGGTGCAGCGGAAGCGCGTTGGTGGGTGTACCCAACTTTAATTTCATTGTTAACAACGATCAATCTGAGATCTGCCGCGATAATATAATGTTGGATATACGGAATAGAATGAAGAATGAAAAAGATAGAGGGAGTCCTGGAACCATAAAGATAGAATCATCATATGTTGGTTATAATTAATTTAATTAATTGACAAGAATTACCTGGATGGAATTCTTTCTTCGTTGATGTCTCCGGTCACGATCTAATGTGATCCATTGTTGTGTCTTAGAAGCCAAGTATAGACTTCTTCTAGAGGTGATCCACACATGCACCATGTATCTTTGGACGTCACCAAAGGAATATTTGGGTGCTAATGTGGAGAAGCCTTTACTTGAATTGTCCGCCTTAGATCGCCTTGATGTGATTGAGAGGATCTCTCTCGGTCTTGAGAGTGTTCTTAGAGGAAGGAGTTATTTCGGCCTTGAGATAATTCTCTAGAATTGTTATGCACAATGATTCTCTCTGGAAAAGTGTTGGGGTTGTGAGGATATTTATAATCGGTTTTGAGGTTATAGAGTTATGACAATAAATAAACATGTTACACATTTTATTTATTTCATTAACATTTTTTGAAAACCCCCATGTCGATTGATTAATTCCTTAACATGCGCCCACACTGATTATATTAAATATCATTTAATAAAATGATATTTTTTCCTCAAAATCCCAACTGGAAAAACTACATTGTGTGTAATATTTAATACACGGCATGTACTCGTTTTCCATGAAAACTACATGGAGTGTACATTCAATGTACATGGCATGTTTATATTGTTTTTCATTTTTCTTTATTTCCTCCACCACATTTATTAGACCTTGATTAATGGCTATTTATTTCTTAAATAAATGTAACTACATTACTCAGTAATAAATATATATTATTTCACCCACAATATATTATCACGAATATCTAGTTTCGAAATAAATGTGATCATAGATCCTTAAATAATTATTAAACCACAGTTGGGAATAAACTTTATTTAACTTGATAAATTAATATTTTTCTGAGATACATGGACACACTTAGTGTGTGACCCTATAGGCCTCTTTCTCAGTGGAATTAGGTGAAGCCTACCTAAAGTCCAAGGTTAGCATCTAGAAACACGCCAAGGCACCCATAGAGAAAGAAGTTAACACTGCAATGATGTGTCACCTCAAACAAATGCATACCATGTAATAAAATCCCTTTGTCATGATATCTCGAATCAAGCAGGTTGCATGCAAGTTCCATCGACCCATGTGCTCGATTATTCTTTCTTTTACTCTCCAGAATTGAACTCACCCATTCCTTACCATGGCCACAGATTTATTTAGGCTATATCAATTCCATAAAAGTGCCTAAGATATATACTTCCATTATGGAATAGAAGGTACAAATCCTTTCTCGCATTATCTATTAATGCAGTATTACTCGTGACACACCTAACGTATCCTACCTCACTATGAACAGTGTGTCGTCACAGTTTTTGTCAATATATCTAAGTGTGTGAGTTGTAATACCCATTAATAATAATCTTAAAGTCCAAGGACCAATACACATGTCCAGAGATATGAACATCCAATAACACTATGAAATATAGAATTCCTACTGGTGGGTCTTTTTCTCATAATATCCTCATGGATATTACCAAGGGCACACACCTTAAGAAGGTGACTCAAAGTTTTATGAGTCCCCACCCCTAATTTCATGTATTATTGGTGTCTCTCAAATAACATCATCCGGCCATAAAAAATATGTTCAAGAATAGTTTTATTGCACTTATGAGTTCTCATCATAGTAGGGATCCCCTATGACCCTTTAATGCAACATCTATCCTTGGGACATTATCACATGCATTGTCATGCAGAAGAACAATCAAGATGTGATACAGTGTTTATTTAATGAATAAATTATAAAGTAGTTGTTTCTAGGCCACCAACTCCAACAATATACTTTGGTTTAGAGATATTAAATTGCTTGATAGGACTGGAGACATCATGTCCATTTCTTATTTTTTGTGGCAAGTTTAGAGACAATCCAGCACTAAACAAAGTTAGTGTGGTCACTCATAGTAATATTGGGTATTACAAATTTTCATTACAGGTATTACATTTATAGTTGTTTATTTATTTATTTTGAGTATATCAAGTTGTTTATACATTGTATATAGTTGTTGTATCAGGGACACCATTGGTGCTAACATACTGAGTTTTACTCACATGCTACTTAGGTGGATTTGGAACTTTTGTACTCATTCATGCCTCATTATTGAACGTGTGTGTGAGGCAGAGGCTTGAGTATGGATATTGATCTTGATTGTTGGGTCAGAATCAGAAGTTGGTACCAGTCGATACTAAGGACAAGAATGTGGTTATTTTTAATTATATTCATTTTTTCCATGGGTTTTATAAGTTCTATCTTGGGTAATATTATTTGTGTCTTCCTAACTCATGTAAGTTTTAGATAGTTTATTATATTATATTATGTGGTATTTTGTTTACTTATTATTTCCTTTGGGTTATAATATTATTTTATTTTACTATGAATTGTGACGACTGATTACATGTTACTTTAACTATGTTTTATGGCCATCTATACTAGAGGTTATATTCACCCCATGGAATCACCATAGTCTCTTTTTTCTAATTGGTAACCTCTAGTGTACATTGAGTAATGCATTTGGTCACATGGATCATTATTTTAGTTACTGAACAAGTTATCGAGGTATGGATGTTATAAAGTGTTATCATATCCTTTTTTCACTTGTCCTACTTTATGGGATATAGATGATATGAGATAGGAATAGAAATAACCTAGGATATATTTTATGTCTTCTATCTCTCCAGCACCCACATGAATAGAAATCTGATTTTCTAGGGAGTATGGATTGATGTTCTTTTTATTCAAAGTTATAGTTGTGTTTATTATTATTGATTATGACATTTTTATTATTTAATTTATGGTTTTTCCTCCAAGACTAGTGTGGAAAGATAGTCGGTGTTCATGCATCATATCAATCATATAATTTAACATGACATGTTTAATATTGTTTGTGATTTTAATTTTTACTTTTGTAAAGAAAATAGGTTTAGATTATTTAAAATACTAATAATATCATATCTCGTGTTTTACCAAATAATGCATTCATGACAGTCTACTTAACTGGACTAGATTATTGTAATTTTTATAGATACAAATAAGTATAGGGAAATTTCATTTATATATAAAGTCATGTTTATGATCTTGATCCTCAAAGGGGGTTGTATGGTTTGTGGATTCGTGGTCAAGATTAGTACCCTAGAGTAGTTAGATGTCTTGGCTATGATGTATAGACCTGGTTTTCACCTTGTAATACTTTGAAATATTTCACTACAAGTTTCCAGAGTTGGGCATTGAGATGGCATGTAATTTCGAGGTCCAGTGTGGTCAGAATTAATTTTATAAAAATAGTAAGTTCATTTTTACTATTCATACAAATGAAAAGGGATAACACTTAAAAGTTAACTATGATCAGAAATATAAGACCACAGTTGAGTCTGGAATGTGGCTTTTACCCTAGGTGGGGAATAACTTTAATCGGTGTAGGCCTACTACAAAAAATCCATCCATGGGTAAAATCGTGCTTAAAATAATTAAAATTAATTATTTTACCCCAGATTCCAAATAAAATAAAATTTGAATGGGGACTTGGATTTTAAATCTCAAACCTACATTGAGTTCGGAATGAGATGTTTTTCCCAGGTGGTACATAAAATAAGGGGGTGTGAGATGTTTGGATTCCACACCTCTTGGTAGGACAGTTTTAAATGAAACCCTAAACCCTTTTTTTGTATAAATAAATGATTAAGAAAATTTAATTATGGATAGTCCCTAATTTCTTCTCCAATGAAGAAGAAGCTCATCTACCTCCCTTGTAGAATTTATGACAACTCCTCAAAAGACCATAGCGGGACTAATCCAAGGACGATCGTCAACACCAAATCGATCTTTTCTAAAGGTAGAATTATTTTTGTTTTCCATAAACCAAATTATTTTCTTTATTTATTCTTAAAATTTTCATCAACTCTTTGTTTTTAGGGTCAAGTCTATGGCCAAAAAAACATGTCAATCACCTCATCCCTCATTTTCAACCCCCGATTTTTTTTTCGTTTTTCACTGTTCTTCTCCAAAAATCTTGGCTATGTTGAAACATCACTAAATCATTAGGTTGAGGATAGAATTATGAATCCCTTGATCTAAGGATCCTGAAACAGCTCTCTTTAAATTTTTTTGACAACCAAAGTGGTCCTGGTGGCCTACGGAGGGAGATGGTGGCGCGGCTCCAGCAAGGGCAGGGTTCAGAAGTAGAGTGCATTGGTAGGGCACTAAGATGGTGGTGGTGGTGGTTGGTTGGAGAATGGAGATGGAGGTAGGTTGGGGCTCCAGCGAGCTAAGGTGAAGTGTTGGATGGAAGTGGAACCACGCGCCAGACCAGGGAACTAAGGTGAGGTCACAGTACGCTAAGGCGAGGCCGGTGCGCTAGGTTCGTCTGATGGTATCGGCACGGCGGGGGGGGGGGGGGTGTTGTGGCCAGGCTAAAGTCGAGGCAGGGTCACGGTATGAGACCCCAGGTGGTAGTGACCCACATGATGCGGGTCCATATGGTGATAAAGGGACTATCTAGGTTCCGAGGCAGGTTGGTTGACCAGCGGGTCACTCATGCAGCGGGCCATACCGGTCCGAATCGAGCCCATACTGCTTTAAAAAAGCAGTATCTCCCAAACTAGGCATCTGATCAACGCACCTTATATGGCCACACAAACCTATCCTCAATAAGGATCATTTTAGAAAATTTTGGGAATTTTATATTTTGGTTTCTTTGCTCAGTTACCCGAAATTACTAACATTAATAATAATAAATATTTTATTATTATTCAGAAATCTTGTATCAGACCTATCTTCTAAACAGAACATCCTTTTGGCGCGATGTCAGCGGTAGTGCAACCCTAGACCTTGGGAAAACATTTCAAATTGAATTTTGGGTGTTTAAACTAAATTAATGGAGTGGGCCCCATGAGACTCGGTTCGAACACATTGTGGTGAAATGAAACTTTTTCACCGGTTATCCGTTTTGGGTGATCAAGTAGTCGATTCGGTGTGTTTTTTGAGAGGATAATAATGGTGCAACCCGTAAAATTAATTTTAGGACTAAGGCATGGGCCCCATGAGATTCCATTCAAGTGTAGTGTGACATTACAAAAATTTTCCAACATATGTCCTATTGGGGCTAGTGAATGATCAACCTCGCATTTTTTTCTTAAAAGATTTCAGTGGCGTGATCCCTTTGGATGTGTGGAGCCTTATTCGTGATCTCATTAGATGTGGAAACATGAAATGTATATTGGTGGAAAATCATTTTATGTGTTTGAAAAGTGTAATCCCCCATCAGCATGGACATGGGACCTCTATCAGATACTTTTGAGTGGAATCCACCTCACTCGCTAAGGAGTGTGTCCTCAATGGACAAGAGTGGAATCCCACTGACGCATTAGGGAATCAATCCTCTAAAACGACTACCATAGTGGAACCCCCCATCGGCATGGGTGTGGGTCCTCTACTACATACTTCCAAGTGGAATCTCCCTGAAACACTAGGGAGTGGGTCCTCAATGACTATTAGAGTGGAATCCCCCTGATGTACTGGAGTGTGGGTCCTCTACTTCGAGTTTTCATAATCTGGAATTTCATATCATTGGAGATACATACGTTGAAGTTACATTGTGATCATAAGTAAGTGGGTTGATTTCCCCACTGAGATGTTTACTTATGACATGAACTAAAAACCGTGCATGTGAGACAGACCCACCACCCAAAGTAGATAGTATCGAGGTGTGGTTTTTGAGCCCATTTGACTTATAGTTTAGGGCATACGTGAGGAATTCTGGGTATCGATGGTTGTTGCTACTAGGACTATTGAAGACTCTTTTCCTGGGATGAGCTGTGAGGTAGAGATACCCTTTATCTCTCATTTGGGTTTCTTTGACTGAGCATATATATATATAGACACACACACAAACACACCCTATTATAGTACCCACTCCAAGGATTCTGGTTACTCTCCTTCTAGGAGAGGCAAAGACGTGTGGGGTATGTCGTGTGCTTTCTGTGCCTAGCTTCTCACCGTTTCTATCTCCTTGTGTTTATATGAGTTTAATTCAATCCCTTTCTAGGTTAAGCTAAACTTGTTTAATATACCTTGTTCCATCTGTTGTACTTATTTTTCTTTTGCATCTCTTCTATCTCCAACATATTTTTAGGTCATCCTACTGAGTATGTTTATACACACCCCTGTATGGGCTTTTCCTTCACGTATCATGCCTTATCATGATAATTCCTAGGTTTGATTGAGACTTTGGAGGAGTTCAAGGATATGGGAGCTTGGACCAAAATTGGTGGTCACAGATATGGATTCAAAAGTGGGGCTTCCATGCCAGATTTACTTTCTCAGTTTTCCTATCAAGTTGAGACACTTTTCAGTTGGGCATGTATTTATTCCCTTTTCTTTTTTCATCTTACTTTACTGTATCTATACTATTCGGTATTTCATGAATGTGTGGATTATTTTTATAGAAGGTTGCATCTTTTACTTTTCTCTATCTGCACTTTGCATCGATTTGGTTGTGTTTGTGTGTGTGTAAAATTACTTAGGCAAATGCCTCCCCTGAGTTCTTGTGCCTTTGATGCTTGTTTCCACCCCTATCCTATAAAGGCATGCTTGGGGTATTTATGGATCAAGCCCTAGCATGGGTCATCTTATGAAAAATTGGTATCAAAGGAATGTTTTGATCTTCCGACCTATGATCCACGTAAGGTTCACGTACTGTGGTATCACAGAAATGTGCAGGAGAGTTCTTGGGAATTGGAGAGCCAGATACGGCCTCAATATCCCATGTTTTTTTCCTAGTTTTTTATTTTTGAGGATGAAAATATTTAAGGAGGGAATGATGTAGAGACCTGAGTTTCACCTTGTAATACTTTGAAATATTTCTATATATGTTTCCAGAGTTGGACATTGATATGGCATGCAATTCTGAGGCCTGGTGTGCCCAAAATTAATTTTCTAAAAATATTAAGTATATTTTATATTATGCACATAAGGGAAATTGTATAAATCTTAAATGATAACTCGGATTAGAAATCCCAAGCCATAGTTGAGTTCACAATGTGACGTTTACCCTAGGTAGGGTATAAATTTCTTCGGTATGTGACTTATATGGAAAAAAACCACCAAGGAGTAAAATTGTCAATAAAATAATTAAACTTAATTATTTTAACCCTAATGCTGAAGAAAATAAAGTTAGAACAGGGACTCAGATTTGAAATCTGAGACATACTTTAAGTTTTCAATCGAGTGTTTTTTCTAAGAGGGACATAAAATAAGGGGGTGTGAGATGTTCAGACTCTATGCCCATTGGTGGGACAATTTTAAATGAAACCCTAAAACCATAGGTTTGTGTATAAATACATGATTAATGTAATTCAATTAGGGTTAGTCCCTAATTGCTTCTCCAACGAAGAAGAATCTCATCTCCCTCCCTTGGAGACATTGAGAAAACTCCTCAAAAGATTATAGTGGGATCAATCCAAGGATGATCGTTAATGCCAAATCGATTCTTCCTTGAGGCGGGATTCTTATTGTTTTCTACACCCCAAATTTCTGTTCTTTATTTTTTCTTAAATTTTTCATCACGTCATTATTTTGAGCATCGAGGTGATGGCCAAAAGAACACGTCCTTCACCTAATCCCCTACTTTGAACCCCTGATTTTTCATGTTCTTCACCGTTATTCACCTTAAATCATCACTACATCAAAAAATCACCAATTCATTGGGCGGAGGCTAGCGTTATGAAGCCCTCAACCTGAGGATCCCGAAATAGCTCTCTTTATAGTTTTCCGACCACTAGTGTGGTCTGGGTTGCCTGAAGAGGGAGACATTGGTAGGGATCCGGCAATGGAGGTAGTTGTAATTAGAGCACAGTGGTGGAGAGCTGAGGTGGTAGTGGCACTGGTCGGTCGGAGAGTGGAGCATGCTATAGTTTTGGGCTCCAGTGAGCTGAGGTGTGGATGTGGCTGGAGGTGGAATCTGGTGGCGGATAGGGGTGTTGATGTGAGGTAGTGGTGTACTGAGGCGAGGCCTGTGCATTGGGGTCATCTAGAGGCATTGTCATGGAAAAGAGGCACTACAGACAGGAAGGAGGTGAGGTGGGGTCGTGGCGTACAACCTTATGCGATAGTGACCCGCACAATGCGGGTCGTTGTGGTGACAAGGGGACTAGTTAGGTCTCGAGGCAGGTCGGTCAGCCAATGGGTCACCCAAGTATCCAACCAGGCCGTTCACTGTGTTACATGATGGTTGAACCAAACTGGTCTGGCTAGAGTGGGTCGACCCAGGTGGACGTTTTTGGCCTGAATGGGTCGGACCGGTCCGAATCAAGCCCATATGACTTTAAAAAGTCGTATCTTTTAAACCAAGCATCTGAATGACTCTACGTCTGTGGACACAAGTCCCCCACTTTGTGATGGATATTTTTAGATTGGTTGGGGGATTTTAGGTTTTGGTTTATTTTATTAGTTTCAGGAAACACCTAAGTTTAATAATAATAAATATTTTATTATTAATCATAAATCTTGTATCAGACCTATTTTCTAAATGGAACGCCTGTTTAGCACACCATTAGAGGTGGCGCAACACTGGTCCTTGGGAGAACATTTCAATACTACATTTAAGTGTTTAAACTAAAGTCATGGTGTAGGCTCCATGGTTCTGGTTCACATGATTATTGTTGAAATGAAACCTTTTCACTGATTATCCATTTTGGATGATCAAGTAGTCGATCCCATGTGTTTTTTTTGTCAGGATCAAAATGGTGAAGCCTGTAAAATAAATTATAGGATTGAAGATTGGACCCAACTAAATGTCTTTTGAGTGTAGTGTAGTGTTACATAACTTTTTCATTGGATGTCCGATTAGGGTGAGTGAATACTCTACCCTGTGTGTTTTCCTGTAAGGATTATAGTGGCTGGATGTGTGGATCCATATTCATGATCTCATTAAATGTAGAAAAATGTAAGGTATAATGGTGGAATACTATATTGAAATATTTAAAGATTGGAATCCCCCATCGGCATGGGTGTGGGTCCTCTATCAGCTGCTTCTGACTGGAATCCCCCTAATGCACTAGGGCATAGGTCCTCAATGAACAAGAGTGGAATCCCCCTGACACATTAGGGTGTGGGTCCTCTACAATGATTACCAAAGTGGAATCCCCCATTGACATGGGTAAAAGTATACTACTAGATACTTTCAATTGGAATCCCCCTGACACACTAGGGAGTGGGTCCTCAATGACTATTAGAGTGGAATCCCCCTGATGTAATAGGGTGTGGTTTTACACTTCGAGTTTGCATCATCCATCTTTTCAGATCAGTGGTGAGACGTATTTTGATGTTACCTTGGGCTCACAAGTAAGTGGGTAATTTTACCACCAATATTTGTCCTTGTGACGCGACCTAAAAACAGCATGGTTGATACAAACCCTCCCAAAGCAGATAGTATCAAGGTGTGTTTTTTTGAGCTAATTTGACTTAAAGTTCATGAAAGATGTGAGGAATTATGGGTATCAATGGTGGTTACTCCTAGGAATATTGAATACTCTTTTCCTAGGTTGAGTTGTTAGATATATATCCCATTTATCTCTTGTTTAGGTTTCTTTAACTGAGCATATATTTATTTATTTACACCCTATTGCAGTTCCCACTCCTTGGTTTCTGGTTACTCTTCTTCTAAGAGAGGCAAAGACACACGAGGTATGCCATGTGCTTTCTGTGTCTAGAATCTCACGGTTGGATGAGTATACTCTCCAACCATAGGTCATGAAGACTCAATGAGAATTTCACCTTCTCACCGTTTCTAGATCCTTGTGTTCAGATGAATTTACTTCAATACCTTTTTGGGTTGAGCTGCACTCATTAACTATACTTTTTTCTATCTGTTGTACTTATTTTACTTTTGTATATCTTAATTCTCTCCCTTCTTTTTAGGGAATTAAACTGAGTATGTTTATACTCACCCCTACATGAGCTTTCACTACACATATCATGCCTTATCCATACAACACATAGGTTTGATCGTGACTTTAGAGGAGCTCATGGATACCGGAGCTTAGACCGTGTGTGATGGTCATATCTCGGGATTTTGGAGTGGGACTTCCTTTCTAGATTTAATTTCTTAGTTTTCCCATCAGATTGAGACACTGTTTATGTCAGGTGTGTATTTTTCCCCTTTTTTCCTTTTATCTTACTTTACTATATCTGTACTGTTTAGTGGTTCATGCATGTATGGTTTATTTTTATAGTAGGTCGTATATATTACTTTTTTACCTCTGTGCATTGCATCAATTTGGTTGTGTGTGTGTGTACAGGTACTTAGTAAAAGGCCTCCCCAAGTTTTTGTTCCTTTAGATCTTGTCACTACCCCTGGCCTACACAGGCAGGCTTGGGTAGTTATGGATTGATCCCCAGCATGGGTCGGTTTGTGATATATGAGATGTATATTCTACATGAGAACCCATGAGTAGGTTTATTGGTCTGAGAGTTTCTTTTTAATAATTTTAATGGGAGTGTAGATGTTTCTCCATATGATATTACCTATGGGGTAAGTGACCAATGAACTATATGAGAGAGCCTATTGATGTTGATATGTAGCTTAGAATATTGGGGTTTCAGGTGTTACAATTGAGTAGAAGAGTGATGCATTTTCTCACCTAAGATGAGTTGTGATGTATAAGGGTAACTCGAGAGAGGAGTTATCCAAATATTGTGATTTCTTTGAAATATAGAAGTATGTTTATATGATTCTTGTTATAGTTATGATTCACTAATGGACATGATAATTTATTCAGTTAGTCATGAAAATTCCTTAGGTATTTTTAAAGTGAAAACATGGTTATTGCATGTGTTTTGATACGTATGATATGAACACGAGACATGGATAGTTAATTAATTAGGTGATTGATCCTAGAATTGATGATAAGTGACTCCTAGATATGTTTAGTTATGGATTAAGTTATTAGTGAATCAGGTATAATAATTGAGAATAGGGGTAATGCATGTTACCACCTAAGATGAGTTATGATCTATAGTGAACACACACCGGTTAGTGTCATCATGTATCCAGTTAGGCATGGATATTCATTAGGTATTGTGAATGTAAAATCATGGGAAGTGATTGTGTACTGAAATGTATGAAATATGTGTGATACATGGTCAACTGGTTAATTAGAAGAGTGATCCTATAATTAATGATATTTGAATCCAAGTTTTTTGATATAGGTACTATGTTATGGTGTAACTAGGTTCGAAACCTTATTAAATATGTGATGTCTAGATAAGAGTAACAGTGACATGTTATTTTGAGGGTCATGTATGATGTTACCTTTCTTTAAGATAGGAGAGTGAAATTTTTTTTAACATGTATGGTGTGGGTGTTGAGTTGATCAAATTGTTTCATTGAAATAGTAAGATTTTAGATAAATATGTTCTTGTGGGACATTGAGGACATTTTGGGTATATTGATGATTTAATTTTGGGTGATCTCTAAGATCGAGATATGGAGTGATGAGGGTGACATGTCTCTTGTTGATTAGGCCTGGGTGGAATTATAAACTCATGTTGGTTACATGTGATTCCTTCCTAGTGTATGGGTTAGTCCATTTGAGTACATCATATCTGGTATCTTAAACTAAAATGGTGTATAAGACCGTAAGAGGTGTATAAGTGTTGTGGTGGGGTCTAGGATACCTTAGTTCTCTAAAAGTATGGAGCTAGGTCATGGGGTGTTGATGTAATTTGGTAAATAACCACACATGGTTTGTAACCAAGTTTGACATGATGGTATGAAGGTATAATACACGTTATTGGATTAAATAGTGGAAAAATTGTGTTTTCCCTTGATGTTATATAATGAATTGATTAGATAATGGGATGCTTTGGATGATGGTTGATTTTAGTTTACCAAGGTGGTTTAATGAATCATAGTATAACTAATGCATCATATGAGGTATCTATAAGGAGATGATGAAATGGATAAGGCTTCATGAGTTTGTGGTTGTATTGAGATGATCTGATCATATGAAATATGATTTATGATCTTTTTTGGAATGTGAGATAAGGTGTGATGTCCATAGATACTGATGATATATTGAATGGATGAGTAGATTAACATGATGAATAAGAAATTAGGATGGTGCCTTAGCTGTGGTAAGTGGGAAACATATAAATTGGGATTTACTAATAAGTCTAGGGGTGACTCTATAGAATGTTAATGTTGTATTTCCATTAAAATAAAAATTTATATGATTCATATAGCTTAAAGATACATTGCTACAAATATATCCTTATGTAGGAGATCAAGGATACTTCACCAACATATCCCTAAGTGAAAACCTGGGATTACATTGCACCCAATGTAGAGTATAATTATGTATGGAACTACCAAAACACTCTTATATGGTTTCCTTCAGTTATAATCCATGGGATGGATTATTTAAATCTTAAAATACATTTATTAAAGGGTATAAAGGATTGAACACCCAATGGGAAGAAACACTTGTTGTGTTCATTTGTGATGATTCTCTTCATTAAATTAAGAGGATTAGGAATGCCTATAATTGGATTAGATTCATCTATGTGGGGATATTATTTTGAATGAAAACAAAATCCAAAACTCTCTTCACTCCATAAAGTATTCATCACTACACAGTGAAGGTGATAGAACCCCATCGAGCATATGGGATTTCTTAAGATGCATTCTTGGATACTTTTATTGAAGGATTACTAATGGTATTAGAATGATAAGTTCTACTAATTCACTAATATTTATCAACCATATTACATCGAATAAGGAAGATGGAAGTTACTATACTTGCATTACATGTATGTTGTTATTCAATATTTTAAAACTTGTCGATTCTTGAAGATAGATCAGACATTGTTGTAGTTTATTTCATCTACCATTGATCATGTGATGATCCCTTAAAACCCATTAGAGGTATCAAAAATTATCTTAAAGGATTAATCACATTAAATAATCTATTTTTTGAATAAATTTTATATCATATCATATATTTTTTCATATTATATAATATTATATGATGTATTCTTCTATTTTGATCTACAGTTCATATAATACATCTATATCATAATGTATGATATAGATTAAGCCTTCAGTTTTGTTCAGTAATGGGAGTTACAATATGAGATATTATAATTCATGATACAAAAAAGGTTTCCATGAAAATATGGGTGTATAGTGTAAATATAATATTTCCCCAACATTTAAATACAATTGTGGTTATACAATATTATTAATTTTGGGTAGTGATATAAGTCATAGTCTACAATATAATTCTATATTATTAAATATAATTAAATAATGGGGTTTCCTCTCTCTAGTATCAGTTATATTTTATGAATGACTATCAATCATAAAATAAAACAAGTTTAGAAAAATATTAACAACCTTTTTGATATATTTTAATTATATATTATAAATTTTTTATAAATAATTATTTTCAAGCATCATAAAATGGAATTTTCATGCTTAAATAAAATATGGAAGGTTCGTATTTTTTTCTTGTATTTTTTAAACTAAATAAATGGATTATTCATTACTTTATTAATTTTTAATATTCATGTTTATAAATTGTTTACAAAATTGAAATAATTTGTATTCTTTATTTATAAGATAAATTTCTTCTAGTATATAGATCCTTTCATTATAGTCTGCATGTGACTCCATAAGATTTATTTTTCATCTATCATGTCCTCAATTAATTTTTAGAGTTTTGAGATTTGAAATAGTTGTTAAATATATTTTTTATATAAATTTTTTTAGAGATATCATGAATTTAATTATCTATTGAGTAATGTATCCTCAAGGAGTGGGACCCAGTGTTAGATTACCAACAAGCTTGGAGGATTATGCCTTATTTTATAAACGTGATGTGTTGTCTATAATTTTCTCTAGGCTTACTCAGGTGGATATTTTCAATCTTATATAAATATATTGATTTATATTAGATTATAATATACCTTATGATTGAGATTAATTCAGATAGGTGTGAATATGTTCAGATTTTGTTTTTGTGTATGTAACACAACTTATGGGTTTGTAAAGTGTTAAACATTAACATGGTTTGAAGGAAAACAACTTGGTGGATGGAATAGTATTCTGAAACAAAATTGTTAGAAACATGCATACATAAAGGAATAAAACATGATATTATATACTTTGTGTGATATGTAATTGGTTTCATATTTATGTGATTTATATTAAAATTGTTATACATTTAAAATAATACAATTAAAATACTAAGTGTGGTATTCCTTTTAAAGTATCACATGTCAAGACCTTGATCATTCAACTTGTCTAGTTCTACCAAAGTATGGTGCCTATAGATTGTCTTGGGTAAGGAATAGAGGAAATATATGACCCTAAAATTGGGGTGACCAAATCCCATTATAATATTTGAGTGAAATGTATTTATGAAACTATAAAAGTTGGGATACTAGAGGAATGGAGACGATTTTTTCCATGTGATGGATCTAGGTATGATTTTCCTACTCTACTATCCTGTAATCAAAATTTTTCGATTGAGATAATTCCTTACCTAAAAAGATAATTGATGATAATAATACTAAACTGGACTCATTAATTGTATAAATATGGGTCTTATATCACTAAGTATATGTTCTCTATGGGTTCATCATTTTTTTTGGGTGTAATTTCACTAGTGTTCCTTGATGAAAAGATATAATACAAGATACTTACACATACATATTTTTTTATTGGTTAAGTCTTACTTTATTATAATCATTCTGAGATCCCCCATTAGTGTGACCAATATAATAGTTTATGTTTGTTAGCTAAGTTCAATAATTATTTTCAAAATGAATCATTAGGAGCATCTAAATTCTAATGTTACAGATATCAATTTCACTGACTCTAATTCATCAGAATTGGATAATAGGTGTGGGTGACACAATTTTGTTGACAAAAATGAACTTGGATATATAAGATAATTAAAAATTTGTGAAGTTAATCATCATGTTGGTAGTGGATAAAGATTTGTTTCATTAGAGGTAAGAACTTATGATTTGACTTTAACAAGTGGATTAGTCTCGGGATCAGAGAACTTTTATTATATTTAATCCATAAATATAAATATTATTATTATTCTTATATTGTTTTTACAAGAATGTATTGTCATTCACTATTAAAAAAAGTGTTGTTCAGAATAAATTAATGAGATATTTTATGGCATCAGGAATATGGTAAGTGGTTTATATATTTTAGATATGGATAATGTTTGAGTTGGTTCCACAAGACCAAATTTGATGTGATTTCTGATTAACTTTATTAATTGTTTTTAATATTAATAAATCCATTATCACATAATGGTTTTTCTTCCATGGGTTATAGTGTGTTCTAATTTCTTAAATATAACTCTCGCACTGAAAGTTCATAGAAGTTCTCTGTTATTGTGAGAATCTAAAACCCTAACCCCATTAATCTAGAGTTGGTGTCTCCCTTATTAAATTGACATTAGATAAAATTAATCACATTAAAAAGGAATTAATATTTTAATATTCTTTAAAAAACCAAATACATACATGATTCCCCAAATTACATTGGAAAAATAAAATATAAATTTAATAAATGTAAACATTCATTTTCCTTGAAACTCATTCAAATATTTATCCTACATAACCTAGGAAAAGGAAAAAATAAGGGTGAGATAAAATGATCAATAAGGGTTGTTTCAAATGGAATATATCATTAGTAAATAAGTCATAATCTATATGGCAAGGATAATAACTGAAAATACATTTCATTTAATTAATAACTAGGCATGAAATGCATCAATGGATAATAACAATGCATAAATTTTAATGATAATAATAACAAAATTCTAAATAAAGGAAATTAATACTATTGGATTTCATGATATTAGAAATATTGATATCTCTACTATCAAGACCTTGTGCCAAGACAGTTTAAAACTATGGGTGAAGAACAATTTCATTTTCCCAACTGATTTTTCTCATCGGACCAATCGATTCATCGAGGGGCTATATAATTTCAGTCCCCACCCATCGCTATATGTCCAATGAATTCCTAATATATAAAATGATAAATTTAATTCATGAAAAATTTTCCTTATCAAAAAATATTTGTACTAAGTAAATAATTTGGATTTTTAATGGTTTTCCCATTCAAATGAATAAATTTTAAAGTAAAACATCGAATATAGAAATGGTATATGCTTTAAGTAATAATCATATCCATGATAAAAAGAATAAGGAAATTTAATAGAATTTTTATTTCTAATAAGTAATGATTTTAAATTCATCAAAGGGTTGTATATACAACACATAAAAGTAAATAGTTTCATATTACCAAATATGTCTCAATGGAGTGGAAATTGTGATGAAATCCTTTACCTTGACTTCAACTTACCTCATAAGTTCTTGTAACCTCCCATATAATATATTTTGATTTATTATAATTATATAAATGAACTATATAAGTATTTATAATGTCATATATGATACATTTATAACATTTTATCACTCGTTTGTTAATAATATTTTTAGTTTTGTCCTTAATTCGGGTGTTAACTACTTTGTTTTTCATGTAATTTTTGATTTGGAATTTCTGATACATGTACTTTTATTATGGTTCCATAATATCCATAATTTTATTCATGGTATAAATATAATATATATTCATTATAGATATATTTATAGTCATCCATAAAATATAGAGATAGAAAAATGAATTACATTATTCATAGAGAAGGTAGATCATACATACGCATGAACAATGTTTCCACTTTTCAATGGATGGAATGAAAGAATGGTGAATAATAATTAATATTTAAAAAATAATTATTATATCATATATTGTCATTTAATCCAAACTTATTACCATCCATGTAAAGTGTGGATCAGATCACTTTGTGGAGGTCTTAGTCCACATATACACATGAGTGGCATTATCATTTACCAAATGATTTGAAATTAAGAAGGTATATATAACACTATAGTTCCAAAATAATATTTATTTAATAAATATAAAATATACTCATTAGTTCCATATTTATAACCACCATGTAAAGTGGTTATGAAAAACATCCAATGGCCTGAAGGCCTTCATTTTTTATTGATTTTTGATAATCTGCCTTTCAAGGGGTGAGGTGGAACCCTTACAAGGCCCGTAGGAATAAGTGTTACATGGACCAAAGGCCTTATGAAAAACAAATTCCACTGTTATGTGGATATGGTAAGTCGTATGTATGCACAAGTGATGTCTTTACTTTTCATATGTTGGAAAAGAGATAGAATATGGTTGTTACGTAATCATAATAAAATCTTAGTATATTTATGATACTTTATTTATTATGTTATTATATTTATAATTCATTAATAGGAATTAGAATAATAAATAAACTTGAAAGATTCAATAAAGATAATGACCTCATATTAAATATACTTCCTTAAAATATCTTATTAAAAAACTAGGGTCGGTATTTTGGAAGGGACAAAACATATATAAATTGGAGAAGGATTTTTATAATAGAAATTTTCATGGGTTTGTTGATATATATGGAAGAATATGGTAATAATAATTAAGATAAAAGGATTTCATTTTATAATTAAGGGAAAGTATACACTTGGAATTTCTTAAAATATTAAACAATATAAATTTCCTAATCATGTCAAGTGGAACCAAGGCATGGAAAATTAAAATATAATATGCTATATCATCTAAATAAATTCAAATTATTTCATTTGGTATGTTTTATGAAAAATTTTAAGAATTATCCTCTTGTTAAACTTCCTTAAAACCATTTCATCCTTAACCAGAAAAACATTTCTTTAACCATGATATCATAATTATATGATCAAAAATAATATCTTCCTTAAAAAATTGGATATGATTATTAAAAAATAAAATAATTTTTATCATATTTAATTTCAATAGGTGGTATAAATTTATTTTAAAATAAGAATATAAAATGCATGGAAAACAATTTTTATAAAATACATGAGTTAGGAGTAAAAATCATTTCTCCATCAAATAATGAAATGAATTTTCTTGAATTATTTTTTTTGTTAAATAATAATATAATTATAGTTGTTATAATTTTTTTGAATTCCAAAACCTAATTTCATCTTCAAATCATTTCATAAATACAGTGGATCAAAAATAGTTCTTAATTTGAATAAAATATAAATTATCTTCCCAAAATTCAAGATTGGGTTCCAAAATTCAACATAATATTTTATAATGAATTATTTGACCCATTAAATAGATTGTTTTATAAAAAATAACTAATTGTATTTATTCAACTTTTTAGGTCATTTTAACCATTATCTCTTTAGTTTAACCCCCCAATAATCTTGTTTTAAGTTTAACAGTGGTAATAGATGTTTACTATTTTTAAAATTCATTATGACACAAAATTAAGTTTACCTTATTACCTAATATTAATTATGATGATTAAAAGTATGAAATATTTTTTTCAATATTCAATTATCATAAGTGAAATAATTTAATTTATAATTAAATTGAAAAAATGTGACAAAAATAGTTTTTCAAGAAAAAGCATTTTTCAGGGAAAAGATGATTTTACATTAACTCAATGAATAGTAATATTCCTTATATGAATTTCAAATCATATAGATAGACATATAATATATAAACATCATTTAATTAATAACTCATTATCATTTATTTTAATTAATTAAATTGTAATATCATTATGCACTTAAAAAAATTTGAAAAAATTGTGCTTTTAAGAAAAAAATTGATTTTTACCAAAATAAAGAAAATTAATGATTAAAATGAAAAAAATTATATATTTATAAATTAAATAGAAAATATTTATATTTGATAAAAAATCTAAAATATAATTGGACTTTAAATTAATTTATTTGATGAAAAGAAATGACAGTTTGACAAAAAATGCTATTTTTCACTATTCACTGAAAAATAAATATTTTCAGAAAAATTCCAAAATTTAAACCAAAGATAAATTTTGAAATGATGATTCCAAAAATTATGGTCATTTTATAAAATAAAATTTCACATTTTTTTAGAAATTAGTTATAATAATTTTCACAAAAACCAATGAAAAATATTTTTCAAGAAAATATAAATTTAAAGAATAAAATAACATTAATAATTATTGAATGATTATTTACTAATAACCGATCAATATATTTATATTAAGTAGTAACTTAATACATATTTCATAAGGTATTGAATCCTATTTATACCCTCTATTTTAACGGCTAGGTTATAATGGCCATATTTTAATAATAATATTTCATGATTTATTTAGGTTTGGTGTTGTATGTTGTATACATTATATAACATAGTGTAATTAAAAAAACATCAGATATTACATTACTACCTACTAAAAAAATTAAACCATAAAATTTTTAGGAATATAACCTTTTAAATAGATGAAGTTGGTTCTTCTTCATAACATCTATGGGTTCCCATGTAGCTTCCGCTACATTATGATTTATCCAAAGTACCTTTACTAGTCGAGTCGTCTGATTCTTCAAAATCACCTATATAGTATCAAGAAACTGGATAGGTGCATTACATTATGTTATATCAGGCACCAATTCTATTTATTCATAGATGGTAACATGTATTGGGTCTGGAATATAATTCCTTAATAAGGATTTATGGAAGACCTCAGGTACTTTAGAAAGGCTCGGTG
Source organism: Viscum album (assembly GCA_963277665.1). NCBI lineage: Eukaryota > Viridiplantae > Streptophyta > Magnoliopsida > Santalales > Viscaceae > Viscum > Viscum album. The sequence continues at coordinate 907,214,389 of OY728123.1, read as the reverse complement.
ACATTTCCAATCAGTTAGCCATAGCTCAAATGTTTTCTAGAATTTCAAGGTTTCTGATATACATGGGGTTCATTTTTTTCTTCTTTCTAAACCTTATAATTACTTTCCATAGAGATACATAATACATGATCTCCTACTTGAAATTCCAAATCTTTTATTATGTTATCTCCATAACTCTTTTCCTACATTTAGATACTTTAATATGAGTCTGGATAATGTTTAAATTTATTTTTATTTCCTCAACAAGATTTGATCCCACAAGTTTTATTTCACTAACTTCTTCCCAACAAGTTGGAGTATGAAATATCTTACCATGTAAGGCCTTATATAATTCCATTTTAATACATGAATGGAAAACTTTGTTATAGGAAAACTTCACCAAAGTTAAATATTGGACTCACATACCTTTGCATTAAAGTGAGAATGATCTCAAAATATCTTAAAAGGTTTGAATATTTCATTTTTAGTATCCATCAATTTCAGGGTGATAGGAAGTGCTCAAATAAATCTCAATATTTAGATCCTTCTAAATACATTTCCAAGATTTTAATGTAATTCATAAATCATGAGACCACACTAGTGCAGAAAACGTTATTTACGTCAGTTTTTTTTCATTTTTTACTTCGGTTTTTAGACAACGTTAATACGGACGATGTTATAAATAACGTTTTTTAAGTCAGTTATTTAAAAACCGATGTAAAAAACATAACATCTCGGTGTCCATCACGTCGGTTAATTAATAACTGATGTGAAAAAACTGGTGGGGGGGTTTATAACGTTGGTTATTATATAACTGCCGTGATAAATCGAGGGGGTTTATCACGTCGATTATATAATAAAAAACATTATAAACCTGTGTGGGGGACTTTTATCACATCAGTTGTTAAATAACCAATTTGATAAACCATTTCCCAGGCCTTTTATCATGTCGGTTATTAAATAATTGATGTGATAAACCATTCCACAGGTGTTTATCACATCAGTTATTAAAAAACCAACGTGATAAACCCTTCCCGATTTCTTTATCACGTCGGTTATAAAATAACCGATGTGGAAGACAATTTTTTTTTAAAAAAACGAATATAGTCCTCTTCTCTCCCCAAGAAACAACCAGAAACCAAATCAAGAATTCTTACCACAAAAACAGAAGTAGATAAAAATAAGAACTAAAGAAAAATTAAGCATTCACATTGATAACATATAAAACTTACCCCACTTGACAGCCCCCACCACACCCCTGGACTGCCCCTCGATACCCTAGACAGCCCCAAACACCCGGGACACACCCAAACACCCTGGGACAACCCCCCCCCCCCCCACTGGACTCCCACCACACACTGCACAACACCCCCTCACCCCACTTGACAGCCCCCACCACACCCCTGGACTGCCCCCCGACCCCCTGGACATCCCAAAACACCCCGGGACAACCCCCCCCCCCCCACCCTCCTGAACAGCACCCCTCACCCCACTTGACAGCCTCCACCACACCCCTGGACTGCCCCCCGACCCCCTGGATAGCCCCAAACACCCCAGGACAACCCCCCCCCCCACCCTCATGTATACCCCCCCCCCCACACCCTAGACAGTGCTCCCCCCACCCCATTGGAGCCCCCACCACACCCATGGACTGCCACCCGACCCCCTGGACAGCCCCAAATACCCCTGAACCCCCCCCCCCCCCCACCATCATGTATACCCCCCACCCCATGGACAACACTTCCACACCCCTGGACAGCCCTCCCACACCCCTAAAATAGATAAAAAAGTTACCGAAAACAAACCAGAACCCCCTCACCCCACTAGACTTCCCCCACCACACCCCTGGACAATCCCCTCTGCCCCCACACCCCTGGACATCACCACCACCCCCTAGACATCCCCCACCCTTTTGTAGACCCCCCACCACCTGGATAGCACTCCCACATCCCTGGCCAGCCCTCCCACACCCTTGAAACAGACCAAAAAGTAACCAAAAACAGACCAGAACCCCCTCAACCCACTAGACAGCCCCCACCACACCCCTGGACTGCCCCCCCCCCCCATCCCCATGGACACCCTAGACCCCCCCACTGGACACCCCCCCCCCACCCTTGGAAACCCCCCTCACCCCACAAGACACCCCCACACCCCTTGACACCCCCTGGACAGACTCCCGCTCCCCTGGACAACCCATCCACCCTCTTAGAAATGCCCCCACCCCCCTGGACTACCCCCCCCCCCACTCTCATGGACACCCAGGACCCCCCCCCCCCCCCACCCCACCAGACAGCCCTCCCAGAAACCAGGAAACCCCCCCCCCCCAACCCACTAAACACCCCCACACCCTTGGAACCCCTCCCCCCAGACCAGAATCCATACCAAAAGAACCATCCTAAGTAGACCAAAATAAGAAGTAGAGAAAAATTAAACATTCTAATATATAACATTCAAAATTTACAATGTCAACTTCAAAAAAACTAAATCCAACCTAAACGACTACCAAATACACAATTAAAATGACAATATTCAAAATTAAATTTTACATTACAAACAACTAAAATTCAATCAAAACTGTAAAATAATTTGACCACTCCACTTGTAAGTGTTTGATGTCTTCAGTAGTATAGGGTTGAGGGTCATCAAAAAGCTACAAATGAAAAGGATAGTAGTTAACGTGTATAATGAATAAATAAAATTGAAATATTATGGCAAATCTTAAGAGGAAATCTTACCAGGTCAAAATTCACAACTGTCCCAGTTGTTATTATTTAATAAATAAATCTTAACATATAATATCTGCATTCAATGATGCCTTGTTGATCATGAAAATTCTGTTTGAATGAGTGTAAATTCAATATATTATTTTTATGTAATAAATAAAAAGGTACAAATTATAAATGGATATTTACCTTCGCATTTAAATATTTGATCTTTGCACTCCTTTTCTTTGTGTTTTTTCGAAAGTTGTCCCATGCCCCGTTAGAAAATAACACGAATGGGGTAAATTAAAAATTCATTATAATATATAAAACTATTGAGAAATTGAAACTTACTTTTCCAATATATTCTTAAAACTTTCCCGCACATCATCATGGACAGAGCATATCCAATAAAGTACTTTCTCCCTTGGGAAAAAAACCCCTAACATACAATGATCACTGATAAAAGGAAATTTAAGGATAGTGGTTTTTTATGTTAAAATATAATGAAATATTTGATAGAGATGTGTTTCATACCTCTCAAAAAAATTCATCATCCAACATTGTGTGACTATATTATTTTCAAGTCTTTCAGCAATATAAATAATTCTTTGTTCATCATCCAATGCACATTCTTCAGGGGAAATCAATTGTGGGTCCATGAATCCATATACATCTGTCATCTCATTCCTCTCACAAATTTTATAAAGATACCTAATACAAAATAGACATAAGTATACATTTTTAATAAATATAACACAGGGAAAAGGTGTTAAGACTTACATGGAAAAAATTTGCACCACATTGATTCCCAACTTATCTCCAGTAACAAGCTCCATGATATTAGTTTTCATAATCCCCACACTTATTGCACGTCCAGAAACATGAGCTTCCATTGGAAACTCATAATTACCCACCAACAAATTTGAATATCTTGAAAATCTGTCAAGACTACTAGAATCTGTATCTGATGTCATAGCCACTTGTCTTTGTTGTTGTCTATATAGTATTTCTTTACCTTTGAAGTATTCCTGTAAAAATAAATAGAAAAATATATTAGTTTTAAAATGATAAAACAACTTTAATAAAAAAAATAAAATAAAAGATATAACATTCATACCTATATGGTAATGAGTCAAAGAAGTCTGGATGGCCAAATTAAAAAATAGTTGATACTATGTGCAACTTTCGTCACCTCATCTGTAGGTAATGGTACTCGAGTTAATCTATCTATAATATCCTGTACAGTGACCCTTTGATTCTATACCTCTAATTGTTGATGATGAACTGTATCTCCTATACAATATACCAACCCATATGCAACTATATGATGTTGAGGATCATCAACATACAACTCGCAATAAGTAGGAAGTTACGGCGGAGGATTAAGAAAAAAAATGGGGTCTGCAGGCTAAGGTGGGGGAGTGGGAGCTACTGGCGAAGGTGGAGGATAAATAATGGGGTCTGCAGGTGGAGGTGGAGGAGTGGGAGTTACAGTCTGAAATTGTCTTTGCATGTCTGCAAACATAGACTATACCGATGCTCTAATATTTTAATCCATCGTCGCATTAATATTATGAACTTCAGCCTCCAAGGATTATATTTTTTTATAAACCCCCTCAAAGATAGAAGTTGAAGAATGTGGAAACACTTTTATTATTGATACACCTTCCGGATATCCTCTTACATGACCAGGATGTTCGGGATTTCCCAATGCTGCAGATAAAATATCTTGCCTCCCATTAGCTGTAAGTGCCCCCTATGAACTCTCCTCCTCAAGAGGGTCCTATATTAATTAATTGAACATTTCTGTAATGATTGAAATTATATGAAGAAAATGGTTAACTTAAATAAATAAAATATATATTGTATAATCCTATTAGCTACGATTATTTATTCTTCCGAAAGATATTTCCCTTTTTTCCCTTCCGAGCTCTCTTCCATTTTTCATGTCTAGATGGAGGGGATGGAGGGTCCACCTCTCCAGAGCTTTAAGACTCAGCTCCTAGTTGTTGAAATTTTTCTGCCATCATTTGTTCTTCCAAAAATGCATACCCTCCCCGAGATAAAATATGAGGGTATAAATTTTTAGATTGGATCTCCTGATGAGCTGTCCTTGTTTTATGTAAATTAAGAATAAGAAATCATTAACAAAACATTAATAAGATCATTTATATAAGAACTCTTATAAAAGTTTACATTGCCCTTACAAAAAATGACTCTTCTCTTCAACTTTCAAAAAACTGTCTCCATGTGTCTTCATCTATAAAAGGATATATACGACATGGATTGTCATGCCTCCTATGACCATAAATGAAATCAGATGAGAGGGTTGATTTGAAATCCCACCATCTCCTGGAAGCCAACGATAATCATTTCTTCCTAACTCCTCCAGTGTCAGGAATATCAAATGTCATCTGATAAAGAAGAGGTTAAACATATTATATATACTAGAAACATTTAAATAATAGTCAAATAATAGAAAAAGATCTTACCAAAATCATCTCCCACAACTGAGATATTATCGCTTTATCCACACTTCTCATGTCATTATATAGAATGCTTACTTTGCTCTTAGCCTGGGTTGATGAAAAACTCTTAAAATCTTTTGCATATGGACCTCTAGGGATATCATCATTATCAAAATAAACGTGTATCCTCTGATCCTGTGTATGGGCAACTACTAATTTTGGTAAACATGTGCACCCACGTTTACCAACCTTTGAACTCTTTGTCGTAATAGGAGCACATGAGGGAGATTTTGGAACATCAATAGGAGCATGTGAATGTTCCTCCATAGAGGTATGACCAATATGATCATCTCCAGAATCATGTGGTTGATCAACTGAATGATCTGTCATTATCCATTAAATCAAAAAAAAACATTAGTTCAAAAATATACAAATTCAAATATTTTAATACTACTGTAATCAGGAAATAGAAAAGTGTACTCAGTTACATAATAGTAAACATTGGTAATATGTTAAGCATGTTAAAGAATGGTAAAGATGGTAAAGATGGTAAACATGGTAAACATGGTAAACCTAGTAAACCTGGTAAACATGGTAAAGTAATTGTCACTGAACAAAAATAATAGATATATAATTCATGTAATGGTAAACATGATAAACTAAACTAAACAAACTTAAAACAAACAAAAACTTATAATTATTTTGTTTTAATACAGGTTTTAATAAAGAAAAAACTTACAATATCTAACATTTTATGAAAAAAATAAATGTAAGCAAGAAATAAACATATGTTACCTGTAATTTTAGGAATGTAAAAATGGATTGTTTTCCCAAATTTATTCATCGTGATCGTTCCTTATGGCACAAACCTTGTCTTCAACATGCTCATCATTATGTTCTGTTAATCTTTACATGGAAGTAGGGATATCACATAAATCAGCATCTTCATCAAGTTCACCCTCACCAACATATTATTTTTCCCTTGTAAAACAATAGCCCACTGCATATCTGATTGATCTACTACATAGAAATTTTTTTTTCATGTGTTTCCATTATAAAATAATCAGTTGTGTCTTCCAATCTATTCAGATTAACAAGTGTCATTCCAAATTAATTGTGTCTGACAATGTTGTTACCGATAAACCATTTACAGTTAAAAACAGGAACTTTAATTTTAAATTAATCAACCTCCCCTATGTCTTTAATCACTCCGTAATATGCACCTGATGTAGAAATTGGGTTTTTGTCCTTAGCACTCGAAAAATGCATTGCTTCTGCAAACACCAATACACCACTATTCTGAACTGCACTTGTGTTGTCCTGATATTTCATATGAAATGTATAGCCATTAATGTCATAACCGGACCATGTTATCACATTTAAACATGGACTACCCACTATCCATTTTAATGTCTCTGATACATCTGATCTACCAAGCAAGGACTTTTTAAACCATGACAAAAAAGTTTTGTTGTGCTCATTCAAAATCCAAATTTCTTTCTTCTTTGGATGAAATTGTTTCAACTCATTAATATGCAATGTGATATACGTTTGAGCATCATCTATGTTATTCAAGATATATGATTCTAACTTCTTTATCTGTTCAGCTGATAATTATTTGACTTTCAAGCCACAAATCCCCTTTCCCTCATTATTAACTCATTCATGGCGAGATGGAGGCAAACCTATGTGTTGTGCCGCAGCCAAGTAGCTCGTACAAAACTCTGCTACCTCCTCAGAAATATACTTTTCAATAATGGAGGCTTCTAGTTGATATGTATTTTTAACATACCCCTTTAATATTTTCATATACCATTCAAAAGGATACATCCATCGAAGATATACAGGTCCACAAAGTTTTATTTCTCGAACCAGATGAATCATTAAACACACCATTATATCAAAAAAATGTTGGAGGAAAATACATTTCCAATTGAAAAAGTATAAGAATTGCATCCTTTTCCAAAATGTTCAAAGCATTCACATCAATCGCCTTATATCAAATTGAATTGAAAAAATAACAAAACATCATTATAGTCTTTCTGACACTGATGGGAAATATTCCACGCAATGCAACTGGTAGAATTTGTTGCATCATGATGTGACAATCATGTGATTTCATACCTATCAAATTCAAGTCCTTCAATGAGACAAAATTTTTTACATTTGAAGAATAACCTTGAGGCACTTTGACATCTTGAAGACACTGAAAAAAGATAATTTTCTCCCTCTTCGATAATGTATGACAAGATGGGGGAAGAAATGTTCGTCTTACTTTAGGAGTGGGAGCTAACTCCAAACGTATTCCCATTGATAGTAAGTCTAATCTTGCATTAAACCCATCTTTTGTCTTTCCTTTAATATCTAACAATGTACAAATCAAACAATCACATATATTCTTCTCCATGTGCATGAAATCAATATTATGTTTAACTTCATGATACCTCCAATATGGTAGCTCAAAAAATATTGACCTTTTCTTCCAAATATGTCTATCATTACCAGATTTCTATGTCTTTCCAAATGTCACATCAAGTTTTTTCACCCTCTCAAAATACAGATCAGGGGATAAAGGTTTTGGAGTAGTATCAAATTCTTATGAGCCATTTAATGCCTTTTTTAGTCTTCTATAAGTGTGATCCATAGGCAAAAACTTTCGATGACCCATGTACACTATTTTCCTCCCATGATGCAATTGACAATATAACGTCTGTTGTTCGCAAATTGGAAAAGCTTTATTCCCTTTAACACTGTATCCAGACAAATTTCCATATGCTGGGAAGTCATTTATAGTGAATAGAAGCACTGCATGCATTTTAAAATATTCCATTTTATAAGAATCAAACACCCTAATACCATCAGCCCATAACAGTTTCAAATCATCAATCAACAGTGACAAGTAAACATCAATATCTTTGTCGGGTTGCTTTGGACCAGAGATCATTATACTCAAAATGAGATATTTGTGCTTCAAACAAACTTCAGGAGAGAGGTTGTAAATTACCAATAAAAAAGTCCATGAACTATGTGTGCTACTGAGGGTTTGGTATGGATTCATTCCATCTGTGCACAACCCTAGTCTGAGATTTCTAATTTCATTTCCAAATGTAGAATATTGCGCATCAATTTTCTTCCATTGTAGACAATCAGCTGGATGATGTATTTTTCGATCACATACCCACTCATCAGCATGCCATATTAACCTTTTTGTATCATGTGAATTAGAAAATAAATGTTTGAAATGATGAATTATAGGAAGATACCAAAATACGTTTGAAGGGATCTTTGTAATCTCTACATCATCCTGTGATTTTTCTTTCACCTTATACCTTGATGTCCCACATTTAGGACACTCTGATAGAAATTCATATTCCTTTCTATATATAATGCATTCATTCAGATAGGCATGTATTTTCTTGTATCCCAATCTCATCGAGCATAATATTTTCTTGGCCTTATAATGTGAATCTGGAAGATCGTTATCTTTTGAAAGAATGCCTTTCATCAATTGTAGCAGCTCTGTAAAACTTCTATCACTCCATCCATGTTTTGCCTTCAGTTTCATCAATCTTAACACCGCATACAAAACCGTAAAATCTGTACAACCAGGATATAATGGTTTTTCAGCATCACCATATAGACGTGCAACTGTCGGTTCTATCTCAATTTGTTCTGCTACAATATCGTGAATCATTTCTTCATTTCCATTGAAGTTACCATCTTGCGAATCATCATCATCAGTGACATTCTTTCTAGTTTCACCATGAAAAATCCAAGGGTTGTAACTCGGATTAAAACCATGACAAATCAGATGATCTTTTATCTCTCTACTTTTCAACTTCTTCATATTCAAACATTTCATGCATGGACAGAAAAACATGTCACTACTTGGAACATTTCGTTTAGAAAATTCCAAAAATGCATCAACACCTTCTTCATATTCATTTCTCATTCGATGTGCTGTAATCCAACTTTGACTCATTATTACCTATAACAAATATCAAAAATATATATATATATTTAAGATAATACAAATATATGTTTATATAAAAAAAATCATAAATTGAATGTAAAAAAAATTTGAAATATAAAACAAATCTATGCGTATTTAAAAAAAATATGCTTGAATATTATTTTAAAAACAAAATATAGTAAGATATAATTGTTTTAAATTCCATCAAATCAAAGAAAACCATGGGGCCTACAATGGCTGATAGAAAATTGGACAAAATGGAGTAACCCTGAGAATCAAATCAAATTTAAAATAAAAATTCAGATGGAGAAAATCACAATGTAAAGCCAATCATCACGGCACAATCATCATGTCACAATCTCAGAAACCATGATGCAGTAGTCAGTCCCAACTGACACTTATCCCCCACCCCCATGGACACCCCCTGGACACCACCACCCCCTTGTACATCCCCCCACCCCCTGGACACCACCCCCCACCCCCTTGGACACCCTATGGACACCACCACACCCTTGGACAGCCCCCCCCCCCACCACTCCTGGACACCCCCACTCACTGGACAACCCCCCACCCTTCTAGACAGCACCCCCACCCCTTTTGGACACCACCCCCACCCCCCAACCCCCTTGGACACCCCCTGGACAACACCCCACCCCTCTAGACAACACCCCCACCCCTCCTGGACACCACCCCCCACCCCCTTGGACACCCCCCCCCCCAGAAACCCCCAACCCTCTAGACACCCCCCCACCCCCAGGACATCCCCCCTCTAGACAGCACCCCCACCCCTCCTGGACACCACCCCCACCCCCTACCCCCTTGGACACCCCCCTGGACACCCCAACCCTCTGGATATCCCCCCAACCCCCTGGAAATCCCCCCACACCTCTAGACAGCACCCCCACCCCTCTTGGACACCACCCCCACCCCTACCCCTTTGGACACCCCCTGGACACCCCCAACCCTCTAGATAGCCCCCACCCCCTGGACAACCCCCAAAACCCTCTAGACAGGCCCCTACCCCCTTGGACATCCCCCCACACCCACCCACCCCCATGGACACCCCTTGGACACCCCCCAACCCTCTGGACGGCCCCCACCCCCCGGACAACCCCCCAAACCATCTGGACAGGCCCCCACACCCTTGGACACCCCCCCACCCACCCACCCCCTTGGAAACCCCCCTGGACACCCCCCAACCCTTTGGACAGTCACCCACCCCCCTAGACAGCCTCCACCCCTCTAGACAGCACCCCCACCCCTCCTGGACACCACCCCTACCCCCTACCCCCTTGGACACCCCCCTGGACAGCCCCCCACCCCTCTAGATAGCACCCCAACCCCTCTTGGACACCACCCCCACCCCTACCCCCTTGGACACCCCTGGACACCCTCCAACCCTCTAGACAACCCCCCCTAGAAATCCCCCCACCCCTCTAGACAGCACACCCCACCCCTCTGGGACACCACCCCCACCCCCTAACCCCTTGGACACCCCCTGGACCCCCCCCCCCCCCCAACCCTCTGGACAGCCCCCACCCCCCGGACAACCCCCCAAACCCTCTGTACAGGCCCCCACCCCCTTGGACACCCCCCCCCCCCCCCCCCGCCACACACACACACCCCTGGACTGCCCCCCCCCCCCCCCCACCTCCATGGACAGCCTGGACAGCCCCCAACCCCCTCGATAGCCACCAACCCTCTTGAGAGCCCCCCAAAACCATGGTATTTTAACCTCAATCTACTAGTTTTGGCATATCTAGAGATTTTAAACTCAAGCTACTAGTTTTGGTATCATGTCATTATTCAAAATGAGAACCATGAATTGTATCTCCTACTAGTTTAAAATTCTCTATTGTGCAATGAATCAGTTTTTAATGTTATATGAAGACTTATAATAGTACATGAAAATAAGCGACATAAATGTATTATGGAACAACAAAAAGTGATACCCAATATAGAAACAACCAAGGATCCAAAACAAACATTCCACCATGAAAAACCGTATATACACTTATAAAATAAATCACACTAGTACACGGAATAGGTGAATCGCAATGGTTTACATATAAATTGTAGTAATATAGGTGAATGAGATCATTAGTTGTCAATGAAAACAAAAATTACCATCAATGGAGGGCATTCGCGAAACAAAAACAAACTAAATAGAAGTAGGTGAGGCTTACGTGAATATTGCAAATCTATCTAATAGATCTGGGGATAATAAATAATATGATGATGGAAAAATAAGGTAAGAGGGTTCGAAATCGAAGAATCTTACCTAGTTTAAACAAAAAAATCACAAAAAGTAAATATAGAATATCCTGAAAAAAATGAAATAATGTCGTGGGAGGCTTACCTGAGTGTTGCGAGTTGAGATGACAGATCCGAGGAGAGTAAAGATGATAAACGATGATGAAAAAATGAGTTTAACTTAATGAGATCGATGAGTCGATTAGGGTTTACCGCGAGAGAGAGACGAGTCGTCGGACTGTCGAACAAAAAACAGTAAATGACAATCCACAGGGAGTGTTAATTTTTTATATTTTTTATAACATCGGTTATTATAATAACCAACATTATAAATGTATCAGATATGGCTTTTTTTATGTCAGTTATTTTATAACCGATGTAAAAAAGTCCATGTGTTGGTTTTTTACATCGGTTATAGAATATCCGATGTAAAAAAATACATCAGAAATCACAGTTTTTTACGTCGGTTATTTTATAACCGACGTAAAAATTCTACGGGTTGTCTTGTTCTATTAGTTATCAAATAATAGACATCAAAAAGGCCTCAAAAGTTGTTTTTTTTATGTTGGTTATTTTATAAATGATGTAAAAAATTCATAGATACCTCGTTTTTTACGTCGGTTATCAAATAACCGACGTAAAAAACACCGCGGTTTGGTTTTTTATGTCGGTTAATTTATAACCGACGTAGAAAATGAACAAGCGCGATTTTTAACGTCGGTTGTTAAAATAACCGACGTTAAAAATTTACTCACCACATTTTTACGTCGGTTATAAAATAACCGACGTAAAAAACCACGTTTCACAGATTATCACGTCGGTTATATATAACCGACGTAAAAAATGGTCATGTAGATAACGTTTTCTGCACTAGTGCCACACAATTAAAAGAGGTTCACCATGATATATTAAAAATTAATTAATATAGATCATTGTGGGTCCCTAAAGAGGTAAATACTCTCTTATTTCGAGGTAATGTGCTGATTTGGTAAGGTGATCAACAATAACCCATTTTTAATCATTATTTTTGGGATTATTTTGTATTCCAGTAGCGCATTCTATACTATTTTCATTCCATATCCATATATAAATAGTTAAATGTTTCATGAATCATCTATGGTTCTTTCTCTCATCCTTAAATTATTGAAAAACCAAGCATCTTGATACATAATCATCACTTTACCACTTCGTATTATCCTACCAAAAATATTCCTTTAAATATATATTCATCTTTGTGCTACAAGGGTGTGTAGAGAAATTTATATGAAACTCAAATAATAATTCATGTTTTAGCTCAGGTATAGATATAACACATATCCTCTTTCCATGTTTTAGAATTCTATCTTCATATAATAAGTATACCAATTTTCCATCATTCATGACTTTATTTTTCTTTTGAAAATTCTCATAATCATACTATGAACTTTTACCTTTTTCAATAAATATGGTTTGCATAAAATTTTAAAAAAAGGAGTGATGTTTCCTCATACCTAATAATTACCATATACATCTTTAATAAATCCATGAATAGAGGGTCTCTCTCAATCCTCATTTTGGCCATAACTCCATTATCATTCCTACTCAATGTATTTTCCACCTTATTTTTCTTCCATGAGTGTTTGTGTATTGAGAAATAATAATCCTTGAGTTGTTCAAGACATCATATTTCCCAAATTTTGATATATTTCTATGAAAATAAGTATTTCATGCTCCTATGATCTATGTACATCTCATATAATTCACCATATAGACAATGTCTCCAAATCTTCAATGAAAATATTATTGCTGCCAACTCAAGATATGGAGTTGGATAGTTCTGTTCATGGTTCTTTAACTGCCTTGATATATATACAATAACATTATCACTCTACATAAGGAAAAAACCAATTCCCTTCTACCATACATCACTACATATAAAAAATACATCATATCTTGATAGTAGATTCAAAATACGAGCATGGAAAAATATCCTATTTAATTTATCGAAACACTATTCACATTTATTATCCATATAAACCTAACCCCGTTAAAATTAATCTTGGTTAACGGGTTAGCCAATCGAGAATTTTTTTCGAACAAATCACATATTATAACCTACCAAACAAATTCAACCACATACCTTGATTATTTTTATTTGTGTAAGTCATTCATTGATTAATTTTTTTACTTGTAGGATCAACTAATATTCCTTATTTGGAGACAGTATGTCCAAAAAAAGAAGCTTTATAAAGCTGTAATTCACTCTCACTAAACATTCCATATAGAACCTTTCTTATAAGAGTCTCAAGAATAATCCATAAAGGATTACCATTATACCCATAGATTTTATATTACACCAAGATATCATTAATAAATAATATTAAAACTATTGATATATTCCTTAAATACTCTATTCATTATATCCATAAAAACATATGGTGAATTAGTTAATCCAAAGGGAATTATTAAAAACATATAATATCCATACCTCATTAAAAATTTCATCTTCATGATATCTTATTTAATTAATTGAAATTTATTATACCTAGAATAAAGTTGAATCTTTAAAAAATATTGAGATCCATTGATTTGGTTGAATAAGTCATCAATGTGAGGAAGAGTACACTTCTTCTTTGTCATAATAGCCTTTATTTCCATATAATCAGTATGGATCCTAGTAGATCCATGTTTATTCTTAATGAAAAAAAACTATGTATCTTCATGGTGAAACACTTGAGTATATAAATCCCTTTTCACCAAATTCTTGTAGTTTTTATCTAATTCAACTAATTTTATAGTGTTCATTCTATAGTTAACCCTCTGATATAATCCATGAAATTGGTTATCTTCCCATTCAAGAAGATGTCCTGGTTATTCCTCCGAAAATAAAAAAATATATTACTATACAATATAAAAATTCTCAATTTAGATATCTCCTTTTTTATCTGTAGAAAGGGTCTACTCTTCCTCCTCAAGAATATCATTTAGAAGAGATACTAGAGGTAGATCTAGATATGACTCAGGTGATGAATTCTCCACACTAAAGATAAGTAATTCTAAACCTTTACAATGGATTGTAATTTCCTTATCTTCATAATATATGTTTGCATTATATTTTTAAATCCAATCCATAACAAAGATTATATCAAACTCAATCATGGTTATAATAATCACGACTGCAAATAGAGAACATTTATGGGTCAAAATGAGAACTGACTAACACATCCTTATTTTGGTGATATTTCCACTAGGGTATTTACTAAAAACTTCTTTCTTATGTTTCTAGGGAAATATATAATTTTCTTGGAAAATAGGGAAAATATAAAATAGTGAGAATATCTAGAATCAAATAATGAATTGGTTAAATTTAAGGCTATGAATAAAGTCCCTTCCACTATATAACTGGAAACTTCTGTTGTACCCCACACTCTTTGATTTTCATGATCACAATCACTTTCATTTTTGTCTAACATTGTTTTTGAGTGTTGTGGATGATAGGCAAAAGATTTCCAAAGGAATGGCCCAAGAATGGACAAGAAGTGGACTGAAATTCAGTCCACCGGCCAACCGGTGTGATAGCACCGGCCAGCCGGTGGACCTGGCAGAGGCATTGCCCACTGCCAGGCTCCACCGGTCAGCCGGTGGCTTGACCACCGGCCAGCCGGTGGCATCCAACCCAAATAGTGTTTGCTACTGTCTTGCCACCGGCCAGCCGGTGGCTCCTCCACCGGTCAGCCGGTGGAGCCTGGACCAAGACTCTTCTTCTCTACCAAGGCACCGGCCAGCCGGTGGCCCTGTACCGGCCAGCCGGTAGCCCAGTCAAACTAGCCGTTGGGTTTGACCAGTCAACCTTCTTTTGGCCTCCAACGGCTCCGAGGCCTTCTCCAACGGCTCCGAAGCCTCCCCAAGGGTTCCATGCCTATAAATAAAGGCCAAGGAAGCCCCAGACACCTCCCGGATCATATACGAAGCCAACAGACATATTTTGTATCATTTGGCCAACCTCCGGCGACTTCCTTCAAAGGAACCTCAAGTGCTCCAACAACTTCCACATCCAAGGAGCTCCACCAAAGAAGCTTGGAAGCGGCCTTCAACATCTCCAATCAATCAAAGGCGCCCAAGTCTTCCTCCAATACGGTTTTTCTTGTTTATTTATTTTGAGCTTAAAATTGGGTTTGTGCCTACAAACCCCAACCTTTTCTCATCCTCCCTTTCTTTTGGGTTTCACATCACCACTAAGGTGTGAAGAGGTTCACAAGATTTTCCTTTAAAAAGCTTGAGACATAGGTGAGCTATCCTTCACCTGTAAGAAGGATAGTGGGTTCTTGCTAAACCATTAAAAGTAAGTGGGTTCTTGCTCAACCAATAAAAGCATGTTGTAATAGGTCCTAGTGCTACCTCAAAGCCTAGTGGGTTTCTTGCTAAAACCATTGAAAAGCAAGCGGTAGGAATCTCTCAACGGTTGAGTTGGGAGCGGAGACGTAGGCCGGGTTTTGGCCGAACTCCGTTATCAATTTTTTGTGTTTTTCCTATTTATTTCCGCTGCACTTTCAACTTTGATTTTAATTTGTTAATCATTTTTTAAAAGGCAATTCACCCCCCCCCCCTCTTGCCATCTTTTCCGCGTTTCTTCCGACCTAACAATTGGTATCAGAGGGAAAATTTGAATAATTCCCTAACCCGGTTTCAAATTTAAGATCCATTTAGATGGCATCAACCTCTTTCGCCCCCGAAGGCTTTTCTTTGGGTCGTGCTCCATTTTTTGATGGAACCGACTATAATTATTGGAAAACCCGCATGACCACTTTTCTTAGAGGTATAGGATATCCCATTTACAAAATAGTCATGCAAGGTTACACTTTGTCTACTCCCGACGAATCCAAATGGACCCAAGCCGACATTAGAAATTTTGAGCTTGATGGCAAAGCCATGAATGCTCTTCATTGCGGCCTTGACCGAAATGAGTTCAATCCAGTTTCCACATGCACCTCCGCACATGAAATCTGGAAACTTTTGGAGGTTACCCATGAAGGGACCAACAAAGTAAAGGATACTCGATTGGACATGTACCGTCAGGATTTTGAGTCTTTTTCCATGCACCCAAATGAATCAATTTCTGAAATGTTTACTCGATTTACTGATGTGTGCAATGGTAGAAAATCTCTTGGAGATGACATTTCTGCAGAAACAATGGTCAAGAAGATCCTATGGGTCCTTCCGAGCTCATGGGCACCAAAGGTGACGGCGATCCAAGAAGCTAAGGACGTCAAAAATATGCCGGTAGAGGAGCTCATCGGATCTCTCATGACTTATGAGATCACGATGAGGAGGCAAGCTCAAAAGGAGGGCACACCAATCAAGACACCAAAGAACATCGCCCTCAAGGTACAAAAAGAAGTAAGCTCCTCCTCATCCTCTTCCTCCTCATCTTCTTCATCTTCAAGCGGCGACTCGGAAATGGAGAATCTCGCCCGCCAAATGCACAAGTTTATGAAGAAGCACAAGAAGAAGAAATCCCGCAAGCATCGAAGGCAAGAACCCGACAAAAGATCCGAGCCCAAGGTAAAATGCTACGGGTGCGGCGAAAAGGGCCATTACAAGCCCGATTGCCCACTCAACAAGAAACGGGCTAAGGAAAAAGGAAAGAAAAAGGTCCTCAAGGCGACATGGAGTGACACCTCCTCATCATCCTCCTCCTCCTCCTCCTCGAGCGACCAAGGTACAAAATGCCTAATGGCATTTAATGAGGTAACTTCTTCCGACTCCTCATCCTCATGTTCTTCAAATTCAAATTCTTTAAATCATTTGTCTTATGAGGATCTCCAATTTTCTAGAGATCAACTTGAAAATGGTTTTCATGAACTCTCTTCAAAATTTGTTTCTTTGAAAAAGAATTTCAAAAAGCTTTCCTCCGAAAAAGACCAACTTCTCAAAGAGAAGGAGGAACTCTCCCTAAAAATCCAAACTTTCCCAAATGTTGATTCTTTGGAATCAACCATCAAGGACCTTAGAGAAACCCTAGCCAAGTTCACCCAAGGTGAACAAAATTTGTCCAAACTCTTAGGTTCTCAACGAGTATCTAGAACCACCAATGGACTTGGCTACACCAACCAAGCTTCCTCCTCCCATGCACCCACTGTTTTTGTAAGGGGGAGCTCTAGTTATAAATTTTGTAATTATTGTAAAAAACCCGGGCACCTTATTTATGAATGTAATTGCAAAAATGCCCGGTATGGTCAACCCAAATCTATTTTTTATTCGGACGAATTTTATAGGAGAAGACCTGCCATGAGACAAGTATGGATTGAAAAATCCCTTCTAGCGAGTCTCTCCGGGCCTAAAATTGTCTCTTTTCAAAATCCCTCTCCCCGGTGACTTTTTGTTTTTATTTAGGGGGAGTTAGGATCGTTTAAACCCTTTTATTTCAATTTCAAAATTTTCGATTCCAACTTTCAATTTCAACACTTGGTTTCAAAATTTTCAATTCAAACTTTTCATTTCAATTTTTGATTCAAAACTTTCATTTCAAATTTCAAAATTCAATTGGTTTTTGATTCAAAACTTTCAATTCAAACTGTTATTCAATTTTCAATTCTTTTTTCAATTCAATTTGTATTTACAATTTTCATTTCAAATTTTCATTTCTAGTTTTTCAAATCTCTTTTCCCTCAATCAAGTTTTATGCCCCATTCTATTTTGATAATCACAAAGGGGGAGAAATTTCTTGATTGATTGGGGGAGAATCTTTTCTCTCATGCTTAGTATTTATTTTCAATTTTTCATTTAAATAATGCCTTCATTTAAGTTTTTACATTGCTTAGATAAGTGATTGTGATCATCAAAATAGGGGGAGATTGTTGTACCCCACACTCTTTGATTTTCATGATCACAATCACTTTCATTTTTGTCTAACATTGTTTTTGAGTGTTGTGGATGATAGGCAAAAGATTGCCAAAGGAATGGCCCAAGAATGGACAAGAAGTGGACTGAAATTCAGTCCACCGGCCAACCGGTGTGATAGCACCGGCCAGCCGGTGGACCTGGCAGAGGCATTGCCCACTGCCAGGCTCCACCGGCCAGCCGGTGGCATCCAGCCCAAATAGTGTTTGCTACTGTCTTGCCACCGGCCAGCCGGTGGCTCCTCCACCGGTCAGCCGGTGGAGCCTGGACCAAGACTCTTCTTCTCTGCCAAGGCACCGGCCAGCCGGTGGCCCTGTACCGGCCAGCCGGTAGCCCAGTCAAACTAGCCGTTGGGTTTGACCAGTCAACCTTCTTTTGGCCTCCAACGGCTCCGAGGCCTTCTCCAACGGCTCCGAAGCCTCCCCAAGGGTTCCATGCCTATAAATAAAGTCCAAGGAAGCCCCGGACACCTCCCGGATCATATACGAAGCCAACGGACATATTTTGTATCATTTGGCCAACCTCCGGCGACTTCCTTCAAAGGAACCTCAAGTGCTCCAACAACTTCCACATCCAAGGAGCTCCACCAAAGAAGCTTGGAAGCGGCCTTCAACATCTCCAATCAATCAAAGGCGCCCAAGTCTTCCTCCAATACGGTTTTTCTTGTTTATTTATTTTGAGCTTAAAATTGGGTTTGTGCCTACAAACCCCAACCTTTTCTCATCCTCCCTTTCTTTTGGGTTTCACATCACCACTAAGGTGTGAAGAGGTTCACAAGCTTTTCCTTTAAAAAGCTTGAGACATAGGTGAGCTATCCTTCACCTGTAAGAAGGATAGTGGGTTCTTGCTAAACCATTAAAAGTAAGTGGGTTCTTGCTCAACCAATAAAAGCATGCTGTAATAGGTCCTAGTGCTACCTCAAAGCCTAGTGGATTTCTTGCTAAAACCATTGAAAAGCAAGCGGTAGGAATCTCTCAACGGTTGAGTTGGGAGCGGAGACGTAGGCCGGGTTTTGGCCGAACTCCGTTATCAATTTTGTGTGTTTTGCCTATTTATTTCCGCTGCACTTTCAACTTTGATTTTAATTTTTTAATCATTTTTTAAAAGGCAATTCACCCCCCCCCCTCTTGCCATCTTTTCCGCGTTTCTTCCGACCTAACAACTTCAACATCATTTGTAGTGATCACATAAGCTTTTCCTTTTTCCCTTGGTCTCTTCTATGGTATGTTCCCTTGATGATTTGGGAATTGATGTGAATAATTCCCCATTTTTATATAGTTGAATCACTGGAAATAATTGATTTTCTATTCCCCTTTCAATCATTACCTAGATGATCCTCATATCAACACTTGTAAGAAAATATCATTCCCTTAAATAATTTTCCATGATGTTTTCCACAATTTTCACATGATGGGAATTTTTTTATTCCACTTTTCTTCTTTGATTCTTTAACTTTTATTCTCATCTGAACTTTTCTTCTCTTGATTTCCCATAAATATATAGAATCTATAAAAATACTTCTCTTTTTGATGGATCATAATACTATTTCATCAAATGATCAAAATGTTTGAGAAACCATCACCCTTCTCAATTTTGTATTAAGTACTTCAAAGAAAGGGGTAATATTACTCTCTGGGTTATGAAAATAATCTGTAGAATACCTAGATAGTCTTGTAAAGGTATCCTCATACTCTTCAATACTTGATTCCTTATATTTCTTCAAGTTGAGGAACTTTCTCTTTAGTTCTCATGAGGGGAATATTTATTGAAAAAATATTACTTTAAAATCTCTCCACTCTATATATTCTATTTCTTCTTCCTTTATAGTATTTAGGATCAATGACCACTATTGATCAGCATCTCCAATAATACAAAACACTACCAGCATAACCTTTTCCCATTCATGGAATCCCAATGTAAGAAATATATTTTAAATAGATTTTATCCATTACTCAACTACAACTAGATTAGTAGTTACACTAAATGTTGCAGGCTTTTGTAGCATGAAATGATCTAATATAGGTGTATTATGATGTGAAATATCATGTTTCACTATATATATAAGGTTATTATACATAATATGGGTCATCATACCTAATATGGTCGCGACCATTTCAGCTGAAACACAGACTGTATTGGTTTTCTTAATGTGGAAATCTATACATTGTATACAGTTGTTGATTCTCTTTCTTCTGGTAGGCTTTATCACTAAATATTGGCACACTAAGTTATCTCATAATTATCATGAATATTCATCCACACAAAAATAACTCTAATGGTAACATTTTTAAAATACTTTATGGGGTTCTCATAATTCTTGTGTTATTTACATTTATTTAAATTCTAGTTCTCATGGATTTACTAAACATTATCTAATACCAACTATACTAACCCCAACCCCAATAAACCAGAGATGATGTCTTCTTTATTATATTGTTACTAGATACAAGTAATCACATCCCAAAGGAACGAATAGCTTATTAGTCTTAAATAACCAGATACATACATGATTTTCCATATTACATTGGAAATATAAGTAACAAAATTAAAAATTCTTCATCCTTGAAACTCATTCAAACATTTCTTCTTCGCAACCTAGGGAAAGGAAACAAATTAAGGGTGATCAAAAATTTCTCAGTAAAGGTTGCATAAAATGGAATCTATCAGAAGTAAATAAGTCATAATCAACATGGAAAGTTAAATAACTAAAAACATATTCCATTAAATTAGTAACTGAGAAATAAATATATACATCAATAATATAAATGTAGTAATATCAGGGATAATAATAACTATATTTTCAATGAAGGAAATTCATGCTATTGGATATCATGATTTTAGACATTATAGTTATTATAACCCAACCCAATGGGGTTCGAGTCACAACTACCCCAAGACCACCTCCATAGGAAAGAGGCTAGAGACAAGCTCTGAAAGGCATATCTAACATGGGAGGCCTTTTCTTAATGTACCTGTATTAACAAACCTGACCATCTCAATGAAAAGTGAATATGAATAATAGTAAAATATGAAACAACTAGGGAATAAAAAATTCATGTAAAAATCTCTAGGGAGTACAATGGTGTGATAGTGTAAAATGGAAAATAAAGGGGGTGAGTAATACATTCCCAACAAGAAAGATTTCTTAACCTAACAAACATGGAAAAGTAAATGCTTAGAGACTCCAACTTAAAATCTCAAATCTCCAACCACCATACGCGGTCAAATTCACTGGGCATTCCTATCCACCTCTATAATTTTCACCTACTTGTCCTTCATCCACGTAATACATGAAACATGTAGTCAAATAATATATATATGTGAGTATATACATACTCAGTATGATTCCCCAAAAGATAAAGGGAGATAAGTAAGATATATGATAGGAATAGAAAGTAGACATCTCGACCCAAATCAAGAGCGTAACAACATCCAATTATATGGATAAATATTTATTTAATCAAACAAAATAATCCAAAATGAGAGAGAAATGGGATCTCTATCTCACATCCTAGTATAATAAAGAGTGCCATTAGTTCTATGGAGTCCATCATTGATGCCCAAAATCTCACACGTCTGTCCAAAGAGACATCCAAGTCAAGACACACCTCACGAATGTTCCACAAAGTCAAAGGGAACAATATCGAGTTAGATTACCCTTTCCCTATTTCAATAAGGGGGTTCCACATAGTAGATAGAGGACCCATAACATGACTCTTCAATAGGGTTCCACTCAGTAGATACCTAGAGGACCCATGCCCTAACCTGACATGAGGGTGCCACTCAAGTAATCGATAGAGGACCCTTACCCAGCCTATCTAGAGGGTTACACTCTAATATCTAGTAGAGGAATCAAGACTAACCCATCTAAAGTGTTCCTCTTTAATGGTCGAGAACCCATATCATAATTCCATGGGAGGGTGCCAGACAGATAGAAGATAGAGGGTCCAGCCTAGTAGTAGGGTTCTGGGCTTATAGTCGAGGACCCATACCCTGACTTTGTATGAGGTTTCCACTCAGAGGATAAGTAGAGGACCCATGCTCTATCATAGTAGAAGTTTTCAACACTATGATTATATAGAGGATTCATTCCTTGTCGTGCAATAGGGTTCCACTCTAGCATCTATTATGATCCTTCCTAGTCATTTTTATTGTCGATCATCGCCTAATGATATGTCACACTCGGAATATCCCATATCATATCTCATAATACACATTAGAGGACACTATCACACTCTATATAGAAAAAACTCATGATAGGATACTCTAGGGAAAAATATGATTCAAAAAAAAGATACAAGAGGATGAGGTTTCCTCACAAGGAAAGAAGGGGGTACATGGTGTGTAAGGTTCCCCAAACGATGTGTGGTCTCACCTTGATACTTGTTCGTGTCCCTACATGTACATGTCTCCCTAATAATTTAGGAGAACATGGAATGTAATTTTACTGAATAGCAAGACTCATGCACCATGGGTCCAACCCATGATCCTGATCATGTCTATGTAAAGTTGTATATGTCTGTGTACTTCGGTACACAATGTGTTCTCCCTCATGGGGTTTTCCCCCATACTCCTTTCACATGACCTATATTCTCTAATAGAGTAACATAGAATGTGGCTCAACCACATTTCATTTCATCCTTAACTTTCTCAAAACCCTAGAATCATATTCAAATGTGTATTACATGGCGTGTCTTCATCACATCACAAGTTGTGTAGTCATGTTTTTTTGAAAAAAGTTAAATCTTCTTACAACATTCTAGTTTCGGCATAGAATCCTTGTATATCACCTCTAAGACACCTAAAATTGGTGGGGGAGGTATATGTTCATTGTTTCTAGTTATCTAGTGGTTGAAAATGGGTTTAAATTCATTCATGGGGTTCGTCGTACGTACCACATGTGTATTTTTTCACCAAAATCTATAATTTAGATCTTGGGTAAAAAAATCATTCACCAAAAACCTACAAATCATAACCATAATTTCTTGATTATCCAAATATTTCATCTCATGTGAAATGACCATGATTTTAGGGGTTGAATCAGGCTCTATCCCACCCCGAAACGTCATGCAATGGACCTATAGATGAATGTTGATGAACCCATAGAACGGGTGGGGGAAAAACAAAAATAAATGTGTAGTAATCATTGAACAAGACTTATTAAACAAAAAATAAAAATTGGGGAGATTTATGTTGGAAAACATGGAACAACGGATACATGTTTAATAAAAAATTGAGAATAGGTACGCGTGTGCTTGTAAAGGTTTACAATTGACACAGATCAAAGACATAAATATTATTGTGCTCAATGTATTTAATAAATTGGAGAAGAATCCACAAATTGATGATTCTTACCTCTATTTGGATCTTTTGATGTGGAATAATGGTATTTATAATAAAGAAGATATCGACTTTCATTTGATGTGCCTCGATTCACATGGATCTGAAGTATCATCATCATCTGACCTTGATTAACCAATGGAGATTGAAAGGAAATCCTCTCCATGATACCAAGGTTATGTGGACAACCTTGGATATCCTTTTTAATAGAGAATTTATAAATAATTATATATTTTTAATTTAAATTAAACAATTATATTAATAAATTAATTTACTTTAAACACATCCACCAACGGTCTCTTTTATCCAAACACCCCATGTCAACCAACATTAAGTCATGTCTAGGGTAAAACATGCATTATGGACTCAACCATGGTATTATATTTTCTATATGAGCCTCCATTTTAGATTTATCCCATTTTATTTATGAGATTATGTGTCTGTGATATAAAATATGTTTAATATTTTTATAAAATTAATTCTGGGAAAACAAGACCTCAGAATCACACATCGTCTTAGCGCCTTGCTCTGGAAATATTTCTAGATATATTCCATAGTTGTTCAAGAAAAAAAATAAGGTCTCTACATTATTACCACTTTCAATATTTTCATCCACCAAAATCAAAACTAAAAAAAATCTTAGGATACTAAGCTCGAATATGGATCTCCTACTCCCAGGATCTCTCCTACAAGATATCATGTTTCCACAACATATGAACCAAGGGAAGGGTCCATCTACAGAATCTCATCTCCTACTAATCCTTGATCACTATTAGGTTCTCCATAATAGTGGCTCCATCCTTGATTTACAACTCTCCCTAATAAAAAAAGTGAATGGGTTCATTCTTTTATTTCCTCAACTATGACACCTAGAAGAAGGAATGCACCTGCTTTAACTGTTGGTTAGGGAGAGGTGGTAAGAAATCTTGAAAACCCATTGACTGATCTTGAATGGCCTGATGAACATAGGGGATAGCTTGCCTCTCTAGCCGAATCTCAATAATAATTATCACAGAGAGACTCTTATGAAAACATGGTCTCCCTTCTTAAACTCCAAGGGCCTATGACATCAATCTGCATAAGATTTTTTTCTTCTCTAGGTTGTCCTCATCCACTCATGGATAACATACACCTTATCTATTATTGTCTACACTATATCTATACCAACAAGAGATATATGCATTTTTGATCTCAATCTATCATAATATGTTTCTTCAGTGTCTCCCATATAGATCCATGAAAGGTTTCATGCCAACAGTAGAGTGGTAGCTATTGTTGTATGGAAACTCTACCAAGGTAATGTGATCCACCCGCTCTGGCCAAATTCTAACATGTAATCCCTTATCATATCCTCCAATACATGGATTATATTCTCATTCTAAACATATATCTGTGGGTTAAAGTATGTACTCATCCTCATTTGGTTCTTTAATTCCTCCTGTAGCCTCCCCACAATTGTGATATAAATCGCGCATCATGGTCGAAGACAATAGTCAAGGGAAACCCAAGAAGGTGAATGATATTCCATATATAGAACCACCCCAAAATATATATCGAACTTGATATAGAATAGAAAGGAAGTATGATGACTTCATGAGTCAATCAACCATCACCTAGATAGCGTCATGGACTCTCGCTGTCTATGGAAGCCCTATCACGAAGTCCATGGATATTTCATCCCATATCCATTCCAGGATATCAAGTGTCTGCAATAAAAATACTATAACATGGTGGTCATACTTCACCATCTTACATGTGAGGCACCATGAGATGAACTTATCCACACTCTTCCTTGAAAATGTTTTGGGTTTTTTGGGTTTTTTAGGGTTTTTTATTGTTTTATTTTGGGTTTTTTGTGGTTTTTTATATTTCTTTTTGTGTTTTTATAGGGTTATTTATAGTTTCTCTAGGTTTTTATTTGTTTTTTTGGATTCCTTATAGATTTTAGGGGTTATTAGGGTTTGTTAGGGTTTTTTTGGTCTTTTATGGTTTTATTTTTGGAGTTATTTAGGCTTTTTTACAGTTTTTTTGGGTGGTTATTGAAAGGTTTTTATGGTGTAAAAGGGATATATAAGGATGTTAAATGTGTTTTTAAGGGTATATAAGTGTGAAAGAAATGTTAATGATGGGTTATAAATTCCTTTTTGGGTTTTTAGGGATTAAAAACCTTTTATAAGCCTTTCAAACACTTCTAGAACCCTCAAAATCCTTATAAACCCTATAAAACACATTTGAGGGTTTTTTGTACTTGTCAGGATTTTTGTAGGGTTTAAAAAGTCTTTTAAAGGGTTATGTAAGGGTTTTTTTACTCATACCATCAGATTATTAGGTATGTCTTCACCAGATAGACATGAACCAGAGGTAGAGGTGTTGGATGGTGTACCTGTGGGACTATGACTTTGAGATAGCCTATACTCTAGGGAAGGGTAGCGTGGTGGAATATTACCTTAGTAGGAATTCCCAAAAGATAGCGCATCCACATCCTTAGAGCTAAGACTACCACTGCCAGCTATAGGATGTGAGTCTCATAGTTCTTCTCATGGTGTCTCAATTACCTCCACCCAAATGCAATAACCTCCTATCTCTATAACAACATGTATCCAAACCCAACTCCTCAAGCACCAAAATACACTAAGTACTCCACAAACTCCTCTAGTAGTCTCAAAAAAGGAGCACTCATCAGCCTCAGCCTCAACTCCTCAAAGGATCTATACCACTACTCAGTCTATGTAAACAGATAATCTTCCCATGTCCAGGAAGTCAAAGGGGCTATAATCCTGAAAAAAGTCTACCACAAACCTTTGGTACTACCCTAATAAGCCATGAAAATTATGCACCTATGGCATGCTCTTGGGTGGATCTAAATAAATAATTGCATCTATCTTTATGGGTTCTATAAATAAACCATTACCAGAAATGAAATTACCCAAGAAGTTAACTTTATGAATCTAGATCTATAAATTTGAGATATATCTAAAAAACCAGTACTCCCGACGAAAATCTAGGACCATCCTCAAGTGCTCGGTATAGTCCTCCTATGATGCTAAGTATATGAGTATGTTTTTAATGAATAAAACCATAAACTGATCCAAGTTCGACTATAGAATTCATTTCATCAAAGACATAAACATAGTGGGGGAATTCATCACATTGAAGGGAATTAAAAAAACCACATAGTGTCCATAGTGACATCAGAATTACGGTTTTGGAGTATCATCCTTGAAAACTTCCAACTAGTGGTAGCCAGACCAGACATCGATCTTCAAGAACCATATCATGGATCATAACAAGTCAAAGAGTTCATCAATCTTTGGTAAGGGGTAATTGTTTTTTATCATGCCCTAGTGTTGTCACCAAAATATTTAATGAAAAGAAGGGAAGAAAAATAATCCCACACACTGCCTTGCGAAGCCCCGACGTGGAGCTCCCCCGAGCAACGTGGCCACCGCAAAGCAAAGGAGGCAGCACCGCTCCGCGAACGCCCAAACATTTGCAAGGCCGCCGCGAAGCAAAGGAGGAAGCACCGCTCCGCGAATTCCCTGATGTTCGTGAGGCCGCCGTGAAGCAAAGGAGGAGGTACCACTCCGTGACTACCCTAACGTTTGCAAGGCCGCCATGAAGAAAAGGAGGCGGTACTGCTCTGTGAATGCCCTGACGTTAGCGACCCGCCGTGAAGCACCCACCACCCATTTGCGCCTCATGAGCGCTGCTTCGTGGTGCCCCTTGCCTATAAATACTGGGCTCCCCCTGAGTCCAGGGGATGGAAAATCTGACCATTCGGCTTCTCAATCCACGAATTGTGAAGCGCCCTTCACCCCAGGAATCATGTGCTTCGCGAGGTATTTTTTCTTCGCGAGATGCCTTCGCTTTGTCTCGTTATGATCCCCTCTTCCAGGAGGGATTCCCTTCATGAAGACTAAGGGCATTCACGAAGGAAGGGGATTCCCAAGGGAACCCGGGTAGCCGCGTAGCATTTATGCTTCGCGAAACACCCATCCTGTACTAGTGATCCACATGCCAAGGCAGGGTCGCTGCACATCGTGAAGCACACTGCTTCGCAGAACCTTGCTTCATGAGGCACCTCTGCTTCGTGAGGCAGTGCTCCATGAATACTATTCCACTTCGTGAAGCACCTCCCATTCACACCCCTTCCCCATGCTAAGGCCAAGGCACTCCACTTCACGAAGCACACTCCTTTTCTTGTAAATTCCTCTTCCCATGCGACCCTCCAGGTTTGCACAATGTGAATTCAAAGTCTCATGGACAACACCCCTCGTAGCATTGCTTCGCCTAATGCTTCTTTTCATAGGGACGCTAACGACTATTGCTTCTTCTCATAGCCACGCTAACGTGGACCCCTCGATGGTTCGCTCTATGACCCCCCTTGACCATGGCCTTGCCAGTACCTTCCCTCCCCCAAGGAGCAGAGGGTACCAGTCATGTAAGTCTTAGGGGTGTGGAGTAAACCCACCTAGTCCGAGCTGCAGGATGTTAAACTGCCAAGCACCTCATCCTCAACACATGACGTTAAACTGTGACCCGACCTCATGCCTCGCACGCAGGGTCCCCTCGGCTCAGACATTATTTACGCCACTTGTCTCCACCGGAATGGAATCAACCTCCACAGGGGATGATATCCTCCTTATCGGAGTGACGTATGTCCCCGGGAGAAGGGAAACAACCTTGGTGTAATCCCCAAGGCTCCCTTGCGGAAGGTAGCACCCATGCACCTTCGTACTTCCCCACTGCCAAGGACAGTGGAGGGAGCGATAGGGAATGAGGCACCTTCCATATTTGGTCCCAAATCCCTCTCCCGCTGTGCTTTTCTGCACTTCGGGCCTCCATCCTGGAGTAAGTCCCAGCACCATGGGCCGCCTAACGCGTAAGCCCCTCTTCGTTTCTCACGGACGCACCCTTCGCGATGTGATCGCCAGGTCTCTGCTACCTCTTGTTTCTCACACCGAGCACGACTCATGTGGGCTTATAGTAAGCATTGGCCATGACAATACCACGTCCAGCATGATGTTAAACTGTATACCCTCGTCCAGCATGACATTAAACAGTATGCCCCTGTCTATAATTATGTTAAACTGCACATCCATTTGAACTACGAGGTCTTTGATCCATTTCAAGGCATGGTACGTAGGAAGCCTCCATGAGGTTCAAGCCCACCGCCCACCATTTCTTCACGTCAGGTTCCACTCTCATCCAGCATGACGTTAAACTGCATTCCAGTCCGATGGTAAGCTGTTATGACTAACCTGAACTACGTGGTCTTTGATCCGTGCTAATGCATGGTACGTAGGAAGCCTCCACGAGGTTCAAGCCCACCACCACCGGGACCCCTGGTCCTCCTTCAGGTCAGCCTTCTAGCATCCAATCCAAACTATATGGACTTTGATCCATGTCAAGGCACGGTACGTAGGAAGCCTCCCTGTGGTTCAAGCCCATCTCCCACCGGACCAAGGTCCTTTCTTCGCATCGGTTCGCTGACACACACCATTTTCACCTGAACTATGAGGACTTTGATCCATGTTAAGGCATGGTACATAGGAAGCCTCCACGAGGTTCAACCCACCACCAGTGGACCCACGGGTTCACCTTCACATCGGTTCTCTGGCTCCCAACCCGAACTATGAGGACTTTGATCCATGTCAAGGCGTCGTACGTAGGAAGCCTCCCTGAGGTTCAAGCCCATCACCCGGTCATTTTTACCTCATTCACGTCGGTCCACCCCCATCCCGCATGACATTAAACTGTATTCCACATCTCATTTGAACTATGAAGACTTTGATTTGTGTCAAGGCATGGTACGTATGAAGCCTTCCTGAGGTTCAACCCAACAGTCATTGGCTGAGACCGTCTCCTTGTCGGTGTACCAAGCCCCCATTTTCTCCTGAAATACGAGGTATTTTATCCATGTCAAGGCATGGTACGTAGGAAGCCTTCATGAGGTTCAAGCCTATCACCCGGTCATTTTGACTTCATTCACGTCGGTCCACTAACACCTGGGCAGCCTAGTGTGTAAGCCCCACACCATCGGACCAAGGTCCACATTCACGTTGGTTCACTGACGACGCCCATTGGACCAAGGTCCACATCCATGTTTGTTCACCGACAACACCATCAGGCCATGGTCCGCATTCACGTTGGTTCACCGGCACCATCCCGAACTATGCAGACTTTGATTCCCTGTCACGGGGATATGTAGGAGGCCTCTTTGAGGCTCAATCCCAACTTTACTGTCGCCCTTGCGATGGTCCCATTTCATTCCCCCACCACTTCATCCATCCATCCATCATCCACCATGATTCTTACCCGGGCCGCCATATCCCGGCGAGATCATGTCACTCCACTCATCTCCACAGTGTCCGGGAAGCTGCCACCGAGCTGGCACCGATATCGGCATCCCTTCAAGGGAAATTCCTCAATCCAATCCATTCCAGCTAGTGTTATGATCAGGCCGATCCATCTCCGATGGACGTTAATTCGACGGCATACCCTGTGTTAAACATAGGAATCTAAGGAAATCCTCAGATACATGCCTATGGCATATGATTCCCGCACTCGACGTGGGATGCCTCGGGCTTCCATGCCCTCGAGAATCCCTATGACAAGGGACAAAAGACAGACACGACAATTCCCCAGCGTTCAGACACACTAATGATGCCTCGACGTGACTACTCCCCTGACTGAAGGTTTCTGCCCTAACCGGACCCTTTGGAATGTCCTGACAGAAGCAGTGCAATTAACCGGCTTCCATGGAAACATGGCACTGGGAAGAGTTTCACCAACAACATATTAAATCTACGAGGGAGACCCGGACTAGGTTAAGAGTTATGAGGAGGAATCCAAGGAAGGAAGAACTGACATCCCATCATCCCAGTTTCGATCAAGGATAAGACTTCCCTGAATAAGGAGCGAATTCCGCCCGCCTTTGGAAAGCGGGACTGCGGGGAAACAGCAGCGTATCCTCCCAGACGGATGCGCGCGCCCTGGCGAAAGCATCAGAAACAGAAATGGTGAACCCGATGTGAAATTATTCTCCTCAATGTGGAGATTAGTAGGGTTCAAGACACCAGTAGATTGACGTGTCACTGGATCTAGATATCCGGCGTTGGGTCCCGCCAAGCAAATAGAGGGCCTAGCGTGAAACTCACTGGAAGTTGGGGCAGTAGAACGTGGGGCATTCTGTTCTGCAATGTGTTGGCGTAGATCCCTCTTACCGACCACAGAGGATGGAATGACGCTGGTCCACTGGCTGTCGACCCTTTTCCTCGCAGTGCTGATGAGTCGATCTCCATGTTTCCCAAGAACCAGGTTGCTGCTATGGAGACACGAACACCGCCCGCTCGCCTACGCAGGGGCGGGGGAAATACCAGCACAGTCGCTCCACATGGCTCCACCACCGCCACGACAGCCTCTATATCTGTGAATACGGGACGCCCACGTCCCCTCTCCCCATCAGAGATCATCCAACGATGGGTGATCAACAAACCTTGTACGCAGGTACAAGGAGAAAGGTGTCATCCCAACTTGGGATGTGGCCCACCTAGACCTGGAGGCATCCAGGCCCCGCCGTCAACGCCGCCCTCAAAGTCCGTGCAGGGAGCCCCTGCTCCCCACCCCAACGTTCAATCGTTTCGGGAGCCTGTCCCCGGAACGCCTCGACGACTCCTCGCCTTACGCTGATGAGGCGGGTGATGTCCGGCTCGGCCCGGTCAGAGTCCTAATCCAAGGGCTCCAGGAAAGGGCTCCCATCCGTCCGCGTCAGCATCGTCGTCCGGCTTCTCCAGAGGAGCAGGTAGGCTATGCCCCTGCACCACCTGTGTCAGCTCGTCTGACCCGACGTCAGCGTCAGGCCCGAGTTGAGGATGCTCATCAAGGGGTGTCGACGTCAACAACTATTTTGGCCCAAGCCACCGCCAATGTGCATCATGGAGTCCCGGCATACACTGAGTGGGGTCACTCTTTCACCCAACCAGAACTGAGGCCCCAACCGCCCCATGGGCAGGTCGGGTGGGCTCTCGGTGTTGAAGGCCTTAGTGGTGATCGCCCCAAACCAATTCGTGGTCGTGTAACCCCGTACGAAGGGCCTCCCCGTACCACCATTCCACAGGGCGTGGGCCTTCTCCACTTCGAAGCTCGTCATGGAGGTATGCATCGTGCTACCCTCATCCCGAAGGAAGACCTGCCCCGTGGTAGTGACACTCGGCGCGGAAGCCTCTCATGCGCCCACCATACAGGGTATGGGGTCCCTCCTCCTGACCCCGACCATCGATGTGAAGGCACTGTCTATCCGGTCCCTCTCCAACATGGGGGTCCTCCCTATGTCCTCTCTACAACTGGCGAAGGTCCTCCTCGCCCCGACAACCCGAGGAGTGAAGTTCAGCCTCGCTCCGCCCGCACCAACCATGGAGGTCCTCCCCATGATCCTGCCGGTTCCAACAGAGGTTCCGCCCACATGGGTGCTGCCCATGGTGGTCCTCCGTATGTAACCTTTGAAATTTTCCTGGTGCCCCTCGCACCCCAGCTATCTCAAGCAGGAGTCCTCTCCGCCATGGCGCCAGCGCCGCTCCGAGACTACATGTTGAGAATCAACCTTGTCCGAAAGAGACATCTGGGGGCAGGAGAGCGGGTCGTCACCACCACAAGAAGAGTCCTGGGAAGGCCTGAGTGGAGGTCAAACCATACCATTTCTCGGATTCTGAAGTGGAATGCGACTCAACGATGGAACCTTCTCCCCGCTCCTCTGTGTCAAGGACTGGGGTAGGAACGAGGCGTGTCAGCCTCGTTCTCCTAGAATGTGAAGTCCACCAGATTCTTGCCTCTCTCCATAGGTACATCCAAGAGGAAGAAATTGTGGAAATTCTGCAGGTTATGACCATGTAATCACCACCGTCGTCACCAGAAGCTCCCTCTACCTCTACCAGAGATCACGAAGAGCTATTTTGGGGACTAATGGCGGTAGAGAAATGGCGTGACCCATCACCGGAGACTGCAATTCCTACGCCAGAAGCTATGGCTATCAGCCCATCGTATCATGATATCGTGGCCAGGTCGCCTCACTCTTCAGAGGATGGCCCGGAATTCGGCGGCCAGTCAGCTCCTTCGTCGTATTCTCCGCCACCAAGTTTACTATCCCAGCGGTCTGCCTTGGTACCGCTACTGGTCCCTCAGCCGCCTCCAGTTGACGAGTGGGGCAATACGGGGCCAGACCCTGAGTCCGAGCCAAGGAGCTTCTGGAACATTCTCGCAGTGGATCACTTCCCGGAGAAGTTCTGGCCGACGGCAACGCCAAACTTTTGCGCGCCGAAGTCCCTTACCCTAGATGAAGTAGGGTGCTTCCGCCGAACCCTATGGGCGAAACACTTCCTCCTTCGTTATGAGTAGGTAGTGTACCCCAGGAGCCGAGATAACCTTGAAGAAATTGGCAAGAAATGTTGCCTGATCGATTCGGCCGCAATCCCTATGGCCCAGCACCCTGAGTCACCAGGACACCAGAGTAACCTTCAAAAGAAATGCGTTCAGAGTCTCAAAGTACTCCACAGAATCATCAGGGAAGCTACCCCCCATGTGCAAGTCTATGGCTGGGGATAGTATGTTGCCCTCCTCTTCAGTACTATCCAGCAGCAGCCCGATCTGTTAGGCGACATTGAGGACATGCCCCCAAGGAGGGTCGCGGTCCACATGGCTGACGTAGTGGATAAGGAGGACGAGCTTGAATTTCTCAATGGAGACTTACCCCCTGAGGGTGTACCGCCACTGCTAGACCCATCAGGGAGGGTTACATGTCAATAGAGGAACCTTATAGGCCTCCCTGTACCCACTGAGTCATTGGTCCTCAGTCTAAATGCCCGTAAGGTTAAGAAGCATGTCGAAACTGTCAAGAACTCCGACTCGTCTGCCTCTGTACAGAAGACAGACGAAGATCCCGAGAAGGCCGCGTTGCGCCAGCAGCTTTCTGAACATAAGAGGCTGGTTAACAAACTCTTAGCCGAGCGTGTTGCAGAACGGCGACCCGACTACGGTAATCCCAAGCCGGGGGAGCAGGGGAAGGAACAATTCCCCCCCAACAAGATGCCTCCGGGCAACCCTGATCATGCTGCTTCCACGGATAGGCCAGAAGTCAGAACTCATGGAAAGAGGCCGCGATACGTCTCACCAAACCCTCTTGAATGATGGGGCAATCTGAGGAATACAGCCCGGGTTCCCCCAGCCGCCCCACAGGCCATTCCGCCAGTCACTCCACGAGCTGTTGAAGCCATATAGTGTGTCGAAGAACCCAGAAACACACTTGTGATTAGGGATCCCCGTCAAGACAGGGAACCCCACCCGGATGATCTTATAGAAGAACTCATCGCCTGCCTCGAAGCATTGGAAACGCGGCAGGTGGCAGTCCCGCTGGATGGAAAGCCATATCCCACGTGGGTGGATGATATGCCCGCACCCCCGGGTTTTGGGAACCCCACTTTCACGCCCTTCAACGGGACATGGGACCCGCCGCAGCACATGGCCCACGTTTCTTCTAGGTGTAGCCCCATGCTGGGGACCCCTGCCAAGCAAGAAGCCGCCAAGCTTCGATGTTTCGTGCAGACATTGGAGGGCCCCACATTCATCTGGTACAACCATCTCCCTATCGGAACGGTGACCGGCTGGGGGGATCTCTGACGGCAGTTCCTATACTAGTTCAGCTCCACCACGCAAAGGACCAGCATCACAGACCTCTTCAAGTGCAAACAAAGGCCTGATGAGCGAGTCGCAGACTTCATCACCCGGTGGAAGGGACTTACATACTACCTCGACATGCCACTAACTCAAGATCAATTACTGAAGATGTGTGTAGGGAATGTTTAAACGGAGATGGTACCTTCCCTGATCACCCAGAGCTACCCTAGAGGGTTCTGGGATTTCTCAGATAAGGCTCAGTGCCTCGAAGAGGCTCTGCAACAGGCTAGTCAGGCATGTTTCCTGCCCCCTGTGATCCCATCCAGGAGGGTTTCCAGATCCGAACCCGCCGCGGTGGCCCAAATAGAATCCCCCAGGAAGTTGGAATTACTGCCAGTGGCACCAGCCCCGCAACCTCGCAGAGGTCCTCCCCCTCAAGCGCAGGCTCCTGCCCAGCTGCGACTGCCTCAGAATCGACAGGTCCCCCCACACAATGCGCCACCACCACCTAGGTGAGACAATCAGGCACCGCCTCCTCGGTAGGCCCCTCCGACCCCTCGTCAGGGCTAGGCTCCCTGGGCACCCTATTAGGAAAGAAGGCACCGGACTTACTCGTTCAATGAGAATCAGGTCCCCAGTTACTTCCGAAGTGCTCTAGAGCAAGGGATTGTGCGCTTACCCGAGTACAGAAGGCCGACAGAGGCGAATCTCACCGATCACCCCAACTACTATCCCTATCATCGGATTCTGGGGCACACCCTCAAGCAATGATATGTGTTTAAAGACTGGATTCAAGACTAGGTCGACAAAAACATAGTCAGGTTGGGCCCAGCACCGACACAAGTAACGGGTGTCTTTGTAGGGTCATATATCGGTAGCAACAATAAAGGCGAGTGGCAGTAGGTTCCCAGCTGTGGGTCCCAGAAATACGACAACTGGATGGCTCAAAAAACCATCGCCCATTCCCAGGGTATCATTCGGGCACACCTGAATCAGTCAGAGACTTCGGAGGAAGTAGCCAGTACCTCTGCATCGTCATCACAGCCGACCTCTTCCCAAATGGGAAACGAGCGACGGTGCAAGAAGAAGCAATGCGCTCCACCACTGCCATCGTCATCCCACACTCTTGGTGACTTTATGCCCCCTGAAATGGGGATTCCTCCCAGAATCCGCCCGGTGGTGGATGACCCGTTGAGCGACAGCAAGGGGTACGCTTCGGATAACATCGTGGAGCTAGTAAAGCCCTATATGACTCCCGAAGAGGGGGAACTCCAGGCGAACCTCCCCAACGTCCCCAGCTGACACCAACGTCAGTGGAACCGCAACCACACAGGTCGTCAAAGTACGTCAGCGGGAACTTTTAGTCAAGTCGTGCATGCTACTAAAACATGGCAGCAGGTTCAGCGCAGAGCCCAGCATGCACAACCTCGTCTGATGCCCTCAGCTCTACCTCCATCGTCGTTTGTGCTACTAGATCAGGCAGAGTTGCCTCGTCCGTATCGCAGTCAGTCCTGTCCGGCTACAGGCTAACCTTCGTTACCCGGTCCTAATCCAGTGGCTACTCTCCAGGCTTCAAATAGTAGGCAGCGGGATGTACCTAGTACTAGCCAATCGTCGGTTCAACCGGCAGGACCTGCTATGCCTCCAACCACAGAACGACCTCCTGTAAGCAGAGGCTCGCTCTTGGCACGAAAGTATGATGTCCTGAAGCACCTGGCCAGCATTCCAGCAAGGCTTTCTATCCTTGAGGCCCTTCGCCTATCATCTGAAATGTGTGAAGCACTTTCTGAGTCCCTAAGGAGCCCCCTTCAATTTGAAACGGAGGTAGCAGCTACGGAATCCTTTCACGCTGAGGCAATAGATAATGCCGAATGCCAGTCAGTTATCTCATTCTCCGGCGAAGATGAAGACCCTCCCATACAGGGGCATATTCTCCCACTGTACGTCACTGGCCAATTCAATGGCATGGAAGTCCGCTGCTACCTCGTTGACACGGGTTCTGGGATCAACCTGATCACGACTCAAACACTGTGAAAGCTGGGTTGTCGGAAGATGATTTAACTCCCTACGACCTCAGAATCCAGATATACGATAGGACCGAGAAATCCCCAGTCGGCAAGATCCGCCTGAAGACCCAGTTCAGTGGCCTAATTTCCAGCATCGAGTTCATGGTTGTCTCCCAGGACACCACCTACAACGCATTGATGGGAAGGCTAGTGCTCCATCTACACGCAACAGTCCCTTCGTCGTATCACAAATGCCTCAAATACTCCCTCAATGGTCTAGTAGGCGTGCTCCAAGGAGATGCGTCTCCTTTCACCTCTTGTGAAGCCCGCTATTTGGATGCCTATTATTATAAGAGAAAGGATAAGAAAATCCTAGAAAGTGAGGATGAACCCGCCCCGGTCACAAGTGATCCATGGGCAGGCCTGGATGACACCTACATCTTCCCGATCCATCGATTGGAGTCCACGACCCCCAACATGGGGCAGTGTTTTATTGTTTCAGGTACGAAAGGAATGCATGTCGCTATGTCCAAGCGACGACGGAAAATCATGTCGTACTCCTACACCAACCAGGCTCAGGTGATCCTGGAGCCTCCTACCCCTATGCGGTATCGGAATGTCAAGCTTATGACAACGGCAGTACATCATACGTGTCTCTTCTGCCGGGCTGGAATCAAACGACTCAGGCCGACGCGTCACCACTACTTTGATGTCATCAAACGTGGCCCCTTAGGCCAAAGGCCAGATGGGATAGGATCGACTACCTTCATTGCTATGGTTTCAGTGGTGAGTGGGTCTCTTGATATAATGACCACTGCTGCCCAAGCCAGCACCAGCTACCCGTCAGGGTTTGATAGCTCAGAATCATCTCCCCTTGCAGGAAATCCCTCCACGGGTGGAGAGGAAGATCTAGAGGATTCTCCCCTCTCCCTTGAGGAAGGTGTCTTTACCATGGTTGATGAACTGGTACAGGTGAACCTTGGTAGCGAGGCAGATCCGAGACCCACATTGATCAGTGCAGCCATGTCCCTCGAGGAGCAGCAGCGGTACGTAGACTTTCTCAAACAACACTGTGATGTGTTTTCCTGGAGTTACGGAGAGATGCCAAGACTAGATCCTCAGGTAGTCGTTCACCGCCTTGGCCTCCCGTCAAACCATCGTGGGTTTAAGCAGCCTCCCAGAAAGATGCACCCTTCTCACAGTGCCATGGATGAGGCCGAAGTTGACAATCTTATCAAAGGCAACTTCGTCAAGGAAGTCTAGTACCCCAAGTGGCTTTCCAACATTGTACTAGTCAGGAAGAAGAACGGGCAGATCAGAGTCTGTATCGACTTCCGCGACCTCAATCGCCACTGCCCAAAGGATGACTTTCCCCTCCCAGTGACCGAGTTATTGATTGATGCCACGGTAGGGTTACAAGACCTCTATTTCATGGATCGGTATTCCGGGTACAACCAGATTCGGATGGCCCCCGGGGACGAGGATTCCACTGCCTTCAGGGCTCCCCAAGGTACATTTTGTTACCAGGTTATTCCCTTCATCCTGAAAAATGCAGGTGCCACTTATCAGCGGGTCAGGCATCTCTTATTCAGGCCAATTCTTGGGATGCTGGTGGAATGCTACGTGGATGATCTAGTGGTCAAATATCACCAGCGACAGGACCATCTCAATGACCTTATGAAAGTTTTTGGTTTCCTCCGTTCCCGCCACCTGAAGATGAACCCATTGAAGTGTGGCTTTGGGGTCACCTCTGGGAAGTTTCTTGTCTTTGTTGTTAGATACTGGGGCATTGAGATCGACCCAGAAAAGATGAAGGCCATTAGCCAAATGCCTCCCCCGAGAAATATTTGGGAACTTCGGGGTCTCCAAGGCCACTTAGCCTATATACGCTGATTCATCGAGAATCTGTCCGGCAAGTGTAATCCCTTTTCCCAGCTCAGGAAGAAAGGTGCCGCCTATGAATGGGATGAAGAGTGTCAGACCGCCTTCGAGGAAATCAAGAAGTATCTAATCCAACCTCTGGTTTTGATGCCACCCATCTCCGGAAATCCGCTGGTCCTTTACGTGACCACCCTGGAACGGTCCCTCGGCGCACTTCTCGCCTAGAAGAATAAGGAGGGTACGTAGAACAATATCTACTATCTTAACCACATGCTTCTCGATACAGATATCAGATACTCCCCCATAGAAAAGAGCTACCTTGCACTCGTTTTTGTCGTACAGAAGTTGCGGCGTTATCTGCAGCACCATGAGGTACAGTTGGTCTCTCGGGTAGATCCACTGAAGTACATCCTGAACTGCCCCATGTTGATTGACCGACTAGCGCGGTGGGCGGTGATCCTCCAGCAGTTTGACATCAGGTTCGTGCCTCAGAAGGACATCAAGGGACAAGCATTGGCAGACATTTTAGCTTCCCATACAACCTCCGCGGATCAATCCCTGGACCTGGATTTTCCTGATGAGATGATCCTCTCAGTCGATCATGTCATCTCATGTTGGAAAATTCACTTCGGCGGTGCCTCCCGGAGCCCCACCGGTAGGAGGCTCAAAGATCCTAATCTCAATAGAGTGGGTCTGGGTATCGTCTTCATCACCCCGGCGCAAGCCGTCCTTCCATACTCATTCCTGTTGTCAGAAGGTTGTACCAACAACGAGGCAGAGTACTAGGCCCTCATCACTGGCCTCGAGTTGGCCCTCTAGATCGATGTGCCCCATCTACATGTGAAAGGAGATTCTGAGCTGGTAATCAAGTAGGTCAATGGAGACTATGTCATCAGGAAGCCGGAGCTTGTACCATTGCTAGAGTGCACCCTCCATCTAATGGCCCAGTTCTCTTCTCGACCAGAGGTTACCCATGTCCCTCGATCACAGAACAGTCGAGCAAACGCTTTGGCTGGCTTAGCTGTGTCGCTCGCAGAACCCAATCAAGATGATTTGATCATACATGTGTCACACCAGAGAGTCATTGCCCACGTCACCCCAGAGGACAATGATGGCCTGCGGGTAAGTCATCTCACCGCCGGACCTTCTACGTCAGGGGTCTCGGGTTCATCAGACATAGTGGTTGAGGCCACTCCTGACTGGAGGGCACCTTTTGTTGAGTATCTCCAAAAGGTTTTCCACCCAGACGACCGGGCCGAGCGTGAGCGAATCTGACGCCGCGCGCTGCAATTTACCCTCTAGAGAAGTCCCAGTCTTGAGCAGATCATTTATAAGTGGAGCTTCGATGGCGTTTTACTCTGTTGCATTCAAGGAGTCAATATTTATCAGGTTATGCAAGAGGTTCACGCTGGTTCCTGTGGTTCCCACCAAGCTAGGCCAAAGCTGTCCCATCAAATTCGGAGGTTGGGGTACTTCTGGCCCTCTATGATCCATGATTGTATCGAGTTTTCCAAGAGATGCCACACGTTCCAAGTTCATGCCAACTTCCTGTATCGGCCGCCAGAGCCTCTCCACTCCACCAAGTAATCTTGGACATTTGCGGTGTGGGGACTTGATGTAGTGGGACCATATCCACCGGCGACAACTCTCCAGTGTAGGTTCATCCTAACTACTACAGTTTTCTTCTCCAAGTGGACAGAGGCAGTTCTGCTCAAAGAGGTCAAGGCCCGTTCCATCATCGAATTTGTGAGCTCCAACATCATCCACCAGTTTGGGGTCCCTCACGTTGTCCTCACCGATAACGGCACCAACTTCCGAGCAGCCGAGCTGAAGAAATTGTATGCCAAGTACAATATTTGTTCGAACCATACCTCTCGCTATCATGCACAGGAAAATGGATAGATCGAGGCATTCAATAAAACCCTCTCTAACATTCTGCAGAAAATTGTTGGTCAGAACAAGAAAAGTTGGCCGGACAAGCTCCTCAATGCCCTCTGGGCTTATCGGACGAGGAATCTCAATTCCACCCAGATGAACCCATATTCCCTGGTGTATGGGGCTGAGGCCGTCCTACCCATTGAGATTCAGTTTCCATCATTACGAACTGCAGTCTATGACCAACAAGCGCCAGATAAGGTGGATGAAATCCGTCTAGATGAATTGGAAGCACTGGACGAGAACAGGCTTCGTGCCCTGCACAATCTGGAAAGGCATCAGTATAAGATGTCCAAAGCCTTTAACAAGAAGGTTTGCCTTCGCTCTTTTCTGCAGGGCGACTCAGTATTGGCCCTTCGAGCACCAATGATCCCCTGTAGGAAACCGCCCAAGATAGAGCCCAAATAGGAAGGACCTTACGTCATCCATAAGGTTTACCCCAACTGAGCATACTCCTTGGTGACCATGAATGGTGAGCGCATAACTCCTCCCACCAACGTCAAGTTCCTCAAGTAGTACTTTGCCTAAGCATCCTTGGTCCTGCACGACCTTAAACTGTACGGTCCTGCACAACCCTAAACTGAACATTACGGTGCTGCACGACCCTAAACTGCACGTTACGGTCCCACACGACCCTAAACTACACCATCATCCAGCAAGACGACAAGCTGCGAAAGGGTCTGAGCTCTATGACCTTAAACAAAGATCTCCCTCGTCCTTACTGTAAGACGTTAAACTGCAAGCCGGTCAGGCCTCCCTGACCGAGGCTTAGCCTCATGCCCCTTGGCCTCTTCGGGCCCCTAGCCCCTGTCATTACTGTAAGACGTTAAACTGCAAGCCGGTCAGGCCTCCCTGACCGGCACTCAGCCTCGGGCCACTTGGCCTCTCCGGGCC
Source organism: Viscum album (assembly GCA_963277665.1). Classification (NCBI taxonomy): domain Eukaryota; kingdom Viridiplantae; phylum Streptophyta; class Magnoliopsida; order Santalales; family Viscaceae; genus Viscum; species Viscum album. The sequence goes on along the minus strand of OY728123.1, from coordinate 907,173,408 downwards.
CCTGGCCCCTATCCTTACTGTAAGACATTAAACTGCAAGCCAGTCTGGCCTCCCTAAATGAGGCTCACCCTCAGACCCCTTGGCCTCTCCGGGCCCCTGGCCCCCATCCTTACTGTAAGACGTTAAACTGCAAGCCGGTCAGGCCTCCCTGACCGAGGCTCAGCCTCAGGCCCCTTGGCCTCTCCGGGCCCCAAGCCCCCATCCTTACTGTAGGACGTTAAACTGCAAGCCAGTCAGGCCTTCCTGACCGAGGCTTAGCCTCAGGCCCCTCAGCCTCTTCGGGCCCCTAGCCCCCGTCCTTACTGTAGGACGTTAAACTGCAAGTCGGTCAGGTCTCCCTGACTGAGGCTCGGCCTCATGCCCCTTGGCCTTCATCGACTCAGACTCTCTTGTGGGATTACATGGTGTGGTGTGGGATAGGTCCTCATTCACGTCGGGTTACCTGCCATACCATAAATATCCCCAAATGAGACGCATCTCTTGTCCAGCACGACATTAAACTGTGCTTCAAGAACTACGTATGGATTGATTCCCATCCTAATGGGATACGTAGGAACGCTCAGATGTCTCGTCCTGAGCCCAGCCCCGAGCTCTTCGCTTTCGCTGTCTCCCCGGGGTATAGTTTCTTTGGAGGATCCCTGCATGACGAGGAGTAGGCTTTATTATCCCCACTCATACAAGGATTATAAGGGTCGCACCATGTTCCCACTCTCATTCTTCTATTCTCCCACATCCTTACCACACGACATTAAACTAAATGGCCTTCAAGAACTACATATGGCTTGATTCCCATCCTAATGGGATATGTAGGAACGCCCGGACATTTCATCTGTTGGCCCAGCCCAAAATCCAAATTCTTCCCCTCGGGTCAAGACGTATGGCAGGATGCACAGTTTTTCCCCAACTCACATCGAGCAAGCCTCGAACCGGCTGCACGTCCCCCCTGGAGATGTTCTCCTCTTTCATGGATGGATACATCTATGCTTCACCCACTCCTTGACTGGGATTCCATAACTTTCCTCACCTGGAGGGACCCCCAAGAACAGCCTAGATACCACGCCCAAGGGATCTCCTACCGATACAAGCCAACGCCCCCGAGGGTTTCCTAGCAACAAGCTAATACAAGTCCCGCGTTGCAAATTTGGTCAATGGTTGATGCTCGTTTGTTGCTCCCATATCAGGCCACCATAGGGACACTGTGTTTCGAACATGGTCAACAGTGTTATGGATCTTCGGGTCCACCCCAAGATGTCCCAAACATCGAGTGTAGTGATTCATTCTACCCCATCCCGAAGCGAAAAACTTCCCTCCAGGTGGTGCCAATGGTCGGGCCCACGGACCTGATTCTCTTATATGGGATGTATGAAGTGGTGAAGTATTATGTCCTCTTTCACGTCGGGTTACTTGCCATGACATACACATCATCGGATGAGATACAATTATCTCTTTCCCTGTCCTCATTGTAGGACGTTAAACTGAAAATTGGCCTGGCCTCCCTGACCGAGGCTTAACCTCAGGCCCCTTGGCCTCTTCGGGCCCCTATCTCCCGTCCTTGCTGCAAGAAGTTAAAATACAAGTTAGTCAGGCCATCCTGACCGAGGACCAGCCTCAGGCCTCCCTCACCGAGGCCTACCCTCAGGCCCCTTGGCCTGTTCGGCCCCCCTGGCCCAGATTCTTTCCTACAGAACTGTGCAGTATGGTGTGGGATTATGTCCTCATTACCCGCCGCACCGTACACCTCCTTGTTAGGATATTCTGCCCCCTGGGTATCCCCTTCAGAACTACGTGTGACTTCATTCCCATCCTTATGGGATATGTATGACCACCTGAATGTCTAAGCTTTGGGTCCAGCCCCATCTCTCAAAAACCTCCATCCCACCTTAGCCCCTTGGGCTACTCTTCCTCCACGAGGGGATTATATGGTGTGGTGTGGGATGATGTCCTCATTCACGTCGGTCTTGTAATGACCACTCCTTGTACCTCTCCTTCCCGAGCTGTTTCATCATCCCTTTCCGATGGTTCACCAATGTGCCTAAGGGTACTCTGGTTTATTACCGGGAATGTCAGACCTTACTCGGACACGTCCGCACCCGCTTTCCAGGCTTTTTGTATCCCTTCATCAGGGCTTCCATCATCTTTCACACCCGGAGGGACCCCCAAGAATGTCCTGGATACAACGCCCAAGGGCTCTCCTACCGTTACGGGCCAATGCCCCCGAGGGTTTCAGACAAAAAATTGATAAAAATCACGCGTTGCGAATATGGTCAGCGGTCGATGCTCGTTTGTTGTTCCCACCTTAGGTTAACGTGATATGGAGACTATTTTTCCGCCACGGTTAATAGTTTTCCTCTATGTCCATGCCAACCCCATTAAGACCAAAACGTCGGTTACACGATTCACATCCTTCTCCAGTATCATCATGTCCAAGTAGAGTTTTGGAACTCTTGTTACTATTCCTCCGTGCATGTCTGCATGTTGGGGGAACAAAGCCATGTCAAAGGTATCCTTTGGGGATCTTCAAAAACTTCCCCTCGATGGATGTTTTGGGTATCGCAATTAGGATCTTCCCCCCTTGTTTCCCACATCGAGTTTAACTCATGTGGGCTTAGGGATCGGGTTGAGGTCTGCGCTTACCTGGAAAGTTTTCATCCACTCATGGTATGAGCTCTAAGACCATAAACTAAGATCTTATAGAACTATGTCTGTCTTGATTCCCATCCCCTTGGGATACGTCGGAACGCCCAAACCTCCTGTCTTTGGTCCAGCTTGAGTTCAGTATCCTGCCTTCAGGACCCTGACTACGGGACTGTGTGGTGTGGTGAGGGATCATGTCCTGATTCACGTCGGTTATGTCACACGACACAATACACATTCCCCAACTAGCATCGTCTCTGCTACATCTGCACTACATGACGTTAAAATGAATGCTTGGTCCTATCATATGACCCTAAACTGTGACATTATTGTCCTGGCTTCACGACGAAAAACGGCACTTCATTGTGATGAACTCGTTGTAGAGGACATCACGTTGGGTATTGGTCACGTGCCATGCCATTTTTCAATGCCTATCACAGCTTGATTCTTGTGGCGACACCAGGGCTTTCTACCCTAGGCCTGTCTCTTCACAAAAAAAACCACTAATCTTAAAGGACAAAAAAGATTTATCAAATTCTGCTTCTTTTAGTGTAAGGTCCATTCCCGCACTCCCCTTTTTCCCTAGCACTGGTACCTTACTGTGCCACTCTCTAGAACTACATATGGCTTGATTCCCATCCTCATGGGATACAAAGGAACCCCCGACCGCTCTGCTCGGGCACAGCCTAATCCTCACTCTTGGTCCCTCGACCTAGAGAGTTTCCTCCAGGGGTACGTGGTGTGATTTGGACTCCAAGTCCTCATTCACGTCGGTTTCGTAACTACCACACCATATGCTCCCTGGGATCTTCTCTTTCACTCCGTGTCCTATCGTATGACGTTAAACTATAGGAGTCCATATGTCCTCAACGCATGACACTAAACTGCGATTCTACCCCGAACAAGTTCAGGATTCCCCATGTTAATCATGGGATGCACCAGAGCCTCTGCCAAAGAGGATTTCACCTGCCAATGTTGGTCTATGACTACACTGTGCTTTCAGAACAACGTTTGGCTTGATTCCCATCCTTATGGGATACATAGAGACACCCTAGTATTTTTCCTAGGGTCCAGCCCATAGGAATCATTAATCCTATCCTTCCCCTTTCTGGCCCCCTGGCTGGACCCCTCGCTAGAGAGGCCTTGTCCCAAGGAAGGAAGGATCCATAACCAAACTGATGCGCCCATCTGGCATACTCCCACCACGGTGTTGTAAATACATGAGTGTTGGATTCTGTTCGGAAAAACCATCACTCCATATTCCACACTTTGTGTGCCCCTTATTCGGACCCTCATCCCCTTTCATGTCTGAAGGGACCCCCTAACGGCCTGGTCTCATGTCGCATCAGCTCACCTACCGTCCTGGGCCAACGTTCCATAAGAATGGTCATGTTTGGAAGTACCCCCTAATAGTATGGATGCTCGACCTAGGGTCTGCCTACTATCCTGGGCCAACGTCTCGAAGGATTGATCAACAACATTTGTGACCTGGTCTCGTGTTTCGAACATGGTCAATGGTCAACCCTCATTTTTTATCCCCATATCAGGCTAACGCAATAAGGATATCATTTCTTCGCCACATTTAATGGTTGTCCTTTATTGTCACGCCATCCCCACAGCGTTCCGAATCATGGGTATCTTGATTCACACTTCCCATTTCCATCTGTTCGGACCGATTTCAGCGCCCCTGGCATTGCACCGTTCGTGCATGGGAGCACGCTGAAGAAACGGTAATTCGGCTGTTTTGAGAACTTACTTCTCCGGCCAGGCCTCTCCCATCTTTCAGAAATTCGGACTGGTTATCCAAACCCCGGATGCCCGAATCTTGGTTTCCACTACTATGTTGGGTGGGATGAGGAGGCAACTATCTCATGTTTCTCACATCGGGCTTGACCCACGTGAGCTTGGGGAATTATCGTCCAACGTCCCGCAAACATTGTAGGGATGTAATGAACCGATTAAAATAGTGGAAATTGTGCATGCTATGGCTAAAAAAAAGAAAAAAACATTTGAACCACGCAGGTACCATTAAAAGGTTTGTAATTTGTTACAGTACCTGGGGGTTGACTCCCCCCATGGATGGGTTGAACCCGTCAAAAGATTGTTGCAGCTCCGCAACCCTTCGGCTTGTGGCATCCAATAATTGTTGTCGTTGACTCAGCTCCTGCTCCTCCTCAGCAGAAGCGGGGCACAGTTCGTCAGCCTTGGCCCTGGCCCTCTCTATGGCAGCCTGAATTTCATCCACCTTTCCAGAAGCCTGCCTCATATGATTTTCTACCTCTGAAAGTTGGGCCTGCAACCCTGAGATCAGCTCAGATTGGGTATTTAGAGTGGCTGAGTGCTCATCTGCACGGGTCTGCAGCTGTTGGACCTCACTTTTAGCCTCCTGAAGCTTCTTGATGTTTGTCGCCTTCCTCCGCTGCCAGCCCACGCTGAGCCCGCGATCACACTCCCGGATCTTCTCAGCCATAAGATCTCAGATTATCACATGAGGACATTGGGAATCCACTCCCCCAGCACACAGTTCGTGCAGCCGCGAGCGAATTCTATCCATTTTGTTCATCCATAGTGCTTGGGGGTGTCCTTGATGAACCGTGTGATTAGCTTCAACTATCGGCGGTGGACTATGCTGTTGTCTTCCTCGTCGGAGGCCATTTCGTCCCAGTCTGCGCGATTGGTAGGCTTGTACGCAGGATACGCCCGTAGGAAGTCCTCAGCAGGATCTGCATCTGGCGTTGAATCTGGCGTGACATCTGGCGCCGAAGCAGGCGTGACGGGACTTGGGTCAGCCGATTGATCCTCTTCATTGGACTCCACTCAATAACCTCGGGCACGACCCTACTGGTGGTCCCATCGATGATTGTGTGTGTTGCAGCTCGGGGAGAAGGGGGGACTATCTCCACAATCACCGGCATGCCCCTAGGAGGGATTCCGCCAGACATCCCGACCAGCCCTGCCATAGCAGCCCATGTCAGTCGAAGAACTGTACGACAGAGAGGGACATAAACGTTAGTTGGCACAATCTACATATGACATAAATGAATCTAGTAGCAGAAACTTATAGAGATCGATCTCTTTGTGCTGCTCTTGAGTTGATGCTGACGGGACCCCGAGGCGTGGCCCTCCGTATATTGTTGGAAGGTCTGGAGATTATAGGGGAGCCACCTTGGGTGCTCTGGCCCCACCAGACACAGAACTGGACATAGCTATAGGCATGGGTTCTGAAGGTCCTGCATCATCACCTGCCAAGGGGCGAGAGCGAGGCCTGCGTACAAGTTCTTCCTGCATAGTTCAATCACTATTGAGAAATCCATGATGGCCTGAGAATGGACCATGAGGAAAGAAACTCGGAATGCTACCTCGAGAACCTCTAAGAAATTATCAGAATCTGAGTCTTGGTCTCCGACTTTGCCCTCCACCAACAGGCTCCCTCCTCCAGCTTCATCCTCCTGAGAGGATTCCTCTGATTCTTCCAGCAGGGGGAAGTGCTCCCTCAGATCGGTGGCTGATAGCTGTGGAGGAACCGTCCGATCCAGTAGTACCCTCACCCGGTCTGTCATTGGGTGTGGGACACCACTGGAGTGAACGTAGTCCTCTAGCTCGACCAAATATTGCTCCGCCTCCGCCGGAGATGCTGTAAAACTAGCCTGGACTGAGCCTATACCTGGCAGAACCATCCCGAGATGGTTCAGGAGTTCCCACATCTCGGGCAGACTGAGGTGTTTCCAGTTGACATCCCAAATGTCCCAGGCCTCCGAGAAGATGACATCCTCTAGCATGTCAATATGACGCAGCCGCTTCCCTAGATCCTGAGCGAATATCCAGCGGAATCCCCTCAGCGGCCGCCCCTCTGGATGGCCCTACTCTTCTGGAATCACTAGATTCACTGCTACTGCCACACCCTCGGCCGGTGCGGGTCTCGCTGCCACGGCAGCCCCGCCACCGCGAGAGGCCCTTGCTGCCCTCCGACCCCGACCTCGGGATAGGGGAGGCCTGCCGTCACCAACCCGAATGGTTGGCTGCCTCATCATCTCCCCCTGATAAGCGGCCTCCCAGCTGATGGCATACTCCCTCACCAATCTGAAAGTGGCAGTTGATGGAGTCAATGCAATTCACATCTTCTCGTCTTCCTGTGTGAACATGAGCCACAGCTGCCTCATCACACACGGGTGCTCCTCGTGACGCACCTCCCAGTAGACCTGCGGGGTCACCTGTTGAAGGCACCGGAACTTCCTCTCAAATCGAAGCGGGGTGCACGGTTCACAGAGCGGCTCACGATCCACTCGTGCCACCAAAACGCCGCCTCTAAAGGCTAGGAGATAATCCCGGTGCTCTTCCGTTCTCTTCCCGTCGTCAGTGAGTATCCCCGTCGGCAATGGAAATGGGTAGAAGTTAAACTCATCAGCCCTCCACACCCAGTTCCGCACCATCGGTATGGTTAGTTTGAATGGGAAGCTCCCGGCTGCATTCAGAATGGAGGGGCGGAAGTTTGATCCCGGTGGGGATATAGGGTTTGGATACTCATAAATCCCCCTGATGTGTGCTGAAATCCACCCATACAGAAGATGGAAGGGCCCGCATATCCTTGGCGGCTTCTTTCCCTCACTAACGTGCCACAGCATCCTGTAAAGCTTGGAAAGCATTGGAATCCCTAGATTGACATGCTGCCCCATGGCCAGCATGGACGCCATGATAAACGAGTTGGGCCTCACCCCCATGCCTATATCCCTCACTGGTAGGATCCAACCGCAGATAAGGGCCGCAATGAACGTTGTCAGCCTGACTATCAGCTGTTGTTCAGTGCTGACATTGAAACCCCAGGTCTTCCATTGACTGTCCTCCAAGACCCACCAATACGAGTGCTCCTTTCCCCGTTGAGCTGCCTTCGAACAAGTTTGAGGCCTCGGAGGGAACACTCGATTCTCCAGGAAATTCAGGAACCGCTCGAACCACTTCTTAAAGTGGACATCTCTCACCGCTTATTTTTCCTCTCCAGGGACCAATGCCATCAGTGTCAACGCCAGTCGTGGCATCTGCTCTGGATTCTCCCACGCGCTCAAGATGGGGAGGAACTCATCATACATGGACCCCAAGATTGGAACCCCCGAAATTTGATGGACATCCCATAGACGAATGCTCACCTCCCCATGGTGCAGGTGAAAAGTATTGGTCCTAGATGACCATCTGATCAGTAGCTTCGGCATCAGGTTTTTCGGTTGGTAAATGTGGAATTGGGAGGCCCATGTTGCCTCATACAAACCAACTCTCCTCATCTCAGCCCCAAACTCCTCGCATGAGGAGCCTACCCAGTAGGCCCATTCCCAGTCAATGGTGAAGTTGCTGCCCTGGAACAGGTCCCACTCATCACACCACCCCTTCTTTGAATCCTGCAAAGCCGCCTTCAGCATGGTGTGGTACAGAGGAGGGGACGTCTCCGGTTGCAGTGGTTTGCTGTCAATATTGTTCACATGGATGTAGAGACAGTTGGCGGTGAAGGGTGTGAAGTCCTCTCATGCATGACCATCGGTTGCCCTGAACCAGAGGCGCTGGCATAGTGTGCTCCTAAACCAGCAAGCTGGTTCATCCCGACTCGCCTCAAGAATGAAAACATCACCCCTCAGCCCGAAGCCATACAAAGGAAGCTTCTTGCACTGTGGATAGTTCTTTTGACTCTCTGATAGTAGTTCTACAAATAATCGTGGTCTGAGTGACTTTGGACCATCTCTCCAAGGCCTAGACAGTTAGTCATCTCATCCCTTCAGGCGGCGTCTGCAAGCACCCCCAATACAGCTTCTCGATGGGCCATTTCGGTTTCGGGACTCCAAAAATTTTCAGGTCGGTCGCGAAGGTTTCTCACGAAGATCTCTCACGAATCTCGGACGCAAAACCAAGCCGCGGAGCCTGTCCTAGGCTGGAAAAAAGAAGTTCGCTTGGCGAAGTCGCAGAGTCGGAGACTCGCGGTTCGCCGCGAAGCTTGATTCGCGGATAGTGGACGCGGAGTACGCGGAGATTCACGAAGTCGAGAGCGCAAAAGGAAAAAATCACAAAAGGAAAAAGCAGAGGTCAGTCCCCCTATTTATAGAAGGCAACCCCAGATCTTCGCGGTGTGTCCCGCCCGCGCGGAGCAACGCGGCGGGTCCAGACTGCGCGGCCGCTGGCAACACCGCACGCCCCTTCGTGAGGTCGCATCGCGAACCACCGATAAGTTTGGCAATTTTCCCTCAGACTTAGACCCTTCATCCCTCCGCGGCTCTAAGTCTGAGGGGGATCATTTTTTGGCGCAAAAATATTGAACGAAAAGAAGGGAAGAAAAAGAAGCCCACACGCTGCCTCGCGAAGCCCCGACATGGAGCTCCCCCGAGCAACGCGGCCACCGCGAAGCAAAGGAGGAGGCACCGCTCCGTGAACACCCTAACGTTCGCGAGGTTGCCGCGAAGCAAAGGAGGAGGCACCGCTCCACGAACGCCCTAATGTTCACGAGGCTGCCGCAAAGCAAAGGAGGTGGTACCGCTTTGCGACCGCACTGATGTTCGTGAGGCCGCTGCGAAGCAAAGGAGGCGGTACCGCTCCGTGAACGCCCTGATGTTTGCAACCCACCGCGAAGCACCCGAGGCCCCTTCGCACCGTGTGAGCGCTGCTTTGCGGTGCCCCTTGCCTATAAATACTGGGCTCCCCCTGAGTCCAGGGGACGGACAATCTGACCATTCGGCTTCTCAATCCCCGAATCACGAAGCGCCCTTTTCCCTGAGAATCATGAGCTCCGTGAGGTATTTTTTCTTCATGAGATGTCTTCGTTTTGTCTCGTTTTGATCCCCTCATCCGGGAGGGATGCCCTTCGCTAAGCCTAAGGGCATTTACGAAGGAAGGGGATTCCCAAGGGAACCCGTCCAGCCATGGAGCATTTATGCTTCGCGAAACACCCATCTTGTACTAGTGATCCACATGCCAAGGTAGGGTCGCTGCACATCGTGAAGCACATTGCTTCACAGCACCTCGCTTCGTGAGGCACCTCTTCTTCACGAGGCAGTGCTCCGCGAATACAATTACACTTCGCGAAGAACATCCCATTCACACCCCTGCCCCATGCTAAGACAAGGCAATCCACTTTGCGAGGCACACTCCTTTGCTTGGTAATTCCTCTTCCCATGTGAGCCTCCAGGTTTGCACGATGTGATTTCAAAGTCCCGTGGACAACACCACTCGTAGAGTTTCTTCTCCTAATGCTTCTTCGCATAGGCACGCTAACGGCTATTGCTTCTTCACATAGCCATGCTAACGTGGACCCCTCGATGGTTCACTCTGCGACCCCCCTTGACCATGGCCTTGCCAGTACCTTCCCTCCCCCAAGGAGCAGAGGGTACCGGTCATGTATGTCCTAGGGGTGTGGAGTAAACCCACCTCGTCCGAGCTGTAGGACGTTAAACTTCCAAGCACCTCGTCCTCAACACATGACGTTAAACTGTGACCCGACCCCGTGCCTCGCACGCAGGGTCCCCCCGGCTCGGACATTCTTTACGCCACTCGTCTCCAAAGTAATGGAATCACCCTCCATAGGGGATGATATCCTCCTTATCGGAGTGGTGTATGTCCACGGGAGAAGGGCAATAACCGTGGTGTAATCCCCAAGCCTCCCTTGCGGAAGGTAGCACCCATGCACCTCTGTACTTCCCCACATCCAAGGCCAGTGGAGGGCGTGATACGGAATGAAGCACCTTCCACCTTTGGTCCCAAATCCCTCTCCTGTTGTGCTTTGTCGCACATCAGGCCTCCATCCTAAAGTAAGTCCCAGCACCATGGGCCACCTAATGCGTAAGCCCCTCTTCGTTTCTCACGGACGCACCCTTTGCGACATGATCGTCAGGTCTCTGCTGCCTCTTGTTTCTCACACCAAGCATGACTCACGTGGGCTTAGAGTAAGCATTGTCCATGACAATACCACGTCCAGCATGACGTTAAACTGTATACCCTCATCCAGCATGACCTTAAACTATATGACCCTATCCATCATGACGTTAAACTGCACATCCATTTGAACTATGAGGACTTTGATCCATGTCAAGGAATGGTACGTAGGAAGCCTCCACGAGGTTCAAGCCCACCACCCGTCATTTCTTCCCGTCAGGTTCCAGCCTCGTCCATCATGATGTTAAACTGCATTCCAGTCCGATGGTAAGCCGTTGTGACTAACCTGAACTATGTGGTCTTTGATCCGTGCTAAGGCATGGTACATAGGAAGCCTCCACGAGGTTCAAGCCCACCACCACCTGGACCCCTGGTCCTCCTTCACGTCAGCCTTCCGGCGTCCAACCCGAACTACGAGGACTTTGATCCATGTCAAGGCACGGTACGCAGGAAGCCTCCCTGAGGTTCAAGACCATCTCCCACCGGACCAAGGTCCTTTCTTCACGTCGGTTCACCGACACCCACCATTTTCACCCGAACTACGAGGACTTTGATCCATGTTAAGTCATGGTACATAGGAAGCCTCCACGAGGTTCAAGCCCACCACCAGTGGACCCACAGGTTCACCTTCACGTCGGTTCTCCAGCACCCAACCCGAACTACGAGGACTTTGATCCATGTCAAGGCGTGGTACGTAGGAATCCTCCATGAGGTTCAAGCCCATCACCCGGTCATTCCGACCTCATTCACATCGGTCCACCCCCGTCCTGCATGACGTTAGACTGTATTCCACGTCTCATTTGAAATACGAAGACTTTGATCTGTGTTAAGGCATGGTATGTAGGAAGCCTTCCTGAGGTTCAAGCCCAACAGTCATTGGCCGAGACCGTCTCCTTGTCGGTGTGCCAAGCCCCCGTTTTCTCCTCAACTACAAGGTCTTTGATCCATGTCAAGGCATGGTATATAGGAATCCTTCATGAGGTTCAAGCCCATCACCCGGTCATTCCGACTTCATTCACGTCGGTCCACTAACACATGGGCAGCCTAGTGTGTAAGCCCCACACCATCGGACCAAGGTCCACATTCACGTCGGTTCACTGAAGATGCCCATTGGACCAAGGTCCACATCCATGTTGGTTCGCCGAAAACACCATCGGGCCAAGGTCCGCATTCACATCGGTTCACCGGCACCATCTCGAACTACGCGGACTTTGTTTCCCTACCATGGGGATACGTAGGAGGTCTCTTCGAGGCTCAAGCCCAACTTTACTATCGCCCTTGCGATGGTCTCGTTTCATTCCCCCTCCAATTCATCCATCCATCCATCATCCACCCTGATTCTTACCCGGTCCGCCATATCTCGGCGAGATCATGCCACTCCACTCTTCTCCACAACGTCCGGGAAGCTTCCCTCGAGCTGGCCCCGATATCGGTATCCCTTCAAGGGAAATTCCTCAATTCGATCCATTCCAGCTAGTGTTCTGATCAGGTCGATCCGTCTCCGCTGGACGTTAAACCTACGACATACCCTGTGTTAAACAAAGGAAGGTGAGGAAAACCTCAGATACATGCTTATGGAATATGATTCCCCATGCTCGACGTGGGATTCCTCGGGCTTCCACACCCTCGCGAATCCCTATGACAAGGGACAAAAGACAGACATGCCAATTCCCCAGTGTTCAGACAGGCTACTGATGCCTCAACGTGACTACTCCCCCAACTGAAGGTTGCTGCCCTGATCGGACCCTTTGGAATGTCCTGATAGAAGCTGTGTAATTAACCGACGTCCATGGAAACCTGGCATTAGGAAGAGTTTCATGAACAACGTATTAAATCTATGAGGGAGACTCAGACTAGGTGACGAGTTCCGAGGAGGAATCCACAGAAGGAAGAACCAACATCCCATCATCCCGGTTTCGATCAAGGAGAAGACTTCCCTGAATAAGGAGTGAATGCCACCCGCCTTTGGAAATCGGGAAAAAGGGGCAACAGCAGCGCGTCCTCCCAGACGGATGCGCGCGCCCCGGAGAAAGTGTCGGAAACACCTAGTTCAGGTGATGATAATCTACACAAAGTTGTAAACTATCATCCACCATTTTCACTAACAACATTGGAGATTCCCTTGGGGACACACTAGTTCTGATAAAACAATTCTCTCAAATTTATTCCAACTAAAAACACAAATCCTAGTGCATTTTAGGGGCCATATAATATACCTTATAAGATACCAGTGCGGTATCAGGGTGAAATTCGAAGAAAAACTACATCTCCCACCATGAAGTCACTCTTGAAATGCCATTGGGGAATACATCTATAAAATCCTCTAGGAATGAAGAATTCAAATCCTTAAAGAGCTTGTTAAACTAAGGAATACACTCACAAACTAGTGGGTGATGGTCTATAGCCTCCTTCTCACAGAACTCACTCGTCTTACCATGAGATCTCTCTCTCCCGTAAACAAGAATATCTTCCCATCATTGTGAATGAATATGACTCTTTTGTGGTGAAATTCTTTCCAGGATTACACTATTGAAAACCAATCTATATAGAAGAAGGAATCATATGGTACCATTTTGATGACCAAAAGTTATTACATGAACCTATCTCCACAACGTGATATCTCACACTATAGGTCGATAAAATATATAGAAGATGTGTTCCCCATTGGAACCTCAAGATAAAGCTGTTAGGTTGAAGCCTAAACTAGGACCTCCAACTCTTGCACTAGGAATAACTATATGAAGGAATGAATAACATCTGTGTCTAATAATATTTATTCAAGAGTATAAGAAACATAGATCGTACCTTTAATCATCTCTCATGTCACTGGGTAATACACCTCTATAGCGTGCAGCTATCCGCAGACCCAGCCCTCAGATCCCTGAGCCTGACATGGGCTGCATAGTGGCAGTGGTGGAAGGAATCGTAGCATCTTCCACCACCCACATCTCATCCCCATGGTGATCCACCTGCTCTTCTTCTAGCTCTACCTCCTCACTGGCCTCCCTTACCTCCCCTCGGAGATCCCTAATCACAGTGTTACCTCTGTCGTGGTGGTTTTCCACTAAATTACAATGATAATCAACACTTAGGGTCTAGAAATTAGGATCCATGTGACCTCTCTCATCATATTCATAAAACCATTAATATTTAGGATTCCCTAGTCCTCTTTTCTACCTCTGACGACCTGACCAAGTCTGATCTTGGGAAGATCTATTGCATCAAGATCATATTGATTGGTGCATGCTAGCTATTGTAGACAACTCATCACTATAACACCCACTGCTAAACCCAGCTACATTTCATCCCTCTGATAGGAAGCTATCCATCATTGGTTCCCACTCCAACACCCTAGTATAGGTGCAAATGAACAAGGGTACCACCCTGGCATGAATATCTCTACAGATACCCTACTCAAAATTCCACCCTCAGAAGTATCCAACCCAAATTATGTCAAGGGAGTACCATGTAAGGTATTCCAACCTTTTAGCATACTCATCCACTGTCATCCCTCTCTACTACAGCTCTATAAGCTCCTTGGAAGAAACTAAATGAAATCTAGGGTGTAGTACTCCTCATAGAACATTTTCTAGAAGTTGGGCCATGAGAGTGTTGACACATCATGAATCTGAGTAACTAGAATCCACTAGTACCCAACTGCTCTATAGAAATGGCTAGATACTATCTCAACCACTTGATTAGTTGGTGTTAAGAAAAACTTGAAAACATAGATCACCAACTCCAGCCATTCCTCCACTTCCTAGAGTCATGGCTCATCGTGGAACCTGAGCGGCTTGTGGTGCTGCAACTCTCAGAGTGTGTTAAGCCTTTACTCATCCTCGACCATATCTTCTAGTCCGATATATAACTCAACATATGGGGGTACTGCTACCTATCCACTGGAATGAAGAATCTTATGTGATGGGTCCTGAACTAAGGCCTCATCAATCATTAGATCATCGTCATAATCCGAAATTGGTAACCAGGTTGGCTATCGTCACAAAGGAATCCGTAAAATTGAATCAAGACATACAATGGTTAGATGAGTGTATATATACATAATGGGGATTTAAATAAATAAGTACAGTCAAAAGAATAAATCCTATATGATTCATGTTCCACTGATCCCAATAACCAATTTCTCAATATGCTGAGTTGAAAAGCAGGTAGTTAAGGTCCTAGATAATGGATATGTTGGTCACCACACCAACACAAGATTCTCTGGCCTGAAACCACACTCAAAACACTTTGACATTGTTTTCCTAAATCCAAAATAGATATTAATAAGGTTACTACTCCAAAAACATTCCCATGTAATGAATTTCATTGATACCAATCAGTCATGCCCGGCCTAGTGAGGATTGAGCTGAAACTACCTCAATACCACCTCTATGGAACAGGGGTTGGTGACAAATGTTGAAAGGAATATCTAATAGGATAGGTATTTTACTAATTTAATTTTATTCACCCACCTGGTCATATTAATGAAAATTTCAAAGGAATAATAGTAAAATATGAAACATCTAGAGACTAAACCATGCATGTAAAAGTTGATATATCCCAAATCTAAATCTCTATGCTCTGACCACCATACAAGTTCAAATGCACCAGGTATCCCAATCCTCCTCTATAATCTTCGCTGATATATCTTTCATGTACATAAGACCTAAAATGTGTGGGAAAATACCATGGTGGGTTGAGTATATACAAACCCAGTTTGACCCCCTAAAAGATGAAGTAGGGGCGGTAAGAGACCAGATTATAATATAAAGTATATGGATTAACCCAAATTAAGAGAGTCACAACATCCAATGACATGGTTATATATATATATAATCAAACAAAAGAATCCAAAACAAGAGAGAAAGGGGATATCCATATCCCATCCTAGCCTAGGAAATAGTTCAATCAGTTTCAAGGATTTCATCATCGATTCCCAGCATCTTGTGGGTTTGTCTGAAGATACATCCAAGTTAAGCCACACCTCACCACCATATCGCACAGTCAAGGGGAACAATGTCTAGAAATAGGAACCATGACCTTGTAAACTAGTAGGGTTCCACTAAGTGTATAGAGGACCCATACACCAACTCCATACATGGGCCACCCAAGAGATAGTTATAGAACCCATGCCATGTCCCGACAGGAGGGTTCCACACAGGTAATCAGTAGAGGTATCATGCTTAGCCCAGCTGGAGGGTGCCACACTAATAGTTTGTAGAGGACCCATGCCTAACCCAGGTTGACGGTGCCACTCTAATGGTCGATGGACCATGCACTGACTCTGCAGGAGGGTGTCACTCTGATAGTAGATAGAGGACCCATGCCTCGTCTAGTAGGATGGTTCCACTCTCAAATCCTATGACACATTCCTTAACACAGAAAAAGGGTAAAACATTTTTTATAGGTAGATTACCCAAGCCATTTCCAATAAAGAGGGTTCCACTCTGAGAGTAGATAAAGGATTTTTTCCCTATACAATAGGAGGGTGCCACTCAAGTGTCTCTACTGATCCTACATGAGAACCACCATCATTGAGGATCCCTTAAAAATGTATCATGCTCAAAAAATATCACATAATATCCCAAAATCCATGTCAAATACCACCATTTCATTCTATGTAGAAAAAAAATTCGATAGACTACTCACGAGCCAAAATTTGAGTAAAAAAATGGAGATACAAGAGGTTAATGTTTCCTCAAAACGAACTAAGGGTTACAAGGGGTGTAAGGGGACCCACACTGTTTGTGGTCTCACCATGCTACCTGGTTTTATCCCTAAGAAAACATGGATCACTAATCATATAGAATTACACAATGTGTAAGTGGACTAGAAGGTGTGCCTCTATCACCAGGGGTCCTTCCCATTCTCATATTCATGTCCGTGTAAAGTTTCTTGTTTCATAAACTTTGGTACATGGCATGTTATCTTGCATGGGGTCCTTCCGGTGTGCTCATATCACATATCCTATCTACCTAGGGAGATTCACACGGTGTGTGGCCTATCCACATGGCCTATCATCTTTAACTTTTTAAAACACTAGTGTCACAACAAAATAGGAACTACATGAAGTGTGTTCATCACAGTACAAGTCGTGTTTTCAGGTTTTTTATAGAAATGATATCTTCTTTTAGCAACACAGATCTAGGATATCCTCCTTGTATATCACCTTCAGGATGCCCAAAATCATTGGGGAAGGCCTATGGTCATCATTTTTGACCATTTAGTGGCCGGATAATGAGTTTTAATTCATCTATACAGTTTATCATATGCACCGCACATGTCATCCATTGTCTCTATCTCTGATTTGGATCTCGATTCAAAAAAAATCATTCAACTAATTGAATCCTTTTATGCCTCCCTCGACCCCTATAGGTTGATCTTATAATTAGATAACTATATGATAAACCTGATAAGTGTGTGTTAAAATCTTTAATTAATTGACTATTAATGGGTTTCACTTAAATGGGATTCCAATTGAAATTTTTAGATCATTTCCTTGAAAAATTGGGAATGTAGTTCTGTATAACTGAACCTAGGTTGGCATTAATTGACCCTTGTAGGTCAACATTATCTTTACATGACTTAGTATTTCAACCCATTAGGGGTATATTTATTTTAAATGGAATGGTTATTTAATGTTACTACACCCACTCATATGTGTTTCATATAAGTTTATGGTGAAATATTACCTAACTAATCCCATTAATATGATAAAATAATTTTGTGTGATTTGGGGTCTTATTATTGTGAGGTTTCAGTTAATTAAAATTTTAGTTACAACCTAAAGAGTGAATTCCTTGATTAATAATGATTGAAATTTTCTTTAACTAATACCAGTTGTGATAACATGTAGTGACTTGGATATTTATGATTTTATATTTAGAAATTATTTTGGGAAATTATGAGACTCAGTGCTGAGATGGCCTGCGATTCCGAGGCTCGAGGTGCCCGGAAGGATTTTTTGAAAAATTTTAAGTTTTTAATAGAACGCATGTGCATATTTTCTATAAAAGTGAAATAACTCTTAAACGATTGCCTAAATCATAAATACAAGTGTACCATTAAGCTCAGAGTAATGGATTTATCCTAGGCGTGACCTAACATTGGTCGATACAGGTCATCTCTAGAAAAAGTCACCAGGGGAATAACCGTAAAAAAAATAATTGAATAAAATTATTTTATTTTGAAATCCTAATAACTCATAAATGGTAAACTGGATTGAAAATCAGAGACCACTATTGAGTTCTTAAGGGTTTGTTTTCCTTAGGTGGGGATTAACCTCAACTGACGCAGGATGAGGGTGAAAGTTAGATTTTGGACGTAGCCATCAATAAAATATCTAATAAAAATATTTTATTGAATGTTAAGTGTGGATGGACCGGTGGTTTCAATTTCTAATAAGAAATTTTAGAGGAATTCATGTTTATCACCACAACCCTGGAATTCCTCTAAGGTAAGGAGAAGGAAGTTATCTCCCGATGGTGAACGTTGAAAGATCGAGGATCGACAATGACACGGACCTCTGTTCTTCGTCAACAACTGATCCAATCATCAAGGTAGGGTTTCAACCTATTCATGATTTCGTTTCCCATTATTAGAATAAAATAATGAATTTGGACCCACCCACGAACATGTTTATTTGTAGTTCAATCATTCTTGTTGGAGGGATAATTATTATGGGATTAAAGGGAATATATCTTGGTGAGTATTATGTTATTGGTTTCTTTGTGATCCCTCTAACTTGAATGGATCAAGGCCGAAAGTAAAAGGCCTAGATCTGTTCTCTATATGTTCATATGCTTAATCCCCCCTCCTAAATCTATTGTGTTCTTCGTGCGTTCTTCACCCTTTTTAAACCTATGTGAAAGATCGATCATTTTTTCCATGATCCATGGCACAACGATCCGAGACTGAAGGTTGTGATCTGTGACGACATTGTGGAGGTGTGATAGGAGTTCAATAGGCAGGCATCGGCTCATGTTTGAGGGTGTGATGAACAGTGGGCCACCAGCAAGGTGGTCAATGGTAAGGGATGTATGCGGCCTGATGGGCGACTGGGTTCTGGTGGGGTGCACATCCACGATCCAGTGGGACCTCACCAGATTAAGAGCTCGCGGCGGCGTAGGTTGTGAGCTGCAGACGACAGTCGCAGAAGGAGTTAGTGGTGATGGCTATGGAGGGACATGTCTTAGAGTCCATGTTAGAGGATAAACCTATAATAGTGGGTCCAGGATACTAGGGGTCCGGGATGTGGTGTCGTCTATATTGAACATGGTGTCCATGTTGACCAGGAGCAAACGACCGAGTCGTGCGCTGAAGGACCCAGCCCACATGCGGTGGTCTAGGCTGGGAGAATCGGGCTATGGGCTAGGACCATTAGGACAGGCCAGTTCGCACTGGCCCAGACCGACCTGGTTGGGTCGGGAAAACTAGACCAGGTAGGGTCGGACCCAAACCAGACCGTACCCTTTTTACTAAATTGGTCATATCTTTCAATCTATGTGTCTATTCACAAACTGTTTGTGGAATTGGGACCCTTGTGACAAGGAGGTTATTTTGAGATACTCTAAGTGAATTTTTTGGAATTTGGTTTATGACCTAATCATTTTAGGAGTATGTTCTCCCATAAAAAGCGTTCTATGAGAGGAATCCTATTGCTGTCTATGACTATGTAATCTTAGTGACTACATGACTTTGGGGATTATTGAACCATTGATTCTTCATGCACCACTAATGCTCCTTGCGACATCGAAGCTCCATGTCTCATCGACACTCTCTGCTCCATCGATGACCCATACACCATTACCACTTTGGGAACCACCAATGCTCTATGCACCACTGATTCTCTATGCGCCATCGACACTTCGTGCGCCATCGACGCTCTGTGTGACATCGACGCTCCATGCTCCATCAATTATCCATGAACCAGTGAAACTTTTAGTATCACAGAGACTCAAAGATCTATGGACTATATCTATAAATCCTTCTATTCTTACTTTAAACTTGTACCTCTGTGAGATGACCGAATTGATTGTACATAATTTGTTTCTTTTGTGGTGTACCTCGTGTGATTCCTTTTTTGGTATACATAATATATTTCTTAGTGGTGTAGCTTTTGGGTTTTGAGATCCCTACTGAGTATTGTTTTAATCATCCTTTCATGAGTTATGCCTATACATTTCGTGTCTTTTGTATACAATCGATTCTTTGACTGAGTTCTTGGTGGACCAGGGCCAGGTGATGCTTAGAGAGAGACCCGATAGATGAGTTTTTCTTTAGCGAATTCAGAATGTTGTTTTTGTACCTACCCTTTAGGTAGGGTTATCCATAGATGGGATTCAAGAGCTTGTGATTTTCCTTTTGGTTGGGCTTGTATTCTAAACCTCTTTTCTTTTCAGTTTTGTACAGTCGTACTATGTTCTTGGTATCTTAGTGGTATGAATTATTATTTACTTAGTGTTTTTAGTTTCAGAATTTTGGGCTTTGATATGGGTGTGTGTGTGCGGGTACTTAGTCAAATGCCTCCAATTTGTGGTATATACTTATTCAGCGCTAGTTTCTAGCCCCTAGCCTATTGGAGGCATGCCTGTTGTAGTCACGACATGGGCCCCAGGGGATGGGTCATGAAAGAGTGGTATCAAAGTAGGTCAGTTCTACCTAACGAACCAAGATTATATGATATTGGTTTCTGGAAACAGTGTTATGTTTTTTGATTTTGGATCTCTGACCATAGAATCTAGTATTAGTTTCATGGTCGACATATCCATACACTAGGACTTTGAATTCTTCTTTCCGACTCGGTACATGAAAACACTAGTTTTAGAGAAATAAAGGTACATGTAGATATAGGATTGAGTGTGTTCTCATGTCCTTCTTAGGTTAGTTTCATCTCACTAGGTATAGACTACTGAATGTGGTACATTTTGATCTAATTCAAGATGCCTCCATGCAAATAGATAGTTAGATTCTGATTCATGATCACGAGGATGATCTTACTAGAAATGAGGCATTGGTACAGGGGCCAGTACCAGAGATAGCACCATCGGGTGGTTTACCAGCGATACCACCACTTGGAGAGAATCGGTTACTACCAGTATTACTGATGGGGTATGCATACAGGCTGAGTGTGTTGCATGATTTCTAGAGGTAGCGACCTCCCAGGTTTAGGGGTGATCCAGACCCCTAGGCAGCCGAGGATTGGCTGGAGGCGGTTACGCGTGTATTTTTACTAATGAGGATTCCACCTGACCAGATGGTAGTCCTAGCCACGAGTCTTCTACATGTATTATTAGGGAGATGGTGGAGCTTAGTGATCCAGACGTATAAGGAGAAGACCCTCAATTGGAAAGACTTTTATCATCTCTTTAGGGAGGAGTTCTTCCCAGTGACATTACACTTCATGCATATATTGTAGCTACTTTATCTATAGCAGGGAATCCAGACAGTAGCGGAATACTCAGCAAGATTTATAGATCTTTCTTGCTACTCCACAGATATGGTGTGGGACCCATTCTTCATGGCCCAAACCTTTCAGTAGAGGATATTCTAGTAGATCAGGGAATCCATAATATCCATTAGCATTATAACATATGTTGGGTTACTGGAGCGATCTCCACTAGTATAGAGATTTCTGGAGGAGGAGACACCGGCAGTGGGAGCTACAACTAGGTGTCAAGTAGTTGAGTCGTCAGTAGAAGGTCACTGGTAGCTAATGTAGGGATCCAAGAGGATCAAAATGTTCAGGGGACTACCCCAGGATGTAGGGTCGGTGGGTGAGGATCCCAGGGTAGAGGAAGTCAGCTGAAGGACAGGATGTGCTACTCGTGTGGCGGTCGGGGACACTTGGCTTGAGATTACCTAACTCACCATATGGATTATCAGAAGATGCTCGAGAGAACTTCAATGTAGAGACTAAGGTAGGAACATGGTGTTCCTCGAATATAAGGATGTGGCATAGGTGTTGGATGGGTAGTAGGAGGTGGGTGGAATTTTGAGGTACTACCACCACCACCCCTAGGTGGTCCACCATGGGATTAGGGATCTGTTGAACAGGGACGAGGCCATATTCAGTTGATTTTAGATTATGAACTTGGTGCTCTAGAGATGATTAGATGTATGAACTGTGTTTTTTCTGACCTAGCTTCAGTTTTCATACACACAAGTTCCAGTCACTCTTTTCTCACCACGACCCTTGTTCGAGACACGGAGATTCCAATGGAACCATTGACACGATCCCTACGCTTAGAGACTCCTACAGGAGGAGATTTTATGATCACACATTGGTGCTTAAAGTGTACCCTTACTTTTTGGGGTGAGAGTTTTGGTTGGTATATCTTGGTGGTAGCATTGAGGCCTTACGACATCATCCTTAGTATGGACTGGTTATCCACAGTCTATGTCTAGATTGACTATTTTAGGTGCAAAGTGTGGTGTGTCTATGAACATGGGACCAGGTTTTCCTCTATCGATGAAAAGGAAACATAAGCAGTGAAAGATAGACTTACATGTAGGAGGGTACAGCCGATCACACACCATTTGGCTAGCATGACCCTAAGTGTAGTGGATGAGATGATTCCTCAGTTTCCTACAGTGGGGGATGAGTATGAGGATGTATTTTCAAAAGATGTTTTGGGATTACCTCCTCATAGGGAGGATGATTTATACATTGTTATGTACCTCAAGAAGACACCTATATCTACACCTTCATATCGGATGTCTCCCATGAAGCTCTGTGAGTTAAGGGTACAACTGGAGGACTTGTAGAGAAAGGGCTTTGTGGGACTGAGTGTTTCACTATGGGCGGTCGCAGTTTTGTTTTACAAGAAGTAAGATTGGATCTTGAGGTTATGTATATACTTATAGCTCCTAAATCATGTGACCAAAAAGAATAAGTATCCACTACCTAGGATTTATGACCTCTTTGTCCAACTGAAGGGAGTGAGGTAGTTCTCGAAGATAGACCTCATATCTGGCTATCACCAGCTTCGAGTACCGGTTGAGGACATCCCAAAGAAACCCTTTAGATTTAGGTCTGGCCACTATGAGTACTTAGTGATGCCATTTGGCATGATTAATTCCCCATTAGGGTTCATGGGAGTCATGAACAAGATCTTCCAGACTTACTTATACCAGTTTATCGTGGTATTCATTGATGGAATCCTGGTGTAATAAAAATATGATGAGGAGCATGTGATACACTTGAGGATGGTTCTGGACACACTTTGACAGTACTATCATTATTTTAATCTCTCATAGTGTCAGTTATAGATACAAGAGGTCCACTTTCTAGGACACAAAATTTCAGAGGCAAGATTTGCAGTAATTCTAGAGAAGATTGAAGTGGTGCTTTCTTGGGATCCAACTAAGAGTGTTACTGAGGTGCGGAATTTCTTGGGTTTGGTTGGATACTATCGGAGGTTTGTACCTAACCTTTCCAGGGTATAAAAACCCTTGAAGGTCTTGATACAGAAGGGGAAACCTTTCATGTGGACAGAGAAATGTTAGAAGTGCCATTAGGAGATGAGGCAGAGGTTGAAGAGTGCTCCCACCTTGCGATTACCATAAGAGGGTGCTGATTACATGGTGTTCTATGATGCATCATGGAATCTTCTTTTTTTTTGTCCTGATGGAGGTGTAAGAGGTTATTGCCAATGGTTCGTTCCAGTTGAGAAAGAATGAGAAGAACTATGCAACCCATGTTGTGGATTTGGTAGTGGTAGTCTTCGCATTGAAGATGTGGAGACCCTACATAATAGGCGAGCAGTTTACTGTCTACTCTAATCACAAGAGTCTCAAGGATATATTATCTCAAATGGATTTGAACTTGAGACAGAGGTATTTTCTAGGGTTCCAACCGTACTATGACTTCAAGTTAGTCTATACTCACAGGAAGGGGAACATGGTGACATATGAGCTTTGCCAGATTTTGAGTTCACAACTACTAAACGAGGCATTGGAGAAGTTAGCCTCATTGCATATATAATTTTTGGATAGATATGGAGCAGTTTATCTCCAATAAATGGTGTTTACCCCTTCACTCTTATAGCGATTCAGGGAGACACAACTCGGAGATACTGACTATGAGACTTTACGTGCTCAGATGTCCACAAGGCATGACCCTTATGAATATTCAAAAGGTGGGGAGTACGTCGTTCTCTTTAGAGGAATCATAGTAAGACCAGTGACGTTGCGGGAGGAGGTCTTGAGGGAATTTCATGAATACCCTTTGGAGGTATATCCAGTAGTAGAAAAGATGTATCAGGACCATCGATGTCAGTTTTTGTGGCTAGGGATGAAGATGAAAGTGGCAGAGTTCATTTCTATATGCCTCACTTGCCAATAAGTGAAGGCTGAGCACCGGGTTCCAATGGGATTGACCCAACCACTTGAGTTTCCAAAGTGGAAGTGGGATGGGATATAGATGGACTTTGTGATGGGTTTACCATGCAGTTCCAGGGTACATGATACCATCTGGGTGATCGTTGACTGAATCACCAACTTGGCCCACTTCCAACCAATCTATGAGAAGAGTTTAGTAGAGAGCCTGGGCCTCCTCTATGTGTAGAAGATAGTTCGTCTTCATGAAGTACCATCAAAGATCATCTCAGATCGTGATGCTTGTTTCACATCCTAGTTGTGGAAGGGATTTCAAGAGGCATTTGGGACTCAGTTGTGCTTGATCATGAAATTTCATCCCCAAATGGATGGCTAGGTGGGGAGAACCATCCAGGTTCTAGAGGAAAAGTTATAAGCTTTCATCCTAGACTTTTTCCACAATTGGGAGGACCAAAAAGCTCCAGTGGATTTTTTAAATAACAACATCTACCAATCCATCATTAGTATTCCACCGTTCGAGGCCTTGTACGAGTGACAATGTAGGTCACCACTATGATGGACAAACCAAAGAGAGTCAGCACTCATGGGTCCAGAGTTGGTATGGGCTACCACCGAGAAGGTGCAGATCATCCCAAAGTGGATGAGGACCGCACAGAGCCAACAGAAGTTATATACTAATAGGTGGTGGAGGCCTTTGGAGTTTTAGTAGGGTGAACATGTGTTCCTTGAGGTATCACCTCGACAGATATTGTGTAGATTTGGTCGGGGTGGCAAGTTATATCAGAGATACATCGGCCCTTTTTAGATTTTGAGTAGAGTTTTCAAGGTGCCATACCACCAAGATCTACCCCCACATTTTCATTGAGTGCATGATTTCTTCCATGTGTCACAGCTGGGTAGGTTTGGTCATCATCCATCATACATCATTTGTTGGGGCGAGCTAGAAATTGATGATGGGACGAATTTTGCAGAGTGCCCAATAGAGATTGAGGATAAATAGGATTGGATCATTTATGGACAATCGATTCCTCTCGTGTGTGTTTGGAGGAAGCATGGGAATTTTTAGGAGAGAACATGGTAGTGGGATGATCAGATTCATGATCAGTACCCTCATCATTTTATTGAGTATCCTTTTTTTGGATTTTGGGGACATGAATCCATTAGGTGGGGAGAATTTAATGACTTGGATTTTTTCAATTTTATTTTTAGAAATTATTTGGGAAAATTATGAGACTACACGCTAAGACAGCATGCGATTCCGAGGCATGGTGTTCTCGGAACTATTGTTTGAAAAATGTTATGTTTTTAATAGCATGTGCACAAAACTTTTCTGAAAAAGTGAAATAAATCTTAAATGAGTGTCCGAATCCGAAATCTGGGGACATTTTTGAGCTCAAAGTAGTGTATTTATCATAGGCGCGATCTAACATTGGTCAGCACAGATCATCTATAGAAAAAGTCACCAGGGGTGTAACTGTAAAAAATATAATTAAATTAAAATTATTTTATTTTGAAATCCTAATAACTCATAAATGGTAACTCAGATTGGAAATCTAAGACCACTTTTTATTTTTAATGAGGTTTTTTCCTTAGGTGGAGCCTAACCTCGACCAGTGAGGGTCAAGGATGAAAGTTGGATTTTGGATGTAGATGTCATTAAAATATATAATAAAAACATTTTATTGAACATTACATGTTGACGTAGTGGAGGTTTACCTTTTTAATAATCCATGTCAAAGGAATTCATGGTTATCTCCATAACACTGTAATTACCATGAAGAAAGGAGAAGGAAGCTATCTCCCGATGAAGAATATCGGTAGATCAAGGATCAACGAAGACACGGACATCCGTTCTTCATCAACAACTGATCCAATCATCGAGTAACAGTGTCAATCTCTTTTTTCTTTCTTTCCCCCTTATTATAATTAAATGATGAATGCATAACAACCCAGTAACAAGTTGATTTGTAGTTCGATCATTCTTATAGGAGGGATAATTATTGCGTGATTAAAGGGAATATATCTTAGTGATTATTTTTCTGTCAGTTTCTTCATGATCTCGCTAACATGATTGGATCAAGGTCAAATGAAAAAATTCAATATCTATTCTTTCGTTGTTCATATGATTAATATCCCCCCACCCTATATCTATTTTCTTCTTTCCTCATTCTTCACCCTTCGAAACACTATGCGAACGATCGATAGTTATTCCCATGATCCATGGAACAACACTATGAGATCGAAGGTTTTGATTTGAGACAACGTTGAGGAGGTGCGATGGGAACACAACTGGAAGGAAGTGGCTCAAGTAGAAGGGAGAGACGAATACACAGGATGCCGACATGGTGGCCAGTGGAGAGGGAAGCACGTAGCCCAATGGGAGGCTGACTTCCAACAGGGCACATAGCCGCAGTCTAGTGGGATCGTGTCAGAGGAGGAGACCTTGGTGGCGCAGGCCGTGGGAGGTGGATTGGAGCCGCTGTAGGAGGTCGAGATGGAGGCTACAGTAAGAAGTGGCTTAGAGTCCATGTCGAAAGAAGACCAGGATGCAGTGGGACTGTCGGATCAGGGGGTCGGGATGCGGTGTCGTTCACATTGAACGTGATGGTCACATTGACTGAGAGTGTAAGGTCGAGCCGTGCACTGAAGGAGTCTACCCGCATGTGGTCGGCTGGGATAGGAGAACTGGTTCATGGTCCTGCATCCCATCAGGCCAATCTCATCTGGCTAGGTCAGTTCACGCTGGTCCTGAATGACCGGGTCAGGTCAGGAAAACCGGCTCATTTTGGTCAGACCGAAACATGTCAGACCTAGACCAGACCCTTTTTACTAAATTGGTTGTATCTTTCAAATAATGTGTTTATTTGATGAGTGTTTTATGGCATTGGGACCCTTGTCACAAGGTAGTCCTTTTGTGACACTCTAAGTGATTTTTTGTCGAAGTTTGTTTACGAACTAATGCCTTGTGGAGTTGGTTCTCCCAGAACAAATGCACTATGAGTGGAATCTTGCAGCTTGTTATGACTATGTAATCTTTTTGACTACATGACTTGGTGGATTCTTGACCCATTTATGCTCCATGTGCCACCAACTCTCTGTGTTCCATCAATTCCCCTTACGCCATCGACACTCTTTGTTCCATCGATGCTTTGTGCTCTCTTGATGCTTCGTTCACCATCAACACTCCATGCGCCATCGATTCTATGTGTTCTATTGAAACTCTTTGAATCGTTGAGACTTTTAGTTTCCTAGAGACTAATCTATGGACTAAATCTAGAAATCCTTCTCTTAATACTTTATACTTGTACCTATGTGATCTGACTATATTGATTGTACTTCATATGTTTCCTTTGTGGTGTACTTAATTTTTTTCCTTTGTGGTGTAATTTGTGTGTTTCTTTTGTGTTATACTTAATTTATTTATTATTTCTGTAACTTTGTGGTTTTTGGGTCACTAATGAGTATTGTTTTACTCACCCCTGCATGATTGATGCCTGAACTTGTCGTGTATTGTGTAGACAATCGATGATTTGATAGATTCCTTGATGTAATTGGGCCAAGTGGTTCTTAGAGAGAGGCACAATATAAGAGGTGTGTTTTAGAGACTTTATACATCTCTTTCTATACCTACCTTTCAAGTAGGGTTTTCTTGTGGACGAGATCTAAGATATTGTACTTTTCCTTTTGGTTGGGCTTGTATTCTATCCCCATTTAATTTTCGGTTTTTTACTATCATACTCTATTTTTGGTATCTTAGTGGTACAAATGCTTTTTTACTTAGTGTTTTCAGTTTCAAAATTTTGGGCTTGGCGATGGGTGTGTGTGTGCAGGTACTTAGGAAAATTCCTCCCATTTTTGAGATATGTCTAATTGGTGCTAGTCACTAGCCCCTGGCTTATTGGAGGCAATCTTGGGGTAGTCACGGTATGAGCCTTGGGAAATGGGTCAAGAAAGAACATATGGATAAGTAATGGTTGAAAAGAATTATAAGATAATTTTCTAAGAATTTCGTATATTGTTTGCTAAATTAAGTACCAAGTGTAGTTTATACAACATTTTCAACAGTAACTAGTACTTTACATTTCATTTATATGAGCTTGGTTATCAATTTTGTTAAAAGGTGAACCAATGTAATGGCCTAAATAAAAACCTTTTAGTTATGTTGATATAAATTCCCCTGGTGTGAGTGTTAGTTTTAGAATACCTTGAGAAGTGCCTTGGATGGGAATGTGGTAATTTCCTAGGAGTATCACTTAGTGTATTTCCTTTTTGTTGGGACCTAGATTTTAGGTAAGAAATACTAGTGACCCTTTTTATGTGACCCTAGTTTTAGAGTTTTTTCCTCTTGAAAGATAAGGTTAAGCCTAGTTTTTGTAGTATCCTTGTAAATAAGAAATATTAGTAAATTATTTTGTTGAGTTATGGGCATGGAAAGTGTTGTTTGTATATCATTTTTTTGTAGGACTATTTGTTGTGAAATGATTCCCAAGGTAGACAAGATTTCATAAAATAAGTTGATACTTTTCAGAGAAATCAGCATCATGGATGCTTGAGTTTCATGGGACTGAAATGCCTAGGGCTTGTTCACATGTTTAATTAGTCAGGTAAACATATTTTTTGCAATGTATGACTCAATAAGTCATCATCCACGTTATCATTAATGTGATTTATCATGGACTTGGGTGGATATTTTCATATTCTATCACATGTCATTAATTTTTGGTGTTGTTTGGACTATGAATCAATTAAAATGGGTTCACCCATAGCACTGATGAAATATCAAGGTTATACGCATATTTCAATTGGTTCCCATTAAGTTATAAATGTTTCAATAATATACTTATGGTTATATGATAATTTTTAAATTATTAAGGAGGTTTGAGTGATGTGATCCTATAACACTTTTCAATTGTTTTTTCATGACTTCTTAGAAGGGGTCATGATTTATTGAAGGATATATTCATTGGTCAAGTAGCATGAATTGGTTGTGCCGAGAAAATTGAGTTATCCCAGTGCTAGGGAAGACCTTATAAAAGGATGATGTGGTGTAACAATACTGATCTGTGTTAGAATATATGATTTAGTGTTTTGTGTTAATGATGTGAGGGAGAATGGCTCAGGAAGAGAGTAACACATCGGTCAAAAAATTGGTATGTTCTAGTTACACTTATAAGTAGCTAGAGTTTTGTGTTTCCACTGGTAAAATCAATTTTTCCACACCGAAAAACAATATTCAATAGTGGGTGGAGTTCGTGTTATGAGAATAAGTTTTCCAATTTTAGTAAAATAATTCCTAGAATACTCCTAAGGTGGGGAGAAGAAAGGAGACCTTGGGATGTTCCCCACATGTAAGGAATATTTGGTGTACGTCATGTCAATTTTGGGATGATCATTGGGGAACCATGATATTAGGGAATAGGTAGACCCAAAGAAATCTAGATTACTAAGTGAATTCCATGTATTATCTTAGAAATGTTTTGGATGAAGTTGAATGT
This sequence comes from Viscum album, assembly GCA_963277665.1. NCBI lineage: Eukaryota > Viridiplantae > Streptophyta > Magnoliopsida > Santalales > Viscaceae > Viscum > Viscum album. The sequence continues at coordinate 907,144,039 of OY728123.1, read as the reverse complement.
TGGATATGGGATGGATATGGATTAGCGTGACCTAGATGAGATTAGTTTTCATGAATTTTTGATGCTCATGTCGGCACACAATGACATTTTTTGGGTAACTGGTGAACAATCGTAGGTTATTGTGATAAATTTCACCCTACCACCAGTGCCCCCCATACTAAAAGGTAACATGAAGTTTTACAAAATTACTAAATGGTAACCCAAAAAATTTATTAATATATTTTTGGGTACCCTAATATTTTATCAAGTTACTATAAGGTAACATAAGTAGAGATTTTGGTCATGGAATTTCACTAAGGGATATATATGAGCCTCAAGGAGAATTATTAGATGCTTATAGAATTCCTCTATGTGTAAAGGAATCATGTTCGGGTAGTGATGATTCATTAGTGGGTGTATCTGAGTGTTTTCCATAAGAGTCAGATATAGATGGTTCGACTATAGTTTCTACATGTAACTAGATATAGTCTGTTGGAAACCATATCAGCTCATATCAAGATGGGTAGTAGATCTTTTAAGTGGTTATTCATGCTTTTGAGAATATTTGGAATGTTCATCCTATTCTTGGGTAATAAAGGCACATATGTTTGGATTTGGAGTAGAAAACCAAGATCTGGGACTAACCTTATGGTGCTATCATGTGTTTTGTGGTATGGTACACTAGGAACCATGCTAAGTGGGTCAATAAACCTCTAAGAACATGTTTTGATAGGCAATTATAATAGAACAAGTCACCAAGATTCATAATTAGCCTTGTAAGCAAATCGATAATGTGGGGAGCACCATGGTCCGATAAATCCAATGGAACAATGATGTAAGTGTATTGGGTTAGATGAGAACCATAGTGTATAGTCTTGATGTTTGATGAGGAACACAAATATTAGCTCAGGTTTGAGTGATCTTGTGTCTTGTGCATGGTGATATTCTTTGGAAGTATGTTGGGTGATAAAAAAATGAGCTATATATTTTAATGGGTTTTGATGATTGGCATAAGTCCGGTGATTTTTTTGGATGTCCATAGGGGCTTCTTAGGGATGGTAATATCTAAGGTGTGGAGGTTATAAGATCTTATTTTTTTTATTGGTTCAGAATTCTCAAGGATATTGAATTTTCAATATAGTTGATAAATCATTTTTAAAACTAATATTCATAATGGAATTTCAATAATTTGAACACCATAAAGTGTTATTTTTGGATGTGGGTTAAGGATCAAGAGGTGTCTTAGTATTCTGGATAAGTCTCATGAGATTTGGGCTCTAAAACCCCAATTTGGGGGGGGGAAATATCCTAGGGTGCGTGATTAGTGCACAACTAGTGGTAATTGTGTGGCATGTTTGTTAAGGCATGTGATTTTTCAAACTATGCACTATAACTATTCAATTTGAGGTATGGTTAAAATAGTGATTATAAATTTTTGGTTCGATGTTTTCCTACCCATGTGACAAAATCATGTGCCTAATTGAAAGGGGTACAATTACCATTTTACCTCCTCCTCCCTTAAATGGGTTTGACAACATTTTCCTCCCAAATTTCAACTAGAATCTCCCCTACACATGCATCACACTTCTACCATCCTCTATGGGATATTTCATTTATTCTTGGTATGATTAGATCATTGTCAAAGGTGTTGGAAACTAACAGGTGAGTCTAAGAGTCATCTTCCCCCAATTTTTAGTTTTTTTCTTTCATGCTTCCTTGCACTGTTTATATGGGATATACCCTATTTTTAGGATGTTTATATGTTTCTATATTTTATTCCATTTTATCTCAAATAAAAGGTTGATATAAGTTGAGTAAATATTATTAACCATGAGGTATGTGGTCTATATGTTTTTTCCTAAAATTATTATCATTTTTAAAATGTGTCATTTTTCTACACATCGAACCTTTGTGCATTTCTCATTAAATTTGTAATTACTTTAATTTATAGCTTAAAGCCTAAACTAGAAGTAGTAAAATACCCTCTTAAACTGTTTATGTGTGACAACCTCAATAATGATCACCCCTTAGGGTGAGTTCGTCTTAATTTCAATGAAAAACATACCCTTTTATGAATCCAAAACACCTCATAAGATGTTTTCGTCTTGAAACTTATTAAATCCCCATTTTATTCATTCCCCAAGCCATGAAACCACCCCTTAGGGTTTGTTTTTCATGACACATAAATAATGGAACTCTTAATTGGATTATTTAATGGTCTTAGGCCACTTAAGAATTTCCAAGTACTTGATGTCTTGAGTAAATGCGAGATCCCAAGATCTCTTTATATTTTTCTACTCTTAAAAGGAATCTATTAACTAATTATCATTGATATGATTACCATATTTTCACCTCCAATATATACCATTAGTGTTTTGGATTCCTTTTTGGGAATTTCATGACACTTATGGATTATTTCCATGGACACCTTGGATTTATAAATTATGGTAAATGGTGTTGGTAAATTGTTATTACATTTTATAATGAGAAAACTCGATGAACATGCTCTTGGAAACTAATTGGTTGTATTTAATGGATTTTTTGTATATATTTTAATGATATTACATGATACATTATGCAGTACTTGTTTAAAATTTCCTCTTTTTATTTATTATCCTTGAGTTCTGATAACATAATAAGACTTATTATAGTGGGGCCTACAAAGGGTAAGACTGGGATTATAGTTTTGAATTCCAAGTGAAAACCCAATAGATGCTACATGATTCATTGATGTTAATTACAAGGAGTAATCCCCCTTAGGTATGGTCAATGAATTACATTTTTGAATCATGAAACTAATGATTCACCTCCAAATTCCATAAAATTAGAAGGTTCAGGATGAGATCCTAGGATTCATCTTGATGTCCTTAGACAAATGATGCCTCAGATTATCACCCTGGGTCTCAATCAAGTATATCCTAAGATTACCTTTGAAATATTCCTTAGGATTGGTCATTTATCCCTTAGGAAGTGGAATTCCTTTGATTTACTCCATGTATTATGCTTGGTTTCGATAAATGGTATTATGTGGATCCATTCCATGGTTTCACCTAGAAACTTGAACTTGAATGTCTAGTCTTATAAACATGGGTCCCAAGACTACATTATTATCCCTATTATTATATATAGTTCAGCCTATGCTGAAGAAGGTGGTATTTTTTGGTTCACCTACACTTTAATTATTTTCTTATTATATATTGCACACTTTCATTTTTTATACTCACATAATGGAAATGAATCAGACACCATTGGTGGTGAGAAACAAAGTTTTTCTCACACCCTATTTGGGCCTCCATTTGGTACCTAGGAAAATATCATGGATTCATGTTAGGACCTTGGATAGTACTTATTTGTTGTTACCATTTTTTTCTAGGGCTTGGCATGGGAATTTTGGATTGGGTATTCACTTGGGCTTCTTACAAAATTTTCTTATTTTAATTAATTTATTCTGTCATCATCTAGTCATGTTGTATGTATTACTTACTATTTGTTAGATGTCTAGTATTTGTATCTTCTTATGACCATGCGAGCTTGTTTTATTGGAACTCATCAGGTTATCAGTTTATCATTATCTTCTGTTATTTATTACATATTATTATTCTTCTATTGTATTTATTAATGGTCTATATGTTATGGTTTCACAATTATTCCACCTTTAACCCCTCGTTTCTAGTCAAAAGCCTCTGGTGTATAGGGAGGAGTTCTTGAGTCCATATGGACCTCTAGTTTAGTTACTTATGAGTATATTGGGATCGGTACACCACATGGAGTACAAATATCCATTTTATCTGATTGAGATATGAGGTTTACCACATGTTTTTTGAGAAGAATTAAGTGGGTGTTAGATACATAGTTGAGTTTCATTACTACTTTTCACCCTCGGACAAATGGTCGGTCTAAGGGAACCATTAAAACACTAGAGGATTTGTTGAGATCTTGTTTAATCAATTTCCATGTATGTTAGTATAAGGACATGTCCTTAAACATTACATAATATTTTAAGTTCTTTTAAAATTCACATCCTTACACTCCCAAAGATCTTTTTGGTTTAGAGTTTTAGAGTTTTATAGAATTATGTCATAAATCATAGATGAAAACCCATATGCATAAAAAATGGATACTGCTAAAATATTATCCATTTCATCAATAATACAAAGGTCTTTGATTAAAAATGAAATATTTTCATCAAAAATCTTCACATCATTCATCTTGGGTTATTCTTTTCTCTTACCCATACATAATCCATGTGAAAAACATTTTAAAACTTGGGATGATCACAAAAAACTCAATAGGGGACATAAAAGAGGAAAGGGATAATTAGTCCATGAAAACTTATAAACATATGAAATCATTTTCATGAAGACATACTTCTCACCAATAAAGTATCATATAGTTACTTTGTTCAAATAATATATTTCCATAAAACATAGAAAACATAAATTAAACCATATAAAAAACATCAGGAATTACTTACTTAAGATTGTAACCCTCATGGATACCATATTATTTTTAACCCTCATGTCTACCTTACAATGTAACCCTCACATCTAACTTATAACATAACACTCAAAGATACCTTATAGTGTAACCATCGTAGTTACACATGGAATAACCATTATAGTTAACATACAACTTAAAAACCCAATGAATTAGTGGGAGATATAGTTCACACCATTCATCATAAACAATTCCCATGAACTATAAAATAATCCTTAAACATGAATACTTGCATCATAAAAACATTTCTTGAGTAAAATCACTTATTTAAAAAGAATATTCCACAAATACAAAGGAAAATATTTTCTTTGAAAATAAACATGTAATATTATAAATGATACTTCAAAAAATTAAAGCATTGTGAAAATAAGATAATCCACTCATGATATATATGTTAAGAAGAAACGTTGTCTTTGAATTTTGAAAAAAATTATTAAAAAGGGTTTTAAAAGAAAAATCCCTTACCATGGGTTCATGTTACTTAAAACATGTTCAAACTACCTGTATAATAGATTAAGGAGTGTTATTAATTTATTAAATAAATTTAGTAATTTTTATAATAACTTATATGACCATTTTATAAATCCTTTACACCCATTTATTAGTAATATTTTGTTATTTCCATTATTTTTGGGTGTGTTTATTTCCTGGTTTGATGGTTAGTACATTATGGATTTTCTTATTGAATGGAAGAAAAACTCCAGAAGTGGAAAGAAATGGTATTAATATGTTTCTAAACTTTTAAATGATGTCATATATCATTTTATTTTTTTATATGAGGATGGTTCATTAGATTAAACATTAATGAAAATGATTTAATTTATTTTGGTGGTTTTTACGACCATCACGAACTTGTATCATTTTATTTAATATAATGTTTATATATTGGTTCCTGAACATTATGTAACTTATAATATGTATAATAAAATATTATTTAACCATAAAAATGTTTTTATGACAAATATTGAAGGTATTAAATGAAAATGAAAACACATTTTCTATAGTGATGGTAAATCGACACATCACGGATGATGTTTTCATTTTTTAGAATAAGAGGAGAAGGGGGGAGGTTTGATGATGGATATTCCATTAACATAGTAAAATTCTATTACATATAAGATACAAGATTTATCATGTCACATGGATTAGGGGAGGTGAGTAGATAATAAGAAAACAAAATAAATCCAAAACAAAATAAAAGAAAATTAAAGAGGATTTTACCTCCTGAATTCTTCTCATTGAGAACCTTCTTAAGGCAATTGGTTTTGGACATTTAGTGAGACACATAGGTATGGGATGTGAGGAAGAGGATTTGGAAGATTATTTGGCATAATTTAGTTGAGATTCATGGATTTTGAGGTGTGAGGAGAATAGGTGGTGAGGGGTGGTATTTATAGTGAAGGAGAGAGGTGTTTTTTGATTATTTTATGCAATAGTTTATTATTTTTGGCACAAGACTATGAATAGTTTTGATTCCAAAGAATAAATATATTAAATAGATATGGGGAGTTCAATATTATAGTGATTACATCAGCAATGAATCAAGTAATAATATATCTAAATTAAAATTCATATAGACTGTAAATTGCTGTATTTTACTATTCACCAAAAATTCAACTATTTTAGAAAATTCCCAGCAAAATCACCCTAAAATTTTTTCAGTGTGTAGAATTAAAAAATTAACTCCATTTTATGAAAAAAAATTATCTAAATTTGAGAAAAAAATTAATTAAAATAATCATTTAATCGAAAAAATATCTATTTTAATATTATAACAGATTTTATGACACTTAAAAAATTAATTAAGGACTCATAAGTTATATTATAATAATAATACAAAAAATAATAATTTATGAGTTTATATTATGAAAATATATTTTCTTTTAAATCTGTATACTAATTATAAAATTAAAATTAAATATTTATGACTAACAAAAATATGAACACTAAATTTATCATTTTTAAAACATTTATTTACTTATACCATGAAATAAATATATCATATTTTCATTTATAAAATAAATAAATTTTATTTTTAATTTCATAGGTGAGGTTACTATTCTATAAGTATAGATTCCATAATTTCTATAAATTGTAATTATTTCAGTATACATTTATAATGAATATAACTATTTATATCTATAATGAAAACTAATTATTTTATAAGAACTTGGTTTTTTACATTATCCCTCATTCTAGAAATTATGTCCTCAATAATTTTTATTCACTTATTAAGAAAGTGAGGATACCTTTCCCTCATATCATTTTTAGATTCCCCCATTACTTCTTCAACCATGTGGTTTCACCACAAAAACTTAACCTGGATAATTACCTTATTCCACAATATTTTCTCTCTAGGATAAAGAATATAAAAAAAATTCATCATAGGAAAGGTTCTCTTCCATATGAACTCATTATAGGCTCAAAACATGATATGAATATTGCACATACTTTTATAACATTGAAATATGGAAAACATAGTGTACCTAAGAAAAACTCAGAAGAAAAGACACTCGTTAGGAAATTAATCCAACTTTATCCTGAATTTCATGGGGTCCAATTAACCATGGACTCATCTACCCCTTCTTACCAAAATGAATCACACTTTTCCATCTAAAAACGTTGAGAAAGGCATGATCACCTACCTCGAAAGAAATATGCTTTATCTGGTTATCCACACAACCTTTTTTCCTGATCTGAGCTGTCCTCATATGTTGATGGACCATCTTTGATTTATTATCCACTTCCTCTAATAATTATGGTCACATCAACCTCCTTCCCCTAATTCATCCCAAAATGTGGGAATCTAACACTTATTTCTATATAATTCCTCAAAAGGTGTTATTTTTATACTATAATGAAAATTATAATTATAAGAAAAATTAACTAAAGAAATGTGGTGATCCCAAATTCCCTAGTAATCCATTGAACATGAATTTAACATCTATTCCAAGTACTGAATTGTTTTCTTTATCTATCTATCAAATCAAGGATGAAAGGCTGTGTTGGAATTTAATTCAGTGCCCAATTACTTCTGAAGGCCTTTCCAAAAGTTATAAGTGAACCTGGGATCACAGTCAGATACAATGGAGATAGGAACTTCATATAACCTAAGAATATCTTTGATGTATAGTCGAGAAAGCTAATTGAAAGAAATAGTATCTAAAATAGGAAGCAAATGTGCAGATTTAGTATGCTGATCAATAATAAGCCAAATCACACTATTACCTTGAGAATTATTTGGTAGTCCCACCACAAAATCCATGGATATATTTCCCTATTTCCACATTGGAACAAGAAAGGCTGAATCATTCCCTTTGGTATTTATTTATATTCTTTATCATGTTGATAAGTCAAACATTATATAGTAAAATCATCAATCTCTCATTTCATTCCATCCCACCAGTAATACTCCCAAAGGTCTTTGTACATCTTAGAGATGTCAGAATGAACTGGAAATAGAGAACAATTTGCTCCACCTAATAACTTCTTCCTCAACTATGAATCAGATGGAACACATAATCTCTTCCCAAATCTTAAAACATAGTCTTTAACAATTTTAAATTCTATAAACTTACCCTTTTTAACCAATTCTACCTTTTTCTATAACTCAAAATCATCCTTTTATACTTTCTTAATTCTGTTTGACAAAGATGGCTGCACTGACACCTAAAACAAAACAAAGGAATTTCATTCATCAATATATTCCATGCCAAAATTCATCAAATCATTAATAAATTTTTTCATGTTCTAAACATAACATGGTTAATGTGGAATAATTTTTTTGACTCCTCAAGGCATCTTCCACTTTGTTTTCTTTTCCAGGATGGTAATTGATCATGAAATCAAAATCCTTTATCAGTTCAATCCACTTTATCTTCCTCATGTTCAATTCCTTCTACGTGAATATATACTTTAAACTTTCATGTTCAGTATACATTTCGCATTTGTATCCATATAAATGATGGCTTGATATTTTTAAAGTGAAAACCATAACTTCTAATTCTATATCATTTTTGGGATAATTTAACTCATGAGGTTTCAGTTGTCTTTAAGCATAAGCAATTACCTGATATTTCTATATCATAACTCAACCCAGTACATTAAATGAAGTATCATTGTAGATGGAAATCTATCCATTCCTAGAAGTCATAGTCAAAATTGGATCATTCGCCAATCTTCTTTTCAATTCTTGAAAACAAAAATTTCTTTCTTCTATACAAATAAATTTTACCCGTTTTAGTGTTAACTTAATTAGAAGGGTAGATAACCATGAAAATTTATTAATAAACCATCAGTGATAGCATGATAATCCATGAAAACTAATAATTTCTGTGACATTTGTAGGTCTGGTCCATTCATAAACCACTTTTGTTTTGGTTGGATCAACTTTTATTCATTCCTTATTTACAATGTTCCAAGGAAAAAAATATGTTGCAACCAAAAATCACATTTGCTAAATTTCTCATATAACTTATTTTATTTATGTTTTTTTATAATGATACTTATATGTTTTCATGATCCTCTTAACTTTTTCAATAAACCAAAATAACATTAATAAAAATAACAACAAACTTATCCAAATATTCAGAAAATATTCTATTCATAAGATGTATAAATACAATAAGGGAATTTGTCAAACCAAATGGTATAGCAACAAACTCATAGTTCCCATATCTAGTTTGGATTTCTATTTTTGGAATTCCATCCTCCTTCACCATTGTTTTATGGTAATTGTATCTCAATTCAATCTTGGAAAAAATAATGAGGTCCCAAGTGCTAATCAAACAAGTCATTTATATGAGTAAATGGATACATATTATTAACATTATTGTTATTCAAAGCACTATAATCAATGAAAATATTTATGGAACCATATTTATTTTTCATAAAAAAATCATGATCACCCCATGGTGAAGTTCTAGGATGAAAGAAACATTTATCAAGAAACTCCTACAACTTCTTTTTCAATTCTAGAAGTTCCCCTCGATCCATTTGATAAGGGGGTTTTGAGATTGGATTGGCATCAGGTACTAAGTCAATAGTAAATTCAACTTCCCAATAAGGTATAACACTGGTAAACTCATCAGGAAAAACATCTAGGTATTCATTTACCACTATCATAGCATTAATATGAACAGTTCCATTATTTTCAACAATAAGTGCAAGATAACTTTCATTTTTACCGTTTAATAGTTTCTCAGCTTCATGATATTTTATCAATAGTAGGGGTTCATTATTTTATACAATTGAGACAATTTCTAAAAAACAACTTCTTTAGTTGTACAATAAATCTCAGCATGATAAATAAAAATAAAATCTATACCCATAATAACATAAAACTCTACTAAGGAAAAAACAATAAGGTTTTCAAGTATTATCTTTCCATAGACAAAAACAGGAGGATTATTAAAATTATTTTTTTCCTTAATATTTCCCTTTGTATTTTTACCGTAAGTTAGGATTTCATTTCTTGATGTGAAATTTTCAATTTTCTATAAACTTTCTCAGAAATAAAGGAATGTGTAGACCCAGTATCAAATAATATATTAGAAAAATATGAGTAAATAAACAACATACCTAATACTGCTTAATTAGATGGCCCAAAATCTAATAACATAGTCACAAAGGATTTCGCTAAACCTTTATTCTTATAGACTATATGCTACCCACCATTCATATCTTTCATTGGGTTGGTATTTTCATAATGCCTCATCTCACCACATTTAAAACACTTTATCTTTTTCTTATCAGAATTAAACTTAATAACATTTTCATTGCAATTTCAGGACATATTTCCAAACTTACAACATAAAAAATAATTTATATTTTTTTAAGGTATTCCCCACGGTTCTTTTTAACACACTTCCCACAAACTAGATACTGGATTATCTTACCTTTTACATTTTTTGATTGATTCTTACCCATTGCTTACCACTTGGATATTTTCTTCTATTTTTTATCAAAGTACACTTGGACATTAGAAAACAACACTTCTACCCTCTCATCACATAAAAAAAGTTTCTCGTAAATTTTCAATTCATAGGAAGCCAATTCCCTTCGATATCTTGGATTCAATCCTAAGTAAAAATTATTTTGTAAGAACTCAGATCTTCTTTTCAGATGTGTTTTCCCTTTTCTGATGTTTTTGAGGAAAAAGAGGAATTTATGGAAATTTCTTAAGTACACGCCGTGTAATCAGTTACCACGAGTAGCCATGTGTTAGCCATGTAACGGCCATGCACACGGCTATGTGTGGTGACCTGGAGACCACCTAATGTGGGGTGCAGTGAAGGAAAGTACATGTCGTGTACTTCTAAAGTACACGCCGTGTACTTTCTTTTTTTCATTAAACGTACCGGGTTCACGTATGATGGACAAAATCGTCTTCTTCTCAACCTAGTTCATCTCAGAGCATCCGCACGGCATGGATCTTTGCTGATCCCTCGATCGAGCACCCGTTATCTGAATCGGACTCCATTGGTTGCATTGGAATCGCATCAGTGAGTTCTCTCTTCTTTAGGAAGACCTTCTTCTGATTCCTTCTCTCTCGTGAGATATCGTGGGTTGAACTTTTTAGATGTTTTTCTAGATCTAAAATGTTCTAAGGATATTCAAGGCCTGAGACTCAAGTATATTGATCTCACAACGCTGAGGTATGTGGTTTGTGCCTTTCCGTCGATAGTCTTTGAATTTAATGTTCAAAAAATCCCAATACCCTTGATTGGGGTATTGCGTGCTTATGGTTTTAGCCTTGTTAATTTCTCGTTATGCTTTTATGCTTGAGTAGAGGTTATTTGATGAGAATAGGGTTTACTTTGCCATGATATGGAGGTTTTTCCCATGTTTTCTTGATTTGACTATTTGGTCTAGTTTGCCTATTAGGCTAATATTTTTTTCCATGCCTAGTATTATTAGGATGGAGTGATTGTTTATATAACATATTTTTGTGTCGTATACTAGTTATCCAATATGTATTGAGGTTTATTTTGGTCTCTTTTCATTTCTATGCTCTTTTGACTTACACAGGGCTGTGAGAACCTGGGGTAGTAGACTATAGGGAGAATGGACATATGGGGTTCTCCAGAGTGTCTATAATTATTATCATGTTGTGAGACCATATGTTGGATTGATGTTTGGTGCTCCCTCAGAGGGTCTATAGTTGCGTTACGAGGCCACATGGGGAATTGACGTCGAGTGCTTCCTCAGAGTTCCTTTAGGTTACAATTAAATGACTATAGGGGGAATTGACAGTGAGTGCTTCCTCAGAGATTTTTTGATCACACTAGAATATTGGGGGAATTGACTATGAGTGCTTCCTCGGAGAGTCTACTCTAAAGCTGAACCAGAGGGGTAAGACTGTATGTGCTTCCCAGAGGGTTTCTTGTGTTTGATAGGTAGGACCAGAAGGGATATGATGTGAGTACTTCCCAGAGGGTTACCTGTTTGTGTTTATCTATTTACTTGCTATATGGAATTGAATGCTTTGAAACTATGGAATTGTTACTATTGAGTACTTCCTTGTTTACTAAATCTTTGTTTATTACCTACCATATATATTCACTGACAATTTGGCACAGATCTCTTGGTGGTTGCCTAATGAGATTTAGTCTCACACCCTTTTTAGGCCATGCTTTTGGGCCCAAACAGATTATATTGTTGCTTGTATAGATAAGGGAAAGCACCCTTCTACTTCAGGTACTTGACTGCTTTGGATCTGGAGAGCATGGGACCAAGCATAGTCTTCTGATGTTGTGGAGTTGTTTATTTCTTTCTTTATACTTTTTTTAGTATTGTATTTCAGCATTGTGACTTGTTTGGCTGATTTCCTAGACATATATATCATGCATCTTTTATATATATGTGTTCTCCAATTGTTCTTTCTTCAGTATTTTACTACTTACTCTGTATTCCATTATTACTATTTTCCCTATTGGATATTTTTTTTACTTATATCGTGTTACTCTTCCAATGAGGGAATAGTTTCCCCACTATCACACCTAAGTCCCTCACTGCTAGTCAGAACCTTCTGACATTTGGGGAAATGCACTTGAGGTCATGTGACCAATCAGGTACGAGGTGTCTCTGGGTGGCTTCCAGAACCGGGATGTTACAAAGTGGTATCCGAGTATTTTTTTCTTCTTGACATACTGTTTAGAGCCTATAGTCAGGGATAGGATGGAAATAGGTACTTGGTAATAAGATTTTCCCAGAAGTAGCTAACCCGTGTATAGGGAAAATATAATTTACCTCGTTTATTGAAATTTTTCTAGTTTTTAAATTTTATGTTTGATTTGATTTCATCGTTTGGTGATTCACATGTTTAGTGTTATTATTGTTGATGTTATTGAGGTTCTATTTCTATTGAAACCTGATGAGATGAGGGTATATCATCTCATTCATCATATAGTAACTTGTTATGAATCACATGTCATGCATTTTTTCCATGTCATTTTGGGCACATTAGCAATCGCATGTTGTTGTGATAGATGTTGTGATAGATATGCATGTTGTTGGGATAGATTCCTTGATAAAATACCTTCTATTTAATAGGGTATTGATTGTGTAAGTTTTTGTTTGAATAAACACAAAATTTTGGTTCTTGAGGTGTTATGGGCCCTCATAAATCTGAATTTGGAGAATCATTGCCTTGTTTTTCTTGTATATAACATGTAAGAGATGCCAAAATTTAATTCGCAGGGAGTATGGGCCCTCACAAATCATAATTTGGAACTTAAATGTTCGTTTCAGTGTTTTATGGGCTTCCAGAGTAGTTTATGAGGCTTAATGTCTGGAAAAACCTAGAATACACTCCGTGTAATTTTGAATACGTTCCATGTGTTCTTCTATTTGGGAAGAAAATATTTTTCTTAAGTATACGCCATGTACTCTATGTACACACCATGTAGTCTCTGACTATCTCACTGGCTGTGTGGGCAGATACACGAGGTTGGGGAAAAACCTTGGTGGAACACGCCATGAACCAGATGTACACGCCTTGTGTTTAGATCCTATGTATGTCAGTGTGACTAACGACATGGGTGGATAAAAACTTAAGCAATACACGCCGTGTCAGTCTTAAGCATGACATGTAGTGTAATCCCTGGAATCCATCCATTTAACTAACAACACAGGTTAGTGGAAATCCTTTAGTACATGTTGTGTTCGTCTGGAACACGCCGTGTAGTGTGAGCCCTGTATCTGGCCGTGTCTCTAAAAAATGGGTCAGTGAAGCTCATCTTGTACACACCATGTCTGGCACAAACACACCGTGTGGTCTTGTTCTAGGAGAACCGTGTAGCTTAGCCATGTAGAAGGAATCAGGTAGGGGAAGAGCATTCAAGTACACGCTGTGTGTTAGGACAACACACCGTGTGTTTGGGGTGTTACACAACCAGTTTTGGTAGAAGTACATTCCCATGTGAAAGGCTTAAGGGAAAATGTCGTGTAGTTAAGTATACATGTCATGTGTCCATGTTTTGTAAAACTTTAATTCTTTCTTTCTCATGTTCCCTTATTACCCTTCCTGTTTTCAGTCCTTGATAATATTGATCAAAGTTGTGCATTTGACCCTGCAGAGTCATGCCACCCAGATTTCCTCCAGTTGTACTTTAGTTGCAAGGCAGTGATTAGACACCGGACATGGCTGATCAAGGACTTCCAGTAGATCCTCCAGTTGTGCTAGTCTTGGTACTATTCGTCATTCCAGACACAGGTGCTAACACACAGTTCTAAGAAGGCTTTATAAGGTTCATACAGACCTTATAGGGAGCACCGCGTCCTACCCCATCTATGGCAGAGCTGACCTTATTTTTCCAGCAGAAGCATCCTCCCACTTTCTCGGGTGAAGGAGGACCACAGGCTATAGAGTCATGGTTCGAGGCCATGCTGAAAATCTTCGAGCACCTAGAGATTCCCCTGGAGAGGAGGATCAAGCTCTCTATGTATATGCTTTAGGATTCCACCAAGAGATGGTGGGATGTGATCTTATGGGTGGGACGCCAACAAGATATGGCTTGGTATGAGTTTCAGCAAACCATCTATAACTACTTCTATCTGGAGGCTTTGAGGGCCGATCGAGCCTGAGAGTTTATGAGTTTGGAGCAGGGGAACTCTTTCTGTTATGGAGTATTCTTCATGCTTTACTGAGCTATAGTGCTTCACGCCAATTCCAGGAGGAGATGGGTTGCTCTTGGGGAGGAAGTTTGAGGATGGTCTCAGACAGGACATTTGGGATCAAGTGAACATCTTCAGGTTGAATTTGATATCTTCTATAGTCAACCATGCACTAATCACAGTACATAATCTAAGGGATTCTAGAGCTGTGAGCTAGGGCGGTTCAGCATCCAAAGATAGTGATTCGTCGGTTGATAACAGGAAGTGTTGTAGGGAGACTACACATGGAGATCTGAGTAGGCGGAATGCACCTTCAGTTATCTAGGTGGTATGCAACCAGTGTGTGAAGGTCATACATACGATACCACATTGCCCGAGAGACCCATTGGAGTGCTGATCTTGCAGCAAGATGGGTCATCTTCAATGCTTCTGTCAGATCTTCTCACAAGCAGCTAGTGACAGGGATTCTTCTATGACTCCGTGTTTAGGATCAACACCACCAGTTCCTCACCAGTCTAGGAACTGGAGTTCTTCTGGCCGTTCATGCCAAGGTGGAGGCCATGGACATGGTAGTCAGGCATCATGCCTTCATCGACAACAAGGTGGATCAGCTCAGGGTGGTCAGGCAGGGACACAGGGTCATGGAGTAGGCCAAAATTTTGCAGTGGAGTACACCCAGTAGGATAAGGATCCCGAACCCTCTATAGTTCGAGTTACAATCCTAGTTTCCTCAGTTTTAGCTTCTCCACTTTTCGATATAGGGGATTCCCATAGCTTTATATATGTTAATGTTTTGGAGAGCCTTGGGCTTTTTGTCCTTTCTTCTGCTAGTATCTTGACGCTAGACACACCGTTGGGGACAAGAACGGCTAGTGTACGTCAGTGTAAGTAGTTCCCTCTTGATTTTTTGGGTGTCACTTCTTAAGGGATCTCTATGTCTTAGAGATTATAGGCTATGATTTCATTCTCAAAATGAATTGGTTAGTTCCCTTTCAAGATTTTGTCAATTTATATTATCGTAGGGTGAGTTACACATCACCATAGGGTGGATCATTGCTTCATAAGGGAGAATGGGATGTCCAGGCGAGCAGAGTGGGACCTGAGTATCATGGGTTGGGAGGAGTTACAACCCAGTTTTCTAGTCTATATCTAGATGACCAAGGGACCTCACATATGGACTTTCCTCCAATGGTGGATCATTTTAGGGATTTCTTTCCAGAGGACATTTCAGGTTTTACTCCAGAGCGAGAGGTGTAATTTTCTATCAAGCTTATTCCAGGAGCATCACCAGTGTCCATTCCTCCTTTTAGGATGGCTACACCTGAGTTGCAGGAGCTCAAGAAGTAGTTGAGGGATTTGCAGGCAAAGGGTTTCATCTGACCCAGAACTTCTCCTTGGGGTTCGTCTGTCTTGTTTTCAAAGAAGGCGAATGGTACCCTCAGGATTTGTGTGGATTATCTGAAGCTAAACCAGTTGACCGTCAAGAACCGATATCCTTTTCTGAGGATTGATGATCTCTTTGATCAGCTTCGAGGAGCCTGGGTTTTCTCAAAGATTAACTAGAGATCTGGTTATCATCATTTGTGCGTTAGACCATGAATGTACCTATTATAGCCTTCCAGAGTACGTATGGTCTATACAAGTATGTGGTTATGCCATTCAGTCTAACAAAGGCACATGCAGTCTTCATGGAACTAATGAACCGAGTGTTCCATCCATACTTGGATTCCTTCGTGGTGGTCTTCATGGATGATATCTTGGTGTACTCTCGCACTCGACACGACTAGGCTACCCATCTTGATATCATTTTTAGTATATTGAGAGATAATTATTTGTATGCTAATATCTCAAAATGCCACTTTTGGATTGACCAGATTCACTTCTTAGGTCATGTTATCTCAGAGATAGGAGTATCAGTAGACTCTGAAAAAGTGAGAGTTGTGGTGTCCTAAGAGCAGTCGAAGAATTTATTTAAGGTATGATGTTTTCTAGGGTGGTATAGATAATAAAATCATTTCATATAGGACTTATCATGCTTAGCAGCGCCACTGATGGGATGACTAAGTAGGGTGAAAAGTACTTGTGGTCAGATTCTTGTGAGTCAGCGTTTCAAGAGCTGAAAGGGAGGTTTCCTTCAGTACCAATACTAGTCATTATAGATCCATGCAAGAGATATACTATTTAATTTTATGCATAAGGTATCGGGCTGGTAGCAGTGCTTATGCACGGAGAAGGAGTCATTGCATACGGGTCTTGGCAGTTGAGGCCACAAGAGAGAAATTACCCGACACACGATCTTGAGTTGGCAGCAGTTATTCATGCCTTATGTTGTTGAAGATATTATCTTTTGGGAGAACATTTTGTGGTTTTCACCAACCACAAAAGTCTCAAGTATATCTTCACCCACCATGACCTGAATTTGAGAAAGTGAAGGTGGGTTGAGTACCTTCATTCCTTTGACTTTGATCTTGCCTATACGCTAGGGAAAGGCAACGTTGTGGCTAATGCATTGAGCAGGAGGACTTAGATACATGCAGTCTAGGAGACCAGTAGTGAGTGGTAGCTTATGGATTTGTTCTCTGAGATTAATTTAAAGGTGCATGACAGACAAGGGCAGACGTTTCTTTCTTCTGTAGTTGTTACCTCTACTCTGCTTGATCGAGTGCGAATGAGGCACTATCAGATTCTGAAGTCCTAGTCCTATGGGACAGTGTGTCAGAAGAGGACCCCATTCCTCTATGGACCATAGGCGAGGATGCGATCTTTTGTTTTCATGGGAACGTATGGGTGTCAGCAGACATACGTGAGGAGCTGATGCGGGACTTTCATTCCTCAGTTTGGGCAGTTCATCCTAGTGTCACCATGATGTATCATGATCTACACCATCAGAATTGTTGGCCAGGTATGAAGAAAGATGTTGATGGGTTCTTCATGAGGTATTTCACCTGTCAATAGGTGAAGTCGGAGAATCAGTGACCCGCGGGACTTTTGCAGCAGCTACCCATTCCTGAGTGGAATTGGAATGATGTCGCGATGGATTTCGTGATAGGTTTACCGAGGTCTCCTCGAGCGAATCATGCTATATGGGTTTTCATTGACAGACTCATGAAGGTTGATCACTTCTTGCCAATCAAGGAGACCTTCAATGTTGATGAGCTGGGACGATTGTACATCTATGGGATTGTACGTTTACATGGAGTTCCACACTCCATTTTTTAGACAGGGATGCTCGTTGTACTTCTCAGGTCTGGAAGGGGCTTCAGAAGACTCTGGCTACACATGTAATTTTAAGTACAGCTTACCACCCTCAAACTGATGGCCAGTCCGAGTGTATTATTCAAGCGCCTGAGGATATGTTGTGAGCTTGCATCCTTGATTTTGGATGTTCTTGGGAGAAGCGCATACCTCTTGTGGAGTTTTCCTAAAATAATAGTTTTCAAGATACTATTCAGATGGCACCTTTTGAGGATTTGTATGGTAGGCCATTCTGATCACCCTTATGTTGGCTGGAGGTAGCATAGGAATCTACGTTGGGACCTCATCTTGCCCAGGAAACCACAAAGTAGATAGAGTTGATTCAGAAGAGGATGACTACTGCAGAGTCTCGACAGAAGTCTTATGCTGATCAGTGGAGACGACCTCGAGATTCTGAGGTCGGGGATTAGGTTTTCTTGCATGTCACACCAAGGTTGTCGCACAAGAGGATTAGGAGACAGGGTAAGCTATACCCGAGGTACGTTGGGCCGTTTGAGGTTTTGGAGAGAGTCGGGTTTGTTGCCTATCGGTTGCAATTACCTCATAGGTATTAGGCTATGCATGACATCTTTCACGTTTCTTAGCTTCGACGTTACTCCTCAGACCTGTTTCATGTTCTTTAACCAAAGGAGGTTGAATTAGAGGTGGACGCCTCATTTGAGGAGCATCCAATCCAGATTATTCATCGTAGTACGAAGGTTCTCCATGGACGGTCTGTTCCTCTGGTACGAGTGCTATGGCAGCATGAGCGAGTATAGGATGAGACTTGGGAGAGGGAGATCGTTGTACCATCGCAGTGGATGAAGTTGTTTGGGGATTCTAATTCTACGCCACCTTTCTATGGAAATTCGGGGAAGAATTTGTTTAAGGGGGAATTTTGTAGAAACCCAGATCTTCTTTTCAGGTATGTTTTCCTTTTTCTGGTGTTTTTTAGGAAAAAGAGGAAATTCTGGAAATTTATTAAGTACATGTCGTGTACTCGGTTACTGCAGGTAGTCGTGTGCTGGCCGTGTAATGGCCATGCACACGGCCGTGTGTGGTGACCTGGATACTGCTTATTGCGGGGGCTGGTGAAGGAAAGTACACGATGTGTACTTCTAAAGTACACACCATGTACTTTCTTTTTTTCATTAAACGTACCAGGGTCGCGTCTAACAGAAACAATCGTCTTCTTCTAGACCTAGTTCGTCCAAGAGCATCTGTACGGCATAGATATTCGTTGAGCCCTCGATTGAGCACCCGTTCTTTGAATCAGACTCCATCGGTTTCGCTGGAATCACATCGGTGAGTTCTCTCTTCTTCTTGAACACCTTATTCTAATTCCTTCTCTCTCGTGAGATATTTTGGGTTGAACGTTTTAGACATTTATGTTGATCTATGACATTCTAAGGAGATTCAAGTCCTAAGACTCAAGTATATTGATCTCTCATTGCCGAGGTAAGTGGTTTTGGCATTTCCGTGGATATTCTTTTAATTTTATGTGCAAAAGTGCCCAATACCATTAATCGGGGTATTGTGTGTTTATAGTTTTATCCATTTTAATTGCCTACTATGCTTTTATGCTTGAGTACATGTTATTTTTTGAAAATAGGGTTTAATTTTCCATGCTATGGAGGTTTTTCCCATGTTTTTTTGTTTTGAGCATTTGGTTATTTTTCCTGTTAGGCTGTTTTTAGGATATAGTGATTGTTTATCTGACATGTTGTTGTGCCATAGACTGGTTAGCCAAGTAGTTCTTGAGGGTCACTTTGGCCGCTTTGCATTTCTATTCTCGTTTGACTTACACAGGTCCATGATAACCTGTTGTAGTAGACCATAGGGTGAATAGATGTAAGGGATTATACAGAGTGTCTGTAATTATTATCACACTGCGAGACCATAGAAGGGATTCATGTTGAGTTCTCCCTCAGAGGTTCGATTATTATGTTACAATTCCACAAGGGGGAATTGACGTTGAGTGCTTCCTCAGAGTGCTTGTAGGTTAACATTAAAAGACTATAGGGGGAATTGACGGTGAGTGATTCATCAAAGATTCATTGATCACACTTGACTATAGGGGGAATTCACGATGAGTGCTTCCTCAGAGAGTCTATTCTAAAGATAAACCAAAGGGGTGAGACTGTGTGTTCTTCTGAGAGGGTTGCTTGTGTTTTCTAGGTAGGACCAGAGTGGATAGGCTGGGAGTACTTCCCAGAGGGTTACCTATTTGTGTTTATCTATTTACATGATATGTGGAACTGAATGCTTTGAAACTATGGAATTGTTACTTTTTAGTACTTCCTTGTTTTCGGCTTCTTTGTTTATCACCTGCCATATATATTCACTGACTGTTAGGAAAAGATATATTTGTGGTTTCCAACTGGGATTCGGTCACACACCTTGTTTGGGCCATGATTTTGAGCCAAAATAGATTATACTGTTGCAGGTATAGATAAGGGAAAGCACCCTTCTACATTAGGTACTTGACTGCTTGGGAGATGAAGAGCATGGGACCAAGATTAGGCATGCGATGTTGTGGATCTGTTTATTGCTTTCCTTTGTGCTTTGGTTTAGTATTGTATTTCAACATTGTGACTTGTTTGGATTCTTTCCTAGACATATGTATCATGCATCACATATATATATATGTGTGTGTGTGTGTGAGATCCAATTTTTCTTTCTTCAGTCTTCTGTTGTTTACTATGTATGCCATTATTATTGTTTCCGCTATTGGATATTTGTTTTACTTCTACTGTGTCACTCTACCAATGAGGGAATAGTTTCCTCACTATCACACCTAAGGCCCTCACTTCTATTTGGCAGCCTATGGCGTTTGGGGAAATTCACTTGAGGCCATGTGACTAACCGGGTACAGGGCGTCTCTGGGTGGATTCTGGAACCAGGACGTTATAGATTGATTTTACAATCAAGATCCATAGTAATATTTGGAGTGTACCTTTCCTATAAAGTGAATTTTTCTTCATACACAACCACTGAATATTCTTAATATTGTTTCAATTCAATGAACTATTTTTTCATCCAATGTTGAACGTCCTTAGAAAAATATTTTTCAAGGAAAATATTCCTAAATTCATCTCATTACAAGGCATCAATCTCTTCACATTCCATAATATTATTGACCATTGATAACCGCTATCCAGCTTCAACTTCCAAATAATAAATAGAAAGACTAACCCTTTTATTATCTGAACACCCCATGACATAAAATAAATTTTCAAGGGCTTTACCCTTTATCCACCACTCGGTAAGAAGATCCACTAAAAGTATGAGGGTGTTGCCTCGTGAAATGTTCAAATATTATCATGTTCCTCTGTGGTAGATATGGTTATTCTCTTTCATGGACACCACTGCCATTTTATAACCTTCATCAAATGATCCATTAAGGTCATAAACTAACATATTCCAACTCCCACCATTCCGGGTTTCAGATTCGTAAATATAGCATCCTCTTGGTGGGTTCCTACTTTAGATTCCTTGTTTCTTCTACGGAAATTTTTTTTGAACAGATATATCCTAGATGAAGAAATATGGTAATATTTAAATTATATATCATTTAAACTTAATCATAAGTTAAAATATATTTATGGTATTATATTAACATCATCCTAAACCCTAATTTTATCTAAACCATTCTCTGATACCAACTATTAGGACCCTACCTTAAATATTACATAATTGAGTAAATTCAATTAGAATTCATATTATTACATTGTTTTATATAATATGTTCATAAATCATGTATGATAACCCATATGAATACAAAGTGGAAACTACTAAATAAATATCAATCTCTTCCATAATAAATTTTTTCTAGTAAAACATGAATTATTTATATGAAATATATTCACAACATTCATCTTGTCTTATTCTTATCTATTTCCCATCATTAATACCTCTGAAAAAAACTTAGGATGAGCACAAAAATATCATTAGGTGACATAAAAATTAAAGAAACTGTTATTCCATGAGTACTTATAAACATATGAAATCATTTTAACAAAAACAAACTTCTCACCCATAAAGTATCATATAGTTACTTTGTCAAAACAAGAGATTTCCAAAAAACATTACAAACATAAATAAAATGATATTGGTAATTTGGGTGATTAATTAATTAATATTGTAACCCTCATGGATACCATATTATTTTTAACCCTCATAGCTACCTCACAATATAACCCTTATGGAAACCATATGATGTAACCCTCTCAACTACCTTATGGTGTAACCATCGCAGTTACACATGGAATAACCATTAAAATAAACTTTCAATATAAACATACCCAATGAATTAGAGGGACATATAGGTCAAACCCTTCATCATAAATAATTCCCAAGAACTAGAACACAATTATAAACATGAACACTTGCATCATAAAAGCAGTTCTTGATGAAAATCACTAATTTCAAAATAATTCTGTAAAAATAAAAAGGAAATCCTTTTATTTGAAAATAATATGAAATATTGTAAATTTGACATCAAAATATTAATTATTACTTATTATGGGATAATCCAATCATGTCGTATAATTTAAGAAGAAACATTCTCCTTGAATTTCATAAAAAAAACAGTAAAAATGATTTTAAAAGAAAAATACCTTACTCATGTTCTTATTACTAAAAACATGTTTAAACCTCTTTTATAATGGTTTAAATAGTTTTCTTAATTTACTATAGAACTGTAATAATGTTTAAAATACCTTATAAGACCATTTTATAACAACTTTCCACCTATTTATTAATAATATTGTGTTATTTCCACTGTTTCAAGTGCATTTAATTCATGGTTTCTATGGTTGGTTCATTATGGATTTTCTTGTCAAATGGAAACAAAAATCCAAAAGTGAAAATAAATGGAATTCATATGTTTCCAAAATTTTCAATGATACCATATATCATTTTTTCTGATATGAGTATGATTCATTAGATAAAAAATTAATAAAAATGATTAAAACAAATTGGCGGTTTTTACGACCATCACGAACTTATATCATTTTATTTAATATCATGTTTATATATTGGTTTTACAACATTTTATAGCTTATAATATATATAATAAAATCATATTTAACCATAATAATGGTTTTATGACCAGCCTTTATGGTTGTAAAGGAATATGAAAACACATCTTCCACGATGACAGTAAATCAACACATCATGGATGATGTTTTCATTTTTTAGAGGATAAGAGGAGAGGTTTCATGAAGAACATTCCTTTAACATAATAAAATTATAGTATACGTAATATAATAGATTTATCATGTAAATTTAAGGAGTGGAGGTGAGGAGAGAATAATAAAATAAAATAAATCCAAAATAAAATAAAAAATAAAAGAGGATTTTACCTCTTGAATTCTTCTCCTTGAGAACCACCTTAAGGCACCTGGTTTTGGCCTTTTGGTCAGAACATAAGCACTTGGACATGGGAAAGAGGCTTGAGAATATTTTCTTTTATAATTTTTACTATATTAAAGTGTTTGTATGTTTGAGTAGAAGAGGTGGTGAGGGGTGGTATTTATAGTGGAGGTGAGGGGTGTTTTTTGATTATTTTATACATTAGTTTATTATTTTGGATCAAGAATATGACTAGTTTTGATTACCAAGAATTAATAAATTAAATATATAATGTTATATCTATATCATGGTTATTAAATCATAAATTACTCAAGGAATATTGTATTTAACTTATAATGTATATATACCATAAATTATTATATTATACTATTCACCAAAAATTCAACTGTCTTAGAATAATCCTAAAAATTAACTCAAACCATTTTTCGATGTGTAGAATTCTGAAATGAACTCCATTTTATGAAAATAATTTTATAAATGTGATAAATTTATTTTCTGATTAATATTATCATTTATTCAAAATGTACCAATTTTAAAATAATAACTGATTTTATGAAACATTGAAAAATTAATTAAGGTCTCATAAAATTAACTTATAATCATAAGACAACAAAATAATAATTTATCAATTTACTTTATGAAAATATATTTTTATTTTAAATAATTATATTAATTTTAAAATTTTAATTAAATATATATGACTTACAAAAATACCAACACTTAATTTATCATTTTTAAAACATTTATTCACTTATACCATGATATAAATATATTTTATTTTCATTAATAATATACCTAAATTTTATTTATAATTTAATAGGTTATGTGGCCATTTTATTAGTATAGATTCCTTAATTTCTATAAATAACGATTATTTCATTATACATTTATAATGATTTAACTATTTAATTCAAAAATGAAAAAATATATTTTATGAGTACCTTGGTTGTTACAGTTGGGATCAGCATCTTCCCCTATTGGAGTTATCATATAACAACATCTTCAATTATATAATAAAAATGGAACCTTATGAGTATTTCTATGGAAATAGGTGTTGGAATTCAACATGTTGGGATGAATTTGGAGAGAGGAAGTTGATGGGACAAGATGTTATCTAAGAGGTTATAGAGATGTTTCAAACCATTCAGCATCATATGAAATCCATGAAAAATTAACTAAAAATTTATGAAAAAAACCATCATTGAGACCAATATTTGAGGTTAGAGATAAGTTATTCCTTAATATATGAACATATAATAAATTGATTAGTTTTTTGAAGAAATTTAATTTTAGTCCTAAATACATTGGCCCCCTTGAGATCCTTAATTACATCAGAGTCGTGTCTTATTGACTAGAACACCACTAAATCTACCTTAAGTACATTATGTGTTCTATATCTAACTTCAAATTAAGTACTTCCAGACCCCTGATGTGTACTTAATCCAAAGGTAGTACCTATGGAGAATGATATTTCAAATTATGAGTAGTCGGTGATGATATTAGATCATAGAGACAAAGTTCGATAGAAAAAATCACCTAGCCAAAGCATTATGGTGAAACCAAAAGTTTTATAATGCAACATGGGAACCAGATGAGGAGATGTAACAAAAATACATTCATCTATTTAAGTGTATGAAATGAAATTTTAGGGGTAAAATTTATGAAAGATGGAATAATGTAAAGAACCATACTTTTATAAATTAAATTTCCTTCTGAATGAATAAATTCATTATTAAGTAATCTAGTTATAAAAAAACATACGCAATATTTCATTTGTAATTTTGGGTTCGTAAAAAATATACCCATAATTGTCTTATAGGATTAAAATTTTATTAATAATCACAACCATTTAAAATATATTCATTCTATATTTACCGTTAATATTATTATATATTATAGGTTATGATAAGATCTTACTGGAATAAAAGAAAGAATTGATGGTCTTGACTAGTAGGATCATACTCTATGATGCCCACTAATAAAATATTATAAGTGATATGGAATCACTTTTATTTAGCATTGATTGATTTAAAGTTGATATTCAATAACTGAAACATAATAAATCCTATTTATATGATAATTTCATGGTCATAAGAATCACCGCTTGAACCATTTTATCTAAACCAACCCAAGAAAGTACTACCATCATACACCTTTCCCTTAGGGTTTATACATGTTTAATGAAGAATTATGTATCTAGAATCTAGTAGAATACTTTTTTTATTTAACTATTAATAAAATATTAATATATTGATACATTTTTATTATTACTTTATATATATATATGATTATACATGAGTTGAAGTAATTAGATTTTCAAATGTAGAAACCAAAAATTGTATTCTTAGGAAATATATATATTAATTTAAAACACCATTTTTCATAAATTAAATATTTTTTAAAAAAATATTATTTTCATTAAATATTATTATTAAATAATATTTTTTAAATATAATTTAATTAATTCCAATGTAGTATTTATAGGGGGAGGTAGTGGTTACTGTCGTAAAAACTCATATTTTCTACTAAATTAAAATTTTATTTTAAGTGTAATTTATAGTATTTAGAAAATTATTTTGGTAAAATAAATATAATTTTTGAAATAAACTCATTGAAATTAGATATTGGTGAATTTTTCATAATTTTATGAGGCAGTCAAATTTTTAGATAAAAATTAATTAAACTATAAATATAGAGTATGTGTTATGACATCATAATAGCCCAAAAGTGATTTAATAAATACTATTAAATGAATGCATGAACAAAAATTGGTTTTACCTTTAAAATAATGTGTTTTTTACTTTTTTTATTAATTATACAAGCCTATAATGAATCCTCCAAAACCAATATTATATTTTCATGCTTTATAAAGAATTAATTATGAACATAACTCACTTCTACATCATGAATGGTATTATTTTTATTATTTAGTTTGTTCAATAAATAATATATTTAAAAATAATCCTATTGGGTAGAAACCATTGTCAAAAACTATGGTAATGTTTGTGGTTTTGGTTATTTTATTACTTAGATCCTAAAACCTATACTTAGAAATTAATAAAAAATTCCCCTCTCATTTTCTATAAATACCCACCCATCCTCCCATTAATATTTAATCAAAAACCCATTTAGCATGAAATTAATCTATCTATCCCTCAATAAAACCCTTATAAGGTGTTATAAAGGTCTTAAGAAGATCCTCCCAAGCATTTAGAAGCACCCTCCAGGGTTAAGGGATTCTCTTCCTCTTCCCCTTAATTCAAGTCCATTATTTGTACTAAGATTTTTTAATTTAGAATTGTTCATGTTGAAATTTTTGTACAAATCCCTTTACTTTCTTTATTATTTACAATTGGTGATATACCACCCTTCAATTTGATAAATCTCATCCATGAAACTTTATATACACTCGTTATACTATTGAAATTACCCCTGATTTTACATGCCAAATTTTTGTATTGGGAATAATCACCCCCATTTACACTCAAGGTTATTCACCTAAATGTAACTATATATCATTGATTTTGGAATTACATGTATCAAAACCACACTCCTTGATCATAGTATTAAAATTGATGAAATTACTTCTTATGTTTTTTTATTTATGTGGCACACAATGTACATGATATGATTATGATTTGTGGGTCCAAAATTATATAGCCCTCCAGTACATTAAGTAATGTTTTTATTTACTAATATAGAATGTATGGTGCATGGAAAATTATCCTTAGAACACAATGTTATGATATCTCAGAAATTAGCCTTGACTTCTGTTTATGATGTCATGTATTATGTAGTTTCCATAATCCAATGATGCCTTGATGTTATCATCTTATATCATGCTTCGATGTTCATGATTACGATTATCACCTTTTTTATATCACTAATTTATTCCCCTTGAATCACATTTACCTCTTTAATTCATGATATTATTTGATTATTCTTTTACTGGGCTTTATAATTCACCCCTTTCTTATGTACATCCTTAGGTTATCCCTTGTAGTTCTAGAAGATCAATGGAATTAAAGGGAGTGTTATGGTGTTTTTAAATAACATTATTGTATCCCTATTTCAAGTTACTATGCTATATACTGAATTACCCAATGAAACTAGTCTTATTGATCTTTTGGGAATATATTTTGGGTATATTTATGTAATAAATCATGAAATTAAGTGTATGAAAACATGGTCTATTGTATATATCCCATAGAATGTCATGTAGCTATTGATATACTTAAGAGTGTATCACTATAATAAATCCTTCTCACATGAGTTTAGAGAGATTCCTTGCATGAAAAACTCCATACTTCTATACATATATTTTTAAATTCATTGTGACTTATATAATCATGGATTTATTGGGTAATTTTAGGATCATTTCATTAGTTGGAGCATGACCAAGATATGATTTTTCCAATCATATAATGAAAAAATACATTTTCACTTAATTGAATTATACTAAAGAAATCCATGGCCATGCTTTGTTGAATCACATGAGATGTGCCTAGTTGCATTGATGAGGGATATGTGATGTTCTCATCTTCTAGATGAATGACACATGATGTATTCATCAACCAGGTTAGTCTTCATTGGAGAATCAAGAAAATATTCGATGAACTATACTATATTAACATTGTTCCATGTCTAGTGGTCACAGGTTTCAGGGGAAAAGATATTTTATAAGTATATATATGGTGTATATGATACATCATTAGGTTGATATGTTTTTATGATATATGAGTATGTTTAATGGAAATCGCACTAGACCCTTTAGTAGTTTGAGTAGCAATTGTACTTTTATAGAGGCCACTATTTTATTACATCTATGAAATGTGGAGTTCATATTTTTTTTAACACTACTAAGCCTTTCGTGGTCACACATTTTGGCATTCAGATAAGGATTAAGTTTTGAAAAAAAAAATCCAAAAATTAAGAGTGTAAAAAAATATATCCAAAAAGGGATTTTGATGGATTCAAAAACGGATTTGAAGGTTTTATAGTATCCTTCTGGAATTTAAATTCAAGTGGGAGATTTTTTAATGTGAACTAAAACACATACAAATGCAATGAAAATAACTTGATGATACATTTCTACCAATTTATCCTTAAGAATGATCTCAAGGACATATCTATAATTTATCCTTAATCTAAATCCCCAGATTAAATTGAAACCAACCTTGTGTTTTCTTATGCATGTCACCATCAAATTACTCTCACTTGGTTTCATTCAGTTATAATACATGATATGGATTATATAAAGTTTTTCATATGTTTATTGAAGGTGTTAAATGAATGAACACCCAATAGGAAGAAATTATTGTTTTTTTCATACATCTTGATGTTCTTCATTAAATGAAAAGTGTTGAGCATGCCTATAAATTAATGAGATCGATCTCTATAAGGATAGAATATTTCATGAAAACCTAATCCAAAACTCTATTCTACAAATACTATATTAATCACTCTATGATGAAGAAACAAGAACCCCTTCATTTATATAATAATCCTCAATAATCATTCTAGTATCCTCTGTTCATTGGATTACCTATATAGGCACAAGGGTTAGACCTAGAACTTCGGTGATCTTCATCCACCAAATTACAACAAAGAAGGAAGATGGAAGCAACTTCACTTGAAATATAGGTATATTATTCTTAAATATTTTTAAACATGTTGACTCTTGAAGATAGATCAGGCTTTGTTTGGGTTTCTTTTTTCTACAGTTTATTGTGTGATGATACACTAAACACCATATTTTATAACATGAGAGTGCACATGAGCCTCAGTTGGTTAGGTATCCTTAAGTCCATCCACAAGACCCAGGTTCAAAACTAGGTAGAGGCATATTTCTGGAACAGTAGCAGTTCTGTAGTAGGTATTATGGTAGTATTGTACACTGTGTGGTACTGTAGCAGACTGAACGCTGTACAGGTACTATAGCAGAACTGTACACTGTGTGGGTACTGTAGCAGGCACTGCAACAGGTACTGTTCAGTATTGTAGTAGCTGGAACTATTCACCTTGGGCCACTGTTTTGGGCTTAGAGTCATTAAGGCTTTCGGGCCACCCAGGCCTTTGGGTCGGTAGGGCTTTTGGGACACCTTTAAGGCCTTCGGGCCACCTCAAGGTCTTCAGGCCACATGCAGTTTCCCCAGACACACTACAAAAAAAGGAGCATCCCCAGAAGAGGATTCAGAGTAAGCTGCACTCACCAGAGCAGAACCAAATGGATTTGTCAGAATGAGAGGGTATGGCTATGCCATAGGGACCATCCTATACTTGTACAGGAATCCTAGCCAGACGGTCATGCGAAGGTGGAGAGCTACTATCATGATGCAAATGCTGGGGAGGGGTAGTTCCTTGTAGATAGTCTGGTTGAATTCCCAAAGACCTTCGGGTCATGTAATCTCCTAAGCCTACGGTCCATGTAATCTTTCAGCCTACATGCCTTGTAAGGGTTCCCTATCATCCCTTGAAAGGGGGGTTATCATAACATGAGACTCATGTGGTAATGAGAAAGGGAAGAGATATTGTAACACCCTATGATATTTTGAAATATTTTCTTTCAAATAAATTAAAATTTTGAAAATTTTTGTTACACAAAATACTAATTTTAGTTTTTGTCACACACAACACTAAGTTTATCTTGCATTACATAAAAAAAATTCATCTTCCATTACACCTAACACAAAGTTTAAACAAAGCATTAAATACTACAAAAAAATAAATATTTAATATGACAATTATCACCTAGCTATTGGAATGGTGAGTATGAATAGGATTAACTAAATTATGAAAAAGAAATTTAAATTTGTATAAAATTAACTCTTTAGGGACCAATTAATAATAAATGAAAATAAAAACTATTTTAAAATAAAGGAAATATTTTTCTAGAAAACTATTTTTATACACACACATTTGTTTTACCGTATTAAATTAAAAAATATCTCTTTGTGAATGAATGTAACGAAATTTATGTATTACATATTCAACCAAATTTTTAACATTAATCTTACTTATTTTTAATAAAAGTGATAAGAATAAATATACTTTTATTCTTAAAAACTATATTTTTCTAAAAAACAGTTTTTTCACCTTTCGTGAACTTATTTTAAAATTAATTTTTTTCCAATTTTTGAAAATTTATTTGAAAAAATAAACTTCATTTTTGAAATCATAATGTAAAAATTATCTTTTATTTGTTTTTTGATAATTTTTTGAAAAGACAAATTTTTTAATGGATAGTAAAAAATAATGGTTTTTATTATCAATTATAATTTCTTTTAAATATTTTAAAAACTTATAAATTCTTTTTATATTGTTTTAAAAGTAACATCAGTTAAATTATATATCTATTAATCACATTTATTTCAATTGAATCAATTTCATATTGAAATTTCATATATAAACATTTCAAACTTTTGAATATTTTCCCTTTGGAAAATTATTTTTTCATCACATCTACATGATTAATTTTAAATTAAATTTTGTCAATTTTGTAAATAAAATTTTCAAAAATGGATCCCATATTTTTAATCAGAATAATTTGTATTTTCTAATATAGTCAACAGAATTTTTGAACATTATAAACAGTAAAATGAGTAAAAATTAATTTATGTGGCTAAGGTAAAAATGGGTTTATTGAGGGTTAAACTAAACAGATAAGTACTAAAAATGACCCAATTTTATGGACATATTTAGAAATTATAACCTATAAGGTTTAATAATTGATAATTTTGGATCCTTTTGGAATTTAAAAAAATGTGGGTACGCCTTTTTCTTTTCAAATATTACTAGTGTTCCACTCACCTCACTTATAAAAGGCCACCCCTCTCCTCTCATCTTTAATCTTCAAAAAACCATTCGTTCATCCAAGAAATACCCAAATAACTTTCTTTAATTCCCTTATATAATATTATAATACTTTTTTCATAAATTCAACCTAATAAGCCTTTTTATGCAAACCAAAAAAAATCCAAGGAAGAGATAATAGCCTTAACTAGGCATTTTAATTTATTTCTTCCTCCACCACCATAAATTATTATTAAAACATGATGATATAATAGTATAAGTATCTTAAATATAATAAGATTTTATTATATTAATGAAATAACCTAAATACTTCTCTTATTTCACCAAATGGGATATGATATCATCATTCACATGTACGGCGGATTACCACCTCGTCAACCGATGTTAATCGTTTTCCATCACCACCTCTAATGGATGTATATAATGATGGATTTAATGTTTATATATGATATTTATTGTATGGACCCGACCCTAGTTTCCCAGAGTTGGTGACTTATTTTATTAAATCTTCATATAAACAAGCAATATGCATCTTGAAAGACTGATTAGTTTAGTAGATTTGGAAATAGGATACATAAATAATTTCAAAATTACAACTTGGAAGGAAAAAACAACATTTATGTATTATTGGGAACCTCCAAAACTCTAAGTTTATCCCTATAGGTAATTCATAATAAAATTATTCATGTCCTAAGAAAATGAAACATAATAAAGGGGTGATCTCAAATTCTCAGAATGGGTAAGAAATAGAGTGGGATATATCATAAACATAAACATTAGGCATGGTGAATAAATAAAAACCAAAGACTTTAAAAATTAACTTGAACACATTATAGCAGGAATAAGAGCTGAATAAATAGTTCCATAAATCATAATCATGGTTATTATACTAGTCTAATAACGACATGAAATTTAAATTAATAGTGTCATTATGAGGGAATTCATAATGTTGGACATCATATCCATACCTTTAAGGCCTCGTTCCCTGACCATAATAATCATTTTGCCAAGGCCTTGTGCCAAGATTGTAATTTTTCTGGTGAGACCTATTGATACATCGAGGGTATATAGTAGACCCCAACCATAACTTTATAAGTCCAATTAATTCCTCATATGAATGGGGATAAACATAAACTACATATACATTCATATTGAGACTAACATATAAAATGTCAATAATGTTCCCCGAACATTAAGCATAAACACTAACCATTCATAGTAAATTGGTGAATAGTTTTAAGATACAACATCCATAGTCAAACTAATCATAAACCATTAAATTAAATATTTTATATTATATCATAAATTATTAATCTAAATTATACATAACAATCTAAAAGAGTTTTGAAATGGGTGAAGATACACTTATAAAGTCATCGAGTAATTCTTGAGATAAATACTCTTTTACTTTAAAAAGAAGAGTTCTTTTGAAAAAGTCTTTGTATAAAGCTAGAATTTAAGTAAGATATTATTTCAATTATAAAGTTATTGATTTTAGAAATATTTTGTTTTCTCAAATAGATTATATAGTTCCCTTTATAAAAGGTAAGAATTTGAGAAATTCCCTTGAAATAGGCTTGTATTTCGAAAAGAATTTTGAAAGTTCTTTTTAAACATGTGAATCCCCATAAAATAAAGAAAGATTATGGTTGGTAAAGACATACAGAAAACTCAAAAATAATTTATGAGGAGTTCATAATATTTCATACTAACTTTATTGAGGTATGTAGTCAATAAAAGTAACTCAAATGAAAATAGAGGTTTGGGTGGAAAACCCTTACCATAAGTCAGAAGGTGTTCTGTAATTGATCTTAATGACCAGAATAATCAAATTTAGATTCATAAATTAATGATTCCATAACCTAATATACATTTAATTTATTTATTATAACCTTATTTAGGTTCATTCATGGCATTTTTATGGGTTAAGAGATTTAATTTCATTGTTTGGGAGTGTTTTCTTCCTTAGTTTTCATGATCGGTTTTCTTATATTCATGTAAAGATAAACATGTTGAATGAGAATGGTTATCCTGAATAAAAGTTATAAGTTATTAGTGAAAAAAATATATTATATGGTTATAAAATTAGTTTGGTTATTTGGAGTGAATATGAATCACTATATAAAACCTTAATGACAGTTGTTTGGGTTAATTTGTGGTTGTTGATCACAACGAACTCATTTTGATTTATAAATTAATATCATGTGTAAAAAAGGATTACATAACATTAAATAAGTTATAATAAATATATTATAGAATGTTTCAACCATAAAAATGGTTTCATGACCAGAATTAAAGATGGTAATAGAAATTGAAAAGCTATCATCCTTGAATGTGATGAATTAACACATCTCAGATGGTGTTTTCATTTTTAGTATAAAAGAAGGGGAAAAGAGAGATGATAAATAATTTTTAATTTATAATAAAAACATTACATTACATGTAAGGTACTAGATTCATCACAACATTTGGATGAAAGGAGGTTAGGAACGAAAAATAAAAGAAAGGAACTTGAAATAAAATAAATGAAAAGATGAATATACCTATTGAAGTTATCTTCCTTGAGAGCATCTTTAGGGTAGAGGTTTTGGAATTTTTATGAGAACAAGGGCAGATGGATGTTTGGAAGGATCTTGGGAGGATATGTGATCTGAATTTATTCAAGTCACAAGGCTTGAGAGGAGTGAAGTGAATAGGGAGTTTGGGGGTTTTATAGTGGAGGATAGGGGTGAATTGTGAATATTTTATTCATTATTTTATTATTTCCATCAAGACAACCAATATTGTTGATTAATGAAACCCATAATAGTTATAAGTTCATTTGAGTTAGAACCTAGTGGGATTATATAAGCCTTACATCACATATGACTTAATAAATTATGTATTCATCATTTATCGTAAATTATCGTACATTACTATTCACACAAAATTCAAGTATTTTAGAAAAATACCAAAAATTTACCCCAACCATTTTTCGATGTGTAGAATTCAAAAATTAAATCCATTTTTTGAAAATAATTATCTAGATATTTTTAATTTAATTTTTAAATAAAATCATAATTTATTCAAAAAGACAACATTAAAATTATAACTCATTTTATAACACCATGAAAATTTAATCAAGGTCCCATAAAGTTATCTTATAACCATAAGATAATAAAATAATAATTTATGATTACTTTTTATGAAAATACATTTCCATTTTAAATTATTAAATTAATAATAAAATTTTAATTAAAATATTTATAACATATAAAAATACCAATACTTTTACTATGATCATTTTTTCACTTATAAGAAGTCTAAATTGTATTTATACATTCATGAGTGAAGTTTCTATTATTTTGGCTGATTAAATATTCATTACTGTTTATAAGAGTGACATTACTATTCATAAGGGTATGTTACTACTCATAAGGGTATGTTATTATTTATAAAAAAATATGATGATTCTATCAAACTCTAAATATCTTATTGAATGCTACCTTGTATGTTATTTTTTCAAAATTCAAATCACAGAGGTAGAAAAATTATGTTTACTAGATAGGCTATAACAAAGTGGTGTTTTGTAGAGACATAGTGTTTCATGCATTCAATATTAAATTTATTTTCAAAAATATTGAGATGTTACATTTATTATATTGTTATACCTTTCAAAATTTTAATTCCACATCTAACTTCTTACCTCCTAACCCATTAGAAAATAATATTGTCACTTATATGAATGGCGGACTACCGCCTCACGAACTGATGTGATGTGTTTTTCATTTTTATTTTAATTAGATGGTAATAAGATTAGATTAAATCAATAAATATGATATTTTTAATACAATTATACTTTTTTAAATATGATATCAAATATATTTTCTTAATTTACATTCCATGTTGGATATTATAATGTTGTTCGTTTGTACAGAGGACAACCACCTCGCAAAGCGATGTGATTCATTTTTCACGTATGCTCTACATGGAAGGTAATGAGGAAAATTTAAAATTAAAAAATGTTATATATATGACATTATGAATATTCTGTAATGTTAATATATTATTTACCCTTATTTATTTAATTCCATCAATAAAATGGAAACAATGTTCACTCATGTGTACAGCCAACCATCTCTATGATTAGTGTATTTCATTTTCTATTTCTAACTTTTATGGATTTTTATCAATACATATATACTAAATATATATGATACTTATATCAAGGTTAAAATTTTGGATATTATGGAACCATAATTAAATTAATCGAATTAAAAATAAAAAAAATCAAAACATACTTAAAAAACAAAGTATTTATTATCTGAAACATGATTTTAATAAGGAATTATTGATAAACATGGAGAAGATAGAGGCTCCAGGGGAGGAGGAAAACCCAAAACCTGGTGATCTAGGAATCCATGAGAATATGAATCCTACAAAAAATAAAAATTTAGAGGACTTGGTGATGGATATGATTAATAACATTAGGCACAAGGAGATTTTATCCCTTTTGAATAAGAAAGCTAATGTAGAAAAACTCTCTTCTACTAATGTCGCAGGCCACAAGAAGAAGTTCACAAAAGTATTAAAGGCTACATCTGGTCATTATTTTTCTAATTTTGATATACCTCCACCTATAATGGTGATAATGAAATGAAAATTCACTCATGTATCAGTGAATCAAGAATTTATAGAATAACAGGTGAATATATGTAGGTACTCCATCATTGCATGGGTCTTGATCCCAAAGGGTGAAAAATTCTATAATTTTAATGATATTACTTGAATAATTACTGAGATATGTGGATTTGATGATTAGTAGGTTATAGTGATGGGGAGAGGATACAATCGTGTGGTTTTTCCTTCAATTGAATTCAAGATAAGTGCATGAAGCAGGGGATCAATTTCTCTGATGCCATTCTTCTTAAGTATACAGGAATGGGGAAGAAATTTTGATCCTACCAATGTCCAAAACACACATACATTGGAATGGATACATAATTTTAGTTTGAATAGGCTCTATTTTAATCTAAGTATATTATGGGATATTTTTTCTTCAGTGGGGAATCCTATCTGACTGGATAATAAAATAGACAACCCACAGTTTGGACATTATGATAGGATATTAGTGGAGGTTAACATGTCCACAAAAATGGTGGAAGAGGTTGTTTTAATAAAAATAGATGATAGTATGAGACTATAGATCCAATATGATAGGAGGACTAAATTCTATCTTGGGTACAAGTTCTTTGTCCATCTGCTTTCTAGTTGCAATAGGGAAAAGGAGTTCACCTTTTTCATAGTAAAATTGCATGATGATGCAACATGTCATAGGAGGAAGGGGAAAGACAAGATAATTTCTCCCAATCCTCAAACTATCACAAATTTTGGAACCTTTAATGATGAGGAGAGGGTTGTGATAGATTAGGTTGAACACACTTTTATAGATGATCCATGTGAGCACTCTGGGTAACCAGTCAATGAAAATATAGTGGGTGATCTAAATGAAAAGGAACCCAATGATGATGCCTTGAATCTGATATGTCTAAGATTTGATGATGGAACCAGCTTTAAGAATAATATTTTTGTGATATATGTCATGCTAGAAACCACATCACATGAGGAACCTGTGGATACCATCTCAAATCAACATCATATCCCAATGGTACAACTTGTTCACATAGTTATTATCACAGATTCATGAACTAATAGGTAGAAAATTGATAACTCTACTGGACATGACTTTGTTTGTTCACTAGAAAAACCTCCCTCAGTTGGGACTATCTATGGTGATGGAAAGGATGTTTCAACTACAATTTCTTATGAAAGGAATGATAAGTATAAATAAAAAATCAAACCCCATACTAGGAATTACATGAATTATAGAAAGAATGGGATACCCCCTATCCACTCTAATTTGGATGAACTTTTCTTGCATGTACCTTTAGCTAGGTTTTCCCAAAGTAGAACCCATGTGGAAAATATTCTTGATCATTTTAAATCGAGTAACAATTTTAAACCTCTAAATGGAATCTTATGATCTAATTAGATTGAGGAACCACAACCCATTGAGCTGAATAAAACTTCTCCAAGCTAAGAGGAGGTCCAAATCATCCTTGGGACACATGAACAAGATAGATTGGATGATAAAATAGGAATCAAAGAAAATTCATAGGCAAGGAAGAAAAAAGGTTAAGTAAAAAAAAGGAAACATGGAAGTGGAAAAGGATGAGGGGCCCCAAACAAGGAGAAAATCCCTTCATAAATGAATCTCTGTTACTGTAATTATTAAGTACTAGGGATCCCCCTAATGGACAAGGCCCTTAGAAATTATATTATGGCCTACAAATAAATGATTATTGGTATTGTAGAGCCAAAAATTATCTTTGAGAAATTAAGGACCTTCAAATGGTCCTCTCTTGGGTAGAGTTTTGTTTCCCAAAACCTACATAATATAAACATGGATCACCTTTGGATCCTTAAGCCTGATAGTATCCATATCTCATCAAGCATCATAAAATATAATTGCATCTCTCTCTCTCTCTATTGAAATTCAAGGCTTTAGCCTCACTGCCTCATTTTTCTATGTCTCGACATCATACATCAAAGGAAGAAAATTATGGAAAGGGCTCAATGATTTTTCTGAAGAAATAATCCATAAATGGATAATTTTGGGTAACTTCAACACTGTAATAAATCATGAGGAAAAAACTGGACTGAATTTGAATAGAGTTTCCTCAATTTAATTATCTTCATTCATTGATTAATGTAGAATTTCTAAGGTTCCAAATAAAGGTGAATTATTTACTTGGAGCAGATACACTTTACATAGAAGATTGGAAAGTAAACTAGATATATGTTTTGTTCAAATGGATAGAAAGAGTGGTGGCACTAGAATATCAAGTCAGACCTTACCAAAACATCACTCTGATTATAACCCAATTATTTTTCAAATATCCACTCACATTGTAAGGTTATCACCCATACCATTTCATTCAAAAAATGGATTTATTACCACTCTTGGATGTAGGGAAATATTCTTGTAGTCATTGAGGATAAAACCTATTGGTATACCACACCACATTATTACTCAAAAATTCAATAATTTATTAAGAAAATTATGATATTGAAGTAGGAAATATTTTTCCAACATTGATATTGACATCAATAGTTATAATAACATTTTGAAGACCATCAAATCAGAAATTAGCATCAAATAAACCTCTTTAGAGAAGAAATACAAGCTATCTCAAGGATTGATGACCTATTGATTATCAAGAAAATGATTGACCAAAATTAGTTAAATGTTATATGTATGAAAAATGGTGATATAAATTCGAATTTTTTTCATAGGTTTAATAAAAAAATGAGAATAAGGTCATGTGTCAAGGAAATCAATATTAATGAGTGTATTTACACCTCTAAAAGTAAAATCTCAAATGTAGTGGTGATTTAATTTGAGGACACTTACTTTGATGATGGGATGGATAGAACTCATAATATGGTTGATAATATTTTCCCTTGAATTTATAATCATCAAAGTCTGTCTCTTATTATGGACCCTATGAAGGAGGAAATCAAGTCAGGTCTTTTTTCACTCAATATGGAGAGTGCTACTAGTCTAGATGGATTTGTTAAAATATTTTTCATGATTTATTGGGATCTCCTTCATGATGATTTTACTAATGCAATAAGGGAATTTTTCACTCAAGAATCCTTACACTTTGGGATCAACTCAAACTCCATTTCCCTAATACCTAATATGGATAATGTGATTGAAATCATATATTTTAGGCTGGTTTCCCTTGGGAACATTTTTCCTAAAGTCATCACTAATATCATAATGATTAGAATGGGGGCATCATCAAAGATAATATCACCCCACATTAGTTTGGTTTTTTACCTGGTAGAACCATCCAAAAAATTTTATTCACTACATCAGAAAGTGCTAACTTGATGAAAATAACATCAAAGAAAGGGATCATTTCTCTAAATATCGACATTTATACAGCTTTTAAAACCATAAAATGGATATTCTTGTTTATTTTCCTCAACGGGTATTGATTTTCTAATTCTTTCATTAGGTTTATATCTATCATACTCAGATATGAAATGTTTTCCATCCTAGTTAATGGATCCCCTATGGTCTACTTTTAATGCACTAGTGGTGTTAGGAAAGGAGATCCACTCCCAGGGACACATTTTTCTATTAAAAAATATTACATGAGTAGGTGATTTAATTAACTCACCCAAATTTGGATCTATAAGTAAATAAAATTTGGTATAAATAAACTCATCCCATCCCACTTACTATATGCAGATGACATCCTCCTCATTAGACAACCCTCATGGAGAAATATCTCTATTATTAAATCCTCATTTACTCATTATGGGGAGGTTTTTGGTCATTCCATAAGCTAGAACAAGTCTTTCATTATCATTGTAAATAGAATTTCAATTTTCAATAAAAATAAAATTGCCACAAATCTTAGAGTGGGGAAGGGATCTCTTCCCATCAACTACCATGGTGTAAATTTGTTTTGGGAAAAGGTCCAAATTAAATATCATTTATTCATCTTCTCTATAATCACAAACCATATTTCTAGATAGAATGAGAAATCCATGTCATAGGCTTGAAAGGTTTTCCTTATCTACTTGGTTATTACATCCAAATTTGTGTCCTCCTTTTCTCTTTACAAATGGCCTAGAAATCTCTTGAAATGCCTTCAATGCATGAAAAAGAAATTTCTTATAGACAGGATCAATGCACGAGTGAAAGCTATTAAATTTTTCTTGGAAGGATTTCATCAAGCCCATTAATACAGGGGGAATTGGGAATAATGATCTCAAGACCTTTAATGATGGCCTTATCAATAAATTCACATGGTACCCTTTAACCTCGAATGATGCCTTGACTGATTTTCTGTCATGTAGATTCAATATAAATTTTCTGAATGGGTATTCATATTACCTCACTTCCTCTACATGGCCCTCTCTCAAGAATTCCTTCATTGATATAATGCAACTCTCAAAATGGATGGTCAGTATAGATTCCAATCAAAAAAAATTATAAACTCCTTGGTTGGGTAGCTTTATAAACATCACCAATGTGCCCTAAAACATGCTTAGTATGACTATTGGTAACCTATTTTCTCACAATAATATTATTTATAACATTATTTCCTCTTGATAAGGTCAGTAAATACAGACATATACTTTTATGGATGATGACACACTGATCTAGAAACCCAATGGGAATGGGAACTTCAAATCCAAGGATTACTACATGATGAATTATGATGGGTCCACTAAACCATGAAAATAGTTGATTCAATTCAATTTTTCCTTTTTATAACCCACAAGGTTGCTGCTTCTTTAAAGGATATGTAAGAATCAGTTACCTAGACATGATAAGCAAAAGAAGGTCAGCCAATAGATTTTGTAACATGACGTACCTGTTTGAAAGCTAAGGATATTGTGCAACATGTGTTTATGGACTATAAATTTTCTCATAATATTTAGAGATATGTTGATAATG
Organism: Viscum album; assembly: GCA_963277665.1. Lineage (NCBI taxonomy): Eukaryota > Viridiplantae > Streptophyta > Magnoliopsida > Santalales > Viscaceae > Viscum > Viscum album. The sequence continues at coordinate 907,103,505 of OY728123.1, read as the reverse complement.
TATTATTCATTGATATATTCTTATGCATGTAGTATAATAGATTGTAATATACATAAGAAGGAGTGGTAGAATTGGCCAAATATAAAACCTCATGTCGGTTTCTACTACATCAGCCTTCAACTCAATCTAGGAAGCCCGAAATAAGAGTTTTTTTACAACCAGACTCCACCCCTTCAGGTAGATATCACTTATGTACATAGGGATATTCATGTTTCCACACCTATACATCCAGGTACAATTAATAATATTTATTCATATTTGAATACCCTTATAATTCTAGTAATTTCAAGAAGGAAAAGGAAACATATGGCTTTGAAATTTATTTGATGGATACCCACGATTCCCTCATGGATAAAGGTTAATTTTGATGAAATAACCTCTATAATACCAGGTTTAATGGGTTTTGGAGGTGTCTTCGGCACCCACTGTGGTTTTGTTAAAGGTTTCTTCAACCCCTTTAATTGGCATTGAATTGCTTATGAGGCCGATATATGGGCCATCATTAATGATATCAAGCATGTTGCCTACCACAACTCAATATCACTATGTATTGATGTAGATTCTCAAATCTTTTTTAATGCTCACAAATCAAGAAAAATGGATTTCCCATGGAAATTTATCCCTCATTGAGTTATATGGCTCAGTCATTCACAACAACTCAATTTTATTATTTCACATATCTGTAGGGAAGCTAATCAAGTGGTGGATACATTATTGAAGAAAAACTCATGGAACCTATTTATTTTCCATAGTTTATTCATATGAAGAAATAATAAAAGGATTATGGAACCTGTTTATTTTCCATAGTTTATTCTATGATGAAATTTTTATGAAACCCCTTTTCATGGGTTCTGATATGATTAATGTCTTATGATCTTATAGCATACATATGTATGATTTTAATTATATAGAAGGTGGGACCTATATCTACCTCTAATGAATTGGGTAAAGATTTGGATATCACGAGATAAATGCAACTAGAATATTAAGTAAACCAAGTTAAGTAAGAGACATTTTCCAATATGATAGTCTTGGGAGTTAACCTTGACTACTATGATGTTTTGGGGAGTGAACCCATTCCACTATGATAGTTTTTTCAATGAGTCTTGACTATTAATGAAACGATTATCTATACTTATGTGTATTCCAAAAATCTATGTCTTATGCCAATGTTATGTTATCATGGATCATGTTATTTGACTCCACTATGATTTATTGATTTTTAACTACCATGATTTATGCCATGACTCAATTTTACGATCAATGATATATAAGATTTTGTTTTCATATGTTATTTTCTTGTTCTTAAACCCTTATGTTCGTGATATGTTGATATCTCCCTTGTTTACCCATACAGAGTATCTGAGATCACCTTTTCTTTTGTTTCATTTTCCTAGGTTATGATGAAATATATTATGTATGATATTTCTAAGAAGGGTTCTACTTATGAATAAATTAGTGGGAGCTAACATAGGTCACTTATGGACCAGTTTTTTATGTTCCGTGTTTTTAAATGCACTAGGCCTAAAGTGTCACACCCGGTTTTTTTTGTCTTTGTTTTGATCTGGTCCATTGGAAATCCCGATCATTTTTTAGGTATTTGGTGAGATTAATCTTGAGTTTTGAAGTTTCATATATGTATAATCACCCTAATTTGGGTTCCCCGTTTCTTTTTTAGGAGTTTTTGAAGAAAAGGTGGTCACTTCATAATTTGGGCCAACCGTGAGCCCATTTCTAGTTTTAAAAACCGAATTTGTTTCTTTTATAAATCCTTTGTTTTTCATCATTTTTCAAAAATTACACTTCCCAATTTTCTTATACTGAACTATTAAAACTTCCATATCCTTTTGGACCCCATATAAATTCATAAGAATGGTGAATTGGGGTTACTTATTTAGGCATTGGGCCAGCCCATGGGCCCATTTCCAGTTTTAAAAAAACTAATTTGTTTCTTTTATATATAATTCAAGTTTTAATATTATTCGGTGATTCCACCTCCCCCTCGAATCCAATACCCCTATCCTCACACCCATTATCAATTTACTCTTTTTGGAGCTCATATGGGTCGCGGATTAGGGAGAATGTTCTCTGGTTTCCTCAAAACGTCCAGAATTGAGAAGGTAAATTGTTTTACCCATAAATCCTTAAATTCGTGCTCTTTTTGCCACAAATATTCTTTCCCTAGTTTTTCCAGACCTTAGGAGTCTCTACACGAATATTAGTCCCATTCCCTATTCTATAGGGTTGCATATCTAATGGAATACAAAGAGTTTCCTAGTGGAAAAGGTGAGATTCCATCTCCTTTATCCTCCCTCTTCTTCCTCCTTTCATTATTTCTTGATTTTATAATATCCTCTAGTCATGATCGACCTAGGATTATTTTATACCATGGTTTTTATATATATTTTATATTCATTTAGGTCTAGTATTCATAGTTTTAGGGTTTATAAACCCATGACGGGTGATTTCGGGTGTGTGTTTCCATTACCCCAAAGATTTCAGGTAGGATAACCCTTGCACAAACCTTTATAATTTAAGTTTCATCATTTTAATTCTGTTATAACATTTTTTATATGATATTTTCTTCTGTGAAAATTTGGTTCTAAAGTTTGTGTTTAAAAATTATGTTTTATGACTTATTTTGTTAAAAATGTAGTTTTTTTGGTATAAATGTGCACTCCTCTTGTTTGATAAATTATTTTATGAGCTTTCGCACTTGTTTTATGGTATTTTGAATATCTCTCAGTAGATTTAATAACTTTACGGCATGAAAATGGTGTTTTATACCTTTTTATGTGCTTAACATAGGTTGTTTTGTTAAAGAGTGTGTGTCATGCGTTCGGTAAATTGCCCGGTTGGCTTTTATGTGTCTAGTGCAATTTAAAATACTTTTTTTGGATTTTTAAATATATTTTCCGCATGTAATAAAATTATTTTAGGATATTTTTTTGGATTTCAAATTTGGATTTGGTTTTACAAACAATTGGTTTTTTTGTTTACAACATGTTTTGGCCCAAGTTGCCAAAAATGGCCCGTTTCACATTCTTATAAAAATGGTTGTGTTTTGAATATGTCACCTAAGTGTTTTAAGGGATTTATGAATATGGTTTTCTTTTTTAAATGGTGTGTACACAACTCCTAAATAAAATTAAAATCCATAACTTTGTCAAATGTTAGTTTTGAGAAAATGTTTAAAGGCCCGTTTGGCCTTTCCTAAAAATGAAGAATGGGTGTTTTACTAGAATATACCAAGTTGTGCAATTGGGATTGTTTTATGGTCCATGAAATGATTTTATTAAATTTTTTTAGGGCTACCAAATATATTTTGGTATCGTTTTAATGTGTTTTTATAATTGAAATAGTGTTTTTCAATGAGTTTTATGTGCAAAGCCTCAGTACACTCCTTGAAATGTTTTTACAAAAATATTTAGCGGTTTGTTGATTTGTGAAAGAAATGTGAAGAAAGTTTGTGGGATGTTTGTGTGTTTGTGGTTTGGTAATGTAATTTTTATGTGAAATGTGTATTTGATAATATGTGTAACTTGATTGGGCACTAAAGGGAATCTCGGGTATCTAGGTGGGCGGACGTGTACTAGTATGCTAGTGATCCCGTGGGGTTTGGCCCCTGTTTCACGTAGCAAGTTTGACGATGACAACACTAACTAAACTATTATGATGATGATGATGGGGGACCACTAGGTTATGGTTATGCTCCCTACTAGTGGCTCGTCATCACGAGAACAGATATTTATTATGGTTACCTTCACCGAGATATGAGGTACCTAGGGCTCACAACTGACTAGTTCCTAGGGGTGCTCCCGTGACTTGTGCTCATTGGGTATTTTGTACTCATTTTCGTCATACGGTGTGTTTGGTTGTTAAATTCAGTAGTGTGTGTGATTTATTTAAAAGTTAAAATTCTTTAAAGCATCCCTCTTGAAAATTATTTTCATTTTGAAGTTGCACCGCTTTGAAAGTTGTTACTTGAATTCATGTTTATAAAACATGCAAGTTTTTGTCTGGTAGTTTTTTTATAGCATGAGACCTCATTTAGAAGACATAAATTTATATTTGTATTTAAAACTTTAAATTTATGTTTCTTTTATTTTAAAGTATGTGCATTGTTAATAGAATATCGGGCTAACCCATTGAGTTTTAATACTCACGCCTATAGTCTTCTTCTGTTTTTAGCCCTTGTTCAGGTTTCGGCTTGAGTTCGATCACCTTGGGAGATGTTTGATCATTTTGTTGGAGAGTGACCAGCGGGTTCACATGGAGTTAGTAGGATATCGGGTTTGGTCAGTTTAGTTTTTGTCGTAGTTGTACTTTTAGTTTCTTGTACAAATAATGTTCAGTTCAATTTTTATATAAATGTATTTTGGGTTGTCCATTTCTTTCCACTGTTTGTTTGATTATTCATATATGGGAGAAATCATTCCCTTGTGTACTCTATTGGTTCCCTTGGTGTTATTCACTTTCCCGAGAGGATTAGGAACGCCTCTCGGGACTTTTCGCGGGCTGGCCTGGGTGACCGGTTCAGGGTCGACTCAGACTGGTTTGTGAAAAAATGGTATCAGAGGAGGTCGGCTCTTAGCAGACCTTTCTTTTTAGAGAGAACTTTTTATTTTTGGGATGTAAAGGTAGATGGATTATGATTTTTGGGACTTGAGGGGTAAGTGTAGGAAGAGCATCGCGAACTCTTTCTCATTCTAATCCTCGGGTTTCCATGGGAAGTCCGGTTTTATTAGTGTCCTTTGTTCTTGTTGATTGTTTGGTGTTGGGATATGACAAGGGGAGTCTGACTAATTATAGCGACCCGTACTTTTCATACATTACTATTACATCATTTCAAAGATAAAAAACATAATAGTATTACACAAGGAGGATTTAGAGGTTTAGTGTCTTGGGAAAACTAGGACTACACATAACAAGTACAACATCAAGCATAAAAATTCATTTAATATCTTCTTCTATAGCTTCTTAGTAGCACTTGTCCTCTACTTAGTACATGTAGCCACCTGAGGATATACATCAAAAGGGGTGAGCTAAAATCCCAGTAAGAGGATAGATAAGAACAATATAGCATGGGGTGATCATATTCATGACATAGGAAGAAGATCTCGAACATGAGAGGAGCATAAACAATAAACTTGGAATGTGGCAAATCATAAAAATGAAACATCATGTCTTAGTGGTTAACTACCACACATACTTGTGAACAAAGCTAGCATCATGTTTACGCATCATTTCACATTTACTCATGAGATTCATCACTTTACCCAAAGCATTGGAGCGCTATATAATTCCGGGCACACCCGTCACATTTAAACATTCATATTGCGCTATATAATTCCGGGCGCACCCGTCACATCATAACATTATCATTATCATGCTTGCCACATAGAACACATATCAAAAATGTAAATAAATATCCCATGGAAAGGAATGGGTTTCATCTCATAATAACAAATTCATAAGCTTTGGGTTCCCAAAAGAAATAGGGAACAACATACTTGATACAAGAACCATCAACCTTGAATGAGAGGTAAAATGTGAGATCTTGAAAGAAGAGTTCTTTTGGAAAACATTTTGATGGACATAAAAACCAGTGACAAACATGTATATCCCAGAAAATTAAACGAAATGATGAAAAAATGATCTTTGAGGAGTAACCATATCAAAAATGGAGTGAAAGAGGGAGAACCCGAAGGAAGAAAATTGGGTTCGAGATTTCCCCTTACCTTGTACTCGAATGCATCCTTCTATTTAATGTCCTGTATAATGACATTATATTCATTAATTAGAAATTCCAGAAACTTTTATACATTAATAGGGTTCATTCTGGTTTCATTATTTCATATTATTTTCCTTTGGATGACTTATAGAGTTTAAAAACATTGATCGGGGATGTTCGTTTTCATGGTTTTCTTGAGCGGTCCACTTGTATTCTTAATTTGATGTTTGGGTAGATCATGAGTAAACATCCAGAACTGATATTACATGTAATTAATGATATTACAGAATCTTGAATGATTTTATAATGAGTTATATTAGATCCATGTGGCCGAATCATTAGATAAGAATTAAATGAAGATTATTTGGGCTAATTTGAGCGGTTTTTGGATCACAACCAACTCATTATAACTTTTCACTTAGTAGTATGGCCATAGGTTATTTCCAGAACTTAAAATAGAACATAATACATATAAAACATTCTGGTTCAACCATAATGATGGTTTCATGACTAGATTGAAGGTATAAATGGAAGAAGAGAGCATGTTGTTTTTGAAGGTGATAAATTATCACCACATGAACAACGTTCTCTTTAATAATATAAAAGGAAGGGGGAAAGGGTGTGGGGTGATATAATAAAACATTAGAATCATAATATTATAGTATATATATAATACTGGATTTACAGAACAATTTGGATGAATATAGATAGAGAGAGATCAAGAAAGGAACTTGAACTTGAAAGGAAATTAAAGGAGAAGAGGGAGGGAAATTACCTTTAGAATCCTCCTCTTAAGAACCTCCTTAAGGGCCTATGCTTGGTCTTTTGATGAGACCAGGAGCTCTTGGACGTGGGGAAGGGGCTAGGAGAGATTATTGGGTACATCTTAGACAATGTTTGAAGCTTGAGAGGTGTGGTTTGGCAAGAGGAGGGGGAGGGCTTATTTATACATGAGGAGGGAGGTGTTTTTGGCATAAAATATTAAATAAAATAATATATCATAAGTTAGACTTGTAATAGTAGTTTTTTGACATCCTAAATCATATATTAATATAATAAAATTAATTTTAGGCTTTAACTCATCATTATAATCCGAATTCATTACTTTATTAAAAGGAAAGTGAAAGAAAGAGAAAAAGACACTTTAAGAAATCACCTTTTTGACTTTAGGCTTTGGAAAGTTCTTTTTAGGTCTGAGAATTGAATTTATTGTATTTAAAGGAAAAATTTATGAAATTTAATATGTTTTGGCCAAAACTAAAGTTCTAGAATGTTTATGTCATCATTACATCATTAATGATGCAATTTACTGTACACCGATTATGCGAAAAACTGTATTTTTTTACTAATCACCCGAAAATTGAAGTATTTCAGAATAAAACAAAAAATTTACCCCTAACATTTTTTGACGTGTAGAATCCAAAAATGATTTCCATTTTTCAAAAATAATTTTCTAAATATTATTCATTTAATGTTTAATTAAAATCATAATTTACTTAAAAACAGTTTTTAAAATTAAAACTGATTTTGTAGTTATTTCAAAAATTATGTAGGGTCTTATAAAATTATCTAAAAACTATTAGAAATTTATTCAATACTTTATGAATACATTACAGGAAAATAAATATTCTTTTAAATTAATTAATTAATTATAATTAATTATTTATGACTTATAAAATACCAAAAACGTTTACTAAGGTCAAATTATCACATTCTATGATGTCTAAATTTTATTTTATTATTCATAGGTAATGTTACTCCTATTTACTATTCATAAGGGTCATATTACTATTCATAAGGGTAGGTTACTAATCATAAGGGTAGATTACTATTCACCAAAAATTATTTTTGTTTCATTGGACTCCAAAAACTATCTTGAACACAACCGTGAATGTTGGATTTTTAAAATTCCAAACATAGGGGTGACAAAATTATGTTTAAAGGTCACTTATCACTTAGTAGTTCATTATTTTGTGTTTTTATGACATAGATATTAGAAGGGAATTTTCCATTGAAAAACTTTGGGTCGTTACACTAATGGCCTCCATGAGCTTGCAGGGCCTGGAAGGCCATGTGGAGCTGGGGAATGATCCTAATAAGTCTCTCTATGTTGGTGTTGTGTTTGAAATATGGCCACCAACCATATGGTCAAGTCACCCACCGACACTAGTTCCCTTTTTTTGGGTCTCTTGAACCTTTCTTGAATTCTGATTTTTTGTTTTGAAAATCCTTGTGTGAGAATTGTGGAAATGGTTTTTAAAGTAAGGATTGGATTTTTAAAAGTGAAAAGGAGGGTTTTCAAAAATTAAAGATATGAACTGTTTTAGAAGTTTGTGTTTTTGTGAAAAAAAAATTTGGAGGGAAGTGTAAATGATTTTAGGGGATTGGATTATCCATAATCTAAAACTGTGGTTTGTTGGAATAAATTTTTTTGAAATTGTGATTCATTTTAAGGTGATTCTGAATCTATGTTTTAAATGGGGAATTTTGGGATGTTAACAAGTTTTTGAATCAGATAAATTAGTTTTGGAAATTGGTTTTGATCGGTTGGTGTTTTCCTACAAAGGGTATTGGTCACAATGGACCTCGGATTATGAAAATATACCTTGTTGAATTTTAAAAAAATGGGAAGGGGTTGTTTGGAGTGGCTTGGTTATTTTAAAAGTTGTTAAAAATGAAAAGGGGTAGGTTTTTAAGAAAATGGTTCTTAATGAATTGTGGGTTTTTTTGTGAAATATGAAAAGGGTTTTTGACCTGGTGGTTGGTGTTCCTTTTGAAGGTAAATGATTTTTGGAATGATGTTGTTTTGTTTTAGCCTTTGGTGCTTTCATGGGTGCTCACAATCATGGTTTTATTGATATCTGGATGGATGGACTGTATGGCATGGTGGTTGGGTTCCTGGGGTGGCATGTAAATGTGCATGTGGGTGATACTTGATGAAACACCATTGGTGAATTTGGAAACCCACCAAGTTAGTTTGTTTTTCAAAAGTGTTTTGAGTTGAAAAATTGTGGCCTTTTTTTATAAACCAATGGTTATGTGGCTAGTTTTTTTCTATGTCTTAGAAGAGTTGTTTATTCATTAATCTTCCTTGTGATCTAAAATTCATACTCTTGTTGTATCTTGAGATGAGATCTTGTTGGTGGCTCGGTTTTGTAGTAATTTTCATTGGGTTTCTAAAGATGTGTTTGATGTTGTGATGTGGCCATGGATAGTTCTCCATTGCAAATCTTTCCTACTGATCAACCTAAGGATTCATTTAAAATGTTAAATACACATCTTTGGATGATTCCTCAACCTGTTTTTTGGGATAGAGAGCTGTTTGGGATCTATTAAAAGTTATTTTAGGTCATGATAATTCTTTTGGACATATCAATTGTCTTTAGTGATGTTGATGTGTTTCACTATATTCCTTGTCCATTATGCCCCTTGTTTGGAGTGAGATAAAAATTTGATATGAATCTATGAGTTAATATTTAGATTAAGGTGTTTTATTGAGCATGTGAGTTTTTTTAGCGGTGTAATCCTTATAACCCTGACTGTGGTGCAGCAGATGCTTCAAGAATCAGGGCTCCAACCATAGGCCTTGGAGTGAAGTTTTTCACGTAGTCAGGAAATCGCAAGAGGTGTGGAGTGCTTGATTAGGATCCTACCTCCTCTATTTTGGTAAGTTAGTTTCTATGCCAATGTTTTGGTTCCTTATTTCTTTTAATTTCCCTTTATCACAACAAGCGTGGTGGACTTACCCCTCACACAGTGTCTATGGTTATGCCTTCATTGATGTGGGTTCTCGATCAATGTCCCTGTGTGGACCTCCTATGAAAATTAGGTGAGGTCTTGGTGTTACCTATTCTTAGGTGGAGATTTTTGGGTAGTTAATTTGTTTCTTTTGTAGTTTCAATGGCCCAATTTTTGGGTCCCCTTCCCTCCCCTCCCCGAGTGGTGGGGGTCCAGATCTGTGCTTAGATTCTTGGCCCAGTTCTTGTCCCCTCCGTTTGGGAGTGGGTGGTTTAGAGGTCCATGTTATAACCCTATTAACTTGGGTTTTTAGGTTTTTGTGGGAGAGTTTTTATGGTCCTTTGAAGTTGAGGCCCAATTCTAGTTCATTTTGAATACTTTTTCTTGTTCATTTCTAGTTGGTCTCTAATGGTGGGGAGACCCAACACAGGTCTCGAAGATCGTTCCTTTAGGATTTGTCATATGGTAGTTGTGATTTAATGGTTGGAATCCCATTCACACCTCCACCCTAATTAATTGGATTTTCTTAGTGAACTATGTTTTGGGTGGTCATTGGGTTCATTGGGAGAAGGCCCGACAATCTAGTTCTTGTCTTGGTTGTGGAGGTGGTGGCTTCATCTTTCCGTTGATTCTACAAACGTGGTTTTGAGTTGTGTTTTTTTTGGGGAAATAGTATTAAGTTACATTGTTGGTGATTGATATTTCATTATATTTATATCCTGGATTATGTGGTTAAGTAATCCTTAGGTGTTGATCTTTCAACTATAAAGTGTTATGGCTTTCCGGGGGCAGAAAGCTTTAATGGTGGGGAGAATTGTGACACCCGGATTTTTTTGTCTTTGTTTTGATCTGGTCCATTGGAAATCACGATCCTTTTTATGGGTATTTAGTGAGATTAATCTTGAGTTTTGAAGTTTCATATTTGTCTAATCACCCTAATTTGGGTTCCCGAATGCCTTTTTAGGAGTTTTTGAAGAAAAGGTGGTCACTTCATAATTTGGGCCAACTGTGAGCCCATTTCCATTTTTAAAAACCAAATTTGTTTCTTTTATAACTCCTTTTTTTCAGTATTTTTCAACAATTACACTTCCCACTTGTCCTATACTGACATATTAAAGCTTACATATCCTTTTGTACCCCATATAAATTCTTAAGAATGGTGAATTGGGGTTACTTATTTAGGCATTGGGCCAGCCCATGGGCCCATTTCCAGTTTTAAAAAAAAACTAATTTGTTGCTTTTTTATCTAATTAAATTTTTAATATTTTTCGGTGATTACACCTCCCCCTAGAATCCAATACCCCTATACTCACCCCGATTTTCGATTTACCCTCTTTGGAGATCATATGGGTCATGGATTGGGGCTAATGTTCTCTGGTTTCCTCAAAACGTCCAGAATTGATAAGGTAAATCGTTTCACAGATAACTCATTCAATTAGTGATATTTTTTTCAAAAATATTCTTTCCATGGTTCTTCCAGAACTTAGGAGACTCTAAAAAAAGTTTCATCCAATTACCTTTTGAATAGGGTTGCATATATAATGCAATACGAAGAGTTTTCTAGTAGAAAAGGTGAGATTCCATCTCCTTTATCCTCCATGTTCTTCCTCTTTTCATTATTTCTTGGTTTTATAATCTAACATAGTCATGATCGACCTAGGGTTATATTATACCATGGTTTTATATGGATTTTATATTCATTTAGGTTTGGTCTTTATAGTTTTTGGGTTTATAAACCCACGACGGGTGATTTCGGGTGTGCGTTTCCATTACGCCAAGGATTTGAGGGAGGATATCCCTTGCACAAAACTTTATAATTTAAGTTTAATCATTTTAATTATATTATAACCTTATTTATATGATATTTTCTTCTGTGAAACTTTGGTTCTAAAGTTTTTTTTTGCATATTATGTTTTATGACTTATTTTGTTAAAGATATAGTTGTTTTGGTATAAATGTGCACTCCTCTTGTTTGATAAATTATTCCATGAGCTTTCTCACTTAGTTTATGGTATTTTGAATATTTCTCAGTATCTTTGATAACTTTATGGAATGAAAATGGTTTTTATCCATTTTTAAGTGCTTAACATAAGTTGTTTTGTTAAAGTGTGCATGCCATGTGTACGGTAAATTGTCTGATTGGCTTTTATGTATCTAGTGCAATTTAAAATAATTTGTTTGGATTTTTAAATATATTGGAAGAATGTAAGAAAATTATTTTGTTATCCTTTTTTGGATTTCAGATTTGTATTTGTTTTTACAAATAATTGGTTTTTTTTGTTTACAACATGTTTTGGCCCAAGTTGCCGAAAAATGGCTCGTTTCACATTCTTATAAAAATAGTTGTGTTTTGAATATGTCACCTAAGTGTTTTAAGGGATTTATGAATGTGGTTTTATTTTTTAAATGGTGTTTACACACATCCTTAATAAAATTTAAATGCATAACTTTGTCAAATGTTAGTTTTGAGAAAAATTTTAAGGACTCGTTCGACCTTTCCTAAAAATGAAGAATGATTATTTTACTTGTATATACCATGTTGTGCAATTGGGATTGTTTTATGGTCCATGAAATCATTTTATTAAATGCTTTTAGGGCTTAAAAATATGTTTTGGTATGGTTTTGATGTGTGTTTATAATTTAAAGAGTGTTTTTGAATGAGTTTCATGTGCAAAGCCTCACTACACTCCTTGAAATTGTTTTACGAAAATATTTAGAGGTTTGTTGATTCGTGAAATAAATGTGAAGAAAGTTTGTGGGATTTTTGTGTGTATGTGGTTTGGGAATGTAATTTTTATGTGAAATGTGTATTTGATAAAAATTTTAACTTGATTGAGCACAAAAGGGAATCCTGGGTATCTAGGTGGGCAGACATGTACTAGTATGCTAGTGATCCTGTAGGGTTTGTCCCCTGTTTCACATAGCAAGTTTGACGATGAAAACACTAACTAAAATATGATAATGATGATGTTGGGGGACCATAAGGATATGGGTATTCTCCCTACTAGTGGCTCATGTGCATGAGAACTGATATTTATTATGGTTACCTTCACCGAGATATGAGGTAACTGGGACTCACAACTGACTAGTGCCTCGGGGTGTTCCTGTGACTTATGCTCATTGGATCTTTTTTACTCACCGTAGGCATACGGTGTGTTTGGTTGTTAAATTCAGTAGTGTGTGTGATTTATTTAAAAGTTAAAATTATTTAAATCAGTCCTCTTGAAAACTATTTTCATTTTGAAGTTTCACCACTTTGAAAGTTGTTACTTGCATTCTTGTTTATAAAAAATGCAAGTTTTTGTCTGGTAGTTTTTTTATAGCATGGGACCTCATTTAGAAGACATGACTTTATATTTGTATTTAAAACTTGAAATTGATTTTTCTTTTATTTTGAAGGATGTTCATTGGGAATAGAATATCGGGATAACCTACTAAGTTTTAATACTAACGCCTATAGTCTTCTTTTATTTTTAGCCCTTGTGCAGGTTTCAGCTTGAGTTCGATCGCCTTGGGAGATGTTTGATCATTTTTTTGGAGAGTGACCAGAAGGGTCACATGGAGTTATTTGGTTATTGGGTTCGGTCATTTGAGTTGTTGTCTTAGTTGTACTTTCAGTTTCTTGTACAAATAATGTTCAGTTCAACTTTTATATAAATGTATTTTGGGCTGTCCATTTCTTTCCGTTGTTTGTTTGATTGTTCATATATGGGATAAAGCATTCCGTTGTGTACTCTATTGATTCCCTTGATGCTTTTCGCCATCCTGGGAGGATCGGGAACGCCTCTCGGGACTTGTCACGGGCTAGCCTGGGTGACCAGTTCAGGGTCGACTCAGACTGGTTCATGACATAAAGGATTTAGGTATGGATCATTATGTAATGTAATGAATATTCATCTATTAAGAATAAATGTTTTTATATGAGAAGCTTAGTTATGTTACAATTGGTATTTGATAAATTACTAGTTAACCATTGGAATCTAGGATGAGAAAACTTTAGTTCCATCCCTAGGGATATTTATAAGGATAAGTCTAAGGAGGATTCAAATTATAGGAAAGTCTCTTTAAAGTCTGGTAAAGGATAGAGAGAGTGGTTTCTAATAAATTTCTTGTTTAGATACTACAAGTATATATAGATCTAGAACTAAGATACCTAGGGGTAATAACTTGGAAAAGGGAGCATTGTGTTAGACTTTGTCACGAACCAGCCCGAGTCGACCCTAAACCGGTCACCCAGGCCAGCCCGCGACAAGTCCCGAGAGGCGTTCCTGATCCTCCCAGGATGGTGACAAGCACCAAGGGCATCAATAGAGTACACAAGGGAACTATTTCTCCCATATATAAACAATCAAACAAACAGCGGAAATAAACGGACATCCCAAAATGAATTTATATTAAAATTGAACTAAATATTATTTATACAATAAACTAAAAGTAGAACAAAACCAACAACTCAACTGAATAATCCCGATGACCAAATAACTCCATGTGACACTTCTGGTCACTCTCCAACATAATGATCAAATGTCTCCCAAGGTGATCGAACTAAATATGAAACCTGCACAAGGGATAAAAAAAGAAGAAGACTATAGGCATGAGTATTAAAACTCAGTAGGTTATCCCGATATTCTATTCCCAATGCACATTCCTTTAAAATAAAAGAAACATCAATTTATAGTTTTAAATTCAAGAGATGAAAGTATGGTTTTCAAATGAGGTTCCATGCTATAATAATTATCAGACAAAAACATGCATGTTTAATAAACAAAAATGCAAGTAACAATTTTTTTTAAAGAGGTCCAACTTCAAAATGAAAATAGTTTTCAAGAGGGATTCTTTAAAGAATTTTAACATTTAAATAAATAACACATACTACTGAATTTACCAACCAAATAAATCGTATGATGATGGTGAGTACAAAATAGCCAATGAGCACTAGTCACGGGAACACCCCTAGGCACTAGTTAGTTGTGAGCCCCAGGTACCTCGTATCTCGGTGAAAGTAACCATAATAAATATATGTTCTCGTGCACGAGCCACCAGTAGGGAAAATACACATAACCTAGTGGTACCCAATCATCGTAATCATAGTTTATTTAGTCCTGTCATCGTCAAACTTTCAACGTGAAAAAGAGGCCAACCCCCACATAATCACTAGCATACTAGTACGCATCCGCCCACCTAGATACCCGGGATTCCCATTAGTGCTCAATCAAGTTACACATATTATCAAATACACATTTCACATCCACATTCCATTCCCAAACCATAAAAACACCAACATCCCATAATCTTTCTTCACATTTCTTACAAGAATTAACAAACCACTAAATATTTTGGTAAAACAATTTCATGAACTCTATTGAGGCTTTGCACATAAAACTCATTCAAAAACACTCTTTCAATTATAAAAACAGCTCAAAAACAAACCAAATCATATTTGGAAGCCCTAGAAACATTTAATAAAAGAATTTAATGGACCATAAAACAATCCCAATTGCACAACTTGGTATACACAAATAAAACACTCCTTCATTTCTAGGAAATGCCAAACGGGCCTTTAAACATTTTCTCAAAACTAACGTTTGAAGAAGGTATGAATTTTAATTTTATTAAGGATGTGTATAAACACCATTTACATCAGAAAACCACATTCATAAATCTCTTATAATTCTCAGGTTACATATTCAAAACACAACCATTTTCATAAGGATGTGAAACGGTCCATTTTTGGGAAACTCGGGCCAAAATATGTTATAAACCAAAAACCCACTTGTTTGTAAAAAAAAATCCAAATTTGAAATCCATATAAGGACCCAAAAATAACATTTATAATTCTTACAATTCCTTTATAAATCCAAGAAAATAACTTTTAAATCACACATCACACATAAAAGCCAACCGGGCAATTTACCGAACACATGTCATGCCCTTTTTAAACAAAACCATTTATTTTAAGTACGTGAAAAGGAATAAAACACCAATTGAATGTCATATTTTCATTAAAGATATTGTAACATGTTAAAAATACCATAAATCAGATTATAAACCTCAAAAATTATTTGCAATAGATAAAGGAACATTTAAACAAACACTTGTTGAGCACTTTCATGACAAAACAACAATACCTTTCACAAAACAATGATTAAACAACCACTTTCCACACCAATAAATTTATCCAATGGCTAAAAAAAATAATAAACATTTATATAAGTTTATTATAATATTAAAATGATGAAACTTGAATGATAAAGGCATGTGCAAGGGATATCCTACCTCAAATCCTTGGCGTAATTGAAACGCACACCCGAAATCACCCGTCGCGTGTTTATAAACCCTAAAACTATCAAGACCAGACCTAAAAAAAATAAATCCTATCAAAAAAACACTTTATAACAAAAACCTAGGTCGATCAATACTAGGTGAAAATATAAATCCAATAAATAATGAAAGGAGGGGGAAGAGGAAGGAGAAAGGAGAAGGAATCTCACCTTTCACCCTAGAAAACTCTTCACCTTCCATTAGATCTGCAACATTATAAAGACGGGAATGGATTGAAACTTCATGGAGACACTCCTAAGGTCTGGGAGAACCAGGGGAAGAATATTGGTGTCCAAAAGAGTACGAATATATTGATTTATGAATGATACAATTTACCTTTTCAATTCTAGACGATTTGAGGTATCCTGAGAATGTTCGCCCTAATCCGCGACCCATATGAGATCCAAAGAGGTAAAATATATTATTAGGGTTAGTATAGGGTAATTGGATTCAAGGGGGAGGTCGAATCACCGAAATATATCAAAAAATGAAAAAGATATAAAAGCAACGAATTATTTTTTTAAAACGGGAAATGGGCCCATGGGCTGGCCTAATACCTAAATAAGTAACCGAAATTCACCCTTATTATGAATTTCTAATGGGTCCAAAAGGATAAATAAGTTTTAATATATCAGTATAGGACAAGTTTGAAGTTGAATGGTTGAAAAAGGATTAAAAACAAATGATTTATAAAAGAAACAAATTCAGTTTTTAAAACTGGGAATGGGCTCATGGTTGGCCCAAATCATGAAGTAACCACCCTTTCTTCAAAAACTACAAAACAAAAAATGGGGATCCCAAATTAGGGTGGTTAGAAATATATGAAACTTCAAAACTCAGGATTAATATCACCAAATACCCATGAAAAGTATCGTGATTTCCAATGGACCTGATCAATAAAGAGACAAAAAAACGTGTGTGACAATTCTCCCCACCATTAAAGCTTTCCGCCCCCGGAAAGCCATAAAACTTTCCAGCTGAAAAAAAAAACAACACCTAAGGATTCCATAACAACATAATCCAGCCTCTAAAGATAAGTAAATATAAATCACCAACAATGCAACTTAATACACTTTCCCAAACAAAACACAACTCACAACCACGTCTGAAGCCACCACCTCCACAACCAAGCCAAGAACCTGATTGTTGGGCCTTCTCTCAATGAACCCAACCATCACCCAAACTAAAGAGAAATTACAAAAACCAAATATTATATGGGATTACATAATGGACTCACCACCATTAAGAATCAACTAGCATTAGAAATTTTCTTAGGATGAAAATCCAGGAGACCCATGGTGGGTATCCCCACCATTAGAAACCAACTAGCAATGAACAGACAAGAATTAAACATGAGCTAGAATTGGGCCTCACTCACACAAGCCCAAAAAAACCCTCCTACAAAAACCTACTATAACAAGTTAATAGGGTTACAACATGAACATATAAACCACCCACTCCCGAACGGAGGGGACAAGAACTTGGAAAACACATTCAGCACAGTTCTGGACCCCCGCCACTTGGGGATGGGAGGGAAGGGGACCCAATAATTTGGCCACTGAAACCACAAAAGAAACAAAGAAACTACCCAACACTCTCCACATATGAATAGGTAACACCAATACTGCACCTTATTTTTACAGGCGGTCCACACAGGGACATTGATTGAAAACCCACATCCATAAAAGAATAACCATAGACACTGTGTGAGGGGTTAAGTCCACCACGCTTGTTGCAACAAAGGGAAATTCACAGAAATGAGGAACCAAAACATTGACATAGAAACTAACTTACCAAAACAGAGGAGTAAGGATCCTAATCGAGCACTCCACACCTCTGTCGATTTCCTGACTGCGTGAAAAGCTTCACTTTGAGGCCTATGGATGGAGCCCTGATTCTTGAGGCATTTGCTAAACCGCAGTCAGGTGATAAGGATCACACCACTCAAAAAAACCTCACTTGATCACCAAACAAAAACCTTCATATAAATTGTAACTCATAGATACATATCAAAATTCTATCTCACTCCAAACAAGGGGCAGAATGGACAAGGAATACGAAGAAACACATCAACATCACCGAACACAGTTGCTCTGTCCAAAAGAATTATCACGACCTAGAAGCACTTTTAATAGATCCCAAATAGCTCTCTATTCCAACAAACAGGTTGAGGAATCATCAAAAGAGGTGGATTTAAAATTTGAAAGGATTCCTTAGGTTGATCAGCCGGAAAGATTTCCAACGGAGAACTATCCATGGCCACATCACAACATCAAACACATCTTTAGAAACCCAATGAAAATTACTCGAAAACCGAGCCACCAACAAGATCTCATCTCTAGATATAACAAGAGTATTAATTCTAGATCACATGGAAGCTAACCAAATAGAAAACCCTTCTAATACATAGAAAAATCAAGCCACATAACCATTGGTTTTAAAAAAAGGCCACAATTTTCAGCTCAAAACAATTTTGAAAAAACAAACTAACTTGGTGGGTTCCCACATTCACCAATGGTGTTTCATCAAGTCTCACCCACATGCACATTTCCATGCCACCCAAGGCACCCAAACACCATACCATATAGTCCATACTTCCATATATAAATAAAACCATGCATGTGAGCACTCATGAAAACACCAAAGGCTAAAACAAAACAACATCATTCCAAAAAAATTACCTTCATAAGGAGCACCAACCACCAAGTCAAAAAAACCTTTTCATATTTCACAAAAAAAACCACAATTAATTAAGAACCATTTTCTTAAAAACCTACCCCTTTTCATTATTAAAAACTTTTTAAATAACCAAGCCACTCCAAACAACCCCTTCCCATTTTTTAAAAAAAAAATCAGCAAGGTATATTTTCATAATCCGTGGTCCATTGAGACCAATACCATTTCTAGTAAAACACCAACCGATCAAAACCAATTTCCAAAACTAATTTATTTGATTCAAAAACTTTTTAACATCACAAAATACCCCATTTAAAAAAAATATCCACAATCACCTTAAAATGATTCACAATTTCAAAACATTTTATTTCAACAAACCACAATTTTAGATTATGGATAATCCAATCCCTTTAAATCATTTCCACTTCCCTCCATTTTTTTTACAAAAACACAACCTTCCAAAACCATTATTATATTTAATTTTTGAAAACACCCTTTTTAACTTTTCAAAATCTAATCCTTCCTTTAAAACCCATTTCCACAATTCTCACACAAGGATTTTAAAAACAAAAATTCAGAATTCAAGAAAGGTTCAAGAGACCCAAAAAAAGGGAACTAGTGTCGGTGGGTGACTTGACCATATGGTTGGTGGCCATATGCCAAACACAAAACCAACATAGAGAGACTTATTAGGACTATTCCCCAGATCCACATGGATTTCTAGGCCCTGTGAGCTCATGGAGGCCATTAGTCAGACTCCCCTTGTCATATCCCAACACCAAAAGATCAACCAGAATAAAGGAAACTAATAAAACAAGACTCCCATGGAAACCAGAGGAATAGAACAAGAAAGAGTTCGCGATGCTCTTCTTTCACTTACCCCTCAAGTCCCAACAATCCTACTCCATCTACCTTGAAATCCCCAAAATAACAAGGTCACTCTGAAAAGAAAGGTCTTCTAAGATCTGACCTCCTCTGATACCATTTTGTCACGAACCAGCCCGAGTCGACCCTGAACCGGTCACCCAGGCCAGCCGCGACAAGTCCCAAGAGGCGTTCCCGATCCTCCCGGGATGGTGAAAAGAACCAAGGGAATCAATAGAGTACACAAGGGAATGATTTATCCCATATATAAACAATCAAACAAACAGTGGAAATAAACGGACAGCCCAAAATGAATTTATATTAAAATTGAAGTAAATATTATTTTTACAAGAAACTAAAAGTAGAACAAAACCAACAACTCAACTGAACAATCCTGAAGACCAACTAACTCCATGTGAAACTTATGGTCACTCTCCAACACAATGATCAAATGTCTCCCAAGGTGATCGAACTAAATATGAAACCTGCACAAGGGCTAAAAAAAGAAGAAGACTATAGGCGTGGGTATTAAAACTAAGTAGGTTAGCCCGATATTCTATTCCCAATGCACATTCCTTTAAAATAAAAGAAATATCAATTTATAGTTATAAATTCAAGATATGAAATTATGGTTTTCAAATGAGGTTCCATGCTATAATAATTATCAGACAAAAACATGCATGTTTAATAAACAAAAATGCAAGTAACAATTTTTTTCAAAGAGGTGCAACTTCAAAATTAAAATAGTTGTCAAGAGGGCTGATTTAAAGAATTTTAAATTTTAAATAAATAACACATACTACTGAATTTACCAACCAAAGACACCATATGCTGATGGTGAGTACAAAATAGCCAATGAGAACTAGTCATGGGAACACCCCTAGGCACTAGTTAGTTGTGAGCCCCAGGTACCTCGTATCTCAGTGAAAGTAACCATAATAAATATCAATTATCATGAACGATCCACTAGTAGGGAACATACCAATAACCTAGTGGTCCCCAATCATCATCATTATCATAGTTTAGTTAGTGTTTTCATCGTCAAACTTGCTACGTGAAACAGAGGCCAACCCCCACATAATCACAAGCATACTAGTACACGTCTGCCCACCTAGATACCCGGGATTCCCTTTAGTTCTCAATCAAATTACACATATTATCAAATACATATTTCACATCCACATTCCATTCCCAAACCATAAAAACACAAACATCCCATAATCTTTCTTCACATTTCTTACACGAATTAACAAACCGCTAAATATTTTAGTAAAACAATTTCATGAAGTGTATTGAGGCATTGCACATAAAAATCATTCAAAAACACACTTTCAATCATAAACACACATCAAAACCAAACCAAATCATATTTGGAATCCATAGAAACATTTAATAATTCATTTAATGGACCATAAAACAATCCCAATTGCACAACTTGGCATGCACAAGTAAAACACTCCTTCATTTCTAGGAAATGCCAAATGGGCCTTTTAACATTTTCTCAAAACAAACATTTGAAGAAGGTATGAATTTTAATTTTATTAAGGATGTGTATAAACACCATTTACAGAAGAAAATCACATTCATAAATCTCTTATAATACTCAGGTTACATATTCAAAACACAACCATTTTCATAAAGATGTGAAACGGTCCATTTTTGGGAAACTCGAGCCAAAATATGTTGTAAACCAAAAACCCACTTGTTTTGTAAAAACAAATCCAAATTGGAAATCCATATAAGGACACAAAATAACATTTATCATTCTTCCAATTCCTTTATAAATCCAAACAAAAAACTTTTAAATCACACATCACACATAAAATCCAACCGGGTAATTTACCGAACACATGTCTTGCCCTTTTTAAACAAAACCATTTATTTTAAGTACGTGAAAAGGAATAAAAAACCAATTGAATGTCATATTTTCATTCAAGATACTGTAACATGTTAAAAATACCATAAAAAGATTATAAACCTCACAAAATATTTGCAATAGATAAGGGAACATTTAGAAAAACACTTGTTGACCACTTTCATGATAAAACAACACTACCTTTCACAAAACAATGATTAAACAACCACTTTGCACACAAAGAAAACTATCCAAAGGCTTAAAAATAATAATAAACATTTATATCATTTTAGGAGAATATTAAAATGATTAAACTTGAATGATAAAGGCATGTTCAAGGGATATCCTACCTCAAATCCTTAGCATAATTAAAACGCACACCCGAAAACACCCGTCGCGGGTTTATAAACCCTAAAACTATAAAGACCAAACCTAAACAAACAGAAACACAATGAAAAAAATGGTATAAAAAAAATCTTGGTCGATCAATACTTGGGGACAATATAAATCCAAGAAATAATGAAAGGAGGGGGAAGAGGAAGGAGAAAGGAGAAGGAATCTCACCTTTCACCCTAGAAAACTCTTCGTCTTCCATTAGATCTACAACTCTATAGAAAATGGAATGTCTTTAAACTCCATGGAGACACTAATAAGGTCTGGAAGAACAAGGGGAGGAATATTTGTGTCCAAAAGAGTACGAATTGATTGATTTATGAATGATACAATTTACCTTGTCAATTCTGGATGATTTGAGGTATCCTGTGAAGTTTCGCCCTAATCTGCGACCCATATGAGCTCCAAAAAGTTAAAATCGATTATCAGGGTTAGGATAGGGTTATTGGATTCATGGGGGAGGTGGAAGCACCCAAACATATTAAAAAATGAAAAATATATAAAAGAAACGAATTATTTTGTTAAAAAATACGAAATGGGCCCATGGGCTGGCCTAATACCTAAATAAGTAACCCAAATTCACCCTGCTTATGAATTTATAATGGGTCCAAAAGGATAAATAAGTTTTACTATATCAGTATAGGAAAATTTGGAATTTTAATAGGTGAAAAAGGATGAAAAACAGAAGAGTTATAAAAGAAACAAATTCGGTTTTTAAAACTGGGAATGGGCTCACGATTGACCCAAATCATGAAGTAACCACCATTTCTTCAAAAACTACAAAACAAACAATGGGGATCCAAAATTAGGGTGGTTAGACATATATGAACCTTAAAAACTTAGGATTCATCTCACCAAATACCCATGAAAAGGATCAGTATTTTCAATGGACAGGATCAATAAAAATATAAAAAAAACCGTGTGTGACAGACTTGGTCATCGCCTGGTGCAAGGAAATAAGCCTTGCTCCACGCCCAGTTTAACACTCCTAGGGGATATTCTTTGGAAATTAACAAACCCTTTATAAAAGATCATGAAGTATTTTAATAATAACCATGAATGTCCTAGGTTAATCCTAAGGTGTTATATACTGAAAAAAAATGTGTCATGATTTAGATATATTGTAAACAATTTTTCATGATTATGTTATTTCCCACCATGATCATTGTTTCTCACACAATGAATTTTTGTTTTAGTTAATGTATGGAACCAGAAGGAATCATGATAATAGAAAATTTTATGGACAATTCAATGAATATGATAAACCAAATCGGACGATGACTAGAGAGATAGATATTTTGATTATTCCTAATTATCTATTGTGATATATAATTTATAACTTGAACTTTAATGAAATTTATAAATCTTAGAATAAGAGGAAGATAGTATTTTATGAAATTTTATGTGGTAATGAATATAGAGTAAATAAAATTCAGCTTCTTTCATGTTAAGGATTGTGTTATTTTTGAAAGAATATATATATCAATGTAGGATTAGCATAAGAGTTGTGGATGTCATCATTGGTTTATAAGTTTAAGGTTGACCATAAGTTCAAATTATTTGACATATATTTTGATTTATTATTTTATGGGAGTATATTAATATTAAGGATAATTTGGGAGACATTTAGCGAAATTTAACTGTTTTATTTTTTATATGTTTTAGTGGAAAAAATTATTTGAGGAGTAATGGATTAAAATTTTATGGGAATATGATTAAAGGTATTGGTAGCCTTTAGGTTTTATCTTATATTATATGTTAAGGTAATTATGAGCTATTTTAATTTCAATTTTTTTAGAACTATTTTAATATAGTTCTCAAAAAAGGATGACCTAAAAGTTGTGAAAAAAACCTCCTGTGTTCAGCAAGGCTGTGGGGATTGAACCCAAAACTGAGGGACAATAATGGTATAGTTCCTACCACTAGCCTATGTAAAAAATTATTTCTATTGGGACAACAGGAAGATATATATTATTGATTATGTATCTCAGTACTTTCTATGCCAATAATTTAAAGCTGGGAGAAAAAATTCGAAGGGTATGATGCAACCATTATCCAAAAAATAATGAATATGGGAAAACATCACCCTAGATTTTTTCATTGGACTTCCCAAAACATATAAAGGGAATAACGTTGTGTGGTTTATTGTCGATTTCCTTATAAATTCAACACACATAATCACTATTAGATAATATTTATCTCTATATCAACTTTACAAAATATACATTAAGAATATAGGAAAATTTTAGGGAGTGACAAATTCAACTGTATCTGATTGGGATCTAAGGTTTACCTTGACATTTTTGGGTAAGACTTTATATAACAAACTTGATCTTTATTACACACTTAAACATGATTTATTACATAAAATCTTCACTTGATACAACATGTAAGATCGAGTGGTCTAGTGTCTTTGGGGCTTAGGAACATTACATAAAAACTTAAAACATGAAACACAACATCTTTATTGAAACCTTTCTTTACATGACCACTACATTCCCTCGTACTTAGCTTTGCATGGGATAACCTAAGGACATGAATAAGAAAAGGGTTAGCTATAAATCCCGGTAAGTGAGTAAACAAGGTATAACATGAAGAATACAATCCACGTTAAAAACTAGGAATATGAATGGAGCATAAAATAACATTAACATAAAGGCATGATGTAGCATGATTATCATAATAGGAAGATGTGGCAACAACACTTAACATGGAAATAGTATGAGCCAAGGCTCATTGCACATGGATAATGAGTAAACCCTCATCTCACATGAAGAACGAGTAAACCCTTTTTGAACTTGAATTAGCATGAGTCAACATTCATTGCACATGATTTATCATGATACTATACTTTACCCAATGCATTGGAGCTCTATTAGGGTGCACCCTCTTTAAACATTTCATTTCATGTATAAGTGTGTCAAATGGATCATAAAACATGGATTCATTAAAAATCATCATTTATTACACTATAAAGTAATGTGGAATTCATACATGAAACTCTATAATCAATAAGTAAATGTTCATAAAGATGAATACCCTTGATAGAGAAATTGTCTTGGTATTCACTACACAATGACTTTGGCTTGGAAAAACATTGTGTAATTTCGGCAGCATAACGGAATGACATAAGAATTAATAAAAATGGTTGATGAGAGAGAAAAAGTTGTCTCATCATATTTACATGAAATTAAAATTAATGGGTTCATATAGATACATGTACCAACAATTGTAATGGAATTTATATTCATGATACAAAATAATTGCTTGAATGTAAATGAGGAGAGAGAAATTCCATTCGGAATTTCAGCATTTTAACGGGTGTACATGGGAGGCATTTAATGAGAGATAAAGGGGTCTCTAATCATTAAAACATATATATGTAAGTATGGGGGAGGTTAAAAATTATACCATAACATTTATAATTGAAAATAAAAGGGCATAACAGTATTAAGAAACTTGGATAAAAAGAGAAAGATAGAAATCACTTACTTGGAAGTGTAATCCCAAAAGCTTTAGAGAGGCTTGAGAGAGGCTTCTTGGGAGCTTGGGGTGCCTTGTGAGGATTATAGATATAGTAGGGGAGAGGTTGGTCTAACTCCAAAGGATTTAAGTGAGGAGGAAGTGGGAGCTTGGGTGGTTTTATATAGGAAAGGAGAGAGAATTCTTTATTATTTAGGTTTGGGACACCACACATTAAACTAATGAAAACCACAAACCATCCCTTGGTTTTTCCCATGGTTTTTTCCAAACGTGAGTAGAAACAAATATTTCATAATTAAAATGTCATATCTTCTTAAAATAATAGGGTTGCTTATGTGGAGGTGAGACACACTCTCAAGGAAAACAATTTAAAAGGATAAAATGTTTTATAAGCCACGGAGGGTCCACTAAGGCATCATAAAATTAATCTAATAAATCTAAAATCACATTATTTTAATGATAAAACATATATTGGTATAACATATCATTTATAGTATTTAATTACATCACTATTGGGTCATTATGAAGTCATAAAACACATTATATATTTAAACGGTATTTTATTTTTACCCAAAAAGTTAAATGTCTCAGAAAATTATAAAAAATTCACCATTGGATAATTTCGACATCCTGATTCAAAAAATAATATTCATTTAATATAAATTATTTTCTAAATATGTGAACTTTTAGTTTACAATAAATACTAATATTTATAAAAAAATCATGGGTTTTGACAAAAACAACTTTCAAACCTTAATAAAAATTACAATTGCATACATAAAAATATACAATAATTTATATTTAATAAAAAGTAATTTAATAATAATTATAATATTTTACTAAAATATTATTTAATTTAAAAATCCATTAATTCATCAAAATAGATTTCTTAGTTGAAGATTAACTAAAAATACTATTTTGTGCTTTAAAAACTATTTACAAAGTAACAATAATAAAAAGAATGTATATTCTCTATACAAGAATAATGTACATAATCGTAGTACTAGGGCCTTGTTACATAACACCTTATAAAACTCACATAAAACCGAAGCGTAAGGTTTGTGACAGTGACAGATCTTGGGGTGGGTCGGATAACATCGCTCGAGTGGTAATATCTTTCAACTTCCACTTCTCACATAGGCAGTTCTGATTGAGCTTAACATATTCAAGCTTGGCTTGGGCTTGGTCAAGATCGAAGCCCAATGATGCCACCTCATTTCTAAGCTCCAAAAAATGGGATTCATACAGGTAAAGTCTATTGGATGAGTTTATCACTTCCTTTTTCTACATAAATTGGATTTGTTAAGGCCCTATATTTATACTAATCATGTGATCACTGTTCAATAGTTATATTAGCAATAGTCTCAATTACTAATAGTATTTTAAATTCCCAAACATAAAACCAAATATGTTCATACATTATACATAACCGTAAGAAGAAATTTAAGTAGACCAAGAGTAATTTTCATTAATGAATTTCTGGGTCGTTACACTTTAGCTAGATCTGGATATATAGTTGAGTTTTATCACTGCGTATCATCCTTCGACAGATGGTCAGTCTGAGAGAAAAATTCAAACCCTAGAAGATATGATAAGATATTTTTCAAGGTATTTCAAAGGTGGTTGAGATAAAATTTTTTCTATATGTAATTTATCTTATAAAAATATCTTTTACTTGATCATTTATATGGATACTTATGAATCCCATTAGGGAAATAAGTGTATAATTTCGATGCACTAGAATGAAGTTGCATAAAGAAATTTATTGATTACTAAGCATGTTAATGAAATAGACGAAATGTTAGATATATTCATAAACACATAAGGGAATAAAAAATTTCCATAGATTTTATATTGATAATTCTCGATACAATCTAGAATTTGTAATTTGTGAGAAGGTTTTTCTATGAATTTCTCCATAGAAGAAAGAAGGGAAAACTAAGCCCTTGTTATATTGGTCACTTTTAAATTATTGACCACATCAGGGTCGTAGCTTATCACTTGCTACTTATAGTAAACCTATCTCATTTTCATGATGTGTTACATGTATCTCCCTCAAGGAAGTACATACTTGATCCATCATATGTACTTGAGTCTGAGGTCATACTACTGAATCATGATCTTTATTATGAGGAATAACCGGAGGAGATTCAGGATCATATAGAGAAAGTTCTATAAAACAAGACCACTCACTTGTTCAATGTTTTTTTGTGAAACCATCATCTTGAGGATTTTATGTGGGAACCAAGAGATGTAATGATATAGAAGTATCCTTTTTTGGAACTAAAGTGATGAATTTTGATGGATAAATCCATTTTAATGGGGGTATAATGTAATACACCGATATTTTGTGAAATATTTTTTTCAAATAAATTTAATCTTTTCAATATTTTGTGTTAAACTAAAAATAAAGTTTATATTTTTTTTATTCAGCACTATGTTCAGCATATTTTACAAATAACATAGAGTTTAGCTTCTGTTATAAGCAACATCGAGTTTAAACAAAACATGACTGACTATTAAAATATTATTATTTAATATGATAGTTATCGCTTAGACCTTAGAATGGAAGGTATGAATTGGATTCACTAAATTATGAAAATATATGGTTTAAACATGTATATAAAATTAATTCTTTATTGACCAATTAATTTGAAATGAAAAATAATTTTTTTTGTAAATAAATGAAATCTTTTTATCAAAAACTATTTTTATGCACACAAACAAATTTTACCTTAATAAATTAAAAAATAACTTTTGGTGAATGATTTGAATGAAATTTATATGTTATATATTCAATAAAAAATTTAACATTCCTCTTATGTGTTTTCTGGATAAGAGATAAAAATAAATGCAATTTTACGCTTAATAACAATATTTTTCTAAAAAAATATTTTGTCACTTTTTGAGAAATTATTTTAAAATGGTTTTTTAAATATTTATAAAATATATTTGAAAACATAAACTTAATTTTTTAAATCATAATGTCATAATCTTCCTAGGGTAAATTTTTGAGAAATTTTTTAAAAGTTAAATTTTCTAATGAATAGTGAAAATTACTAGTTTTTATTAAGAATTGTCATTTATTATAAAGACTTTAAAAATTAAAATTATTTTAAGATGGGTTTAAAAGAAAAATTAGTTAAATAATATAACTATTTATCCAATTTAGATCATTTTAATTAATTTAATATTGAATTTGGATATAAAAACTTTTAAAACTTTTAAATATTTTCTCTTTGGAAAATCATTTTTCAACACGTTTGTGAGTTTAATTTTCAATTAAATTTTGTTAATTATATGAATGGAATTTTTAAAAATTGATTCCATATTTTTAATCATCATAATTTATATTTTATAATAATTTCAAATTAATTTTTTACCATTATTAATAGTAAAATAAGTAAAAATTAATTACTGAGGTTAAGGTAAAAATGGGTTTACCAGAGGTTAAAATAAAAAGATAAGGGTTAAAAATTATTAAAAACATGTCAAAAACACATTTTATGAAACTATTTATACCTTAAAACCTCTAAATTTCATTAGTGGATCATTTTAGAGCTCTGTGTCATGTGGGTATACCTTTTTCATTTCAAAAATTACAAGTGCGCCACTCACCTCACCTATAAAAGAACACCCACTCTACTCTCATGTTCACACTTCCAAAACCCATTGGTTCAGAATATAATAATAAAAAAACTTCCATAATTCACTAATAACATCCTATAAGCCATATTTTATTCATAAATCTAACCTAATAATCCTTTTGGTTTAAACCAAAATAAGTTATCTGAGGGGGAGGTAATGTCCCTAACTTAGCATTTTATTCTATTTATTCCTCCATATCCTTAAATTTATATTAAACCATGATTATATAATAACCTCAATATATTACATATATTTATATGTTATTGTATTGATTTATTAACATAAATAATTCTCATATTCTATCAAATGCGATATGAAATCATCATTCATGTGTAAAGTATACTACTACCTTGCCAACCGATGTTATTCATTTTCCATCACCACCTCTCATGGATGGATATAATGATGGATTTAATGTTTTTATATGATATTTATGATATTATTATACCTTTATAATTATAATAACATTAACACCTTCTTACCAATAAATCTGTTGGAAAAAAATAACATCACTCATGTGTACAGCGGACTACCGCCTCACGAACTGATGTGATGTGTTTTTCGTTTTTTTTCCTTGGATGGTAATATGGATATATTAAATGAATAAATGTAATATTTTTAATATAATTATACTAAAATATTTATTGTATCACATATACCTTCTTACATTTCATTTCATTGGGGATACAATAATGTTGTTTGTGTGTACAGCAGACTACCGCCTCATGAAGCGATGTGATTCATTTCTCACATGCACTCTACGTGTAATGTAATAATTAAAAGTTTAAATTACCATATGTTATATTTTAATTTCATCGAGAAAATGTAAATAGCATTCATGTGTACGTACGACCTACCATCTCCATGAATGGTGTATTTCATTTTCAATCTCTAACTTTTATATATTACGCAAAATAAATATATAATGAATATATATGACATATATATAATGGTAAAAATTATTTATATTATGTAAAAATGACCTTATTAAGAGGTTCAAAAATAAAAAATAAAAATATACACAAAGAATAAAGCAGTAATTACCCAAAATGTGATTTTAAGAAAGAATTTTTGATAAACGGGTAATAAATTGTCAAAACTAAATAATATATGGTATTATATATATAATAATGGTTCTATAATAGATTTATAATAAACTTATATTTATTATACTAGAGTTTCAAACATGTATGATTGAATTTGAGACTTCGTGTAAAGGATTTTCATCTCACTTTTATTTGTTTTGATACACATATCATATTCACTGCATGTTTATTTTATATGGTGTATATACTGACTGTGAATCTATTTTAATATTATTATCCTTAAAATTATTGTAATTTTCATATTCAATTTATGATCTACCTTTCATGGGGTTTACAATTAAAATTTTACCAAATCGGTAAGGGATTTTTGTCTCAATTTTCCTTCTTTGAGACATATGTTCTCTTATACACCAATCTTATTTTATAGGATGTATATACAACCCTTTTAAAATTTAATATCATGAATTTATTTATTATAATGATATTTTAAGTTGTATTTAATTTTATTCTTTCAGGGGGGCTTATGATTCAATGTTACCAAAGAGGTATAGGTTTTATGATACAAACTCATTATTTGTCAAGATTATTTATGAATATATTTTTGCTGAAGAAATCTTATGATCCACCTCTAAATAAACTCATGAATTTTATTCTACTCTGTTTATGTCATTATAATAAACTTTTTCATTAATTTTCCTCTCTCTATGTATGTAATAGTTCAAAATAATGTTTTTAATAAAAAATTTATTTATTTCTCTCTTTGGTTGAAACGCCATTTTTCATCCAAAACCATTATTTCTAAAAAAAATAAATTTTTATTTAATATTATGAAAATTATTTATTACATAAATTATCACCCATTTTTTAATTTTTTTAAAAAATGAAAGGAATATTCATGTCATTTTCCAAACAAGTCCCCTTTGGATTTTACCAGAAATATGAAAGGAATATTTATTTTAAGGTATATAGTATGAACGGAATTTACTAACATTATAACCATTATTTTATTTGAAGTTTTCCTTATAATATTTCAATGTTATTTTTAAATAAAATTATTCCCACAATATTTTATAAATTTTTAATTTAATAAAAAATATTTTAAAAGAAATGATAATTTCCTCAACAAACTTTCCAATTGATTTTTTCTTTCAAAATCATTTTCCATCTAAGATGGCACCCATTTATATTACTTATGATTTACTGAGGATATGATCCAAGGATACCATTATTATTCTTTTTCTGAATGGTTTATATTTATGATGACAAGATGTTTTTGAAACTTGTTTCTCTTTCATGGGTTATACCATGATATAATTCTTATGAAACCTACTTCATTTCCCAATGGTTATGTTATGATGAATTGATGAAATGATTATAAAACCTATTTATTTTCCATAGATTATGTTGTGATGAAATTTTTATGAAACCCCTTTATTTTTATGTGTTTTGATATGATAAATGTTTTATGAAGCCCATTCTTTCATGGATTCTAATATGATGAATGTTTTATCATATTGTGGAACACATATTTATGATTTTCATTATGTGATGGGTGAGGCCTATATATCCCTTCAATTCATTAGGAAAGGATTGATATCTCAAGAGATAAATAGGACTATAATGGGGATTGAACCCAGTTCTATAAGGTCTTTTCTTCATAATGATATTCTTGGGAGTGAACTTTGACTACTATGATGGTTTGGGGAGTGAACTCATTTCACTATGATAGGTTTATAAATGATCCTTATCCACTAAGGAAATGAATTTATATTCTTATGTTTATTCCAAAAATCTATATATTATTCAAAATTTATATTTTTATGTCTTATATTCTTTGATTACATTATGATTCATTTCTATTGAACTTCTAAAGTTTATTCCATTACTCAAGTTTATGATCTATGATATGAATAGTATTTTCTTAAAATTTTATCTCATGTTATCATACCCTTATGCCCATGATATGTTGATATATCCCTTATTTACCCTTACTAATCATCTAATATAACCCTTTATTGTGTCTCATTTCCCCAAGTTATGATGAAAGATATTATAAATGATATGACTAAGAAGCATGATAGTTATGAGAAACTTAGTGGGAGATAACGTATCTCACATATGGATGATTTGTTTATGTTCCAAGTCCTCAAAGCCACTAGACCCAAATGATTATGGTATGGATCATAATATTATGTGATGAATATTAATATATTAGTATTTAATATTTTTGTATGAGAATATTGGGTTTTTAATAGATCATGATAGAAATAAATTGAGATTTGGTGATATGGTGAAGGATTTTTAGTAGAGTTGGGAAGTGGTTGTGCAGGGTATTGTGGTATCATTGGACCCTTGAGTGGGGCTTGGTTATAGAAACTTTTGAGAAATATGAGTGGGATTATGAGTGAAAATGTTCTACTAATTCTGGTTATCATGTATATTTGAGTCCATTGGATATAAATAAGTTGATGTTATAGCAGGGATCAGGCCATAACTTATCAGATCATGTGACACCTTTTTTGACTAATTTTTAGTAAATATTGAGTGTGTCATGTTGTTTGACCAAAAATAGAGTGATTATTATTTCTTATCAATTTCTATAGGGAAGAGACCAGTGTAAGGTTGGTAAAGAGTGTAATTCCCAAATAGAGGTGTTGAATGTGATGTAGATTTCAGACCATTGAATTCAGTAACTAATGAATACAAGATGTGGGATAATGGTCTGGTTTTATAACTAAGTGTGTGTTTTAGGAAAGAGATGTTTGGGATGATCGGTTCTATAGAATATCTATGATAAAATATGGTATGTCAACATATGCAATGTAGTGTGTCTTTGTGTTATGAATATAGTTTTGAGGGTGAGAATGTGGGTTATGATGAGAATATTTAGGTGATTCATGTGTAGGATGACAATTGAGAGATCGTATGATGATGAACAGTAATGTAAAACAATTGGGAAATTATAAAATATCATAGATAGTGGGGAATCATCATGGAGTTGCTGGAATTAATTTTTTTTATACATGCATAAGTAAGTGGGTTTTAGGACTACTTATAGTATAGGTTATAGGCTTGTGTGTTTTTCATCCAATCAAGTGCAATGATTTAGATGAGAATAAAATCTTTTAATTTAGAAAATGAACGGTGTTAACTTGGGTCTAGTGTAAAAGGTTTTCAGGGTTTTGAGTGATGAAGCTAGTTTAGGTTTCGGTTCGATGTAACCATAACTAGTAGAAGACATGGAATTGGACCATGAATCAAGGATTCAGTGAATGGGGTGATTTTTAGAGGATGCATGTGGAGAATTATTAAGGATGAGAATTTCTATGGTGGGGATGTTTTAACAGTGGGATTGCCCCACTATCCCTATTATAGTAAGTTCTATGGAAATCTAGTAATTTTTAATATATATATATATATATATATATGAAAGATTATTTTCCCCCCTATAAAATTAATAACACACATGGGGTTCAATCTCATAGAATCCATGTAAATTAGGTGATGGTAACCCCACTCCCTCTCTTCTATATCCCTTCTCCTCATCAATCTGGGTGGTCTAGAGAAAGTTCATCATATCAATTGAGGTAGATTCTTTCCCACCATGTATCTCTTATTCCTCCTTCATCCTCTAATTTTATAGAGGTTACTTATGGATTCCTTTTAATTTGATGAAAACATGGTTCATTTAGATATGGATGATTGGGATTCTATTTGGATTGGATTAAGGAGGTCTTAAGATGATGATCATTGGAGGTTTTGGGATGTTGTTCTTGAACTAAGATGTTACCATTATTGAATTATACTTTTCATTAATTAAGGATGAAATTGGCCAATTATTTTTCATTTTTTATTATTGGTTTAGTTGAAAATATGTTATGGGATGTTCCAAGTGTTTATCACACTCCCTTAAAAGAGATTTTAGTGTCGTTACATTATTTAATGAGATATATCTTTAATATTCCTAATTAAATAATTATAAAATTAACTATGTTAATTGATTATAATTATTTATAAATTAATTAATGTGGTTATTAGTGGATCTTGGAGCTTCTGATGATGATTCATAGTTGTTTGATCTTGGGGTGGGATGGTATCAAATGTAAAATCTTCAGTTTGAGTTTCTTGATCAATAAAATTTATGGTTTATGCATCATTATATATGACATTTGATAAGTGATCTCACCGATTATGGGTTATTATCATTAAAATAAAAAGGAATTTTTATTCCTTAACCTATGTGGATTGTATAAATGTCAAAGGACCTCAATAGACCCCAAATTAATAATATTTTATGCATCAGTCCCCAAATATTGTCGGTTTAACTTAATGTTTGAGGTGTATGACACGTACACTAAGGTTCCCCAGACCCTCACTCCTGGGACAAGTTCTAGATACACTTTATTTTAATAATATCTTTAATACCAAGTGAGATGACCCAAGATAAACATATCTTTATTTTATATAATTTTCATAAGATACACAATACTTCTAATAAATAATCACACACCCCCAATAATAGAAGGTTTAGTTTTTTTAAATATTAATGCACATGTGATTAGTCACTAAAAGAGGCTAATATTAATTGTTTATATTATAATATTCATTTGATTTATTAATCATAAACATCATTTTTAGTTCATTTTACACTTCAAACACTATTTCATATTATAATTGTAATTTCTTATTAAAATAAACTATTACATGGTATATTTTTGAACACCATATAAAATACACAATGATCTTGATTTTATTTTAATATTTTATTTTTTGGTCTCACATGATATAAGGAACAATTCATGTTTTTGGATCACTTGAAGATTCTCATTGAAGACCAAAACAATTGTCCTTAAACCAAAAACATTCTGGGAAAAGTAAAGTGGAAAACATCCCAATAAAGAGACTATAAAGGCCACAATCGATGCCCAATAAGTCTGAAACATTAACTTAAGATATATTACATCAAGGGGAACATTTCATCCAAAAGTGACATGATATAATTAGGACTTTTAAAGAGATTTTCATGTGGCCAAATTTAGAGATTAAATTCTGGGCTAGATTCTACGTCCAGAAAAATAGTCCACCATTTTACACATATCTTGTGAACCAAAATCCATTTTGGCTAATATTTTACAAACATCCGGAGACATCTGTATCTTCATTTTTTTCCTTCTATGGCCCACCTAAATTCAGTCATCTAGATTCTCCTTTTTTTGCTTCTATTTAGTGGATTCTAGTTGTCTGGGATTGATTGTCAAGGGTGGAAAAGTCCACTCTCCCTTAACTTTCCACACACCTAGGCCCGCCACCATTAATTGAGGTGACTTCCACTATTGTTAGATCAACAAAAGGCTTCAAAAATTTCTAATTAAGGAAGTTTTTTGTAATTATTTTATCATCTTTTGTGCTTGGTTTCATTATAGTGTTATGTTGCCACTTGGTGTTTGTAATCATATTTCTTTCTCATGTAAGTTGTTCAATTCACCTTAGTTTCCTAATAAAAGTTCTTTCTTTCCTCTTATTCTGTTATTCTCCGTATCAAGTTTATATTATTTCGTCAAGGTGTGAATTTATTCACACCATACCTTGTGAAATTTATCAAACAATGGTGGAGTGATTGTTATTTCATTGTTTTATTTTTACTTCTCCATTTCCTCCCTCATGAGTCTAATTCCCGCTTCAATTTAAACAATAGTATTAATTTAGGGCTAAACCAATTTTGGGTTGATCCAATTGAGTATCAAGGGGATGAATTGGACGTTATTTATCACCCCATTAATGTCCAATCTCTTCTTTTAATTGAGATTTTTATTTGATGATTTTAAAACTTCTTCGTCCTTGTTGAATTTTAAGGCCACATACTTCAAGTGCTAATACGAACCTTTACCTTGGTGTGATCATAAATTTGATCCTCCAAGTGTATAGTTGATTATTATTAGGCTGTGTATGAATTAAACTAGTATGTGATGATGTTTTTTATCTCCTTAAATGAACCTATCTCAAATATAAGAAATTGAAATAATTGAAAAAGTAATACATCCAATCCATCCTAAGTAAAAAATTAGGACCAACTCATTATTTTAAACTGAATTCACTTAGGAATATTAGTGTTAGCTTAAAACTACATAAAATAAATCAAACTTTGGCGACTTAATATCCAAAAATATTCCATAGAATGTACGTGTATATAGGTTTCTTCTTAGGTCTCTGAAGATTCAACAACCCAAGATAAACTACAAGCGGCTGCTTAACCCTAAGATCCTAGGAAACTTTGGGCGAGACAAAATTTTGGTGCCATTAATGGGGACCCAAGTAATTCATCTCAACACCCATTCTATTCTCCCTCATTTCTTCTATTCTCATCTAAATTCTCTTATCTTTTCCCTTTCTTGTTTTTTTTTCTTTTGGCACATTTTCGCCTACACCCATGACCAATCGAACCTTCTAGTTAGGGTGGATAGTCCTGGGGTTGGGGAGTCAAGTAAACCAAGGAAAATATTTCCAGTAGATCCTAATCTTTCTAATACTATAGAGTCAAAAATTGATCCCACTTCAATGGAAGGTCTTCAAAGAAACCAACTCTTAAACCTGAGTGGGAACAAAAATGGAAATCCAAATGAGGCAGCCCCAAACATGGTGAATGCAGTTGATCAAACCACAAATGACTAACTCACACCTGCCTGGACCAAAGCACCCTCTGAAATTATGCATGTTTCCCTAAGATAATCCCACTATGTCTTCAAACTTCATGTCCTAAACCACCTTCCATCCATCCATGGGATAGTGTCCGAAATGCCATACCTTCATGTCAAAGAGTTCAACGACATTGTTGAAACCATGCGCCCACGACATCAACTTGAGTCAGCTAATGTGAGGCTCTTTCCTTTATCACATAAGGATAAAGCAAATAATTGGTTAAAAAATCTGTGATCTGCATCAATCCACTCATCATACCAATTACAAATATAATTCTACAAAACAATACTTCCCCCATGAAAAAATAATTAGACTTAAAAAAAGAATCCAACACTTTTTTGAAAAAGAAGGGGAGTCATTTTATGAAACATGGGAGAGGTTCAAAGACACACTCAACATGGTAACACACCATGGATTTTCAATCCCAGAATAAGTTTGAATTTTCTATGAAGGGTTGGGTCTTAGAAACAAATAATTCATTGATATGATTTGTAATGGAACCTTCAAAAAAGCCCCAAATGTTGTTTACAAGTATCTAGAAATACTTGCTGAAAAAAATAAAATATGGGGAACATCACCTTACTATGATAAGACACCCAAATATGGTGGAATTCACACACTTAGGGAGGAGGAAATCCTTAGGGCAAAACTTTCAACACACACTAGGAAGGTCGAGGAGATCAATCTTAGGAAGGTCCATGAAATTCAAACTGTTGACCTTATTTGCACAATTTGTGACAAACATAACCACAAGTACAACAAATACCTGACCAACCCTTCCATTGAAAATGTTCATCAATGAGGACCACCTGCTAAAGTCAATTACTTAAACTTCCAAAATCCTCAATACCAAAACACATTCAACCCAAGGTATAATGACCACCCAAGCTTTCACTGGAAATATAACCAACAACCTATCCAACCACAAGGACCAAACCCCTACCTTACACAAAATTTCCAAAACTATAACCAATTCCAACCAAAAATAGTACAATACCAACACCCTCCTATCAAATACCAACAACCCATCCAACAAACCATGCAACAACCAATCTAACAACCAAAGAATCCTCCTAGGATAAACCAACCAACACAAGCCCCTACTCAATCTATCCCTCTTCCAATAATTGATTAGTTGTGTAAACAAATAAAGAAAATGAACTCAGAAGTCTCATCCCATAAACATGAACTACAAACAATTAAAATAAAGAAGGCACCCAAGCCTACTCAGGCGGTACCATCCTCAACTTTAAGGGGTGAATCCAGTTACACACAAAACTCTCATGAACAACTCAAAGCAGTAAATGTTTTAAGAAGTAGAAAATCCATTAAGAAACTAGAAGAATCCATTCCAGAACCATTAAAAGATTCAAAAACGCATGAAAATTATGAAGAACCACCCATATATTCTGAAAAACCCAATTAGAATGTGAAACGCGCCAAAAAATCAAACAACCTGCTCCCTTCCCTTAATACATGAGAGGAAAATCTAAACCAGAACTGAATGAAACTTTGAGGGAAGTATTCTCTCAGGTTAAGTTGAACATCCCCCTTCTATATGAAATCCAAACCATTTTTTCCTACTCAAAGTACCTTAAGGACTTGTGCACTTTTAAAAGGACATTTTCACACAAAAAAACTAAGTCCTTTTGGATGCTAATGTGAGTACCACCATTCAAGGGGCTATTCCTCCAGAGTTGTAAGATCCAAGATGTCCATACATCAATGTTGGGATAGGGGAGAACAAAGTTCTCAAATCCCTTTGTGATTTGGGAGCCAATGTGAACCTCATTCCTTATGCCATGTATTTTCAGTTATGGCTCAAAGAACTCCAACCCACATCTGTCACTCTTCAACTTACTGATAGTAGTGTTCGAGTTCCAAATGGGATCTTAAAGGATGTTTTGGTGAAAGTTGAAAATTTCATTGATCTAGCTAGATTAATTGTCCTTTACAATAACCCAAACTTAGGTCCTAGTGATCAAACCCCAATCATCCTTGGTCGTACCTTCCTGGCAACAATAAACTCTATTATCTGAGTCTGAAATGAGAACATGACCATCACCTTTGGAAACATAAGCATAGACTTGAACATCTACATTGAAAACTATTAAATTGGGGTTGATGAAGAGATCCATGAGGTTAATTAGATAGGTAGTGTTGATAGTGAACTCGAAGATATTCAATGGATTACTAAAGGATGTTTAAGTCAAGAAGAGATTGATTTTATTTTTTTACATGAGGGAAATTTTTCTATTTGGATTGAATATCTGTCAGATAGCTCTATTGATAATTTTATAGAATCACCAATAAAATATACTA
Organism: Viscum album; assembly: GCA_963277665.1. Lineage (NCBI taxonomy): Eukaryota > Viridiplantae > Streptophyta > Magnoliopsida > Santalales > Viscaceae > Viscum > Viscum album. Next base: position 907,064,729 of record OY728123.1, on the reverse strand, counting down.
TGGGTTAAATCAATAAAATTGAGTCCACACCCATTCATGACACTGCTCTGGCTAATTTAGAGGATGAAAATTCTGTTCACAAGGAACCAATTCTATCAAGAAATCTGAACAAAGAAACTGAGTTCAATACAATGTCCCATATTTTCTTAGAAAGTGATAACCAATCAGATATAGAATTTAAGGTCCAACTTTCATCATTCAAGTATGAATTATTAGGGGAAAATCAAGCCTTTCTTGTTGTCATTTCTTCTTCTCTTGAATCCAATCAAGAGATGATGCTACCGGATGTCCTAAGAGAGCATAAGAAATCAATTGGATGGACCATTTTTGATATCCCTAGGATTATCCCACTCATTGGAACTCATAGGATTGTTCTGGAATCTGAATCTAAACCATGTTTTCAACCTCAACGGAGACTCGATCCAAATATTATGGATGTGGTAAGTAGATATATTCTTGAGTTGTTGAAAGTGGGTTTCATCTACCCCATTGCTGAGAGTGAGTGGTTATGCCCAATTCAAATTGTCCCAAAGAATGTTGGAATTATTGTGATCACCGATGTGGATGGTGACCTTCTCCCCACAAGGGTTAGTAGTGGATGGTGATTCTATATTGACTATAGGAAGCTCAAATTTTGTACTAAGAAAGACCATTTCCCCTTGCCCTTTATTGATCAAGTCCTAGAGCGTGTGGCGGGTCATAAATTCTATTTCTTACTAGATGGATAATCAGGGTATCATCAAATTGAGGTCTCCTTAGAGGATCAAGGAAAAACAAGCTTCACCTATCCATTCAGAACTTTTTCCTTCAATCTCATTCCCTTTGGGTTATGTAATGCCCCAGGTACCTTCCAACAGTGCATGATGGGAATCTTCTCAAACATGGTAGGGGATTATTTAGAGGTCTTCATTGATGACTTCTCCATCTTTGGGGATACTTTTGAGGGATTACTTCTGAATGTTGAAAGGGTTTTGTCAAGATGCGAGGATAATAATATCATCCTAAATTGGGTAAAATTTCATTTCATGGTAAAGGAAGGACTCGTTATAGTCCATCTAGTATCTAGTAGAGGGATTGAAGTTGATAAAGCTAAGGTCGACAACATTCATCACCTTCCCTCTCCTAAAACTATTAATGAATTGAGGTCCTTCTTATGACATTAAAGTTTCTATAGAAGGTTCATTAGAAATTTTAGCTCTATTTATTGACCACTTTGTGCTCTATTGGTGAAAGACGCTCCATTTTTATGGACAGAAAGTTGTGAGGAATCATTCTGTACACTTAGGTTATCTCTTGCCTCTCCACCTATCATGCAATCTCCAAATTGTAAACTACCTTTTGAACTAATGTGTGATTCTAGTGACATTGTTGTAGGATCATTCTTTAGACAATAGTGTGATAAAACTCCTTGTGTCATTGCTTATGCAAGAAAATCTTTAAATAAGGCACAAATCAACTACACCACCATTGAGAAAGAGTTGATTGTTATTGCCTTTTCCTTAGATAAATTCAGGTCTTATCTCTTAGGATCACCCATTATTATCTTCGCCGACCATTCAACCCTGAAATACCTTTTCCAAAAGCAAGATGCTGAGGCTATATTGGTTGGGTGTGTCCTTCTTTATCAAGAGTTTGATTTAACCATTAAGGATAAATAGGGTGTTGAAAATTTTGTACTTGATCACCTCTATAGGAAGGAATTCAAAGACAACTCACATCACATTTTTGTGTCTGGTTCATTTCCCTATGAGCACCTCTATTCAGTGAGTGATTGCCCATGGTATGCTGACATAGAAAACCATTTGGTGATGTGTGACATTCCAAAATTCCTAGGGACCCAAGATAATAGTAAATTACTTTTTGATGTCAAACATTATGTGTTTGATGATACTTACCTATTAAAGTTTTGTCCTGATCAAATCATTAGGAGATGTGTTCCTGAGTCCGCGAAAGAGTCCATTCTAAAATTTTGTCATGGAGAGGCATGGGGAGGCCACTTTTCTACAAATAAAACTACTACAAATGTCCTCCAAAGTGGTTTCTACTAGCCTAACCTCACTAAGTATTCCTTAAAATTCTACAAAAGTTGTCTTTAGTGTCAACAATATGATCCATTACCAAAAGGAATCAAATGAACCTCACTCCCATTCTGGTCGTTGAATTCTTTTATTGTTGGGGGACGGATTTCATGGGAACCTTCCCAAACTCTAAGGGATACCTCCACATCCTATTAGCTATTGATTATGTCTCAAAATGGGTTTATACCATTCCCACCAAGTCCAATGACCATCATGTTGTGATCTAATTTCTGAAAGAGCATAAATTTTCTTGATTTGGAATTCTTAAGGCTATAATCAGTGATCGAGGAACCCATTTCTGCAACTTCCCATTCTCTTAACTCATGTCTAAGTATGATATTTCTCATACAGTTTCTACTATGTACCATATTCAAACCAATGGTCAATCTAAGTTAACGAATACGGAGATTAAGAAAATTCTTGAAAAAGCTATCAACCCCTCTAGGAAAGATTGGTCTAAGAAACTCTTGGATTCTCTTTGGGAATATCGTATAGCATTCAAAACTATCCTAGGGATTTCACCATATAGGTTGGTTTATGGAAAATCATGTCATTTACCAATTGAAATTGATCATAAGACATTTTGGGAAATCAAAAAAAACGAATTTCTACATTTCTTTGGCAGAAGCAAAGAGGAAATCAAATCTTATTTAACTTGATGAACTTAGGATGGAGGCTTATGAAAATTCAAGGATAAATAAAGCTATATTTCAAGCCTACCAATCTAGGAATCTCAAATTTAAACACATTGAACCAAGAAAATTTGTGCTCTTGTATATTTTGAAACTTCATTTACACCTAGGAAAGTTAAGGTTTATATGGTCCGGTCCATTCATAGTGCATCATGTGTACCCCCATGGGGAAGTAGAGATTCAGGATCCCATAAGTGGTCACATTTTTAAGGTCAATGGCCATAGGCTAAAACCATTCATTGAATCATTAAATAAATAGGAAACATAGGTTGAGTTAACTGATCCAACCTATGAATTAGGAAAAAATGATAGATTTAGGATTCATGTAGGGTTATCACGTTAAACAAAAGCGTTTCATGAGAGGAAACATGTGGTCTTCATGATTCCAATCATTGTGAATTGTTTTTTTAAATAATATTAATGAATCATTTTGATTTTTCAAAAAACATTGTACTTTTGACATGTTCTTCTATTATGAGTATGGATGGATATAAAAGGAGAGCACCATATTTATCCATGCCACATGGTGTGATCCTTGATTAATACCTTATCCATAAATTTAAAAAGAATACAACGTATCATATGTTTATTTTATTTTATTTTTACGTATTTGTATGTTAAAATAAAAATAAAAAAAATATAATAATAATTAAAAGATATAAAAGGACACGTTGTAGGTCATGGGTGAAACCCCGTTACAATCGGTGAAGCCACAGAAACTCTAACCTGGGACCGAAGAGAGACAGGGGAACATGCTTACCTCTGACATACATCTTATTGTGCTTCCTTATTATATAATTTTGTATATATAATTATATTTTACTTTTTTTATTATATGAATAAATATAAATATATTTTTTGTTTTGTTTGTTTGTTTGTTTTTTCCCTTTTCCACTAGGGAACTCTACAAGTGACACGGATATCAAAGGACTTTGGAAAGTGTGGATATCTAATGTGATATTTCATCATTTATATTTTCATCAAATTAAAAAAAATCACAACACACATCCTTTGGATAGTGGGGTATTAGTTTGAGTTCATGGGGTCCCCCAAATAAAAATCATAGGTTTGGTGATCATTTTAGTTTTAATATGAGTATTCAAAAAAACAATAAATTTGTGCGTAGAGCAATGAAATAACCTAATGTGTGGCTTTAGACACTTAGGGATTGTGACTCCATAGTGTTCTGAACCAGAGTAAGTAATTTTATCTCTATTTGTGGTAATTTGACTTTTTTTTCATTGAGTTAACTTGAGATGATGCCCAAGTATGTGGGATTCACTTGGTGCTCTATGGTCTTTGAGCCTGAGAGTCATCGGCAAAGTCTCGCTACATGGGTTGACTCTATTGAGTTCTATTTCAATTACCATGGAAAAATTGCAAAAAAATAAATAAATAATATATATAAAAAAATGAATTCTCATCTTAATATTGAAATGTCATTCCACCTAGCACTTCCATCATTTTCCCCTTGAATAATAATGAACCCCCATGTCTTTTGTGACACACAACACATCATCATACTTTATTGAAATTAGATGAAATTTGGAGATGAATTTGAACAAAGGAAGGGGCATGGGATTGGGATATTCTTATGGACCAATATTGTTTTAAATGATTTTGATGGGTTTCATAATTTTTTTGTATGAGGTCTTTCGGTAAGCATTGTGTATTAAAAAAATTTCGAAGAAGGGAATTTGAATTTCATATTTTTGAGATACATTTTTCTCAAGACTAGAAAAACTCAAGTTGGGGGATGTGATTAGCCACTGAAAGAGGCTAATATTTATTTTTTATATTGTAATATTCATGTTCTTTATTAATCATAAACACCATTTTTAGTGCATTTTACACTTTGAACACTATTTCATATTATAATTGTAATTCCTTCTTAAAATGCACTATTACATGGTATATTTTTTAACACCATATAAAATACCCAACGATCTTGATTTTATTTTCACATTTTATTTTCAGGTCTCCCATGATATAAGGAACAATTCATATATTTGGAGTACTTGAATATTCACATTGAAGACCACCAAACTTAGCCTTGAACCAATAATATTCTTGGAAAAGTAAACTTAAAAATAACCCAATAAAGAGACTGTAGAGGCCACAATACAAGCCCAATAATTCTGAAAATTGAATTAAATATATAGTCCATAAAGGGGAATATTTCATACAACAGTGACAAGAGCTAATTTGGAGTGTTTATGGGAGTTTCAAGCAGCCCAATTTGGAGATAAAATTCTAGGCTAGATTCAACGTCCTAGAAAAACATCCCACCATTTTACACATATCTCATAAAAAAAATATTCATTTTGGCTGAAATTTTACAGAAACTCAGGGGAAATCTATGTCTTCATGTTTCTCCTCTATAGACTACCGAAATTTGGTCATCTAGATGCTCATGTCAGCACATCTGTTTATTGGAGTCTAGTTGGCTCAGATTGATTTTCAAGGGTGGAAAAATCCACTCTCCCTTAACTTTCCACCCACCTAGGCCCACCACCATTAATTGAATTGATTTAAACTCTTGTTGGATCGAACCAAGGCTTAAAAAACTCCTATTTAAGGCAATGTTTTTGAATTAGTTGAGCATATTTTGTTCTTTGTTTCATTGTAGTGTTATGATGCTGCTTTGGGTTTGTAATCACATTTCTTTCTCATGTAAGTTGTTCAATTCACCTTAGTTTCTTAATAAACATTCCTTCATTCCTCTTATTTTGTTATTATCCAAATCATGTTGATATTGTTTCCTAAAGTTGTGAATTTATTCACACCATACCTTGTGAAATTTATCACACAACAGTGGAGTGATCGTTATTTCCTTGTTTTCTTTTTTACTTCTCCATTTCCTCCCTCATAAGTTTACTTCCCACTTCCATTGAAACCATAGCATCATTGTTGGGATAACCATCTTACGGGTTGATCTAAGGGATTGGAAAGGGGCTGGATTGGAGGTTATTTATCACACCATTAATTTCTAATCACTTCTTTTAATTGATATTTTTATTTGATGATTTTAAAACTTCTTTGTCCTTGTTGAATTATAAGGCCACATACTTCAAGTGATAATGTGAACATTTACCTTGGAGTACTCATGAATGTAATAATTCAAGTGTATAGTTTATTTTTATTAGGGTGTGTAGGCATTAAAATAGTAATTGATGATGTTGTTTGATCTCATTAAATGAACCCATCACAAATATAAGAAATTAAAATATCTGAAAAAGGAATGCATCCAATCCACCCAAAGTAATAACCTAGGAACAAATCATTATTTTAAATTTAATTCACTTAATAATCATAGTGTTCACTTAAAACTATATAAAATAAACACAAATTTGGCCACTTAATAGCCAAAAATAGTTCGTAGAATGTATGTGTCTATAGGTTTCTTCTTAGCTCTCTGAGGATTCAACAACCCAAGCTAAAATACAAGTGACTGCTTAACCCTAAAAGCTTGGGTACATTTGGGCGATTCCAACATGTATTTTTAATCCAAAAAGGACATTTTTCAAATTATACTAATATTTACTTTTTTATGTACTCAACATCTCCCACAAATCATCTATACAAAAAATCCTTATAAATATAGTTGTGTATACAATTTCCTTGGGAAAAGGAAACAAAACAAATGGTTTAGCTCAAATTCTAGATAAGGGAAAACTTAAAAATATGTAATCAAGGAATATATCATAATAAAATGAAAAAAATGATCATGATAGACATATTTTATTAAAATAACAGGTATTAATAATATATGTCCATAAGTCATGATATAAGTACATGTAATCTCAAATGAATGAATATTTTACATGGAAAAAAGAGTGTGGAATCATGAGATAATAAGAATGATCCATAAAGAATAATCATAGGCATATTTCATGTAAATGTAACATGCCCTAGAAAAAATCATAATAAATAACTTTGATGAAAACATAATAAAAGTGTATCATCTCCTTCATGAATCAATACTCACACTCATGCCTTTATCAGTCATCACTCACACTCATTATTAGTGAGAAAACTTAATTTCATCCAATTATACATGTCTCATGAGATATAAACTTCTAAAAATGCATTGGAGGGATATATAAGACCCCACAAAGAAATCATCTATACATATGTGTGGTACTTGAAATCAATAATTCATCATAACATTAAGAAAACATAGATATAAAATGGGTTACAATTTTTTTTCAAAGGGTAAAATATAAATAAATAATTCATAATTCCACAAAAAATCATAACTTGATAAACCTAGGAAAAATAAATGGGTATCCAAAGATATTCTGTAATTTTATAGGTAGATACCTCTCAATTAATATGATGAGATACATAGATAAAAGGAATAAAATTTATTTTATAATTTTTCCAATTAATTGATGTATACATATCAAAGTAAACACCCTAAAAACAAAGAAATGTAATATAGGGTATTCATAGAGGAAATTCATTATAAGAAAAGCATATGTATAAATGTTGGATGATTAGGAAAGATAAAATAAATGATGGTTCATTATTTTGATATAAAATAATCTTTTTTAGGATTTCCTAAGAAATAAGGTGGATTGTATCATTTTAAGAATATCCTTGATCAATCATAAAATTTTTCAAAATAAGTAAACATAAAAGAAAAATATTTTTTGGGAGTATTCGAAAATTTTAATTATAAATAACAAATAACCTTGAACTTTTGAATGAATTTATTTAAATGGAAATATTTTATAAAACTATGAGAATAAAGATTTATTTTAGAAACCATGAGAATTTACAGAGTAATTGTCATAGAAGAAGGAAAAATTCCAAAAATATTCCTTTACATGGAAACATTTAAAAGTGATTATTTTCAAAAAAAAAATTAACAATAACATGTACATAAAATTTTAAAAGGTTCTTAAAAAAAAATAATAAATAATAAAAATTAAAAAATGACTGTAATAAATTATTTAGGAATAAATAATGACATCTATAAAATCATCCAATGGATATGGATAAGGAATAAAAAGATACCTGAAAAAAATAAGAGGTGGAGTTAATTTCACTTATAAAAGGTAAAATGTGAGATAAAGGAACATGAATTAGTTATAATACATGTAAAAGCCCAAGTATTAATAGAGTATAATAAAATTATTATGGTTTTAGAGATGAAATTGAAAAATTTTCCCAGATGTATTAACTATCAAAAGAAATCTCAATTTGTAAATGAGATTAGTGATAAAACTTTTATTACTTGAGTATATTTTAATTAGATCCCCTCTAAATAGATATCATTAAATTGATCTTAATATACAATTAAAAATATAATTCATGATATATCATATAAAATGAGACGTTTACCCACCATATTAAATAAAATATGGTGCACAATATTAAACATCTCTCGTGGATTAGAAAATTGAAACAAAGACACACTTACATCATTATTATCCTTTGAATCGAAACCCCATGAAGGGTATAAAAAGATATGGGTATGAAACTAATTTATATTTCATGAAAAATATGATAAAATGAAACCAAGGTAACATATATTACATAAAAACAAGTGGTAAATATGCATCATAACTCAATAAAAAAATTGAGAAACAAAAACCCTAAACTTTAATCACAGTTAGATGAACATGATCTAACCTCTTGTATTACAAAAAAAACTATCTTAATTACATATTTTAAAAATTAATTCATAACTATAACATTTTATAAACTTCAATTGTAATCATTTGTTAAAAATATATTAGTTTTATTTTATTTTCATCATCGGATGTTATTATCCTCGATTGTTTGTTTAATACTAGTTTTATAATTGTGGTGTTGATTATTATTTATAGATTAAAATTTAACCATTTTGATATCATTATAGTTACTATAATTCATGTTTTATAATTATTTATAAAGTATTAATTTCATTTAATTGGAATTTTATTTATGATTTGTGATGATGAAGTTACTGATGATCTTGTTTAGGTAATTTTTACTAACGAGGCGTGGTATCTTAATAATGGTTTAATTATTTCCATTACCATTAAAAACCAAAAAAATATTATTTAATTATTATTTTACAATATCAACATTATTTATTTTTCCTTAGTGGCCCATTAAATAATTTTATATCATTTTTCTTTTTCGTGGTCAAACAGCCCCAAACAAGAATGAGATATAATCTTAGGGTTACTATAGTAAAGAAAATGATTCATTTAAAAAATATCATTATTATTAAAGAATAATGATATTATTTAGAGGTTCTTAATGGTTTTAATCTATCTGTAACATATTTTTATGAATAATAAAATACTAAAGTAAAATAAAAAATGTGTCACTTTTATGGTGGTGGTAGTCTGCACGTAAGCACGGGTGACACATTAGTTTTCCATAGATAAGAAGAAATATAGTGAATGTTTATAATTTTAGAATATTAAAAATATTATAAATATAATAATAATACTTTTAATTTACTTTTATAAACATATGTGTAATGTGGTGATGAAAAATAAATCACGTCGTTTAGGGAGGTGGTAGTCTCTAGGTACGCATGATGACGTCTTCAATTCTTGAAGGTTTTTTGAGGAAGGTATAAAATGGATTTTACATTGGTATAAGAAAATTTTAGAATATTATTAATATTGATGTTATTTTAATATAATGTAAATAATATATTTTAGGGTTTAGTAGAATAAAAGAAAAAAAATGAAAGAAAAGAGAGTAATTTAGAATGTTACCTTACTCCTTGGAACATCTCCTTTCCAAAATGGGTTTAGGATTTCAGAGGTGTCTTATTGAGAAGAAAAAAACCTCTATGTCATTTATAGGAGTTTTATTCTATTACTTGCGAATATTTTTTTCAAATCCAAGATTCTAGGGTTTTGCTGAGAAGTGGGGTTATGATGGATCTATTTATAGGCTAGTGGAATGGCATTGTTTAATAAATAAAGGGTAAATTCACTATTTATAAGACAAAATGATCCAATAATGTAAAATAATGGAGTGGGGTAAGGTTAAGGTTGATAAATACTAAACCACACATTTTCACACATGTTTTTAAGATATTCTAATGTCTTTTACATTAACACTTCTCACTTTTACCATTTTGTTTTTTAGTGAGGTAACTAATATTTACCTAAGTAATTTAATTTTAATGGATCAAAATGAAATGGTCTTTTTCATATAATTTGTAACACCTCAAGCTTCCACGGTACGTTTCCCTTTGAATAATGCAATGGCGTGCATTGTACGCAACTTCGAGATTCTAACACACCACAACCAATCAATCTAGCTGTTATGAAATTTTATAAATTCTATCTCTCAAAATGAACTTCATTTTTGGATTTATAATATCGAAATTATCCTAGGGTGAAATTTTGGTACTTTTCGGATAACTTTCATATTTTGATGAATAGTGAAAATTACTAAATTTTAATTAAAAACAACTTTTTTAATCGAAATAATTAATATTGAAAAATTATGAATTTGAGTGGTTTTAAAGTATATTTAGAATATATTTTTACCATTTAATTCAATGTTTTTCATTTTATATAATTTCACAATTAAACCAAACATAAATAAGTGCCATTCTTTTGATAGTTATTATCTCTTAAAAACACGCTTTTTGTTTTAACAACAGAAATTAATTTTAAATTAATTTCTTCCACTTCTGTGTATTGAATTTGGAAAAATGGATTCCATATTTGGAATCATGATTTCTAAATTGTGTAAATAGGTAAATTTTATTTTTAGACATTTTGAATAATTACTTCGGTAAATATTTTATTTACCATGGTTAAAAGGTAAATCCGGTAAATAAGGGTTAACAAATAATATTATAATAATAATAAAATTACCCTAAAACGTGTCCTAACCTTATTTTTTGATACATGTTCGACCATGGGCATATTTGGGTCGATTTTGGGACCCCATGGAGCCACTTGTAAGTGATAGGGACACTTCATTTTAATTAAGTTAAAATGAATACAAAAATGATACAAGCATATATCTTTTAGAAAATCAATTTTTACATAGGGTTATATATGTTGGATATTAGACTAAAAATATTCATTATAAATATAAAAATATTTACTACATAATGGTATTTTATTTATAATTTTTAGACATTAAATAATTTAATTTATTTATGACACAATAATGATGCAGTAATTACCATAATAGTAAAAAATCAAAATAATTGATATTATAAATACCCAAATAAATATAATTTGAGACTTTTAATAAATTACACTAATTTTATAGTTTAATATGACATGTTATTAATGATTTAATTAACTTTTTTCGAAGTAATAATTCTGTTATAATTTTTACAAAAATAAACTATTGAATAGTGTCAAAATTGACATAAAAGAGTTTTTAAAACAAATATTATATTATTAATTGATATTAAATTCCTAAAAATCTAATTATCGTCCAAGATACTTATATCATGATAGGTGTATCATTAATGGACCACATGGGGGTCTCTTGGATGTATATAGTAAGTTTATTAACTATATAATATAAAAATACAAAGTGACATGGTAAATGTCAAACTAATTAACTAAGAGTTAAAACTAAAAGATAAGGTTAATATAATGAACCAAACCTGTATAAATTATATTGGTTGAATGGTTTTAGACCTATCCCCATCTTAACCTTTTAATAATCAACTTTTGAGCCATTAGAAACCGAAAATGAATTTATTATAAATTAATATTTCTAGTTTTTCCAAAGGTTCCCCTCACCCCTCTTATAAAAGGGAACTCCTCCTTCTCATTTCATCACACCTTCAAAGCCTTTTGGTTCGGCCAACCCCTGCCCAAATACTCTCTCAACGTCCATCACTACAACCTAGAGGCCTTATTTTGATCAGAAAGCCAACCTATGTATCCCTTTTGATCAAATCAAAAGGAAGAACCCGAAGAAGAGGTAATGTTTTCACCACCCCTTTTCAAGTTCCTTTCTTCTTCCACTTCTTCTTTCTTTGTTATTACCATTATAAAATAATAACTAAAGTATATTATATATACTGTGATGTTATTATAAATATGGTACAACCATATTCAGTATTCTATCCACCATTTGAAAAACATGTCACCATACGTAGGTACGTACGGCTTACCGTCTCCACGTCGTGGTGTAATTGTTATTCAATATATTATTATTTGGGTGGGTATAATAATGATGTGTAACTCATTTAAATAATAAATATAACATGATAATGATTCTGTATATAGGATATACCATCCAATTATATATTATTTTAATATCAAAAGAATGATATTGTCGCTCGTGCGTACGTACGGAGTACCGTCTCCACGAACGCGATGAGATTCATTCTCCATCATATCCATTAAAGTATAATTATCATTTTATGATTAAAAATAATGTTTAAGGACTTGATATCATTATGGATATGAATAATATACATCCCATTAATAACAAATATGTCTCACATAACAAATAATATAAAGTAAAATAAACCCGTTAACACCCAAAATGACGATAATTCTAAGATATTATTAACAAATCAATGTTAAAAGATCATATATGATATCATATTAAGGTAAATGATTCTTGTATAATTCAATAACAATTATTTCACCATTATACAGGAGTTTAACCTACCATCGACCTAGGAAAAAGTACAAAGTAAGGGGTTTCTTAACTCACTCCTAATTTCGTGAGAATTCCATTATTCACCACTTAATTATTGCATGTGGTGTATGTGTACTGCCCATGGTTGTATTCATTGTGTAATATACTTTAATTTATGGGTATTTACATCATCATGGTATGATCCTTCTTTCATGGGTGTATATTTCGTAAGTTACCTAATCGATAAGAGAATTTGAAATTTCAATTTCCACTCATTTGGCTTTATGCATATTTCATTGATTATATTACCCCAAGATTATGTGTGGAATCACTATTCATTTGATTATGTCATAATTTCCACTCCCCTTCCTGTGGATATACTTTTGATACACATAATCACTCCATTGATAATTTCTCAAGTCATTGATATGAATTTGATAAGAGTAATTTTAACTCATTCTCCATTTGTTGAGTTAAACATCCAATTCGTTGGTGTTGTTTTTACAAGAATATGTGTGAATGTACATGATTTTTTTACACTGAATATCCAATCATATTTAGTGTATTTATATTTTTCACACATAATTATGTCATTGATTTATCCTTAACCTAAGGATACGGCCTTTATGAGAGATTTCATCTCAATTTACATTCCATTGAGACTTCTTTGTTGTTATACACCAAATCACTTTTATGTGGTGTATATAATGTACTTTGACATAGTATATCATGAATTCCTTTATTCTCATGATATTACAATGTTTTGATTACCTCAATTATTTTTATTCAATTTTCTCTCTTTTGGTTAGAAACTCTAACTAAAATACCATTTTTAAATGTTTTAAAGAATTATTCTTCTAAATCTTTCTCATTAATGTCCATGTTTTAAAAAATGGTTTTAAGGATTTATTTATATGGACATTAAATTTTTAAAATTAAAACTCCTTTTAAAAGTTTCAAAATGGTATGGGACACTTTGATTCAAAAATCTATTTTTAAATGGCTTCTTGGCAAATAGTGTGACTTTTAAATGATTTCAAGAAAAAGGGGGATATTTCTCTCAAATAGTTTTGATGATTATTTTCATCTATGGCAACATCCTTCATTATTCTTGATTGAGGTTAATGTGATACAATACAATCTTCCATATTGTATCAAATTAGTTATGTTTGACTGTGGATGTGCTATTTTTATACCATTCATGGTTTGTGGTTAAAGTATTGACATTTCGTATGCTAGTTTTAATACGAATGTGTATGTTATGTTTAAACATTTTCATATGGGAATGAATTAGACTTAATAAGTGATGGGTGGAGCCCTCTATATCTCCTCGATGCATCGGTAGGTCTCATGAGACAAAATAGTGTCTTGTCACAAGGCCTTGACAAAATATTATTTGTATTCTTGGCACAAGGCCTTGGCTATGTGGTTATGATAGTCTGGCATTATGCATTCCATCATTATGAAAGTGGTTATTGATATCGCATGTGATTGTTCGACTAGTAGAATATCCATGTGAATAAGTAAATGGAATTATTTAATTTTATCATTTCCATATTATGCTGAATTTCAAGTTTAAAAGGCTTTTGTTTTAGTTAAAAATTGCTTTAAGTGTTTATGCTTATCTATGAAAGCTTCTGCTATATTGTTATCCTTACTGAGCATCTGAGCTCACCCCTTTCGGTGTTTTATTTTTCCCAGGATGAGAAGAAGTAATTTATGAATGACCTACAAGGATAGTATGAGGGGATATGAAGACAAGATGTTGTTTTAGTTTTTTTTACCTTATGATGTAATGTAATACTTATGAATATATCTAGTGTTTCCAAGACTACTAAACTAATCGGTCTTTCGAGACTTGATCCTTTGAGATCATGCCAATGTTATGTATTAATGCACTAACTCTGGGTATCTATGGTTGGGGAATTACATAATTTGGACAAAATAAATCAAAATATAAAATTAATTTTATCAAAAATATATATATTTTTACTAAAAATTAATTTTAACAATAGATCATGTAATGCGTAAAAATGCGTCTTCGGAGCCAGTGTATTTTTAATCATAAATTTTATATATAGGAAACAAATTTTCAAGGTTATTTATATTAATAGAATTAATGCGTGTATTATTAACCAAATGAGATTTAAGTGGTTTTAAAATAAACCCCATACCTAATTTCACCTAGAAAAAAAATTAAATAGAAATACTAAAAATAGTTTTTATTAGACAATACTGCTTAAATTTAAAAATGTTAAACATCGATTTCTAAATTTGATATATTATTTCATTTAAATAAATAATTTTAATTTATAAATAAATTTTTAATCATGAATTAAAAATAACTTATAATTTTATTTTAAGATATACTTTCTTCTTGATATAGTTATAAATGTTATGGCATAAGTAAAAACTATATATTTCATTATTCAACTAAAAATATATTATTTCAGAAAAATCACAAAAAAATTATACTAAGATAAATATTATATATTATAATCATCATAATCATTTATAAATGATTGATTTAATCTATTAATAAATTACATAGTTATTTTAGAATGAACAATCCTTTCTATTATTAAATCATATTAATTATTTATCCTATGAATGTAAGAATTTTTAATTAGTTAATATATTTTTATTTTGTTTCGGTTTTATTATTATTATAATTTTTTAATAATTTTAATCAAATATTCCATGACTCATTTTAGTTCAATTTATCGTGTGAAACAAACTATCGAACATTGTATTAATTTAGAGAAAAATATATTCCAAAATCTCAGGGTGTTACATTCAACCCCATACCATAAATAAATAGTATCCTTACAATTCTAAATATCACTTACTAATGAAATAACTGTGGGTGTATAAAAAATAGATATGAATAAAGGTATAATTCCAAGATAGATATAAATCTAACTATCTTAGGTATGACTCGGAATTTTTTTCCAAAATATTCATACCTTCCAAAGCATCATTTTCATAATCATGTTTCCAACTAAATACTAAAACCAAAATGACTATGACAATATCAAATAAAATAATAGTAAACTAAAATATGAATATAAAACTAAATCCTGTGATTTATTCTCTTATAAAATCTTTATTTAAAACTATGACACTTTTAATTTAGTTATATCACATTTGGTTCACCCGGTAACTCTATGTGTTTAAATTATGTTATCCATGATCATTTTCTTATTAGGTTATTTAACCATACCATAAATATGTTCTCAGATCCTTCATAATGGTTTATAAATATCATATAATCAACCAAATCATATTATTTGTGAATGTATATCTTGGTGTGCAGTCTTATTCCCGCCATTGTGAATCGAGTGAAGATTGAGTTCATACTCACCTAGCCTTTTTCAAAGTGATTACCCTTAGGTTCATCTATGTTGTCGAAACATCCACTTTCTAGAATCCAAATATGGATACAATTTCTAGGAAAACCACATACTCAAATCTTTATTGAAGGTTTAGGATTTCATACTATACTTAGACTTATCCCTAGTGTTTAAACTAGATTTCTCTAATCCTAATTCTCAAAAATAACTAAACTAATATGAAAATATAACTAAACCTTACTCTGATACTAATTGGGGAACCCCAAACACACACTCCTGCATTTTGTGCTAAAAAAACATTCTATAAACAATGGATTTAATACCAAGTGATATAAACCAAGATAAAAATATCTTAATTTTATATCATTTCCATAAGATAAAAATTGCATCTCACATATAATCATATAATCCTAAGAAAAAAAGGCTCAGTTTATTTCAAGATTATCTCCCATGTTTTTTCATCCAAAAAGGACATTTTTTACACTAAACAAGTATTTAATTTTGTATGACTTCAATATCTCCTATAAAAAAACTCTACATAAAACTACCCTCTAAATATAGTCCTATATATAATTTCTTAGGTAAATGGAGAGAAAAGAAAGGGGTGAGCTAAAACTAACAGTAATAGAAAAAATATCAACATTTCATCAAGGGTTAGATCATAATCATATTATAAAACATGAAAATGGGAGAAATGTCTTATTAAAAGGAATATAAAACAACAATAAATGTCCATAAGTAATAATATAATGACATGTAAGATCCAATTAAAAAATATATACTTTGGAGAATGAGTATCGAATCATGAGATAATAAACATGAGACATGGAGAATAATCATAGGTATATGTCATGGAAATGTAATATTCACTTGAAATATAAAATAAAAAAATTGGGAAAACATAACTAGAAAGTAGCATCACCTTCATGATTCATTACTCACACCCACACCTTCATGAATAACTATTCATGCTCACACTTGGTGGAAAAAATAATTGAACTTTTGTTTACATGTATCATGAGATATAAACTTGTAAATAATGAATTGGATATAAGACCCCAACTGTCAATAATCCATACATAGGTGTGCTGTTTGAAATCAGTCATTCATCATAATATAAATAACCCACTCAAACAAATGGTTTTTATATCTTCTTTTTGTGGAAATAACATAAATAAATCATTTACTATTCCATAAATAATTATAATGTGATAAACCAGGTAAAATAAATGGGTATGAAAAGATATTAATTAACATTATAGGTAAATACCCTTTAGGTAAGATGATGAATTACATGGTATTTACACTATATAAATAAAGGTATGTGGTTTAGTCGATAAATTAATCATTCAATCAATGTATGGGCATCTAAGTTAACACCCTTATAATAAGGAAATGTAATATAGGGTATTCCTAGAGTAAAGGAATTAGAAGAAAAACATGTTTATAAATGATGTATGATTAAGAAAGAAAAAAGAATTGATATATCATTATTATAATAAAAAAATAAAATTTTCTAATCCATACTGACAAAGATATTGGATGGTATCATTTTAATAATATCCTCAATCAATAATAAAATATGTCAAAAGATTTTGGTCTACATGAAAAAAACTTTGGTGAGCATTAGGAAAATTTCTTTTGAAATAATAAATAACCATGATGGTTTTAAAACATTTATTTTAAAAAATATTTTATAAAACTAGGAGAATGAGGATTTATTTTAGAAACCATGAAAACAAAGAGATATTGTTTTATAGAATAATATAAAATGGTGGAAATATGTGTTCATATGGGAACATTTAAAATAGTATCATTTAATGCTTTATCAAAAAATACCCACATAGAAAATTTAAAAAATTTCTTCAAAATTATTTTGAAGAAATAAAAAAATTATAGAAAATAAACTTAATCAATTATTAAGGAATAAACAATAAAATCTATAAAAGTATCCAATGAATATGGAGATGGAAGATAAATATACCTGATTAAAAATGAATAAGTGGGGTCAGTTTATCTTATAATGAGTAGCATGTGATTAAAGGGGGAAATAAAGTAGTGAGAATGCATGTATGTAACACCCTGACCTAAACCATAGGGTCTGAGTAGGAGAGCCACAAGACCTCATGTGTGCCTCCCCATATGCAAGCGGTTTTCAACTAGTAGTGAGGGTTTGAACACTATCATTGGAGATACTATACCCTCAGTATCATATCCTTGTACTAATAATATAAATAAACATAAAAAATAAGAGTAAAAAAGGTAGAAGATAATATATCATAATGTTATATTAGATGCAACACATGTCATACATTTAATAATGATAAATAAACTAAGATCACAATTAAGAAAGCCAAACCGTAGTAATGTGAGAACTGATAAATAAATAAAATCCTACAAAATTCCATTAGAGTTTATACTAGTAATTCTATAAGATCCATACTTCACTGCTCAGTTGTCTACCATAGGACCCTTTCCTTTGGTGGGATCCCTATACATGAAGTCTGAATGTGCATTGAGATTCCCTTGTAGGTTATGAGTAATAAAACCCATTTGGACACCTCCAATATGTCTTTAACATGTGTTCACATTTATAATATTTTATTCCATGATAATAATAAATAATAGATCAAATAATAAAAAAAAATATACAGAGCATCCATAAACTAACCAATCCACCATGATCCCTCGTTATACCTGCATCGAATCTATGTCAAAAGAATGTCAGAGTAGTCATACAAATTTCACTAGTGAAAGATACATCCTCTTGGTTTCTCAATAGTTTCATAGGCCCTAAGACACTCATTTAGGCCACATTAGGCCATTATACCCTATCTCTATCTCTCAATTCAGGTCACGTAGACCATAATTCCCTATGTTTCCTCATGGGTCAGATCATATAAGACCATCATTCCCCAAGGTCAGTCCATACTAGGCCATAATACCCCATCATCTAAGATGTTCCTATCATTATGCCACATCCCACACCTAAACATGCTCCCCCTCTAGGGTCACCAAGCCATGATGGTTTCACCATTCACTCTGGTACTATGCATATAATAATAGTACATCCTATAAAAATAACAATATATGGAAACATGGAATAACATATCAAGTAATATATAGCATATCATGAGTGTGAAACAAAATCTAAAATACTCACACATATGAACAAACTCAACATTTCCTAAGCAAATCAACACACAACATCATATCAAGTTAACGATTATATACGCAACCTCTATGTGGTAAGGAACTTCCTACCTCTAGGTCATAGATATCTACTTCATGATTGTCAAGAGTGTCAGCACCCAAACCATGTTCTCACACCAACTGGAATAGGATCACATGCCAGGAACTCCTAGAATGGATTCCAATCCAACATGATAAGGGTTCTTGAGTATTGAAGAGAATAAGGACCAGCCAATGGTATAATCAACACTTACTCAACATCTTACCAAACACTTAAATATATCCAAAGGTATTATTTAAATCTAGTTGTGTGAATAAGAATTTTTATTTCATGCACAGCGATGAAAGGAGGTAGTAGAGGCTCCTAAAATTCTAAATAAAAGAGAAAAACCTCATACAATGATCATTAAAGAGGGTATAGAATAAATTCAGGAAATCAAAGAAGACCTACTAGAGTTTTTCACTAGAACTTCCAAATATATAACCACTATCAAGGGAGAATGAGACAAGACCATGGATCAACTAAAGGGAAAGTAGGATGAAGAAAAATTAGAAAAAATTCAAGGTTTGGATCAAGGTCACACAAGTTCAGGACCTAGGTATTTCAGGCATCTGTAAATTCATCAAAGTAATGAGGGGTCATCAAGAAGGATGAAATAATTAATTAATAGAGGAAAATAGTTGATGTAGAACACATTTAAAACCACCATTAAATCCTCATGTGTTTCCCCTTTGATCTTATAATGATCCAAGGAAGGAGGAAAATAATTCAGGTGTTTAAAAATCCATCATAGTCATCAAAATAGTATATACCAAGGATTTTCCATGGTCATGATCTTCTTGAACATACCAGGCTAAAATGGTATTTCCTACCGAATATCCCTAAGGACATTTCAATTTTCCCCCATTATGCCCTCCAAAATGAGCATTTTGTGGTAGAAAAATTCATGGAAGACAGTATCCTTACCCAAGATCTATGTCTTGAACATGTCATTTCCCTCATTCCATTTTCACTATTATAAGCTAAGGACCACCAGAATTAGCACTGTGATCATGTTGTTTCTCTTTTGGGCCCAAAAACAACAAATATCCAAAATTAAGATTTCATATGCCACACCAAACTCACAAGACTTTAAACAAACATGGATCAAATCAAAAATAAGAATAAAAATAAGGGAAATAAGACTTCAAATAAAAAATTTCTAGGACTTTACAATCTCACCCTCTAAGGAATCCTCATCCCCAAGAAGTGCCTATAGAGTTCACCCTTGAGAAAATCAGGACACCAATATTGAATGTATGACTCTCACTCTCATTTACCCCTGGATCTATCTATGTTTCCATAAGACTCAAGAAAATGGTACCATTTCCCCCCATAAAAAATTCTTTATATGGTCTAAAATCTACACTGGGCATTCCATAAATGATTCACCTAGTTCCAACTCAATAATCTCAAAGTCGATGACATATGTAGGGGTGGGAATGTGCCTCTGAAGATGAGATGCTTGAAACACATCATGCATAAATCAGTAAAATTAAGTAAGATCTAGAAAGTTCTCCATTATCCAAACCCATTCGGTAATCTTGAAGATTTCAACATAATATGGTGTGATCTTCCCTTTCTCCCAAAATTATTGGTGGCCTAACCAAGGTGTCACTCTTAGAATAACTCAATAAACTACAGTAAACTTCAAATGTCTCCTCTTGAAATATGTATAAGATCTCTTCCTATTATGAGTTATGATCAACCTCTTTTGAATCATATTCTCTCTCTTAGATGTCTCATATACCATAATGGGCCCCACAACTACATCTTTTCCAACCTCATGCCAACATATCAGTGAATGACATGAATTTACATAGAGAGCCTCATTAGGTTCCATATTAATTGAAGCCTAGTAATTAATGTAGTATAAAAACTCAACCAAGTATATGTGATCATATCAAGATTCATCAAAGTCTAGAATGCAAGCTTGCAGCATATGCACTATTATATGGATCATATGTTGTGACTGTTCACCGGTTTGGTGATGGTATGTTGTGCACAATATTATATTATTCCTGAAGGTCTTCTTCTAGACCTTCCAAAAATGATTTAAAACATAGATAAAATCCTTAAGGGAACTCCATAAAATTTTAAAATCTCACATACATAGAGATTTTTTATCTCATATACTGATTGATTATCCTTAATTGGTAATAAATGAGTTACTTTCATCAAATGATCACTTATTACCTGAATAGCATTGTGACTCCTCGAGGACCTAGATAACCTCATAACTAATTCCATCATAATGTCCTATGACTACCAAAAATTTATAACAAGTGTATGGAGTAAACCACTTGGATTTTGATGGTCATCGTTTACCCTCTATGAAGTAAGGTATTGTGAAACTAAATCAATAGTGTCCCTCTTCATCCTTGACCACCAAAACTATCTCCTGAACCCATGGTACATCTTTTTCACTCCAATATATACTACCAACTTATATGAATGGAAGTGTCTCATCAGATATTCCATAAAGGAAGTAGGGAATACCACTCTCCCATCTATCAGGATCACATCATCATCAACCAATGCCCGGTTAGGTATCAGGTCACCACCAGCAAGTCACTCCCACATCACAGCACACTCAAGGTTAGATTCCTAACCAGCCTTCACCTGATTTACTAGAGAATATGTGATCACTAAATGAGAAAATTTCATAAATCCATGATCCTAGAAATAATCCATCCTCTAACTGGACAATAACATCATCATGCACCACTATTTCTCTAAAGGAAATTCACTGATATCCTAAAATACCTACATCTTATAGCTAAGATCATTTTCAATCACGTTACCGTTACCTGGTGCATAGTCCATCTCAAAGTCGAACGTAGTCAGGTACTCTACCCAGGGCCTCTACCACAAATTGGGATCCATCTATGTAAATATATAGTGGATACTCTTGTTTTTTATAGATAATATACCTCTCTCCAAAGAGGTAGTGTCACCAACATTTCAAAGTGTGAACCACAACTTCTAACTCCAAGTTGTGGGTAGAGTAATTATACTCATGGGGTCATTAGTATATGAACCATAAGCTACTACCAGATCCTTCTATATCATTAAACCCCCTAAACAAACCATTGATGCATCATTTTAAATAGAAAACTCAATCCCTGGATATGGAAGGATCAATATTGGAGTTGTATTCAACCTTTAATTTATCTCAAGGAAAGCTTATTAACATTGGTCTTACCATTAAAACATCACTCATTTATCCTTTGGTACAGACATATATGTAGATAAACTAGAGATTTTCTAGATAAAACACTGATAGTAACCCTCTAAATCTAGAAATCTCCAGATCTCAAACATATTCTAGGGACATGAATATGATATAACTACCTCTGATTTCTTTGGGTTCATAGATATACTTGTAATAGAAACTACATTCCCCAAAAAATTTACCTCCAAAATCCAAAATTTTAACTTTAACATTTTGGCATAATGCTGATGTGCTCAAAGTGTAATTAGAACTATCTCAAGATGTCAAGCATGCTACTCTAGGGTAAGTGAGTATATGGAGATTTCATTAATAAACACCATAATGGATGAGTCAATATATGGTTAAAAGATCATTTTCATGAGATCCTTGAACATTATCAATGCATTCTCCAGTATAAATGGCATGAAAATGTACTCGTATATCTCATACCTACTGTGAAAAACTATTTTTAGGATTTCCTCATTATAAATCAAAAATTGGTGATACCCTAATAAAATTTCAATCTTGGAGAAACACAACACTCCTCATAACTCATCAAGTATATATTCCATCTAGTTAAAGGATATTTATTCTTTACATCACCTGATTCATATTATGGTAATCTATATAGAGTTGATGACAATTTTTCATGTTCTTGGTGAATAAAATAGGTGCACCCTACCATGATGTACTTGGAATAGATAAATCATTTCTTCTTCAAGTCCTTGAGCTATAATTTGAGATCCTTAAAATTGGTCAGTTCCATTCGATAACAAGGTATTGAAATGGTTTATTCCCTTGACACAAGTTCAATCATAAACTCAAATTAGGGGTTTATCTTGAGAATTAATCTATAAAACATCTTAATAGAGAACCACAAATGGAGGAAAATATGAGGGGGTTACTACTAATCCTACTAAAAGAGAAAAGTCTACAATCTATTCCATGATTTTCCCAAGTTGTCTCATGTCTGGACCCACTCTACCTTCTCCTAACTTCCATTCTTTTATTATTTCCTGATTTTATCCCTTGAGATATTTAAATGATTCTCGTCTCCAATAGAAATTAATTTGAGCTCAGAAACTATTCAGTCAGTTCATTCCAAGAATCACATTAAAGCTCATCATATCCAAAATTATAATGTTACAAAGATGTTCATAACTAAAAAATATATAATACACCCTAAGAATCATATAAAATGGTCTAATTTTATACCCAATGGTGTATAAAGGGTAATTTTATAAGATAACATGATTGGTAAGTCAAGTCCAGCAAAAACTTATAAAAATATAAAGGAATGGGAATCACAGGTATCAAACAAAGTAATTGACTAGATAAATATGATCAGGACCATAAATCAAAAAATAGACAGTGCCTCAACACCACCTGTTAGAGTATAATCCTCTTTATATACTCATATTACCTTAGATCTATGGCCCTGACCCTGATATTCATGAATCACCCAATTCATCATCATAAGAGGGATTGGAACCAGGTATTGAAGACCTTGTCCCATCCCATGGCTCGATAATTGTGTCTAATTTGAACCCCCATGAGACATCATTCATGATGCCTTTGAGAAGACATGTTGTAGATGTCCTATCCATTCACACCTATGACACTTAATCTGATTTTTTGGGCATAAATTAAGATAATGAACCTACCGCCCATGGTTGAAACACTATAGACCTCCTTCCCCCATAAAAGTTGCTGAAGATCCTCTTCTCAATATTGGATATCTACCACTGCTCTGATGTGAATCATCTTCCTTCCTCTTTCAACCAGTTTATGTATCACTAAGAAGTCTATTAAAATCATAAATAATAATTTTAGGTCTATCCTATTCTAAAACCTTCTCAATCATTAAGGCATTTTGAAGAACATGAGGATATATCATCAAGTCAAAGTTCCTAACCTAGAATCTCAACTCTGATTAAATCCCAATATTGAACTTTCTAGATTTTTGCGCTTCATCCCTAGACAAGAAAGCAGTGAAGCATATAAACCTCATGTAATGTTTCAAGTGAGAAGACACATCATCACCTGATAAAGCTCTATGAACTCATTTTCAATGTCTTTATCTATTGTAACTAGGAATAACTCCTTGAATAAGAGGTCTTTTAATGTCACCCATGTGAGAACCTCAAATATTCCTTCCTTAAGCATAATTTACCAACATCATCCAGTATCTCCCTAAAGTATAAAGGGTGAAATATTAACCTTCTAATCCTCAAGGGATTCTACTAGGTCAAATATCTTCTTGATGATCAATATCCAGTCTTCTACATCTTGAGGACCTCTAGTTCCTTGGAAAGGAACTAGGAAAAATATTTATAGTTAAAGTGATCCCTCCACTTAAACTAGTAGTGTGGTTGTAGGAGTATACTTCTTTATGACAATTGATAGAGTTGGAATGTTTTCCATCATTAGATAATTATGGTTTACTCTACTAAGTGGTGCAGTCATGTATCCATGAGGTATAATTTTCTATAATGAAAAGTAAACATTTAGAAAGTCTATACTTTTAGTTCAAGATATATATTAACCATTCTATAGGATTACACAAGGTTCTCCTAGTAGTATACCCATAACCCAAGGTATATCCCACCTAGCACTAAATAAGGTCTTTATCCTTTCACGCTAGTCACAGTCACATAAATGTACAAAACATAACTAAATGATAAGGTTCAAATAATTAATTCTAGTATATATATATATCACAATAATATGAAAAATAGATATATCACTCAATCACAAATATAGGTCTATCACAAATAGATAACACACGTCAAAGAATTAAATTAAGTAACATCAAGAATATATATAGAATATGATCCTATATTCCTAATCATGGTGCATGAATGCACTAAAATCTCATAAAATTATAACATCAATATTGTCAATGGTAACTCAGAGGTTAGTTACACATGAGAGTCCAGGAATATGGAAACTCCCCTACTCGAGTCTCACATATCTTATCACATTTCTACCATGTCCCATGTTTTTCAAAAAAAGAAATAAATTGTGATCTAATACCATTTTGTAATGCCATGACCTAATCCAGTGGGTCTGTGATAGAGAAACACAAGTCCACATGCATGCCTCCCCATATGCAAGTGGAAGATGACTACAAATGAGGGTTTGAATTCCGTTAGTGGGGAGACTATACCCTTAACATCATATCCTTGAACCAGTAATATAAATAAATTTAATAACTTAGAGCAACTAAGGAGAAAGAAAATACATCATAATCTAATATCAGATGGAACACATATCATATAAACAATAAATATAAATAATCTGGGCTCCCAATATGAAAAGCCAAACTAAAGTAATGTGAGAGATGAAAATTAAAATAAAAATCTTGTAGCATTCCTATCGATTCCATCCTGGTACCACTACAAGCTCTATATTCCACAACTCAGTTATCTTCCACAGGCCCCTTTACCTTTCTAGGATCCCTATACATGAATTTTGTACATGCATCAGGATACCTAGGTTAGGAGTGAGTAATAAAACCCAATAGGACACCACCCATTCATCCTTAACACTACTCCACATACATAAGATTGTATAACATGATAATAATAAATAAGAGCTCACACATGAAAACAAATATACTAAGATTTAATGCACTATCCAAACCACCACAAGCCCCAACTTCACCAACTTCATCTCCATGCTGAAATAACATCATATTAGTCATGGAAATGTCATAAGTGAGGGATCCAATCCCTATATTTCTCAATACCCACATAGGCCCTAGACCACCAAGTCAGACCACACAATTCCTTCATACCTTGTCATAATCTCTAGATTCCTATCACATAGACCATCACGCCCCATGTTTCCTCATGGGTCAGATTATATAAGACCAGCATTCCCCCAGGTCAGGCCACACTAGGCTATCTTACCTTATCTTTTAACTTGGTCATATCATCATGTCATGTTTACCCCCTAAATGGTCTCCCCCTCTAGGTCCACTTAGACACTATGGGGTCACATGTCACCTTGGTAGTATACATTGAATAACAGTGCAAAATATACCAAGTAAAACACATTGTAATAGGGAATTACATATTAAGGCACACATAAAATATCATGAGTGTGAAAACAAATCCAAAATACACACACATGTGAACACTCAACATCGCATAAACATATCAACACAAAACTTCATATCATTATAACAATAATATACACAACCTATGCATTGTAAGGAAATTATGAAATGAATTTTATTGATTTAAACATCATTATTTTTAATATCATCGTCACCCAAACCATGATTGTACAAAAATAGAAAGAATATTGCTAAAAAATAACTCCTAGAACTTGTTTCAATCTAACATGATAATGGTTCTTGAGTAAGGAAAAGAACAAGAAAAATTTAATGGTGGAATAAACACTTACCTAATGCCTTAAGAAACATTAAAATACCATAACTGGTAATTTTCAAGTTTATTTTTGGGAAGGATAAATAATCACTCATAGATAATAAAATTCGAGGGATTTGACCCTCTTATAAGTCTAAATCGAATGTAACAACCTCATACCAAGATCATTCAAGAAGGAATAGAGTAAATTCATCCAAACCAAGAAGATTTACTAGATTTATTAAATTAAACATTTAAATACAAAACCACCAGTAAGTGAGGATGATCCATGACCATGGATTGACCAAATGGAAGGTAGGACTAAGACAAGCAAGGAAGAATTCAAGGCTTAGATGAAGGTTACACATGATCATGACCTAGATCTTCAATGCATCTAGAAATTAATAGAAGTGGTGAGGAATCATCAAATAGGATGAACTGATTGATTAATATAGAAAAATATTCAATTTAAAATTCATTTGATATCTCTATTAAATCCACATACATTCCGCATTTTATTCGATCAAGATCCACGGAAGGATGAGAATATTTTGAGCATTTGAAAAACCGACCTGGAAACCAAAATAGACTCCACCACAGCCTGGCCATGGTCATGATGTTGTTGAACACTCCATGATAAAAAACAATATCTAAAAAATATCCCTAGGACAAATAAATTTTCTCCCATCATACCCTCCAAAAGGGGTGTGTTTTGGTTTCTCAAGTTCTGGCTGGTAGTATCCTAACCTGAGCACCACAACTAGGACATCACTTTGAAAATCTATTTCCCCCTTTCCTTTTTCCACCAAGATAATATAGATACCACCAAAGACAACACTATAGTTGATTTGTTTCCTTTTATTTCAAAAAAACTAAACCCCACATTTATTCTTTCCTAATACACAACAAACTCACAAGCCTTTACCCAAACATGACCCAACTCAAAAAATAGATGGTGAAGAAGGGAAAGGACTTCACATAAAATAATAAAAATTTCTGAGAATTTATAATGTAAAATCCTAATAATGACTATATTAAAATAAAATTATTGGGTTTTCATCATAAATGATTAAAAATTCCACAAATGGTTTATTATAAAAACTAAATCTTGATTTGTAGATGACATTGGTGATGAAACCTTTATATTTTGAGTATATTTTAATTATATATTAATTAAATAGAGTGATTAAAATTTAACTTAAAATATCATTATAGAAATATAATTCTAGATATAACATATCAAATGGGAAGTTTATACACTATATAAAAGAAAATATGGTGTACGATATCAGACATGTCACGTGGATTTTAAAATTGAGACAAAGAAACCCTTACATCATCGTTATCTTTCAAATTGAAAATCCATGAAAGACAAAACATGAGATGGATTTTTAAATCCTTTATATTTCATGAAATTTAAAGTAAAAATAAATTCATGGACCATATATACACCACAAAAAGGAAATAAGTGCTAAAATAGATTTTATTAGAAAAATATCGCTTAATTTTCAAAATGTTAAACATAGGTTTTCAAAATTTAACATGGTCTTATTAAGTGAATCATTTCACTCCATAAATATATTTTTAATTATAAAAAAAATTATAATTTTTTAAAGAGTTATATTTTCTTCTTGATACGGTCATAAACACTATGATTTTAGAAAAAACTCTATTTTTCAATATTCACATAAAAATCAATTATTTCTGAAAAAAATCCAAATATAATATTTTTATTCTTAATCCAAAAAATGAATTTTATTATATAAAATTAAAATTCTAAAATTAATAAATTTAACCTTTAAATGAAAAATTAAAATATAAATAAAAATGAATTTATTAAAAAATGGCTTTAAAAATATTTTGTGTTCTCGATATTATTTCATACTAATTTATAATTTAAATAATGTTAATATATTATTTAATATATTTAAAAATTATATATTATCATAATAATCATATAAAATTGGTTGATTAATTTTATTTATACCTTAAACAGTTATTTGAGCAAGAATGATCTTTTCTAGTATTAAATCATATTAATCATTTATCCTCTAAATTTATGAATTTTTAAAAGGTTAATATATTTTTATTTTGCAGATATTTTATTATTATTATTGTATTTTTTTAATAATATTCATAAAATATTTCATGATGCATTTTAGTTTGGTGTTACGTGTAAAATAAGCTATCAAAAATAGTATTAATTTAGAGAAAAGTATATTCCAAAATCTCAGGGTGTTACATTCCCCCCAAAATAATATGTGACCTCACAATTTTAATTATAAATTACTAGTGAAATATATAAGGGCATCAAAAAGATATAAATTACATAATATATAATATCAAAATAGATATAAATTAAACTATCTGAGGTATGACTATGAATTTTTTTTCAAATATATTCATACATTTCATAGCTTCATTTTCTGATACTATTTAAAAATGAATAATAAAAAAATAATTTTTATAATATCAAATAAATTATTATATTAATATAAAATATTAATTCTAATATGTCTTCACTTATGAAACCTTTATCTCAAACTATGACATATTTGGTTCAATTATGTCACACATTATTCATCTTATAACTATTTGTGTTTAACCAAGGTTACCCATGCTCATGTTTCTATTAGGTTATTTAACCATACCATAAAAATGTGATCGAATCCATCATAATGGTTCATAAATAATATATGATCAACCAAATAATATCCATCAGGAGTATCTAGATAGGTATGTAGTCTTAGACCCACTCATCATGCACTAAGTGAAGATTGAGTTGATACTATCCTTTTTAGGATGACTACTCCTAGGGGGATTTATGCCATAGCCGTATTCACTTTTTTTGTATCCTAGTAGGTATTTAATTTCTTGGAAAACTACATAATCAAAACTTTACCGAAAATATAGGATGATATCTTATTTTTAGATTTTTTCCTATGGTTTTTACTAAAGTTATCTAATCCTAATCCCCAAAAAAACTAAAATAATCCCTCAAAATAACTAAAACTTGATCTGATACCAACTGAGACACCCCAAACCCATGATTTCTTGTCTGGTGATAAAAATACTTTATTTAAAATTTAGCTGCAATATCAAGTGAGATAACCCAAGGTAAATATATTTTTATTTTACATAATTTTTGTAAGATAAATATTACATCTCAAAAATAATCACATGTCCCTAAAAATGGAAGGTTTAGTGTCTTTGAATATTGAATCACATGTATTTTTTATCTAAAAATGCCATTTTACAAACTATACTAGTATTTCGATTTTATGACTTCAATATCCCCTACAACTTATCTCTTCATAAAACTTCTATTTAAATATATTCATACATACAATTTCCTAGGGAATGGAAACAAAAAAATGGGCTGAGCTCAAATGATCAATAAAGGAAAAATATTCAGTTGCCATCAAGTGTTAGATTTTAAGCATATGAGAAAACATGATAAAGAGATAAATATCTTAGTAAAAACAACATGTAATAATAAGTGATGTCCAAGATCATGATAAAATGGCATGTAATCTCAAATGAACAAACATATACCAAGGAAAAATATTATAGAATTGTGACATATTTAACATGGTCAATGGAATATAATAATAGAAATGTATAAAATAAATGTAATACGCCCTTCAAATATAACAAATCTAATAACTTTAGAACAAATATAAGCACAGGGTATCATCACCTTTGTGATCCATTACTCACACCCATGCCCTTGTGAATAACTATTCACACTCACAAATGATGGGTAAACTAAATTTTACCCTTGTACATATGTATCATGCCATATAAAATTATAATCAGTGTATTGGATGGTTATATGTGACCCCACCTATCAATCATCCATTCATATGCGTGAACTACTACAAAATAAACCTTTAACAGTATTAGAATGGGATTCTATCACTGCTAAAAAATCACTAACAACCTGAGTGTGGTTAAAAGTCTAAAACTTTTATCAGCACTAAAAAATCATTGTTAAAGGTCCCCTTTAACATCCCTAAAAAGGCACTGTTAAAGGGTTCCTTTAACATCAAATTTTTTTAGCACGGTTAAAGGGACCTTTTTACAGCACCTTTTTTAGCACTGTTAAAGGGGGCCTTTAACAGCCCTTTTTTAGTGATGATAAAGGCAGCTATTTTTAAATGGGTAGAATTGTATATTTTTCGAACACCTTTGAGCCTAACCCCCTTTATCAATGCTTCCACAACCCCTTTAATAGCTCTCTACCCCCTATTTGTTCAGTTCACCCCACTATCTTTTATCAGTGCTTTGCAAATTTCCAGCCTTATATGTGCCCTCTGGGATTCGAACATTGCTCATCTCCTTCGAAGATGAAATGCCTTTACCACTACACTATATTGTATTTATATATGTTTAATGACATTTCAATTTATTTATATATATATATACATATATTTATATAATTATTTTAAAATACATTTATAAAATATTTGTGTGTGTGTGATAAATATATATATATATACTTATATTTATTTAAATATATTATATATTATATTCATTTATATATACTAGAATATAATATAAATATATATCTCATTATTAATACACACATATGAGTATGTATATATACTATAAAAAATGGTTATATATTTCCTAAAATATTTTTAGAATATTTATTTATTTACATATATAATAATATACATTTTAACATGAATATGTTGATATGTGTATTTAAATGAGTGATTTATTATAATTAAATATAAGAAAACAATTATATATTTAATTATAAATAAAATTACATTGTGAAAAATGATAAAATTTCAAAACCATAATATCAGGTTGAATGTAATACCTAGTAATCAATTTAGTATACACCAAAAAAATTCAATAATATCCCCTTAAATGAGGTTGAAAATTCACTGAATGTTAAAAATCGGGGTACCCCAACTAAAAACTCAGTTTTGGAGGTATTGTGATCCTTTTGGCCTCAAAAAAGTGACATAGGTTTACTTGTGTAACCAAGTGCATAGAGCTCATGGTAGACTTTGATTTGATATACGGTCGAGCTCAAACAGACACCCATATCAAAAGTTATGGTCGTTTGAAGTTTGAGTTATGTTTTGAACTTATTTTATATCTTTTAGTAATTTTTTTATTTTTTTTATCTTTTAATTGATATTAAATTACAATTGATCAGTAATAATAAGAAATATATTAATTAAGAAATATTTGTTTAATTATTTTATATGATATTTTCATAAAATATCTTATATATTAAGTGTAAATTCCTATTTACCTGATCTAAAACAAATTTTAAAATATATAAATTATATTTATCTATTAATATATTATTCTTAATGAAATATTTTTTTAAGCATACCTTTATTAGTTCTACTAAAAAAGAACTGATAAAGGGTGGTCTTTATCAGTGCTTCTAAAAAAGTGATGTTAATGACCCCCCCCCCCCAAAGCGCTTTTTTTTCAATGAATTTATGTGATCCAGAGGTAAGTAAAAATTATTATCAATAATTCCTACAAGAAGAACCAAACACCAGTGGGAGTGGTCATATATCAATATATTCAATATGTGAATTAATTTCTATACTAAAAGTATTTTTTATAGTTTTCTCAAAGAAATAGCTACTATAATTTATGGTATTTTCAAAATTATATAGGAAAATATCATTGATCTTGAATAAGAATCACAAAATTTGGAGAAATTATTGAATGAGAGAGCTTATACTTTTTTTAATATCTATAAACAGGTTGGATCCATAAATATAGTTAATCTCGAGCTTTAAGAGAGATTTTAAAGGTTTAAATATAAATTTCTCAATTAAATTCAAGATAATTATGGACTTATGAAAAATCCTTCAAGAATGGAACCATTCAATTAAAAAATAATTTACTCTCAAGAATTCCCAAAATGGATATCAAGGAAAATAAAATTTAGCAGTTTGACACATTTTTATAAGAAAAGGTCAGAATTCATGATGAATGTTTTGAGAGGATAAAAATAGAGTTTAAATAGAAATAAACCAACTACTAATTAAAGAGTATTTAGATTCAAGAGAAAAAATATTTCCTCCCAAAATAATCCTTTTTAAATATTTAGAAATTAAAAAAAAATAACAAGTAACCATGTCTAGATATATTAATATAAAAATAATAAAATAAAGGTTAGTTGGATAATATTGGTGTTATAGCAGGTTTGGGAAAATGAAATTAGAATATTGGGATAATATATCTACTTTAGAAGATCAAATAAATCTTATATTGAGGGGGGTGCATCCAAAGATAATTTAAAGTGAACTAAAAATGGGAAAATATTTTTACCTCAAATTAGATTTAAAGCAATGATAATTTTTTTTGGAAATTACAGTCTATGTGTTCATGGAGAGGAAGCAAGCCAATATAAATACACTGAGCATGTATCAAATTATTCTAAATAAAGAAGACCATAAATGATAATGTAAGGGAATTCTAAGAAGAATCAAATTTCGGGCTTAAGAAAGAACCATAAGGACGATTTAGAACAAATAAATCCCAAGAATTTAGAAAAGTATAAAAATGAGTATACCTTGTGTTATAAAAAATATAAGAAATGTGTTCAAGGAAAAATCAAGAAGATCAAGAAGAATGGTTGGCCAATAAAAAGATGCTTCTTTTGTGGAACAAGATGTCACACCATGGATTATTGTTGACTGATTTAATAAAATTTTATAAAATTAAGCTGGATAAACAATGGAGAAAATAAATTTCTAATAAAAACAAAAATAATGATTTAGTTATGAATTTTTATGAGAATACATATGGAATAAATAAAATGGATAAGTAAATTCCTACGAATTGTTGGATAATTTGGGCATTTGGTTTGTAAAAAGAAAGAAAATTCATGAAAGAAACATTGAGTGAAAGGTTTAAAGGGAAATTTTTTCCACATGAAGAAGATGAATCTCATAAGAGGTTGTCAAAAAATGATGACCAAGGAATTTCATAGTTGATATGTGGAAGGTTCAAGAGGACTATACACACCACTCTGAGTTTTTTAACTATAAAACCTATCCAATAAGAGTTTCTCAAGAAAATATATCTTTTACCTTGTGATGTATGTTCCTTGATAGATAATGTTAAAAGGAAGCCTCAATAAAAAGAAGCTGGTAAGATAGTGAAGAAAACCATGTAGCCAATGGAAATTACAAACTATAAATTTAAAAGGTCAATCATGAAAGATCCACACAAGAATAGATATTGAAAGAAATAAGAATCTAGGTTTATAATAAATTCCCAATATTTTCTTCACATTATGGAACAAATAGTTCCAACTTATTCCTTAATATTGTGTGTTGTATTCATGTTCTTTCTATGTGGGGAATTAAAGGTGAAGAAAGTTCTCTAGGGGGTAACTAAGAAAGTCATGCATGTTGAAAAATTGGATAGAATATTTAAGGAATCACCAGCTTAATCTGGTTAAAATTTTTAATTTCATAGATAAAAATTGAAAAAATGATCAACCCCATTGAAGAATCTATATGTAATGTATACTATATTGTAATATAAGTAGAGATATGACTTAAAAGGCTACCAGAGTTATAATTCATGAAAACCTCAAATTTTTGGAAGGTTTTTGGATAACTATAATTGAGAAAGTATATATCCTAAATCTATCATTCTTGGTTTTCAATAATTGTTTTTAATATTAAAGGGGACAAATAGATTTAATAAATGATAATAAAATGAAGAAATTTGAGTAATTTTAAAGATGGATTTTGAAGCTAATACCTGATAGTTGTCTTTTGAAAGTTTTAATTTATTTTTTAAGATGAGAGAAAGTATTTCAGGTTTTAACTAACAAAAATACAAAATCTATAAATTGGTATAATTTTTTTTATCCTAAAAAATATTTATAAATACACTAAGGAAGAATATTGATAAATGGTATCAATAGTATAATATTTTCATTATTGGATTGAAAACATAGTTTTCTAGATTAAACCCTCTTATTTTCTACACTTACCATAGATCACATATAATTAGAGTGGAATAATTCAAGGAATGTTTATAATAGTAAATTGATATTATACTTTCCCATACTGTTCATATTTATTTTAAATTAAGGGAGAGAATAAAATGAATGAAGTTAATGAGAAATGGGGGGAGAATTGATAAATGAAACAAAATGGAATAACATAATGATATATAATTTTCTATAATTGGTGTTGACAACAAATAAAAGGAGAATATTTTTTAACCCAATTTTCGTTTTCATTGTATTTGTCGACAATAATTTTTAATAATCATGAAGCTATATTGGATATTTTCAATATCTATAGAAGTGTAATTACTTAGAAGATGAGTTAGAGTTCCCAGAATGGTTGATGAGGAAAGTTTTTGTGCTACCAAGATAGGTATCATTATATATATTGATGTTGTAACTATTAAATTAGTATTTAAGTAATTCTATGAAACTTTGAAGTGTTTAAAGGGAATTCCATTATATTATTAAGGATCCATTCACATGATGAAAAAGATATATAAATAACTAATTCAATAAGATTAGAGGAAAAGTTCCATGGAGTATTGATATTTTAAAATCATATATTTTGATGAATAAGTTAGTGAAGAAAGTTATAGGGTTTCATCCTAGTATTTGAAAAGAAAGATAATTGATGGTGGAAGTTTTTTAAGGTACTGGGATACAATTGAGACATTTTAAGGAATATATATATGTTGTATTATTCTTAATAATTGATATTTTATTAATAGAAATCAGTTTGAATAGATTCTAATGTAATTTTAAGATTTAGTATTATGTTTTTGGATTTGGATATGAAGTATAAATATGGAAAGGTAAAAGTTTGGAAGAGCATTTGCTCACTTTAGAAGGGAAAATGTGAGTTTGGAAGAGTAAAATAGTTTTTGAAAAAAATTATTAAATGGATAAGTGGTTGGATATTTTTGAAATTTTGTACTATGAGTTTTGAAAGTCCCCTACAATGAGTTTTTGGAAATCCTATTATGATTTTAGTGTTGTGAGTATTTTATAAAGTCAAAAAATTCAAAAGTGTATCATCTAGACTTTGTAAGACTCCTATTATGAGTTGAGTGATGTGAGTATTTTTTTAAGTTGCACCCTAAATAAGAGTATTAGATGGACTTAATAAGACTCTAGGGTCTGTTTTATGAATCTTAGTAAGACTTCATAAGAGTAATCTAGTCTTATAATGTGGGCCTTAACTATGTTGAAGGAAACATATTCTAGTCAAGCCAGCTGTAGGAGCTAGGATCTACCACCATGAAGAAATGGATAGGTTTAACCAAATCCATATTAGGTGGTGGAAGATGAGTAGAGAACCAACATGATTCGGTGTTGGCATGAGGGAATAGATATCAACCATGTTGGGTGTCATATTGGAACTATAGTTTTTTCCAACAGAAGTTCCATAGGAGTTCAACAATATCCACTAGAGTATGATGAGTAATTAAGAATTTCTCACCCAAACCATGTTTCAATTTTGGAAAATATATATGCATGTATTTATCTTATTTTAATTAGTGAACGTTGATTCCATAATACAAAGGTATATTCATTTCTTTCTACCTTCAACTAGGGTTTACATGCATGGGAGAATTTTTCACAGTGCATTACTAGTATTGTGTCGAGCATTTAATAGTAAAGTGATCCACCAAGTGAGAGGATATCACATATAGAAAATTGATGTCATGCCACATCTATAACATTTAACTGAGGCACTAGGTGAAATATTGAGAAGCATACACCATTCAAAAGGTTTCCATAACGCAATTTCAATGTGATAAATTCCATGAATGTTTCAAATGTGATTCTAGGTACATCCAAAAACACATGTAGAAATATGAGAAAGTATCCCAAACAATAAAATGAGTTAGTTAGATGATATCTCACTGAACAAAATAATTTTTGACGCTTAATAATTACAAGAAGATGGATTTTTAATATAGATAAAATGATCTGAATAAAATGAATTCAATAGAAAGATATAATTAGAATAATGGATTTTTTTTCACTACAAAAGAATATTCCAAAAAATTTATAGTCACAATGAATGACTCTCATTAATACATATAATTAGGAATGTTTATATTTTATAGATGAAAAAAATGAGAGTACACAATTATATTCTAAATATCATTGAGTTCATTCCAAGATTTCAGAAAGAGTTAAGGGAAGAAGATCAAGTCTCCAAAAAAGATATGGGAAATAATATTTTATGATTTTAAAGATAATTAGAAGCCCAAATAATAAGGAAGATGTAAACTATTGTATTTTATAAGAATTAAAATATTATGAATTAAGAAAAAAATATCCATGAAATACTATGAATAATAATAAGATGAATGAGAAGACGTTATGGGTTATGATTTGGTAATAATTGAGTATACTATTTGATTAAATTAAAATAGAGGAGACTCTAATAATATAACCATCTTTTATATCCTTTTTTTAAGAACAAATATAACCAACACTACATATAGGATATCCTTTTTGTGCATTAAAGAAAAACAAAAAGAAAAGGGTTTATGGCCTTGCCTACTACCAATCAGATCCAGGTCAAAGGAGTGATTGAACATTTTTATAATATTCATATATTGTAGAATTGTAAAGGAGTTTAAGGTATCCTGTAATATTATCATAATTGAGGAAGAATATTATTATTTCATTTTCCAGGATGGACATGGTCTTTTCATTACTGATATACTCCAAGTGGAACAATCGTATTATCCTGCAATAAAATAATAGAAATTCATTGATTTCTCTTTAGTTAGTTGGTTCCAAGATAATGGGTCCAATGATATACCATTTAAGGTACTTATTTTATTATAATAATGAAGTTGTCTTCATGGAATAACAACTCTAAAACACCAGGGAAATAGTTATCCTAAATTAAGGTGAACTTCATTAATAAAGTTTGGTGTAATTATTCCTTTACTTTCCTACTTAAAGTACTTTATTACAAAATAAATAATTGTGATAGATATAATGATCCATTACTAAACACGTGAGGAGGTAAAAATGGGTTAAAGGTTTAAATCGTATAAAACGTTACTTACATTGATTCACCCCACTCTACGCCCTCTAAGTGTCGGACATATCCCACTATGATCTAATCATGAACCTTGTTATCATTTAGAAAACTGAGGAAATGGTGGAGTTAGGATAACATGGTAGTAAAGGAAATATAATTGGAAATCATTTTACTACTTGAGTAACCAATCTAGAGTTGATTGTTTCCAAAAGCTGGGTGATTTACGAACCCATGTGACCCTTAAAATTTATATATTATTATTAACCTATTTAATTTCTTCCATATTTAAATCATAAAGTAATAATATTATAGATATTCCCTATGATTTGGTGTGCCACTGAGAAGGGGGGTTAAATCAATTGTTCTTTTCTTTTATAATTATTTTATCTTAAAATTAACCTTCTTGATCAAAAAGAATCTTATCCACTCAAATATGAAACTTAGACTTACTAAAATGAAATAGATATCTAAAAGGATCATATAACACATAGTTTTTACATGGTTTAGTACTATTTTAGTACATACTCCTTGTTGTGATTGGGATGGCCCTGTGTAAAACTTTGATATTTTTTGATGTTATTTTTTTCAAATATATTTGATATTTTCCAAATTTTGAGTGAAATAAAAACTACTTTTTTTCTTATTTTACAAGTAACATAGAGTTTATCTATCATTACACACAACACCAAGCTTAACATGTGTTACACGCAACACTAGGTTGAACGAAACATGCCACATTATTAAAATAATATTATTTAATATGATAGTTACCACCTAGCCACTGGAAAGGAGGGTATGAATAGGATTTACCAAATTATAAAAATATGGGTTACACATTTATATATATATAATTATTTTGTGACCAATTAATTAGAAATGAAAATAAAAAGTCACTACTGGAAACATGATATTTCCCAACACTTCTATACCAACGGTTTGTAAAAACCGTTGGTATAGCTACCATTTCCCAACGGTTCACCAAAACCGTTGGGAAAGGGCCTAAAAACACACCCTTTCCCAACGGTTCACCAAAACCGTTGGGAAAGGGCCTCAAAAACACACCCTTTCCCAACGGTTTTGGTGAACCGTTGGGAAAGGGTGTGTTTTTAGGCCATTTACCAACGGTTTTGGTGAACCGTTGGGAAAGGTTACTCTTTCCCAACGGTTCTTGAGAACCGTTGGGAAAGAGAGGAAAAAAATCCAGAATTCACCCAAATAAAAATACAACCACCCAGAACCTATCCCAACGGTTCTGAAAACCGTTGGGATATGTTCATTGATTTTTTTCCAGATCTACTAACCGAGAACATTATATAAATCAAAATTTTAAATAATTATGATAATACATATATATATTTATGAAATTATGTTTACAAAAGTGATGTTAGCTTAGTGGTTAAGTCGTTCGATTATAAACGAGGGGTCCTGGGATCAAATCCCAGCGGATGTTTTATTTTTGGAATTTATATACCAACGGTTCCATTACCGTTGGTATAGATTTCATATTACCTATACCAACGGTTTCCAAAAACGTTGGTATAGGTCTATACCAACGGTTTTTGGAAAACCGTTGGTATAGACCTATCCCAACGGCTTACTTGGCTACGGTTCTCCAAACCGTTGGTATAGGCTATACCAACGGTTTGGAGGCTTATACCAACGGTTCCAAACCGTTGGTAAAGGTTAGTTTTCCAGTAGTGAGTATTTAAAAATTAAGAAAATCTTTTTCTAAAAACTATTTTTTTATGAAAATAATTGTTTTCTACCTCAATAAAATAAACAAACCACTTTTGGTAAATTATTTTAATGAAATTTATATAGTATATAGTCAATAAACTATTGAACATTTATCTTATCTATTTTCTAGATAAGTGATAAGAATAAATCAAATTTCACACTTAAAAATATATTTTTCAAAAAAACAATTTTATCACCTTATGAAACACTTATATTAAAACTCATTTTAGAAACTTTTATAAAAAAATTGAAAAATAATTTTTTAAATTGGAATATAAAACTTATCTTAGGTTAAATTTTTTTGTTTTTTCTAAAAAGTTTCTCTTTTGACGAATAATGAAAAATGTTAATGTTAATTGAAATTTGTCTTTTCATTTAATTTATTTATATAGATAAATTATATTTTTAATTGTTTTTAAAGTAAAATTAGTTCAATTATAAATCCATTAATCCAATTTAGGTCATTTTAATCAATTTCATGTTGAATTTTGATAATAAAAAAATATGTAAACTTTTGAAATATTTCTCTTTAAAAACCCACATTTTCATCACGCTACAGGATCAATTTTCAATTAAATTTAAATATTTCAGTGAATAGAATTTATAAAAATAGATTCCATATCTAGAATCATCATATTTTATACATCTAATAATTTAAAATTAATTCTTGATTAAAATGAATAGTAAACACAGTAAAAATTAATTTCCATAGTTAAGGTAAAAATGAGTTTTCTGAGGGGTTAAACTAAAAATATAAGGGTGAAAATCACATATACACTTTTCTAAAAACTATTTTATACACATATTTATATCATTCGACCTAAAAGGTACTATAATGGATTAATATTTACCCTTTTGATATATGAAAAATGTGGGTTCACTTATTTCTTTCTAAAAATACCGAGTGTGTCCTCTCCCTTAGTTATAAAATGCCACCACCTCTCCTCTCTTCTTCACACCTCAAAAAATCTTTGGTTCATAAAATCCATTCCCAAACCACTTTCCAAAATCCCTCTTCACATCTTATAATCCTTATTTTGTACATAGATCAATCCTAGTAAGGATTTAGTGCAAACCTAAGGAAGGTACCGGAATAAGACATAATGCTCTTCAATGAGATTATTTATTTTATTTCTTTCTCTACCTCCTTCAGTTCTTTTTAAAGCATGATGATATAATTAAAATATTATCTTATATAAAATAGTGTGTTTTTATAATAAGTTCACGGCCTAATACATTATCCACTTCCATTAAATGGGTTACGAACTCATCATTTATGTGTATAGTGGACTACCACCTCACGAACTGATGTCATTCATTTTTTCATTACCACCTATAAAGGTTAGACATAATGCCATAAACTAGCCCAGGTACCCTGGTAACTCGATAAAAAATTTAGAACTAACATCACCTGAAGGGAATTCTGGATCCCCAGAAGTTGGAGACTAGCACCGGGCATCGTACAAAAATGGAAGTGGGAATGATTATTTCCAGAAACATTTTTAGAAAAGAGATAAACAAGTTAGTATTCATACAAAAGAAACTCAACAGGGAGAAGTGTACTAGAAATAAAGCAGTTATAACAACCCAAAGTACTATAGAAAAGTACCAAAAATGGGATAGACAGCCTGAATCCCAATGAATAAAACTCTCCTAGTCCACAGATCAATAGCTAGAACCACCTCCAAGTGGTTTTTTTGCCCCTCCTCAAACTCGGAAGGAGAAAATCTACGAACACCCGAAGGCAGAGATTGGTTGTGAGGTAATATCCTAGTATGATCTCACCAAGGATTCCATAATAAGATGCCAATAATTTATTAACCAAATAAAGATTTAAATTTTAAATAAAAAGGTTTGGAATTACACAAACATATTTAAACCAATCAGGATTTACATTTTAAAGAAATGAAACTTTAAAGAAAATATTTACATTTAAATTTATGGAATATTTCTAAAATAAAGTCTTCAAAAACATTTTTTATAAAATAGTTTATATAAATTCACAAGGCATCTAAAATAGTCCCAACAATAATGGAATATATTTAATATACAAAAAAGTGGTCCACATGTTCATATGCCTGAAGGTATGATAGTTCCAGGATAAGGGACTCCACACACTCAAAGTGAAACAAAAATATGTGTATACACATTCCCCCTTTGACACTGGTCAAGAGTATTTCATCACCTTCCTATCAGGGATGGGATGTACTGCATTATAGTTTTGTAACATTGTAGGATTATAGAGTGTTTTCTGAATAACCCACTAAATACGTAAGGCTTGCATGTGCTCCCGTAAAAAATCAACGATGGGAAATTCATTTTCAAAAAAAAATCAATTCATACCATTCTCCATTTCAAATATTAAAATTTTACATTTAAAACCCATAAAATAGGTTTTTAATCAAAAAAATTCATTTCTCCATGCTAACACCGAAAGGTTTCTATCAAAAGATATTTTACCCATTTTTATCAAAAAAAACATTGAAATAAATTTCATTAAATCAATTTTCACAAATTTAATTCCATAATATAATTTCAAACAAATTCCATCCAATTCCATAATCCATCCAATTTCACAAACCATCAATAATTAATAGGAATTAGGGGGTTGTCCCAAATCCATGAAAATTTCAACCAAATTCCTAATCTAATGTAAATAGGGTTTTTAAATAAACAATTGAAATCAATTTCCAGAAATTTAATTTAAATAAAACAATTTAATTTAAATAAATCAATTTAGGGTTAATAAAATTTTGGCATCGTAACAGAACCACCTGCCTCAAGATCAACAGATCTCAAAAAACCAAACCCTAAATGGGGTTCGCCAACGAAGAATGATGGTAACAAGGATCCAAGAATTAAATCTAGGTTTAAGATCCAAAACATCAGGTATTATATCCCCCAACACAGAATGGATATCTATAAAACCCTAAGGAGGAAATAGTAGAGAGTGGGATATATATAATAGGATGTTGAAAATAATTGGGAGAAGAACAAATGTCATTCCCCTAACTTTGATCCACTTACAAGAGGGTTCTAAGGTGCCAAAAACTTCTCTTGGGAGCTCTAAGTGAAGAATAAATGGCTTATGAATCATATAGTTCTATCAAGGGTCTAAAAATAGGGGTTTTAGAATTTTAAAACAAAATTTAGATTAGAAAAATCAATACGCATGGTTTTCTGGGTAGGGCCACATGGTTAGACCAAACTATGCACCCTCTCCATGCACCGGTTTTTAATGGGATGAATGGTTTGTCCTAAGTGGTAACATGGTTTGTAAAACCTTGAAAAAACCTTGCAAAACCCCACTATAAGGGTTTTTATGATTTTCCCTAAGAGTTTTCATGGTTTGGAAAAACCATGTGCCAACTGTGCACTATCCTAGAAACTTTCAAAATTTCCAAAGTTTTCACCCAAATCACCCTTAAACAAAGCCCAATCAAATTACGATAAAAATAAGGGTTTAGGAATTCCAAGAAATTTTAAAAATATGTTATAACCTCCCCACCATAGAACATTTTTCCCCATAAATCCAACTCTAATGCTTCTATTCCAAAATGATGAGGCCATTGTTCTCTCATCAGTGCCTCCCTCCCCTATAACTCATGAGAATCAGAACCGTGCTACCATAGAACTCGAACCAAAAGTATATTCCTTTAAAGAAGTACCATGGTTTCATAATCTACTATCTTGACTGAACATTTTGTCACGGATATATTTGGTTCAATTTCAATATTACTCCATCTCAGAACATGAGATGGATCAAATAGATACTTTCTTATTGAGATACATAAAACATGTTATATATCGACGTCATATTCGGTGTCAGTGATAAATGATAAAAAACTTTTCCCATATTTTAAACTGACTCAAAAGGTCCCAAAAAGTGTGGATCAAGTTTCCCTTACCTCCCAAGTCATTGATAACCCAACCAAGGTAAAACTTTTAATAACACCTAGTCAACAACTGTAAATTCCAATGATCTACAGTGACGAAAAACATAAGACTTATACCAACTCTATGCCATCAGCATCTTCTAATGAATCAATTGGATCTTTGATATCCCATATTGAAGCAAGATCAGTCTAACTAAGTAACTTTCACCAATCTCGGACCAACAAAATGGAGATCTACAAGGTTGTCCATACATGGCCTCGAAATGATCCATTCTGATCAAGGGATGGCATCTATTGTTATAAAAAATGTAAAATAGTCCCAAATGGTCATCCTAAGCCCCACAAAAGTCTAGAAAAAAAATGTGTAGAATATCTTCAATAATATATATTTCTTTTCTATATGGCCATCTAACTACGGATGGTATGTTGTACTCAAACGGACCTGAGAGAACAGTGCCTTCTAAAGGCCTCTCTAAAAATGAGAAGTGAACCGAGGATCTCTATTAGAAACTATAGAAGATGTAACTCCATGAAAATGAAAAATATATTTCACAAAGAGATTTCCCATCTCCTTAACCTAGTTTTTATGAAAAATGGATATAAAGTAAGAAAATTTTTTTGGCCAATTGATTGCAAACCATATTTCATTCTTCTTCATATGGGTATGTGGAAACCCAACCACAAAGTCTATATAGTTATCATCCCAATTACAAGTAGGAACTAAAAGTGTATGAAGTAAATTCAAAGGTTTCTAGTGATCATTATTGACTTTTTGGCATGTATAATGATGGTAAAAAAAATTATAAATACCATGTCTAATACCTAGCCACCAAATTCCCATTGAGAATTATGGAAATCCATCTATGTAGCATTCCTTACTACTAATGGTACAACAATGTTCTCCCAGTAGTATAGAATTTCCTCAATGGAGAATGGCCAATAAAGCATGGTATCCCAACCATAAAGAGAGTTTATAATATTATGTAACTCATCATCAAGTAGTTTTTTCTAATG
This sequence comes from Viscum album, assembly GCA_963277665.1. Lineage (NCBI taxonomy): Eukaryota > Viridiplantae > Streptophyta > Magnoliopsida > Santalales > Viscaceae > Viscum > Viscum album. Next base: position 907,020,504 of record OY728123.1, on the reverse strand, counting down.
AATATTTTCAAGAAGAGTGGAGGTCAACTGAACACTAGTCAAAGTAACCTCATCCCCTAATTATTAGACTCTGATATGAAACTGTGAAAATAAATCCATCAATTTCTACTCTTCCGAAGATTCTTCGATGTCCTCGGTTGAAATTTTCATGCTCAAAGAATCCACAATTACAATCCCTTTACCTATGATATAGGTGATGTCGAAATTGAAAAACTGTTGGTATTCCACCGAATTCCTATAGAATAGATTAAAATATTTTTGAGAGAAGATATAACTCAAGCTCTGGTGGTTTGAATACATGGAAACCTTCCTCTAAAAAGGTAATTCTTCCAACTCTTAAGATCATACATCAAATCTACAAGTTCAATGTTGTGGGTTGGATAGTTCTTCTCCTGCGGTCTAAGATAATGAGATCCATAAGAAATGAAATGATCACCCTACATAAGAATACGTATCAGACCAAAACTCTATGCATCACAGAAGACCACATAGCCCTACGCAGCCTCTGGAAGATTCAACACTGGGGTAATAGTAAAAATTCATTTCAACTCTACAAAATAATTCTAACATTCCTTATCCCAAGTAAAGTTTACTACCTTTCAAGTTAGAGCAGTCATCAGAGAATCCAAATTTGAGAAGTACTTAACAAACTGGTGATAATACACAAATAAAAAAAAGAATATATGAATATTGAAAACTTTTTGTGGTTTCTCCCATGTCATTATTTCTTTCTCCTTCTAATGATCAACTGAAATACCATGTTCTAACACCACATGTCCCAAGAACTTCACTTCATGAATCCAAAATTCACATTTCAAAAGCTTGGCATAAAGTTGTTAATTTCTCAACAATTCCAGAACTGCTCTCAGATGATGCACATGATCCTCCTCAGACTTAGAGTAAACCAGGATGTCATCCAAAAACACTACCATGAAGTTATAAAGATACTCATGCAATATATTTTTCATTAAATCCATAAAGACTTCAAGATAATTGCTCATACTAAAGGGAATGAAAAGGTACTCATAATTGTCATTCCAGCTCCAAAAGGTGGCTTTTTGAACATAAGATTATTTTATCCTCAATCGATGGTAACCAGAACGAAGTTCGATCTTCAAAAACCTTTTTTCCCCTTTTAACTAATAAAACAGATCATTAATCTGTGGCAACAGATATATGTTTTCTTTACCATAACCTTATTGAGTTTTTGATAATCAACATAAGGGTGAAGTGAAATATCATATTTCTTAGTAAAGAGAAATGGTTCCACCAAAGGTGACACACTCAGGTGTATAAATACTTTTTTTAAAATATCATCCAACTAAGTCTTCAAATCTTTCATTTCAGTTGGTTCCATGTGGTAAGAAGGAATAGAAACTGGTTGAGTACTAAGCACTAAGTCTATAGAAAACTATACCTCCCTTATCAAAGGAAAACTGGAGAAGTCATAAGGAAACATGTTGGGAAATTTAATGACCACTGGAGGGAGATCACCAATTAAAGATTCTTTCTCCAAATCAAAATTAAACACTAATATTACTTTCCCCAACTCTGAATAAGAAGGTTCTTCTCTTCTCAAACTTGGGTCCCATTATCCTTGGAAGATGTGACACACACCAACAGGTGTGGTGAAGGATTCCCAATGAAGATAATAATCAATATAGACTTTACTGGAAATGATCTAATCCATCCCAAAAACAAAATCAATCAATTTCGGGTCATGAACCAGAAAAATACAAGAAATATCAATGTCTAATAGAGAGAAAGCACAAGCAGGGCTACAGAGACCATGCTCTCTTTTTGTACCAAGGGGTGTAGTAATATCCATTACATAAGATAAAATCTCCATAGGAAGATTTTTAAGATTAATAATATGGGATGAAATAAATTAATAAGATACAACAATATAAAATATAGTAGTTATTAATGGTGAATCTATATCAATGGTACCTCTGACAGTCACTAGACCTGTATCTGCTTCCTTTGGAGACTTTTCTACTATGTGAAGAAGCTTCATTCTAGATGTTTGTGGTTGGAACCCTTTTGTATGTGAAGAATATGATTTCCCCATAGTTTTAGGAGGTTTTGATGATCTTGTGATACTTCCCAGAGTGTAATAGATATGGAAAAACTTCTATATGTGACATGAGAAGCCACAAGAACCACATATCTTGGGTGCCTCAGGGAAAACCCACTTAGAATTCCCCAGACACTGGTAAAAAATAAAATGGTCTCTTCCAAACATTGTAGGAGGTCTAGAAAAACCCTACTATTGAGAACCATCATGAGAATCATCCCACTTCCTCTTTCCCTAAGAGGAATTTTCACTGCCACTATGAGAGAAATAAACTCCCGATAAACCAGACTTTCTAACCAAGTCCATTTCAACCATCAATTCTCTATCCAGCACAACAGTATAAGAAGGAATATTTAGTAATAAAACCTAAGAACAAATATCAGATTTCACTCCCAGCTAGAACCTTCAAGCCTTCATCTTCTCATTTGATACTATCTCTGGTGTGAACTACACCTACTCAGCAAAATAGTTTTCATACTCTATCAAGGTCTTTTCAGCCTTCTCGAGTTTGAAAAACTTCATAGCCTTGGCCAACAACATCGAATATGGATAGATATGGTCGGTGAAAAGAAATTTTAATACTTTTTACTCTAATCCATCATGATTCTTTACTATCACCATCATGTCCCACCATCTCTTTCTCGGACCTCTTTACATGAATTTTGTACACTTCACCTTGATTTTGTTGGGTGTATCCAAGAACCCAAATGAAATGCTCCATCCTACTCAACAATCCCTCATCCTCTTGAGGGTCATTTTAGACTTTGAATGCTAATGGGTTCTGGTAAAGGAATTATTGATAATGATTCTAGAGATCATCCATTTGAGGTTCCATAGCAGGAGCCTATATAGGAGCTTGAGAAGGTTCTTATCACAAGGATTAGATAGTATGCATGATCACCTCTACCAGATTTGGGTCTATAAAAGGATTTTCTCACTAAAGTTCAGCAAGAACTTTCTCCTGGATCTGATTCGCACATCTTCTCGGAGTCATTATGCTATAAAACCTCATAATACAACCAAGAAGACATCATATTAACACTCGAACAGAACAACAAGGTAAATTAATCCCAACAGATAGATAAACAATATTTGTATTTAAATCTATCCAACTAAAAGGTAGGTAAAATTCAATAACTAATCCACAATAAATCTTTACCAAACCACCCATATTGACTTAAGGTTCATTGTAGTGAGAGGTAGATAAGATATCAATCTCAACAACCTCCTAAGTCATGACAACATTACATAATACATACTCACTTCAAGATAAGAAGCTCAACCTTGATCTCTGATATCACTTTGTCATGAACCATCTCGGGTACCCTGGTATCCTGATAACTAATCTAGCACTCACATATCCTGAAGTATATTCCTGATACCCATCGGTTAGTGAGTATCACCTGCATCATATAAAAATGAAAGTGTCAATGATTTTTTCCAAAAACATTGTAGAAATGAAATAAACAAATCAGTATGCATTCAAAATAAACTTCATAGGGAGAAGTATAATAGAAGTCAAATAGGTATAACAACCCAAAGTAATACAAAAAAGTAATAGAAAATAGAATAGACAGCCCAAGTCCCAATGAAAATAACTCTCCAAGTCCATGGATCAACAGCTATAACCGCCTCTAAGAGTTTCTTTCCCCTACTCAAAACTAGGAGTAAATATACAAACACCTGAAGGCATAGACTCGGTGACAGCTAAAATACCTGTAGGTCTCACCAAGGATTCCATAATAAGATTCCAATAATTTATTAACCAAATAAATCTTTCAATTTTAAATAATTAGGCTAGAATTAAAAAATCATATTTAAAAAATCATGATTTACATTTTAAAGGATGGAAACTTTAAACAAACTATTTACATTTCAATAGATGGAATATTTCTAAAATAATGTATTAAACAAAAGTTTTATATAAAATAGTTTGTATAAGTTCACAAGTCATAAAGAATAGTATCCAACAATAATGTCATATATTTCAAATAAAAATAAATGAGTTATATGGGCATATGCCTAAAGTAATGACAGTTCCAGGAAAATGGAATCCACACACTCAAAGTGACATGGAAATATGTGTATACATAGGCCCAAATTTACACTAGTTAGGAGGGCTTAATCACCATCCTATCGTGGATGTGATGTGCAATATTATTATTTTTCAACTTTGTATAATCATAGAGTGTTGTCTAAATAACTCACCAACTACCTAAGGAATTCATGTTCTCTAGTAAAAAATAAATGAAAGGAAAAAAATTAAATGTTATTCATCCCATTATCCATTTAAAATGTTTAAATTTTCCATTTAAAAACCATAGCATGAGTTTTTAATCAAAACAACCATTTTTTCAGGATAACACCCAAAGGTGTCTATCAAAACCAATTTAATCCATTTTAATCAAAAATGACTTGGAAATATATTTCATCAAATCAATTTCAACAAATTAAATTCCACAATTTAATTTCAAAAAAATTCCATCCAAATTCACAATCCATCTAATTTAAAAAATCATCCCCAATTCAAAGGAATTGGGTATTTTTTCCAAATCCATGCCAATTTCAACCAAATCACTAATCTAATGGAAATATGATTTTTAAATAAACAATTGAAATAAATTTCACACAATTTAATTTAAATAAAATAATTAATTTAAATAAAGAAATTTATAGTTAAAAAAATTGGGCATCAAAATGAAACCACCTACCTCGGGATCAACATATCTCAAAATAATAAACCCTAAACGGGATCCACCATCGAAGAATGATAGAAACAAGGATCCAAGAATTAAACCTAGGATTAAGATCCAAAACAGTAATTATTATATCCCCCAACATAGAATAGAGGTCTAAAAACCCCTAGGGGTGAAAGAGGAGAGAGTGGGAGATAGATAAAGGCAGATGAAACTAACTGGTAGAAGATAAAATTCAATTCTCCTAGCTTCTATCCACTTTTGAGAGGGTGTCAAGGGTCTAAAAATTTCTCTTGGGAGCTTTGAGGGAAGAAGAAATCACATATGGATTGTATAGGTATGTCGGGGGTATAAAAAGAGAGGTTATGTAATTTTTAAATAAAATTAAAATTAAAAAAGCATGTAATCATATATTCCTAGGTAAGGCCGCATGGTTAGACCAAACCGTGTGCCCTAGCCATGCACCTATTTTAAATGTGTTGGACGAATTCTCCTAAGGGGGCGCACAGTTTTTCAAACCATGCGCAAGCTATGAAAAACCCCACTATCAGGGTTTTCATGATTTTCCCTGAGAGGGGGAATGTTTTGGAGAAACCATATTCCAACAATCCACTAGCCTAGAAACTTTAAAAATTTACAAATTTTTCACCTGAATTACCCTTAAATGAAACCCAATCAAAATACCATCAAAATAGGGGTTTAGGAATACATAAAAACAGTAACAGGATGTTACACATAATGATATATTTATTTTTTATTTATTATATTTAGGATATTATTATTATTCTATAATTATTATACCACACATACCTTTATTCTTTACTTTTTTTAGGAATAAAATTATGTCACTCGTGTATAGAGTAGACTACCACCTCATGAAGCGATGTGATTCGTTCACACTTTACATGGAAGGAGATAAGGGTAAAGTTAATGATTATATGTGATATACATTAAATAATTTTTATATTCATTACATGTGTATCATTATGAAAATAATATATATATATATATATATATATCATTTCCTTTCTTACCTTTTCACTCAATGAAATATGATAATGTCACTTGTGTATGTGTGGACTACCACCTTCATGAACTGACGATGTGACTCTATTTTCTTCACCACACCGCATGTATGATATGTATAACTATATTTAAACAAATAATATGGTTTTATGACATTATTATCATTCTATATATATAATTTATTACTTACCTCCTTTCTATAATTATCATTGAAAAATGGAAATGTTAGTCATGTGTACGTACAACCTACCTTCTCGATGATCATGACATACTTCATTACTCAAAACCCTATTCTATGATTGGTATTAAAATTATATATCATGAATAAATATGATAATTATTTCATGATTATTATTATACAAATTTTGGAACCAATATCAAAGTAAGAGGACCCAAAATAACAAATCAAAACATATATGAAAAACAATGTGGTTATTACCAAAAATGTGACGTTAACAAAGAATTATTAATAAATGGGTAATAAAATGAACTAAGTAAATCATATATTTTGTGATATATATAATTATGTTTATATAATAAATTTATAATAAACTTATATTTATTATGCAAGATTTCTGAATGAGTTTGAAGGAAGTCAAGATTTAATGAAAGGGATATTCGTCTCACTTTTTACTTCTATGAGACACATGTCATATTCAGCACCTATTTATTTTATATACTATATATAATTACCTTGAATATATATTATGATGATTCTAATGAAAATTTTTTGAGTTTACATATACATTTTAGGATCTCTTTTTCATAGGGTTTATGGCTCAAAAGTTAACAAATCAGTAAGGGGTTTTTGCCTCCATTTTCCTTCATTCAGACACACATTTTGTTATACATGTACATTCTTTAAAAAGGTGTATATACATACCCTTTGACATGTAATATCATGAAATTAATTATACTAATGATATTTTAAATTCCATTTTATTTTATTTATTTCATGGGGTTTATGATTCAATGTTACCAAAATGGTAAGGGTTTTATGTTCCAATCTCATCGTTTATTGGGATTGTTTATTATTAAGTCTCCAATGTTTATATATTATTATATAACTCTCAATAATACTCATCAATTTTCTTATTCTTGGGTTATTCTAATATAATACAGTTTTTTCCTTAATTTTTCTCTCTTTATGTACTCAATAATTCAAACAAGAATGTTTTTAAGAAAAATAATCTTTATAGTCGAAAATCTATTTTCTTCCAAAAACTTGTTTTCTAAAAAAATTAAAAAAAATTATTATTATCCTATGATTTTTTAAATATATTTTTACCCATGTCTTAATTTTTTAAAAAAAATTAAAAAGAATCTTCATGTTTCTTTCAAAAACAATGCCCATTTGGATTTTACAAAAAATGTGAAAGAAATATTTGTCTTAACATGAATGGAATAAAAAAACTTCTCATCAAATTGACCATTATTTTCCATAAATATTATTTTATAATTTTTCAAGGTTATTTTCAAAGAAAATTATTTTCAAAATGTTTTATTTTTATAAAATTATTTTCAAATTGGAAAGGATGTTTCCCTCAAGAAATTTTATAAATGATTTTTGAAACATTTTTTATAAGTTTTAAATATTATTTTTAAAGAAAACTATTTTGAAAATGTTTTATGTTTTAAAAATTGATTTTCAAGGAAAGTCTATTTTACTTAAGATATTTTAAAAGTGATCTTTAAAAATAATTCTCCATATAATATGTCATACTTTGATATAATCTATGTGCTACTGGTTATATAAACCAATGATACCATTCTTATTATTTCTCATAATGGTTTATGTTTATGATGAGAATATGTTTATGAAACCCATTTCTCTTCCACAGGTTATACCATGATTGAAATATTATAAAAGACGCTTGTTTTCATGGTTTATGCTATGATTAAATTTTCAAATGATTATAAAACTTTTATATTTACCATAGGTTATGATATAATAGAATTTTTATGAAACAAATTTCATTTCATGGGTTTTGATATGATGATTGTTTTATGATCTTTTAGAACACCTATGTATGATTTTCACTATAAGAAAGTGCTTACATTATAACCAAGGATGATGTCTATTTTATACCCAAAGATGGGTGGGACCTATATCACCCTCCAATTAATTAGGTAAATATTTATATCTCTTTAGATATATAGGATTTTAATGGAGAATGAACCTGGTTCAGTAAGATAGGACTAAAATAGGGAGTGAACTCGGTTCAGTAAGAAATAACTAGAAAGAGAAGTGAACTTGTTTCATTAAGGTACTTTGTCCACTATGATGGCCATGGGATTGAAATTTAATTAACATGATGATTTGGGATGTAAACCCATTCCACTATGAGGAAAGGGCTACCAATGGGGATGGTTGTATGTCCTGCCTAGGAGGTGTATCCACTAAAAAGGAGGGTACACATGTGGTTAGCCCAAGCCCAATGTAGATATATGGGTGGTTATAAAAATCATAACATGTTATAAATTTCTTAGTGGGTATCCTTGACATAATATTTTATATTATTATATTTATTCCATATTTCTAGTTCTTATTCCAATTATATACTCTCATGGATCATGTTATTTGATTCCTTTATGATTCATATCTTATGAACTTCTAATCCTTATGCCATGATTCATGTTTATGATCTATGATAGGTTGGTCATAAACTTTTTATGTTGTTTTCACTATCACATACCCTTATTCTTATCTTATTATTTCATATAATCATATATTTATATCTCTTATATTTACCCTTATTAATCATCTAAACTCAGACTTTCTTATGTTTTCTTTCCCCACATTATAAAGAAAGGTTTTATGTAGGGCATGTCTATGAATATTACTGAATGGTAAGCAATTTGTGTAAAAAATTGAATATAATTCACCAAATTAGTATATTTTGTTCCAGGTTTCTAAAGGCACTAAACTATTATGGTCCTCGGGTGTGTTTTTTTGAAATGTAGTGAATATTCATCTAAAAATATGTAATATATATGTATGATAAGACTAGGTTGATATAGTTGGTATCAGAGTAAATATTAATTCAACCTTTGGAAACTAGGATAATAAAATATTATTGAGATCTCAATGGATATTTCTAATGATATTTCTAGGTATATCTCTAAGGATAAGTATAAGTATGAGTCAAGGTATAGTAATATGTCTTCGAATTTTGGTAAAGGATAGAGTTAGTGGTTTCCAAGAAATTAAAACCCTTTCCAGATACAATAAGTGGATGTGGATTTGGAATATATGTGCCTAGGGGTAACCATCTTTAATACACCATATTGTGATAGAATTGATTAGGAACTCGTGCATGATAATGAGCCTTATTACACATGCAATGGAAATTAAAAATCTTATCATAAAACGCCATAAAGGTGTCATAAATTAAAAAAAATGTTTCATGATTTAGACATAATATAAGTGATTTTTTTAATGATTATATAGTTTTACTCTATGATTAGTGTTACTTAAACTATGATTTCTAGTTTTATTCAATGTTGGGAACCAGACAGAACTATGTTAAAATTGAAAATGATGGATGGAATTATAATGATAAAAAAAATGGTATGATGACTAGAATAAAGGATTTTGTTATTATACCTAATGATCTTTCCTGAAACAAGATTAAAAATATGTAACTTAACTAATTATATGAATCTCCAAAGCATAAAAGGAATGATTTCATAGAGAGTTCGGTTAGTGGTGACCATAGAGGAAATAAGATTCAGTTTCCTATGTGTTGAGAGTGTGGAAAGAAACACCCAAGTGTATATATTAGAGGAACATGAAGATGTTTTTACTATGGAAAATAAGGACACAAATCAAGTAACTGCAAAGGAAAAATAAAGAGTTCAATTAACACAACGGATGGAAATATTAGTCTCCCTTATATATTGTCAATGGATGATGGTTTAAATGTTGAAAGTATGGGCATTGAGAAAATTGGTGTCCTATGCGTAAAGCCTGTGAAGATAATAAGTAAGGTGGTTTGAGTAATGGTTATATTGTTGATGATGAAGAGACTATAAATGACAAATGAAAGTAAAGTGTTAAGGAATAAGATGATAAAACCTAGTTAATTGTTTTAAATGTAAGTGGGATGATTGAAGTATTTGTGTTTTGGAATTAAAGGATTATGTTATGAAAATCATGAAATATATAAGGATTTTTAAGTATAAGTATTTAATTATGGATTTAGAATAATATATTGAACGATTTTGATGGACAGGAAAAGTAATTTAATGGCAAGGTGATAATTTTACTATGGAAATTTACCCCTTATTTTATTCTGGTTATTTAGAAAATGGTGTTTACTTCAGATAAAGAGATGATTGATATGGATAAATTAAATTGGATAGTATTGATGACCTAAAAACTGATAAATTATTTTTCAATAAAGTGGTTTATGTTATCATTTATGGATTTTGTAACATTATTGTATATATGTAATATATTCAATAATCTGAGGTCTTATTTAAGGAATGAGGAAGCTTGATTGTGTTCATTAATTTTCTATGGTAATTTAGGTTATTACCATGTTTGAAGAAAATACATGATGAAGGTATTCACTTGTTTGGTATGTGAAAATCAAGATCTAGTTTATGATATATGAAGGATTACTATTAATTAGATTTTGAAAATTTGGTGACCTTCTTTCTAAATTTTTGGATTTAAATCTTTTGGAAGGGTCATAAGGTTAACCATTTATGAAATGGTTTATTTTAAACTTTGAATTATGTTTTAGAGATTAATGTATTATTTCTCTATATGAAGATTCATTTATATTGTTTAACCTTTTCTAACCATTTTGTTTTAACTAAAGATAAAAGTAAAGAATTATCATTACTTATAGATCTTATGATCCATTGGTTCTTCAGACATTAAAAATTAAACTTTATTTCTTGGAGTAAGAGATTAAGTGGTTATTGATCAAGTCACAAGAAAAGGGTGAGATTGTGATTATGAGAGGGAATAAAATCAAGTAATTATATCTTTTCATGAAAAAATTTCAACTGTAGGAAAAGGATATTGAAATAAAAAAATTTCATATTATCACCATTTTTTATGATACAAATTACCTATTTAATGAATCATTGGTTTATATTTTTGTAGTCATTAACATTCTTTAGGTAAACCACTTTCTTATGATATGTTATCTCTATCACTCTCAATAATTATTTACACTTTTCTTTAATTTAAAAATATTCACTTCTCACCTATGTTATCCTATGTGAAAACCTAGTTTTGAGTTACTTTAGGTAACATTTATGTCTCTAAATTTAACTCTTTAAAGGAATTGTTATAATTATTTTTTATGATGTGGTTTTCTCTGATAAATTTTAAAATTTCAAACCTTTTAATACCGAGACTAATTTTGAGGATGAAATTCATTTTAAGGGGGTAGAATGTAACACCCTGATATTTTGTGAAATTATTTCTTTGACATAGATATGATCTTTTACATATTTTATGTGAAAAAAAACAATTTTTTTCCCTTAATTATAAGTAACATTGAGTTTAGTTGTGAAGACCTGAGCCTGAGCTATCAGACTCAGCCCTTGAAAATGTTGTGTTTGTTTTTTATAATTGAAATTTAATAAATACACAACATTTAGTTTTCATATCATGATATTTTACCAGACCACGTTTTGGATAAGTAGAATCCAAAACTACATACAGGTACATTTGTATAAAACATATAAATCATTAAACAATGAATCATCAGTGTACAATTCCCACATTAGAAAATTCATCATAGCACGACTGCTAAACCTATAAGAATGATTTTAATACATAGGGTGAGCACAAAAATTCCCAATAAAGGGTTTCTTCAAAACAAATAGTACAATTATTTTAGGACATATCTTGAAAAATATACTTAAAATAGTATTTCATAAATGTCTTTAGAAAGCCATCATTAAAATAAAATAATGAAAACTGAAAATTTCTTTGGGGATTACTCTTTGAAAATAATAATTTTATGTGTTTCATTAATGGTACTTGGAATACCATGTTTAGATTCCATACATAAGGTCACCAGTCGATTCTTAGACTTATGGGTTCACTCCCCGCAATGTCACCTATTTCACCACTGTCAAATTTTTTAAGAAATTTTCCCACGGACCTTCCTTTCCTATATTTGACCCAAAAAATTTCAAAAATACTTAAACAGTATTAATTCCTTCAAAATATTTTCATCGACATATTTAAACAAAAGTATCAAAAATCATTTAGAGAGAATCCCAATCTTAAAAACCCTTTATTAATTAGGAACCATAATTTCTAGAAACATAGATTAAATGCATGGATTGTTACATAATGATAATGATTAAATTAATGAACTAGATGATGACCATACCTATTCATGAATGACATAGAAGATGATGAATATTTAAGATCTAATATGAAATGATAACTTATTTCAAAATTTCACATAAAATGATAAATTTCATTTGAGAAAACAAGGTGTCCATAATAATTTAAATTCATTAAACAGTATACTCTATTTATAAATTTTAAATAAATGAAAAGATTTAATTAAACTTAATTTGTTTATACATATATGTATGTGTGTGTTTGTAACTATATATATATATATATACCAATATATGTTTATATAACAAACATTGAAAATCATGATAATTCTAAATAAACATAGGTTCCTATAAACATGATTCAAGGAAAAATAACCCTCATCAAGTTTATAGATACTAAGAGTATTGAACTATAAATTTGTTTATATACTTATGTATATACACACATGTAAATTTTGTTTAAAAATATTTTCTTGAAAATAAATATCATACACTTGAAACTATAATATTTTAAAGAAATATCATTTAAAAAAAAGACCGATCATATATGCAATTCGGATTTGAAAGATATGGTTTTATATATATATATATATATATATATATATTTCTATCTATATATATACATTCAATAAATGAAATGAAAATAATAAAATTCCCTTACTTGATTCATTATGAGAGGGTTGAGTGTTTTCTAGAATCGAGAGAGATAGAGCTTGATAGAGAGAAGTTTTTGAGTAGCACTTGGTTGTTTAAAGTGAGATTTTTAAGAAACACCAAATTTTTCAATTGTTGCTTAAAATTGACTAAGTAAAACCCAAAAAAAATTAATTAGTAAAAATCAACAAGAAATAGGTTTATTGACACCCTAAATTATAAAATTGTGGCACTAAAGAGGATTTTTGTCAAGGATGGGGATGTTCGGTTTAATATAACACCACCATTATAAATAAACCAAATGGTCTGAGACTAAGGAAAACACATTGTGAAGATAAAGGTAGCATAATGAGAAAGGGGGGATAGAAAGTGGTTAGTGGCTACAAGGTTATATGGGGACTAGTGTGGATTCATGAGGAGGAAGAAGGGAGAAAGTTCAAATGGCTCGAATCAAATCTGATCTGATCCAAGGGTTAAAATTAACCATAAAAAATAACAGAGCGGTTATGTGGCTAAGCAAACGGATGGCTAGGATGAAGCCTCTAGTCCAATTAGGTAGCCCAGAATGATCTACATGTTTTAAATGGGATGAACGGCTAATATTATACTCGGATTGGATTGCACAGTTACGAACAAACATATGTTTAATAAAAGTTAAATGGTCCAGATCTAACGATGAAAGATCAGACGGTCCGCAAAAATGCACAATGGTAAACCGAGGCACTGGCTTCTAAACCTGGGATCGGTGTGCACGGTCAGGATCTAACATGGCGAGATCATATATCTAAGATCGAGTGCTCTGGGAAAAACTTGTCCCGCATCGAAACGAGGAAGTAGCTTCGGCTTCCTTATAAGCCTCGACACCATTGTCATAATCTAATGACACAAACACACACACGCCAGAGTCTATACACATGGGACTCCACCTGCCGGCGTTGGCCCAACCATGATCACCCTCTACTGCGTGCCTCTACATGACCTGGCTCACCCTATTCCCACTAGGGTTCACTATAGTACTTCTCAAGCGCTCTGCCAAGCACCCACCTATGCCTTGAGGGCTTGGCCTATAAGGCTACTCTCATCTTGTGGTTTCTTATCCATACTTTTAGTAAAAATATTATTACATATATATTATAAAATACCGAAATATATTTAATTTAAAAAATTATTTATTTCTTATTTATATATATATATATATATTAATTTCCCATTATTATCATTTCTATGGTTATATTATTAATAAAAACATTTAATGTTAACACTTTTTTCTTAACCTTGTTAAATTTGGGAATCTAAACATCAAATAATAATCTCTAATTAAAAACCATAATTTCATTTATCCAAACAAAATATTTTAAAACATTCAACACATACCCAACGACTATAAAACATCAATGGTCACCTTGAATCCCAAAAACTATTAATAACGGTCATTTTAAGCCATATAAATACTCGTTAAAGGTATTCAAGATATCAAATATCATTTCTTGTTTCAAGAGAATGGTGCTCTATATCCCTTTGACCCTCAATATTTTTTCTATGCTTATCACTATTTCTTTTTTTATTATGGTGGATTCAAAGGATGAGGTCTTCTTAATTGGCCTTATTGTGTTGTTGGGTGGTTTTCTTTTATTCTGTTGGGTCTTGCGATAATATTTATTGAGTAGTAGTAATATTTTGTATCCATGTAATATTTCAATATTTGAATAAAATGTTTATTACTTTCTATAGCATATTTGTATTAAATAACACCATTAAGTATAAAAAATACAATAATAACAATAAAGTTAAATATATATATATATATGCAGTTATAATTATATTCTGGGTGTTACATTATCCCCCCTTAATAGAATTTCACCCTTGCAATTATATTGTACTCATACGCTCCCTCCAGCACCAACCTTCTAGCATCATCCTCGATGCCCCTACAAAAAAATTATTATTATTAATTAACAAAATTTAAATGAAAAAAATTAATTAATACCTTCACCAAGTCCACCACCATGGAAAATCTACCGATGACCTCAGGTGGATTCCCAAGGTAGTTTTTAGCTCCTCAATTTTCTTGGTCCCGATACACCTTGAGCAGCTAGGATCAAACCCACGCATAAAACAACTAGGTTTCCATAGGGATGCATGGGATGTGTGGAGCTCAGAGACTTCAGAATAGACTCGTTCCTTATAGATTTGTCGAACTAATTCATTTCTAAAGGTCCAATGTCATACAATCTCTTTTACATACTAAAACTCAGAACTTGGAACAGATAGGTTGCACAAGGGTCACCCTCTATCTTAGCTTCTCAAAATTTTCCTAAGGATATGTAATTCTCAGACAAAGTGAAACATAGAAAGAGACCTTCATGGTACTTTCTTATATGCCTATATTCTGGAAGTTGTGAATTTTCTATACAGTGAGAGACATAATTATATTCTTGGTATAATCAAAGGATATTTGGGTTGGTTGACACTGGTAGATGTGTTTGTAGGATAGATGTAGGTTTGAAAAAGTCCTATATTATTCTGAACATGATTTGACAATTATGGTCTCAAGCAGCCTAGTAGGAAGATACATGATGTTAGTTAGTAAACCCTAACCTTCCATATGAAAATTTTAAGAAAGGGATTTCACTTAAGAAATCGTACTTAAATTAGTAGTTTTATTCTAATTTTTTGAAGTTAACTAGGTTGTTTCTCTGATATGAACTGTGAAGACTCGAGCCCGAGCTATCAGAATCAGCCCATGAAAATGTTGTGTTTGTTTTTTTATAAAAGAAACTTAATAAATACACAAAATTTATTTTTCATATCAGTATTTTTATCATCCTAGTATTTAGATAATTATAATCTAAAAATACATACAGATACAATTTTAGAAAACATAGAAATTATTGAACAATGAGTCATCAGTGTGTTGCACCCACTTTAAAAAATTTATCATAGCACGACTATTAAAACTATAAGAACTATTTTAATACATAGGGTGAGCACAAAAATGCCCAGTAAGGGGTTTTTTCAAAACAAATAATAAAATTATTTTAAGAATTATCTTGAAAATATACATAAAATAGTATTTCATAAATGTCTTTAGAAACCCATCATTAAACTAAAATAATGAAAACTAAAAATTTCATTGGGGATTCCTCTTGGAAAATAATAATATTTTATGGTTAATTAATGGTACTTGGTATAACATGTATAAATTCCATCCATAAGGTCACCAATAAATTCTTAGACTTATGGTTTCACTCTCCTCAACGTCATTTATTTCACTAGTGCCAAATTTTTTAAAACATTTTTCCACGAACCTGCCTTTCCTATATTTATCCCAAAACATTTCAAAAATACTTACATACTATTAATTCCTTAAAAAGAGTTTTATCGACATATTTAAATATAATTATAAAAAATCATTTAGAGATAATCTCATTCTTGAAAACCCTTTATTAATTAGGAACCATAATTTCTAGAAACATGGATTAAATGAATGCATGGTTACATAATGGTGATAATGACATAAATGAACTAAGTAAAGGCCATACCTACTCATGAACGATTCAGCAGATGATGAAGATGTAATATCACACATGAAATGATAACTTATTCCATAATTTCACATAAAATGAAAAATTTAATTTGAGCAAACAAGGTGTCTATAGAAATTTAAATTCATTAAACAGTATACACCATTTATAAATTTTAAGTAAATGAAAAGTTTTAATTAAAATTATGTTTTTTATACCTATATGTATGTGTGTATATATATACCAATATATTTTTATATAACAAATATTGAAAACCTTGATAATTCCAAATAAACATAGGTTCCTAGAAACATGATTCAAGGAAAAAGAAACCTTATCAAGTTTATAGATACTAAGAGTATTGAACTATACATGTGTGTATATACATACGTATATACACACATGTAATTTTTGTTTAAAAATATTTTCTTGACAATAAAAATCATACACTTGAAACTATAAGATTTTAGAGAAAGATCATTTAAAAAAATAAGACCTATCATATATGCAATTCGGATTTGAAAGATGAGGTTTTACATATATACATATATATGTATATATATACATTAATGAAATCAAATGAAAATAATAAAATTCCCTTACTTGATTCATTAGGAGAGGGCTGAAGGTTTTCTGGAACTGAGAGAGAGAGAGAGAGAGAGAGATCTTGATAGAGATAATTTTTCAAGCAGCACTTGGTTGTGCAAAGTAAAGATTTAAAAAAAATCAAAGTTTTCAATTATTGCTTGAAATTGACCAAGGATAACCCAAGAAAATCATTAATCCGTTCAAATCAATGAGAAATAGGTTGATTGACACCCTAAATTATAAAATTTTGGCATTGAAGTGGATCTACATCAAAGATGGGGATGTTTGGTTTAAAATAACACCACCATTAGAAATAAAACAATGGGGCTGAGAGTAAGGGAAATATGTTGAGAAGAGAAAGATAACAACATGAAAAGGAGGGGATGGAAATGGGTCGGAGGCTATAAGGTTGGATGGGGAGTGGTGTGGCTCTATGAGGAAAAATAAGGGAGAAAGGATGAATGGATTGGATCAAATCTGATCTGATCCAAGGTTAAAAATTAACCCTAAAAAATAATGAAGGGGTGGGGCAGCTAAGGAAACGGATAGCTAGGATCAAGCCATTGGTCCGATCAGACAGCCCTGAATGATCATCATGTTTTAAATGGGATAAATGGTTGAGATTATATCGAGATAGGATTGAACGACTATGAACAAACATGCGTTTAAAAAAGTTAAACGGTCCATATCTAATGTAGTTAGATTGGATGGTCCACAAAAACATGTGGTGGTAAACTAAAGCAGTGGGTTCCAAACCTGGGATCGGTGCAGATAGTCAGGATCTCACATGGCGAGATCCTATGGTTGAGATCACGTGCTTCTAAAAAAATGCATCCCACATTGAAAAGGGGAAGTAGCTACAGATTCCTTGTAAGCATCGGCACCACTCCCATCATCTGATGACACAAACACTCACACACCAGAGTCCTTACACATGGGACTCCACCCGCAGGCCTTGGCCTAACCATTCCCACCCTCTTTCGTGCACCGATTCACAACCTATCTTTCCCTATTCCTACTAGGGTTCACTCTATGACTGCTCAAATGCTCTGCTAAGCACCTACTCGGGCTTTGAGGGCTTGGCCTATAAGGATTCTCTTAGATGGTGGGTTCTTAGAAATATGTTTTATAAAAAATTTATTACATATATATTAAAATATCTAAAAATATGTTTAATTTAAAAAATTATTTATTTTCATATTTTTATATATATTAGTTTCCCATTATTTTCATTTCTCTGGTTATATTATTTATAAAAACATTCAATGTTAACCCTTTTTTCTACCATTGTTAGATTTTGGAATCTATACTTTAAATAATAATATTTAATTAAAAACCAAAATTTCATTTATCCGAAAAAAATTATTTTAGAACATTCAAAACATACCAAACAACTATAAAACATCAACGGTTACCTTGAATCCCAATAGATATTTATAGTGGTCATTTTAAGCCATATAAATACTCGTTCAATGTATTCAAGATATCAAATATCATTTCCTATTTCAAGATAATGGTGCTCTATATCCCTTTGACCCTCAATATTTTCATTATTCATCTCACTATTTCCTTTTTTATTTTGGTGGATTCAAAGAATGAGGGCCACTTAATTGACCTTATTGTCTTGTTGGGTGGTTTTCTGTTTATTCTACTGGTTCTTGTGATAAGTTTTATTGAGTAGTTGTAATATTTTTTATCCATGTAATATTTCAATGTTTGAATAAAATTTTTATCATTTTTTAAGCATATTTGTGTTAAATGACCCCATTAAGCATAAAAAAAATAAAATAATAATAATAACATAAAATATATATATATATATATATAATAGATATAATTAATTTCAGGGCATTACATTAGTTTTCTTTACATACAAAACCAAGATTATCTTTCATTATACGCAACACAGAGTTTAAATGAAACGTGTCATGTTATTAAATTATGATTATTTAATATAATAGTTATCACCTAGTCGTTGGAATTGAGGGTATGAATAGGATTTAAAAAATTATGAAAATAAAGTTTACACATTTATATATAAAGAATTATTTTGTGTGACTAATTAATTAAAAATGAAAATAAAAACTATTTAAAAACAAAAGAAATCTTTTTCTAACAAATGATTTTTTTTATAAAAACAGATGTGTTCTACCTCAATAAAATAAAAAGTCACTTTTTGTGAATTATTTTAATAAAATTTATATATTATATATTTAATAAAATATTTAACATTCATCGTATGTATTTTATAGGAAATTTATGAGAATAAATACAATTTTACACTTAGAAACTATATTTTTCTAAAAAATGGTTTTGTCGCCTTATTATAGTGCACTTATATTAAAAATAATTTTTCAAAATTTTATACCCTTTATTTTAAAAAAATATTTTTTTTAATCAGAAAATAAAAATTATCTTAGGGTAAATTTTTGATTTTTTTCTGAAAAGTTCCATTTTTTGATAAATAGTCAAAAATACTGAATTTAATTTTAAATCAGACTTTTAGTTTAATTTATTTATAAAGGAAAATTAATTTTTAAATTAATTTTAAAGAAAATTAGTTCAATTTTATATCCATTGGTCTAATTTTGTTCATTTTAATAAATTTAATAATGAATTTTGATAGAAAAACATTGTAAGTTTTTGAACATTTTCTCTTTAAAAATCTGTTTTCTCACCGCATCTACGGGACTAATTTTAAATTAAATTTTTTCACTTATGTGAATGGAATTTTGAAAAATATTTTCCATATATATATAAATATTAATTCATATTATCTAACAAGTCCAAATTAATTTTTGACCAAAATGAATAGTGAATTCAGTAAAAATTAATTGTTGTGGTTATGGTAAAAATAGGTTTATGAGTGTTTAAACTAAAAAATAAGGGTAAAAATGACCAAAAAATTTGTCTAAAACTATTTAATGGACATTTTTCGAACATTAACACTATAATAATCAATAATTCATTTATTTGGACCCTTGTGACATATAAAAATGTGGAATCACTTATATCTTTTCAAAAATACCAAGTGTTCTTCTCACCCACTTATAAAAGGGCGTTGTCTATCCTCTCTTATTCAAACCTTCAAACCTATTTGGATCAGCTAAGAACTTCCCAAATATCTTCCAAAAAACCTTCCTCTCATATTAGAATCCTTATTTTGTATATAAATCCAACCTATGAATGATTTAGTGAAAACCAAAGGAGGATACCAAAGGGTGAGGTAATGTTCTTCAATGAACATATTTATTTTATTTATTTCCACACCACCATAAATAATTTTTAAAACCTGTTGATAAAAAAAATTATATTACATACACTGGGATGTTTTTTTAATAAATTTATTACATACAACCTTATCCACTTTCATCAAATGTGTTACGAAATAATAATTCATGAGTAAGGCGGACTACCACCTCACGAACCAATGCCATTCGCTTTTTCATTATCACCTGTAATGGTTGGAAATAATGATGAATTTATTATTTATATATGATATTTATGATATTATTATTATTCTTTTAGAAATATTATTCCACATATAACTTTATGATTTCCATTTTTTGGTAATATGATAACGTTCTTGGGGATACAAAAAACTACCACATCGCGAAGCGATGTGATTCATTCACACTTTACATGGAAGATGATAAGGGTGATTACATGAAAAAATTATGATATTCATGACATATTTATAATTCTTAGAAGATAATATATATCATTTTCTTTCTTACCTTTTCACTCAATAAAATATGATAACGTTGCTTGGGTACATGTGGACAATCGCATTCATGAAGTGACATGACTCTCTTTTCATCACCAGAACACATGTATGATATGTATAAATTCATTTAAAGAAATAATATTTTTTATGATATTATTATCATTCTATAAAGATAATATGTTACTTACCACCTTTTTATAATGATAATTAAAAAATTGAAATGTTTTTCATGTGTACGTATGGTCTACCATCTTTATTATCATAATGAACTTCATTTCTCAAAACCATATTTTATCATTGGTATTAAAAGTATATTTGAGGTATAAATATTATAATTAGTTCATTATTATTATTCTATAAGTTATTGAAAAATGGTAAAAGAAAGAGTTGTAATGCCCTGACCCCAGTTACCCAAATTCGTTGCATTATTACATAACATTGTCATGATCACAAGGGATAAAATGTCGAAAGACCAATCAGTTTAGTATCCTTGGAAGTATTAGATACATTCATAAGTTTTACATTAAATAATGAAATAAAAACATCAAAAACATTTTCAAAAAAATTTAACACACTTATATCCTTATCCTATCCCTACAGGCATACCATAAAATACTTCTTCACATCCTGGGAAAATAAAACATAGAAAGGGGTGAGCTCAGATGCTCAGTAAGGATAACAATATAGTATAAGCTTTCATAAATAAGCATAAAAATTTAAGGAAAAGTATTAGAATAAAACAAAATCCTTTTAAACTTAAACTTTAGCAAAATATGGAAAAGATAAAATCAAATAATTCCATTTACTTATTCACATGGGTATTCTACTAGTCGAATAATCACATGCAATATCAATAGCCACTTTCATAATGATGGAATGTATAATGCCAGACTTCATAACCACATAGTCAAGGCTTTGTGTTGAGACTAAAAATAATATTTTGTCAAGGTCTTGTGCCAAGACACTAGTTTGTCTCATGAGAGCTACCGATGCATCGAGGATCTATAGCGGGATTCACCCGTCACTTACAAATTCCAATGCATTCCTCATGTTAAAAGGTTGAAACATAACAAAAGCATTCATGTTAAAACTAGCATACGAAATATTAATACGTTAACCATAAACCATAAATGGTATAAAAATAGAACATCCACAGTAAAACATATCATAACTCATTCAATACAATATGGAATATTTTCTTATAATAAACCAACCTCGATCAAGAATAATATCCCATAAATGATGTTGACATAGTTGAAAGTGATCAGTAAAAATATTTTAAATAAATATCCCATTTTCATGAAATCATTTAAAAGTTACAAAATTTATAAAGGAAGTCATTTAAAAGATAGTTTTTAATCTAATTTTCCCATAACACTTTGAAACTTTTTAAAGGAATTAACATTTTAAAACATTCAAGTCCATATAAATAAATCCTTAAAACCATTTTGAAAACATGGAAATTAATGAGAAAGGTTTAGAAGAATAAATCGTTAAAAATTTTAAAATGATTTTTTAGTAAAAATTCCCTTAAAAATAATCCCTTTGAAAACACTTTTATGAAACATGGAAATGGATAATAAATATGTCCCAGCAGATACTTATGTAAAAAAAACCTCGGATAATAAAGAGATTGTAAAATTAACCCTTACCTTGTACTTTTCCTTGGTTTAGGGTACTTTAACCTGCTGTATAATAGTTAAATCATTGTTATTAAATTATAAAAAAAAATATACATAACTATGATATCATATATTATCCTCTAATATTTCTTTGTAAATAATATTTTAGAAATATCATCATTTCGAGTGTTAACTGATCTGTTTTACTTTATATGCTCAGTTATGTAAGCCATGTTTGTTATGGATAGGATGTATTTTATTCATATAAATAATTATATTAATTTATTAAACATTATTTCTAATCATAAAATGAAAATTATTCTTGAATTATTACGATGGAGAAGGAATCTCATTGTGTTCAGGGAGACGGTAATCTGTACGTACGCATGAGTGACAATATCATTATATTGATAGTGAAATCGTATTTAATTGGATGTTATGTCATATATAAATAATCAATAACATGTTATATTTATTATTTAAATCAGTTATACTCATTATTATACCCATCCAAATAATGAAGTGTTTGAATAACAAACTACACCACGACGTGGAGACGGTAAGCCATACGTACACGCGTATGGTGACTTTGTCATTCACATCATGGAAAGAATAATTAATATCTTTGTACCATTTTTATAATAACATAAAATTATATATAATATAATGTAGTTATTATTTTATAATGGAAACAACAAATAAAGAGTAAGTGGAAGAAGAGATGAACTTGAAAGAGGTGATAAAATATTTACCTCTTCGTCGGGTTCTTCCTTTTGATTTGATCAAAAGGGTTCCTTAGGTTGGCTTTATGATCAAATAAAGGACTCTAGGATTAAGGGAGGATATTTGGGAGGATATTTGGGTAGGTTTGGGCTGATCCAAATGGCTTTGGTGGTGTGAAATTAAGAGAAGGGGAAGTACCCTTTTATAAGAGAGGTGAAGGTCACTTAAGGAAAAGCTTGAAATATTATTTTATAATAAAATAATTTTCGGTTTATAATGCCTTAAAAATGATTTATTTATATGATAAGGTGGGTATGGGTTGAAAATATCTCAACCAATAGGTTTTATACAGGTTTAGTTCACCATATTAACCTTATCTTTTATATTTAACTCTTAGTTAAATAGTTTGACATTTACCATGTCTCTTTGTATTTTTTATATATATATATGGTTAATAAACATACTATAACAAGCTAAGAGAACCCCAAGTGGTTCATTATTAACATATATAACCTTATTTAAGTCCTTTGTCTGAACCTTATATTTTTAGTAAAATTATATAAATTAATAATATAGTATTTGTTTTAAAAACTCAATTATGTCAATTTTGACACTATTCATTATTTGGTTTTTGTGAAAATCATAACAGCATTATTACTTCAACAAAAAATTATTAAATCAACCCTAACATGTATTATTAACCTATAAAATTATTTTAATTCATCAAAAGTATCATATTACATTTATTTGGATATTTATAATATGAATTATTTTAATGTTTCATTAATAAGGTAAATACTGCATCATCATAATGTCATAAATAAATTAAATTATCTAATGTCTAAAAATTACAAATAAAATACCATTATGTAGGAAATATTTTTAGATTTATAATAAATATTTTTAGTCTAATTTATCTTATGTGTAACCCTATATTAAAAATGGTTTAGTTATTAAACTTTGAATTTAACACTTTTAACTCTTCTTTAAATAAAATAATAATAAATGTCCTAATCTAATCCAGGTGGACCAAAGAGGATCATAATTTATTCCTAAGATTTTTTTTCATCAAATTATGCTTATCCAATAGCGTTAGAACTTCTGTTAGGGTAATTGTGAAATCATTTTTACCCTTAATTACCCTATTTACTTTTAACCATGGTAAATAAAAGTCAAAAGTTACTATTGAGAAAAAATTTATTTTCATCTTATTGAACCAAATTTTACTTAATGATATTAACCATGTCTCTAGGAGTTTTGAAATTAAACTCATAGAAGTGGTAAAATTAAGTTTTATGCAAATTTTCAAATGCTCCTATGAGGTGGGTAAAAGATGGTAAAAAGTTTAATAAAATTTTTATATATCTAAACTTATTATAAAATGACTCCAATGAATTACATTGAACTTATATAGGTATTATTTATCTATTTTGACCTAAAATAAATTTAAATAAAATAAATAATTATTTAAATAAAAAGTTAGTTTTAACCAATAACGTAGTGTTTTTCACTATTCATCAAAAATTGAAAGTTTTTAGAAAAATACCAAAACTTCAACCTAAGCTAATTTCGATATTCCAAATACAAAAATAAAGTCTATTTTAAAAAATAAAATTTATAAAATTTCAAAAAGTGGGTATTACTATTCATAACAGCTAGTTTGATTGGTTGCGGTGTGTTAGAATCTCGAAGTTGCATACAATGCAGGCTATTGCATTATTCAAAGGGAAATATACCATGGAAGCTTGGGGTGTTACAATAGGACTAAAAAATAACAAATCAAAACAAATATGAAAAACAAATCAGTTATTACTCGAAACATGACTTTAACAAGGAACTGTTAATAAATAGGTAAAACATTGACATAATTAAATCATAAATGGTATGATATATATAATTATGGTTATATGATAAATTTATAATATTCATATCATTATTATAATGGATTTTTGGATGAGTGTGAAGGAATTTAAGACTTAAGGTAAGGGATTTCCATCTAACTTTTTTACTTCTATGTGACACATGTCTTATTCACCACCTACTTCTTTTACTTAGTGTATATAATTCACATGAATATATATTATTATGATTATAATAAAATCTATTTGGTTCTAAATGACCATTTTAGGATCTCTCTTTTATTGGTTTTATGGTTCATAAGTTAACAAATTGGTATGGGATTTTGTCTTAATTTTCTTTCTTTTCAACACATGTTATGTTATACACATATATTCTTTCAAAAGGTGTATATACATACCATTTTATATGTAATATAATGAATTTATTTATTCAAATTATATTTTATGTTCAATTTTATGTTATTTATTTCATAATTCTTATGATTCAATGTTACCAAAGTGACAAGGGTTTTATGCTACAATGCCATTATTTATTAGGATTATTTATGATTAAGTCTCCAATATTGACATCTCATGATCTAAATCTCAATAATTATCATGAATTTTCATATCCTATGGATATTACCTGATAATACATGTTTTATCTAAATTTTCATCTCTTTATATACTCAATAGTTTAAAAAATAATTTTTTTAAAAAAATACACTTTTTGGTCAAAAATATATTTTCTTCCAAAACCATGTTTTTAGAAAAAAAAAATGTTTTATTATTATACGATGGTTTTTAAAAGATACTTTTATCAATGTTTTACTTTTAAAAAAAATAAAAAGAATCTTCATATTATTTTCAAAAACAATGCATGATTGGATTTTACTGAAAATGTAGAATGAATATTTCTTTTAACATGTATGGTATGAATAAAACTTCATTTCATCATGGCCATTATTTTAATTAAATCATAAATTATAATTTTTCAAATATATTTTGAAATAAAATTATTTTCAAAAAAATTATGTTTTAAAAAGTTTTTTTCAAAGTGGAAATGATATTTTCCTCAAGAAATGTCTTAAATGATTTTAAATCTTCTTTTATAAGTTTTTAATTTTATTTTTAATGAAAAGGATTTTGAAAATGTTTTATATTTCAAGAATTAAATTTCAAAGATTGTTATTTTCCTTAATAAATATTCCAAGTGGCCTTTAAAAATCCTTCTCCATCTAAGATGACATCCATTGACATAATTTATATGTTACTAGGGATATAAACCAAGGATATAATTCTTAATCTTTCTCTAAATGGTTTATGTTTGTCATGATAAGATGTTTATGAAACTTGTTTCTCTTCCATAGGTTATACCATGATATAACTCTTATGAAAACCACTTCTTTTTATGGGTTATTATATGATGAAATGTTGAAACTGTTATGAAAGTAATCTCTTTTCCATAGGTTATGATATTATGAAATCTTTATGAAACCCGTTTTATTTCAGGGGTTCTGATATGTTGATTGTTTTATGATCTTGTGGAACACCTATGTATTATTTTCATTATCATATAGTGCTTGCACTATAACCAAGGAGGTTGTTTACATTATAAAAAAAGACAGATTGAACCTATATCTTCATCCAATGCATTGGGTAAATATTTGTATTTCATGAGATAAACATGACTATAATGGGGAATGAACCCAATTCAGTAAGATGGAACTAGAACTGCGAGTGAACCCATTTCAATAAGATAGAACTGGAATGAGGAGTGAACTCGATTCAGTAATATAATTTTTCCACTATGGTGGTCTTGGAAGTGAACATTGACTAACATGATGTTTTAGGAAGTGAACTCATACCATAATGATGAAAGGGATTCCACTATGGATGGTGGTGTGTCCTACCCAGGAGGTGTAGCTGTCGAAAAGGAGGGTACACAGGTGGTTAGACCCATCCCAAAGTATGTATACAGGTGTGTATCCCAAGCCTATCATATTATGAATGTATTTTTGGGTATCCTTTATATAATATTTTCTATACTTATGTGTATTACACAATTCTATGTCTTATACCAACACTACTATCTCTTGGATCATGTTCTTTGATTCCATTATAATTCATGTCTTATGAACTTCCAATATTTATGCCCTGACTCATGTTTATGATCTATGATAGGTTAGGTATGAACTTCATAATTTATGTTCACTATCACATGACCTTATTATTATCATATTATTTCTTATGATTATAAATTGATATCCCTTATTTTTACTCTTACTGGTCATCTGAGCTCACACTTTCTTATGTTTCCTTTCTCTAGGTTATGAAAAAATGTTTTACCTAGGACATATCTATGAAGAATACTAAATGGGAAGATCCTTTTGGGAAACATTGAAGATCATTCGCCATATTATAATATTGTATTCTAAGTTTCAAAAGGCACTAAATTATTATGGTCCCCATCCCTGTGTTTTTCCAATGTAATGAGTATTCATATAAAAAATGTAATTTCTATGTATAAAAATTCTAGTTTGCAATATTTTGATTCATGAATTTTCCAATAGAATAAATCTCTAATTATAATTGCATAATGAGGTATCATTATATACATATGTGTGTTTCCCAATACTACACAACATCCTATTGGAATCACAGCATCCCTCTGGTAACAATATGAGAAGAACAATATGAGTATGACCAGGAACTGATGTTAAAATTCCTCTCCCAACCTTCAAGATTATTAGATCAGATTTTTCTCACTTCTCCATGAAATTTTACCGCTAATAGTTAGTGTTTAACCTATATCAATTAAACTTTCTTAGTTCAATGGGTCCATATATATATACCCTTATATGTGATAACATACTCCAATAATTCCACTTGCTTCGTCCAAAACTCACATTTACTATACTTTTCATATAAATTTTCATTCATTAATGTATTAATCATGGTACAAAAATACTCCTTATGTTCATCCTTATTTTTAGATTATATAATGATATCATATATAAATACTACCACACATCTATTGAGGTCATCTATAAAGACTATATTTATTAATTCCATGAAGATTACTAGAGTATTTGTGAGTATGAATCGCATGATTATAAACTCATAATTCCAATACCTTGTATAAAAAGTGTTATTAGGAATATTATCTTCCTTCACCTTTAACTGATGATATACTGACCAAAGTTCCACTTTATATAATTATTGAGAAATGTACAACTGATCAAATAAGTCATCAATCTGTGGAAATGGATACTTATTCTTTATTGTGATCTTTTTGAGTTCATTATAATCAATATACAAATACATCAACCCATCCTTATTCTTTACAAAGAGAGTGATTTCACCCCAAACGGAAGCACTTGAGTATACAAAAATCATGTCCATATGTTCTTGTAATTTCTTCTAAAATTCTTCCAGATCAATGGGGTTCATTCTATAAAGTGAATTAGATAATATAGGATATCGTGGTATAATTTCAGTTGATAAATCAACTTCTTGATCAGAAAAAGGATAGGGTAAATCTTCAAGAAATACATAAACACACTCACTTAAAATGGGAATATCTTCTAAAGTGGTCCTCTATTTTGATTCATTAATTTTACATAGATAATCATGCTCTAAAGGAAATAATATATATGAGTTTGTAGAAGATTCTAAAGAATATTCATCCTCATCCTTACACTAATAAAATTATATTTTGGGGTAATAAATGTGATTTTATTTTTCAAATAGTTGATATGAGAATTATAAAATGACGGACATACCATTCCTAGTATAACATAAAATTATACTAAAGGGATAATGATAAGTTCCACAAGTAGATTTATCCCACAGATGAAAACTGGGGAAGAGTTATGTGATTAAGACGTAATAATCACTCCAATAGTCATTTTTCAAAAATAATTTAACCTATATGTTTTATGGTTATTTTTGAATATTTATACTAAAAATTCATGATATTAAAGAATTAATAAAACCAAAATAAAATAGTTTTTTTCTATTATTTAGTGAATAACTAGAATACACGTCACTACATCATTTTCTTGATCAACATATGAAGTAGTGATAGCATAAGCCTATCCTCCCTCTCTTGGACTTAGAGTTTGTTTTTATTGGTTAAATTTGATAAACCTTGGATTATTTCATTGATTTTCATAATATATGAGTTCCTTGTAGTTGAAAGACTAGATAGAAGACTAGGGAATGATTTGGACATTTTTTTCTTCGATCAAATTAGTGAGATTTTTTATCTCACTTCAAACATGTGTTAGCTACAGGCCCCATATTTCCACACTTAAAGCACTTCATGGTCCCCTTGAGATAGTTTCTAGGATGTTTCTTCCCACAAATTTGATAGGTAGGATACTAGACCTTATTTTTATCTAGTGATTCCAAAGGGTTATTCTCCATTATCCTTTTCCTGTATCCATTCCCCTGAGAATTAACCATTTCAATCTCTATTTTTATAAAACATAGGAAAATTTATTCATAGCTATAAAAATATTAAACCTCCAATTCTTGTAAAAATATAGGATTTGAACCACTATAGAAATAATAAATCCTTCTTTCAAGGCTTATGATAAGGCTAGAAGAATACTCTAATAATATTTTGAAGTTCTCCTCGTAAAACCTAACCAATTTATATTACTTTTTATTGAGTTCAAGAGACTCCCTATCCATTTTAAGACAAATAATGCATTAGAAATACTTATTGATAAACATACACATAAATTCATCCCACATAATGGATTTTATGTCTTCCATGCTCTTCATGTTCTTAATAAGTATTATCCACTGATCATCTTATCCCTCAAGGTAATAAATAGCAAGTATAACATTCTCTTTTTCAAAGCATTAAAGGATGGAGAATATCTTTTCAAAAAAATTAATCCATTATTCCATGATTATAGGATCATTAAATCTACTAAATGTTATATACCTATATCATATAAAGGACTCAAATACATATATCTCTCCTAGAGGGTGTTCCATGCGATTCATGTAATGACCAAAACATTATAAATAAAATTCCCATTGTGATTTAACTAAATTACCTATTATAGTTATAGAAAATTCAGGCACTTATTAAATTTTATTATAACCAATCATACGTAAAATATCTTTAATAATCATAATCATTGATAATATATCCATTGAATAGTGATCATATGATTAGTATAAATATAAGGTTTTGATAAATACAATAGACATTGTAAAAGTGATGGCCTAAACCTGTAGGATTGTACCTAATGAAGACTTTTTATCAAAACTTACCCAGGGGATAGCATCAATGGGATTTTCCCTTGACCAATCCAAAGTTGAGATCTAAAAAAATAAATCATGAGTGAAAGAATTTATTGGATAAGTTCAATCTTATCAAAATCATGGCCCAAACCATGTATGTTGAACCACCCCATGAAAAGATCATTGTCACTCACCTTACCCTTATAGAATTTTCTGGCATAATAAAGTTTTATGTATCAAGACCATAATAATATGAATATGTATATTATATAGAATAATGAATATGTTTTCTTCTTATTATTGTTACTTTATAAATGATTTTTATTTTTATATGATAAAACACGAATTGTATTTTCGGGTAATATACAATTTCCATTAAGACATTTATTTGATGAATTAATGGATTTTTAAAATAAATATTATTTTAATAAAATATTATGATTAAATAATTATGATTAAATTTATATTATAATATAATTTTTATGATGTCAAATGTAATTTTTATAAGGGTTCGAAAATTGTTATTGTCAAAAAAACAAAGTATTTCTCAATAAATGTTGATTATGTTTTAAAATTAAAAATTAAAATATTTAGAAAATTATTTTGATAAAATAAATATTATATTTGGGAACAAAACATTGAAATTAGCAAATGTTAAAATTTTCATAATTTTCTGAGATAGTCAAATTTTTGGGTAAAAATTAAATGCGATATAAATATACGATCTTTATTATGATATCAAAATGACTCAAAAGTAATATAATAAATGATATAAAGAATATCCACGACCAAATCCATGTTTCCCCTTTAAAGTAATGTTATTTTTAATTTATTTGATTACTTTTATAAAATCTTTATGAATCATCCAAAACCTATATTATATTTTAAGGTTTTAAAATCATTTCTTTAAAAACATGACTCACTTCCACATCACCAAGTGTAATATATTAATAATTTCTGCCCTTAAGTTTATAAAATAATTAAAACCACTATTCTTTAGTATAAAATATGTTAAAAACCATTGGAATTTTTTTTGTTTTAATTACTTTATTATATAGAGACTAAAACCTAAGTTTGGGAAATAATAAAGAAATCACATCTATTTTCCTATATACATCCACCCAATATCCCCTTCTTATTCACTCAAAAAACTTAGAACACATCCTTACTCATCCATCCCCTATCAATAGTCATCCCAAGTTTCCCCCAATCTCTTAATAACCCCCTTTTAATCTTTTGGAATCACCCTTTCAAGGTAAGGGATCCTCTCCTTCTCCTCTTTATTCAAGCATATTCTTTATTTTATTCCCTATTATTTCATATTCCTAATGTTGGTATATATTTTAAAACTTCCCTCATATTGACCATTTGATTTAAAAATGATGATATACCCCTTTACCTCTCATTAAACCATTTTCATGAACCTTTATGTACTATCTTTATGCTTTCAAAATTCCAATGCAATTTTTCCATGCCAAACCTTTTTATTGTGAATAACTTCACTATTTCCACTCAAGGGTATTCACCTAGAAAATCCTATACTTATTTTATTTTTTAATTTCATTTATTTGTTCCACACTCTTTATTTTTTAATTAAATGTGATGAAATTTGTTCTCATGTTATATAATATATGTGCCACACTTATGAATTTACATGATATGATAATGATTGGTGCACCCAGATAGCACTCCAATGCATCGGGTAATGTTTGAGTCTCATGAGAATCCATGTATGGTGTATAGGAGGTTATCCTAAGTACATTATATTATATTTTCGTGGTGTTTAACCTTGACTTATTCTTATGATGTCATGTTTTAAGTTGTTGTCATGTTCCCATCTTGTCTTTATGTTACCATGCTATAATATTCCTCATTATTCATGTTTATGATTATCACCCATTTTATGTCCCATCAAAATGACTATTTTATAACATGTAATAATTTCTTCATGTTATGCCTTGTTTATTCCCTTATTTGGATTTATATGTCACCCCTTTCTTATGTATGTCCACAGGTTATCTCATGTTGTTTTAAGTACGATGGAATATTATGTTCTTGTTAAATAAGTATTCAATAATGGTGATGTACCCCAAATTTTAGATTTTTATTTAATGTACCTAATTACCCAAAGACACTAAACTTCTCTATATTTTGGGTTTTATTATGTGTATTCTCATGTAATAAATAATAAATTAATGTTCAATAAAAACAAGGGTTGTCATAATTCATGTTATTATTCATAACATGAGTCAGTTGTGCTAGTACATTGATGAATTTCTCAACTGTTATTCCCATCTTGTTTTGAATTTTATTATGGAATTCATCAAGTTTCCCATTGAAAATATTGTTAACATGATTCCTCCAACATTCAGCCATTTTCTAAAATGAATAAGATTTAGCGATTAGAATACTTGTATTAATAACTATTTAAAAGGTAAACCATAAACATAGAAGGAGTTACTTATGAATGAGGAAAAAATCTTAAATTATGAATATATAAGTTTCAATCTAGTTTATACTTTTTTATTCTCTAATTAGGTTCTCTAACCTTAAATACTTATTAAATTCAATAAAATATGTTTAAATCCTTCATAATGGTTTATAAATAGAATGTGAATTAACATAAGCATATCCCCTAGATGTGGATGGATAGGTTCTCAATATGGTCCCATTCACCATGCACCAGAATGACGGTCAACATATACCCGACAAACTCTTTTGGGATTATTACCCCTTAGGACCAGCCTGAGGGCAAGCCTCGTGATCCCTTGGGCTAGGGAAACAAGGTGTAAAGGGGAAACCGACCACCCTTTCTTCACTTATATCTATCCCATATTCATTTATCTTCAGTCAAAATCCTAGTATATTATCACTAGCAACTCATTTCCTTGCCTCCGCGGTCAAGACTTGTTGCCTCCCCTTCATCCTTGACTGCTCCACCGTCCGCCTTCCTACCTACTCACCCTTACATTTTTCTAGTTCCATGTCTCCTACATAGCCTCCCATCCTACCTTCCAATATTTTTTCCCGGCTTTCTTCCTCCCGACACAACTTCTCATCATGCCTCCATTCTTCTCTTGCTGCCTTTGCTGACGTCATCCATCTTCATCACTCCACCGATGCATCCCTTGTTGTTTGCCTCCCCGCCTCCCAATCAACTTGATTCAAACAGGTTCATCAATCTGCAGGTAAATGGCATCGTTCAAATTTAAATTTATTACTACCATTATTGGTTTATATTTTATGTTAATATGCCCATGGTAATGGTAAACATTTTTAAGATTTGTCTTGGGCAATAATATTTCCCAAGTCGGCCCTATTACCCATAGATTCATCTATTCCCAAATTACATCCACTTTCTAGTCTCTGGACAGGGATATAATTTCTTGGAAAACCACAAAATCTCAAATTTAACAAAATTTAGCTATATTATTCTATACATAGAATTATCCCAAGGGTTTTCACTACTGTTATCTTATTATAATCTCTAAAAAACATGACCTTTGTCTGATACCAAATATAGGGATCCAATCCTTAAACACATACTATTTCATAACATTTAAAAAAGTTTACAACAAATACAATTAAATGATCTATGGTATAGTGTTTTTATAGGATTAGACACATAAATACAATATCTTAAAACATAACATAATTATATTTATTTAATATCCTTAGAGTTATCATCACTTCCATAGGTCCAATTAAAACTATATATAATAACATGGGGAAATATGTAGGGAAAATGGAAATCTAGAAGGCATCGTAAAGGAATAAAGATGATAAAGGAGTATAACATGGGAGGCATAACATGATAACATAAGCATTTAATCATGGAATAAGGAATGATAACAAAATATCATGGAGTTAAAATGATCTGATCATAAGATCACAACATAATAGAAATGTATATGTCATGACCCATCCCCCGAGGCCCATGTCGTGACTACCCCAAACCCACATTCAATAGGTCAGGGGCTGGAAACTAGCACCGAAAGGCATACTACCTAATTTGGGTAAGTCATTGCCTTTAAACCTGTATAAACACATGGTCTGAGAACACAATAAGAAGCAACTGTGAAGTAATCTGTTGTAAAAAAAGTGTGTTGAAAGTAAAGGGTCTGGAATACAAGCCCAACTAGAAAAATACAAGTAAAAGTACAACAGAAAGGTAAAAAATAGTAGGAAAGGTGAAATGCAGCTCCTGGATCATCCACCATAGATCCTACCTAAAGGGTTGGCACAACTCACGATCAGTAGTCCCTGCATTGTGTCACACCAGACAGTTCACCCAGGATCCTACCTGAAGGGTAGGTACAACTCACAATCATTAGTCCATGCGTCGCATCACACCAAATGGTCCGCCTATGTGCACTATCTAGTCCTGGATCCCTTAGCCTCGATCAATGTCATATGTCATCTGCACAAGACACAACAAGGTGCGGGTGAATCCCGTGGAGGGGTGAGTATAAAGATACTCGGTAAGGACCACGAGACCTTATAGGTCTCCTAGATTTCCACAAAGGAAAGACCTCAAAGAAAGATCCCAACTCTACTTAGGTATATGCCCATACATATACCTAATTTATCAAGCTATAATCATCCCATACATGAGGTAAGTATACCACGAAGGTAACACCGCGAAGGTGAAGTATCATATAGCATAACCTCAATCACAGGCACAAAGTAAAGAGATCTCACACCAGGATTTATTCTAGGGGTATAAGGGTTATCACATCATCAAACTCCTCAGCTGCTGTAGAACTCCTCCTCTATCGAGTACAGTGGGATGACTAGGTCACACAGAGCTGCTTCCCACTAACCTTGAACTGTTGTGGTACCCATCCCTGATGGGTACCATGGGCATGCTGGGTCACACAGAGCCGATTCACACCGTGGGCATGCCAGGTCACACAGA
The DNA here is from genome assembly GCA_963277665.1 of Viscum album. Classification (NCBI taxonomy): domain Eukaryota; kingdom Viridiplantae; phylum Streptophyta; class Magnoliopsida; order Santalales; family Viscaceae; genus Viscum; species Viscum album. The sequence continues at coordinate 906,985,525 of OY728123.1, read as the reverse complement.
GTCACTTCCCACCTTGGCCGAACTAAGGTACTCCTCCTATTGAGTATCAGGGGTCTACCGGGTCACACAGAGTCACTCCCCACCATGGGCCTATTGGGTCACACAGAGCCGCTTCCCACTGGGCCAATCATCGATCAGTCTTTAGGTCTTAGCCAACTGCAGGGTTCCATACATAGTCTACTTGGGAGAACCACTCTTCAAGCCACTCGCTGCATCTTGATATCCATGGAAGTCACCACAATGTATATTCTAGGGTAGTAACCGTAGCATCGTTCTTCACAAACCTCAAAATTCACAACTGCTGGAGAACTCCTCCTCTATCGAGTACAGTGGGCCTTTCGGGTCACACAGAGTCGCTTCCCACTAACCTTGAACTGTTGTGGTACTCATCATTGATGGGTACAGTGGGCATGTTGGGTCACACAGAGATGCTTCCCACCGTGAGCCTGATGGGTCACAAAGAGTCGCTTCCCACCTTGGCCATCATCAAGCAGTCTTAAGGTCTCATCCAGCTGTAGGGTTTTATATGTAGCACGCTTGGGAGATCCGCTACCCAATCCATTGGTCATACCTCAACCACCCCGAAGTCCCACAAAGAATTATCTCAAAGGTCTGTCACATCATTAGGGACCTAATGCAAAATATGGCACGTCAATCGAACGCCCAGTCTGTATGTTATTAGCGATTCTGCTTCGAGGTCCCGGTTGGATTCGGGGACATATCCAACCTGTTTGTACTCCAACCTTATCCAAAATTTAAGTGGAGGATACCAAAAGGATCGTCTCGATCCAAGGATCTCGGCACCATAGATGGTTCATCAAACGGACGCCCGGTTCACAAGTTATGGCCACGAAGGCATAATTGGGCCCGGGTCTGGTCCAACCCAGTTGGACCGACCTGGCCTGGGACAACCCAAACTGGTTTGGGTCAGCCCGACCCAATTCAGGTTCGGCCTGGATGGCCGGGGCCTTGGCGAGCCCAGCCTGCTGGGCAGTGGTCTGGCCTGGCCTGTGAAGGGGACGGCCCGACCCAGCCCGCTGGCACGGCCCAGTGGCGCGGCCCGCTGCGGCACGGCCTACTACGGTGAGGCCCACTGGGGCGTAGCCTGCTGGGCACGGCCGGCTGTGGTACAGCCCGCTCGGTTGGCAGTCTTCCGTGGTGGGATCCGCCGTGACCGACACCCGGGGGAGGCATCCCCTGGTTTTATCGAACAATTTGTGGACCATTCAACTGCTAGAACGCGGGACCCACTGGGGGGTCCCACCCGGTGTGGCATGGCCAGCCGGACTCCCTCCTAGAGGTGCAGGTGCGCGTAGCTGTCCCCCTATGGCTGGCTGGGTGACGGCTGCCATATAGCCTCCGTTGCGGCCAAACGGTCGCGGCCTCCTACTCCACCGGCGGCGTGGACACAAGCTTCCGATCCGTCATGCGGTCGGCCATTTGTCGGCTGCCACCCTACTCCTCCACATCCAACGGGCCGCAGCATCCTCATCAACCATCAATGCGGATGTGCGCCGCCCTTCTTTCCTCATGGTCGGTCGGGTGCCGACCACTACCTTCTTCCGCGAGCCGCTGCAGCTTCATTTCATGCCCGAAAAATTAAAAGATCGCACATTCGTGATCCTTGCGTCGAGGGCTCTGTGTCAATATATCACGCTCATCAAAACTCCGTGTTTTCATTACCAATAAAAAATTAGGCATTGAAGAACGCATGAAGAATGAAAGAAAAAACGGAATGGTTTATGTGCGGGATGATGGTCGTGTTCGTTTGGCCACCGTCGTTGTAAATTTTGGATAGGAAGAATCAATAAAATAAATTCAACATGCTTAAAACCCCTACCTATTGATCGATGGAGAAGCGCCTGCAGTTGAGGAAGTGGGTCGGTATTTTCCATTCCCGCAACAGCCTCCAATGACGCCGCTTGATCGTCGATCCTCATTCGGGGTTTCAGTGTCGATCGCCACCACTCGCCCGAACCGGCTCCGTATTCCAAGGGATCTATGTCACAGCACTCCTTCAGCACTTCTTTTCTTTTCAAATCTATGCCAACACCTCTCCCCATACTCCATATAAATGGGAGAGGAGGATGGGGTTAAACGTTCGTGGAATTGTTGGAGGCCCATTAATTAGGAACCTTCCTAATTCCCCAATGGTGCACTTACTTAGAATGAAAGGTCAATCCATTGATTATCTTGACACATCGTTGGTCCCACGTTGTTTCTTGTCCTTTGGAGAAAAGAAAGAAAATAAAAATTAACTAAGTTATTTTTATTATTCTTTTGAAAGTCTCAAAATCTAAATTTTTCTTCGGACCTACTATGGTCGAAGTGAATCCTCCCTTGAGCGAATCCCAGCGCTGCAGATTCAACAGTGCCCTTAGATTTTTAATCCAATTACTGGTTCAAAAGTTATAAAACACCGCTCGTGTGTTTACTAAACGTACCCGAAAAAAGTTCGTAAATTTATTAACAGCCACCCTCAACCCGCGTCGGTCGAGGTTAGGCTCTGCCTAAGTGAAACATTCCCCAAAGAACCCAACGGTACTCTTGGATTTCCAATCCTAGTTAATGTTTAAAAGTTATGGATTTTACAATAAAATAATTGTCACTTAATTATTTTATTTACAGCCACAAACTAACTTTCACTCGTGGCACGCGCTGGCCAATATTAGTATCTTCTTAAAGAAAGAATACCCTCATGAGTTCAGCGGTGGTCTCATATTTTTAATTTGAGTTACCTTTTGTGAGTTATAATCATTTTAAAAATAAAATAATTTCATTAAATAATTTTATTTAGGATTATTCCATTTTTTGGTTTTCTCACAAGAGGCATGTGCTGACTAAACTTAGTTCACACCTAGAGTAAACCTTCCATCCTGAGTGCAACGATGCCCTCAGATTTCTAATCCGAGTAACTGTTTAATATTTATTCCACTTTTTTGGGAAAACTACTTATGCGCATTAATTAACGCTTAACAAAATTTTGACGGATAATTTCATGCACTCTGAGCCTCAGAATCGTGCGTCTTCAGATTTCACAGTCTCGAAATAATTCCATATAATTAAAAAAAATTATACAAAATTTCCGGGACTTTACATTCTCCCCACATTTAGGATTTACATCCCCAAAATCCGCAAAATATATTAAGGAAACAAATGGGGTATTGAACAAGAATCTGAGCCTCCCGGTCCCATGTGTTTTCCTGGAGGTTCTCGTGCTGTCAGGCAATGCACACCAGAGGTATTGACCACCCACAAAGGACCCACCCCTGTTGATCCTCAATATTTATTAGAACCTCCGTAAAAATCACCCCATCGACCAAGTCCAGCTCACCATGGTCATTGACGTGAGATGGGTCGTGCACGTATCTCCTCATCTAGGACACGTGGAAGACATTATGCACCCAGTGCATCTGTGGGGGAAACGATATATGGTACGCCACCTCACCCACTCTACTGAGAATCTAGAAAGTTCTATTGAATCTTGGAGATATCTTGTCGCCTCGGCCAAATCTCCACAAACCTCGTCGAGGTGAGACCCGTAGAAAGACATAGTCACCATCCTCAAACTCAAGAGGTCTATGTCTCTTGTCAGCATAGGATTTCTTCCTTCTCTGTGTAGTTTTCATCCGCTCCTGGATGATCTGCACTTTCTCTGTGGAAACCCATACCATCTCTAGTCCCACAAGAGCTAACTCCCCTAGGTCATTCTAGCACAGTGGTGATCTACAAGGTCTCATGTACAACGCCTTGAATGGTGTCATACTGATAGTGGAGTGATAGTTGTTGTTGTAAAAGAACTCCACCAAAGGTAATAGATCCTCCCAGTTGTGTCCAAGATAAAGGACGCAAGCACGTAGCATGCCCTCGAGGGTCTGAATGGTCTGCTTCATCTAACCATCCGTCTGAGTATGGAAGGAAGTACTCAACCGAAGTTGTGTCCCAAACGCCTCCTACAACCCCTTCCATAGTCGGGAAGTAAAACATGCGTCACAATCGGAGACAGTCATATATGGCACTCCATGAAGTCGTACAATCTTATGTACATAGAGGCATCCCAAGATCTCTACTGATCCCTACTCTCTGATAGGTAGGAAGTGGGCCAACTTGGTGAGTCGGTCAACGATCACCCAGATAGAATCATGAATCTTGGATGTACATGGAAGTCCCATTACAAAGTCCAAGGAAATTCTATCCCACTTCCACTCTGGCACCCCTAATGGATGAACTAAGCCTGCTGGAACCTAATGCTCTTCCTTCACTTGCTGAAAAGAGAGGAATCGAGAGACAAACTCTACTACAACTTTCTTCATTCCCAACCACCAGTGCTGACACCGAAGGTCCTGGTACATCTTCGCCACTTCTGAATGTACCACTAGAGGGGATGTATGGAACTCCCTCAACACCTCCTTCTGTAGCACTGCGTACCATGGTACGTCCTCTAAAGAAGATGACGTGCTCCCCACCTTCATAAAATCCATCAGGTGTCTGCCCTAAGGATATTTGAGAACATCGAACCTCACAGCCAGTGTCCCCAAGCTATGCCTCCCTGAATCATTGAAGGAGTGGGGGTGTGACTATCATAGACTAGAGGTATGTTGCTCCATCTCTATCCATGTAGGATATATGCAATACGGATAGCTACTCGGTTGCTTCACTTAGCAACTGCAGACCATACCTCATGTAGAGTGTATCTTCTACCACATTCCCCTTCCCAGGAGTATAGACTATCTCAAATTCATAGTCCTAGAGGAACTCTAGTCATTTCCATTGTCTCAGGTTCAGGTCCTTGTGAGAGAAGATATACTTGAGACTCTTGTGATCAGAGAAGACTGTTAAACGTTCACCCATCATGTACTTCCACCACACCTTCAGTGCAAAGACCACTTCTGATAACTCTAGGTCATGGGTAGCGTAGTTCTACTTTTCAGTCTCTGTCTCAGCTCCTGAAAGCTCTGCTGACACTTCTCCATCCATAGGAAAGGCTCCCCCTTTTTCTCCAAAGACAACAAGGATGCCACTACCCTATAGAAGTCGGGTACACATCTCTGGTATTACCTAGACAAATAAAAATTCCCTCCCCCTTCGGGGAGGTAATCTTGTAAACATCTTTTGAAAATATTTCCCCATGCTCTGCCACTCCTATTTGGAACTGAAAACTCAAAAAACTTTCCACCATGAGGGTAAGCCTGGCTGACTCAAGATTCACTACTAGAAATACGGCCTATACCCACGGTTCAAAACCGTGGGTATAGCCCCAAAAACCGTGGTTATATCCTATACCCACGATTTTGGGAACTGTGGGGATGAGAGGCATCGCAATAGGGGTCTGAGGCTATACCCATGGTTTTCCAAAACTGTGGGTATAGGGATTTCACAACATGACACCCTGATGTACCAGCGTTGCACACCACTGCTCCCACGGTTTGAAAACCATGGGTATTTATATTCCCAAAATGTATTTCGCAGGATTCGAACATGGGATTCCTCAACTGGACATGGCCCTTTCTGACCAACCAAGCTATCAACGCGTTTGATATATAAGTATATATCTATATTAATATAATAATATAATCGCATATCTAAAAAGGAGAACGGCGTGATTCAAACACAGCACTGGTTGCAGGACATAAGTCGTCGAACCAACTAAGATGTGGGAATATTGTTAATTTACTCAGACATCTATTTACTTATATTAATTATAAGTAATTTATTAGAATAAAAAAAACTCGGCGAGATTCGAACACGGGATCAACTGAAACGACAAGATACCTGACCAACCAAGCTGCGAATACTTTTTGTATTTAGTTGTGTATGTTTGTAATTATATTAATGCAGACCATATTTCCACCAAATATTTTTCTCTCCCTGCGAAATTTTTTTTCCCACCAAATTGTGGGAAAGCTATACCCACGGTTTGGAAAAAACCGTGGGTATAGGCCTTCTGAGAAATCCCTATACCCACTGTTTGGGAAAAACCGTGGGTATAGGTTCCTATATAATCTCTATGCCTACGGTTTTCAAAAACCGTAGGTACAGGGTACCCAATACCCACGGTTTTTTGAAGAACCGTGGGGATAGGTCCATTTTCCAGTAGTGAGTGATCGGATGTATCCTCCCATGCTTGAGTTTATCCTATGCTGCTTGGGTTTCCTTTTTCACTGACCAAGGAAAACTCCATTCCAACATTGTAGATAAACCACAACCTTTTTTCCTAATAAAATCAATTAGAGTTTTAACTGTGGATGCCCAATCCATACCCAAACTAACGTTGTAAGGCCTCGACGCTGCCACCAAGAGGTTCCAACCAAAACTCTCACCTCAAGGGTCAGATCACACCATCGTCGTAAGTGTGATTATTGAGTCTCCTCCTAAAGGTATCTCCAAACATGAGGGTCAAGTAAACAGTTTAATCAGAAACTCTATGTCTTGGAAAAAAAATTTGGAAGTAAGGAATGATTGGTACCTATGTCTATTGATAAGGAAGCTATTACTAGACACAGAATATACCTCTAATCATTTCAGGATTCCTTGGGTCACACTCCTAGACCGCATGCAGCTACTCACTTCCCCTATCCTCCAGCTTCCTAAGCCTGGGGGGACCACATTGAGGTGGTGGTTATAACATGTCGAAAAGTATACCACCGCATGATTCTCTCCTAGCTCCACTTCCACATCTGCTACCCTACAGATTCCTTTGTCCCTATCACTTCCTCATCCCGAAACATTTTACATGCCCAAGTCTCCAAGACTGGCATGAGTTTCCAGATTTCATACTGCTAATATTCACTGGTTGTATTGACTCATCCAAAGAACATTCAACCTAATAGGTTCTCCCTAGAACCCTAACATAGGTATGAATGCATAGAGGAATAGTACTGGCTCAGATGCCCTTAAACACACCGCGCTCGGAAGTCTGAGCCCCAAAGCACTGATCGTATCGTATTCGTCGAGTACCAGTAATGGTCAGTATGCCTCGAAGAATACTCTGCTATCAACATGTCATCCTACCGAAGCTATAGAATCTCTAGAGAAATCTCATCCACCTCCTCAATCAATCCATCAACCTCCTGTGATTCAGGCTCGCCTCAGAACCTGAAGGGTATCCGATGCTGAAACTTGTGTAAGTCACAAAGTCTAAATGTGTCCTCTAACAGTACTGTCGATTGTAACTGCTACCCAACAAGTAGTATATAGTTTACACACTACTTGAAGGTACTATCTCTAGAAATGATCCACATACCAAAGCTCCATAACTATGAAAACCATCCTCATGGTCACTCACTGGATAATACTAGAAGCTAAGATCACCTTCTGCTCTACTGGTGTCTCAATTAGGAAAAAAACTCTAGCCACATCCTCCAGCCAGTCCTCAGCTGCCTGGGAATTTGTCTCACCTCAAAACCTATGAGGCCTCTGCCGCTAGAACACATTCAATGTGCTCATTAGATGTGCATCTTCTTCTGGTAGAGCTGGTGGCAATGCTCATCGAACAGGTAGTGGTTCTACCGGTACACCAGCCGAAGGTGCTAACATCGTAAGAGATCCCTGCACCAAGGCCTCATCGGTCAGTGGGACATCATCGTGTACTCTCTCAGGAAACCTGGGTGGCTATCTAAGTGGTGTAATCCTAATAAGGAATAGGTGCGCCACGGTAATTGAGTTATACCTGGTGAGTTGACTCCAAATAATTCAAAAGAAAAACTTTTCAAAAACACATGCAATCAGTGTTTTCATGCACTGGTCTAGAAATCAGAATTTAGGGTCTTGGTGTATGGATACGTCGGCTTCCATACCAATACTGGATTCCCCAAACTAAAAACCAAACTCATAACACTTAACCCCATTGCCACACAGAAAAGATCAGGGGCCTAGTTCTTCGGTAGAACTGAACTCCTCTGATACTAATTTGTCACGACCCATTCCCCGGGGCCCATACCGTGACTACCCCAAGCCCGCCATCCATAGGCCAGGGGATGGTGACTAGCACCGAAAGGCATACTACCTAATTCATGGAAGGCATTGACTTTAAACCTGTACAAACACACTGTCCAAGAACACAACAAGAAGCAATTGTGAAGTAATCTATTGTAGCAAAAGTGTGCTGAAAGTAAAGGGGCAGGAATACAAGCCCAACTGGAAAAGTAAAAGTACAACTGAAAGGTAAAAAATAGCTAAAAAGTTGAAAAGAAGCTCCTATATTTTCCACCACAGATCCTACCAAAATGGTAGGTATAGCTCATGATCAGTAGTCCCTACGTTGTGTCACACCAGATGGTCCACCCCAGATCCTACCTAAAGGGTAGGTATAACTCACGATCATTAGTCCCTACGTCACATCACACCAAATGTTCTGCCTCCATGCACCATCCAGTTATGGATCCCTTAGCCTTGATCAATGTCTTACATCATCTACACAAGACAAAACAAGGTGCGAGTGAAGCCTGCGCAGGGGTGAGTATAAAGATACTCAGTAGGGACCCTGAGACCCCGTAGGTCTCCTAGAGTTCCACAAAGGAAAGACCTCAAAGAAAGATCCCAACTCTACTTAGGACAATGCCCATACATATACCTAAGTTATAAAGCTATACCCATCTCATACATGAGGTAAGTATACCATGAAGGTAACACCGTGAAGGTGAAGTATCACATAGCATAACCTCAATCACAAGAATAAAGTAAAGACAGCTCACACCAGGATTTATTTTAGGGGTAGAAGGGTTATCATATCATCGAACTCCTCTTCTGCTGGAGAAATCCTCCTCTATCGAGTACAACAGGCCTTCTGGGTCAAACAGAGCTGCTTCCCACTAACCTTGAACTGTTGTGGTACCCATCCCTGATGGGTACCCAGGGCATCTTGGGTCACACAAAGTCGCTTCCCACCGTGGTCATGTTGGGTCACACATAGTCACTTCCCACCTTGGCCGAACTGAGGTACTCCTCCTGTCGAGTACCATGGGTCTGCCGGGTCACACAGAGCATCTCCCCACCATGGGCCTACTGGGTCACATAGATCTGCTTCCCACTGGGCCAATCGTCGAGAAGTCTTCTGGTCTCATCCAACTGCAGGGTTCCATACGTAGTCTGCATAGGAGAACCGCTCCTCAATCCACTCTCTGCATCTTCATATCCATGGAATTCACCACAATGTATATTCTAGGGTAGTGATCATAGCATCGTTATTCAAAAACCTCGAACTCCTCAGCTGCTAGAGAACTCCTCCTCTATCGAGTACAGTGGTCATGTCGGGTCACACAGAGCCATTTCCCACTAACCTTGAACTAATTTGGTACTCATCCTTGATGGGTACCATGGGATTGTCGGGTCACACATAACGTCTTCTCACCGTGGGCCTGGTGGTTCACACAGAGCCGCTTCCCACCTTTTCCACCGTCAAACAGTCTTAAGGTGTCAGCCAACTGTAGGGTTCCGTACGTAGCACGCTTGGAAGAACCGCTCCCTAATAAAAATTTCATACATCAACCACCCATAGGTCCCAAGAAGAAGTATCTCAAAGTTCCATCACATCATAATGGACTCAATGAAACAGACGGCGCATCAATCGGAATCCCGATCTGTAAGTTATTAGCATTTTCCCTCTGAGAGCCCAGTTGGATTCGGCGTCTGATCCAACCTGTTTGTACTCCAACCTTATCCAAAATTGAAGTGGAGTATACCAAAATTACCATCTCGATCCAAGTGTCATGGTGTCGTAGATGGTTCGTCAAACGGACGCCCAGTTTACAAGTTATAGCCACGAAGGCGTAACTGGGCCTAGATGGGCCCGGGTCTGGTCTGACCCGGTCGGACCGACCTGGCCTGGGCCAACCTGAACTGGTTTGGGTCGGCCCGGCCTGATTTGGGTCTGACCCGGATGGCCTAGGACTTGGTGGTCTCGGCCCGCTGGGTAGTGGTCTGGCCCAACCCGCAAAGGGGACGGCCCGGCCCAGCCCGCTGGTGAGGCCCGGTGGCACGGCCCATTGCGGTGCGGCCCGCTCAGCTTGTGGACCACCATGGCAGGGTCCTCCATGACCGAAACCCAGGGGGAGGCACCCCCCAGACTTCCCAAATGGTTCTTGGACCATTCGGCTTCTGGAACGCGGCACCCGCTAGGGGGTCCTGCACGGTGTGGTGTGGCTGGAAGGACTCCCTCCAAGCGATGCGAGCGTGCACCATTGTCCACCTATGGTCTGCCAGGCTTCGGCCTTCGTCCGGCCTCCACTTTGACCAAGCGGATGAGACCTCCAGCTCCACCGACAGCGCGGGCGCGAGCCGCCGCTCCGTTAAGCTGTCGGCTGGTTGCCGGCTGCCACCCCACTCCGCCGCGGCCGACGGGCCGCAGCCTCCTCATCAACTGGTGGTGCGGACGAGTGCCACCCTTCCTTCTTCACAGCCGGCTGGGTGTCGGCTGCCGCCTTCTTCTGCGAGCCGTTGCGGCTTCGTTTCAAGCCCGAAAAATTAAACAATCGCATATTCGTGATCCTTGCATCGAGGGATCTATGTCCATATATCGCACTAAGAGAAACTCCATGTTTCCAGTGCCAATAAAAAATTAGGCATTGATGAATGCATGAAGAACATATGAAGAATGGAAGAAAAAATGGCAAGGTTTATATGCGGGACGATGGCCGTGTTTGTTTGGTCATCGTCATCGTAAATTTAGGATAGGAAGAATCAATAAAATAAATTCAACGTATTTAAAACCCCTACCTCATGATCGATGGAGAAGTGCCCGTAGATGAGGAAGTGGGTCGGTATTCTCTGTTCCCACAACAGCCTCCAATGATGCCTCTTGATTGCCGATCCTCATTCGGGGTTTCGGTTTCAATCACCACTCGCCAGAACTAGCTCCATCTTCCAAGGGCTTTATGTCGTGGCACTCCTTTAGCACTTCGTCGTGTGGCGAAGCTCTACCGACACCTCTCCCCGAGCTCCATATAAATAAGATAGGGGGAGGGGTGAAATTTTCATGGAATTAATGGAGGCCCATTAATTAGGAACCTTCCTAATTCACCAATGGTGAATTTACTTAGAATGAAAGGTCAATCCATTTATTGGCTTGACACGTCGTCGGTCCCACGTTGTCGCTTGTCTGTTGGAGAAAAATAAAAGAAAATAAAAATTAACTAAGTTATTTTTATTATTCTTTTAAAAGTCTCAAAATCTATTTTTTTTTTTCGGACCTACTACGGTTGAAGTGAAGCCTCCCATAAGCGAATCTCAGAGTTTAGGATTCAACGGTGCCCTCTGATTTTTAATCAGATCACCAATTCAAAAGTTAGAAAACGCCACTCGCGCGTTTACTGAACGTACTCGAAAAAAGTTTGAAAATTTATTAACAGTCACCCATGACCCGCACCGGTCGAGGTTAGGTAAAAGAGGGTTGTCGTGGGCTCCCTCAAATGATTAGTGGTTTTTGGGTTACTTAGGTGCAGAAGAGTGGCTGACCAAGTTCATCTCTCATAGGTGAAAGTAAATTTAACAACTTATTAAAGGTATTTTGAAAATAAAATAAAATGAATTAAGAAAAATACTTGAAAGGATGAGGTTTTTTTATCATTTATAAAACTAGAAGAAGTTTTCTGGAAGAATATTGCACATTTTTTTTGTTTTTAATTTTGAAATGTAAGTTGATTAACAAAGAACAACGAGAAGATGTTTTTTAGAAAACTATTTTTAGAAAGTGTAATAGATCTAACTATATTTATTAAATCATTTATTAATCATTATCATTTAAATTAATATCCACTTAATTATGATCACTTAATATTTTAAATCCCTAACCCTATGAGCATTAACTTTACCACAAAGATGAAGTGAATTTAACCCTAGGCTAACTTCGGAACATGCAATCGAAGCACCCTTATTTGATTGATGTTATAAGATTAGCTTATGGTCAGTGGTAAATTAAGGATCATATCCTCTCTTGAAATTAGATTTAATTGAGTTTAGGTATTATATTTTAACACTAAAAATTGATCCCATGTGGTTTTGAATTACCAATTAAGTTCACGCTCTCACAATTCACACAATTCTCGACCTCATGTGATTTGTGTTTATTGTTCAATTTCTTGATTAGTTCCATTTCAATTGAAAACTAAATTAATATAAAATATTAAGTGAATTAAAGTATCTCATTGATTCAAAATAAACGAATTAATAAGGTAAGATATAGATTGATTTCAAAAAAGACTACTCTTCCATGGGTGGCGTAATCATCGTAGAAGCAAATTGCATTCACAACAGTTTATAATGGGTATAACCCAATCACACTTCTACTCAAGAATTAAAGCCCAAAGAGGAATATTAATAGAAGAATAAATGTTAATAAAACATAATAAAAGAGAATAAATAAAATAATAACAATAATGTTTAATACACAAATGAAAATATTACAACATGAAGAAGAGAAGGAGGCTTCGATGAGGGGATCCTTGCTTCAAGAGCGACCCCTCTTACAATGGTTAGATAATTTGGGTGAAACCAATTCTCCTCTAACTCCAATCTCCTAATTCACGTATCAACCCATACAAATGAGAAAAATACTAATTTATAGAGTTGAGGGGAGGCTAAGTTTAAAGAGGTTTCAAGTGTGAATGGGGAATATCGTCCAAATATTTTAATACATATTTCACTTCCCATTTGACCTCAAAACGCATGAACCAACTCTCCTTATATAAGGATGATTTGTGAAAAAATGGACCCCAGATATCCCCTCAAAATTTGGGCCTAATCAAAGCATGTATGAAGAAGTTATGTCACAAATACAGAACCCATGTCCGTTCTGGCGAGTCCGGACCAACTTTGACTTCATGTCCCAGTTGCACCAACCAAATGTACTCTTTAGCTCTAGTGTCTTGAATAAAAGTTGTAGAAAAATTAGTGAGGAACATTGTTACAGAACTCTAAGTTTAAATAATTCATATTACAATATTTATGTGGGAAATACTACTGTTCATTTTAAAAGGGTAAAACTGGAATTTTAATCAAATTTTCAAATGAATGATTTAATCCCAAATATTTCATAAATGAACATATTAAGCACAATGTGAAGAAATTATGTCATTTATTATCAATAAAATATTCAAAAAAATAGTGTTTTATCAACTCCCCCACACTTACCCATTTGCACTCCTATGAAAAACCTCACATCAAGTAAAGATCAATATTAAATCAAAACAATTTTAAAACACATGTCCTTGAGATCCAAAAATTCCACACCAAGAAACAAAAGATATAATGCCTCATTAAAAATCAATATTTAAAGTTATTAATTTATATCATTCAATATATTTCCACTTCATTTATCCTCTCATTCACAAAACATTTACCTCACTTGAATTTTCTCTTATCAAAAAAATGTCAATTTTTAGCAATGTATTTCTCATCCAAACTCATAAAAGGGTAACCATAGGCTTGATAAATTCCTACATTTCCACACGATGTGAGTCAGGGACATATTTTTATCATGAGGAATTTTCAGGGTTGTTCTGTGGCTTTCAGTTGATAGGATTTAGATGTGAAAAAACTATGAGGTTGAATGAGGAGGGCTTGACTCTTTTTGAAGAAAAATTGCATTAATCTAATTTTCAATTAAATATGGTCTCCTCCTAAATCCTCATAGTTTAAATTAAGCTCCATCATCATGAAAAGTCATGGAAATTTTACACCATTCATCATTCAGCAGTAAAAATTTCAATCTTCTCAAACATGATTTTCTTGAAAGCTCCAGATAGGCACATCTTTCTACCTCTATTAGAAGCTCCAGAAAAGGCGCAGCTTTCAATATAATGATTTTCTTCAGTAGCAAGCACATCTCTTCAGAATTTTATTTTCCACCCACAGTATCACAGAAAATGGTATCACAACACAAGACAGCTTCCCCCACACTTAAGTTCAACTAGATTATGCAATTTCACTTCAAGAGTTGGTTGGATATGGAAAATTGGCTTGTAATGTGGATAACCTAACAAGTTGTTCATGGAATATAAGGGATAAAAGGATTAAATGTTCAAGGTAGGCCATTATAAAAAAGGATTCTTTGAAATCGGGGCTTTAATACCAAACAAATGCCTCAATCATTTAAACATAAGTACCTCAAACCCTCAAGTTTTGACAGGAATAAATCAAATTCTGGTTAAATCAAGCATGGTTTGGTTCTCTCAAGAAGTGAGGTGAATGTAAAGAATATGAAAATAATGGTTTAGAAGCCTCATAGGAAAGTGATTTCAAATATAAAGATGGTGAGATGTGGCATGAGATTCAAAATTCAGAGTACTTTTCATGAAATTACTAAAGATTTGAACTTGAAACAGAGTTATTTTCAGCATTCATTTAAGCTTAGTTTCAAGGGATAAATTGTTTCACTTTTTGATATGGATTTCAAAATGGTGATGAGAATCATTTCAACTCAAAAGTTTGAAAAACACACAAAAAACTGAAAAATAAACACACAAAATTTTAAAAACACAATTTCTTTGTTTTTTTTTCTTTTAAAAAAATAGGAAAACAATTGAAATTACTAATCTAAAAGGTTCCTTCCCCCACACTTAAAATATTTCATTTTCCTCAATGTGAACCCATGAGATGATATATACACATGAAATATAGAATTTTAAATAGGAAAAATAATATAAAAGTGAAAGGGTTAGGAATAGCCTGATGTGCTCAAGTGATGATGGGGTCATGTAGTGTGATAAAATCCACTGCATTAGTAGGAAGTCCCTCAATGTATCTCTTCAAACGTTTCCCATTGACTGTAAAGCTCTTTCATGTTTCCTCTTGTATGATCTCCACTACACTATAAGGAAAAACATTAGTCACAACATAAGGACCTAACCACCTGGAACGCAACTTACCAGGCATTAGCTTCAGTCGTGAACTGTAGAGAAGGACTTTCTCTCCAACATGAAACTCCTTTTGTTGGATCATTCTATAATGATCTACTTTTGATTTTTCCTTGTAGAGCCTTGAGTTCTCATATGAAGACAATCGAATCTCCTCAAGCTATTTAATTTTCAGCTTCCTTTGAATTCCATCTTGGGCCAAATCCATGTTGCATTTTTTTATAGCCCAATAAGACCGATGCTCAACCTCCATGGGGAGATGACATGATTTCCCAAAAACAATACAAAATGGGGACATACCAATCGGTGTCTTGTATGCCATCCTATAATCCCACAATGCATCATCCAAGTGATTTCTCCAATCTATCCTATTTGGCTGCACAATTTTCTCCAAAATTTGTTTCAATTCCCTATTTGAAACCTCAGACTTTCCATTTTTTTGAGGGTGGTATGGTGTTAATGTTTTTTATGTCACCCCATACTTCTGAAGAAGGGAAGAAAAATTCTGATTGCAGAAGTGTGTCCCTTGGTCACTGATGATGGCATTCAGTACTCCAAACTTGCAAAAAAATTGTGCTTTAACAAAGTCCACAACAACATGAGAATCATCAGTCCTGGTGGCCTTAGCCTCCACCAATTTACTCACATAATCAGAAGCAACCAAAATGTACAAAAAACCAAAGGAACTAGAAAAAGGACCCATAAAATCAATTCCCCATACATCAAAAATCTCATAGAATAGTATGGGTTGTTGGGGAATCTCAAGTCTCCTAGAAATGTTCCCAGTGTGTTGGCAATGAGATCATGACTTAAAAAACACATGGGCGTCATGGAATAAGATAGGCCAATATAATCCAGAGTCCAAAACTTTCCTAGCTGTCCTTTGGGGTCCAAAGTGTCCACCATAAGCAGGTGTATGAAAAAAATGTAAAACAGACTCCAACTCAAGATCAGGAACACACCTCCTAATAACTTGATCACTACACATGCGCCAGAGGTATGGATCATCCCAAACATAATAACGAGACTCACTTTTTAATTTTTGGACTTGACGTTTCTTTAAATTTGTAGGGATTTGAGAGGCAACAAGGTAGTTAACTAAATCTTCATACCAAGGATGCGTACCTGATATGGAATAAACATGCTCACCAAGGAAAGTGTCCCAAAGTGGTACATAGTCCAAGGTGTCATCCTCTAGTGTGTGAGTAAGCCTACTCATGTGGTCTACCACCAAGTTTTCTAATCCCTTTTTGTCTTTTATCTCAATATAAAATTCCTGAAGAAGGATCATCCATCATATCAGTCTGGGCTTTGCATCTGGATTCTTCAAGAGGTACCTCAGAGCTGCATGGTCAGAAAAAACAACTACATTAGAGCCCAGTAAATATGAATGGAATTTATCTAAAGAAAATATGACAGTAAGAAACTCTTTTTCCATGGTTGTGTAATTTTATTGTGCTGAATCTAATGTCCTCGAAGCATAGGCGATCACATGTGAACATCCCTCCACCCTATAAGATAAGATAGCTCCAATCGTGAAGTTGGATGCATCACACATAAGCTCAAAAGGAAGCTCCCACCGTGGGGGATGTATGATAGGTTGAGTGGTAAGACATTATTTTAACTCATCAAAGGAATTACTACAAGAATCATTAAACACAAAATCATAATCTTTTTTAAGTAATCGTGACATAGGAAGATAAATCTTACTAAAATCTTTGATGAAGCGCTGATAAAATCTTGCATGACCTAGGAAAGATCTAACATCATGCACACATGAAGGATAGGTTAAGGATGAAATAATTTCTATCTTAGATCTATCAACCTCTATCCAATATTTTGACACTACATGCCCTAAGACAATGCCATGCTCTACCATGAAATGACACTTTTCAAAGTTCAGGACCAGATTCTTCTCAATACAATGATTCAACACCTTTCCTAAACTACATAGACATTCATCAAATAGAATACCCATAAACTGTAAAATCATCCATGAATACCTCCATGAAGCTCTCAATAAAATCAGAAAAAATACTCACCATGTATCTCTGGAAGGTACCTGGGGTGTTGCAAAGTCCAAATGGCATCCTTTGGTAGGAAACCGTACCGAAAGGACAACTGAATGTTGTATTATACTGATCCTCCAAAGCATTAGGAACCTGAAAATATCCAGAAAATCCATCCAAGAAACAATAATGTGTTTTCCCAGCAAGTCTCTCAAGCATATGATCAATAAATGGGAGGGGGAAATGGTCCTTACGAGTATATTGATTTAGTTTCCTATAATCAATACACATACATCAACTATTTTTCACCCTCATTGGAACTAAATCATCTTTATCATTTTTAACAATAGTAACACCAATTTTCTTAGTCACAACCTGAATTGGACTTACCCATTGAGAATCTGAAATGGGATAGATTATAACTGCCTCAATCAATTTTTCAACCTCTTTTTTAAAAACCTCCAGAAGAGTTTGATTGAGTCTCCTTAGTGGTTGCCTCACCAGTTTTTCCCCATCCTCCAAAAGAATCCTATGCATTAAAATGGAGGGGATAGTACCTGATATGTCATCCAAGTTCCACCCTATTTCCCTGATGTTCTCCCTCAAAATATTCAAAAAAAATTCTTCATGTTCAAAAGGTATATTGTTAGCAATGATAACAGGTAATTTCTTAGCACTTAACAGGTATGAGTATTTGAGATTTGGTGGCAATGTCTTGAGTTCTAGTATAGGGGGTGGCGTATAGATGGAGACCTAGAGGGAAATGAAATATGTGAACAAAGAGCATCAGTGTCATAATATACATCATCACAATCAGAGAATAAAGCATCAAATTCATCAGCGTACTCAAAAGCTATGCCATAATTAGAGTTCACATGATCAAAATCATAATATGATTCCATTTCAAAATCAAATATTAGAGAGTCTTTTGCATTAGAAATAGGTGTGGAAGTAATCTTAACTAGAACTAATACTCATAATCTCCTTAAGCATAGGAAAATCAAAATCCATGTGGTTTTTACTTGGTTGTTCAAAATGGGAGATAAAAAATGCAGAATGATCCTATGAGGGGTAATTCATGGAATCCATAACATTAAATATCACAACTTCATCCCAAAATTCCATGAAAAGTATACCCTTGTTAACATTTATGATTGTTTTTGCAGTTTTGAGGAAGGGTCTACCTAAGATAATGGGAGCATGAAAACTTACCAGATCATCCTCCATGTTAAGAACATAGAAATATGTTGAAAAGATCCTATCTCTTACCCATACAAGTACATCCTCAAGGACTCCCGCTGGATATGTCATAGCTCTATTTTCCAACTGCACCACTACTCTCGTCAGCTTCATCTCACCAACCTATAAAGAAGAGAATACAGAGTGAGGCATCACATTTATGGAAGCTCCCAAACCACAAAGTGCATCAGAAAAGTGCAACTCCCCTATGGTTCATGGGATGGTGAATGTCCCTGGATCCTTCCACATTTTTTGACATTTCTAGAGTTAGTATAATGAGTGCTGACACATTCTTTCCAATATTGATCATTTCATTTCCCTTGAGGCCTCTTCAATTGGTACAAAGTACTTTTAAGAATTTTTCATACCTTGGAATTTTCTTAATGGCTTCAAGTAGAGGAATGTTGATCTCCACATGCTTGAATGTGTCCAAAACTGCCTTTTGCATTTCTTCTTCAGCCATATTCTTAGTTTGAACATCCCTATTTGGAAAAGGTAGGGGTTTAGGAGGAACATCATTAATCTTTTTCTTAACTTTATCTTTCTCCTTGGGTTTCTCATCAATTGATGTGGAATTGGGATTTTTTGAAGTTGAGGTGAATCCTGGTGGAATGGTAGGTGGAGATGCATTAGTTGTTTGCATCCCACTTCTCAATGTGATGCCACTGATATTCCCCTTTGGATTTGGAGTGGGTTGGGAAAGTATATTTCTAGAATTCTTACTTACAAGTTCATGGAGGGTGGTGGAAATATGGCTCATTTGAGTCTTCAACTCCCTCATCTCTGAACCTTGACTCTTCAAATCATTATGTTGATTAAGAACAATTTTTTTCAAAAGATCATCAGTATTAGAATATACCTTTGGTGGGGGATTCCCTTGTTGTTGGCTTGTTGATTTTTGGGCTTCAAATCATCTTTGGGGTTGTTGGAATCCCTGCTGGTAAGGCGGAGGATGCTGGAAGTTTTTTT
This sequence comes from Viscum album, assembly GCA_963277665.1. Classification (NCBI taxonomy): domain Eukaryota; kingdom Viridiplantae; phylum Streptophyta; class Magnoliopsida; order Santalales; family Viscaceae; genus Viscum; species Viscum album. Next base: position 906,966,459 of record OY728123.1, on the reverse strand, counting down.
GAAAGGGTGGCCTTTGTTATTGTCCAGAGCCATATCTAATGTCTGATTGATCCTTCCACCCTTGGTTGTATATTGGTGCAAAGAAATCAAGCTTATTTTGGGAATATGTTTGTTGCTGCTGATAAGGTTTCCCATGAAACAATACTGCACAATATTCTGTTTCTTGTAGTTGGGGGAAATAGTCAGTTGGGTGGCTTATCTCAGTGAAAATGCCACAAGGCCTTGAAGGAGGGGGTAGGGATGTCTTTTGAGCCAAAGAAATCTGTCTCACCATAGTTTTCAATTCTTCCAACTTGGTATCAATCAAATGACTTTTAAGAGAAGATGTACATACCTGATGTACTCCCCTGACATATGGTGTACCTTGATCCCCAAATTGTGGGGAGTTTGGGGGTATTTTGTCGATCAATGCAGGTGCAGCTACTGGTTTCTTGTCCACTAACGATCCTCCAACCACAGCATCCACCATGATTCTCTCCATAGGTGTGAGTCCTTTATAGAAGTATAGGATGAGTAGTTTCTCATGTATTTGGTGATGTGGGCATCTTGCACACAATTTCTTAAATCACTCCCAATACTCATACATTGACTCCCCTTTTGCTTGTTTGATCCCAGAGATCTCTTTATGAATGGAAGTGGTCCTTGATGCTGTAAAAAATCTCTGCAACAAAATATGTTTTAAATCATTCCAACAAGTTACATCTTCGGGTTGTAAATAATACATCCAATCATTCGCAGCTCCATCAAGTGAGAATCAGAATGCTCTTAATTTGATTTGTTCTTCAGATACATTTCTTGGTTTCAAGGTAGAGAAAACCACATTAAATTCTTTAAGAAATTTATTGGGATCCTCACTTGAGAGGCCATGAAATTTCGGAAGAAGATGAATTAATCCATATATTAATTCATAGTCTGATTCAAGATTTGGGTATGCGATACAATTTGGTTGATAGTTAATATTAGGTGCAACCAATTCTCTAATGGTTCTATTAACTTCATTTCCATTGTTGTCAGTCATTAGTTATTGTTTTATGGTTTAATTTGAATTTCTTCCAATTTCAATGTTCTGAAAGTGGAGGAATTCTCCAACTGGTTGAATATTGAAACTTTCTGTAGACTGAGAATGTCTTATTCATGCCCTAAGTCTAAGTTTAATCTCAGGGTAAAGATCTAAGAGATATTTGGGATTATTTCGTTTCATAAATCAAATAAAAATGAAAAGAAAGAAAGTGGACCATAGTAAAATAAAAATTTGAAGTTTGAGTTGATGGTCCAAAAAGAAGTAGAAGAAAATAAATGAAGAAGAAAAAAATCAGATTGGGTAAAGAAGGAAGAATGAAGAAAAGAAGAGAATAAAATGTAAAATAAAATAAATACCTCTAATTACTTGAAATAATTACTTGTCTCCCCAGCAATGGTTCCAATGATAAAGAGCACTGTCATAGTCTCCCTCAAATGATTAGTGGTTTTTGGTTTACTTAGGTGCATTAGAGTGGCTGACCAAGGTTATCTCTCAAAGGAGGAAGTGAATTTAACAAATTATTAAAGGTATTTTGAAAATAAAATAAAAGGAATTAATAAAACTAGTATGAGGGTTGTTTATCATTTATAAAACTAGAATAAGTTTTTTGGAATAATATTGCACATTTTTTTTTTGTTTTTAATTTTGAAATGTAAGTTGATTAACAAAGCACAACGAGAAGATGTTTTTTTAGAAAACTATTTTTAGAAAGTGTAATCGATATACCTATACCTATTCAATCATTTTTTAATAATTATAATTTAAATTAATATCTACTTAATTATGATCACTTCATTTGTTAAATCTCAAAACCTGTGAGAATTAACTTTACCACAAAGATGAAGTGAATTTAACCCTAGGCTAACTTCGGAACATGAAATCGCAGCACCCTGCTTTGATTGAAGTTCTAAGGTTAGATTATGGTCAGTGGTAAATTAAGGTGCATATCCTCTCTAGAAATTAGAATTAATTGAGTTTAGGGATTATATTTGGACACTACCAATTGATCCCGTGTGGTTTTTAATTACCAATTAAGTTCGCACTCTCACAATTCACACAATTCTCGCCCTCGCGTGATTTGTGTTTATTGTTCAATTTCTTGATTAGTTTCATTTAAATTGAAAACTCAATTAATATATCATATTAATTGAATTACATCAGCTCATTGATTCAAAATAAATTAATGAAGAAGGTAAGAGATAGATCGATTACTAAAAAACTACTCTTCCATGGGTGGCGTAATCATCGTAGAAGTGAATTGCATTTAAAACGGTTTATAATGGGTATAACCCAATCACGCTTCTAATCACGAATTTTAGACAAAATAGGAAGATTAAGATAAGAATAAATTTGAATAAAACATTAGAAAATAGAATAAATAAAAGAAGAACAATGAATTTTAATACACAAATGAAAATATTACAACATGAAGAAGAAGAGGAGGCTTCGATGAGGGGATCCTTGCTTCAAGAGCTACCCCTCTTACAATGGTTGGAGAATTTGGGTGAAACCAATTCTCATCTACCTAAAATATCCTAATTCACATCCCAACCCCTAAAAATGAGAAAAAAAACTAATTTATATAGTGGAAGGGATGCCAGGTTTAAAGAGGTTACAGGTGTGAAAGAGAATCTCGGCCAAATATTGTAATACAACTTGCACCGCCCATTTGACCTCAAAACCGCATGAACAAGCTCTCCTTCTAGAATGATGGTTTGTGAAAAAATGAATCCCCGAGCTCCCCTCAAAATTTGGGTTTAATCCAACCACGGACGAAGAAGTTATGGCCCAAATATAGAACCAATGTCCATTCTGGTGAGTCCATCCCAACTTTGACTTCATGTCCCATTTTTACCAACCAAATGTGCTCTTTATCTCTAGTGTCCTGAATAAAAGTTGTAGAAAATTAGGTTAGGAACACTGTTACAAAAATTTAAGTTCAAATAATTCATATTAAAATATTTTTGTGGGAAATACTACAGTTCATTATAAAATTGTAAAACTGAAATTTTAATCAAATTTTCAAATGAATGATCTAATCCCAAATATTTCATAAATGAACATATTTAGCACAATGTGAGGAAATTATGTCATTTATTATCAATAAAATATTCAAAAAAATAGTGTTTTATCATTAGGCTCTACCTAAGTAAAACATGCCCCAATGAACCCAACGGTACTCTCGAATTTCCAATCCAAGTTACCGTTTAAAAGTTATAGATTTTACAATTAAATAATTGTCAATTAATTATTTTATTTACGGCCAAAAACTAACTTTCAATGGTTTCCAGCACCGTCCAATGTTAGTATCTATATAAAGAAATCATACCCTCATGAGTTTAGCAGTGGTATCATATTTTTAATTCGAGTTACTGTTTGTGAGTTATAAGCTTTTGAAAAATAAAATAATTTCTTTAAATTATTTTATTTACGATTATTCCATTTTTGGGTTTTCTCACAGGAGGCCCGCGCCGACTAAACTTAAGTCGCGCCTAGGGTAAACCCATCATCATGAGCGCAACGGTGCCCTCATATTTCTAATCTGAGTAATAATTTAATAATTATTCCACTTTTTTAGGAAAACTACTTACACACGCTCATTAACGCTTAACAAAACTTCGACGGGTCATTCTGGGCACTACGGGCCACGGAATCGCGCACCGTCAGATTTGACGGTCTCAAAATAATTCCATATAATTAAAAAAATATACAGAATTTCCGGTACATTACAGTATAAACTATATAAAACATTTTATCATAAGCATTATTCAAGGTTCCCTACCTCGTCAACATAATATAGTTGGCTAGTCTAACTTCCCACACACCGTAGTTGGCTAGGCCCACTACCCATGCACCATGATATCTCATGAGATAGAGACATTACTAAATGTATTATAGGGTTATATAATTCTAGGATCACCTATAATATAATTAATATCATACATATGTTTTCTAAATGAGAAACATAAACCATACATAAGTCGTATACATGGTAAAAAACATGATAAAGAATAGGGTTTCTTTATTTTCTCTCAAGGAATATTTGAAATCTATAACATAAAGATTCCTAAGAGAATAAGGAATTAAATTGATCTAGGAACTCATAACTGAAATGAATATAATTCGTGATCATGGAGTCCCATGGTAGAAAAATACATGAAAAAGTTTTGATAAGTAATAATAAATACGAACCACTTAGATGATGCTTTTAAAAATACACAAAGGATATTTTAGAGAAAAGGGGATATAAATTTCATTTAAAATAAAAAATTAACCAAAAGAATTCTGCATAAAATAAATGGTAATTTTAAAATTTATTCATGGTCTAAAAACATTTTAGGGTAGGATATGGTTGGTGCAAAATAAGAATTATTAAAATCACATTAAATCGGGTTTCCTTTAAAGTGGGTATTTCAGAGAAAACTTAAAATATATATAACCCTATAAATGGAAGGGATGTTAAAATAGGTATATATTTAAGGAAAATATATAAAAAAATTATAATAAGTACATTATAATAATATTTTGTAAAAGGTATAAATAAGAGGACAACTCATGGCCTGAAAATAACATTGGTGGTGTGGAAGATCCCTTACCTCGGGTCCAGATTCATTCTGTAGACATGATAATATTTCTAAAAGGTCAAATTAAGATTATTATAAACCATAATTATAACATTATCCATATATAATCTATTTTATATGGTATATTTATTATCATAAGTTGTTTGTTTGTTAAATATTTTCTACTCTTATCGCTTACATGTGGTGGTTTGGTCAATTTTTATGTGATTCTTTTAACATGTTGAGCATGGTTAAGTTTATATTAAAAATAAATTTCAAAAAATCCATAATATCAATAATGATATAAATATAATTTTTATATATCAAAAACATTTTTAACATCACCCAGGTTTAGATAGCATTGAAAAATGTGTCATTAACGTGGAGGTGGTAGTCCGCACATACACACAGACAACACTTTTCTTTTCTATAAAATGGACAGGAGGAGAAAAATGAATAATAATTTAAGAGTTATAATTTAGAAATAAAAAAACATATTTATTCATAATTTTCTTCCTTAGTACCATCCATGAATGGTGGTGATTAGAAAAAAAACTACATCAATTCTTGGAGGTGGTATTTCATATAAATGCACAATCGATACTTATGTTTTTCAAAGTAGATTCATGGTGATGAATAATTATTTTTAAATAAATATAATGAAATTTCAGTATAGAAATGATACTTAATATATTATATTAATGTACATTAGGAATATTAATATATGAAAAATTGAAAAACAAAAGACTATGAAGAAGAAACACCCATCCCAGGGACTTGGATTTTCTTTGGAATTATCCTCGAAAATGAAAGGATTGGGATAAATAAGGTTGAAAAAATGTGGCAACTGGGTCCCCGTGATAACACAGACACCCCACCCTAACATGGTCGTCGAGTCCTGGTATGTCAAGTACCACCAGTTGCCCCGCAAACATGTGGTCCCCACTCTGGGTCCCACCCACATGCCCGAACAGGTCATATGACTGCTGACTGTCCCCACAGGCCAACACATGTCCTTTCCAGTGTGTTTTTTCCTTACTTAACTGTGGAGTTCTAACCAGGTAGGCTTCCGAAAAGTAAGGTGCACCTTTTTGAAATGAGTCATATCATTTGGTCATTTAACCCTTTATCATTTGGGTGTGTTACAATCACCCCTCCTTTATAGCACAACGTCCTTATTGTGGGCCCTACATCTCAACCCAGGCAGTGCACCGCACTTGAGGCTGGATTTTATTTGGAATTATCCTTGGAAATGAAAGGATTGGGATAAATAAGGTAGGAAAATGTTACAATTGGGTCTCAGTGATAGCACAGACATCTCGCCCTAACATGGTCATCGAGTCTTGGCCTGCCAGGTACCACCAGTTGCCCTGCAGACACGTGGTCCCCACTCCGGGGCCCACCCATGTGCCCGAACATGTCATCTGACTATTGACTGTCCCCATAGGCCAACACATGACCTTTCCAATGTATTTTTTCCTCACCTAACTGTGTAGTTATAACCAGGTATGCTCCTGAAAAAGAAGGTGCACCTTGTTTACATGAGTTATATCATTTAGTAATTTAACCCTTTATCATTTGGGAGTGTTACAATCACCCCTCCTTTATAGCACAATGTCTTTATTATGGGCCCTACATCTCAACCCAGGAAGTGCACCACACTTAATGCTGGATTTTCTTTGTAATTATCCTTGGAAATGAAATTATTGCGATAAATAATGTAGGAAAAATGTGACAACTGGGTCTCGATGACAACACATACACCCCTCCCTAACATGGTCGTCAATTCTTGGCCTTCCAGTTACCACCAATTGCCCTGCAGACACGTGGTCCCCACTCAGGGGCACACCCACATGCCCGAATAAGTCATCTGACTACTGACTGTCCCCACAGGCCAATACATGTCCTTTCTAATGTGTTTTTTCCTCACTTAATTATGGAGTTCTAACTAGGTAGGATCTCTAAAATAAAGGTTCACCTTGTTGATATGAATCATATCATTTAGTCATTTAACCCTTTATCATTTGGGGGTGTTACAATCACCCCTCCTTTATAGCACAACGTCCTTATTGTGGGCCCTACATCTCAACCCAGGCAGTGCACCGCACTTAAGGCTGGATTTTCTTTGGAATTATCCTTGGAAATGAAAGGATTGGGATAAATAAGCTAGGAAAAGTGTGACAACTGGGTCTTGATGATAGCATAGAATCCCCGCCCTAACATGGTTGTCGAGTCTTGGCCTGCCAGGTACCACCAGTTTCCCCACAGACACATGGTCCCCACTCAGGAGCCCACCCATGTGCCCGAACAGTTCATCTGAATTCTGACTGTTCCCACAGACCAACACATGTCCTTTCCAATGTGTTTTTTCCTCACTCACACACACCCTAGGAAACTTCCCAGAAGGTCACCCATACTGATCACTACTCCAATTCAAGCACACTTAACTATGTAGTTCTAACCAGGTAGGCTCCCCATGTAGTGCACCGTACCTAAGGCTGGATTTTCTTTGTAATTATCCTTGGAAATGAAAGGATTGGGATAAACAAGGTAGGAAAAATGTGACAAATGGGTCTCGATGACAGAAAAAACACCCCTCCCTAACATGGTCTTCGAGTCTTGGCATGCCAGGTACCACCAATGTGTTTTTTCCTCACTCACACACACCCTAGGATACTTCCCAGAAGGTCACACATCCTGATCACTACTCCAAGACAAGCACGCTTAACTATGGAGTTCTAACCAGGTAGGCTCTCAAAAAGGAAGGTTCACCTTGTTGACATGAGTCATATCATTTAGTCATTTAACCCTTTATCATTTTGGGGTGTTACAATCACCCCTCCTTTAGAGCACACCATCCTTGTTGTGGGCCCTACATCTCAACCCAGGCAGTGCACTGCACTTAATGGTGGGCACCACCTTTGATACCAAATGTGACAACTGGGTCCCGGTGACAACACAGACACCCCGCCCTAATATGGTCATCAATTCCTAGCCCGCTAGGTACCACCAGTTTCCCTGTAGACATATGGTCCCCACTCTAAGGCCCACCCACGTGCCCGAACATGCCATCTGACTACTGACTGTCACCACAAGCCAACACATGTCCTTTCCAGTGTGTTATGAAGGTGCACCTTGTTGACATGAGTCATATCATTTACTCATTTAACCCTTTATCATTTGGGGGTGTTACAATCACCCCTCCTTTAAATCACAACATCCTTGTTGTGGGCCCTACATCTCAACCCAGGCAGTGCACTGCACTTAATGGTGGGTACCATCGTTGATACCAAATGTGACAACTAGGTCCCAGTGACAGCACAGACACCCCACCCTAACATGGTCGTCAAGTCCTAGTCCACTAGGTACCACCAGTTGCCCCGTAGACATATGGTCCCCACTCTAAGGCCCACCCACATGCCCGAACGTGCCATCTGACTACTAACTGTCACCACAGGCCAACACATGTCCTTTCCAGTGTGTTCTGAAGGTTCACCTTGTTGACATGAGTCATATCATTTAGTCATTTAACCCTTTATCATTTGGGGGTGTCACAATCACCCCTCCTTTAGAGTACAACATCTTTATTGTGGGCCCTACATCTCAACCCAGGCAGTGCACTGCACTTAATGGTGGGTACCACCTTTGATACCAAATGTGACAACTGGGTCCCGATGATAGCACAAACACCCCGCCCTAACATGGTCTTCAAGTCCTAGCCCGCTAGGTACCACCAGTTGCCCCGTAGACATATGGTCCCCACTCTAAGGTCCACCCACGTGCCCAAACATGCCATCTGAATACTGATTGTCACCACAGGCCAACACATGTCCTTTCCAGTGTGTTCTGAGAAACTTCCCAGAAGGTCACCCATCTTGATCACTACTCCAGGTCAAGCATGCTTAACTATGGAGTTCTAACCAGGTAGGATCCTGAAAATGAAGGTGCACCTTGTTGACATGAATCATATCATTTAGTCATTTAACCCTTTATCATTTGGGGGTGTTACAAAAAAGGAATTAGATCATGTAAATGGAATAAATTAGACTTAATTAGGTTAGTTTTTCAGGTGTAATTTTAGTGGTATGTGAAGTATATAAGGAGTGTATGTGGTATCTTTTTATAACTGAAGAAAAGTGCACTTTCCATGGAAAAGAATTTTAAGTAAGGGGAAAGAGTTGAATGGAATGAAAGTTATGTGAGGTGTGTGAGGGAAAGTTGGTAAGACATTTATATAAGACTTTAAAAACTAACTAATGAATTTTATAATGTCTCTAGGTCATGTAAACTTTGGAATATTTGTGTTGTATTATATTACTCTCTTAAATACTAATTATTCTTAATTAAATATTAATCATTGTAATTAATAAATTACTAAAAATATAAGAGGACCCTTACCACTAAAATTAAATGTGAAGAATTAAAATTTATTCTCCATTTAATATAATTTGACTTCTAAACTGGAGAAAATTTACTTTTAAATTAAAACATATAATTTATTTGAAGAATATTTTTTATAAAAAAATATTTCTCATGCTCACAAATGTTAATAATGGGTTTTCAATCAAGATATGTTAAATATATTGAGTAAATATATACAATCTTATTGAAAAATGGTTTCATAAATATTTAAATCATTCTAATATTATGATAAAATTGTAATTAGTGATAAAATTAGCCAAGACCTGTATTTTTTACTATTCATCTAAAAATTAAATATTTCAGAAAAATACCAAAAATTCATATTAATATGTTGTTGGTATTATAAATTCAAAAAAAAATATTATTTTATTTATTTAAATTTATAAAAATTATATATTTAAGTTTTAATATAAAATACCAAATATAAAGATAAACTATTTTTATTAAAAAATGACCTTCTTAAACATAAAGTATTTTTAATATTATTTCATACCAATTTTTTAATTTAAGGAATTTTAATATTTCATTTCATATATTGAGTTGTCAAATTATATTTTAAAGATCATTAATTTAATTTACTAATTTATCATGACCTTAATTTTAGTGTGCGTGAAGAAAGATATTGAAATCAAAATTATTTAAAGAAATATATATAACTAGAATCTCAAGATGTTATATTTTAGGATAAAACTTCTTCATGTTCAAATTAAATGTTATTGTTCAATCACTATAATAATATCTATAGGTACATTTCATCATGCACACAATAATTACCTTAATATTTAGCATCACTTTTTTAGTGTCTACTTTCAAAACATAGATATCATTTTAGAATATATTAGCATGGAACTTTCGTTAGTCAATAACTTCACAAAACCCATTACTTTGAATAGTTTTAATTTTATTAATGGGGGGGTTAGAAATGGAATTATTGTTATTATTTTTCTTATCACTCTTGGTCTATGTTTTCTCTTTTCAAATCTTGATTGTTTTTTAAAATCTTTTATTTTAATTTTTTAAAAAGCATCTTGTTGAAATTTTCAAAATCAAGTTTTTATGATCACATTGATTTTCTTATGCATGTTATATCTCTTATATATCTAACCCATTTGGTTATAAGTATTTTTCTAATAACATAGGTGGGAGAAGTTTAATTTATATGGGAAATTAATGTTTCAAAGAAAAACAGAAAATATTTTTTGTTTTAAAGGGAGTAAGGTTTCATCATTAAAGGGTAAGTAAGCTTCATAAAAGGAAGGGTGATATAACAAATAATGAAAATATATTTTAAAATTTAATGGTTTCAAAGGAATAAAAGGATCTAGATTCAAGGGGTCCAGTTTCCTTCATGAAAATGGTATTTCTAAATCTTTTTTATTTTCCCTCTTTATTGTATTTTTCTTTCCTCTTTACTCTTAAAATCCTTTTTTATCTTTTATTTTAATCTTAAATGAGTGTTTGTGATCATCAAAAAGGGGAGATTATTGAACCTCTATTTTTTATGATCGCAATAACTTAAGGTATTTATATCCTTTTTGAGTGTTTTTTAGTTATAGTATTTGAAAATCATCAAAGGAAGTTTTTTTGTACAAAATGATGGCATCAAAACAAGTATAGAGGGTCACTATGAAGACCCTCACTAGGAAAATGCACCATTAGGGTGGTAGAAGAACACCGAACATCTAGTAGATAAGATAGGAGGATATATAGTAGTACTAAGTCCATTAGATACTTAATGTAGTGTCACCATCCTGCTAGTGGTAGTGGATAGATCCACCAGTTCTATAGGTAGCTCACTAACTACATGGTGGTATCCAGAAGATACCTCGTGGATGATGTAGCAATGAGGAAGTATATAGTTGTGTCACTGGATATCCAGTGGGATCATCTAGTATGCTAGTGGCTTCAATCCAAAATAGTTAAAGGAGTATTTATGGTTGGTCTAAAATCTATGAGTCAGATCTTTAATGGATTGACTCAACCTAAGGCTCCTCCAAAATCTATGAAGGAAATAAATAGATATCAAGGGAGGTTTGGATCAAGAAAAGGAACACCAATGGACACTAAATGATTCTTGATTGGTCCAAAATTAACATGTATAGAATATTTTAAAGATAAATTCCTTTTTCAAAAAACAAAAGGCAATTGGGATTCAAATTATTCAATCATTTTTCTTTTTCCTCTTCCCTTTGAGACTTTATCTCCCTTGATTGTATTTCACATGGATCTTATTTTAACTTAACTATATCTCTTCATATTTAATATTCTTCATATTTTCTAAATCAAGTTGTGTTTTTTTAATGGGTTTTTAAAAACAAACCTTCCTATTATTCATCTTCTTATTTAAGTTCTCACCATCGTTAAAGTGAGGGTTTTTGGTTTATTGGTCTCTATTAAAACCAAGGAATTTATTTCTTCATTGGTTTCTTTGTTTCTGTTAAAATAAATAGATTTATTTCTTCTTTTGTTTCTTGATTATTGTTAAATTTAAAGTGGAAATATAACCCTCTCATACATTCTTATTGGGAGGATACATAGGGGCTCATTCTTGAGCTATAACTAAACTCATTTATTAAAGCGTGTCATTCCATTTCTATAATTAATTTTATGCTATAATTAAAGTTTTAATTTCCAATATTCTCACTTTACATTTATTTTTTATACTTAAATTTATTACCTAGATGATAACATCTTTTATTTTATAGAATCATTTTAAAAAAATAAAGGAAATTTACCCCCCCCCCCCACCCCTCTTTCTATTATATCATACTCTAAACTACACTCGCTTAATCATGAACTTTGACCTTTTTTATTTAGTTTTGAACATATATCAGTCAACCTTAATTATTTCATAAAGAATCATTTAATGAAATGCTTCTCAATATCAAATCATTGAATACTTGGACTCCAATGATTTTTCTTGATGATTCTAGACATCAGGTTTCGGTCTTTGTTTTTCTCATTATTTATCAGTCTTGGTCTTGGTTTTTTATGTCTCATTATTGGGTCTCTCTACAAGCTACTCCACTTAATGGAGAATTTCTCAATATTCTAGAATTAAAAAAATTCAAGAAATCGATGCCAGCTCACATTCTAGAGAATTATCATGATCGAATTGTACAACCTAATCCTCCACACATTTCCTCAATGAGTTGTCTCATGGGAATGCTCCCAATATCTGTGAATATTACCATATAATTTAACGGTTGTCTCTAGTGATATTAAAATAATACCCTTATTCTTGTTTTAGTTCATAAAAACTATTCTTGGGTATTCCATCAATAGTGATAACCTTTTAAAAAAATTCAAAAATAAATGCACTTTTTAATTCTAGAAAGTTCATGTAGTGATTTCATCTATTTATTTTACTAAAATATATTTAGTTGGCATCTTCATCAATTTTATTATTGATTGACAGATCTCATCATAATCAAAAAAATACATAATAAATCTTTTTGATTCACAACATAGTCATCAGTATATTATTTTTAATTTTTACTATAGAACAGTAGTATCCCATTACAATCTCTATAAATATCAAAAAAATCATTAAGGAGCAAACTGGATCTCCCTATACAGACCATATCGTAAGAGAAAAATGACTCTTGTGAAAATTAATTGTATGATGTTCTCATTAACTATTAAATAAGTTTTAAAATGGCTCTTATGAAGTCCTCAGTGACTCTTATGGTTCCTTCAATGATTCTAACAAAATGTGGATAACTATTATGTATTTCTCCATGAATCTTAAGGAATTTAGATGAATATTATGATCTATTCATTCCCTTTTTAATTCCCCAATTTCATACATAAATTAATCTTATGATGATTGAGATGAATCTTATTGAATATTTATGCCTTTTTAATTTTAAAATTTAGTGGTTAAATGACTCTTATTAAAAATTTAATAATCCTTATAGAATTAAAATTAGTTTGTTTCATTTTTGAATTCCATTTATCTATATAGTCATAATGTATCTTATGAAATATTTAAAACTTACTTTTCCAGATCATACTCTAAAAATCAAAAATAGTTAAAATAAGTTCAAATTAAATTTAATTCATCTCAATGATTCTCTAATAATTTCAAAATCATTCTAAATGATTTGAAGAAAATCTAAATTACTTTCAATTATTATCATTCAATATTGATAATAAATTTAGTCATTTAAAAATTCCCATTGGGATATTCAATTATATAGATGTTTATTTTTTATATAATAGATGGTTAAAATGTTTGACATATATTGGGTGAGCATGCCAACCATGGTTTTGCATGATGATATGGAATGGTTTATGTTATGAGTTAGGTTACAAGACAACTTTGAATAGGTTGTGATATGGTTTGGGCATCCATGTGAACCATTGGTGTGTGTGATGGTATGTAATGTGTTATGTGGATATGGGTTTGGTGTTATTCCAAACATGGATGTATGAATTATTATGGGATAGATATTCTGTATAGGTTAGGCGATCATGTCGATCGTGGTTATACTTAAGGTATAATTTATAGTCAAGAAAACTAATTTTTTTATGGATGTTTTGGGTTTGATGTTCATACTAACCATGGGTAATAAATGATAGTGGTTTGATGTGTGTTTTAGGTTGTATAAAATGCCATCTATGGATGGTTTATAAGATGAGATAGTTTTATATCTTTCATATTGTACATGATGCTTCCTAGGGATTTGTGGTATGGATTTAGATGTGTGATATGGGTTTGGAATTATTCCTTATGAGGTGTATGTGATATGGAGGGTGGGATTTGATTCCTCCTAAGGTAGTTGTGAAATTTAGGATTACACATGATGCCTCCTAATAGATAGTAATGTGAATTCAGTGTAATACCTATAAGGATGTTAGATACTCATATTATGAGATATTATGTTGTGTGATATGGATCAGGGCATCATTCTTATTTGGTATTATTGTGTAACATGTTTGAAGACACACTATCATTGACTGATGTGGTTATAGTCACTCTTTGGTGGCTTGGGAAGCACCTGTGTTCACAACAGGTATTATGATTATAGCTATTTATTATTCATTTGACCATATCATGTTATTTGTAAACTATATATACTTCTTATGTTAGGGAAACCATTGGTGGTTGATTACTAATTTATGCTCACACCCTTCTTTTGTGGGCCTGGTACTTTAGTACTTGATTATACCTCTTGATTTCAAGCACAGGTAGGTCAAAATCTTGAGGCTAGATGTTGAGTAGGATACAAAAGTCTGAATCAAGAGATGGGACTGGGTTGGATCTAGGGAATAGGTGGTGGTTATTTTTAGTTTTGTTTATTTTGGTTTAGAATGTGTATGTTCATCCATGGGAGATCTTTTTTGTGTATTTTTGACTCATTTAACTTTTATATGGTTCATTCTGTTAGATAATGTGTTATGTTATTTACTTTTAGTTGAATTTGGGTTTTTATGTTCTTTTGTTTTGTTGATAATTGTAATGGATGATTACATGTTACTTGTGTTGTGTATTATGGTTATCTATAGATTATGTAATAGTATCATCTCTATCTCATCATATACCTTCATTGAAATTTAGAAACATTTAACATACATGAGGGCACTCTTAAGGTCATTTTTCACTTCAGTCCCATTACAAGACAAGTGAGCAGGGTTAGAACGTTACACATGATATGTAATTTGGGGATACATTTTGTGTAATATTATCATGTAACTAGAAACCTTAGCACCTCCGGATGGATTATTCAAATTTTATTCATTCATTTTTTTGACCATTATTGGCCATATGACTCAAATGAACATGTCGTATCGACCAATAGACTAATAAAAAATATAAAGATTAAAACTAATAATCCAACACATGAAATTAATAAAATTAATTATAAATGATTTTAGAATAGAATATGATTACTCTAAAGACATTTTAAGATTCTGGGAAATAGTAAAATAATTAAAAGGCTTCCTGAATTTTTTTCATTAATATTAATAGATAAATCTAAATAATGTGAAGTAAATTCCCTATAATCTCATAGAGGGGCCATTTTGAATTAAATTTATGATGAATTTAAAATAAGAATTACCTAAAATGTAAAACTTCTCTTGATTAATTTGGGTTACTACCCATATTAGGTTGTTATTGTAGTGGAGAATCCAAGAAAAGATTCCTCTAAGTGTATCCACACATGCTCCGGGAATCATTAATTAGTGTTTATGGTCTTTCAGGTGATGACGCATAAGAAACAAATATTTCACATCATTTTTTCTTGATCGAAAAAATGTTCTCTTATTATCTACATGTAATTGAGAGTAAGGGAGGAGGAAATTTCTCTCTAGGGATTAAGAGAATTCTAAAAAAATGTTACGTCAACACACCACACATGGAAATGCAATATGATTTTATTTATATTCATATGGTTATACAATAGATAATTGAATACACCACTATGTGTATGAGTTGTATGTATTTTCAATGGATTTAAATGGTTGTCAATGAAATTAAAAGATTTCATTGATGTCAATATGTTGAAGAAGTTATAAAGAAGAAGCTGCTGGAAAGTTTGGTTGAAGAATACAATCTTGGTAACAAAGTTGAGATTGCTTGGATTATGGAATGAATAAGAAAGGAAGTTCTCAAGTCTTATTATCTTATAAAATTTATTTGTATACTTTGAGTTTACTTTGGCATACTGATGAGATGATCCTAATGTATTAAAGATATGATTGATGTTTGGATAAACATGTTTGTTATCAATATTATGAAGTTTCATTAATAAGTTAATAAACATTTTAATGTTTCCATAAGGACATTACTTAAGAAGTCAAAAAATTTATAAAGATGAACATATTTTGATTTCAGTGATGATCGGATGGAGGATGGTATATATAGGTGATTGGACAGAGTTGATGTACTAATGTAATAAGAGTAAGATGATCGGACCATGGTAATCGGATGAAGTTCTCCAAGTAGCACTAATAGAAGTAGGTTTTTGAATTGTTCCACCAAACAAATTATTAAAAGGTAGAATTATATAAATTCATCAAAAAGGAGTCCATTGGATGAAACTTTCCAAGTCATAAAACAATAGTCCACGGAATGGAAAAAGATGAAAATTCCAAATAGACAAAGGAAATTTTGGGAGTCCACTAAAGGAATGTTCACACTAACAAAATACTAATGTGAATGGACTAAGTTGATCATCTTAAAAGTTTGAAGAAATTTTTAACTGATTACATTCATAGTTTCATCAAATATATTATTATTAGGCAAACAATATGTGATTTTTCTGATTGATGTGTACTTATTTGATCAAACATCACAAGGTCTTATGTTGTGATTCAATATTAAGTTTAGAGAAAGTGAAAAGTATATAAAATATTTTTCAATCATCTAAGTTCAAAGGGGTGATTGATGATAAAATATGACATTTTTAAGTCATTGAGATATTAATTTATAGTAGAGTTCAATCTCCAAAAGATTTTTAAGTGATAATTAAAGCTAAATAATAACTATCAAAAGTCTGTTAGATGAAATTTTACAATGATCAAGATGTGATGTGAAGAATTTTTTGAATGATCAAACATTAGTTTCACAACAAAGTTAAAAGTTAGAGGAAATATGTGATGATAATTAAATGAAGAAATTATTTAATAATCATAGAGGAGTTTATGAATCATCAAATAGAGAAGAAGTTTCCAAAGCATATCATTAGATAGATGAATGGTTTTGAAGTTAGTAGATGAAGGTTTTCTAGCTACCGAATTAGACAAAAGTTCCATATTAAGTTATTAGAAAGAGTTTTTTTTGTAATGTTCATTAGACTAAAGTTTCTGTGCAAGGTATCAGATAGAGGTAAATGAGGTTATCAAATATTTACATTAGACATAATTCTCCAAGTGATTTCATTATACATATAATACTATGAATACATCAGGCTGAGTATTATGAAGTCATCTAAGGAATTTCTACAGAGACAACAGATAGAAGGAGAGAAGAATACCTAGAAATGTTCATCAGAAGAAGGAAAACTAAAAAAACATCCAAGAAACCATTATATGGGGGAACATCCCTATGAAATTATGTTTAATAAACATTAAAATAAAATATTTTATAGAGACATCAAAAAATTGAATTTATTGTACTAAATTATTAAGAAACATGTCATTAGTTAGAGTAGGTATCTTGAAAAAGATTTTGATATGTTTTTATAAAGTTTTAAAGTAACATAAAATAAATTTTTACCAGACAGAATACATGTTATGAAGTTATATCAGACATAATGTTTGAATAACATTATAAATTTTAACAAAGTTATTAATTATGGTGATGTTGAGCTAGACAGTCAATGTTTCAATAATCACAAAGGGAAATTTTGATTCTAGTGATATTTCAGGGGGATTGAAGAAGAACATTGAAACCAAGATATATATAAGTTTCCAATGAATATTGGTTGAATAATATCATTTAGGAAGTTTTAAAGTGGTCAAAGGAAATAATTATTGAGTGGGATTCTAAAAACATTAGTGGGAAGTTTGAATTTGAAGTATGTGCATCAGCCTAAGATATAGGAGAACCACTACCTATATAAAGGGATATTAATGCATTCCAAATAAGTGAAGAGTTATGTGGTTGTGAATTATACTATATAATTTAAGATTAGTAATAAAATTTCAACCATAAATAATTAAAAAAATTCTCATTAAGTCCAAAGTTTCAAAAGAAAAAATGTTAAATGAAATAGGGGATACCTGACTAACCAGAAGCACAGGATAGAGAAACAGTTCATTAGTTTAAGGGAAGAACAATGTTTAGAATAAGTATTGGGTGTATAAGTATCAAAATGAGAACATGATATCATATGGAGCAGTAGCATTGAACAAACATGCACTATAAAATCAAGAAGTAAGGATCGACCAGACACTTGATGTAGTTTCCTTATCAATTAGATATCAGACTAACATGAATAGGAATATAGACCAGAAAACCTATCACTAGGCCTATCTTTACCATATGATCATTACCAAACATATCATATAGGTAGATCAGATAGAGGGTCATACAGATAGGTTCTAGATAAAGGAATAAGGAGAAGGAACGTTTTTTCCCTACTTTTTTACAAGTAATAAGTGAAGAAGAAAGAGAATAACAAAGTAACACTATAAAATCTAATAAAAGTATCATCTGGTGAAATAAATTCTTGGTGTTACAAATTACCTTAATAAAAAGGTGAATATTTTCTCCAGTAGTAATATAAAGAACCAGTGAGGAGTTGTAAGTTGGACTAGGTCATCACCAGTTTAGGGATACAAGATTCTCTCCATACCCATCCTAAAGTTTAGGGACTTAAAATTAGGCTAAGAATTATTTTATATAAAACCAATGTATTTGATATCATATTATAATGGAGAAACTTTGTACTATCCATCACCATAAAAAGAAAGGACTGGTTAATCTTATTAAGTTGTGAACATTGTAAAAATACCATGTGCCATATTTTACTTGATTTTATATACTTGAATAAAATAAGGAAAATATAATAAGAGAATTGGGATCCTAATAGGACTTAGTGGTAAAGTGCTAAAAAGTTAAAATTGGTTAAAAATTTTATAACACTGATTCACCCCCCCCCCCCAGTGTTGAGTATATCCTGAAGTGGACCTAAAATTGGTAATGAAGCCATGGTTCACCTCTATTGGATTATATATGTTAAAGTTTCTCTCTTTTTAATATTTAAGTTTCTTTTATGTTTTAACAATGAAGTGCAGTTTTGGTGAAGATTTAGTTATTTCTGAAAAAAATTACATTTCTACCAAGATCATGATGAGTATGAGAAATAAAGAGAAAATAAATCTAAAGAATGAATCCCTCTTAACTAAGGAAGAGGAAGTATCAGATTCTATATGCCATGATAAAAAATATGATATATCAAGTTTGGAAATTATTGAATAGATGGTTTAATTTTACACCAAGGAGAAGGACAATATTCCCTTCTCAAGTGAATCAAGAATATTAAGTGATCATGAGGTATATGAAATGTCTTGTATAAATTTTCCTCATAAATAAGATCCCAGAAAAAGTTGAGATGATGATAAATATACAAATTCTTGAGATATATTAGTTTATATATTAATAGATATTTTATATTATGTTCATAAATAAATAGTCTCCCTTATTTTGGGAGTCATTCAAAGTATGTAGGAAGAGATCACCTAGTTAGAAGAAGAAGCAGATGACATGGAGAAGGCTTTAAAAGAAAAAGTTCTAGAATGTATAAATATCTCCAAATAGGTTGGAGTCAGTTAAGAAATAAAAAAGGATCTTGAAATAAGTTCCTTGGAGTTAAAAAACAAATGGATCAATGAAGTTTAAGAGAAATATGGAGTTAAGGAACTTTTTATTTGAAATTGATTATGGATAATGAACTCCATGCACCTCCTGATTTTCAAAATATCCCAACCTTTTCTCTAACACCTTCGATCTCAGTGCTCCTAGCGGATCCCTTTTTTGGATTTGGGTCCCTTCCCTCTCTCCTTACTCTACTCATCCAATGGAATTCTAGCTTCCCCATCCATACCACTTCCCCATCCACCTATTAGGTTTCCTTAGGTCGGCCCCTATTTGAAAGATGTTCTTCTCCTATCTTTGTCTTCTCCTCCTACCACTCTTCTTTCTATCTATAATATCCCCATAGACCATCTCTATTCAAGCTCTGTGGAAGAACCTTCAGTGCTCATATTCTTAGAAGAGGCCTTTACATCTATATATGAGTTCACAAGTAAACCTTAGTGGCTAGGTATGGATTAGAAAGACCTACTCTTCTAGTGTTCCAAGATTTTTTAGGATCTTGGGTTATGGGATCTTTTGATATGGTCTTTATGCTTAATTGGAAATCCTTATGTATAGTGCTTTTCCATGGTGATAATTTTGTGAAGGAGTTGTCCTAGACATCTAGATCATGCATAAAGTGGTGGTTTAACCTCTTCAATTGGTCAATGGGGTTCCATTCTGGCCTCGACCCTCCCTAATGGTGTGGCTCAATATTCCAGGCCTTCCCCTCCTATTCCATAATGCTTCATTTCTTCATAATATTTTTGATGATGTCATATCTTTTATTTGTGTGGATAAACATACTCTTTAGATTTTCTAAACCTCTATAGACCACATTTTCATTGAAGTAGATCTCTCTAATCCTCTTCCATATAACATACTCCTATAGGCCATAGATTCCAGCTCGTGGTGGCAGCATATCTTTTACCCCTCTCTATTTCATTTTTTTAGAATTATAGCTAATAGGGTACTCATATTTAGCTTGCAAGAAGAATCATTTTAGATTCAAGATCTATCATCTCGTTTATATTTTAGATCAAGTTCCGACTTCCTCTACCATAAGGATTGATTTTCATAATATTAGAATCTCTCTTGTAGAGGTGCTCAAACCTAAGCATTAACCTTTAAGAACTTATGAATTCACTTACGGGTTAGGGGTAAGTGATTACAAGTATGGAGATCTTTTAAATTGGAATATATGGATCTTTTGGAAACCCAATATAATAGTGGAGAATATCAGGTTCATTGAACAATTCATCATTACCAAAGTCCAAAAATGATTGAATTTTTGCTTCATATATTTTTTGTATGACAAATGTCAAGTACTATCTAGGTAATTGTCATGGTACGATCTATTTTCATTTAATCCAAGAGACTCATCATGACTCATATGAGGAGACTTCATTTTTATCATGGATTTTTTTGAAAATAAAGGAGGGGGTTCCTACCTTAGGAAGGCTATAAAATATTTATCCTTTTTTTCTCATAATAGGCTCTTGGACATGTGATTTTTAGGAGATTATTATACCTTATGTAATAATTAGAAGTGAAGAAACCACATCTAGTGCTTCCTTGATCGATGATTTTTTAACCTACAATAAATATCCTCCTACCCAAATGTTATGGTTTCCCACCTCAATTAGTCCCTCTCTTACCACTCCCCTATCCTCGTTAACCTGGTTCTTATACAAAATGGTAGCGACCAACTCTTTTTTCGAAATTATGGACCTTTGACCCCATCTATCACCATTTTTTAACTCATGTTAGACCAAAACTACATAGGGAAGATGGTATATTGGAATTCATAACAAGTTAAAGTGGTTAAATAGTGAAAAAATGTGGAATAATAACCAGATCCCCCACCCCATTTCATGATCTAGACACTATTAAAATAGATATCTAGAAAATGTATACAAGGATCAAAGATGTTTGGGATGATGACCACATTATCACTCTCATATATAAAAGGATCTAAATAGTGGAGATTCTCCTAGAAAAATAATGGTAGGCCCGATAACAATCCAGATCTATATGTCTTAAATAAGGCTATGGGGATATAGCATACTTCCAACCTTACATCAAGGAAAAGAGGAGGGTCTATAGGATAAAAATCCTCATTGAAGATGGTTCTTCTCAAATGACCTCAAGGTGATAGGAAGTATGGAGGAGGCACATTTTAAATCTATTAATGTAGGTCTTAACCCTTTCATATGGGATGGGTGTAAAAGGGTCCATGCATAACTCTTAAAATCAATCCCTCACATGGTGTCTGGTCAAAATTAATCCATTTGAAAAATGTTTTGGGAGAAAAGTAGATTTAGGAGATGGTCCATTCTCTCAAATCAGAAATATCCATGCACATCCATGAACATCCAATTATGGTTCTATAAGAAGTATTACAGTTTCATCAAGGTTAGTGCTATCCAAGGTGTTATTGTATTAGTTTAATAAATGATAGGATACATCGATAAGAAAACTATTTTCTCACACATTATTAATAAGGTGTACATAGATAAATCATATGATAGATTGGAGTGAAACTTCATCTTGAATGTAATGTATTTCATGAGATTATCCCCTTGTATTATTGAAATTATATTCTGATTATTTATCTCCCCATGGATATCGATATTCTTTATGATAAGGAATTGTGGTTTCTTCAGAGTAGTTCAGGGTCTGAGCCAGGGGGATTAAATATTACTCAGTCTATTAATCCTAGATTGGGATTCCCTCATTAGATACATTACTGATATTCATCTCAATTCCAGTATCCTTATATTATGTTTTATCCCTCACTTCTGAGGTGTCTCATACCTCGTTTCTATGGATGATCTATCCCTCTTTGTTAATGGAAGAAGGAAGTCCATTCGAGGCATCAATAAAATCTTAGGTGAGAGCTGCTAATGGAGTGGGAAAATTATGAACTGGTAGAATGAAGTGTTTACCATTCGAAGCTATGCTTAGAGAGGTGTGCTGATAGTATTGAGACCAATCTAGGAATTAATATGAGGAGATCACCCATGGACTACTTTGGAGCTCCAATATCTTCCAAAAGATGGTGTATCCATCATTTTGATAAGGTGGTTGATAGGATTGTTAACCACATAAATAACTAGAATAATCAATTCCTCTTCTTTGGTTGTAGAATCACTATTTTCAACTATTTCCACACTTTCATTCCCATAAACATCCTATCAGTTTCCAAGGTTCAAACGACTGTTATTATAGACAACCAAAATCTCATGACTTCATTTATTTGGGATTCCTACTCGAATGGTAAATATCACTAGTCTTTGTGGGCTCAGATGGCCAAGGTGATAGAAGAAGGTTGTATTAATATGAGGATTGTTTCTAACATGATGCACTATTTTCATGAAAATAAAGTGTGGGGAGTTATAAAAGGTCAGACTCTCTAGGATAATTTCATTGCAGAAAAGTATGTAAAGAACCTGGGATCACTAAAGGGGAAATTCTCTAACTTATGGAACATTCTCCATATCTATATTTTCGTTATTTGGTACCATGAACATTGGATAGTGGTATGGGGTGAGATAAGATTATGGGATCATAATTGGGTAGGAACCACCCCTGGATTCCAAGGGATCCCAACTCCAGATATGAAATTTAGAAAAGTAGGAAAATTGAGAGGAGGTGATAAGATCCACACATAAATAAATTTAAGAAGTGATATGATCCACACACCCCCAATCAGAATTAAATTTTTTATGTGCAAGCATGAAGAATGGAGTAAATTGAGCAAGTTGGTTTAGAAAATAATCTCAACCCTATTGTTCACATTAAGAAGTAAGAAGGATCCACATTACTCCCTTATCTTTTGTATTGTATTTTTTCTTTTAAAATATGAAATTGAAGGTGAGGAATGTACACAGGGTAGAACTGGAGAAATAATAATGGTTTCCAACTCTGGTTATCCAAGATAAGAAAGTTTCCATCCTATAATTTTTCCTATATTGATTCGATAAAAATTCATATGAAGGGATTTTCTAGGATGAATATGTGTAAATTTTCAAGTATCATCATCCACATAAGAAAAGGTCACTTTTAGTGAATTCTCAAAATAAATATCCTAAAGAAGATATATTAAATATACTCATCATTATGAAGTTCATAAAAAAGTATCTTAAAGGGAGATATGTTCTAAGAATGGTGAATAATATACTAGAATTATTCTCTCATACAAATCTAATTATTCTAGAAATTGGTTAAAGATCGTGTCATTGGAAAATGTGTGTTTTTATTTATCTCACATCCTTGGTTAAAAAAATAAAAAACTTAACACAAATGGGGGTAATTTAATTACTCAATGAAAAAGGAAAATTAGAAGTATGAAAGTGTTATAAGGTTTCTTATCCTTCTTGGTGAACATGAATGTTTTTAATCTTTTTTTTGAAGTGGGTAATGGAATTTCTGGTTGATTTATCTTACAAGTATTTAATATCCCAATTAGTATCTTCATCTAGGAATAAAAAGTTCTTAACCCTTGAATAGAATTTATGAGTTCTCCTTCTATGAGGTTTCAAAAATATTTGTTAAAGGATATATTTTTTGTTTAAATAAAATCCTCTTTTCTTTTATACTAAGCATGTAACTCTCAGACTTAGAGTGAAATTATGAATGGAACATTAATTAAGTATGAACTAGTACCCTTTTCCCATGAACTTTGTATTTATTTTCAATAATGGGGAGATAAAGTGAAATGAAAGTTTGAAAAAAAAATAAGGAAAATTAAAGGGTATAGATTCACATATTGATATATTCATTTGGAAAGAACATTAAAGTTATTTCCAACAAATAGAAAGGGTAAGATTAGATATCCCACTGTGTGTGTGATTTTTATTTGTTGTTAATGGATTTAAATGGTTATCAATGAAATATAAATATTTCAATGATGCCAATATATTGAAGAATTTATAAAGAATAACCAATTGTAAAGTTAAATTGAAGCATAAAATATCAGTAAAAAATTTTATATTTCATGGATGAATGAATTAAGGAGAAAGGAAGTCCTAAAATCTTATTATCTTATGAAAGTTATTTGATGACTTTGAGTTAACTTATAAAGATTGATCAGATAAGACTAATGTCTCAAAAATGTTCTGGATGTTTGGAGAAGCATATTTTTTATCAACATTATGAAGTTTTCTTAAGGAGTTTCCTTAATAAGTTAAGAAGTTTCTAAATTAGAACATATAGAGATAGCAGTGATGATCAGATGGAGGCTATGATGTCGAGGTGATTGGATAGAGTCGATTGTACTAAGGTGATCGGATTCTAACACACCGAGTTTTTATGATTTTTTTGAATAAATTAAATTTCTTTGATTTCTTGCATTAACGCAACCCCAAGTTAAGTTTTCACAACATACATCATAGGGTTATATTATGTTATACGTGACACTGGGTTTTAACAAACACATAATATATAATTAGTATAGTTATTTAGACACAACCATTGTAACATAGCAGTTAAACTTAGCGATATAAATAATAATAAATACTTATTAAATATTAATTATAATTATTTTATATAAATAAAACATATTTATAAAAATGTACTTGATTTTTAGAAAAGTCTCTATACATTTCGTAAATATAATTTTCTTAACAAAATGATTTTTAATTTCTTTTTTTGCACAATAATAAAATTAATTTTTGAAAATATTATAAAATTAATTTGATAAATTAATCTTTATTTTTGAAATCATAATATTAAAATTATCTTAGGTTGAATGTTTTGTATTTTTCTGAAATGTTTCATATTTTGAGGAATAGTGAAAAGTACTGAATTATAATTGAAAACTGTCTTTTTGTTTAATTTATTTATAAAAATAAATTATATTTTAAAATGGTTTTAAAGTAAAATTATTTCAATTATAAATCCATTAATACAATTTAAATCATTTTAATCAATTAAATATTTAATTTTGATATAAAAACTTTTTAAACTTTTGACATTTCTCTTCAAAAAATTCACTTTCTCATCACGTCTATGGGATTAATTTTATTAAATTTTTTCACTTATGTGAATTGAATTTGGAAAATGGATTCCATATTTTGAATAATCATAATTTATAATTTATATTAAGGTCAAATTATTTTTTTACCAAAATGAATAGTAAAAGCAATAAAAATAAATTACTACAATGAAGGTAAAAATGGATTTACCGGGGTTAAACTAAGAATATAAGAGTCAAAACCACTTAAAACATTCAAAAATCCCATTTTATATCCATATTTAGACCTGATATCTTCTATTTTATATAATTTCTCATTTTATAGTATTTTTTAATGATAAAAACGTGGGTATGGTTGAATATTTTTAAAACATACAAGTGTGTCACTCACCTCACTTATAAAAGGTCACCCCCTCTCCTCTCTTCTTCACATCTTCATAATATTTTTTTAGCCAATAACTAACCTAGTTACTTTAAAATTTACATCGTATTTTCCTATAATCCTTATTTTTTACATAAATCTAACTAAGTAATATTTTTGGTGCAAACCTAAGGAGGACACCCAAAGAATAGGTAACGTTCATCAAGCGTATTTGTTTTACTTCTTCATACACATAATTAAATTATTATTATACCTTTATGATATAATAAACTCATTATATTACTTATAATTATATGTTTTAATGTTAATTTCATGACCTTTAACTATCTCCACGTTCATCAAATGGGTTAAGAAATAATCATTAGTGTGTATGGTGGACTACCATATTGCAAACTGATGTCATTCATTTTTTCATTACCACCTCTCACAGTTGGGTATGATGATGTTTATAAATTATATATATTATATTTATAACATAATTACACCTATTTAATTTTTATACCATATGTAAATTTTTACTTTCCATTTCATAGGGGATATGATAACATCTTTCGTGTGTACAGAAGACTACCGCCTCACAAAGCGTTGTGATTCATTTTCACTAACATTTTACATGGAAGATAATTAGTATAAATATATGTGATATATATGACACAATTATGATATTAATGAAATATTTATCATTATTTAATGATAATATATAATTTTATTTTTTACCTATTCACTCATTGAAATATGATAACATCATTCAGGTATGTGTGGACTACTGCCTTCACGAAGCGATGTGACTCTCTCTTTTCATCACCACACCACATGAATGATATTTATAAGTATATTTAAAGAAATAAAGTGATATTTATTATTTTATTATCATTATATAATTATATTATATTACTTACCTCCTTTCTATAATGGTCGTTGAAAAATAGAAACATTACTCATGCGTATGTACAGCCTACCGTCTATATGATCGTAACATAATTCATTTATCAAATCCATATTTAAATATTGGTATTAAAATTATAATTTATGTATAAATATAATTATTATTCTATAATTAATGTAACCATGATCAAAGTAATATAACCAAAAGTAACCAATCAAAACATATACAAAAAACAAAGCGGTTATTACCTAAAACTAGACTTTAACTTGGAATTGTTAATAAACGGGTTATAAAAGGAAATAAGTAAATAATGTATGGTATGATATATTTAAGTATGGTTATTTAATATATGTATAATAAACTTATATTTATTATATAGAAGGTTTTAATGAGTGTAAAGGAAGTAGAGACTTATAGTAATGGATTTCGAGTCTCTCTTTTATTTCTGGGAGACATATGGGAATTCACCACTCATTTATTTTATGTGGTGTATATACTAAACATTTGACATGTTAAATCATTGATACCATTATATTAATTAAATTTTATGTTTCATTTGGTGATATGATTTTTTGGGGATTATGATTCAAAATATTACTTAAGCAGTAAGGGATTTTTGTCTCAATTTTTCTTCTTTGAGACATATGTTATGTTATACGCCAGTATTATTTTATGAGGTGTATATACAGACCTTTGAAATGTAATATCATTAATATATTTATCCTCAGGATATTTTAAGTTACATTATATGTTATTCCTTCATGTGTATTATGATTCAATGTTACCAAGGTGGTAAAGATTTTATGTTATAATCTCATTATTTATCAAGATTGTTTATGATTATCTTTCTAATGATAGAATATTATGATCTATCTCTAAATAAACACATGAATTTTTTATCCTATATTTATTTCATTTGATTAAATTTTTTACCTTCATTTTTATCCCTTTATATACTCAAGAGTTCAAAAAGAATGTTTTTAAGAAAAATTATATTTTCGGTCAAAACCCATTTTTCATCCAAAACCATGTTTTCTAAAAATGTTTTTAACATTTTTAAAATGATTTATTAAAGAAATTTTTACCCATGTTTGACTTTTTACAAAAAAAAATAAAGTTATATTCGTGTCATTTTCTAAAAAAATGCTTGTTCGTATTTTTTTGAAAATGTGAAAAGAATATTTATTTTAAAATTCAAAAGATGTATAGAATTTTTTATCATCATGAAATATCAATTTTTTAATGCTTCCTTTATAAGTTTTCAAGGTTATTTTCAAAGAAAAATATTTTGAAAATGTTTTATGTTTTAAAAAGTTTTTTTTCAAAATAGAAATGACATTTTCCTCAAGAAATGTTTTAAATGATTTTTAACAATTAATTTATAGGTTTTTAAGGTTATTTTCAAAGAAAATGATTTCTGAAATGTTTTATGAATTTTGAGTTTTAAAAATTGATTTTCAAAGATATGTTATCTTCCTAAATAAATGTTCCAGGTGATATTTCAAAATCATTTTCCACAGGATATAAAATCCTTTGATGTTTCCTGTAAATTACTTGGGATACGATCCAACAACGTCATTCTTGTTCTTTCTCTGAATGGTTCATGTTTATGATAAAATTATGCTTATGAAACTCATTTATCTTCTATGGGTTATACCATGACAAAATCCTTATGATACCTGCTTTTTTTACGGGTTATTATATGATGAAATGATGAAATGATTATGAAAACTATCTCTTTTCCATAGGTTATAATATGATGAAATTTTTATGAAACCCATTTAATTCCATGGGTCGTAATATCATGAATATTTTATGATCTTATAGAACACATACATGTGATTTTCATTATCTGATGGGTGGGACATATATCTCCCTCCAATGCATTGGGTAAATATTTATAACTCATGAGTAAATATATTATACGTGAACCTAATTAAATTTTCACTATTTTATGCATTTAACTAATTATATATTCACAATGTTATGGGTGGACCTGTATTTCATGTCCATAATTTTATGCATGGACTTATATTTCATGTCCATAATATTATGAGTGGACCTGGTTTCATGTTCATATGTATATGTGAGGGCTTGATTTCATATCCTTAACTTAATAAGTGAGAATGTCTCTATTTATATGTGTTCTCAATATTATAAACTAATTTATATTCCACAAATATATGTATTGTGATAATTTTATGCTCTCATGGCTCATGTTCTTTGATTTCATTATAATTCATATCTTATGAACTGCCAATATTTATGTCATGACTCAATATTATGATCTTTGATATGTAGGTTATAGTTTTCCAATGTTATTTTCATGTTTGAATACCCCTATTCTTATGTTATGCTTATGTATCTCCCTTGTTTACCCTTACTGTTCATCAGAGCTTACCCTTATTTTCTTTCCCTGAGTTATGAAGAAAGGTTTTTAAGTAGGACTGCTAAAGGGGAATATATTTATGGTAAAAATTTAATATCTTTCATAAATTAATAATATTGTGTTCCAATTTACAAAATCATTAAAATTTTATGGTCCTCATGTAGTTTTTGTGTAATGTATTGAATATTCATCTCAAAATATGTAATCTATATATATGATTAGCCTACATCCCTATCGATGGTATCAGAGGAAAGGTTTAGGTAACCTTTGGAAACTAGGATGAGAAAACTTTAGTAATATTGCTAGGGATATTTATAAGGATATGTCTAGGGATATGTTTAAGGATAAGTCTATAGATGAGTAAAAGTATAGGAAAATATCCTAGAATTTTGGTAAAGGATGGAGATATTGTTTTATAATAAATTACATCCCTTTCTGGATACTACAAGTGGATGTGGCACTATCATAGAGGTACTTAGGCTTAATAACTCTGAAAATGTTTCATTGAGTTATAATTGATCATCATCTGGTGCATGACAGCAAGCCTTACTATACATTTGGTTTGAGACTCCCAAGGGATATTATTTGTAAATTAACAAACTCTTTACGAATCATTATAAATGATTTAAATATGTGATTACTAGGAATGACCTCAGATAAACCTAAGGTGTCATAGATTAAAAATAAGGTGTCATTATTTAGACACCCTATAAGTGATTCATCATCATTATATAGTTCCCTATTATGATTACTATTTATAACACTATTATTTTTGGTTCTAGTCAATGGATATAACTATAAGGAACAATGTTAAGGTTGAATACAATGGACAATGCAATGATTTTCCTCCTGAGAAACCGAATGTTATGGGAACTTAAATGTAAAACCTCATTTTCATGATCACAAAACAAATTCAATATATAACTCATAATAGACTCCCAAATGATTAAATTATGGAGAAACATTCTATTGATTCCTTTATGAGGCAACACCCACATTCTTTCAATGGTTCTGTTGATCTACTGGTTATTGAGAAATGGATCAGTACCACTGAAAAGATATTTTCCATTCTCTATTTTTTAGAGCATAAAAAATTCATTTTGGTTTCCAATCATTTGAAAGGTGAGATAAATAAATGGTGGACACTTACTAAGAATATAAGGCAATGAGAAGAAATTGTCTCCAAGAATTGGGATGAGTTTAAAAGTATATTTTTCAAGAAGTATCTTCCCCACATTATTTGGAAAAAAATGGAGAATGAATTCAATGAGATTAAGTAGAAGGATGATGAATATACTGGTACCTATGAAGAAAATTTTATGATACTTGTAGGATACTCTTAAGGTATTATAATTCAGCTTGAATGTAAGGTTGACCAATTCTTTAGTGGATTGAAACCAAATCTACGAAGACTGTTGTCCATAATAGTCTTTGGATACAATGAATAAATCATTCGATGTTCACTAAAAGTGGAAATAAAATCTAGAAACCCTCTTTGTTCTGGTGATAAGAAAAGTAAAATAGGGTTTCATAGAAAATCCTATGATATGTTACATAGAGGGAAGAAAAGGTTTTAAACTCATACTTTCTAAAACTGTGGTAAGGATAAATTATGTGAGTTCTTAAAAGGAACAAGAAGGTGTTTCATGTTTGGTAAGCATGTTTATTGAGAAAAAATAATATAAGTTAGGTGAAGAGGCTATTCAATGAAATGATTAGAGAGAGAGCTCAACAGAATGTGCCACCCACACTTCAGTGTTTCAAGTGCAAGGATTTTCATAATTATGACTATCAATGCCCCAATCAAAGGGATAATATGTATAATAAGCCACAATATCCTCTAAAGAAAAATAAAAAAAAAGTTAAAGGTTATTCAATCACATTTGATGAATTGAATCATGATAATTAGGGCACACTTATCCTCCCCTCCTTAGTTAGAACTTTCATGTTTGATTTTGTATGAATGAGCTCAATGAAAATCTTATTATTCATCCTTTATAGAAATTTAATGTGATTATATCCCTATATGTGGATTCTATAATAATGAAATCACATTTAATATTCTATCATTTCATGGATGAAATCAAGATTCCAATGAAAATATTTTTGTATAAGGTTAGATCTTATATAAGGAATAAAGTGTGAATTGACTTTTTTGAAGTGTATATGTATACATGTAAGATTAACTTAAGATTTATGGATACAATCATGGGTTTATTAGTTTAAGGTTTATCGTAAGTTAAAATTAATTGACACACATTTTGAGGTTCTAATTGATGGGAGTTTTCCAATATTAAGGATATTTTGTGAGACATTTATGGAAATACAACCCTTTGGTTTTGTATATGTTTTAGTGAAAAAGTTATTTGAGGAGGAACTCCTTTACAATTTGAGGAAACACTATTAAACGTATTGGTGGACATTGAGGTTTATCTTATCTTTCAAGTTGAGATAATTAAGGTTTTTAATTGATCACTTTACAAATTCAACACACATTTCTAATATCTGAGAAGATTTACCTTTGTATCTTCTTTCCAAAATATTCATTAAGGAAGTGGTAAGGTTACATAGAGTACCACGTTCAATTGTATCTAAACTAGATCTGAAGTTTACCTCAAAGTTTTGGAAAAGTATTTATAAATATCTTGATATAGAGATAATTTTCAGTACTAAATATCGTCATCAGATAGATGGTTAGTCTGAGTGATCAATTAAAACCCTATAAGATATGATGAGATCTTGTTCTTTGGGTTTCAAAGGTGGTTGGGATCAACACCTTCATCTAGTTGAACTTTCATATGATTGTATCTTTCACTCAATCATTCAGTTTTATCCTTATGAACTCTATTATGTAAAGAATTGTAGAGCTCCAATGTACTGAAATTAAGTTGCAAAAAGAAAGTTATTTGGACCTGAGAAAGCTGATGAGATGGAAGAAAAGGTTAGAGACATTCAGCAACAAGGATAATTAAAATTTGACAAAAAAATTATAAAAATAAAAATCCATGAGATCTAGAATTTTATGGTTGTTATAATATATTACTATGAATTTCTATGTTGAATAAATAAGTGAAAACTAATCCCTAGATATATTAGTACCTTTTAAATACTTAATTGCATCGAGGTAGTATATTATTATTTAGTGCTTCCACCTAACCTCTCTAAATTTCAAGATATATTCCATGTATCTCTACTAAGTACATGCATGATCCATCACATGTACTGAACTCAGATGACATATCACTAGAGCATGATCTTTCTTATAAGGAATAATCGGTTGAGATTATGGATCGAATAGAGAAAGTGAGAAAAACATATACCACTCAACTTGTCAATTTTTTTTAAACCACCAGTTTGATGAAGCTATGTGGGAACTTGATGATATGATGAGGAATAAGTATCCTCCTAGAGGCTAGAATGTAACACCCTGAGTTTTTATAAATTATTATTTTTTAATAAATTAAATTTCTTTGATATATTTTTTTACAAGCAATGATAAGTTAATCTTGCACTATACACAACACAGGGTTAGCTTGTGTCACATCCGTATTTCTAAATTAATTTTTATTTTAAAAATTCTTGTCTTCGGGTTCTCATATCAAGGTCCGGGCAGGGTCTCAGATTAAATTTTTTATTATTTAATATTTTACTGGGTTTCGGACCGGGCACGGTTACTACACCATTGGCGGTAGTCGCACAGTCAACCCATGTGTCGTACAATTTCTCGTTATTCTTATTATTATTATTCTTTATATTATTATTATTATTATTATTATTATTATTATTATTATTACCATTTTTATTATTATTATTTTTGGTTTTATTATTATTATTATTATTATTATTATTATTATTATTATTTGTATGATTATTATTTTTGTTATGATTATTATTATTAT
The DNA here is from genome assembly GCA_963277665.1 of Viscum album. Taxonomy (NCBI): domain Eukaryota; kingdom Viridiplantae; phylum Streptophyta; class Magnoliopsida; order Santalales; family Viscaceae; genus Viscum; species Viscum album. The sequence continues at coordinate 906,933,614 of OY728123.1, read as the reverse complement.
TTGTATTATTATTATTATTATTATTATTCTTTGTATTAGTATTATTAGTATTATTATTATTAATATTACATTATAATTAAAATGAAAAAAAATGGAAACATAGTTCTACCTGACGCCCCCCACCTTCCCCCCTAACCCTATCGCGTAGCGGCGCCTTCACACCACTCCACCTTCGCCTGCTCCACCACCCCATGCTACGCCCCTCGCCCTTACCTCCGACCCTCTGCCTGCATCCGGCCCACCCTCGACCTCTGCCTTCGCCCCTCACCCAGTGCCCTCACCCTTGCCACCCTCGCCCTCGACACACCTCGGCAGTGGCCCCCATCACCTCTGGTCCCCTCCTCACACCTGGCCTTCGGCTCCTATATGCTCGCCCCAGCCACCCTGTCGCCTCATTCAAGTCCACCTCTCCCCCACTGCTCCAAGTCGTGACCCCTCAGCCTCCTACGCCTAGCCTGCACTCACCCTCACTCTCCATACATCCCCTAGTTTATCCTCAGCCACCTAGAAACCACCTCACCCTCACATCCATGCCCTAACCTCATCCAACCCCGCTCTCCCACTTTGTCCATCTGGGCTCCTTCGCTCCAGCCAGGCTGCCTCTAGCGACCCGTGCGCCAGCCTCCTATCGCTCCAGCCTTCCTCGCTCCAGACGACTACCCCCTACCCTTCTTACTCCAGACCCCTCCTTCTTCATCATCTCCTTCATGCTCGCTCTCTGCTCTAGTAGCAGCCTCCACCTCCCTCTCTGATATCTCTGATGATTTTTTTTATTTCATTTTTTAGGGGTTTTCGTTCATTTATTTAAACCCTAACATCTCAGGTTTGTTTCACATTTTTTTTCTTATTGTAAAGGGTGTGTGAGAGGTCCACAGGGCATTTTCCCTTATTTCGTCAAGGTTTTTCTCCACCCGCACTAGATTTTATGTAAGTAAACCCGCATTTTCATTTATGATTAAGTTAATTAAATTATTGAGGGTTTTAAACTAAATTTTTTATTTGATTCGTACCTTCATAGTGTGTTTTTTTGCTCAACTATTATGTTTTCAAGTTAATTGTTTTGCTAAAAATAGTTTTCGAAGTATTTTTTCCTGGTTATGTCTTTATCTAGTTATGGGAACTGTGTTATTTAAATGTAAAATGTTTTATTGATAGTTTTTTTTGACATGATATGCACCTTCGATATACTCTGCAATAGTTTGTGAAAGTGTTTCTAGTTGAATGAGTTGTTTAAAATTTATTCGGTTTGTTTATTGAATTGTTTATAAATTTTTTTGTCTATTTATAAATGATTTTAACAAATTGTTTGTGCTGTTATAAAATTGTTTGTAAATTATTTGGTATGTTTATTAAATTTCTTATAGATTGTTTCATCTGTTTATAATTTTTTTATAGACTGTTTGACATTGAAAATGAAAAGGTGGTTTTTTTGTGATATTTTGGGTAATGTTTTGGCTATGTGAAGCTAAAGGCCCGATTGGCAACAATTGTGTATTCAAAGAATTGATTTGATTGTCTAAGTAATGTGTCGGCCCGTTTGGTACCTTCAACTAAAATGATGATGTTTATATGAACTTTTAGAAACGATTGTTTTTAAAAACCATATACCTCCTTGACAACCTTATTGTTTGTGTTAAATTGTTTTGGAAAGTTTTTGTAATTATAATGCAATGGATTAGTGGTTTTAAAGTAATGGGTTTTTCTTCCTAAACAATGTTTTCTTTAAATCAGGTTTGTTTGCCTTTGAAATGTGTTTTGATGTGCGTTTGAAAATGGTAAAGGCTCGTGTGGTAGTTGTGAAAAGATTTGGTGTGTGTTTTGGAACTCAAGGGCCCAATTGGCTTTGTAAATAAGAAACATTATTCGTGTGATGTTTTGGTAACGTTATAGTTACGTCGAGGTTAAGGCCCATTTTTCACTTTCAGTTTAAGAGTGATGTTGTGTTTATTCCTTAAAAGGATGGTGTTTTGATAACTGTGTTCCAGTTTGGAAACTCTATTGTTTTGTAAAAAAAATCATTAAATGGATCTAATTATGGTATGGCGTGATGGCCCGATTGGCACCTTTGAGGATATAATACAAATATATGTGTATATATGTGGGGGGAACCTCTATAGGGGGGATATTCTTTTATGGGTTATCTTATAGAGTGTTTGTGTTTGGGGTAGGAAAGTGTGGTGAGATGAGTCATGCGTGTGAGGGCCTCTTACTTACACGGTATTATTACAACCACCATGGGTTCCTGGGCGTATTTTATATGATCGAGTGACGGTTTCTGATCAACCCTGATTAGACGGGTTGGTACCCCCTAGATTGGTTGTTAGGCCAGGTGGGCTTTTCCACTGGATTGGTCAGTTTAGAACATATATTTGGTTATAAACTTAGGATATTCACCATATTCTGATAGGTGGTTTCGAAACCAAGTACATCCAGGGGTCTTCTAGGGATGTTTAGGATCACACATGGTTTTTGGATTATTTTTCGTTTCTTTTTTAATTTATGTTATACTATTTTATTTCCAGCTTACATTGTTTACATGTTCTACTTTATCCCAACTTTGGTATATTTTGTTTTGAGTTTAATTTATAAAAAGACAAATGATTTCAGAAATGGTATGTCACATGTTTTGGATTTTTAAATGAGAGAAACATGTTGGTTATTTTTTTTTTTAAGTGAAAACAATACTTTCATATGTGTATTTCAAACTTGTGTTAATGGATTGTTTCGGGAAAGGAGACTTTGGATTCTCTGGTTTATCTTGGAAACCCTACTGAGCATTTTAATGCTCACGCCTATTTTTATCATTTCAGTTGTTGGTTCCCCTTTTCTCAGGTTCTCTTGGTTGAGTAGCTAATTATTGGAGAAAGGTCGGCCTTTGGTTGGGTGGCGACTTAGAGGGTCACATGGAGGAATTTTGATGTTATCTGTTTATTTATCTTTCTACTATTAGAGTTTAGTTTTATTATTTATTTATTCTTGGTTATTTATTTATCTTTTATGGGACAAATCGTTCTCAGCGATTAAATTTTGATTTCCGGCACTGGTTGCCAGCCCGTGGGGATTGGGAATGCCCATTCGGTCCATGTCACTGACCGAATCGGGTGACCAGTTTAGGGTCGACCTGGGTTGGTTCGTGACAGCTTTCATTACACACAACATTGTGTTTTAACAAAACCATTATATATTATTAGTATAGTTATTTAAACATGACCATTATAACCTAGTCGTCAAACATAGTGATATAAATAGTTATTAATAATTTTTAAATATTAATTATAATGGTTTTATATAAAGGATAAATATTGATAAAAATGTATTTAATTTTTGGAAAAGTCTCCATACATTTTGTAAATACTATTTTCTCAAAAAATGTTTTTTTACTTATTTATGTGAAAAATAATAGAATTAATTTTTTACACTTTAATAAAATTAATTTGATAAAATAAAATTCATTTTCAAATCGTGATATCAAAATTATCATAGGGTGATTTTTTTATTTTTCTGAAATGTTTTATTTTTTGATGAATAGTGAAAAATACTGAATTTTAATTGAAAACAGACTTTTTTTTAATTTATTTAAAAAGATAAATTATATTTTAAAATGTTAATAAATTAAAATTAGTTCAATTATATATACATTAATCTAATTAATTTCATTGGTATCAATTTCATATTGAATTTTGATATAAAAATTTTGTAATCTTTTAGACATTTCTCTTTAAAAAACTTGTTTTCTTATCACGTCTGTGAGATTAATTTTAAATTAAATTTTTTCACTTATGTGAATTTAATTTTTAAAAATGGATATAATATTTTTAATAATAATTATTTATAATTTATAATAAGTTCAAATTAATTTTTAATCAAAATGAATAGAAAAAATAGAAAAATTTAATTACCGCGGTGAAGGTAAAAATAGATTTACCGGGGGGTTAAACTAAGAATATAAGGATTTAAAATTAAGTACAAAATTCTACAACACCAATTAGATGTCCATATTTGGACCTATTCTCTTATAGGTTCTATAATGGCCCATTTTAAGGCTTTTTTAATGATAAAAATCTGGTTATGATTGAATCATTTCAAAAAAAAATTACAAGTGTGTCACTCACCCCACTTATAAAAATTCACTCCATATCCTATCTTATTCACACATTAATAACCTTTTTTTTAGAAAATTCCTAACCAAATCAATTACCAAATTTTAAATCTCATCCTATAATCTTATTTTGGATATAAATTAAACCAAGGATGTCTTTTGATTCAAACTTAATGAGGATACCCGAAGAAGATGTGACGTTCATCAACAAGCATTTTTATTTTATTTCTTCCTCCACCTACTTAAATTATTACTATGACATGATGATATAATAAAATAAGTATATTACATATACTGATATGTTTTTATTTTAATTTCATGACCGAAAACCATCTCCACTTCCCTCAAATGAGTTAAGAAATCACTGTTCCTGTGTATGGTGGATTGTCGCCTCGTGAACTGGTGTCATTCATTTTTTCATTACCACTTATAAAAGTAGGTTATTATGATGTATATAACATATATATATTATATTTATAACATAATTATACCTATTTATTCATTATATATTATATAAATATTTACTTTCCATTCCGTAGGAGATACGATAACAATGTTCTTGTGTACGGCGAACTACCACCTCGCGAAGCGATGTGATTTGTTTTCAATAACGCTTTACATGGAAGATAATAATGATAAATATATATGTTATAAATGACATAATTATGATATTAATAACATATTTATAATTATTTAGAGATAATGTATCATTTTATTTCTTACTTTTTCACTCAATGAAAGATGAAAACATTGTTTGTGTATGTGTGGACTACCGCCTTCACGAAGTGTTGTGACTCTCTCTTTTCATCAACACACTGTATTTATGATATTTATATGTATATTTAAAGAAATAATATGTTATTTATTATAATATTATCATTATTTAAATATAATATATTACTTACCTAATTTCCATAATGATCACTGAAAAATGGAAACGTTACTCATGCGTACGTATGGCCTACCGTCTCCATGATCATAACATACTTCATTTATCAAAACTATATTTCATGATTGGTATTAAAAGTATAATTAATGTATAAATATGATAAATATTTCATTATTATTATTCTTAAAGTGATGTAATCATGATAAAAGTATGAGGAACGAAAGTAACAAATCAAAATTTATACAAAAAACAAAGCGGTTATTACCCAAAACGTGACTTTAACTTGGAATTGAAAATAAATAGATAATAAACAGACTAAAGTAAATAATATATGGTATTATATATATAATTATGGTCCTATAATATATTTATAATAAACTTATATTTATTATACATGAATTTTGAATGATTTCGAAGGAAGTCGAGACTTATAGTAAAGAATTTCTAGTCTCTCTTTTATTTCTAGGATACATAAGTGAATTCACCACTTATTTATTTTATATGGTATGTACACTTCACTTTTTACATGTTATATATTGAATACAATTATTTTAATGATATTTAAAGTTTCATTTGATGTTATTATTTATTGGGTATTACAATTCAAAATATTACTTGAGTGGTAAGGGATTAGTGTCTCAATTTTCCTTCTTTAAGACATATGTTATGTTATGCACATATCTTATTTTATGAGGTGTATATACAGAAATTTTACATGTAATATCATGAACCTATTTATTTTCATGATATTTTAAAATTAATTTTTATTTTATTCCTTTATGTGTATTATGATTCAAAGTTATCAAGGTGGTAAATATTTTATGTTACAATTTCATTGTTTATCGAGATCATTTATTATTATAATTGTAATGATATAATTTATGATTCATCTATAAATAAACTAGTGAATTTTATTTTAATATAGTTATTTTATGAGATTACATGTTTTCCCTTCATTTTCCTCTCTTTATATACTCAAGAGTTCAAAAATATTATTTTTAAGAAAAATTAGTTTTTCAGTCAAAACCCCTTATTACTTCCAAAACCATGTTTTCTAAAAAAATTAAAAAAGTTATTAACATTTTAAAATGATTTATTAAATAAATATTTACCCATTTTTTAATTTCTAAAAAAAAATTAAAGTAATCTCCATGTTGTTTTCCAAAAAAAATCTATTTGTCTTTTACTGAAAATGTGAAAAGAATCTTTATTTTAATGTGTATGACATGTACAGAATTTTCTTCTATCATGAAATTGAAATATTTTAATGATTACTTTATAATTTTTCAAGGTTATTTTCAAATACCAATATTTTGATAATGTTTTATGTTTTAAAAAGTTTTTATCCAAATATAAAGGATATTTTTTCTCAAGAAATGTTTAAAATAATTTTCAAAGATTCCTTTATAAGTTTTCAAGGTTATTTTCAAAGAAATGGATTTATAAAATGATTTATGGTTTTTTTTTGTTTTAAAAACTGATTTTAAAATAAAATTTATCTTCCTCAAGAAATGTTCCATGTGATATTTCTTAATCATTTTCCATCTTAGATAAAATTCTTTGATGTTACCAATGCCTTATTATTGATATGATCCTAGGATACAATTATTATTCTTTCTCTAAATAGTTTTTTTATGATGGAATGATTTTTACAAAAGATGTTTCTCTTATATGGGTTATACCATGATAAAGTTCTTGTGAAACCTTCTTCCTTTCACAGGTTACGATATTATGAAATAATGAAATGATTATGAAAACTGTTTATTTTCTATAAGTTATGATATGATAAAATGTGAATGAAACCCATTTTATTTCATGGATTATGATATGATGAATGTTTTATGATCTTTTGGAACACATACATATGAATTTTATTATGTGATGGTTGGGGCCTATATCACCCACCAATTAATTGGGTAAAAATGGATAACACATGAGTAAATATGTTATGTGTGAACCTGATTACATACGCACAATGTTATGTGTGAACCTGATTACATGTTCACAATGTTGTGCGTAGAAATATATTTTATGTCCATAATGTTATGAGTGTACCTATATTTCATATCTATAATGTTATCAGTGGACCTAGTCGTATGTCTATAAGTTAATGAGATTGCATGATTTCATGTCATTAACTTAATGAGTGAACCTATCTCTATTTATATATGTTCACAATATTATAAGCTAATGTGTATGACATGAATCTATGTATTACGCAAATTTTATGCTATCATGTATCATGTTATTTGATTTACTTATGATTCATGTCTTATGAACTACCAATATTTATTTCATGACTCAAGATTATGATCTTTAATTTGTATTTTATTGTTTTCAAATGTTATGATCATGTTCTCATACCTATATATTCATGTTATGATTATATATCACCCTTATTTACCCTTATTGACCATCTAAAAACACCCTTTCTTATGTTTCCTTTCCCTATGTTTTGAAGAAAGGTTTTTAAGAAGGATTACTAAAGTGGAAGATCTTCATGGGAGTCATTTAATATCATTCATGAATTAATAAGATTGTGTTCTAATTTTCTAAAGTCACTAAACTATTACGGTCCTCAGATGTTTTTTTGTGTAATGTATCGAATATTCATCTCAAAATATGTAATATCCATGTATGAGAAGCCTGATTTTCTATACAGATGAAGCCAATTAGAAAAATTTTGTAACACCCAGACCCCAGTTACCCAAAATCGGTGCATTATTAAATAACATTGGTAAGATACAAGGAATAATGTCTCAAAAGACCGATCAATTTAGTATCCTTGGAAGTAATAGATACATACATAAGTTTTTCATTACATCATGAAATAAAAAAACAACATTGTGTCCCCTTTGAACACTCTTATATTCCTTATCCTATTCCCGAAATTTAATCATTATATACTTCCTTACATCCTAGGAACAATAAAACATAAGAAAGGGGTGAGCTCAGATGCTCAATAAGGATAACAATATTGTAGAAACATTCATAAATAAGCATAAACATTTAAGGCAACGTAGAAGACTAAAACAAAAGCCTTTTAAACTTAAATGTCATCATAATATGGAAAATATAAATCAAAATAATTCCATTTACTTATTCACATGGATATTCTACTAGTCAAATAATCACATGCAATATCAATATCCAATTTCATAATGATGGAATGTATAATGTAGACTTAATAACCATATATTCAAGGCCTTGTGCCAAGACTACAAATAAGATTTTGTCAAGGCCTTGTGTCAAGATACTAGTTTGTCTCATGAGACCTACGGATGCATCGAGGAGTTATAGCGGGATCCACCCGTCACTTAAAAAATCCAATTCATTCCTCATATGAAAAGGTTGAAACATAACATAAACATTCATATTAAAACTATCATATGAAATGTTAATACTTTAACCATAAACCATGAATGGTATAAAAATTACGCATCCACAGTCAATAATATCAAAAAACCTTCAATACCATTGGGAAGATTTTATCATAATGAATCAACTTTAAACAAATGTAAAATATAATGAAGGATGTTGACATAGATGAAAATAATCATTAAAAATATCAAAGATAAATATCCCCTTTTTCTTGAAAACATTTAAATTTCTCACTATTTATCAAGAAGCCATTTAAAATAGAATCTTGAATCAAAGTGTCCCATACCACTTTGAAAATTTTAAAAGAAATTTTAATTTTAAAACATTCATTTCTATATAAATAAATCCTTAAAACCATTTTTAAAACATGGACATTAATGAGAATGATTTAGAATAATAAATTTTTAAAACATTTAAAATGATATTTTAGTTAGAGTTCCTAACCAAATGAGAGATGCTTGAATAAAAATAATTGAGGTAATAAAAACATCATAATATCATGAGAATAAAGGGATTCATGATATACTATGTCAAAGTACATTATATACACCAAATGAAGGTGAATTGGCGCATAACAACAAAAAAGTCTCAATGGAATGTAAGTTGAGATGAATCCACTTATAAAGACCCTATCCTTAGGTTAATGATAAATAAATGACATAATTATGTGTGAAAAATATAAATTCACTCAATATGATTGGATCTTTAGTGTAAATAAATCATAGGACATTCACACATATTATTGTAAAAACAACACCAATGACTTGGATGTTTAACTCAATGAATAGAGATTGAGTTAAAATTACTCTTATCATGTTCATATCGAGGAATTGAGAATTTATAAATGGGTTGATTATGTGTATAAAAGTTATATCTAGATAAAGGGGCGTGGAAATTACTACATAAATAATAAATAGTGATTCCACACATAATCTTGGAGTAAAATAATCAATGAAGTATGCGTAAAAATCCTAATGAGTGGAAATTGAAATTTGAAATTCCCTTACCGATTTAGTAACTTACGAAACGTACACCCCGTGAAAGAAGTATCATACAATGAATATTTAAATACCGATAAATTAAATTATATTACACAAATAATACAATCATGGTTAGTAAATATACCACAAAAAAGGTAATAGTGGCAAATATAGCATGAATCTCACGGGAATAAAAGTGAGATGAAACCCCCTTAACTTATAATTTTCCTTAGTATAGGGTAGGTTAAACTCTTGTATAGGGGTGAAATAATTTTTATTAAATTATAAAAGAACAAAATAAATAAATATTATAACATATATGATCTTCTAATATTTATTTGTTAATGATATTTCAGTAGTATCTTTGTTTTAGTTGTTAACTGATTTGTTTTCCTTTATATGTTTTGTTACGTAAGTCATGTTTGGTATGTATAGGATGTATTTGATTCATATCCAGAATTATATTAAGTTATTAAACATTATTTTTAATCATAAAATGAAAATTATTTTTGAATGATTACAATGGGGAATGAATCTCATCGCGTTCATGGAGACGGTAAGCCGTACGTACGCACGAGCGACAATATCATTATATTGATGGTGAAATCATATGTAATTGGATGGTATATAATATATAAAGAATCATTAAAATGTTATATTTATTATATACATCAGTTATACTAATTATTATACCCATCTAAATAATGAAGTGTTTGAATAACAAACTCCACCACGACGTGGAGACGGTAAGTCGTACGTACGCACGTATGGTGATTTTTTCATTTATAGGATGGATAGAATAACGAATATGGTTGTACCATATTTAGAAGAACATCATGGTGTGTATATGGTACTGGATTTATTATTTTTGTATGGAAACAAAAAAAAAGAGGAGGTGGAAGAAGAAAAGAACTTGAAAGAGGGTGGTGAAATTATTACCTCTTCTTCGGGTGTTTCCTTTTGAGTTCATAAAAATGGCTCCTTAGGTTGGATTTTTTATCAAAGTAAGGACTCTAGGTTTATTTGAGGGAAGTTGGGAGGATATTTGGGTAGGTTTTGGCCAAGAAAAAAGGATTTTAAGGTGTGATTTTGAGAGAAGGGGAAGTCCCCTTTTATAAGAGGGGTGAGGGAACTTTAGGAAAAGCTTGAAATATTATTTTATAAAATCATTTTCAGTTTCTAATGGCTCCAAAATGATTTATTTAGAGGATAAGGTCTGTATGGGTCTAAAACCTATCAAATAATAGGTTTTAGATAGGTTTAGGTCACCATATTAACCTTATCTTTTTATATTTAACTCTTAGTTAAATAGTTTGACATTTACCATGTCTCTTTCATTTTTATATTATATGGTTAATAAACTTACTATAACAAGCCGAGAGAACCACAAGTGGTTCATTAATAATATATATGACCTCATCTAAGTCTTTTGGCTTAACCTTATATTTTTAGGAATATTATATCAATTTATAATATAGTATTTGTTTTAAAAACTCAATTATGTCAATTTTGACACTATTTAGTATTTGATTTTCTTAAAGCCATAAAAACTTTATTACTTGGAATTTATTTAATCAACCCTAAAATGTCATATTAACCTGTAAAATTATTGTAATTTATTAGAAGTCTCAATTTACATTTATTTGGATATTTATAATGTCAATTATTTTAATATTTCATTAATAAGGTAATTACTACATCATCATTGTGACATATATAAATTAAATTTTTTAATGTTTAAAAATTATAAATAAAATACCATTATGTAGGAAATCATTTTGGAATTATAATGAATATTTATTTTTGAATTTTTCTTATGTGTAACCCTATATTAAAAATAGTTTAGTTATTAATCTTTGAATTTAACACTTTTAACTCTTCTTTAAATAAAATAATAATAAATGTCCTAATCTAATCCAAGTGGACCAAAGAGGATCATATTTTATTACTAAGGTTTTTTTGGTCGAATTACAGTTATCCAATAGAATTAGGACATGTGTTATGGTAATTATAATATCATTTTTTCCCATAATTACCCTCTTTACTTTTAACCGTGGTAAATAAGTCAAAAATTACTATTCACCAAAAATTATTTTCATATTATTGAACCACATTATACTTATTGATGTTAATGGTGTCCCTCATATTTCTGAAATTCAACTCATAGAAGCGGTAAAATTAAGTTTTATACAAATTTTCAAATTCTTCTAGAAAGTGGGTAAAGGACGGTAAAAAGTTCAATAAAATTTTATATATCTAAACTTATTATAAAATGACTCAAATGAATTAAATTGAACATATATAGGTATTATGTATCCATTTTGACTTAAAATAAATAAAATAAATATTATTTAAATAAAAAGTGGGTTTTAATCAATAACGGAGTGTTTTTCACTATTCATCAAAAAAATAATATTTTCAGAAAAATACCAAAAATTCAACCTAAGATAATTTTGATATAACAAATTCAAAAATTAATTCTATTTTACCAAATTAAAAACATAGAAGTTTCATTAATTAATTTAAAATTAATTTTCATTGTCAAAACCAAAACGCGGGTTTTTTATAAGTAAAAACTATCAAAATATTAACATGTGTTTATGTCAAATTTAAATGTAAAATTACTTATAATGACCTACATTTTATTAAATGATAAAAATATAATATAATTATAATTATAAACCATTCAAATGAAAATTTTAACACTATAAATTATTTCGATTAAAAACGTTGTTTTCAATTAAAATTTATTAATTTTTAGTATTTATCAAGATTTGAAAGTTATCAGAAAAGTACCAAAAATTTATCCAAAATTAATTTTTATGTCCTGATTCTAAAGAAAAATTTAATTTCATTAAATTTAATATATAAAAGTGTCAAATATTGGTTTTAAAAATGGTTTTCCATTAAAAGGTGATAAAATTTGATTTTTTGAAAAATAATTCTTTTATCTGAAAAAATGAATTTGTCCTTATATTATGTCTAAGAAACACATAATATGGATTCTAAAATTATATGGAGTATATAAAATTCAAAATTCAGTTAATACGATTCATAACCGCTTTTTGAATGGCTAGTTTGGTAAGTCGTGGTGCGCTCAAACTTGGTGTTGTGTGTTGCGCAAGCTATTGAATTACATTAAAAAAATAACTTACTATGAAATCTTGGGGTGTTACATTCTTCCCCCATTTTAGAAATTACATCCTCACAATTTTAAAATTAGGCTTGGAAACTTCATTGAAAGTCCCACATAAAAAAAGAGTCAATAAAAATATCACCTTAAAAGAAAGAAAGAGAAGTTGAAAGGTCACCCGAGATAAACCTTACTAGGATTCCATGTAGGAAAACATGGATATGGAAGATAAAATAAGTGTCAAGTTCTGATGGAGAGTGATAGAAAACCTGATCAGGAGAAAGTTAACAACAAGAAAACCACAAACTTGTGAGGGGATAAACGGTCATTTGTTTCCCAGTAGGAAAAGTAAACTAACAACATTTTTTGTTTTAAGTTCCACTTCAAAAAGTTGAGGAATTTATTTATGACACTGAATAAGAACATAAATATATATATTTAATTTTTAAGTAGAGTTTCATCCTTTAATAAATTTCTACCACTAACTCATCTTTTTTTTCAAATGATGAGTATTCAAGATGACTTGGTCACACCTGAAGCGCTAGAATCAACTTCTAGAGAATCACATAATCCACAAAGGATAAACTATCTATTTACCTTGTCTTTAGAGATTAACCAAAACCAAAATGGTTAGTACAATATTAGATTATCCCCAAAAAGGATAATCCTTTAGAGAAAGAAATACTAATCTTAATTTCTAAAATTAAACCAACAATACCCAAAGTTCAATAAATATTATTCAATAAACAATTCTACTTAAAATAATTCAATATAATACAAACTAATATTGAAACCCAAAACTTAGAAGAATTTGATTACGTAGTCTTCCACGTTAAATTATATCTCTAAATAACATTGACTACTCTTAAAGTCACATACTTAAAAGTAATTAACCTAATCACATATTCTCTATGATAGGTTAATAATTTTCATAAATAACCCAAATCACTATAAATCCACAATAAAAATGTAGATAAAAATCCACCATTACTCCTCAAATGAAATACCATTGTATTCTATTTTCCTTAGGCATATAGTGTTCCCAACAGAGTAAACATCTTCCAAAATAAAATTTATCACTTAATCACCAAATCTTTTTAATATACTAAGGATATCTATTTGATAAGACATAAGATCCCAAATCAACTTATTATTGATCAATAAAATCATTTAACCAAAAAGAATTTGTCAAATTAACCAGGGAATTCACGTAGTCCAGTGGTAGGCAATAAATCCCAATCGCACTCTGATTGTGGGTTCGACTCCTGCATCTTTGTCTAACGTGAAGGGTTGTCACACGGTCTGCATATTGTCCTTTTTCAAATACTATATTTTATAACATTCCCAAAATGAGATAAATTTCACAAAATAGCCATAACATAATTTCACCACAAATGTTATCTCATACCTCACATTTTCATCCCAAAATTTAAAAACTTGTAATTTCCTAAACTTCAAGGATCATATAAACCCAAATGGTTATTTATAACTATATAAATAATAGAAAATATAATTCTTCCTAAAATAGAATTTTCACATGGAAAACTATAGGGTTACACATACAAGATAAAAGTCTTCCAAAGTAATCCCATCAACAAAGAGCATTAATACTTTTTAACATTTCACCATCCATTTATTTCCACATTGGTTCTTCCTTGACCAAGAGGTTATCCTATAGAATAGTGCATTCACTCGGGTAATTCCCAGGTCCCCTACATTTTTGTAAAATGACTCTAAATGGATTCTTGGTATCATTTTTATTTTTCTTTCATAGTACTCTTTATTTTTACTCAGCAATTATTTACTTTATTTCATTCTTTCCCACACATAAATCATTTATTTGTTCCATTGAGACACTTCCCTAGGTGTCTACTTCCACATTTCTTGCATGATGAAAATTGAGCTTTCTTTTCTCCATAGTCTCCACTCCTAGAGCTCTTATCATTCACCACCTTTCTCTACTTTATTGAGTCTGGGTGTTGGTTAATATATATGTTGTTGATCATATTTTTGGAAAACTGATTCTGTATGAACACAATATCTTTTACACCTATCGACATTCCATTTCATAGCTCATTTCCACCAATGTTCCCACCTTGTACATCATGTTCAATGTTACTATGACTTCCTTGGAATCTAGTCATTTACTAACACAAGAAAGCATAGTGTGAGTCATAAAATCATTTAGAGAAAGTAATAACACCTCATTTTCAATCTAAAACACCTTAGGATTAACCAAGGATATTTATTCTCATATTATATTAAAATCCTTCAAATTAGTTTTTAAAGAAAATGTGAAATATCCTAAGCATATCCCCCAAGAGTGTTGTAACCAAGAGTGCAGCAAGGCTCATTTTCATGCACCAGGATACCTCGGGTCAAGCCCGAAACTCCTTGTCGGAGTTTTCACTCCTAGGTACATATGTGCCATATCCACCTCTACCTGCTCATATATAGACATAGATGTAGTTCTTGGAAAACCCACAAAATATTTACATTACCAAAAATTTTGGATTTTCTTTTATACTAATCATAAATGTCTATCTTAGGGTAGTGTTTCCTAATCATAGTTTTTTCTAAATCTAGCTTCCAAGGTCTGTACTAAACTTTCTCTGATACCAACTGTAATTCCCTAACCCTAGTTACCCATAATTGGTGCATTATTACAAAACATTGGTACGATACAAGGAATAATATCCCGAAAAACCAATTAGTTTAGTATCCTTCGAAGTACTAGATACATACATAAGTTTTACATTACATCAAGAAATAAAAAAAAATATTGTGTCCCTTTTGAACACTCTTATATTCCTTAGCCTATTCCTGTAGGTCAATCGTAATATACTTCTTTGCATCCTTGGAATAATAAAACATAATAAAGGGGTGAGATCAGATGCTCATTACGGATAAAAATATAGCAGAAACTTTTATAAATAAGCATAAACATTTAAGGAAATGTATAAGACTAAAACAAAAGCCTTTTAAACTTAAACATCATCATAATATGGAAAATATAAATCAAAATAATTCCATTTACTTATTCACAGGGATATTCTACTAGTCGAATATTGTGACCCAAGCCTTTTACATAAAACATTTCATGATTTTAATCATAATTAATCATCAGAGTACAATCCAAGGATCGTTAAGTCTAGTGTCTTGGAAGACTAGGTACATAAAACATAAAACATGGGGCTAAAAAAACTTCTTTATTTAATCTCCATAAAGATATTTTGACTTCCTTTGAGCCCTTATATCTTCATAGGGTACCCTAGGGAACACATGAACAAAGGAATGAGCTAAAATGGCCAGTAAGGGAATGAACATAAGGATACATCTCAAGCACATGAGTTAGGAGGCATGACATAAAGATATCCAAAGCATGAAACTTAAAAAATAATTTAATATAATCATGGGATCATATAAACATGTAATCATATAAATGTGGCAGAATCATAAAACATTTCTTTAGTATGGTTCAAGGCTAACCGCCAATCCCATTTCCCATTTCAGTATGGGTCAAGGCTAACCACCAATCCCATTTCACATCGCATCTCATGATACTTATCCTTACCCAATGCATTGGAGCGTTATCTGGGTGTACCCATCTCAAAATTTTCAGGAATATTATTTCCACATAAATATTCTTACCACATAAATCTTCTTTCCACATGATTAATCATACATAATAAATTGTTCATAAACTTAAGGTTACCCATGGAGAGAATCGGGAACCACAATCATGATATAAAGCATAACCAATGAGTGTATCATGAAAGTACAATAGAGAAACATTAGGATTAAAACAAATTTGTGCGGTTTTAAGGAAAATACAATAGAGATTTTAAAATAGTAAAGAAGAAATTCTTTTATATCAAACATGAATTGAACCAAAAATGTTTTCATAATAAAAATACTGAATTTAAAAAGACAATGGTTTCTTAAAATAGAAGTTAGAGTGCACTTGAAATTGGATAAAAGTTTGGGAAGTTCGTTTAAAATGAGTGTGCTTATTGGGAAGTATCGAGGAGAGATTCACTTAAAAGCATGTATATCCCCAAAAGAGAATGATAGATGGATATTAGAACATGATTTTGGAGCATATAAACAGAATTTTGAAGTTCTACATAAAAAGAAAAGACAAATATATTTTGGTAAAAATAAAGATAGAGCAACCTGAAGGAATAAAGGAAGTTCAGGTAGAATCCATTATGGTTTATCGGCATAGTATCAGGTGTAACTAAGAGGGCTTGATGAGAGAGATAAGGGGTTTCTAATCACTTATAAAACATTATGTAAGTATGGGGAAGGTGTATAAACATACCCCATCACTTGGTATTACACAAAAATGCATAGCATAGAGAACAATCTTGATTAAGAGTGAAAAGGGGAGGATCCCTTACCTTAAATATGTTGGTGTTCTCCACTTGTTATTAATGACCTGAATAAAAAAATTAGGCTTATTTATTAATAAGTCCAGAACCTATTATATATTAAATTTATTTATTATAACCATTTTATTTCATTCAAAGCCTTTTTGATTAGTTACAAGGTTCAATTTCATTTTTCGAGCTCGTTTGTTTACTTGGCTTTAAAAGATCGGTTCACTTATATTCAAGTTTGGATTATATGCAAGATGAAAGTAGTTGTCCAGAATTGAAGTTATATTATTTAGTTCATATCCAATAGATTAAATGGTTTTAATTATAATTAGGTTACTTAGATTGAAGTCTAATTATTATATATATAACCATAGTGAAAACTTTTTTTCTTAATCGGTGGATTTGATTACAAAGAATGTGTTTTGCTTTATAACTTAATTCCATTTGTACCAAAGGATTATAGAACCAAAAATAGGATATATTACATATATAATAATCTATTTCAACCATAACACAAATGGTTTCAAGATAATAATTAAAGATAAAAATAGAAATTGATAAATTGTTGTCCTTGAATGTGCTAAATTAGCACATCTCAAACGATGCTTTTATTTCTTTCAAATAAAAGGGTGGGGAATGGAGAGAAGATAATGAAATATACCACTAGCATGAATAAATTCCAGTAAATGTATGTTACTGGATTTATCATACTATTATGGTTAAGGGAGGTGAGGAAAAAAATAAAAAGAAAAGAACTTAAAAGAAAAGAAGAAATTGGGAAGAGGAATTTACCTCTTGAGACTTCCTCCTTTGAGAACATCTTAATGGGATAGGTTTTGGTATTTTGAGGAGGCTGAGAGATTTTGGACGTGGGGGAGGACCTTGGGGAGATATTTTGGTAGAATAATGGCAAGGCACAAGTCTTGAGAGGATTGGATAGAAGAGGGAGTGAAGGGATGTTTTTAAAGTGGAGGAGAGGAGGGACTTCATAATATTATAATCATTAATTTATTATTTCTTCCCAAGACAAGGAATAGTAAGTATTCCATGACCATGAATAGTGATTTTATCAAGTGATCCTGAACCAAGTGGGCTTACATCAGTAGAACATCATCGATGTCTCAATTAATCCATTATTTAGCATTTATTGTGAATTATCAGATTCTACTATTCATCAAAAATTCAAGTATTTCAGAAAAATAACTAAAATTCACCCTAACCATTTTTCTATGTGTAGAATCCAAAAATGAAGTCCATTTTTAAAAAATAATTTTATAAATATTATTATTTTAATATTTAATTAAAATAATAATTTATTATCAAAACCAGTTTTAAAACATTCATTAACTTATTCTAAAATATAGGTATATCTTACTTCCAACTTGAATATTATTTTTATAACACCATAGGTGAGGTTATTATTCATTAGGGTATATCAATATTCATAAGGGTATGTTATTATTCATTATGGTAGGTTATTATTCACCAAAAATTAAGTTTTCCTTATCGGACTCCAAATAACTTACTAATTACAACCATGTATACTGGATTTTCGAAATTCAAAACACAGAAGTGACAAACTTATGTTTAAAGGTAACTTAGATCTTAGTAGTTCATTATGTTGTGTTTTCATGTGATTTTATGACATACTTATGAGAAGGGAATTTCCATTGAAAAACATTGGGTCATTACATCGAATAACCATATGCAATATCTATAACCAATTTCATAATGATGGAATGCATAATGTCAGGCTTCAAAACCACATAGTCAAGGCCTTGTTCCAAGACTACAAATAAGATTTTGTCCAGGCCTTGTGCCAAGACACTAGTTTGTCTCATGAGACCTACCGATGCATCGAGGAGCTATAGCGGGCCCCACCCGTCACTTACTAAGTCCAATTCATTCCACATATGAAACGGTTGAAACATAACCTAAACATTCATATTAAAACTAGCATACAAAATGTTAATACTTTAACCATAAACCATGAATGGTATAAAAATAACACATCCACAGTCAAACATATCACAAAACCTTCAATACCATTGGGAAGATTGTATCATAACGAATCAACTTTAAACAAATGTAAAATCCAATGAAGAATGTTGACATAGATAAAAATAATCATTAAAACCATTTGAGAGAAATATCCCATTTTTCTTGAAAACATTTGTTGGACTCCTCATGCATTAATCATTTTTAATGATCACAAATCCTATTACTGTTAATTAATCTCAATCTTAACTACACATCATGTTTTAATGCTAACAAATATTATTGATGTTAATTACTCTCTTTATTATTTACAAGTCTTATTCATGATCACAATCTCACTTATATTATCAAGCCTTTATATTTATGATTCAAGTTCTCTTACTCTCTACTGGTTAAACTTAATTCATATTCTTCATATTACTGTCTAAGTCTAAATACAGATATTCTCCTAAGTATAGAGAAAAACCGTGACCCAGACACCGTGAAGGACAAACTGTGACCCAGACACTGTGAAGGACAAACCGTGACCCAGACACCGTGAAGGACAAACCGTGAACCAGACACCGTGAAGGACAAACCGTGACCCAGACACCGTCAAGGAAAAACCGTGACCCAGACACCGTGAAATAAAAATTGTGACCCACACACCGTGACATGGAGACACCGTGAAGCACATACCGTGAACCACATACCGTGAAGACCATACCATGAAGAATACACCGTTTACATAATCATTGTGACACTGTTTCTTAACTTTTTTTCAATATTAATTAAATAATGCTAACGGTCATATTTGATGTTTTTAATGCAATTAATGTTATTTAATGATAGTTTTTGGAATGTCAGGAAACCGTATCGCGTACCTATGAAAATGGAATCATTCCTACTGCAAGAACTCATGGAATATAAGGAAAATTGAGATGCAATGCACGCAAAGAAAGTGTGACGATAAAACAAGAAGAACTTACATACTCCCGAGAGCATTGTGCTGAATAAGAAGAACAATCCTGATCAAGAAGGAGATTGCAAGACTTTAAAATAACTCTCATGAGTACAATCCAACACCACTGAAGAACACACGATGAATAAATATATTATTTTCACTCCTGTAGAACACAAGCTAGACTACGACACTCTTTTTTTCAACAGAAAAACCAAAGAAGGACTCAGAAGCATTTCTGCTGAATCCAACAAGTCTAGAGCTGCATTGCTAATCACTAGAGCTTTCTAAACTCTTATTTTTTCTCTCTAAGTGATTTGTTTATTTAATTTCAAGCAGTGTGGTGTACTCTATATATCTTACACACAAACTGTCTTCTGCACTGAACTGGAGGATATCAAAATCCTCACTTCAAAAATCTTAACTGTTGTTTATATACATCAACTGTGGAAGAGGTCCTTGTGCGGCCTGGTCTTTGTTTCGTTTCCCACGAAGAACTATGGTAGAGGTCCCTGCGTGGCCTGGACGGTTTTGTAAACTATTGTTAACCCCAATACAAGGTGTGGATCAAATTTATACAAATTTGAGAGGACTAAGTCTCAGCTTGAGACTGAACCTCTTGTTATATCGGTTGTGCATCTTTAGTTTAAGTTTAAATTATACTACATATATCTTTTATATTCTGTTGATATTACTTTGAAAAACAAAAATATTTTAAAGCTACTTTGATAGATAAATTAGCAAGTGTTTACACTTATTGTAGATAAGTAGGTTAGTTTCAAAATTTAGTTTAATCTTGTGGTTAAATTAAATGAGACCTAATCAATCTTTGAGAATCTAAGTGAACATTTACAATCTGTATAAATTCACTACAGTTTAACTTGTTTTATAAATTGGGTGATTTTAAATAGATAATAATTTAACAAAAATTTTAATTGGAACTCAATTCACCCCCCTCTTGAGTATCCACTCCGACCAACATTTCGTATCAAAGGTTTTGTTTTTGTTAAAGGATTTTTGAAATACTCAATTTTTCAACTGTGATTTTAGTTGCATCTTTAAAGATCTTAAATTTATGTTAGTTCTAAATTTTTATCTCTTTAAATTTATTATCTAAAATCTAGTTATGGATAATAGACTAGAGGGTGCTACTACTAACAGGCCACCTTTCTTCAATGGAACAAACTATGCTCAGTGGAAATTGAAAATGAAAATTCATTTAGAATGCATGGGTTGTGATATTTGGACTCCTATAGAATCTCAATATAAAATTCCAGAAACCGAAAGAACAACTTGGGATGAACCTACAAATACTGCTTATAATAATAATTGTAAATCCATGAATCCCATGTACTGTGCACTAGGAGATGAGGAATTTAACAAAATTTCTGCCTGTAAAACTGCTTTTGAAATTTGGGATACTTTGGGTGTTTCTCATGAAGGAACAACAAATGTTAAAGAAATGAGATTAAATACTTATACTATTAAAGATGATAATTTTAAAATGAAGATTGATGAACCCATTTCTGATATGTATCTCAGGTTCAATGAGATAGTCAACACAATGAGTTCACTTGGAAAAGTTGTTCCAGCTAAGGACCAAATTATGAGGATACTGAGATGTCTGCCAGAACGATGGAGAGGCACATCTGTTTCAATTAGAGAGTCATGTGACATTGCTGCTATACCTATCAAAGAACTCATTGGTAATCTTATGATGTATGATGAAGAACTCAAGGTGAATAAAGAGGAAGAGGATGAACTAAAAAGGAAATCAGTGGCTTTCAAGACTACTGCTTCAAAGAACAAGGACAAAGAAAAAGCTCAAATACAAACTGACAGTTCAACAAGTGAAAGCTCATACTCTGAAAGTTATGATGAAATGGCTCAAATAGCCAGAAGGTTTAAGAAATTTTATAGGAAGAAGAAATTTTTCAGAAAATCAAATTACAAGGGAAAAGAAAATGACACATTAAAGCAGACTGCCCAAAGATAAAATTCAAGAAGAAATATGATTACAAGGACAGTAAGTACAAGAAAGCTATTAAGGCTACCTGGAGTGCTTCTGAAGACAGAACAAGTGAATCTGAAATGTCTGATTCTGAAGGAAATCGTTCCAACATGTGTTTCATGACAAACACATCTGAGGTAACCTTAGATACTCCTATTTTAAATTCTTATTATTCTGGAGATGATGCAGACTCTAATTATGATTCTGAAAATATGACTAATGAAGAATTATTTGAATATTGTAATATGCTGGAAGAGACATGCAATGAACTTAAGGATAAATACAAATCATTTAAGAAACAGCATGCTCTCACTACAACTGTTAAAACTGAACTTAATATCGAAAAAGAGAAGAATTCTCAACTGTTAAAATAGAACACTGAACTGAAAATATCAAATGAGCAACTTAGAAAAGACTTAGAGAAGTTCACAAATGGAATGGATACACTAACACAAATTCTAGGAAAGAAAGTGGCACCTAAATACACTACTAGAATAGGCTACAAACCTAGATAGAGACAGATTACTAAGAATATATTTATTCCTAAATCTGGACAGAATACTACTAGTTCTAGTTCTGGATATTCATATTCTTCAACTAGTTATTCACATAGTTATCAATAAAATAGAGTTTATCTCTCAAAATCTTTTGACTCTACAAATTATATGAGACCCATAAGACAAATATGGGTACCTAAAGCCCTGATTGCTAACCTATTTGGACACAAGAATATCTGGGTACCAAAATCATTTTCTATCTAAATCTGTTTTGTAGGAAACCTGCTTGAAGAGTTCCCACAAGAAGACATGGTATTTGGACAGTGGGTGTTCAAGACATATGTCTGGGGATTACTCATGCTTCAAGAGTTTAATAAAGGCTGATGGAGGCTATGTCACCTTTTGGTGATAATTCTAAAGGAAATATCATCAGCCTAGGCCAAATTGGTAACACTAATTCAGTTTTAATTTCCAAAGTTTTATTTGTTGATGGACTGAGATATAATCTGTTAAGTATTTCTCAATTGTGTGATGATGGTTTTAATGTCAAATTTAAAAATGATTCTTGTAATGTTTTTAATTCTAAAATGTTTTAATATTTTATGCTTTAAGAAATGAAAATGTGTACGATGTGGATTTAAATTCCTTAGCTAAGAAAAATGTTACCAGTTTAAATGCTTTTCATAAAGAGTCTTGGCTTTGGCATACAATATTAGGACACTGGAACATCCATTCACTTAGAAAACTAACTAGGAAGAAAATGGTTAGAGACCTAACTAAACTTGAGTTTCCAAATGACAAAGTGTGTAATCCCTGACAAAAGGGAAAGCAACACAAAATTTCTTTTAAACCAAAGAAAGAAGTCTCAACTTCTCAACTTCTCGAGTTAGTTCACATGGATTTGTTTGGACCATCTAGAGTTTCTAGCTTAAATGGGAAGCAATATGTCTATGTCTTAGTAGATTACTTTTCTAGATATACTTGGATATACTTCTTAGCTCACAAAAGTGAAGCTTGTTCTTACTTTATTAAATACTCCAAGTCTGTAGAAAATCTTAGTGAACTTAAGATTAAAACTCTAAGAAGTGATCATGGTCTTGAGTTTGAAAATAAAGACTTTGAATCCTTTTTCTCACACAATGGCTATAATCACAACTTTTCTTCTCCTAGAACACCTCAGCAGAATGGTGTAGTAGAAAGAAGAAATAGAACCCTTCAAGAAATAGCTAGAACTATGCTTAATGAGTATGACCTGCCTGTTTATTTTTGGGATGAAGCTGTAAATACAGCTTGTTATATCATCAATAGAGTCTTGATTAGACCTATTCTTAAGAAGACTCCTTATGAACTTTGGAACAATAGAAAACCTAAAGTCAATTACTTTAGAGTCCTTGGTTTCAAAGTCTTTATTCTTAATACAAAAGATAATCTAGATAAGTTTTCTTCTAAGAGTGATGAAGGAATATTTTTAGGATATTCTTTAACTAGCAAAGCCTATAGAGTTTTCAATAAGATAACCAAGGGTGTGGAAGAATATGTTCACATTAAATTTGATGAAACTGATCCACATGAGTCTAAAACCTCTCTTGAAAATCTTGAAGAATATTTGAGTGATCTGGACCTTAATGACAAATCTAAATAACCTACTATAAAGACAACCAGTTCTGGACTTATTCCAGAATCTACTCTTAATGAACCCGAACCTAGAGAAGAACCTGAAATTTCTAGTCCTACCTTTACTAGATCAACTAGAATTCTAGAGAATCATCCTTTAGATGCTGTTGTAGGAAATATAGATAGAGGGACACATACTAGAGCTTCTCTTAGAAATCATGTTGAACATCAAGCCTTCTTGTCACAGCTTGAACCTAAAAACATTGATGATGCAATTAATGATGAATTTTGAGTGATTGTCATGGAAGAAGAACTCAATCGATTTGAAAGAAATAAAGTTTGGAATCTTGTTGAAAGACCTAAGGACACTTTCATAATGGGCACTAAATGGGTGTTTAGAAATAAACTAGATGAATATGGAAACATAGTTAGAAACAAAGCTAGGCTAGTTTCACAAGGCTATAGTCAAGAGGAAGGAATTGACTATGAGGATACTTTTGCTCCAGTAGCCAGATTAGAAGCTATTAGAATCTTACTTGCTTATGCTGCACATCTAAATTTCAAATTATATCAAACGGATTTCAATAGTGCATTCTTAAATGGATATATTTCTGAGGATGTTTTTGTTGTAAAACCACTTGGATTTACAAACCCTCATTTTCCAAATCATATTTTCAAATTATCAAAACCTTTATATGGCTTAAAGAAAGCTCCAAGAGCTTGGTATGATAGATTAAGTACTTTTCTAATTTCTAAAGGTTTTACAAAAGGTATAACTGGCCCTACTCTTTTTATAAAACAAATTTCTAAAGATGTTTTAGTTGTACAAATTTATGTAGATGATATTATTTTTGGATCTTCAAGAAATTCCCTATGTACTTATTTTTCTAAAATGATTCAAAATGAATTTGAAATGAGTTTAATGGATGAACTCAAATTTTTCCTTGGATTTAAAATCTTTCAAAATGATGATGGAATTATTTTAACTCAAAGTAAATATACTAGAGATCTTTTAAAACATTTTGGATTGGATAGCACAAAAAGTAGTGACACTCCCATGAGTACCACCTGTAAGTTGGATCTTGATGAAGATGGTAAATCTGTTGATCAAACCACTTATAGAGGAATGATTGGAAGTCTACTCTACCTGACTGCTAGTCGTCCTGATATTATGTTTAGTGTGTGTATCTGTGATAATTTTCAAGAAAACCCTAAAGAGTCACATTTAAATGTTGTAAAAAGGATTTTCAAATACCTCAAGCGTACTCCCAATTTAGGACTGTTCTATCCCAAAGGACAATCATTTGATTTAGTTAGTTATTCTGATACTGATTTTTCTGGATGTAAGTTAGATAGAAAAAGAACCTCTGGAACATGTCACCTTTTAGGCAAGTCACTAGTATCATGGTGTAGTAAGAAACAAAATTATGTTGCATTATCTACTGTAGAAGCTGAATACATAGATGCTGGCAGTTTTTGTGCGCAAATTTTGTGGATGAAACACACATTACTAGACTATGGATATCAATTCAGACATGTCCCAATAAATTGTGACAACACAAGTTCTATTAATATTTATAATAATCCTGTTTCTCATTCTAGGAAAAAACATATTTATGTAAGACATCACTTTTTGAGGGATCATTATCAAAAAGGTGATATCACTTTGGAATTCATTGGTACTGAATATCAACTTGCTGATATATTCACTAAACCATTAAATTCTAAAATATTAGACTACATCATACATGATCTTGGTATGATTAATCATAAATAGATATCTTACTGATCTTAATGTTTAATACTTTACTGTATTTTACTTTACGGTTTAATGCTCATTGTTTTACAGTTACTGTTTCATGCATACGGTCTCACCGTTAAGACCTTGTGCTCACAGTCTGTCAACTCACTGTCTCACCGTGACTACACAGATTGGTCATTGTCTCACCGTGACGATTACCAACTGTCTCACCGTGATGACTGGTTTTCATCACACCGTAATGCCTACTCACAGTCTCACTGTGAAGATTACTTATATTCTTATTTTAACCCGTATCGCGGTAATTTCTATTTCACCGATATTTGATTTCCCGCGTTTTTGTTTTTATGACGTTTGACATTCCAAAATAATAAAACTTAAGGGTTTCATTCGATTCCTTGCCCGAAATCTCTCCTAAATATTCTCACTCTTGAAAACCTTCTCCTCTCTCTCCTGAACCTTTAGTGGATTCCAAGGATGAAGCGTCTGTCTTCACCCTCGTCTAAGAAGCGCTGCTCTAAGAAACAGAAGAGAATACCGAGGATAGCTCCCGGAGGACCTCTAAACCCAAACTTGGTAAGCCATATTGTTGTACCTGAAAAAGAGATTTTCCCTGAGTGGTTGTTGACTAGCAAGTCATTAGTTTTGAAATTTTCAAGAGAATAAGGATGGATTGAATGGTTCTATGGAAAAAATAGACAGATTTACCTGAGGCTGGTATCTCAATTCTATCAATATGTGAAGTTTTCCTTTGATTTTGGAGAAAAAATTATGGTGACCAGCTAGATCAATGATCATAAGTGTTCTTTCACCTCGAGGTTGTGGGATGCATGCCTACAGATTCCTCATGAAGGAGTTTGTGAAGACTACCAGAGAGACCCTCCTCCATCGTCTGATATGCCTTGGAAATTTTAACTGGTAATGGCACCAAGCGAAGGGCTATAGGTGCATAATTAGATGTAGAAACTAGACTTCTATTCAAATTTGTTTAGAATTTGATCAGTCCAAGAAAAGGGGATTTTGCTGTAATGAAGTATCAGGATGTGTTCCTGATTCACCTGTTGAAGAATGGCCATAAGATCAACCTATGCAAATATATTATTAACCATATCTGTGAGATGATTAAATTCACTTCCAAACCGACCTCCTTGTTTTACTCAAGGATGATTTAAGCCATGCTAGTTTCCAAATGGATGGTTGGACTAAATAAATAAAAGCTAGAGGACTTTGATTTCTGCTTATCCAAGCCTATCATCAGAAGGATGAAGATTAGCTGGAACCCCTGGAAGAAGCAGTGGGTTGAGGATAATGATCAACTTTATGAAAAGTTTAATCCTGTTGATTACCCAAGAAGGCCTAATAATCTAGCCGATCCTAGTTTGGAACCAGATGAAGTGGCTGAGTATTCAAAAGAAGAAGAAGAGGAAGTGACAGCTGAAGTTTCACCTAGAGAAGAAGCTGGAATACCTCCAATGGAAATAGCTTATGTTGAAAAAGAAAGGATTGTTGTCCTTGCTGTTGTCCCTGCTGAAATACCTCAAGGAGAGGAAGTTGTTGTTGGTTTGAGAGAAGAGGAATCTCCTGCTTCTAGTGAGGATGTTAATCCAGAAACTTATCCTACGGCTGCAAGAAAATTGGTTTTTTCTGATTTAGAACTGCAAGCAGTGGTGGAGAAAGATCTTATTGAAGAGGATCTCCCTGTTGAGAAAGAAGTCAATCTGGAAGCACAACCAATGGAACAATCGGTTCCTGAGATAATTCACTCTAATGAAGAGAGGATGGAAATTGCCTTTCAGCTGGCAAGACAAGAGTTTACTGAAGAGATTAGAGATGATCCTGTCGATCTTGACCATGTTGCTGAGCCTATAGTCTCTGAAATAGAAGCACAACTTGAGGGGGAGGAACCTCAAAACCTTGAGATTATGGAAGTTGGATCTACTGAACCTTCTCAACCTACTGTCACATATTTTGTGTACACCCGTTATGTTTTCCCAATCTTTTATGATGTGAATGAGTCAGAACAAGTGACTACAACTGGAATGGATCTATCTTATGTGTTTCAACTGAAGTTTGTAGCTCATCCAGAACCAGAACCAGAACTAGAGCCTCAATATGAATCAGAATCTGAGTCTGAAGATGACTCTGAACCGCAACCAGAACCTGCTTCACTACCTTTACCTGCACTCTTACCCGAGCAACACTTCTTTGTAACTAAAGATGATCTGAAAGTTTTTGGAGAGACTCTGTTAGCTGGAGTTGAGAAAATCTTATCCACTCAACCTCGTCCAGTGACTCAGTTAAGTCAAGAAGATGCATCAATTCTCTTGGAAAATATTATATTGCATATTCAACCAAGGATGATCTGAGAAATTCAAGAAGTCAGAGTAGAAAATAAGTTGTTGAGTGCGGATGTTGCAAACCTGAAAAGTATGGTAGAAAACTTGAAAAATGAGTTGTCTTTGAGATTAGAGCCTGATCCTAATTTTGCCCATGCACCTGTTGCTGCTTCTTCTAAGCCAACTGATTCCACCCTTGCTTGGGAAATTGTGTTTCAATTTCATCCATATCTACTGTATTTTGACGAAAATATTGGAAAAAGACACACAAAAATTCTAGAACGCATGAGGGAGCTTGTGGAAATTTTGAATAAACTCACAGATGAGTACACTGGGTTCCTGCAAAAAGTTTTGAAATAGCTCAAAGTTCTATCCATATCCATAAAAGCTTCTCCTGCTTCAGGTTAACCTTCTGTTCCTCCTTTGGATGATTCTCTGCTAAGATCCATAATCAAGGAAGAACTTCAGAATGTCTTTAGTGGCTTGGATCTATCTTCTTTGTTAGAAGTGGTTAAGAACAGTGATCGAGCATTGGACTTGGTTAGAATTCATTCTAAGATAGAAAATGATGCTCAACAAGAGATCACTAAGAAAATAGATTTTTACCTCACCCGGATTTTCTCTAAAAGTGATATGACATATCACTTTAGATATCTTTTGGAAAACCTGAAAATCCCTCCTGTAACTCAAGATTTTAAAGCTCAAGTTCAGAAGCTTACAGAGTTCACCAGACTGTTGGACAAATTCATGGAGAATAAGGAAGATTTTGAAAAGGCTATGCAATATGGTGGAGGAATCATTACTGATTTCATCAATCTTTTGAAGTCATATCATCATGTGCAGAGTACTGCTATAGTTGCTCCAGCTGCTGCACCCCTTAGACCTGGTCTGCCTACCCTTGCCTCCACTGCCATGTCAGTCAGCCAAGCTCTTTCTTAGATCCATCCAGTCATTCTTGACCAACCACATCCTGGATCTTCTACTGATCCTACTTTGGCTCCATCCATTTTTGAAGGTCTACCATTATCCTCTTTATCTACCACATCTATGCCTTATTCTACTTCACCACCAGCTCCTGCTACTGATAAAGGCAAGGAAAAGGTGGATCCCTGAAAACTCCAGGGACTGTTTTCTTTTTGATGGGATTTCATTTGTTGTTTACTGTTTGTATTTCTCTTGTATGTTATATTCTGAGCCCTTTTTAATGAAAAATGCAGTGTTTCATTTCATTTTCTCTACTTTTTTATAATCCCAAAAGGGGGAGAAAAACTAAAAGTATTCGTACTATAATGAGATATGTTATTATCGAATCTATTATTCTCTATTTTTTTATTCTAATATTCTAGTTTTTTTAATGTTACGTTTCATTTATATTTTGACTATATATGATTTGTGATCATCAAAAAGGGGGATATTGTTGGACTCCTCATGTATTAATCATGTTTTAATGATCAAAAATCCTATTACTGTTAATTAATCTCAATCTTAACTACACATCATGTTTTAATGCTAACAAATCTTATTGATGTTAATTACTCTCTTTATTATTTACAGGTCTTATGCATGATCAAAAATCTCACTTATATTATCAAGACTTTATATTTATGATTCAAGTTCTCTTACTCTCTACTGGTTAAACTTAATTCATATTCTGCATATTACTGTATAAGTCTAAATACAGATATTCGTCTAAGTATAGAGACAAACTGTGACCCAGACACCGTGAAGGACAAACCGTGACCCAGACACTGTGAAGGACAAATCGTGACCCAGACACCGTGAAGGACAAACCGTGACCCAGACACCGTGAAGGACAAACCGTGACTCAGACATTGTGAAGGAAAAACCGTGACCCATACACCGTGACATGGAGACACCGTGAATCACATACCGTGAAGACCATACCATGAAGAAGAAACCATTTACATAATCACTGTGACAATGTTTCTTAACTTTTTTGTCAATATTAATTAAATAATACTAACGGTTATATTTTATGTTTTTAATGCAATTAATGTTATTTAATGATAGTTGTTGGCATGTCAGGAAACCGTATCTCGTACCTATGAAAAGGGAATCATTCCTACTTCCAGAACTCGTGGAATATAAGGAAAATTGAGATGCAGTACACGCAAATAAAGTGTGACGATACAACAAGAAGAACTTACATATTCCCGAGAGCACTGTGCTGAATAAGAAGAACAATCCTAATCAAGAAGGAGATTGCAAGACTTTCAAAGAACTCTCATGAGTGCAATCCAACACCACTGAAGAACACACGACGAATCAAGAGATCATTTTCACTCCTGTAGAACACAATCTAGACTATGAAACTCTGTTTTTCAACAGAAAAATCAGATAAGGACTCAGAAGTATTTCTGCTGAATCCAACAAATCCAGAGCTGCATTGCTAATCACTAGAGCTTTCTAAACTCTTATTTGTTCTCTCTAAGTGATTTTTTTATTTACTTTCGAGTAGTGTGGTGTACTCTGTATATCTTACACACAAACTGTCTCCTGCACTGAACTGGAGGATATCAAAATCCTCACTTCAAAACTCTTAACTATTGTTTACCCATGTCAACTGTGGAAGAGGTCCTTGTGCGGCCTGGTTTTTGATTTGTTTCCCACAAAGAACTGTGGTAGAGGTCCCTATGTGGCCTGGACAGTTTTGTAAACTATTGTTAACCCTAATCCAGGGTGTGGATCAAATTTATACAAATTTGAGAGGACTAAGTCTCGGCTTGAGACTGAACCTCTTTTTATATATGCTGTGCATATTTAGTTTAAGTTTAAAGTATACTATATATATATTTTATATTCCGCTGCTATTACTTTGAAATACAAAAATATTTTAAAGCTACTTTGATAGTTAAATTAGAAAGTGTTTACACTTATTGTAGATCAGTAGTTTAGTTTCAAAAGTTAGTTTAATCTTGTGGTTAAATTAACTGAGACCTAATCAATATTTGAGAAGCTAAGTGAAAATTTACAATCTGTATAAATTCACTACAGTTTAACTTATTTTATAAATTGGGGGATTTTAAATAGACAATATTTTTAACAGAAATTTTAATTGGAACTCAATTCACCCCCCTCTTAAGTATCCACTCTGACCAACAACATTTAAAAGTTTCACTATTTATCAAGAAACCATTTAAAATATATTTTTGAATCAAAGTGTCCCATACAACTTTGAAACTTTTAAAAGGAATTTTAATTTTAAAATATTCAGGTCCATATAAATAAATCCTTAAAACCATTTTTAAAACATGGATATTAATGAAAAATATTTAGAATAATACATTTTTAAAACATTTAAAATGATATTTTAGTTAGTGTTCCTAACCAAATGAGAGATGCTTAAATACAAATAATTGAGGTAATAAAAACTTTATAATATCTTGAGAATAAATAGATTCATGATATACTATGTCAAATTACATTATATACACCAAATGAATGTGAATTGGTTCATAACAACAAAGAAGTCTCAATAGAATGAAAGTTGAGATGAATTCCCTTATAAAGACTGTATCCTTAGGTTAAGGATAAATAAATGTCATAATTATATGTGAAAAATATAAATACACTCAATATGACTGGATATTCATTGTAAATCAATAATAGGACATTCGCACATATTCTTGTAAAAACAACACCAATGACTTGGATGTTTAACTCAATGAATAGAGATTGAGTTAAAATTACTCTTATAAAGTTCATATCGAGGACCTGAGAATTTATCAATGGAGTGATTATGTGTATAAAATGTATATCCACATAAAGGGGAGTGAAAATTAATACATAAATAATAAATAGTGATTCCATACATAATATTGGAGTAAAATAATCAATGAAATATGCGTAAATCCCAATGAGTGGAAATTGAAATTTGAAATTCCCTTACCGATTTGGTAACTTACGAAACATACACCCCATGAAATAAGTATCATACAATGAATATGTAAATACCCATAAATTAAAGTATATTACACAAATAATGCAATATTTGGTAGTACATATACCACACAAAATGAAATAGTGGCAAATATATCATGAATCTCACAGGAATAAAAGTGAGATGAAAACCCCTTACCTAATACTTTTACTTAATATAGGGTAGTTAAACAATATATATAATGGTGAAATAATTTTTATTAAATTATAAAAGAACCAAATACATAAATATGATATCATATATGATCTTCTAATATTTCTTTGTTAATGATATTTCAGTAGTATTATTGTTTTGGTTGTTAACTGATTCGTTTTCCTTTATATGTTTTGTTACTTAAGTCATGTTTGTTATGTATAGGATGTATTTGATTCATATCCAGAATGATATTAAGTTCTTAAACATTATTTTTAATCATAAAATGAAATTTATTCTTGAATGATTACGATGGGGAATGAATCATATCGTGTTCGTGGAGACGGTAAGCCATACGTACGCACGAGCGACAATATCATTATATTGATGGTGAAATTGTATGTAATTAGATGGTATATCATATATAAATAATCATTAACATGTTTTATTTATTATTTAAATCACTTATACTAATTATTATAATCATCCAAATAATGAAGTGTTTGAATAACAAACTGCACCACGGCGTGGAGATGGTAAGTCGTATGTACGCACGTATGGTGACTTTGTCATTTATAGAATGGATAGAATAACGAATATGGTTGTACCATATTTATAATAAAATCTAAGTATTTTGAAGGTACTAGATTTATTATTTTGTTATGGAAACAAAAAAAAAGAGGAAGTGGAAGAAGAAGAAAACTTGAAAGAGGGTGGTGAAATTTTTACCTCATCTTTGGGTGTTTCCTTTTGAGTTGATCAAAAGGGCTCCTTAGGTTGGATTTCTGATCAAAGTAAGGACATTGGTTTGATGTGAGGGAAGTTGGGAAGATATTTGGGTGGGTTTTGGCCGATCCAAATAGCTTTGGAGGTGTGATTTTGAGACAATGGGAAGTTCCCTTTTATAAGAGGGGTGAGGGAATTTTAGGAAAAGATTAAAATATTATTTTATAAAAAAATCATTTTCGGTTTCTAATGGATCCAAAATAATTTATTTCAAGGATAAGGTGTGGATGGGTCGAAAACCTCTCAAACAATAGGTTTTAGATAGGTTTAGGTCACCATATTAACCTTATCTTTTAGATTTAACTCTTAGTTAAATAGTTTGACATTTACCATGCCTCTTTTTATTTTTATATTATATGTTTAGTAAACTTACTATAACAATCCAAGAGAACCCCAAGTGGTTAATTATTAATATATATAACCTTATCTAAGTTCTTTGGATGAATCATGGATTTTTTGGAAAAATATATCAATTTATAATATAGTATTTGTTTTAAAAACGTAATTATGTCAAGTTTGACATTATTTAGTATTTGATTTTTTTTAAGCCATAAAAACTTTATCACTTAGAATTTATTTAATCAACCATAACATGTCATATTAACCTATAAAATTGGTGAAATTCATCAGAAGTCTCAATTTACATTTATTTGGATATTTATAATATCAATTATTTTAATATTTCATTAATAAGGTAATTACTGCATCATCATTGTGTAATATATTAATTAAATTATTTAATGTCTAAAAATTGTAAATAAAATACCATTATATGGGAAATATTTTTATAATTATAATGAATATTTATTGTCGAATTTTTCTTATGTGTAAACCAATATTAAAAATGGTTTAGTTATTAAACTTTGAATTTAGCACTTTTAACACTTCTTTAAATAAAATAATAATAAATGTTCTAATCTAATAAAAGTGGACCAAATATGATCATATTTTATTCCTAAGGTTTTTTTGGTCGAATTACACTTATCTAATAGAATTAGGACATGTGTTAGGGTAATTATAATATCATTTTTACCCTTAATTACCCTATTTAATTTTAACTGTGGTAAATAAAAGTCAAAAGTTACTATTCACCAAAAATTATTTTCATCTTATTGAACCACATTTTACTTACTGATGTTAACTATGTCTCTCGGATTTTTTAAATTCAACTCAGAGAAGCAGTAAAATTAAGTTTTATGCAAATTTTCAAATGATCCAAGAAGGTGGGTAAAAGTCAGTAGAAAGTTCAATAAAATTTTATATATCTAAACTTATTATAAAGTGAATCCAACAAATTAAATTTAACATATATAGGTATTATTTGTCTATTTTGACTTAAAATAAATAAAATATATAATTATTTAAATAAAAAGTCAGTTTTAAACAATAATGCAGTGTTTTTCACTTTCATCAAAAATTGAATGTTTTCCAAAAAAATACCAAAAATTCACCCAAAGATAATTTTGATATTCTGAATTAAAAAATGAATTATATTTTACCAAATTAAAAATATATAAGTTTCATTAATTAATTTAAAATTAATTCCCTTTGTCAAAACCAAAAAGTGGGTTTTTAAAAAGTAAAAACTGTCAAAAGATTGACATGTGTTTATGTTAAATTTAAATGTGAGATTACTTATAAAGACCTAAATTGTATTAAATGATAAAAAAATAATCTAATTTTACTTACAAACCATTAAAATTCAAAATTTAACACTATAAATAATTTCGATTAAAAAAGTTTTTTTTAATTAAAATTTTGAATTTTTCAGTTTTTATCAAGATATGAAAGTTATCAAAAAAGCACCAAAAATTTATCCAAAATAAATTTTTATGTCCCGCTTCTAAAGAAGAATTTAATTTCATTAAATTGAATATATAAAAGTTTCAAGTATTGGTTTTAAAAAGGGTTTTCCATTAAAAGGTGGTAAAATTGCATTTTTTGAAAAATACTTCTTTTATCTGAAAAAAATGAATTTGTTCTTATATTATGTCTAAGAAACACATAATATGGATT
This sequence comes from Viscum album, assembly GCA_963277665.1. Taxonomy (NCBI): domain Eukaryota; kingdom Viridiplantae; phylum Streptophyta; class Magnoliopsida; order Santalales; family Viscaceae; genus Viscum; species Viscum album. Next base: position 906,898,700 of record OY728123.1, on the reverse strand, counting down.
CTACAATTATATGGAGTATATAAAATTAAAAATTCAGTTAATAATATTCATAACCACTTTTTGAATGTCTAGTTTGGTAAGTCATGGTGTGCTCAAACTCGGTGTTGCGTGTAGCGCAAGCTATTGAATTACTTTAAAGAAAATAACTTACTATGAAATATTGGGGTGTTACAAAGGTAATTGAATAAAGGTATCTAAATAGTACTATAGGATGGCTACTTATGAATTGTGCCACTAGGAGAAGTATTCAATAGATAGACATTTATAAATCCATTAAAATATATTCCCTCATATGAAACCTTTCAAATTTATCAAACAGTAGTCCATCAAACGTACAAAGATTAAAATTCCAATAAGATAGAGGAAATATTGGGAGTCCACTAAAGGAATGTTCAAAATAACAACAGATATATGCGGACGTACTGAGTCAATTAGCCGACTAGTGAAAAAAAGTCTTTAACTGATTACATTAATGGTTACATAAGACAAATTATGATCGAACAAACAATATCATACATTGTTAATTGATGTGTTATTTATTGATCAAACATCACAATTAATTATATTGTGATTCAAGATAAGGTTTAGAGAAACTTAAAATCTCTAAAGTAGAGTTCAATCAGGTAAGTTAAAAGGGGTGATTTAGGAGTGACTATAAAATTTTTAAGTCATAAAGATATTAAGTTTCAGTAGAAATCATTCTCCTAAATATTGTGAAGTTATTATTAAAGTTAAATGAAGAACCATAAAAATTCCATCATATGGACTTGTATGAATATCTATATGTCAACTGAATAAGATCTTAAATGATCAAACACAATATTCCTGAAAATTATAAAATTTAGAGGAAATGTGTGATAATCATTGAATGAAGAGATTTCTAAATAATTAGAGAAAAGTTTATAAATCATTTGAGCAATTATAAGTTTCTAAAGTATATCATCAGATAGAATAATGGTTGTGAAGTTAGAAGATGAAGGTTTCTAATATAAGGTGTCAGATAGAAGTTTATTTATGAAGTTATTAGACATGTTTTTTTATGTAACATTCATCATAATAAAGCTTCCATGAAAGTAATTAGATAGAGGTTGTTGAGGCTATCAAACAGTTTTATTGGGTATAAGTCTCCAAGAAATTTCATCATACATAGAATTTTATGAATACATCAGGATAATTATTATGAAGTCATATGATGAAGTTATATGAAGTCATCGAATAGAAGGAGAGAATAAAACCTCTGAAGGTTCATTGGATGGAGGAGAACTAATAAACATATAAGAACCCATCATATGGATTAATATCTCAAAAAACGTATGCTGAATAAACTTTCAAATTAAAGCTCAAACAGATTCATCAAAACAAATAATTTATTAGACAAAATTATTTTTAAGCATGTCATTGGTCAAAGAAGGTATCTTTTAAAATATTTTTAAATGTTCCTATCAAGTTATTAAGTAACATCAGATGAAGTTTCACCATATGGAATATGTGTTATGAAGTTTTACTTAATGGAATATTTTAAGAACTTTAAAAAACCTATAATGTTGTTAATTGTGTTGATGTTGAGCTGGACAATCAACATTTCAATAATCCCAAAGGTAGATTCTGATTCTAGAAATATTTTGGGGGATTGAAGAAAAACATTGATGTTGAGATCTAAGGAAGTTTCCTATTAATATTGTTTGAATCTTATATTTTAGTAATTTTTAAGGTGGTCAAATGAAATAAGTTTTTAGCAGGATTCTCAAAACTTTAGCAGGAAGTTTGAATTTGAAGTATGCACCTTACCCTAAGATAGTGGAGAACCACTACCTATATAAAGGGTTGTTGATGAATTTTCAAGAATTGAATAGTTACATAGTTGTGAATGATGTTATAGAATTTAAAATCCATAAGAAAGTTCCATACACAAATCATTATAATGATTCTAATTTTAGATGATGTTTTGAAATAAAAAGTGATGGATAAAGAAAGGGGTTTTGGATGGAGAAGAAACATAGTATGGATAAAATGCATCAACTAAAGGGAAGAATAAGGTTAAAATTAAGGATTAGACATACAAGTATCATAATGAGAAGAAACTATCATATGGATTAGTAGTATCAAACCAAAAGGTATCGAGTAATCAAGAATAAAGGATGAACCCAAAACTGAATGGGGTTTTTTTATCAATTGGAGATTGGATGAATAGGAAGAGGAAGAGAGACCAGAAGAACTATCATCAGGCATATCATCACTAGATAAACATTATCCTATGGACATATTAGATAGATATATCGGATGGTGGATCATACGGATAGGTTCCAGATGAAGTATGAATAAGAAGGAATGTTTATTGACCATTATTGTGAAAGTAACAAGTGTATAAGGAAGAGATTAACAAAGAAACATTATGACATGAAAAAATAAGTATCTTCTAGTGAAATAATTTCTTAGTGCTACAAAGTACCTTAAAAATAAGGTGAATACTATCTTCAGTGGTAGTATAAAGAACTTGTGAGGAGCTACAAGTTAGACCAGGTCATCATCAATCTAGGTATATAGGATTGTGTCCATACCCCCTCCTAAAGTACACGTAATTATACATAGGCTAAGGGTTTTTTTTCTAGAAAAACCACTATATTTAGTATCAAAATATAGTTTAGAATTCATGTAGTGGTTATCACCATACACAGCAATGACTAGATACTCTTATTAAATAGTAAACCTTGTAAAAATATTATGTACCATCTTTTACTTGCTTTTATATACAAGAATACAATAAGGAAAGTAGAATAGAATAATTGAGATCCTAACAATTATAAGAGGTAAAGGGATAATAATTTATATTTGGTTAAAAATTTCCCAACACTAATTCACCCCCCCTGGTGTTGATTGTATCCCTTAGTGGTCCTAATAATAATTGCACACATTCTCTTATAAATTTATTTAATCTAAGTAAAATCTCATGTCAATTAATAATATTATTATTATTTATATGATATATATTTATTAAATACAATTTTAAAAATTAAAAAAATAAAATTTATTTAAATTATATTATATATATATATATATATATTTAATTGAACTATTAATTCAGCTCATTTATCCTCTCATGGAATTTACCAAACCTTGATTAATAAAATATTTTTTAAATAAATTTTATTTTATTGGTAAATAAATAAATAAATATTTTATTTACTAAACATGTGGATAAATATTTATTTTAATTTTCATTTAACTAAATTCATATTTATATTAATCAATTCACTAAACTAGTGGATAAATAAATATTTACTTATTACCTACTAAATAAATAAAAAAGGGATATAATTAAACTCACATGTTTTAAACATTAATATCTCATGATTGAGTTTATACAATCAATAACACTCAAATAATTATTCTACCACATATCAAGAATAATATTTATTCTGAATATTAAATTCTATATAATTTAATGATATTTATAATACACTTAGTGTGTGACCATCTAGGCCACTTTCTCAGTGGAATTAGATTATCTTACCTAAAGGATAAGATTAGAGACTATAAACACTCGGAGAAACCCACGGAGAAAGTAGTTGATGTCATAATAACAACAACCTTACTATGAATGCTACTATGTAATTTAATCCCTATGTCTACAGATATCTCATAAAGTAGGATTCATATTTTCATCATCACCTTATACGCCCAATTTATCTTTCTTTGAATTTCCAAAATTAATTCAACTATAAACTACTATAGCCATGGATTTTGTTAAACAGTTCAATTTCAATCAAAGGGGTAGATATATCTTTTTCTATTAACATGGAAGGGGAAAATCCTATCATGAATTATTCAATTAATGTCATATCACTTAGGATGCACCCAACATATTCTACCTTTCTACGATCATGTGTCATCACAAGTTTTATCCATACATCAAAGTATATGATTCATGATATAAATTAACAATAATCTCAAGCCTAAGCACCAATACACATGTTCACAGATAGAAATATCTAATGATGCATAAAACATATGAAGTACCTATATGTGAATTTTTCCTCATGACCTCCTTTATTGAAGATCACCATAGGGTAACTTCATGAGAAGAAATATCAATGTATTATGATCCTCCATCACCTTATAGTCAAACATTATTTGTTTCTTGTCAGACATATGTTATCTAGATTACAGAAAATGTATTTAAGAATAGTTGTTATAGAATCTCTAGGTTCTCATTATAGAAGGGAACTACTATAACATTTTTATGTGACAATAACTCTAAGAAAATTTTCACATTAATGTTACTCATAAGAACAATCCTTATATAATAAGATAATTATTAATATACTGGTAATTTTAAGTCCAAAGTAAGTTAGTTGTAGGATACTATCTCCAACAGAGATTGTGAAAAAATATTCTCCCAATAAGTGAGATGTTTCACATGAAAGAAATTATGACAGGGACTTTTTTCTCACAGTGTTAAAAAGAATTGGAAATGTTTGAACATGCAATATTATAGTGGTATAAATTTCAAAATATTTGGTATTGTTAGAGTTTTTATTCTATAAACAACTGATTGTACTTTGATTACATGTGTATTCAAACATTTAAATATTAATAAAACAAATTATTACATATTTCTCATTATTCTGTATGACTTTAATATAATAATTTATTAGGGTATCTATCACATTGATAAAGTCATAGTAGTTCCCCGCTATGATGATAAACTTGAAGTCTCATGATAATATTCTTAAATATAGTTCTACAGTTAGATAATGTACTATGATTGGGAAAATATTATGTAGACTATCAGGTGTGATTACTCATAATTGGATGAGACTTCATCTCATTAATTCAACACTTTTTAATCTTCAATATAGAAAATTATGAGAACAATACCCACCACTAGAAATTCCTCATGTTTTAGTGTCATCATATATTCCTATCAGTGCATGTCTGTAAGGGTCCCTGGACTTTAATATTATCATTAATGAATGTCATGACTCATGAACTTAGATTTTCAAATGGAAACTATGACACCATATGTTCACAAGAAGTATGTAATGTTGGGTGCATCATGAATGACATTATATTAATGGATAAGTTGAGGAAGGATTTTTTTCCTTCTCATATTTATAGAAGTTGATATATCTTCCCTTTTATTTCAATAGAACTATCACATTAAATTTCATGTCCATGTTGTTATGATGTGTTTATTTTATATAGTCAAAGAAATATATATTGAGAACATAGGTTAATGACATGGTTGTGAAACCTTCTTGATGATATATATATTCTAATAATGGGATTATATTACACAACAAGTAGTCATATTTGGTTGTCGACATTGTGACATTAATTTATTTATCTTGGGTTCCTTGACCTATTGCTAGATAATAATATTAGAATTTAGAAAAGATTTCCTAATACCAATGAGAAAGGATCATATAGGGTAACACAATAAGAGTTTCCATTGATCTCGATTAGATTATATCTGAATTTAATTATTAGAATAAGTATTAATCTCAAGACCAAGGAATAGTTTTATTCAATTTTTATTGATCACTAATATTCTCAAGGTAATAAATAAGTATTTATTAATTAAATATTTTATTTGATTATGTGAATATTTAATAAATATTTTTTCATTTAATTGTAAATAAAATATTTATTTTATTGATGAATGAAATATTTAATTAAATATTTATTTAAGTATTCAATAAATGTTAGGGAGTTAGATGGGATCAAGATTGTGTCACGTAATTAATATTTATTTGCAAGACGGTAAATAATATTTATCATTGCGCAAGTTAGCACATGTCAGGATATATTATTATTATTATTATTATTATTATTATTATTATTATTATTATTATTATATATAATAGGGATTGATAATAATTATTATATTATTTAACTTTCTATACGTAATTAAATAATATTTTAACCTAAACTATAGCTATATAAATATATGATTGTGTCTATTGTGTCGTGTTAATCAAGATTTGAGAATTATTGCACACAATGAAATTCTCTCTCCATTATTCCTTATCTCTTCCTCTAAAGAATGAAAAGCACTAGAGATATTCTTTCAATGTTGAATGAACTATAAGTGATCAACACAAACAATGTAAGACAATTGATTCACCACGCTGGCACCCAAAAAGAAATTAGAATTGTTAATATATCAAAGTAGGATGTATAGATATCCTCTAGAGGGATTCTATACTTGGATCCTTACAGTGCTATAAAGGTAATACAAAAAGGGGGTTTTAGATGATCAACAAAATCTTCATCAGAGAAAATTCCTAAAATTAGGTAATCACTTATTCCAATCTTAAATAAATTAATTATAAATTTAGCATGTAATGATCCTCTCTGGGTTATGGGTTTCTCTATGTCAATATTTTATGGGAAAAAAATAAGGTCATGGAATTCACATCATGTAAAATATTGATAATGATCCACCAAATTTTAAAAAAATGATTTATCATCCACCCCGGTGCTTCCACTGAACCCAAAACCTTCAAGTGGTATCAGAGTAGCCTTGTTTAATATTTATAATTATTTATTTAATTGTAGTTATATATGTACAGTTTTTTTTAGTTTTTCATTTCAAGAATTATTAATTCTTTAATATGATCTTAATTAACATGTTTTCAATATTTTAATTATCATTGTCTGGAATTTCATTTTATTAAAGGACTAATAATAGATGAATAATTATAGAAGATTACATCTGTAAGTGTCAAAAAAATTTCCTAATAAGAATAGGTTACATGACATGTAGCTAGAGTACATATTGTGTACCCCCAAGTGCACTATATCTAAACATGTTGTAGGATACATGTCATACCAAAACGTAAGCACGCATGTTGTATTTATTGCACATCATGTGTAGACTGGGCAGGTCTAGTACATGGGTTATTGGATTACATGAAGTTTAGTTGGAATACATGTTGTGCAGTCCACATGGTTTAGAAGTGAAATTCATGCAATCTATATGGTCAAATACAAGATCAAATCATGTGATACTGACATCCTAGCGCATTAATGAGATACATAAAGTGTATCCAGCATGCATGGCATGTAGTCAACTAATTATTGCATTTGGAATACATGTCGAGCTCAATGGTGAGTAAAGGGGACATGCGACATGTGAGATATACGGTGTGTAGCTGGATTGTTCACATCGTGTAGTCCCACATCCGATGAACACGCTAAGTCCTTCGGCAGGTTGCATGGACCAACAGCATTCGAACCATAAAATGTGTAGCTGGTTAGTACACATTGTGTAGTCCAGTTGAGGTACCCGCTGAAGCCCCAGGCGTATATCCTAGGTACATGAAAATCAAGGTACACAGTGTGTAGCTCGTAAGTACACACCATGTAGTATCCTAATAAAGGATAAAATTAAATTACATTAAATTACTAATTGTATCTTTAAACCCATGTTTTATTGATTGAAACCTCTGATGTTTTACAATTTAATAATGGTTTTAAAAAATTATTAAATTCTTAATTAATTTATTATAATTATCTATGATTATTGGTTATGCCATTTATTTTTCCATGAATGCATTTAAGATGGGTATCTCCAAGATAATTCATATGGTCATTAAGATAAAAGGGAATTAATTAATTAAAGTGAATTTATCCTAATAATAATAAATTAATCGAAATTAATATTAACTGGTTTTGCATGTGTATGACTATTCATAATCTTGACCAAGACCTGTGTATGTGTTGGTTTTATTTAATTTAATTTATTTTATGGGTTTTTAATTAGTAATTATTAAATTAAATATGATGTCATGTGAGTCATCCCCCCTCCATTATTATGTAGGACTTGTGTGTCCAATGTTATTTTTGTAACCCCCCCAACCAATCCTTTGGTTCCCCTCACTTTTGTGTGAGTTATAAATACTTTTAATAAATGGAGTATCCCAAGGTGCATGGAGACGGTTCAAGATAGAACTAAGATGATGACAACTCAGGTGATACACGGGTGGATAGGTGTAATGTTTCAACTCATGCCAAGACTGGAACAAAGATTTTTCACCTAGGTTATGGGTTGATTTATTATCCAAGTAATAAATAAACCATTAGATAACCTCAGGATCAATTCATTTATTTATTTATTTATTTCTCTCTTATGCATTATTTATTTTATGGATTCAATATTGTGATCACATAAATAAATGAACTAATGTGAAAATATGGAATATAAATAAATGGATTATTTGTAAAATGTTTTATCAAAAAAAGGTTAATCACTTAAGTAAAATCCATATGATATTAATGATACATGTAAAATATAAAAAAATATAATTTTACGCATGATAAAAAAATCCCTCAACTAAATATTAAGTCAAACTTTCTCTCCCATTACTTTATTAGGAATGAAATCCATAGAACTAAGTGTTTGAAAACTCCTCATTCGGACACTTACTTTTATCATGGATTTATTATCAAGGTTATGGGTTGTCATAACCATATTACATCAATAGAAGTATCCCTCACTGGACTTTATGTAACTTGGAGGAAAGTGTTGAGAAAATCCAAGTTAGGATTTCAGGATTGGGGAGTTCGCTCAATATATCAAGGAGCTTCAAGCCTATAGCTGAAAAAGACTTACTAACCTAAATACCTTCACATATATTGACTAACCCTCATTGGGGTTATCTAAAGGGTCATAAGAATCATTGTCACTAGAATGTCTAAGAAATATGCATTTTGAGTTAAATGGTGAGGGTTGTTGGGACTTGATAAAATTGAGGGAGATTTAATAAAAAAAAAATATATTATTATTTATCACATAATTTTTAATAAATAATATTACTAATAATATTATCTTTATAATTTTAGAATAAATGCAAAGATCTTCATCCACACTATCCATGTGATCAATATTGGAGAAAGACCATCTTCTTACTGGTAGTAACATCCAATAGTGATTCAGATGTCTTAAAGTTGTGTTACATCATGAATAAAAATATTACATGCAAGAATAATCATTACCTTATCCACCAGTGAAGGAGGTGAGTGATTAAGAGTTAATTTTCTATGAAAAACATTTGAATGATGCAATCATAATTCAATGTTTGATGTTATTATCTATGCCTAGTGAACTCAATAAGTCTCATGAAAATATGGATGCTTATAGAATAGTCAGGCATCTTCATATTCTTTACTAGGAGATAGAAATACTCGAATGGTTTGACATATCCAGGGAACTCTTTTAATGTAATCTTTGATAGAATTCACCATATGGGCCTCATGTAGTCAATCACATTGGATACATTGAGAACTTAGAAGTTCTATTGTTTAAAATACTAGATGAACTATACGTCAATCTCATTCTTGTATCAATCACTCATAGCTTCTCAATATTTGTTGTAAATTTGAATATGAAAAACATTGATAAGTCTCTTTTGAGTCTACTCACTCTTTTTCACTAAGTAGATAAGGATATGAAGTATGAAAATCCTTTTTTCCTTGTGGAGGATAAATAGAAAGGCCAAATTAATAGTTCTAAGACCAAATATTCTTCACAACACCATTTCAAGAAGAGAAAGATCAATGGGAAAGCAAGGGAGTGGGATGTTGTCTGTTTTATATGTGATTAGAAGGGATACTAGAAGGAAAACTACACCCATCTAAATAAGTAAGGGGAAGCTTCAAGTGAATTTGTTATTGAGTAAAATTTATCTATTTATACAAATTGGGTATTAGATACAAATTTTGGTTCTCAAATATGTATTCAAATACCTGAACCAAGTAGATTAAGAGAGATTGACTGAGGGGGGGTATATCTATGAGCATACAACTGAGATAAACTATCTATTATGACTATCGAGGACTACCACCTCAAGTTTCCAATTAGAAATATCTTGGTTTTAAAGGACTGTTATTTTGTGTCATTAGTTACCAAAAACAATATTTATTTTTCCATACTTGATACATATGAATTTATTTTCAATTTCAGGAATAAATGTTTCTTCTTTTATAAAGATGTCATTTTTTATGGTAAGGCGCATTTAAATAATGGTCATTTTGTATTTGATTACAAAAAATAAGTAATAATAATTGATAACAAAACTATTTCACATGACTCGTACCACACCCAACTTTGGAATCACCAGATAGGTGATGTAAATGAACAAAATTTGACTAAATTACATAAAGATATATATTTATATTATTTTAAACTAAGATCAATTAGTGTAATTCACGCATGTTTATAAGTTAAAATGACCAAAGATCCATTTAGTGGAAAAGATGAAAGGGCCAAATAGCTTCTTGAATTAGATCAAAGTAATATGTGTAGACCATTTCCTATTAAATAAGGGGAGTGTACTCGTACTTCACAACTTTTACTGATGAGTTTAGTAGATATGGATATGTTTACTTGATAAGATACAAGTAAAATTCCTTTGATAGATTCATAGAATACATTAATGATTTTGAGAACCATATTAGTAAGAATATTAAGAAACATCATTCAAACCATGGTGGAGAATATCTTAATCAAGAATTCATTGATCAGTAATGGGAGTTTGGGATTTTATCTCAACTCACTCCTCCTTATACACCATACTGTAATAATGTAAGTTAAAGGATGAATCACATCTTTTTGGACATGGTCAGATCAATGATGAGTCATAAGTGTCTTCCATTATCCTTTTGGGGATATTCATTACAAACAGCACCACAAATACTAAACCAAGTTCCAAATAAAGTGGAAAACGGTATGCCATACCAATTTTGGAATGGAAAGAAACTCATTTTGTCATAATTTCATGTGTGAGATTGTAAATAATTTTTTAAGACCTATTTAGGCAACAAACTTTCACCCCAATGAAAAAAGTGTACCTTTATATGATATCCTCAGGAAACAATGGGATATTACATATATAAACCCTCAGAAAAAAAGGTAATAGTGGAAATAAATTCCATACTTCTTGAGAGGGATATCATCTCTAAAATAGATAGTGGGAGCGAGATAGAATTCGATGAAGTCCATGCTCAAGGTACACAAGAGTTATCATAGGAATTGATTCCATAAATCCCTATAGAGGAAGAAGAAGTTTCAAAGACATAAGTACTATGTTGGAGTAAAAGAGAGGTTAGAGAACCAAAACGATATGGTTTTATGGTAAACAATTATGGTGACTCGTTATTAGTTGATAATAATTATCCTTTAACCTATAAGTAATTAGTAAGTGGAACAGATATTTCTAAGTGTCCATAATCCATGAATTTTGAAATATATATTATATACTAAAACCAGGTATGGATTTTGGTAGATCCTATAATAAATGTAAATCTCATTGGTTATAAATGGGTATTCAAGAAGAAACTAGACATTGATGGGAAATTCAGTACTCATAAGGTGAAATTGGTTTCAAAAGGTTTTAAATAACATAAAGGCATTGAATCTAATGAAACATTTTCACTAGTTGTAATGTTGAAATCCATCCAAATTCTACTTTCCATTGCATCCTTCCATGACTATGAGATTTGGAAAATGGGTGTCAAAATATCATTCCTTAAGATGAACCTTCATGAATATATCTATATGACACAACCCAAAGGGTTTGTGAATCCAAAAGATTCTAACAAGGTATGCAAGTTTCAAAAAACCGTTTATAGATTTATGCAGGCATACAGGTCATGGAACATTCAATTTGATGAAGCCATAACATAATTTGGTTTCATAAAGAATGAATTTTATCCTTGTATATATAAGCACTTTATTGGGAGTATGGCCATTTTCTTAATAGTATATATCAATAAAATATAACTTATTTAAAAGGAAATACAATTATTATAATATATTAAGGCCTGGTAGAATAAATTCTTATCCATGAAGGAATTTGGAAAGATAGTATATATTCTTTAGATTAAGATCCATATTGATAGATCCAAGAGGTTTATTGGCCTAATTAATGGTATTTATATTTATAAGATACTGAAGAGATTCAGTATGGAAGATTTCAAGAGGGGATTGTTTCCAATGTTGCATGGCATTCATCTTTCTAGGAAAATGTTTCCTTAGACACATGAGGAAAGACAAAGAATGGAAAGAATTTTGTATGCATCGGTAATTGGGTCAGTCATGTATGTTATTCTATATACTAGGATATATTTTGATTACACATTGATTGTGTTAAGGATATGTCAAGCTGAACCAATTGAATTCCATTATATGGTTGTCAAAATTATACTTAAGTATCTGATTCATACTAAGGATGTGTTCCTGGTCTATGGAGGAGGTGAGGAACTAGTCATGAGAGGATATGAAGATGGTAATTTTCATACAGATCAAGATGATCTAAAACCACGTATAGTATACATCTTCTTGTTAAATGGAGTTTATGTGAGATGTAGAGATTTAAGAAGTTTTTGGTTAGATTTTATAAAGTAGATTCCAAGTATATTTCATCTTCTATGGAAGCTAAAAAATATTATGGATACGCAACTTCATATAAGTTCTTGACATGGTACATAGCCATATAGATCCTATCACAATCTACTATGATAATATAATAGTGGTGACCCTAACAAAAGATCAAAGGTAGTATCAATGGATTAATCATATTATTTATAAGTATCATATCTTGAGGTATTTTTCTCAGAGAGGTGAATTTCCAGTGAGAATAATTTCTATGGAAGACAGCATGGAAGACCCCTTGACTAAAGCCTTAACACAACAGAAACCAAATCATTGTGTGAGGTCTAGCAGACTAATAGTCACAGATAGTTGGATCTAGTCTTAAATGTGAGTTTTTTGGAGTTTTTGTTCTAGAACCAACTTATTTTACTTTGATTACATGTATTTTCAAACATTTTAATATGAATAAAACATCTTATTACATATTTCTTATTTTTATACATGACATTAATGTAATAATGTCCTAAGGTATCTGTTGTATTAATAAGGTCATAGAATCTCCCACTATGATGAGAACCTTAAAGTTCCATAATTATATTCTTAAATAGAATTCTATGGTTGCATAGCGTAATATGATAGGTAACATAGTATATAGACTACCGGGTGTGAGTACTCATAAGCGGATGAGACTTCTTCTCATGAAGTTCACACTTGGTAATCTCCAAGATGAGAGATTATGATAACAAAAACTGCCAATAATAATTATGTGTGTTTTGATGAAATTGGATATTCCTATCTACAAGCATGTGTAATGGTCCTTAGACTTTAAGATTATAATTGATGCATGTCATGACTTATGCACTTAGATTTCCTGAAAAAACCATGACACCATATGTTCATGGGAAGTAGGGTTTGTTGGGTGTGTCGTGAATGAAATTTTATTAATGGATGATTCGAGGAAAAAAAATTCCATTAAATATTTATAGAAGTTGATATCATAACCATTTGATTGGAATAGAACCATCACATTAAATTTTGTGGTCATAGTGTAATGACATGTTTAGTTTAGATAGTTAAAGAAATATTTATAAAGAGTATAGGTTGATGAAATTATTATACAAACTTCTTAATGAGATATTTTGATAAAGGTATTATGTTACACAGCAAGTGTTTGTATATAGTTTTTGACATTTTGATGTTAATTTCTTTCTCTTGGGTGTCTTGACCCATTCCGAAACATTAGTATTGGAATTTAGGCAAGACCGTCTAATTACAATAAGAAAAAATCTTATAGGGTCACGCACAAAGTGTTTCCATTGATCTGAATTAGATTCTATTTGAATTTAATTATTGGAATAAATATTTTTCTTAAGACTGAGGAATGCTTTTATTTAAGTTTTATTGATCATTAATATGGCCTGATGGTTTTTGTCAGAAAATATAAGTGTGTGATTCATGACACATATTAATGATAGTCTTAAAGTCTAAGGACTATTACACACACTCTCAAATAGTAATATCTGATGATACCAAAACATGCAGAATTCCAACTGGTAGGTCTGTTCTCATAATCTCTCATCTTATAGATTACCAAGTGAGAACTTCATGAGAATAATTCCCATATGCTTATGAGTACTCTCACATGAAGGTATGTATAATATTTGTCCCATTATAGTGTGTCATCCAACCACATTACTATATGTAATAATATTTCTATAGCACTTCAATGTTCTCATCATAGTGGGGAACTGTTATGACCTTATTAATGAAACAAATACTCTAGGAAATTATTACATTATAGTCATGTAGAATAATGAACAATATGTAATAAAATGGTTAATATTTAAATACATTAAATAATCATGTAATCAATGTATAGAAATTTGTTTTTAGGACACCAACTCCAAAAAACTCCCACTTGGACTAGAGACAACTACCTACGAATTTGAGTTTGCTAGACCTCACATGATGATCATGTTTTTTCTGAGTCAAGGATTTAGTCAAGGTGTCTGCCACGTTGTCTTCTATAGAAATAATACTCACTACAACTTCACCTATCTGAGAAAACTCCCTCAATATATGATACTTCCATAGTATGTGCTTAGTCCACCGATGTGACCTTGGCTCTTTTTCAAGAGCCACCACTACAATATTATCACAAAAAAGTGTGATGGGATCTTTACAGCTAGGTACCACATCCAACTCTTATATGAAGCTCCACATCCAAAATTCTTCTTTACCTACCTCAGAAACTACGATATACTCATACTCTACTTTAGAATCTATGGCCACACCTTTCATTGATCTCTTCCATCTCACAGTACCTCCATTCAAAGTGAAGATGTATCCTGTTTTTTGAATTTGTGTCATCTTGATAAGTCTTGAAACTATCATGTGTATATCCTCTGCTGACTAGTTCCTCATATCCTACATAAACCAAGAACATATCCTTAGTATTATTTAGATACTTAAGTATAGTCTTCACTTCCATCCAATGGAGGTCACCTGGATCATCTTGATATCTTCCTACCTCACTCAATGCGTAGGAAAAATCTAGCCCAATACATAGCATAGCATATATGACTGATCCAATCATCGATGTGTATAGAATACTTTCCATTATATTTCTTTACTCATGAATCTGAGGACACATTTTCTTGGAAATATTAATGTCATGTGATGCTGTAAATAATCCCCTCTTAGGATTTTCCATACTGAATCTCTTCAGTATCTTGTCAATGTATGTACTTTGACTTAGGCCCAGCAATCTCTTGGATCTATCACAATGGATCTTGATCCCAAAAATATATGCTTCTGCCCCCAATTCCCTCATGGAGAATCATTTATTCAACCATGCCTTAACAGACTGTAATACTGGCATTTTGTTTCCAATAAGTAATATTTCATCAACATGTACTATTAGGAAAACGAATGAACTCCCACTAAATAGTTTGTCGACACAAGTCTCACATTCGTTTTTTATAAAACCAAATTCCATTATGGCTTCATCAAAATGAATTTTCCATGACCTGGATGATTTCTTTAATCCATAATGTATTTTTGTAACTTATATATCTTATTGGCATCCTTTGGAGTCATAAACACTTTAGGTTGTTTCATATAGACATCTTAATAAAGGTTTCTGTTAAGGAAGGTTGTTTTGACATCCATTTTCCAAATCTCATAGTCATGGTAAGAAGCAATGTCCAATAGAATTCTGATTGATTTTAACATTGAAAATGGTGAAAAGGTTCCATAATAATCAATTCCTTGACATTGTTTAAACCCTTTTTCTACCAGTCATGCCTTATAGGTACTAACTTGTCCTTCCATGTCCAGTTTCTTCTTGAATACCCATTTGAAACCAATGGTATTTATATCTATTAAAGGATATACCAAAATCCAAACATAGTTTTGGTGCATGGAATATGTTTCATAATTCATGTCTTCTTTCCACTTGGCAATGTCTATGCCACTTACTACTTCCTTGTAGGTTAGAGGATCATTATTATCAACTAATAATGAGTCACCATCCTCAGTAATTAGAAAAGTGTACCATTCTAGTTCTCTAATCTCTATTATACTCCTACATAGTACTTGGGTCTCTAGAATAGATCTTGCTTCTATGGGGATTTGTGTAATTTGCTCTTGTACCAACTCTTGTGTACCTTGTGACTCGACTTCATTGAAGTCTATCTCGCTCCCACTATCTCTTTTGTAGATTTGATCCCTGTCAAGGAATATGTAATTTCTTGACACTATAACCTATTTTTATGATGTGTTATATAGGTAATATCCCCTTTTTTTCTTAGGGTATCCTATAAAGGTAAACTTTGTGCCACGGGGTGTGATTTTGTTACCTAAAATAGGCATTAACAAACGCTTTACTTCCCCACACATGTAAATTTGATAACATGTCTTTACTTCCACTCCAAAGCTCGAATGGAATACCATTTATCAATTTAGTTAGTACTTGGTTTATTATGTGTGTCACTGTTTGTAACTTAGATCCCCAAAAGGACAATTGAAGACTTTCATGACTCATCATTGATCTCACCATGTCCAACAAGGTGTGGTTCCTCCTTTTTCTTACACCATTCCACTGGGGTATGTAAGGAGGAGTGAGTTAGGATAGGATCCCAAACTCCCTTAAGTAATCAATGAATCATTGATTAAGATATTATCCACCTTGGTCTGAGTGGAGTTTCTTAATATTCTTACCATGATGGTTCTCATATTAATTCTTTTATTCCTTGAACTTATCAAAATAATTCGACTTATACCTCATTAAGTAGATATATCCATATCTACTAAAATCATTAGTAAAAATTATGAAGTATGAGTACCCACCCATTTCCTCAATTGGAAATGGTCCACACATATCGTGATGAAACAATTAAAGAATCTATTTGGCTCTTTCACCTTTCCCACTAAATGGTTATTTAGTCATTTTTCCTTGTAAATAGGCGTGACATACACCAAGTGGTTTTAGTTCAAAAGAATCTAAATATCCATCTTGATGTAAATTTTTCAAGCATTTCTCATTTACATGACCTATCTGGTGATGCCAAAGATGGGTGTGGTATGATTCATGTGAAGTAGTTTTGTTATCAATTGTCATTACTTGGTTTGTGTAATCCAACACATAAATACCGTTATATAAATGTTCCTTTTCAAAACAAATTCAATATTTATAAAATAAGAAACATTCATTTCTAAAATTTAAAATAAATCCATATGTATCTAGTCTGGATACAAAAATAATTTTTTTTGTTACAAAAGGAACATAGTAACAACCTTTTAATAATAAGATAATCCTAGTGGGAAATGTGAGGTGGTAGTCCCTAACTACTATAGCAGGAATTCTAGCTCTATTGGCTGCTCGTAGATCTACCTCCCCTTAGTTAATTTTCATGAATCTACCTGTTTCCTGTATTTCGATACATATTTCAAAACCATAGGTTATATCAAATTCCCAATTTATAGAAACAGATAAATTTCACTTGATAACAAACTCACCCAAAGCTTCCCCTTGCTTCTTTAGCTGGGTGCAGTTTTTCTTCCAGTGGCCCATCCTACCACATGCGAAACAAACAACTTCTTTTTCCCTTCCATCACCCTTGATCTTCCTTTTCTTGGAAGGGTGTGAAGAATATTTGGGCTTAAATCTCTTTTCATTCCCTTTCCTCTTATTCACTATAAGGATGGAAGGCTTTTCGCCCTTGATAACTTTGTTCACTGGGCAAATGAGGATAAGAATATCTGATAGAGACTTCTTGTAACACCTCGACCCTAGTTACCTAGAGTCGGTGCATTATTACATAATATTGGCATGATCATAAGGGATCAAATCCTGAAAGACCGATCAGTTTAGTAGCCTTGGGAGTACTAGATACATTCATAAGTTTTACATTACATCATGAAATAAAAACATCAACAACATTTTGTCCCAATTGACCACACTTATATCTTTAGCCTATCCCTACAGGTCAACCATAAAATATTTCTTTACATCCTAGGAAAAATAAAATATAGAAATGGGTGAGCTCAAATGCTCAGTAAGGATAACAATATAGAAAAAACTTTCATAAATAAAAATAAACAATTAAGGCAACGTATAATACTAAAACATAAGCCCTTTAAACATAAACTTCTGCATAATTTGGCTAATATAAATCAAATAATTCCATTTATTTATTCACATGGATATTATATTAGTTAAATAATCACATGCAATATCAATATCCAAATTCATAATGATGGAATGCATAATGAAAGACTTCATAACCACATAGTCAAGGCCTTGTGCCAAATCTAAAAATAAGATTTTGTCAAGGCCTTGTGCCAAGACACTAGTTTGTCTCATAAGACCTACCGATGCATCAAGGAGCTATAGTGGGCTCCACCCGTCACTCACTAAGTCCAATTCATTCCTCATATGAAAAGGTTTAAACACAACATAAATATTCGTATTAAAACTAGCATAAGAAATGTCAATAATTTATCCATAAACCATGAATGGTGTAAAAATAACACATCCATAGTCAAACATATCACAAAACCTTCAATACAATATAGAAGTTTTTTATCATAATAAATCAACTTCAAACAATCTTAAAATCCATCAAAGGATGTTGACATAGATAAAATCAAAACTTTTATTTAGAGAAATATCTCTTTCTATTTTGAAATAATTTAAAAGTTATATAATAATAAAAGAAAATATTTATTTTGAAAATATTATTATAAGATTTTATGGGAACCTTTGACTATGTTATAACGGTGGAAAATAGCCTCACCCTCTGTATAAGTTAAAAAAATACATTATTACATTAATTTTGTTGAAAAGGTCATAAACTACCTTGTTTGGAAAACAACGGAAAGATTCCTTTCAAAAAATATATGGTAAAATAAGTGTATAAATGACTTTAAACCATATTCTAGTAAATTGTAAGAGTGTTTTTAATTAAATTTTTAAGAAAAAATGGATGTGGGTGATAAAGAGGACCCAGTAGATACTTACGTATTAACAACCTCAGACAAGTAAAGAGATTGTAGAATTAACCCTTACCTTTTAATTTTCCTTAGTCGATGGTATGTTAACCTCATGAATAATATTTAAAACATTGTTATTAAATTTTAAAAGAACCATATACATAAATATGTTATCATATATGATCCTCTAATATTTCTTTGTTAATAATATTTCAATAGTATCATCGTTTCGGGTGTTAAATGATTCATTTTCCTTTATATGATTGGTTATGTAAGCCATTTTCGTTATGGATAGGATGTATTTGATTCATATAAATAATGATATTATGTTCATAAACAATATTTTTAATCATAAAATTAAAATTATTCTTGAATGCTTATGATGGGGAATGAATCTCATCACGTTCAAGGAGATGGTAATCCGTACGTACGCACGAGCGACAATATCATTATATTGATGGTGAAATCGTATGTAATTAGATGTTATATAAAATATACAGAATAATTAAAATTCTATATTTATTATTTACATCAATTATACTCATTATTATACCCATACAAATATTGAAGTGATTGAATAACAAACTACACCACGACGTGGAGACGGTAAGCCGTACGTACGCACGTATGGTGACTTTGTCATTCATTGGATGGATAGAATAACGAATATGGTTGTACCATATTTATAATAACATCAAATTATGTAGTAGGTACTAGAGTTATTATTTTGGTATGGAAACAACAAAGAAAGAGTAAGTGGAAGAAGAAAATAACTTGAAAGAGGGTGGTGAAATTATTACCTCTTCTTCGGGTGTTTCCATTTTAGTTGATCAAAAGGGATCCTTAGGTTGTATTTATGATAAATTTAAGGAATATAGGTGTATGTGAGGAAATTTTGGAGGATATTTGGGAAGGTCTTTTCTGATACAAATGGCTTTGGAGGTGTGATTTTGAGAGAAGGGGAAGTACCCTTTTATAAGAGAGGTGAGGGTTACTTTAGGAAAAGCTTGAAATATTATTTTATAATAAAATAATTTTCATTTTATAATGGATCAAAAATGATTTATTTATAGTATATGGTTGGGATGGGTCTAAAACCTCTCAACCAATAGTTTTTAGACAGTTTTAGGTCACCATATTAACCTTATCTTTTAGATTTGACTTTTAGTTAAATAGTTTGACATTTAGCATGTCTCTTTGTATTTTTATATTATATGGTTAATAAAATTAATATAACAATCCAATATAACCCCAAGTTCTTCATTATTAATATATATAACCTTATCTATGTCCTTTGGACGAACCTTAGATTTTTAGGAATATTATATCAATTAATAATATAGTTTTTGTTTTAAAAACTCAATTATGTCAATTTTGAAACTATTTAGTATTTTGTTTTTGTGAAAATAATAACAGCATGATTACTTTGAAAAAAAATATTTAATCAACCCTAACATGTCATATTAACCTATAAAATTATTTTAATTCATCAGAAGTCTCAATTTACATTTATTTGGATATTTATAATATCAATTAGTTTAATATTTCATTAATAAGGTAATTACTGCATCATCGTTGTGTCATAAATAAATTAAATTATTTAATGTTTAAAAATTATAAATAAAATACCATTATGTAGGAAATCTTTTTATCTTTCTAATGAATATTTATAGTCGAATTTATATTGTGTGTAACCCTATATTAAAAATGGTTTAGTTATTAAACTTTGAATTTAACACTTTTAACTCTTCTTTAAATAAAATAAAAATAAATGTCCTAATATAATATAAGTGGACAAAAAGGATCATATTTTATTCCTAAGGTTTTTTTTGGTCGAATTAAACTTATCCAATAGAATTAGGACATGTTCTGGGGTAATTATAATATCATTTTAAACCTTAATTACCCTATTTACTTTTAATCGTGGTAAATAAAAGTCAAAAGTTACTATTCACCAAAAATTATTTTCATCTTATTGAACCACATTTTACTTACTAATGTAAACTGTGTCTCTCAGATTTTTGAAATTCAATTCATAGAAGTAGTAAAATTAAGTTTTATGCAAATTTGTAAATGCTCCTAGAAGGTGGGTAAAAGATGGTAAAAAGTTCAATAAAATTTTATATATCTAAACTTATTATAAAATAACTCCAATGAATTACATTGAACATATATAGGTATTATGTATCTATTTTGAACAAAAATAAATTAAAACAAAATAACTAATTATTTAAATAAAAAGTCAGTTTTAAAGAATAACGCAGTGTTTTTCACTATTCATCAAAAATTGAAAGTTTTCATAGAAATACCAAAATTTCACCCTAAGCTAATTTTGATATTCCGAATCCAAAAATGAAGTCCATTTTGAAAGATAATATTTATAAAATTTCAAAAAGTTGGTATTACTATTCATAACAGCTAATTTGATTGGTTGTGGTGTGTTTGAACTCGAAGTTGTATACAACACAAGCTATTGTATTATTCAAAGAGAAGCGTACAGTGGAAGCTTGGGGTGTTACATTCTTCCCCCCTTCAAATAATTTCTTCCTTGAAATTTCTAGAATATCACTGCATAAAAAGACTCGGGTGTTTCTTCATCTTAATTTCCTCGGGTTCCCACATTGCATCTCCCATCTTATGGTTTCTCCATAGAACTTTTACTAGACAAGTCGTCTGGTTTCTCAACACTTATTCTCTGGTATCCAAAATCTTGACAGGCTCTTTACAATAATACACATCAGGTTCCAGTTCTATTTCTTCATAGGTGAGTACACGCGTTGGGTCAGACATGTATTTTCTCAATAGTGAAATGTGGAACACATCATGAACATTGGAGAGACTTGGAGGCATTTCCAAACAACAATCTACAACTCCAATTCGTTCTAGAGTTTCGAAAGGTGATATTTATGTGGGACCCAATTTACCCTTCTTACCAAAACGTATAACACCCTTCCATGGAGATACCATCAAGAAAACATGGTCTCCTACTTGAAATTCCAAATCCTCCCTTAGGTTATCAGTATAGCTCTTTTCCATACTTTGGGATGCTTTGATGTGGGTTTGGATAACCTTCACATTTTCCATTGTTTCCTCAACAAGTTCTGGGTCTACAAGTTTTCTTTCACCAACATCATCCCCACAAGTTGGTGTGCGACATCTCTTTCTGTATAACGCTTTATATGGTGTCATCTGAAGACTTGAATGGAAGCTATTATTATAAGAAAATTCTACCAGAGGTAAATATTGATCCCACGTACCTTGAAAGTCAAGTGAGAAATATCTCAACATGTCTTCTAATGTTTGAATAGTATGTTCTGATTTTCTATCGGTTTGAGGGTGGTAGGCAGTGCTCAAACGAAGTTCAGTATCCAGGGCCTTCTAAAGACTTTTCTAGAATCTTGATGTAAAATGGGGATCACGATCAGAAAAAATCAATATGGGTACCCCATGAAGTCTTAAAACTTTATTAATATATAGTCTTTCCATATATTCAAGTGGTAAATCTTCTCTTGTAGCAAGAAAATGTGTTGACTTGGTATGACGATCAACAATGAACCATATTGTGTCATTCCTTCTAGTAGTCTTTGGTAGCCCCATGACAAAGTCTATAATAATATTATCCCATTTCCACTCAGGTATGGGAAGAGGTTGCATGACTCCTCCAGGTTGTTGCCTTCCAGCTTTCACTTGTTGACAAACAATACATCTTGACACAAAATTAGCAATCTCCCTCTTCATGTTGTCTCGCCAAAAATGTTCCTTCAAATCTCTATACATCTTGGTGCTCCCAGGGTATATAGAGAAATTGGATCTATGAGAATCATCCAACAATTCCCTTTTCAGATTAGTTATGTTAGGAACACAAATTCTCTTCCCAAATTTGAAAATTCCATCTTCATATATGAAGTCACTCAATCTCCCATCATTCACAACATTAATATTCTTTTAAAATTCCTCATCATCAGTTTGAGAACTCTTTATCCTTTCTAGTAAATATGTTTTGGCAACTATTTGAAAAAGTATTGATGTTTCACCTTCCATGGTTATTCCCATATCCATCTTTACTACATCCATGAAAATAGGATCCCATTTAACTCTCATCTTGTTCAAAACTCCATGATCCTTTCTACTCAAAGCATCTACCACCTTATTTTCCTTCCATAGGTGGTATTGTATAGTGAAATCATAATCCTTGAGTGGTTTATTCCATTGTATTTGCCTCATGTTGAGTTCTTTCTATGAGAAAATATACTTCAAACTCTTGTGATCTGTATAAATCTCACATTTTTCACCATAGAGATAGTGTCTCCAGAATTTCAAAGCAAAGATTATAGCTGATGATTCAAGATCATGAGTGGGATAGTTTTTCTCATGAATATTTAGCTATCGTGATGCATAGGCAATAACTCTATCATTCTGCATAAGGACACAACTGAGTCCTTTCTTTGAAGAATCACTATAAATAACAAACCCATCATTCCCCGATATTATAGTCAAGATAAGTGCATTGACTAATATTCTCTTTAGTTATTAAAAACATTCTTCACACACTTTTTTCCAAACAAATATAACCCCTTTACACATGATCTTGGTTAATGGGTTAGCCAATTGGGCAAAATTCTGGATGAAATGTCGATAATAACCTGTTAAACCAATAAAACTGTGTACCTCAATTATACTCATTGGTAATGGCCATTCTTGGATTTCCTTGGTATTTTAAGGATCAACAAAGATTCCATCCTTAGATACAATATGTCCAAGAAAAGAAATCTCCAGAATCCAGAATTCACACCTGCTAACCTTCCCATATAATTCATTTCTTCTAAGAGTCTTTATAATAATGCACAAATGATTTTCATGATCTTCGTAGCTTTTGGAGTATACCAAGATATCATCAATAAATACCACTACAAAGTAATCAAGATATTCCTTTAAAACTCTATTCATTAGATACATGAAGATAGAGGGTGCATTAGTCAATCCAAAAGACATTATTGTAAACTCGTAATGCCTGTACCTGGTTCGAAATAGTGTTTTCAGAATGTCTTCCTCCATCACACACAACTGGTAATATCCAGATCAAAGGTCGATATTTGAAAAATATTGATCTCCATGAATTTGGTCGAATAAATTATCAATGAAAGGTAGGGGATATTTTTTTTATTGTTATAGCATTAATCTCCATGTATTCAATGCACAACCTCATAGATTTTTCTTTCTTCTTAACAAAAAGGACAGGGGATCCCCATGGAGAAACACTAGAGAGAATAAATCCCTTGTTACTCAATTCCTCTAGTTATATCTTTAGTTCAACTAATTCCACAGTGTACATTCTATAAGGGGCCTTTGATATGGTCCTTGAACCAAGAATTAAATCAATGGAAAACTCAATTTCTCTTTCTAGAGGATGTCCAGGGAAATCCTCTGGAAACACACCAACATATTATTTCACAATAGGTATTTCCTCTATTTGAACATTCTTTACCTCACCCATAGTTATTTCATTCTCTACTTCCCCAATAATAGAATTTAGTAGACCTCCTAGGGGTGAATCTAGATAAGAATCAGGTGGTGACATTTCTTCTCTAAAGATAAGGTACTCTTTATCATCGTCGAAAATTAAAACCTCCGTCTTCTTAAAATAAATTTTGTCATCATGGTATGAAATCCAATCCATTACTAGGATTATATAAAATTCAATAATGGGTATGAAGATGATATCAGCAGATAAAGAACATTTATATGCCCTAATGGGAACTCATTCACAAAACTTTATTGTGATGATACTTCCCTTAGGTGTTTTGACTGATAAATCCCTTGTTAAGTCAAATAGAAAATATCTAATTTTCTTAGAAAACTGAGAATATATGAAACAATGCAATGATCCATAATCAAATAAATCATTGTCTAAACTTGAGGAAACCATTAAATTACCTACCACCATGTCATTCGGAGCTTCAACCTCAGCAATAGTGATCGCATAAGCTTGGCCTTTCTCCCTTTCTCCTTTTCTGAGGTAAGTTCCCTTGGAACTTAGGATATTCATTTTCATAATTCCCCTTTTCTCTACAATTGCAACATTCAACATTGATAGCCTCTTTCTTCCCCTTGCAATCACGATCTTAGTGGCCTTTTTCACCACACTTGTAACAGACTCACAATCCCTTCAGGCAAGTATCGGGGTGTTTCTTCCCATATTTATCATAGGATGGATATTCAAATTTTCCCTTCTTCCATTTATTTCCATTTCCATAGTGTTCAACAGATCTCTTTTTCTCTTACTTTTCTTTAAAGTCGTAAGACTTAGATAATTCCTTTTCTGTCTTGATAGCGCATGAGACTATATATTCATACAATGAGAAGGATTATGAGACTAAAACTAGACGGAGAAATGTTTTTAACCCATCAAATAATAGATTAATCTTACTCCTTGGTTACATATAAAATCTTCTGCATGCCTTGATAACCTTGTAAAGTTATCCTCATACTTTGCGACATTCTCATCCTCTTTTTGCCTCAGACTCAGAAATTGTCTTTCCATATCCGCCCGATGGTCATGAGGAAAGTATTTTTCTAAGAAAATATATTTAAAATCCCTCCATTCCATGTTAGATACTTCTTCATATTCCTTTTTGTTTTGGATTAATGACCACCATTGATCTACATCTCTCGTGAGGCGATAAACTGCTATAAAAACGTTTTCCCTTTCACTACTCCCCAAAGCATGAAATATTTTCTCTAAGGAACTTATCCATTGCTCAGCTACTAATGGATTTATACTCCCATTGAATGTTGGTGGTTGTTTCCTCATGAAGTGTTCTAACATTGATCCTACGCGTTGTGGATGAGGGTGCTCCATACAGGTAAGGTTTTTATTCGTAACCTGAGTGAGTTGTCCCAATATGGTGATAAGCTGATCAGCACCAGTTGCATCACCAGCTCCACTATAATTATCTTGAGTATGAGGGAAATCCCTACATGGATTATGTGTGTGGATATGGTTTCCATTCCTTCCACTAGGCACCATTTCTAAACAATGACATACACTATATTAGTTTATGAATCGCAGTACATAATTCCAAACTTGTAAAATAGTTAACACAAATTGAACAGTTTATGGATATAATCCGTAATTATAAAAATATTTTCTTTGAGGAAGTATATACTCATAAACTCTTAATAATGGTTTGTAAAGAAAATGAGGATTATCCTAAGAATATCCCTCTGGGAGTGTTGTAACCAAGAGTGAAGCAAGTCCCGTTGTCGTGCACTAGTTCCCATTCGAGTCTAGCTCAAAGTGGTGTTTTCGGGTTTTACCCCTAGGTACATCACTACCAAAGCCGCCTCTACTTGCTCATATCCAGATAGGGATGTATTGCTTGGGAAACTCACAAAATATCTATAGTACCAAAATTCTAGGGAGTTCTTCTATACTAATCCTCAAATTCTATCTTAGGGTAATGTTCTCTAATCATAGTTTTCCTAAATCTAACTTCCAAGGTTTGTAATAAACTTTCTATGATACCAACTATAATGCCCTGACCCCAGTTACCCAGAGTTGGTGCATTATTATAAAACATCGGCATGATCACAAGGGATCAAATCGCGAAAGACCAATCATTTTAGTAGCCTTGGAAGTACTAGATACATTAATAAGTTTTACATTACATCATGAAATAAAAACATCGATAACATTTTGTCCCCATTGAACACACTTAAATCTTAAGCCTATCCTAGCAGGTTAATCATAAAATATTTCTTCACATCCTAGGAAAAATAAAACATAGAAAGGGGTGATCTCATATGATGAGTAAGGATAACAATATAGCAAAAACTTTCATAAATAAGCATAAAAAATTAAGGCAATGCATAGGACTAAAACATAAGCCTTTTAAGCATAAACTTCTACATAATATGGACAATATAAATCAAATAATGTCATTTACTTATTCACATGGATATTCTACTAGTTGAATAATCACATGCAATATCAATAGCCAATTTCATAATGATGGAATGCATAACGCCAGACTTCATAACCATATAGTTAAGGCCTTGTTCCAAGTATAAAAATAAGATTTTTTCAAGGCCTTGTGCCAAGACACTAGTTTGTCTCATGAGATCTACTGATGCATCAAGGATCTAAAGTGGGCTCCACCGATCACTTACTAAGTCCAATGCATTCCTCATATGAAAATGTTTAAACATAACCTAAACATTCGTATTAAAACTAGCATACAAAATGTCAATAATTTATCCATAAACCATGAATGGCATAAAAATAACACATATACAGTCAAACGTATCACAAAACCTTTAATACAATATTTAATTTTTGTATCATAATAAATCAACTTAAAACAATCTTAAAATCCATCAAAGGATGTTGACATAGATGAAATCAAAACTTTTTTTAGAGAAATATCTCTTGCTATTTTGAAATAATTTAAAATTTATATAATTATAAAAGAAAAAAAATATTTTGAAAATATTCTTATAAGATTGTACGGGAAGCTTTGACAATGTTATAATGGTAGAAAATATCCACACCTGCAGTATAAGTTAAAAAAAGACATTCTTACCTTAATTTTGTCGAAAAGGTCATAAAGTACCTTGTTTGGAAAACGACGGAAAGATTCCTTTAAAAACATATATAGTCAAATAAGGGTATAAATGACTTTAACCCATAGTCTAGTAAATATTAAGAATGTTTTGAATTTCATTTTTAATAAAACACGGATGTGGATGATAAAGAGGTCCCAGTAGATACTTACATATTAATAACCTCAGATAAGTAAAGAGATTGTAGAATTAACCCTTACCTTGTAATGTTACTTAGTAGGTGGTATGTTAACCTACTATAATATTTAAAACATTGTTATTAAATTATAAAATAACTATATACATAAATATGATATCATATATGATCCTCTAATATTGCTTTGTTAATAATATTTCAGTAGTATCATCGTTTCGGGTGTTAACAGATTCATTTCCTTTATACGCTTGGTTACGTAATCCATGTTTGTTATAGATAGGATGTATTTGATTCATATAAAGAATGATATTATGTTCAAAAACATTATTTTTAAACATAAAATTAAAATTATTATTGAATGATTATGATGGGGAATGAATCTCATCGCGTTCGTGGAGACGGTAATCCGTACGTACGCACGAGCGACAATATCGTTATATTGATGGTGAAATGGTATGTAATTGGATGTTATTTCATATATAAATAATAATTAACATGTTATATTTATTATTTACATAAATTATACTCATTATTATACCCATCCAAATAATGAAGTGTTTGAATAACAAACTACACCACGATGTGGTAAGCCGTACGTACGCACGTATGGTGACTTTTCCATTCATGGGATGGATAGAATAATGAATATGGTTGTACCATATTTATAATAACATAAAATTATGTATGAGGTACTATATTTATTATTTTTTTATGTAAACAACAAAGAAAGAGGAAGTGGAAGAAGAAAATAACATGAAAGATGGTGGAGAAATTATTACCTCTTCTTCAGGCGTTTCCATTTGAATTGATCAAAAGGGCTCCATAGATTGGATTTCTTATCAATTTAAGGACTCTAGGTTTATTTGAGGGAAGTTGGGAGGATATTTGTGCAGGTTTTGGCCGATCCAAATGTCTTTGGAGATGTAATTTCCAGATAAGGGGAAGTACCCATTTATAAGAGAGGTGAGGGTCACTTTAGGAAAAGCTTGAAATATTATTTTATAATAAAATCATTTTTGGTTTATAATGGATAATAAATGATTTATTTCGATGCTATGGTGGGTATGGGTCTAAAACCTCTCAACCAATAGGTTTTAGACAGGTTTAGGTCACCATATTAACCTTATCTTTTATATTTAACGTTTAGTTAAATAGTTTGACATTTACCATGTCTATTTGTATTTTTATATTATATGGTTAATAAACTTACTATAACAAGACAAGATAACCCCAAGTGGTTAATTTTTAATATATATAACCTTATCTAAGTCCTTTGGCTGAGACTTAGATTTTTAGGAGTATTATATTAATTAATAATATAGTATTTGTTTTAAAAACTCAATTATGTCAATTTTGACACTATTTAGTTTTTTTTTTGAAAATCATGACAGCATGATTACTTCAAAAAAAATTATTTAATCAACCCTAACATGTCATATTAACCTATAAAATTAGTGTAATTTATCAGAAGTCTCAATTTACATTTATTTGGATATTTATAATATCAATTATTTTAATATTTCATTAATAAGGTAATTAATGCATCATCATTGTGTCATAAATAAATTAAATTATTTAATGTCTAAAATTTATAAATAAAATACTATTATATAGGAAATATTTTTATGTTTATAATGAATATTTATAGTTGAATTTATATTGTGTGTAACCCTATATTAAAAATGGTTTAGTTATTAAACTTTGAATTTAACACTTTTAACTCTTCTTTAAATAAAATAATAACAAATGTCCTAATCTAATCCAAGTGGAAAAAAAGGATCAAATTTTATTCCTAAGTTTTTTTTTGGTCGAATTACCCTTATTAAATAGAATTATGACATGTGTTGGGGTAATTATAATATCATTTTTACCCTTAATTACTCTATTTACTTTAAACTGTGGTAAATAAAAGTCAAAAGTTACTATTCATCAAAAATTATTTTCATCTTATTGAACCAAATTTTACTTACTTATGTCAACTGTGTCGCTCTAATTTTTTAAATTCAATTCACATAAGCAGTAAAATTAAGTTTTATGCAAATTTGTAAATGCTCCTAGAAGGTGGGTAAAAGACGGTAAAAAGTTCAATAAAATTTTATATATCTAAACTTATTATAAAATGACTCCAATGAATTACACTGAACACATATAGGTATTATGTATCTATTTTGGCCTAAAATAAATTAACACAAAATAACAAATTATTTAAATAAAAAGTCGGTTTTAAACAATAACGCAGTGTTTTTCACTATTCATCAAAAATTGAAAGTTTTTGGAAAAATACCAAAAATTCACCCTAAGTTAATTTTGATATTCTGAATCCAAAAATGATGTCCATTTTGAAAGATAAAATTTATAAAATTTCAAAAATTGGGTATTACTATTCATAATGGCTAGTTTGATTGGTTGTGGTGTGTTTGAACTCGAAGTTGCGTACAACACAAGCTATTGTATTATTCAAAGAGAAATGTACCGTAGAAGCTTGGGGTGTTACACTTATCAATGTTGTTCATATCAAAATTCATAACAAAACTAGAGAATCTATGAGGGAGTGATGCAAGAATGAGATTGGTGCCCAGTTATTTGGGGAGTTTAAACCCTAGAACCTCCAAATGTTCAATGTATCTAATGAGCTTGACTACGTGAGGCCTATTTGGGGAACCCTCTCCAGGATTACTCTAAAAGAGTGTCTTGGAGATCTCAAATCATTCATGTCTTTCTCTCTCCTAGTAAATACCATGGAGGTGCTCAAGAATTCTATAGGCATCCATGTTTTCGTGATACTTCATGAGTTCACTAGACATTGATGATAACATCAAACATTTCATGATACTTCATGATTTCACTAGACATTGATAATAACATCAAACATTGAACATCAACTACGTCATTCATATGGTTTTTAGACCAGGAACTCTTCATTACTCACCTCTTGGGAAGGCAGATCAAGTAATTAGGACTCTAGCACGTAAGATTTTCGTTCATAGCATATAATGACCCAAAGGCATCTAAATCATTCCTAGAAGTTACTAGTGGTGAGGATGTTGTCTTTATATAGTATTGATTGTAGGGATAGTGTGGTTGAAAAGTTTTTCATTTTTATTCTACAATTAAAAAACTAGATAATTAGTACTTTCTTGATTACATTTTATGAGAAATAATAAATTAATTTTATTAAGTATCCCACTATTTTATTAAGTCCTAATGGCCCTCACCATTGAACACAGAATGTCAAGTTTCTTGTAAATTATAGTGGTAAGGATCCATATTCATCTTCTAATAACCCCAACAAGGGTCGTTCAAGCTATTTGAAGTTATTTAGGTTGGAAGTTCTTTTACAACTACCGGCTTGTAGCTCCTTGATCCATTGAGTGGACTCCCCAATTCTGAAATCCTAGCTTGGATTTCCTAAACAATTGCCTCCAATATTACACCAAGTCTACCAAGGACTACTCCTCTTCATTTAATATGTTTAAGTCAACCCGAAACATTCATAAGGTCTTCCTTTATAAAATTAATTTTCCCAAAAAGGGTTGGTCAAACACATAGTTTTATTGATTCTTTCCCTTAATCAAGTAATAGAAGGCATAGTCTGACTTAATATTTTATTGAGGGATTTTTATCTCTTATGCATAAATTGATTATTATCTTTATCACATTATTTTTAATATTAAGTGGAACTTACTTAAGTAATTAACCATGTATTGATAATATTTATGCATAAGCGTGGTTTATTTTAGTTCCATCTTGCATGCTTGTTTAATTCATTAATTATGTGATTGCGACAACACATCCATAACGACAACTCATGTAACTAACAGAAATAAAATAAATTAAAAGGAATAATCATGAGATTTTATAATGGTTAGTTTATCTAGTGGTTGATAAACTAACCTTGATCTAGGGGAGAAAAACCTCGAACCTTTTGGGTTCATGTTTATAGCTTTCCACCTATCCATCTTTGTATCTCCTTGGATTAGTTTCTTCTCGACTCCTTACTTGAACCACCTCCATAAGATTGGGAGATTCATCCATTACATATGATTTTTAACTCACATGCAGGAGAGGGGGAAAATAGGGGTTTACATAAAAGAACCCATGGGCATGGATGACCTACATATTAATGAGGATAGATGACACGCAGGCAAACAATTTTAATTTAAAATAAATTAAAAAGAAACCAAACTCATACAAAGGTCTGGTCTATCTCATGATCATCCACATACATGAAATGAATTATATATTTAATAAAACTAGAATTCAATTATTTATTCTTTCTTATTAAGATAAATCACACTTGAATCAATCAATTATTATCTTTAATTAATCAATCCTTTTATCTTAATACTTTTCTAAATTTCCTTGAGATTCTCATCCATAACCTTAGAGGTAAAATAGTGAACACCCATTTGAATCTTCATGATATGTAATTATGAAAATTACAAAAAAATTAAAGTTATAATTCTATATAATTTGGTAAAGTACAAGGTGTGTAGTTCCAACTACACAACATGTAATTCCTTCACCATATTATCTGAAATACATGCCTAGGGACTCGGTGTGTGAGGCATAACTTAGAAATCTTGGAGTACACAGTGTGTCTAGTGGGCTACATGTCATGTTGTCTCCGGGTTACATGGTTATTGGTCAGATTAGCGATGTATGGGATACACGGTTTAGCCCTTGACCTGAAGGGACTACATTTTGTGTCCAGTGGCCACACGGCATATAATCCGGATGACCGTGCACCAGTAGGTCTTGGTCAACACACAATGTAATAATTACCTACACCGCATGTAATTAATGCACATTACTTGAGTAATTGTTGAATTACTCATGATGAAATGAACACAACTACATGGTATGTAATCTGGATTATATGGTATGTATGGAAGATTACACGATGTGTAAATCTGAATACACAGTGTGTATTTTCGTGTTCCCTGGACAGAATCGTTGGCACCTCCTGATGAGATCCTCGATTTAATTTTAATTAAAAAATTATTCATTTCTGATACATCTGTGAGAAATGAAAAGAGGAAGAATATATCTTGAAATTCATATTACAAGAATAATTAAACATGAATTTAAAAACAAAATTATTAAAGCATAAATCATCAAAAAATTATTTAAATAATTGACGTGACTGCTCTAATACCACTTGAATGATCTCAATGCAGCAGAAGCATGGCGGTTGGGAGGGCCCAACTTTGATTTTTCTATAATCGATGACAATTCTAGGATCAATGCGATGATAAACTCTAGTATCTATGAATTGAAATCAAATATTTAGACAAAGATAAGAATATCACATATCCAAGAAAGAGGATCTTGCACATCGTGTTTATAATTGATTTAATAATTTTTGAAGAAATTAAATACTTGGGTCTTCGGTACTTTCTTCATTGAAGATCATTGATCTTCCAGAATGACCCTTCTAGATTTCCTTTGTTGCGCTTGAGAGGATCCAAAGTTGAATCCCTCTAGCAGTGATCCACATGAGCTCCAATAGTCTCCAATCAACGCCACTCATTCTCTAGGTGATAGCATGGCGGAATGAATGTATTGTGTTGTTTGTTCTTGATCACTTGTTCTTCAGTCTTGAAGAACTTCTCTCATTCTTGAGAGGGATAGATGATAGGAGTCGAGAGAGAAATGTTTGGAAAAACAATTCTCAATTCACCGGGGTTTGGCACAATAGACATACCTGCCTATTAATCGACATGGGGTTTCAGTTACAATATTTAATTACAAAATGGAAAGTAAATGAAATTATAACTATAAGAGAAAACCCATGCCTCAAAATAACAATAACAGAACCATTATTTGTGGTGCACCAACTTGTGCAAAATGAAACGATAAATGAAATCTCTTGCCACATAATGATAATAGTATTATTATTATTTCTTCCACTAACTGGATAAATATTATTTACCAAATTGTAAATAATAAATTTATCAACAGACATAGTCATGGTTCGTTCGAACTCCTCTTCCATTTATTGAACACCCAAATAAAATATTTTATTCTCTTAAATAAATATTTTTATTTACAAACTAGTAAGTGAATATTTATTAAATTTTCAATAAAATAAATAAATATATTTTATACACAATCTGGTGAATAAATATTTATTTAATTTATGTGATCATTTTAACTTGAATAAAATTATTCTTCAGACTTTAGAATAATATTCATTCCATTAATTAAATTAAAATTGAATTTAATAGAGACCACAAGAAACACTTAGTGTGTGACCCTCTAGGATTCTTTCTCATTGGCATTAGGCGGGCTTGCCTAAAGTCCAAGATTATTGTCTAGTAACGGGTCAAGTCACCCAAGATAAAGAACATAAATTCACAATGATGACATCCACATATAAACACTCACTGTGTAATATAATCCCTTTGTCACAATATCTCATTAAGCATGTTTCATGCTAGTTTCATCAACCTATATGCTTGATACGTCATTCTTTGACTACCTGAAATAAACTCGTCGTTATAGCATGGCCATGGAATTTAGGGTGATGGTTATATTTCAATCAAATTTTTGAGATATAAACTTCCATAAATGGAAGGTAAAAATGCTTCCTTGACTAATCCATTAATAACATGTCATTCGGGATACACCGAACGTACCCTACTTCCTGCCAACGTATGGCGTGATGGTTTTTATCAGAAAATCTAAGTGTGTGATTCATGATATGTATTAATGATAATCTTAAAGTCTAAGAACCATTACACACACTCATATATAGTAATATTCTATGACACCAAAAATATGAGGAATTCCTATTGGCAGGTTTATTCACATAATCTCTCATCTTAGAGATTACCAAGTGAGAACTTCATGAGAAGAAGTCTTGTCTTCTTATGAGTACTCACACCTAACGGTCTATATACTATGTTTCCCATCATAGTATGTCATCCAACAGTAGAGTTATATTTAAGAATATTTTCATATCACTTCAAGATTCTCATCATAGTTGGGAACTTATATGACCTTATTAATGTGAAAAATACTATAGGACATTATCATATTATAGTCATGTAGAACAATGAAAAATATGTAATAAGATGTTTAATATTTAAATACATTAAATATTCATATAATGAATGTAAAAATAGTTGGTTCTAGGACACCAAGTCCAACAGGTTTGATGGAGATTATTTTATAATTGGATTTCCAACTTTTTATTAATTGTCTTTTACACCATGATGAGATTCTATCATTGTTTAGACTCATGGTGGATAATATTTTGTAAATAGTACTACAAATAAGACCTTTAAAAGTGATATAATAGTCCTTTTTCAATAAAAAAATGTTGAAAAATATAGCACCCTTAAAATCCCTAGGCTTTTAGCAGTGCGAGAAAAGAACTGATAAAAGGACCCTTCATAGACACTAAAAAAGAGTTGATAAAGGCATCCTTTATCCACTCTTATTTAAGAACTGATAAAGGACCCCCTTTATCGATTATTTTATTTAATGTTGCTAAATTGATCCTTTATCGTCACTTTTCATAGTGCTGATAAAGGATCCCTTTATTGGCACTTTTTCTAGTACTGAAAAGGGGGCATACTTCTACAGTGTGATGTTAATATTACAGCACACTATAGCAACAAAATAAGAAGAAAATACATAATCAAATACAAAATTTAATTTAAATAAAATTTAAAACCCAAATACAATAAAAAATACTATATTATATACATTTTAATCATTATTATGTAGAATTTCATGAGTAAGTAAAAATTATCATAGATGTTTAAAAACATCAATGTTCCTTTGTCTTTGGCCCCCAACCCTCAGTCATGCCACTAGTTACCAAACAAACCACACCAACTAGAGTAAAATAATTAATATGTATAAGAAAAAATCTTATATTACACTAAAAAACATATAATTTCAGTCATACCAAAAACATCGTGTATCAGATTGAGTTGTGGCTAATTCTTACACATCACGCATTTCCATTTTGTTATCAAAAGTAGGTGATCTTGAATTGGATCACATTTGTGGTGACAAAAAAAACATTATGAATGTGAGATAATTCAAGATAACTTACTTTTTGAGAACAAGTCTTCAACTATCACACTATTTCTTTCCTGTATTCAAGCATTTTCTAAGTGAAAATTAACTAAATAAGTATAAGAAAAAAATGATGAGGAAATTAATTATGTAAAATAATTTTTGGCACCAGAAAATGAGTTCATTTCATTCATAGAATGTTTCCAAACATGAAATTAGACCGTAGTACATTTCAAAATCTTCGATTTGACTAGTCGTGAAGCCCGAACGGAGTTACGGTTCAGAAGTAATGGCCATTTGAAGTCAGACTATAGAAAATGGCCATCCAGGACGATGTGGGAACAAAGTATAAACTTGCGTGAAAAAATGAAATCTTTCATGAAAAATGGAATCTTGCATGAAAAATGTATTTTTGCACAAAAGTGGAATGGAATTTTACATGCACCGCCATTCAAGGTTTCAGTTATAAATACAAGTGCACCCCCTTCTTCCAGGGGACCCCTAGAGGTCGGTCGCCACTCTAATGTGTGTAAGTTCGCATCTTCCGTGCATGCGCGCAAAACCCAACATCTTGCACACAAAACATCACTTTTGCGCGCAAATGTGCTAACATGTACAATTTTGCGCGCAAAACATCATTTTTGTGTGCAACAGTGCCACTATGCCCAATTTTGTGTGCACCAGTGCTGTACTTGTCCAATTGCGTGCACACATTCTCTAGTGTGCACAAACATCCCCTCTTATGTGCAATTCCTTCCCTATTGTGGGAACATCTCACCTATTTCATGCACATATCCCATATTTCACGCACATCTCCCATATTACCCACCCACCTTCCACCTATGGAATACCATGATTTGATATACTCCTCCATACTCTAGGAAACACCTTGTGTCGACATATTCCTCTTAGTCCCTTTCCCATGTCATGAGTTGAGATTCTCATCATCAATTCCCCAAGTACCTTGAGTCGAACCATTCCTCAAGAAACTCATCCAAACCCCATCACCTAACTTCTATACCAGGTTGAACCAGAAAGGGCCTCTCTTGCATAATTTCCAACACCATCCATTTCTAGGTGACTTATGCCTAACAGTCCTATCAACATGACTATAAATTATAGTACGCCCTATGTGACAAATGTAGGATGACTCTTACTCCAAACAAGAGATGACTTATGCTTCAATCATAATATGCCAATAGTCCTCTCTACATGACTATAAACTGTAGTACACCCTATGTTCCAAACATAGGATTCCTCTTTCTCAAAACAAGAGATGCCTTATGCACCAAGCATAAGATGCCAATAGTCCTCTATACATGACTATAAACTATAGTACACCCTATGTGCCAAACATAGGATTCCCCTTTCTCTAAACTATATATGACTTATGCTCCAAGAATAAGATTCCAATATTCCTCTCAACATGACTCTAAACTATAGTACTCCCTATGTGACAAACATAGGATTCCTCTTTCTCTAAATGAGAGATGCATTATACTCCAAGCATAAGATGCCAATAGTCCTCTCTACATGACTATAAACTATAGTACACCCTATATGCCAAACATAGTCTGCCTCTTGCTTTAAACTATAGATGCATTATTTTTCAAGCATAAGATGCCAATAGTCCTATCTACATGACTACAAACTATAGTATTCTCTATTATTCAATAATAGGATGCCTCTTGCTCCAAACAAGAGATTCCTTATGCGCTAAGCATAAGATGTCAATAGTCCTATCTACATGACTATAAACTGTATCATGCCCCATTATTAAATAATAGGATGCCTCTTGTTCCAAACAAGGGATGCCTTATGCACCAAGCATAAGATGTCAACAGTCCTCTCTACATGACTATAAACTATAGCATTCCCTATCATTCAATAATAGGATGCCTCTTATTCCAAACAAGGGATGCCTTATGATACAATCATAAGATACCACATGCCATGATTACAATGACATAATTTCAAGAGCATTGGAATCCATTCAAACATTCCATCACTCCACATCATGCTTTGTGTGTCCTTAATTTGGATCTTCATCCTAATTCATGTCTAAAGGGACCCCCTAACTGTCTGGTCCCATGACGCCTCAGCTCACCTACTGTCCTAGGCCAATGCCCTGAAAGACATTGGACGACACTTCGAGTCATGTCATGTGTTTCGAACACGGTCAACAGTCGACCCTCATTTGTTTGTCCCCATTTCAGGCTAACATGATATGGATGTTGTGTTTCAAACATGGTCAAAAATTATCCTCTATCGTCACTCTACCATCATCGTGTTCTGAATGTCGGGCATGTGATTCACACTTTTCATCTCCCTTTATTCAGACTGATTCCAACACCCTTGGCAATATCCTGCTTGTGAACTTGTGCATAGGTGTTGGCCCCAATTATATACCTCAACCCACCAGTAAGTTAGGATACCCTCATGGCCAGACATGAGGAAGACATTACAGGATACTTCCAAGCATAAGCCACATTCACCATTTCCACTCCATAGTGAGACACGGGCAGCTTACATGCATAATCCCCATTCACCATTATCGCTCCTCAGCGGCACCAAGACATGCTAACATCTATTGTTTCTTTGAATATACATGCTAATGTGGGCCCCTCAGTGGATCACTCCATGAAACCCCCTCACCACAGCATTTTTGATTCCTTCCCTTCCCCATGGGTGGGCGGGTGTCAGTTATGTAAGTCCTTGGGATGCGGAGTGAACCCCCATCATCCGAGCTGCATGAAAATAAACTTCCAAGCACCATCATCCTCAGCACATGATCTTAAACTGTGACCTCACCCCCATGCACTTTACGTGGGGTTCCCCATATTGGACATTCTCTATGCCCGCTTGTCTCTACATTAGTGGGATCTTCCTCACATATAATGATATCCTCTTTGCTAGAGCGGCGCTTATCTGCGAGGAAGGGAAACCACCTTGGTGTAATCCCCTAGCATTTCTTGTAGAAGGTAGTACCTCTACTCCTTCTATCTTCTTCGGTGCTAAATACCAGAGGAGATATGGGAATCAGGACCTTTATTATCTCATCCCTCTCTCATTGGGATTTTTCGCCACTCGGGCATCCATTCTGGAGTAAGTACTAATCTTCATCTCCCTGGGCCGCTAACCATGTGTAAGCCCCTGTTTCCTTTTTGGGCCGCTAACCATGTGTAAGAACCATTCCACATCCCATGGATGCACCTTTCGCGATGTGATCGTCTGGTCTTTGTTGCCTCTTGTTTCTCACACCGAGCATGACTCATGTGGGCTTAGAGCAAGCATCGACCATGACATCCTCTCTGGGCCACCTTAGCGTATAAGCCCGAATAACTCTCGAACTACGGGGACTTTGATCCTTGCCAAGGCAAGGTACGTAGGATGCCTCCCTAAGGTTTAATCCCAACACCTACTAGTCCTGACCCCTTCATGTTGGTTCACCATACACCATTTTGAACTACATGGACTTTGATCCTTTCCAAGGAATGGTGCATAGGAAGCCTCCCTGAGGTTCAATCCCAACACCTACTAGTCCCGACCCCTTCATGTCAGTCACCAAAAACTTCTAAACTACGTGGACTTTGATCCTTTCCAAGGAAAGGTATGTAGGAAGCCTCCCTGAGGTTCAATCCCAACACATACTGGTCTTGACCCCTTCACGTCAGTCACCAAAAACTTCCGAACTACATGGACTTTGATCCTTACCAAGGCAAGGTACGTAGGAAGCCTCTCTGAGGTTCAAGCCCAAAACCTACTGGTCTCGACCCCTTCACATCGGTTCACCAAACCATTTGGAAATATGTGAACTTTGATCCTTTCCAAGCCATGGTACATAGGAAGCCTCCCTGAGATTCAAGCCCAACACCCGTCAGTCCTGACCACTTCACGTCAGTCCACCCCCATCCTGCATGATGTTAAACTGTAATCCCCCTTTTGTCTCTCATGACACTAAATTGTCCCCCAATTGATGGTAAGATGTTGTGTCCCACATTCTACAGTAAGTCTTTGTGTCCCCCAGTCGACAGTAAGCCAGTGTGTCCCCCAATCAACGGTAAGCCATTATACCTCAATCGACAGTAAGTCATTGTCAGCCCCACAAGACGGTAATCCATTGTAAGGTGAACTACGTGGGTTTGATCCCTATCACCTAGACATGGTACGTAGGAAGCCTCTTAGATACTCAACCCCAAACACTAGTAAACACTAGTATTCTCTCATATTGGGACCCACATCTCTGGTCTTTCCTAGTGGCGTCAGACCAACCCAGGCTATTAACCACACGTAAGCCCTAGTATGTCGTCAGGTCACTGTCCTCTAACACACCTCGATTCCATGCCTCATCCTGAACTACATGGACTTTGATTCCCTCCCACGGGGATATGTTGGAAGTCGCTTCGAGGCTCAATACCAACACTACCATAACCTCCATGGTGGTTCCATCTCATTTCCCCCTCCACTTCATTCAACTCTCCATTATCCATCTTGATTCTTACCTGGGCCTCCACATCCCGGTGGGATCATGTCATTCCATCGGGAAGCTAACCACGCATAAGCCCCACACAATCCATAATCATTCAACCAAGAGTGTCCCTCTTGTGATGGGTAGCTATCCGTGCATAATTCCCAACATTTATTCAGGTTGTTGTCCTTTGTGTACACCCCAATTCATCACCCCTTTGAACTACGTGGGTTTTGATCCCTTTCTTCTACACAGGGTTAATAAGAAACCTCCATGAGGTTCAATCCCAGCCAATGGTAAACCTTGGTGTGCCCCATTATGGGGTGCACTCTACTTGATTCACCCTCAGTGGTGTCCAAATCAGCCTTCATGGTGTGTAAAATTACCTTTATGGAACACTCCACCTGGGGTCTTCTCTCATTGGGCATTATGACCTATCCATCTAGTGTTCTCCATTTTGGGGTGCACTATTTCTGATCTGCCCTCACTGGTGTCCAGATCATCCTTTATGGTGTGATACCTTCCCTCTATGGGACACACCATCTCAGATCCTTCCTCATTGGGTTTTCTAATCCATCCATCTGGTAAACCTTCCAGGTGTTCCCTCCTAGGGATGTAACAATCTGATCCATCTCTATGGGACGTTCTGATAACTCTCATTATATCTCTAAAAGACATTAAACTCATATACAACCTCGTGTTAAATATGAGATGTCTAAGGAAAACCTCGGAATACACACCTTTGGCATAACTGTCTCTATAATATGTTAAACTCATGACATACCCCATGTTAAGCATGGGAAGTTGAGGAAAACCTCAGAGACATGTCTCTAGAATATGATACCCAACGATCGATGTGGGATGTCTCAGGTTATGTGCCCACGAGATTCCCTCTTATGAGGAAGAATACAGGTTCCCCAATGACCATGCATCCAAAGATGCCCCGACATGCCTGATGTTTTCATCTACTCCGACCGAAGGTTGCTACCATGTCAAGACCCCATG
This sequence comes from Viscum album, assembly GCA_963277665.1. NCBI lineage: Eukaryota > Viridiplantae > Streptophyta > Magnoliopsida > Santalales > Viscaceae > Viscum > Viscum album. Next base: position 906,857,564 of record OY728123.1, on the reverse strand, counting down.
GAATGTCTTGAAGGAAGTAGTGTAATTAACTGGTGTCCACAAATATATGGCACTAAGAAAGAGATTCACGAACCACAACTCAAATCTATGAGGGAGACCCGAACTAGGTAATGAGTTTCGAGGAGCAATCCACAAAAGGAGGAACTGACATCCCATTATCCCGTTTCAATCAAGGAGTAAACGTCCCTGAATAAGATATAGATGTCGCCCACCCTTGGAAAGTAGGAATGTGGGGCAATAGTCAGTGCTTCCTCCAACATACGGATGTCCGCCCCGGTGAAAGTGTCGGAAACAAGCATATAAAAAGATTATAAAATAATATGAACTTTTTATGTTCACTTTTTCCTATGTGTTGTGTGTTTTAAACTAAAATAGGACTCTATTATTGAAAACATGCACTTCGAGTCAAATCAACCACATCGTGTGTTGAATTTATATCTGATCAATTTATATACATTAAAAATGAATTATAGATCGTTTTCCTAAAGTTTGAAAATAATCCAAGATCATTTTCTCATTTTTGGCTATTTGATGCATGTTTTAAACTAAAATGACACATTTATATTTAAAACATGTACTTTGAGTCATATCAGTCACATAGTGCATCAGATTGATCACGGTCAATTTATAAACATCAAAAACAAATTATGGATCATTATCCTAATGTTTGAAAACAATCCGAGCTTGTTTGATTGGTTTTGGATATTTAATGTGTGTTTTAAACTAAAATGGCACTTTTGTATTAGAAACACACACTTCAAGCATAGAAACCACATCATTTTTCAGATTAATGTGCAGTCAATTCCTACATATAAAAAATTAATTATGGATATTTTTTCTAAAGGTTAAAAATAATATGAGCTTGTTTTATCGGTTTTAGTGATGTGACATGAATTTTAACTAAAATGACACTTTTCTATTGAAAACATGCACTTTGAGTCATTCCAACCACATCAAGTGTTTGATTGATGTGAGGTCAATTTTTACACATCAAAAATGAATTACCAATTGTTTTCATAAAGTTTAAAAATAATATGAGGTCATTTTATTATTATTATTTTCTATTTTTTGTGTGTTTTAAACTAAAATGATACTTTTGAATTGAAAACACATACTTCGAGTCATACCAACCATATCATGTGTTGGATTGATGTTTGGTCAATTCATACATGTCAAAAATTAATTATGGCTATTTTTATTAAAGTTTGAGAATAATTTGAACTCATTTTCTTAGTTTTGTCTATGTGGTGTGTTTTAAACTAAAATGACACTTTTATATTGAAAATGTTTACTTTGAGTTATACTGACCACATTGTGTGTCGAATTGTAATTTGGTCAATTCCGATACATGAAAAATGAATTATGGATCCTTTTCCTAAATTTTGAAAATAATGTTATCTTTTTTTCTTAGTTTTAGTGATGTGATAAACGTTTTAAACTAAAATGGAACCTTTATATTGAAAACACATACTTTGAGTCATACCGACCGCATTGTGTGTTAGAGTAAAATATGATCCATTCATGCATATGAAAGAAGAATGATCGATCATTTTCTTAATGTTTGAAAACAATCCAAGCATATTTTCTTGGTTTTAACGATGTTACAAGTGTTTTAAACTAAAATGTAACTTTTATATTAGAAACACGCACTTCGAGTCAAACCGGCCAAATCAGGTTTTAGATTGACGTGAGGTTGATTCCTACATATCACAAATGAATTATAAATATTTTTACTAAATTTTTAAAATAATTCGATATGGTTTTCTAATTTTTGGTGATGTGATACGCGTTTTAAACTGAAATGGAACTTTTATATTGAAAACATGCACTTTGAGTCATACCGACCACATCAGGTGTCGAATTTACATGAGGTATACTCCTACGCATCACAAATTAATTATTGGTATTTTTTCTAAATTTTAAAAACAATTTGATCTCATTTTCTCAATTTTGTGTATTTGATGCGTGTTTTAACCTAAAATGACACTTTTGTATATAAAACACGCACTTCGATTCATAAGGACCACATTGGGTGCCATATTGATGTGTGGTCAATTCATGAATGTCCCAAATGAATTATGGATCATTTTCATAAATATTGAAAACAATATGATTTTGTTTTATCATTTTTTCCTATATGATGCATTTTAAACTAAAAGGATGCTTTTATATTGAAAACAGGTACTTCAAGTCATACCGACCACATCATTTTTCAGATTGGAATGTGGTCAATTACTATATGTGAAAAATGAATTTTGGATCATTTTATTAAATTTTGAAAATAATTCGAGAATGTTGATCTGTTTTGACGATGTGATGCACGTTTTAAACCAAAATGGCACTTTTATATTGAAAAGATGTACTTTGAGTCATGCTGACCACATAATGTGTTGGATTGGAGTTTGGTAAATTCCTACACATGAAAAATGAATCATGGATCATTTTCCTAATATTTGAAAACAATCTGAGCTCATGTTCTCAATTGTGGCGATGTGACATACGTTTTAAACTAAAATGGTACTTATATATTAAAAACACTCACTTCAAGTCATACTGACCACATCGAGTGTTGGATTGACATGTGGTCAATTACTACGCATAAAAAATGAATAATCAATCATTTTAATAAAGTTTTAAAAAAATCCAATCTATTTTTCCCAGTTTTGGCGATGTGACATACGTTTTAAACTAAGATGAAACTTTTATATTGAAAAGACGTACTTTGAGTCATACCGACCACATCGGGTGTCGGATAGATGTGTGCGAAATTCCTACACGTCTCAAATGAATTATCAATAATTTATATAAAGTTTTAAAATAATCCAATCTATTTTTTTCATTTTTCTCTATTTGATATGTGTTTTAAACTAAAATGACACTTTTGTATTGAAAACATGAACTCCGAGTCATACCAACCACATCGGGTGTCGAATTGATGTTTGGTCAATTCCTACATGTCACAAATAAATTATGGATCATTTTTATAAATTTTGAAAAAAAAATCTATGTTTGTTTTCTTGATTCTGGATATGTGATGTGTTTTAAACTAAAATAACACTTCTATATTGAAAACACGCACTTTGATTCATGCCAACCACATCGTATGTCAGATTGGAATGCAGTTAATTCCTACAAATGAAAAATTAACTATGTATTATTTTATTAAAGTTTTAAAAAAATATGATATCGTTTTTTTAGTTCAAGAGATGTGACATGGGTTTTAAACTAAAATGAAAAATTTATATTAAAAACACACACTTTAATTCATACCAACCACATCGGGTGTCGGATTGATGTACGGTCAATTCCTACAAGTAAAAAAATGAATTATATATTTTTTTCCTAAAGTTTGAAAAAAAATATGATCTTGGTTTCTTGGTTTTTTCTCTTTAAAGTGTGTCTTAAAATAAAGTAACACTTTTGTATTGAAAATACACACTTCAAGTTATAACAACCACATCAAGTGTTAGATTGATGTGAGGTCAATTCCTACATGTGAAAAATGAATTATGGATTGTTGTCCTAAAGTTTGAAAAAAATATGATTTTTTTTCTTAGTTTTGGATATAAGACACATATTTTTAACTAAAATGATACTTTTATATTGAAAACATGGACCTAGATTCATACCAGCCAAATTGGGTATTGGATTGAAGTTTGGTCAATTCCTACACATCACAAATGAATTATCAATATTTTTCCAGAAGTTTTAAAAAAGATCTAAGCTTGTTTTCTCAGTTTTGGCTATGCGATATGTGTTTAAAACTAAAATGGAACTTTTATATTGAAAACATGAAATTTGATTCATACTGACCACATCGTGTATCAAATTAATGTGCAGTCAATTCTTACATGTTAAAAATGACTTATGGATCTATGTCCTAAAGTATCAGAGCTATTTGAATTTGTTTGCTTGGTTTTGATCATGTGACGTGTAATTTTAAATAATGTGTAAATTTAAAAAAATAAATATCATATAAAATGATAAATAGATTAACTAAAAAATTATATAAAATGATGAGGAAACTAACTAAACAAGTATAACGAAGTCACATCTTCATGATATCTGTATACAGTCTAACACCATCACTACTAAAAAATTAGCCTTTATTGACACAAGTATTTATCAACGCTAGAAAAAAAACTTTGATAAATGGAATATTTATCAGCGTTACCGAAAACGCTGATAAATTTAACCTTTTATCAGTTTTTTTTTTAGCACTAATAAAGGGAACCTTTATCAGTGCTTTATTTTTAGCACTGATAAAGGGAAACATTAATCAGTGATTTATTTTTAGTGCTGATAAATATTTATTTCATGAATGATTTTTTATCACTGATAAAGGTCCAAATAAATAAAATGAAATAATTAAATAAATTAAAAATAAAAATTGAGTTTATTAAAAAAATTAAAAAATTTATTAAATAAATAATTATTGATGAAAATGACTAAATTGATCATATATTATTAAATATTAAACATTTTATTAATTAGATAATTATGATAATTAATTTTATTAAATAGTATATATTAAATATGTAAAAATATATTAATGTATATAAATATAATTTATATATTACAAAATATTTTTTCTTTACATTAAATAGTCATGGATTTATTGAAAAATGGTTTATAATTAAAAATTAATATGAATTAGAAATACTTACTAATTCCATAGAACTCAACATATAATTGAATGTCATTTGATTTTTCAATTTAACATATATCAAATATGTGTTATATTGATTTCACATATACATAATTAATTAATTTTTATATACAACGCACACACATAAAACATATCCATTTTTTCAATATTGTTAAACTATAATTAATCTTAATTTATTCAATTTCACTCATTTTTTAACATATATGCATGCACTTAAAATTATATATTCATTAATAATGTTAAAAATATATTTGTAAAAAAATATTTATAAGTAAATATATTTATAAATGTACATTTACTATATTTATACAATTATATATTTATAATTATAAATAAATAAATTTTTTAAGTATTTATATAATTATATATATTTGAATAATTATTAAATTTATAGTAAATTTACTTAAATAATGAATATATTTACTGTATTTATATTTATATATATTTATTAAATATATATATATATATAATTATATAAATATATATATATTGATATAAATATTATTTTTAAAAAATATTTCTATAATTATAAATAAATAATTATAAAATTGTGATAAATATATTTAAAAAGGAATATATTTACTATATCTATATTAATATATATTTATTAAGTATATATACATATTTATAATTTTTTATTTTATAATTATAATTATAAATCCTTTAATTGTTCTTAAGTAATAAGCGCTGATAAAAGCATCTTTATCAGTGATTTTTTCACATTGATAAAGATTAGGCTTTATCAGTGCTATAAGTTTAGCGCTGATAAATATTAGTTTTATCAGTGCTTTTTTAGTGCTGATAAAGACCTAACTTTATCATTACTAAAATAGTGCCAATAAATATGCATTTTATCCATGCTTAAATAATAAGCACTGATAAAAGGACTCTTTATCAGCACTTTTTAAAAAGTGCTCATAAAATTGGCCCGATCTAATTAAAAAAACCTAACCTATTGCGAACTCATCGTGATATCAAAATATTTCCAAAAAATCCACCCATTTTCAGTGCTCCTTGATGAATCGAAACTCATATCACACCACTTAACTGCCTCCAATTGCCCGAACATCTCATCTGACATCTAGTGTTCGATTGCGGTTAGAGTTTCTGAAGAGGGTATTATATTTTCTTCAACATAGAGAGGTAGTCCTTCGGATTTTCTTTGTGTATTTCTTGTTTCATTTTTGATTTCTTCTTTGAATATGTTGTTATTCATGGTTCGATGATTGTATACTAGTGAGGTAGGCCTTCCGATTTTCTATGTTTTCAATGTTGATTCAACTCTTGATTGCTCATGGAGAGTTTATTGTTTCTGGAATTGATGGTGACACATGGAGTCATGTAGAGTTTAGTTGGTTGTTTTATTTTTTTTACATTTCCCAAATTGATTGCCCAAAGTTGTCGTACATATTTTTTATTCTTTATTTTATCAATGTATTCTATACATATGAAATTTTAGAAATTGAAATTAGGGATTTTGTGTGTGATGTAGTTAAAGGTAGGTTAAGGTATTTATTTTATATTATACTGCTTCATATCTTCCTTTTTCTACTTATCTAGGTTGGTGTGTTAATCCAATGTATGGATGCATCATGGTAGTTTTTATTTAAATTTTCTTTCTACTGGTTTTATTTATTTTATGGTCCAAATCATTCCCATGATGATTTTTTCATTCCCTCCTCCTTGTTTACACCCCAAGGGGTTTGAGAATTCCCCTTGGACACTATCATGGGCCAGCTCGAGTGTTTGATATATGGTTGTCCTCAATTTGTTTTGGAAACTATATCTATTGTAAAATATTTTATACCTTTTCTCAGTAATCCAACTTCATATGTCTCTACACTTTTAAAAAAATCTATTTTATTTTTCTCCCTCTTTAGATTAATCCAACATTATTTATAAATTCTTATAATAATAATATATGAAATATTATACCTTGATGCTATGTACTATTTTCCAACTATATTATAATTTTCATCATCATCCTACTCCCCCACTCTCAGTAATTTTAAAAAAAATATCCTTTTGAGATTACCCTTTCTAGTTATACAACTTTTTTGAGACCTATATACCAGTATAAGATCTTATAATTTCTTGCTCGAAAATGTAGATTTTCAATATTTTCACCCTGTTTTTTTGAGTATTTATTTAACTAATAACAAGTGTATTTACATGGAATCACTATGACACCTAGATATATAACATGTATAAAAATAGTATGTCAAACCTTTTTACTATCAACAAACTTGGCATATAACAAATATCCAACACTCCATGATATATATTAACATTCCACCCACAACATTTTAAAATATTATTTAATTTCCAATAGGTGTAAACCTGGGTTTTCAATCTTCCTTTTGAAATCTATAAAACAATTCCTTCACATACATGGATTGGGAAATAAATATCCAATGAATTCCACGAGTCTCCTATAAACTAAAATGTCAACTCACTAATCATCAACATTTAAACATTATTCATTGTTAATGTAGAAAATTATTATCATCATTCTTCTCTTGAACCTCTAAATATTATATCATCCACATTGATAAACACTTTCAATCTATCCATAAAATTATATTTTATGTAATAATTATGATCAATTACTCATTTTTTAAATTAATTTTTCTTTAATAATTTATCTAACCTTCAATACCAAGCTATTAGTTCTTGTTTCAATTCATACATCAGCTTTATCGATTTACAAACATTATTCTCATATTAAAGAATGAGAAAACTAACTATTTGTTTCATGTAATTCCTATTTGTGTAATGAAAATCTTGTGTGTATTTATTTATATGTTGTATAAAATTAATTTTTTATAAACCCAATTGGATGTATATGAACCAAAAATGGATTCACACTAATCGTTTGACAAAATAATATGAATATGGAGTTAAAGAGTCCATCAAGTTTACAAGAGAGCATACAGAAGACCCTTCTAAAATCCTATATCTATGTTTATGTTGTTGTTATTCAAGATAAATTAGTCCAAAAGATTTGTAAGAATATTGATGTCTATTTGGATCCATTGATAAATGTATCCAAAACAAGGATTGGTTGTTCATAACTAACAAAGCTAATAAAAAAACTAAGGATTCTCTGTGCACTTCACTACTATTGGTTAACTACCACTTAGCATAGCATCTAACCTAAACTTCCTACCTGGAATCCTCATGATGCTCCCATCCCACACATAGATAGAAACAAAATAATTATATTCTTGAACATAGAAAGAAATTTTTTTGGAATAATCTAATTCATTGGGTAAAAGTTTTGTGGAAAACACATATAATTGAAGAAGTAACATGAGAATCAGAAAATGCTATGAAGGAAAAATATTCCCACTTGTTTAAATAATGAATAAAATTTTGATGAATATAAGGAAAAGTGAATGTTGAATGGTGATATGATAGAGATGGTGGTGATAATGTGTGGGATGAGATTATCATGGGGATGTCAGGAAGGAAGTTCAGGTTAGATTCTATTCTAAGCGGCAGTTAACCAACAATAGTGAAGTGGACAGAGAATAATTAGTTTTGTTATTAACTTTGTGAGTGATGCATAACCAATCCTTGTTTTATATCCATTGATCAATGGATCCAAATATAAATCAATATCATTAATTGACTTGCGGTTTCCTGACATACATATAGTCTTCTAAATCATAATGAAGTGCACAAATAATCCTTAGTTTTGTTATTAGCTTATATCTGGACCAAATAAACACTTTGTAAATATGTCAAGGTAATGTTACGATATACTTTATCTATTTTACCAAAAAATTATATAATGAAACATTGATTTAATTTTCATTATTCCTTATAGAGTTCATTTATTTTAGAATATTTATCTCCATGTTTCATGCCTTTGCAGGAAGAGCAATGACATTGTCTCTGCACAATCACAGAGGTAATATTGACATTTGTACAGTAAAATCATTTTCCATAGAATTAATTTATTATTTCATATTTATGTTTTATTTATTTATTTTTAGTATTACTCATATCATAATTGTTTGCTTATACAGGTGGATTATTTTGTTCGAGTTGGGGTGCTCTATCTAACTTTCATACTTCTTCTCCCTCAAAACCTTTTCACCCCTACAGTGTTTCATTTATCACTTTCTTTCAAGTTATCTCCACTAACTTTACAAGAAGAGAAATTTTGTTGCATATGCTCAATTACAGAGGTAATCTTGATATTTTCACAGTAAAATCATTGTCCATATAATTAATGTATTTTTTCATATTTATGATTAATTTATTTCTTATTAGTATTACTCAAATAATAATCTTTTTCTTATATAGATGAATTATTTTGTTCGATTTGGGGTTCTTTGTCCAAATTTCATGTTTCTTCTCCCTCAAAACCTTTTCACCCCTGCAGTGTTTCATTTATCACTTTCTTTCAAGTTCTCTCAACTGCCTTTGTAGGAAGCACAATGCTACTACCTCTGCTCAATTACAGAGTTAATCTTGATGTTTTCATAGTAAAATAATTTTCCATAGATTTAATGTATTTTTTCATATTTATGTTTAATTTATTTATTTTTATTATTACTCACATAATAAGTTTTTTCTTATACAGGTGGATTATTTTGTTCGAGTTGGGGTGCTCTATTAATCTTTCATCTCTTTTTGCACCAAAACATCCACAGACTTCTTCTCCCTCAAAACCTTTCACCCCTACAGTGTTGAAATTTATAAATTTCCTTCAAGTTCCCTCCACAACTCAATCATAGAGGTAATCTTTATATTTTCACAGTAAAATCATTTTCCATAGAATTAATGTATTATTTCATATTTATGTTTAATTTATTTATTTGTAGTAATACTCATTATAATTTTTTTATTATACAGATGGATTTTTTTGAGTTGATGTGGCTTGTTTGAAGTTTCTCATGCAGTGTTGGTAGTTTGACAAAGAAAGTCAATGGAAATCATGGTAACATTGACAGTTAGGATTGTTTTGAGACTTTACGATCTGTAGAAATCAGCTACACCTCAATACGACACACGATGTGACTGGTATGACTCCAAGTACTTATTTATATTTTAAATTGATATTAATTTTATTAAAAAAGACAATTGACTCAATGCTTCCATTATCAGTTTAAAATTGACATCTGACTTTAAAAAGTTTCACTCACTGAAAACCAATAAAATGCAATCATATTTTCTTGATAATTTATGGAATCAATTCAGAAATCACTTGTGACATATAGGAATTAGTCTCATGTAAAATCGATACACGATGTGTTCCATATGAGTCAAAGTGCATGTTTCAAGTTTAAAATGATATTTTAGTAAAAAAGACAAGTGACATACTCAAAACTAAGAAAATACATTTAGATTATTTTGATGCTTTAGGAAAACAATTTTTAAGTGATTTGGAATGTGTAGGAATTAGCCGCACCTGAATCTGATGCACGGTGTGAACGGTAAGACTCTAAGTGCATATTTATTTAAAATTGACATGAATTTTACTAAAAAAATAAAATGACCTACTCAAAACTGAACAAACACATTCATATTATTTTGATTATTTAGGAAAATGATCCATAAGTGATTTTAGATGTGCGTGAATCAGTCGCACCTCAATCTGACACGCAGTGTGACCAATATGACTCCAAGTGCATGTTTTTATTTAAAATTGACATCAATTTTAGTAAAAATGCCAACTAACCTACTCAAAATTGAGAAAACCCATTCAAATTGTTTAAATACTTTAGGAAAATGATCTATAAGTCATTTTTTATGTGTAGGAATCATCCAAACCTCAATCTGATACACAATGTGATCGGTATAAGTTAAAGTGCATGTTTCAATTTTAAAATGACATTTTAGGAAAAAAGGCAAGTGACATACTCGAAACCAAGAAAATACATTCATATTGTTTTGATTATTTATGAAAAATATCCATAAGTCATTTGGGATGTGTAAAAATCAGTCGCACCTCAATCCGACACATGGTCTGACCAATATGGATCAATGTGCATCTTTTTATTTAAAACTATCATCAATTTTAGTAAAATGGAAAACTATCCTACTCAAAACCAAGAAAACACATTCTGAATATTTTAATATTATCCATAAGTCATTTGTGATGTGTAGAAATCAATCGCACCTCAATTCGATACATGATGTGCCTGGTATGACTCAAAGTGTTTGTTATCAGTTTAAAATTGACATTTTAGTTCAAAAAGTGTCACTCACTGAAAACCAATAAAACACACTCGAATTTTCTTGATAATTTAGGAGAATGATTCATAAGTCATTTTTGATGTATAGAAACCCATTTCATGTCAAACTGATACATGATGTGATTGAAATGATTCAAAAGTGCATGTTTCTGGTCTAAAATTACATTTTAGTAAAAATGAAAACTTATGTACTCAAAACTGAGAAAACGCATTTAGATTGTTTTGATACTTCGGAAAAAATATCCACAGGTCATTTGAGATGTTTTGGAATCATCCACACCTAATCTGATGTATGGTGTGACCAGTATGACTCCAAGTGTGTCTTTTTATTTAAAATTGATATCAAATTTAGTAAAATTAACACTTTCTGTTAATTTGTTTCTTTATATTATTACTAATATAAGAATTTTTTTCTTATACAGTTGTGTTCTTTTACTCAAAAATGGGTGATTTTTTTGGCAATAGCATGAGTTGGGTTAGGATTAAAATAAAAAGGAACATTGATGTTTTTTAATGTATGTAATAATTTGAATTTATGTATTTGTATGAACCAATGTTTGAAATGTATATAATATAATTTTTTTGTGTTATGAAATTCATATCACTTTAAATTCTGTATTGGTACTTGTTTTTTTGATATCTGGTGTGTTTTTGGTGTTGCGGTGTGCTGTTACAGCACACTGCGGTGGTGCTGCAATGTTCTGTTGCAACACACTGTAGTATGTCCCTTTATCAGTGATTTTAAAAGTGCTGATAAAGGTCTATTTTATCAGTGATGATAAAAGACTAGGGATTTTAACCTTACTCATGTATTTTGTTCTTTTCTAGTGCTAATAAAGGCCATTTATAGCACTGTTAAAGGTTGGTTTTGTTGTAGTGCATGTATTCTTCCCATTAGATTCTTAAAAAAATGATTTCTTACATTATAATTATCCTTGATAAATATATCAAAAATATTATATAATAATTCTGATACTAATGCTTCACATCCCAAATATATTTTTATGGTCATAGCCTATACTAGAACACAAACATAATAGGTAATCACCAAAACTTTATATCAGCAAACATTACGACACCATGTACTCTACCCACTATTCTCTAAAAAAATTTACTTCTTCTTTTGAGTATATAGATTTTTGGTGATCTTGGTAATATAGAGAAAATATTGACAAACAGATGATTGAGAAATATTTTTAATGAAATTATAATTACCTTCATAAATTACCTATTTAGGGATGCTATTCTTTTGATGGTATATGATATATTTCATAAATTTTCAAATTTAGTATCCACAATCATTGTTGTTATATTGCTTAGGACACTATAGAAACATTTAACAAACTAATTAAATTATTCTAAAATATGTTTTGATAGTTAATATTTCTATATATACCTTAATTTGTTTCCATTTGAAGAAATCCATAGGCTTCTTATCTTCAGTTACTGACTATATATAATGGATTATCCTGTATTTATATATCTCCATATGATAACAAAGTTATCATTAAAACAAAAACTAAAACATATAATTTGGATTTTATCTATAAAATATCAATTCTATTGCATTATAAATTCACAATACATATCTTATGTGGTCAATTTTATGGAAATACATGCATTGGATCCAAAAAAATTAATATTTTGGGTATCCAAATTGATTGTGATCAGAATATAGTGCTTCCCAAAAAAACAAAACCAAATAATTAATGAAAAAAAGAAAAATACATTTATATGATTATATTGAAGAGTTTTACCCCTATATTGTATACATCAAGAAGAGTCTATCATCTATTATTTTCTTCATAAACTCCTTTCTTAGTTTATATTTTTTCTTATCAAATTCTTTCACTTCTAAATAAATTTATTGTGTAGAAACGATGTAGGGATTAATGAATCCAAATCATGATTCCAAGGGTTTTACATTTATATAGTAGTAATATAAACTCCTATAGAAAATATGAATAGTTATTAACTTTAATGAACATAGTAAATCATTTTTTGGATAGATTAATTATGAAAATGTACATTGTTTATGTATTCACAACTGAGACTCCCAACCATTAAAACTTGAGAATCTCATTTATACTCTTGATACCAACCACTTCTGTAATGAAATTTCCAAATGTTTCTTCTTAATATTGAATATGGGATATATCTCTATCTTTTAATGTGGTTTCTTTATGAACTTTTAATATTAATATATATTTTAGTGTAACTGGTGGGGAGAAGGTACTCCAGGAAGGTCCTTTTATTTTGTTAGTTGATTCACTAGATTGTCTTGATCTGGCCTTTCATTTCCCCATCATTTTATCCATCTGAAATATCATACCTCACTTCAGAACTTTTTTCATCAACTGTTATAGGTTTTTCATTTGAAAAAAATTGTTAACTACATACCTCATGTATCTTTATAATATTATATATCCATGCTATGAAAGTTCCAATAGCATCATTGACCATTGTAATATTTGGATCATCAAGTGGAACAATCAAATCAATTCTTATCTATTGAGATACTTCAGTCCCCACTCTCATGTGATATTTTGGTAGTTATTTATTATTTATCATTTCTCCTAATAGATTATACATTGTACCCCTCACAACAAGGCGGTGTATGATTTTTGATAGATGGAAGTCACATACAACTTCACCCTACATAATTTTAGTAATATAAATTTATCAAAAAAAATTGATTCACATTTAGGAGAATGAGTAATGAAAAAAATATTTACCTTAGGTAAGGTATGTGGTTGAGGGGAATGACTAGCCTCAAATATAGTAAGTTCATCTGGTTATTCATGTGCTGATCTTTGTTCCACTATCGTTTCTCTTTGATCCTTTCACATATATTGGTCTTCTAAACTAGACCGAACAATAATAGCTTACAAAGAATCTATTTAAACCTGCAATCCTTTCATCATCTGATATGTATCTTCTTTTGATTTTTTATTCTATAAATATATTCAAGGTGACACTCCAAAACCTACACCTCTAACATGACCATACTGTTTTGTCCTCTTCAAAGATGCTAAAAATATTTTTTCTTTAGGTACAGTCACTACCAATTATTGTTTCTAAAACATATAAAAATAATATGAACATAAATAGATATTTATATGTAATACTATTATAAATCATAACAAATTACTATTATGTAATATATAAACATGTTTCCCATACTTATTTAGTCTTTTCATCAACTAGTTTACCTTCTTTATTTACATAGGCCTCCTTCCATAGCACATGAAGTGGGATAGAAGTGGCTTCAAATTTTGATTCATCAATCTGCATATAAACAAAGTAACATATTTTGTTTCATATCACATAGAACCTTTATTATAGATTTAAAATATATACCATTTTCTTATCTAGTGAATCATACCCCATAATTTCTTTGTGATAGGGGTAAATTGGTTTTGATACACGTTGTTTATTTTCATCACTCTTTTATTGTTTAATAAATTAAAATTTTTGAATCAAATTTGATAAAATAAATAATGTAAAATAATATATTATCAACTAAAATACACCTAAAATGATTTCTCATCATGATGATAGATGAAATAATTTCATGTTTTCTACTTTACAATGTGTGCATAAGTAACTGGTGGGTGGATCTTTACTTTCCTCTCAGTGTACCTAAGATGAAACTTGGAAACAAGTGTCTGGAATACTCTATGGGATTTTCTAGAGTCCATTAAGGAATATTTATTATGGAAACCATCTAAAATAAATGAACTCTACATGGGATAACTAAAAGCATATCAGTGTTTCATTATATAATTTTTTAGTAAAATAGAGAAATAATATCATAAAATTACATTAATATATTCACAAAGGGTTTCCTTTATTACAAGTTGGACATGGAAATAAGAATCTATATCAATTGACACATTCATTCTCATTTTGATGCTAACATAGCTAATAAACATTTACTTTTCAGGGTCAAGTTAGTTGTGTTGATTCCAATCAACCTCAAATTTAATACCCTTGCTTCTTACCTTGATAATTTTAGTCAACATAGTAATGCTACATTGTTCTTATTTTTTTCATAAACATGTTGTTGATATCCTAATAATTTTTCAGTTCCAGCATCAACTATCTATTCTTCCCCAATATTTGTAACATCATCATGTGCATAATTCATTAGTTGTATGAGTAGTCAAACATTTAATTTAGGTTATGTTAATATAGTAGAAAACACATGATATTATGAGGAAAAGCGTATTATATTAAAAAACATTTAACCTACTCATTGAAATATCTTTACTTTCTTTAAAGGTTGAAGGGATTTTGATTCTCTATTGAAAATCAAAATCTCCGCATTGTGGTCCCCTCTAACATATAGGACATTGTCTACATTGGGACCTCCATGAAATGATTATGAACTACCAATGAAAGGGTCATCCTTGATTGAATTTTCATCTAACCCAATAATTTTTTTAGTCACCATTAAGAAAATTGACTAATTCTTGTTTTTTGGATCTAATACATAAAATAATTTCACTCCTTATGATTCCATTATGAATGAATTATCCTTATACCCTTCCACACTAAAATTCACCTTCACAAAGCCCATTTCATCAAATTTAACTACACTAATATTCTCAACCCAATGGAAAATCGGAACTTGAAATGTTGTATAATCTAAATTGTATATATTTTTGATGATGCTAAAATATGAAATATTCTCATAAATTGGATTTCCATCCTTAGAACTAGATATGTGCATCGCTTCTTCCATAAGCATAACTCTACTGTTTTGTATCATACTGTGGTTATCATGACCTTTTTTATAGAATGTATAACCATTAATTAAAAAACTAGTATAATATATAAAATTTGAATGTGGTCCCCTGGCTAGCCATCGAAGTCATTCGGTAACTGAATTCGTATTTTCATATAGATCCTTATAAATATGATCTCATAACCATATTATAAACTGTTGATTATGTGTATTTGATATTCATTCTTCAACCATTAATAGATTCAAATGTTTAAGAATTAATTTTTGGGATTAAACATATGAATCAATATCTTTACTATTATGTAAAATGTAAAGGTGAGATTGCTCCTGCTCTGTGATGGTAAATGTAACAACATATCTTCTGAAAATCCCATCACCCATAAGGTGTCCGATATGAATAGACAATAGGAGAAAGATTATATCAACATCTACTAGGTAATCTATATAGAATTCAACATCTTCTTTAACAATATATCATTCTAAAATACAACTTTTTTTCCAACTTTGATTCATGACATACCCTTTCAAAATCTTCATATATCATTTAATGGGGTACATTCACCTGTAATGGACAGAACCACATAGTTGAACCTCTATAACCAATTAAACCATCAAGCGGACCATTATATCAAATAATGATGGTGGGAAGAATTTCTTTAATTCACATAATATGATTAAAACCTCCTTATTCATTATTAGAAACTTTTTTGGTTCTATAAATTTACTGCATATGGATTTGAAAAAGAAGCAGAGTTTGGTTAATGTATGTTACAAATTTTTAGGAAGAACTTAATATAAAGCAATGGGAATCAAATATTACATCAAAACATGATATTAATGTGATTTTAGTCCCTATAAATTCAAATTATTCACTGACACAACATTATTAATATTTGATGAATACCCCTATAGAACTTTTACACCATTAAAGAAAATTAAAATTTTCAATTTTTCTCATCTGAATAGAGTGTAAGCTATTAGAGGAAACCATTCATCAGTACTAACTTTTCCCTTATCCCCATGTCAATCATTTCCAACCTATCCTTGATGTCATATTTTGTTTTTATAGGAACATTTAGTAACATTCCAATAACACTATCAAATATATATTTTTCTACATTCATGAAATTAAGAGGATGTCTGATGTATAAATAATTTTAATACAGTAATTCAAAGAAAATTGATCTATTTTTAAACCTGATTTTGTAAGGTTTTTCAAAAATGTTTTACCAAAAATAGTGTCAATATATTTTACTTGATCGAATAGTTGATCACCTATTAGTGGAGATGGAGTTTTAACTTGTTCGGTATTCCCATTGAATACTATCATCTAGGATCGGTATTTATATCACTGAGGTTAAAAAATTATGTCCTAAAAACATATTATTTGAAGAATATTTTAACTGAATTAAGTATGTATATTCTTCGCAAATGAGAAACCCAAAAATTCTGTTAATGCTATATCCCAAAAAATTTCCCTAAGTAGGAAATCCATTTATAATCCCATAAAACATGTACATCAATGTGAATTCTTAACATATATGAGCATCATAAATTATAACACATGTATCCTACATCAATTTTAGATCTTCAATCAATGGATCCAAATAGACACCAATATCATAAAAGGTTGTTTTGGTCTAGATATAATGAGAGACAACATAATGTATTTATGCTTCAGACATAAACATGGAGGAAAGTTAAAATTTACCTACATAAATAGACATGTACTGTGTGTACTATAATATACACCATTATTCCATTTGTAGATAATGTAATATGGAAGTTTATCAGCTCATTTCTAAATTTAGGATACTCATAATCAATTTTATTTCACTAGGGAGAGTTTTCTAGATGAAATAGTTTCCCGTCTTTAATTATTGTATCTGTTTTCCTTTTAAATTGTCTCAAAGTTTTCTAATATCTATATAGTCTTATAAACCATGGAATGATAGGAAATTACCATATATATTTTGAATTACATGATTCATCTTTCTTGTATTGATTCACACTACAATTAAGACATTTTCTGAGTTATTCATGTTCCTTGTGAAACAATATGAAACCATTTAGATAAGAATATATATTTTTATAGATCATTCCCATTGAACATAGAATTATTTTAGCACCATCTATTTGAAAAGGAAGTTCATTTTCTTCTAGTATTATATCATTCAAGAGACTAAGTAGTTCTGTAAAGCTAATATCACTCCATCCTCTACCATATTTCAAATAATATAACTTCAATATAGCTAACAATATTGTGTATTTTACATAACTAGTATACAATGGTCTCTTATCACATCTATTTAACTTCTCAAAAACCTTTGGACAATCATGAAGGTTATCATAAATATCCATTTTCATTTATTCCATATGATCTCAATCATCATTTATACTAGTATTCATATCAAATAATCCATAGATCATAGTATCAACCTAATAAGTGTGCGTGTTTAGTTGTTCCCCATGTTTAGTCCAACATTCATATCACTGATCTATTTTATGACAAATAAAATGTTCTTCCAACTCTTCTGGACTAATTTTTCTTGAATAACAACAATGTAAACATGGAAAAAGGATTTGAGATGGGTTGTATTCATACTCTATTGGAAACTTGATGAACTATTTAACTCCATATTCATGCACTTTTTTATACAATTAGAATTCATCCATTTGTGATTCATATCCATGCTATTATAGACAGTACCCTTGGATACCATGACCTGGTCAGAGACTCTTGGAACGATGCCACACAAGGACACACGTGTATTTCCTTTCACAAAAAATTGAGATGGCTAAAGATGAGGCTTTGGGTTTGGTCAATGGATATCCCCTCACCAGAAAGATAATTGGAGGCCACCATGAATGATATGGAGCAGATTTAAAGGAGTCCGGAAGAGGATTGAAACAAATGGGTCTTTGAGGACCACACTAGTAGGAAGGAGCATCTGACGGACATGTTATTGAAACAGGATTTCCTGTCCAGAGATGATGTGAGGATTAATTGGCACAAAGAGGTTGATAGGAATACAACATATTTTCATGATTTCATTAAGGAAAGTAAAATTTGGCTTAAAATGAACATAAAGTTAGAGGATGGTACTTATACCAATGACAGTGAGGTCATGGGAGAGCTGGCTAACTCTTACTTCCGAGATATTCTTGTTAGCCCCAACACCCACCCACCCAAAGGGTATCTGGGGGGGAACACAGGGCTCTTTGATGATATTTTAACTCATTTTTATGCCTCGGACAATGAAGACCTTGGGTAAATTACTCAAGATAAAGAGATATGTGATTCCATGCTGAACCTGAATCTTGATAGTGCAGCGGGTCTGGAAGGATTCCATGGATCCTTCTATAGATCCTCATGGGAGATGGTGAAGGATGACTTAATTATGGCTATCCAAGACTTCTTTTGGGATGGGAATCTATTGCGAGTTTCATGTTCTACCACTATTGTGATCATCTCAAAATCCAAGTCCCCTACTTCAATTAATTATTTTCATCTATTAAGTATGTGTAATGTTCCCTATAAGATCCTCGTCAGCATGGAATCATGAGAAGGTGATCCATCCAGAGGTGATCTATTTTTCCTAGGAAATGATTATGTATATCAACTTCAAAACACACAGCTCTAATATGGAGATCAAACTTGATGTGAGCAAGGCCTATGACCATGTTTAATTGAGATTCATTAATAAAGTGATTGCAGGTATGGGTATTTATCCTTATAATATTGACATACACTTTCATTGTTTTAGCTCAGCATGGTCACTGATAGCATTAATGGGTATAACTTTCAGTTTATTCAAGGCTACCCATGGCCTATGGCATGGTTACCCTATCTCTCTAATCATTTTTATCATTTCCCAGGATGTCCTCAGCTACCTCATACATCACAGCTTAAGTAGTGTAGAAATCTGCTTGTACCGCGGAAGGATGAGATACCCATCCATGTCACACCTCATGTTCACAGATGATTCCATCATATTCATAAATGTGATGAGAATATCTGTGTGGAGCTTGAATAGGGTGTTGGGGGAATACATCCATTGGAGTGTTCAGGTTATAAACAAGAGCAAAAGCAACTGTTACATATCCATCAGTTTTTCTGTCATCCAGGTCTATAGTATGAGCCACATTCTAGGAATACAGATAGTGGACCTCCCCATGGTGTACCTGGGAGCACCTTTATCCTTAGAGAGACTTCATATTCGTGATTTCAACCCCCACATCAGCAGGATCATGGAGCGGGTTCTTAACTGGAAGAATAATTACTTATCCTTTGGAGGTATGATAGAGTTGGTAAACAGCTTTCTCCTAGCCACTTCAGTTCATACTCTATCATCTATCAAGGTCCAAAAAGGTTTTATTAAAAATATGTATAGAATTCTCACCATCTTCATTTTGGATCCCATGTTTGAGGGCAAAAGTCACTGGGTTTCTTGGCACAGGATGGCAAGGCATGTCAGTGAAGGTGGTATCAATGTTTGTAGTCTTAATGAAACCCTTAACTGTATGCATGATAAATTTTCATGGGAGGTTTTGGAACAATGGACCTTGTGGGGGATAACCGTGCATGGTAGTTATTCCGGGGATTGGGATGTGATGGATGTCCATGCTTCCCCCCTTTGGAATTAGATTACCCCCCTTGTTAATTCCCTTAGACCCCATACTCACTGGATCTTCGGGACAGGTGAGGTCTCTTTCTGTCATGATAATTGGAGTGGGTTGGACATTATCTATTTGGGATTCCCTACCACAGACATATCTTTTAGGGAAGCCAACCTCTATCTGGATTTCATCAAATCTATTCTGGGTAGGGACTAGCAGTAAAAGTTCCATCTCATTGAGCTGAACTCGAACCAAGATAGATGTGTGTTCACCCCATCTCCCTCAGGTTCATTCACGAAAAAATGACTATAATTAGGTCATTACAATGTAGACCCTTATAATTTTAGGAATTATGTTCTTTGGGCCAAGATTATCCCCATGAAATATAACTTTCTTACCTGGAGAGTCTGAAATAAAGATGTCCCCACCGATGAGAATGTTAAGCATTGTGGTGTTTATATGTCTTCTGGGTGTGCCTGTTGTAGGAGGCATAAGGAGGAAAGATCAGGTCACCTGTTCTTTGAGAGAGAATGGTAAATGGAGGTATGTATGTTTTTTAGAGAGTTCACATCTTTCTCCATTCCATCCATGGCTGATCATTCCATTCTTGATCATTGGTTCCATGGATCAGAAGTGGGAGAGGGGACAAAGAGAAGGTCTTGCACCTTTGTTTTTTATACTGGCTGTTAGTGTTTGTGGAAAGTGAGGAATAAGTGGTTACATGAGGGGGTGACCTTGACTAGCCACTAAATCATCATTACAACTAAAAATATACTAATAGATATGGTTAGGGTACTAAGAAACTGTAGGGAGGAACCATCTTTGCAACGGTTTAAAAAAATTAATGATCCTCCTTCTAGTAGAAATATTACTACCGGTAAATGGGTCTATTGGAATCCTCCACCTAGGGGTTTGAATCTCAAAACATTTGGATATTGTGCCTCAAGTGTTATGCGGGGTGGGGGAGTCATTCTCAATGGTAATGGATCGGTCATCCTGGCATTTACTATCCAATTGGGCCAAGGTACATCTGTCCAGGTAGAGGCCATGGCCATGCTCATAGGTATTAGTGTGTGTAGGAAGAGGATTTTTGTTATTATGGATGCTGAAATAGATTCAATTCTATTGAAAAATTCCTTGAATGGCCTCAGAGTTATCCCTTGGTTGATTGATTATATCATCAGAAAATGTTGTGGCATCTTTGGCAACAATACTAAAGTGAACCACACCTGGAGGGAGGGTAATAAAGTCATGCACTACCTAGCCTATCTTGATATTCCAGAACCAGAGAGATTATTTTTTCATAACTTACATGTCTTGAAGTCGGTGGGGATTAATATAATTAGAGGGGATTCCCTCGGTCTCCACTATTTTAGACCCCCATAGTCATGTGTTTCTTTTGGCCTGCCTTTGCGGGCCATGCCTACATTGTTTCCTTTTTTATTTTAATAAAAATTTATATGATGATGATATCTATCCTATTAGGTTTATAAAATATTCATTTTGTATAATAAATAAATAAATACACATAATATATTCATAATAAAAGGAGAAAGTTATAGATAATTATAATAAGAGGAACCCAACATTTGAATGTTATCGGTTATGATTCCTAAAAATTTATAATTTTATATAAGGGTGACATAAAAAGAAACAACCTAGGGTAAACGTGTGGTTTTTGGTCTAGGTCTTCAATTTGATGTTTTGTGTGACAAAAAGGTGGTAATAAATATGTTGGAAAACAGAATTTGGTTATTATTGGATGGTAGACTTCCCTTGGAAATTCTTGTTCTTTATTATCATTTAATTGTGACCTGGATTTCTAAATTTGTGTAAAAATATCATTCCTCAAAACATAAAAGGTCATGTAATCACTGGATTTTGGAACAGGGTCAAGGATCTTGTAATTTCATGAAACAAATGGATGAAAGTGTTATTGATGATAGAAGTGAATTTAGATTCTATGTTACTCTCATTTTATTTATATTAGTCTAGAACATGACTAAATAAGAAGATGAAACATATACATACCCACACACCTCAAACCATGATTAAATTTTTCCTTGTCCATCCCTCATATTTAAGGTAACTATATAAATAAATGAATCTTAAAAATCATTTTCTCAAAATCTATATTAACCAAGGAAAACTCACATAACCTTAAATCCTAGGAGTCCTATTCTAATAAAAAATAAATAGAACACTCTAAAACACCTTGAAACCTCCCTATGAATTGTTAGGTCCATTATATAACTATTTACCAGAATGTAAGGTGAAAAAAGGTTGAATAAAAAAATGATTTTCTGTCCTCGCATAATGGTAAAACCTCATACCCTTTCAAATCTATCTAAACATGATATAAACCTTATAGTATAATATCAGAAATTCTATACCTCAAACATTATATATTAACATGATCATATCCTAAATACCTAAAATAAAACACATGTTAAACCCCTATAATAAACCCATTTAATATGTCTCTCAAATCATAGATAAGCTTAATCAAAACCATGTGTTTAAATTTAAAACAAAATATTCTTATTTTTAACTCTAAAAAAATTAATTCAATGTTTATTTTCATAAAATATGATCATTTACCCATTTAATCAAGTAATCCATTTATAAGTCAATTTTATTAAATCCTTAACTATTCATATTCATTTTCAAAACCAATTTAATAAATTGACTACAAAACCATTTCATATAAATCATGATAAAATAATAAAATTTAATTAACAACATATTTTTGAATTTCAAAATTCCAAAAATATATATTGATGCCCACCAATTGAGCATTGAAAAATCCATAAAGGAATAAATATCTCAATATGGGTATTATTATCCCTGCAAAAGAAAAGGAAGAAGAAGGTGGTTGAACACCTATGGATCATGTGAACTCCCAGAAGACCCATGAATGTGTGACCAACAAGAGGTCACAAGGATGGCCATGCATGGTGAATAGCTAGTGGAAGGTATTGAAAATTCCCTTCGATAGGTCTCTTTGCTCTCATGAAGTCACCCTGGACAATCGATAGCCATGTGGTGGCACCTATATAAGCTCCTCCATACATGTAGTTTGTCAACTGATGGGATCCTAATAATCCATCCAAAAATCCTTAGAAAATAGAAGAAAAATATTTTAAAGGGAAGATCCATTTGTGGTCATAAATATCATGTGACGCATCACTGATGGGTAGGATGATTATCCTCAACAACATCCAAGAAATATCATGATATCCTTTATCCCTTGTAAGAAGAAAAAAGGAAATAAAAAAATAGAAAGGAGGGAACCTCTTGCGGTTGTAAAAGACATGAAGTGCACCCCTGGTGGTCCAAAAGACAGAAAAATCATCCAATGATGTGCCCACATCATCTTGAAAAATACCTTTGGCTTGTCAACCTCATCGCGTGAAAGGCGTCGAGAATGACCATACAATCGTACACTCCTACTTTGGATCTGTGAGGATAAATGGATGTAATTGGACATGAAATTATCACACGTATCCATAGGTCCTTTTTTTATGTGACACATCACCAAGGAGAAGGGTAATTGTCCTCGACAACACCCAAGTACCCTCACGAACTCCTCAAACTTTGTAAAAAAACAAAGGAAATAAAAATGGGGAGGAGGAGAAAGCCTCTTGCAGTCATAAAAAAAAAATTGTGATGAACTAAGATTATCCTCAGAATAGTCTCGCAATACCCCTTGACAAGTCAGATGGGTCTTGTGAAGGCCCCTTAACAATCCATCCTTGTCTCACAGGAAGTCACAAAAAAGTCATCTTAGATCATGTGATGGCCTTTAAATAGATTCCTTGATCTTACAAAGGCCCTTAAACATGTCAACCTGAAAATATGAAGGTCCCTTGGCATGTCTATGTGATCAAAGAAGACCCCATTAATTGTAATAATCCAATAAAGGAGGTGTTGATGCGATGGACTTGTGATCGCTGAAAATCAGGTGATTCCCTTTGAGTGATCCACATTAGGGACTCGTGAATACGTGTGATGTTGAAGACCTCCACCGACTCCATCCTAGATTCATGCAGTATGTGTCATGAAAACTAGTTAATTATCAGGGTGTTGAGGCCTATAAATCCCCCACCTGAGCATGAAAAATGCATGACTACTCTTAGGATGAAGATTTGGCCTTCACACATCCAGACGCACCGGCTCTAGAGAGGAATTCTCGGAGAAAATGATCTAGGGACCAAAAAAAATCTCATCGGGTAAGTTCTAGAGAAAAAATAGGGAAATCATGTTCCATGCATAAAATCACTTCTCATGATCATTCATAGAACACTTGAAGGACTTATGGAGGTACATGTGAGGAATATATTGTGTATCTGCTAGATCATGTGAGACTTAAAATAAAATAGCACTGAAAAAATCTAAGGAATTATCAATATAAAGTCTAGCACAAAGACTAAAGGTGGGATACTTATGTGAGGAACATACACGTTTAACATCATATGCTTTGCGTGAACCACTTAGGACACGCGACAACAAAATTACATGTCACCCCAATCTCATGATGCTCCATCAATATAATATTTGGGTCATGTTAAGTCCTTCGTACATGTCGAAGCAAGTCACATAGTGCCCCTCAGGCATGAAACCCAACTCTTGCGAAACCCTATGGGTTCTCCATTGAAGTCTCACGATGTCCTTTAAGACGCGTCTCTTGACTCATATAACAGCACCATCACATGTTAGTTAAGTATCACAGTAGCACCCTGATGTGTCAAATGGATCTCGAGACACCCTCCAGAAATGTCTTCTAAGACATGCGACACCCTCCGAGACATTTCACATCGAATCTTACGATGCCCTCCAAAAATGTCAGCTATCTCTCATGATGACACCAGGGAAAGTTATCTATATCATGTGAAACCCTCTAGACAATCCATCCAGGGTCATGCGATGTCTTCCAAGGTCGACCATTCAGGTCTTGCGATTTCCTCCAGACAACCCAACTAGGTCACACAATTTCCTTTTGACTTGTTAACAAAGAATCCACTAACATGTCAGGTAGGAAAAAAATGCATGACAAGTGCATAATAAATGCATATCAGACTAGAAAGTAGGCCTGGTCAATAGGGAATCCCAGGTCTTTATATTTTTTTCCACCCTCGGTGTGTAATCCCCAACCAAAAGTGAAATGTCAGTATGTAAACCCCAATCAAGGGAACTATGAGGAATCTGATTCCTGCCATAATCAGGATAGGTAGGATGCCTCTTAGAGGATCAAGATCCATATTAACCATCCAAAGGTTTGTTTCATAACACAAGTCCCACATCCATAAGCAGTGAGACTGGTCATTTTCCATCCCTTTTTTCTCACACCGAGCATAGATCATATGGGCTTAGGGAGCTGCAATGATCATATCGTTTGTGTCATAAGCCTCTAAAAATGCAAGGGCAACATCAGTGTGTAATCCCCAATCAACTTAACTATGAGAACTATAATTCCTATACTAACCAGGATATGTAGGATGCCTTCCTAAGGCCCAAGCCCAAATTAACATACATTTATATGTACGCCCCATGTATCTCAAATTTCAACCATCAGGGCCCAATAATTACCATGGGTTGATTATCTCTCTTCATTTGTCAGTGGATTGAGAAACCAATTGAACTATGATGACTATGATTCCTTCTATAACTAGGATACATAGGAAAACTCCATAAGGTCCGAGCTCTATATTAAACATCCCAAGGGAAGTCCCAATATGAAATCCCCACATTCATATTTCATGAGGATGATCACTTTTCATCCCTTATTTATCACACCGATCATAGCTCACATGGTCTTAGGGAGCCACAAGGAACACCTCATTGGCATCATGAATCTACACTAGCTAAAGAAATATTAGTATGTAATCCCCAATAAGTAGCATAACATAAAAACCCCTCATATAAGGGTATCTACATTGGGGCCAGTCCCAAGGGTGTGATCAAGCTATGATAACTCAAATTTATACTATAAACAAGATATGTAGGATGTCTCCTCAAGACTCAAGATCAAAAATGTGGTGCCTCAGTGCTCGCACATATATCCCCTCTGAGTGATGCTAAACTGCATGAGTTTGAAAAACTTTGTGGGTTTTAATTCTTGAAATAACCAGGATATTTAGGATGCCACATAATGGAACAATCCCCACCTAGGGATATTAACTACCTCCCTATGTGGAAGCAGATTCTGAAGTGCCTAGTTATGCAGTTTCAGAAAATAGAGTAGTTATTCATCACTCGGAAATGGATGAAGAACCTCAGATACATACAGATGTATTTACTAATGAGATACCCTTTCCACTGTCCACTAATGATATCCCCTTTCTTTTTCATATAAAGTAGATTTAACATATAATTTTTTTTTAGGGTAAATGGTCACGCATTGGGATTAGGAAGAGATCTTGAATGTGTCTTAAATCTATAAGAGGGCCTCAGAGTAGGAAAAAATTTCCCTAAAAAGGGTGCGATGAGCCCGACCTCCTATCCTCTCGACCAATGTGAGTACCTAAGTATCGTTGGGTCTGAAACCCTAGCTAACCACCTTCCTTTGGAAAGTAGGTTTGTACCTAGTTATGGATGAAGGAACCATTGGGAGATTTTGTTAAGAATAACAATGATCTGATGTTGATGATTGTTCAAGATATCAACCCCCCACACACACACACACACAACTAGCCATAGAGCCCATCCAAACCCACCTCAGTGAGGGTTTCTTAGTTATCCCCTATACGTCAAAACATAAATGGTGAACCTGGCATGGATATCTGAAATAACAAATGATTGGGTTATTATCCATAAGAAAATTTTTATTTTTCACATCATATGCAAACAGAAATGGTGAAACCAACATGAATATATGAAACAAAAAATGATTGGGTTATTATCCATTGAGCCATTTTGTTTTTCACATTATGGATAAATAGAAATGGTTAACCCAACATGAATCTCTAAAATAAAAATTGATTGGGTTATTATCTGTCAATCCATTTTTTTTTACACCAAATGCTAACAAAAATGGTGAACCTGACGTGAATCTCTGAAATAGAAAATGATCGGGTTATTATCCATCATTCCACTTTTTTTTCATACCCTACACAAAAAGAGCTATTAAGACTGGCATAATTTTTCAGATGATCCTCTGTAACTGAGGTTCTCACAAGATCAGTCCATCCTCACATTGACAAGTCCACATGAGTAGAATGGCCACATCGTTAATAACATAAAAATTATGTTAACCATGCATATCTAATTGAGCACATCATTCCTATGATATTTCACTAATCGGTAACCTTGTTCCTTGTTTTTATCATGACTACAGATTCTTATCTCATCACCAGTATCCCGTTATGAGATAATTTCACCATTCAACAACCGTTTTGGAAATTCAATTGTGGTTGCAACCCCTATAGGTCACAATATGATCTCACCTTCCCAAAATATTCAACATTAGGTGGCGAACATGATGGTCTGTGAGTACCATCGACATGGTAAAATACTAACCCTAGAAGTTTCCCATGAAGGTCTCCAATAATGAAAAATGATGGGTCTATATCACCCATGGAAAGCTATAGCTAAGCCAGTGGCCCTTGTTTTCACAACCAACCACTTCGGGAGCTTATCCCCAAAGCGTGAAAATGAACACCTTAAATATGTAATAAAGGTGGACCAGGAATCCAAATATAAATCCATTCTATTTCATGAGCTGACTAGGAGGGCTCCTATCAACAGTCATCGCCAACATCATGCCACCAGTCCCCACTAGTTGCCTACTGATGGTACCACCTGACACACTGCCACCTCTGACACCCTTTCAAGGGAAAAAATGAAGGATCATCAGGTGAGGAAGGCACTAGATATCTTGGATAGGGATCATATTCCCACTTCTATAGGCGATTTCTTCCGACATATTTTGGCAGCAACCAGTAAGTAGTCTCATATCAATTTTCACTCAAAAAAATTATGCAGGATTATTCCCGCAGTAGGCATGGGGAAGTTTGATATCCCTATCCCCATACACAAATTCCATTAGCATATTTCGGTGGAAAAGGAGGGTAGAAGTGGGCATATATCCCCTCTTCAATCACATACATCTTCCAGTGTATAATGGAGATATAAAATGTGCAAGATTATATCCCTTCCCACACTTTTCTACAATACCAATATATTTTAGTAATAGATGAATAACTCCACCATAATATTCTATAACTATTGCAGATAAAGGGATGGGTGCATATTTCTATCCCTACAACCAGGACATCTCAACACTTTGATCATCATGAACAAGTGTTTTCTCCAAAGAAATTGAACATTCTTGCTTCTTTCTAGGAGGATTATCATAATATTCTGATAAAGGGTGAGGCATCAGACTGGGCTCATATTCTTGTTCCAACCAGGGATCACTAGGTGAGAGAGGCATATACCTTGAGATAGGGGCACATGCCTATTGAAAAAAGTATAGAGGCATATTCCAAAGGCCTGGGATTGGGATCATATCCCTATTCTGGTTGGGGCTCACCAAGTGAGAGGGGAACATTCCTCGGGATAGGCTCATATTCCACTTGAAGAAGTCCAGCAGCATACTCCAAAGTCCCAGGATTAGAAATATATCCCCATTCTAGAAAAGGATAACCAAGTGAGAATGGAACAATCCTCAGGATAGGTTCATATTCCAGTTAGTGAATCTTCCTAGAATATTCCAGTAGATCACAGAAGCCAGGCACATATTCCTACTTCCACTGATGAACGACTACACCCGTATCATTCTGAGGAATTATAGGAGGAGGATCATATACCTTATCCCATTCTAGAGGTTAATTGTCATATTCCAACATGGAATAAATATTCAAACCAGGCTCATATTCTTGCTCCAATCGTGGCTCACCAAGTGATAGTGGAACATACCTCAAGGTAGGATCATACTCCTGCCAAGAAAGACCAGTGGAATATTCCAAAGGCTCAGTATGGGGCTTATACTCCTATTTTGACTAAGGCTCACCAAGTGAGAGTGGAAAATACCTCAGGATGGGAACATATTCCACTCAATAATGAGATAGATAATTATCATATTCCAGGAGCTTCTTAGTAGTGGGATTATACTACCGCAGCACTAGAAGATTATAATAAAGTTCCAGAAACTATCATACAGCAGGCTCATATCCCTGAATAATCCCAAAAGGCAGGCCATCATATTTCGACCACAATTTAGAACATGACCCATATTTCTAATCGTCTCAATGAAAGTGTCCTTGGGGTCATTCAAGACACATTCTCAACACCATAAGGATTTTTCAACTCTTACACCAAAGCAAAAGACAATCATTATCACAATATTCCTCCTTGTGGTAGTGTAGAGATGGATCACATGGACTTTACTCCTAACATCCACTGTGATCAACCTCCCCATAGTGATATCTCTCATGGATAAGGAAATTCTCCCCTTTCCTAGAAACCTCTTTATAGATATGTGTCCCAAACTTTGATGCCTTCTTATAGAGAGATGCTCAAAACATCAGGGTCAACCACATATAGTTCCCCATCAACTTCTAGCAACACTTCACTCCAGTCAACAGGAGACCCTCAAAAGAATATTATATGGTCTGACTAAATAGAGGAATGTAAGTCTAATTAATAAGAGGTTAGTATTGATATATGGATAGAGTTAGCTGGAAAAAACATCCCCATAATATTCTATCCCCTCACCACTTATGACTATGAGATCCCAGATGAGCTATAAAAGGAGTGCATGCCTTATATATGAAAAAAATATGTGGGCTAATCATCAAAAACTGAAGGCTAGACAACTCTTTTATCTAGGATATGAGGGTTACCTTAAGAACATCAAGATACACTATTTCCAGCTAGATCTGGCCACTATTTCCATGGCACGAGATCCAAAACCGAAAAGGCACAGCGTAAATTTGCAACATGATTTCTTTCATTGCATCACGACTCTTTGGAAACTGATCTATAAAGCCACATCATGCATATGTATTCAAGGATGGGGATAGTATAGAGAGTTACATGTTTCCTCACCCATGGAACAGTAGAACCCATCATATATGGAATCATGTAATGTCATAGACTCCAATGAATTAGGGGACTGGGTAATGCTTGGGCCAGTTGTTCACTAAAATAGAACTATACCACTTCAATGGTGTCTAGAAATCATGAACGAAAGGATAGGATATCCAAAAATATTTCAAATTGGGCCCCTCAAAGTAATGGGAATTCATTTCAAACATGTAGGATGAATTTTTGATCAATCATACAACTTATCATGAAGAATGATTCTCATCATGGGCCTCCATTTCACTGATCTCCTATGAGAGCATAGCTATGCCACATTAAATGTATCACAGTAGTAGTTTTTATATCAAATTTCTAGGATCAGACCCAGCTCACCAGGCTGAGGGAATATCTACCACTTCCTCCACCTATCAAATCATCAATTCCTGAGAGGTTTTAGGACACATCGGTAAATGATGCAAACAAACTCCAGCCCACTGGGCTGGGGGAATTTTATCTAAATCACCATACCTAGTTTCATAATCCCCTACGAGGGTCCTGAGAAAAACAATGGTGATTCTATATCAACCCCACGCCACTGGTATTGGGGAATTTATATCTTCATGTATGTCTTGAGAGTCATCAAATCCCCTATTGAAGTCATTGGATCATCTACAACATGTTAAAGAAATGCCAATTGCAGCCTTGAATAACCCCCAATACATAGGGATGGGGGAATTTTCATCATTATCATCACCATAGATAGAATTAGTATTCTCTGGGTTTGGAGGGAAAACTCAATGGCCAGCATCCCACATATTTCTCCCATCACAAGACAACCCTCTGTTGATCAAGGACCATTTTTTAAATCATGACCAGAAGCTCCATAAAGGTCATTGTTCATAGGCTAATATGGGAGGAACATATGGTGAAGGCAATCAGACCCTACTAGGTTCGGAAGTCAAAACAACCCAATATGGACAAGGGTTCGAATAATGACCCTGATGAATGCAGTGTAGAACCATCCTGTTGTGTCAAAAGTAATGGAACGACCACCATTTCCCGATATTCCTCTGTGAATTTCATCACTGAAAGCATTGTAGATATTGTGGATCAAAAAATTAATGTAGAGGGACACAGTATGTAAAACACACCCTGGGAGGAGGGTGATTTAGATGCACCAAATGAGGTTGCATGCACCCAAAACCAAAAAAGGATCTAAAACCTAGAACCTCTGAATACCAAGTTACCACCTCCACGGAGGAACACTTCCAAAGGGAATGGTACAGATACATCCCAATCACCACCCAGAAGAGTTAAGGTTCCTTCCATGGAGGAATAATTATCACAATATGATGTCGAGATACAAACTCTTAGATAACTCAATGAGGAACTACTCGGGGAAGTATTCCCACTGGGTATCGTATTTAGGAAGAGATGAATATTCTCCCTCCTATGGCTGATCTTCCAGAAAGAGTGGTATCAAAGAATTATACTGGCTCTGGATCTAGGTAGCTAGTCTAAATAAATGAGGAAGTCAAAAATGACTCTAACTTCCCTCTATTTCAGTGATAGCCTCTCCCTCTTCAGGGTGATCATTCAGTATTAGGGTGAATCAAGAATCAATAGAAGACAAAGGTGGGGACACCTCATCAACCCCCACCATCTCCCTATTTACAGGAGATGGATCAAACAGTAGTTCCCCCAGAGCTACTTAACATCATCAAGTATTTGGATACTCAAATGGTATCCATGGAAGGGTGACGCACACCTGTGAAGCCTGAGAAGAAGTCATATCCCGAGTGGGTGGATAACACTCCACCTCCACCAAATTTTTGAAATCCTACCTTATCTACCTTTGATAGTGCAGGTGACCCTGAGCAGCATCTGACACACTTCGTATCCTAGTTTGGGTTGATGATGGTCCCTCGAGATCAACAAGAGGAAACAAAGATGAGGTATTTCGTAGAGAATCTGACAGGGCCAGCCTTTTTTTGGTACAAAAATCTACCATCAAGTTCCATTGTAGGATGGTAAGACATTAGTCGTAAATTCCTTTATCATTTCAACTCTACGCTGAGGAAAATGAAAATTTTTGACCTGAAAAACTGCAAGAAACGCGAAAATGAGAGGTGGATGACTTCATAGAAAGGTGTAAAGTTTTAACCTATTCACTCATCATCCCTCTCTCATAGGAACAACTGCTGGAACTTTGTTCTGAGAATATTCATGATAAGTTGTAGATACTTATGATCCCAATGAAGTATCTAGGTGGGTTTTGTGATTTTGTATAAATTTATCAATTTATTTAGGATTTCATTCAGCAAACTCGATCCAAACCTCAAATCATGCTCTCAATATAGGAGAGGAGTCTAGGAAAAGAAGAAGATGCAATTGTAACTCTCAAGCTAGTAGTGGTGCCCATCCAAGCACCTAGGTAGGTCCCAAATCTCCCAACACCTCCTGTCAAGTGGTGAAAACCACAAAATTCTCCTTGTTCAGAAGTATAGAGAAATCAAGGTTTCCCAGGATTTGAGGAAAATATGAATAAATAATATTCCTTATAAAATGAACAAGTACCTGATTATTTCTTAGAAACAATTTATAATGACCTACTCACACTACCATATCCCAGGAAGCCCAATGAGGTTGACCTCACTAACCATCCCGACTACTACCCCTTCCACAAAAGATTGGGTCATAATATCTAGGACCACTTCATTGTCAAAAACATCCTTCAAAGTGTGGTCAATTCTATATAGGTGGTGTTAGATAACATCTCAGAGTAGGTGGAATTCATAATTGTTTCCCAGTTAGAAGAATAGGGTGATTGTATGAAAGTATCGGCTAGACATGTATGGAAGTTCAACAACTGGATGACTCAAAAAATAGTTGATTGATCTCATTCCACCCTGAAATCATAGCTGTGCGGACCCACAATAGCTTCGCCACCAAAAAAGGAGGCATCATATATGCCTCCCAAAAGTGTGTGTGATCATCAGAAGAAGGAATAAATAGAAGAGGAGGAGTCATATTACGCTCCAATGTAAGCTCTAACTCTTGCAGATTTCTTCCCTGAAACATAAGCAGTATGGGAACCATCCCACCAAACAGAATATTCATCTGAAGAATATCGTTTCTTTGGTTATTTCAGTGTGATACACTTAGATAACCCCTTCTATGATGATGAATATTCCTCAGAATATGATTTTCCTGCATATAACTAGGGAATAGGAGGTTGCATGTGCAGGAATTAAGGATACATGGGATAGAATGGATGTGGTTGAACCTAATATTCTGTTCACAACCCCATATAGAATATATATTTAGCTGAGACTCATGGGAAATTGCTCAATTAAGCTTAAAAGAGGAATGGAGAAGTCCCATAACCCTCGGTGGTCATCCACACTCAATTTTCTTGCATGATCGCCTAACATGGGTTTGATCATATGATTATCCCAAGCAATAGGAAATATCAGAATGACCCACACCACTAGAAGCAGATACTCCCATAAACTCTACACAACTATCAAGCTTTTCTACCTTGAATTCCTCGGCTCCAAAGCCACATGTTTAGGAGAAACCCCACATCAAGAAGCACCAAACTCTAGCCAAAAATTACAATGTTATAAAATAGTTGGCAGTTTTCCCATCCAATCTCTCAGTCCTATATGCACTCCATATTTCAAAATAACTTTGGTATGCACTTATTGAATTCCTATAGATCCCACAGGAGTTTGAGACAGAAGTCATTGCAGGTGAGGTTTATCGAGTGGATACCATGTCATCATAATGTCATGTCATTATCTAATTCACTAAACAAGATTAGGAGGAGGAAATCCAAGGTAACATCGGGACCTTATGTGTTTCTGGAAGACTCAATAATGTCAACGTCAAAATGGATCTTATTGATAATGGTTCTGAGATGAACCTCATCCGGGTTTGAACCCTATGACGTTTGGGATGTAGTGATGGGGATTTTTCTCCCACAAGTTTGACCATTCAAAGGTATGATAAGAATGATCAAAGAACTCTTGGGAAGATCAAACTCAAAGCTTAGTTTGGGGATCTCACATCTGAGGCAGAGTTTATGGTTATCTAGCAAGAAATAGCATGCAATGTCCTTCTTGTAAGGTCTTATCTCCAGAGCCATCTATAGGTACCTTCAAAATTATATCAGTTCTTAAAGTACCTTATTGATGAAAATTGAAGCAAACATCATGGTGATAGTTCCCCCTTTGATACATGTAGATCCATATATGCTGGAGAAAATTTATACAAATAAGGATGCATGTATCCAATAGTGGATGATGATACACAGGTTGAATACCCCAATGTCTTGGGAACCACCCATGAAAATCCATGGATTATTCTTAATAATGACTATGTGCTCCCCATAAATCTAGTTGAGGTGATAAACTTTTCCCCAAAGGTCCAAGACCCTTCTATCCCTAGTGATAGAATAAAATAAAATCAGCTCCATAATCTCTCTGCAATGACTCAGGCAGTATGGGATGATAATGTATCTTCTCTTTACCTCTCTCACCCTAATAGTGATAGAGAATCCCCTAGATGGACAACTTTGTCTGGAAATGTATCTAGAGGCTCATAGGTGGAATAAGATGAGGATGGCCTTAGGAACATTCCTCCCACATTTGAGGAAGGTTTCTCCACCCCCATTGATGAGCTCAGGAAGATAAATCTGGGAATGGAAGAAGACATGTGGTCTACATTAGTCAGTTCTTCCATTCCCCTTGAAGAAAAAGAGTTGTACATTGCATTTCTGAAGCAACATTGATATGTGTTTTCTTTGAACAATATAGAAATTCCCAAACTGAATCTAGATGTCGCTATGCACCATCTCAGACTACCCAACGAGCATCGGGTCTTCGAGTAGACAGTTAGGAGGATACACCCCTCTCATTCCACCAATTTAGAGGAGGAATTTGAAAATTTGATAAAATAAAACTTTTTCCAAGAAGTGAAATATCCAAGATGGCTTGACAACATTATCCCTGTCAAGAAAAAGAATGATCATATTAGGGTCTGCATCAATTTCAGAGACCATAATTGGCATTTCCCAAAGGATTATTCCCCACTATTGATCATAGAACTATTTATTAATGAAACTACTAGCTTTCAATCCCTTTCCTTCATGGATGGAAACTTGGGGTACAATTGGATAAAATGAACCTTGAAGATGAAGAAGACACTGCCTTCAGAGCACCCTTGGGGATATTTTCTTATCGTTCCATTCCCTTTGTCTTGAAGAACTCTCGCACAACATATCAACATGACATGAATCATATCTTTAAGACGTTCTTGGGAAAGATAGTTGAATTTTATGTCAAAGACCTGATGGTTAAATCCCAATAGTTATGTGATCATTTCATGGATCTCTAAACAGTCTTTTACAAGGTGAGACAGCACAATATAAAAATGAATCCGCTGAAGTGTGCCTTCGGGGTAACATCAGGGAAGTTCCTTGGCTTTGTGGTACTCCACCACGGCATCAAGGATGACCTAGATAAGACTAGTTATATCTTATCAATGTCACCCCTTATAAATATTAAATAACTAAGGGGGTCTAAGGGAACCTCACCTGCATTTGGTGATTCATTTCCAACCTGGATGGAAAAGATCTCCCCTTCACTAGGATGATGATGAAGAAGTGAATCACATATAAATGGGAATATTATTTCCAAGAACACTACAATGAAATCACCTAATAGCAGAGGTTTTTTTAATATAGTGGTAGTTTAAACTACCACAATATGGTTCTATGACAGTTTCATAAAACTACTGCTAAAACTAGTGTCAACATCCAATATGTGGCAATTTCTTCCATTTAGCAGCAATTTTTGGGAAGTTTCATAGAAACCATATTTAGTGGAGGTTTTATTGGTTTTATGGGAGGTTTTAAGTAGGAAAATATGGTAAGGATTTAGTTTCGGTTAAGACCACCACTAAATATTTTTCTTTTTTTTCATAAAAACGACCACTAAAACCAATAAAATCATCGTTAAATAAAATTTCATCTTTTTTTAGTGGTGGTTTTAACCACCACCAATAATAAAAAACTATCAACATATAGTGGAGGTTTAAACCTCTACTAAAAAATTTACAATATTTAGTTGTGGTTTAAACCACCTCTATATGTTGATTTGCAAATAAAAAATAGTTGCAGATTCTACAGCCCTAGTACCCTGAAATAAAAACATATGCAGATAGAATATAACCCAAGGTGTGCACGCATAAAATATAATCATAACTAAATATTTCAATGGAAACTATATTTCACATTATAAAACCACACCATTCCTCTAAAACAAGAAAAATACACAAAAAGGTAAACCCTCTATTAAAATCATATTTGTCTTAAAACCTAATGAATAAGAATTTTTTCAATGAAATCCACCCTTTGAATTTTATAAAACATGTAAAATGCATAAAAACCCATTTAAAAACAACCAAATTCCATTTATCTATGACATTTACTAACTTTTACAAGGGAAAATCCAATCATGGTTCCGTGAATATATACCAAAACAGGTTCCAACACATCATGGTTTCAGCTGTGTTTAAAAGGATAATTCCAATTTCGAGTGGCTCTAATGAAATTTCTCTATTTTTTGACTAAATATCCTCTCATAATCAATCTATGAAGTCATTTAACATCATCAATGGTGACTATGAGGTCAAATATGATCTAATGGTTTGAAAAGAATCAATATAAGTTGAGAAATGATTGAAAGAATTTGGAATCTGGAATTTGAATTCTAAATTCAAATTAAATTGAGAAGAAGGTGTTGCTACTACTGTGTAAAGTTAATAAGAATAAGGTATTTCATTTTCAAGTGTCAATGATGTTGAGGACGTAGAGGGAAGATAAATGATATTATTATGGGATGATTTTAATAAACTTTGTGTTGTATGGAAGGAAGATGAATAAATAGGCTTTGTATTTCAATTTTCACAAAAAGTAGAATCTTTAATTTTTAAAAGAACATAAAAAAGAATAAATGATTATAGAAACCCTTCCAGTTTTTTTGTAAAGAATAAGAAGAAGAATATTTTTTTTCATGTGTTTTTCATAATAAGTGAATAAGTTTCTTTCTATTGTGAAATTATATAAGGAAAATAATAATATGGAACATCAATGGAAAGGCATATTCTATACTAGTGAAAGATTTATTATTGTTAGAAAACTCTATTTTAAACTATTAGGATGGTAGTATAAAGACCCATTGAGATGTTAAAAGAGTTCAGGATGCACTAAAACATAGTCAGGAAGCATGTAATATAAGTTCAAGGATAAAACTTACTCACTTGTACATATAGGTTGATAATAATGGGTTGTCTAATATCAAATGAATCCATATCACACAAAGGATTGTCCTTCTCATTTTGAGAGTTTAACCTTGTAAATTTTTTGTAACACTTATGTTGGTGTGTGTTTAAATTTTTTGAAAGAAAATATGATGTTGAGAAGATATAATGAGAGATCTATTCACCTTAATAAGTGAAGAGATAAAATGATAGAGTTTAAAATGTTTTAAATTGGATAAAAAGTCATAAAAAATGATTCACCCCCCTCTCAGTGTTGAACATATCCCTAATTGGACTTCTAGAAAGTTATTGATTGTGGTTCATTATTATTATTATTATTTCTTGAATAGTATAAAATCATTTATCCAGTTTGTATAAACAAAACATGAACACAATCACTTATTCTATTCTCTTATTTTTTCCATTTTCTCCCATATGGATAATCTCTACATATTTTCTATTCAATGTATATATAGTATTTATCTTCTCTTATCTCTTATTTTTATCTATATCTTAAACAATAGTAGAAAATTAAATAAGTTAATATTCACATTCAAATATTTATATTTCTTCAAGTTCTTCTAATCATTCCAAAACCCATGGAACAAACTTCACATGAAATAAATAACCATGAAAAACATAATTTTATACATGATTTATATATTGACAAAAAAATAAAACACACCAATCATATCCATTGTATCTTATCCTCACTCTTTCCACCATGGGCTCAACAATCTTCATTAAAGAATTTGGGCTCAAAAATTTACCTAAAAATTATATAAGTATAATACAATATATTATATAATTCATCGAGGTATATATAAGTATTAAAAATTATATATACAAGTATAAAAAGGACATAATATCTATATAAACAATTATAAATTTATATTGATTATGATGTATAGATTTGTGAAAGTAATTATTCAT
Organism: Viscum album; assembly: GCA_963277665.1. Classification (NCBI taxonomy): domain Eukaryota; kingdom Viridiplantae; phylum Streptophyta; class Magnoliopsida; order Santalales; family Viscaceae; genus Viscum; species Viscum album. Next base: position 906,819,031 of record OY728123.1, on the reverse strand, counting down.
ATTAGAAAACCAAAAGAAAACCCTAATTAGAATCAAAAATAACACCCATAATCAAGAAAAGTACATTTACAAACCATAAATAATAACAAAATATTATAAGTAAACAATCAAACACTAATTAACACCCAAAAAACTAAAAACGATTTTAAAATAGTTAAACATATCAATAATCATATACCTTTGATCTAAAATTGAACAGATAAGGTGGTAGTTGGGTTTAAAATTTGGATTTTTGAAGGTAGGGTCAATGGTTAGACTACAGGGTGATAACTATAATGATACTTATTGGTGTAGAAATAGTAGGGTGGTGGCATGGGGAGAGATTATATCAGTGAAACCATTAGATTCATTGGGAATGTGGGAGGCCATGGAAGGATTTGAGAGGAAGAATGAATAAGGATATGCATCATGAATGATGATGTGAAGTTATTGATGTCAAACATTGAGTTGATGCAGCTTAAGGGGATGATGGAGCATAAATGATGACAGGGTTTTGGGGCCTACAGGATATAAGGAACACAATGTGAATGAGAAACATGCACATGTATAGGCTTGAAGTAAAAAAACATGCATGAAAATTTAAAAATGGGGATAAAATTTATAACCATAATTATTGAACTTTACCTTGTGGGATTCCACAAGAAAGAAATGCCACTTAGGTATTACTATATTGGATTAGGGAAAGGATGTTTTATGATGTTAAAATAAAGGATAATATGTTTTTCACTAAATAGAAAGAATACCATTGCAAGATAGTTATTTTAATCATATTCAATCCTATATTTCTATGAATGGATGACTATCACTATAGCCCTAAAAGGTTTTTAGCCTCTTCAAACATGGGAAATCATGAAAATATTAGGTCATGAAAATGTTAGGTGAATAATTTGTGCCACACATGATATATGAAGAAACCCTCTCTTTCCATATTTTTCCGAAATATTAAAACTAATAATTGTCCGATGATGAACACTACTCGCCACCCTCTCCATCTTCATCTCTACTTCCTACTATTGGAATCTGTAAGAAAATTATATTGAAAATTAAATAATGTTTTATATTTATATTTAAACTTAAAACTGATGGATTTTTGTGAACTAAATGGTTTTAAAAAAAATTGATTTACATTCTCACCACCATTCATCGATGCAATACCATCGGGGATAGATCTGGTCATATTTTGATATAAATAAATCAACACTATCTACAAAGTAGATATTTGAGCCCCCTATTCCTGAATTGTATTTTTCATAGAAACAATCTCTCTTTGAGAATCTCAAGGTAGGGAGTGACTACAACTAGGAGTAGATACAGTTGCAATCCCCGGTGTCCTACCAAAGACCTCAGATGGTAATGGTCCCAAACCTATCCTGCACACTCAACTAGGATACTCCTTCCCAAGGACTTTACCAACCGAGTCATCCTGGGAGACTGAGTAGGACTGTATAGGATTGGAATCCCATAGTTATTTAATTTTTCCTATATATAAAATATCATTCATATTAGAAGTAATATATATTAACATGGTGAAATCTGATAATAAGTTATTATAATGAAAAAGGAATTCATACCCCAACTTCTTTGGCAATATCATTAATAAAACTCCCATCATATTTTTTATGAATATTCAACCACACTTCTGTTTAGGATTCATGGTGCCCTAAACTCTGTGACTTCATTAAAAAAAGATAAATTAATAATTTAATATATTAAACAGATAATATTTTCTTATAAATATTTAAACTAATGAAAATATTACCAGAGTCGATCGGCTTCTAGAAAAAATCTTTGACCCCGCAGTGTGAGGGATGATTTTCTTATCCCAACTTGATGCATTCTTCCTTGAAAGATACTAAAATAAATAAAATGTAATTTAATAGTAATTTATTCAATGTCATCTCTTTTTCATATACATGTATAAATGTAAAATGAGATTAATATAATAATATATATTTAAATACCATGTGCTTCTCATCATATTGTCTATCAATAAAAACATTACATTTCTCTCTAGGTACCCCATTAGGTACCTTATCATACATTTTTTGGGAACTCAATGAAGTATCATTGACTTAGTTCCATAATCTCCATTTAAAATCTTTCCATTTCTTACCCAAATTTTTTAATGTCCACTTTCATGCTAGCATATCAGCAATAGTAAAGTGGAAAAACATCTGTACATAGAGATTCATTTTGAAAATATTAGAATTTAATAACATAATGACATTCAATTATGCCATAATTTATTAAAATTGCCTTTATTTGTGAATCAAAAACTTCATTTTTCCAAGATGAAGGCATATGCCTCCAATAATTATATGTATTGGGAAGGGTAACTGACTCCACCTCCAGCTAGCCTAGAATATGGACAAGTAATCTCATGGCATCATCCATGGGGACCCAATAGGAATCAAATGGGACAACTATCTTTAGTCCGGTAAGATTCCATACATCTAAACTTTTCATATTTTTCTATGTAGTAGCATTGTTTCCATATTTTATTAAAAAACATCTAGTAGTATCAAAAAGTGCAATAAATTTATTCATATTAAAATTTGTACCTATAACAGTTGACCTCCAATATCCCCATGAAGAACTGGGAGTGGAACCCTGCTCCTTCACTGCTGAGGCTGCTGAATGGGAAGGCGTCGACTGAGCTGCTGATGGGATGCTAATTGAGGGTGTGAGAGAGGGTGTAGGGGGGAAAGCAGATGGTGTCTCATATGTTGTAGGGATGGAGACAGATGGGTCATAATCTATTAGTGTGGTTGATGGAATGTCGACTGAGAGTAGACTGATATCAGTATAATGCATCCTCCTTGGTATTCCTATCATTTAATCAAACAAAATTAAGTTCAAACATATATTTAAAAAAATCATGCAAAAAAAAAGAAATGATAACAGATGCACAGTACTAAAAAAATATTCATAACAATGATAATGAATAACTATACAAATTACATAATTGGTTGATAAATTAATGGATAACTACACATACAATCATTTTATCCTTCAATCATGTTATTTTTCTCCTCCATCATTACTTCATCTACTTCATCCACCCTTTCAAGACTAATATTTTCAATATCATGATGGAAAAATAAGTTTGTTTCTTACTGTTGATGGGATTCAATGTCAGAGGTCAAATATTCCACTTCATCACCCACATCATACAAGTCTCTTTGTTTTACATGAGCAACTACACTCCAACCTTCATCCACGAAGTCTTTCACATAATATACTATTTTATCTTGTGATGATAATATATATAGATCATGTATTTCATAGTCACCAACATCCATCAAGTGAGAGAGGTTCAAAGAAGTAAATTTCAAGGAATCTCTTTTAACACCCCTAATAATATCCACCCAATTGCATTTGAATAAAAAACTAAAAAATGCGCATGGTAGTTTAATTCAATAATATCAATCAACTTTCAATAGTATCTCACTTCATCAAACATAAATATGACACTATTCTGTGTTTTCAAAGCCTCTTCTGGATAGACTGTATGGAATCTAAATCCATTCCCATTGTAAGGATTGAACTTTCTAGCTTGTTTTAGAGGACCCTGAGTAAGAAACTTCAAATATTCTAAAAACTATACTCAATTATAAATATTCATGATCTAAAAAAATTAATATACATTATTATATTTACAGAATATATTTATCAACCTAATATTTATATTGATTTTGATATTTGTAAAATTAAACGCCATGAAAAACATTCTACATGCTCTTTATTAACAGCTTTTGTTATATCTTTCTCATTTAATGTTCATCCTCTAATTTTTCTCTTTGATTATATCCTCAACTCTTTAATAAATGGATCCAAACTTTCACTATTTAGTAGCACATATCTATGTTCTTGTAATAATTCTATTTTTGTTAGTGTAATATTTAAGCTCATCCCAACTGATCGGCCAATAGTAGGAAAGATTTTTGATTTCCCATGTATTTGAGATTGAGTTGATGTATCATCAACATGTACAAATTGATTGAATCTTGTCTCAATATCATAAAATTATCTAGAACAAAAGGTAATACACTCCTCTTCCAAATAGACTTCAGAGATAGAGCCTTTAGGTTGATCTTTATTTTCATGTATTATTTCAAATGCCTAAGATATCTATGAAATAAAATAAAAATCATAATTATGCATTAAATAAAGTGAAAATAATTTTTTACTAAAATAAAAAACATATAAATAAATCACCTATAAATTTTATACATCCATCGATAATGTATGGGGCCTCCTAATTTAGCTTCATCAACCAAATGCATAGTTAAATTCATCATGACGGTAAAAATGATTGAGGAAAGATCATCTCTATTTCACAAAGTGTCAACACAAATCTCTTCTGAAGTTTTTCAAGATCAAATATATGTAGATTTTTCTCACATAGTTTTCTAAAAAATGTGCAGAATTGGAGTACAGCAGCAGTAACCTTTTCCGGTAATAATGTACGCAATGTCAATTGTAGTAACTATTGTAACAAAATATATGAATCATGGCTTTTCAATCCATATAACCTATGATACTTTAAGTCAACACACCTTGAGATGTTACTTAAATACCCATCATATACCTTCAAATGTTTTAAAATTTTAAGGAATGTATCTTTATCCCTATTTTTAATTGCAAAAAATTCCGGAGCATACTTCCCATTCTCATCTAGCCAGAGATCAAACTTTATGTTCATTTATTGTAAGTATTTCCGAGCATTGATATAATCCTTCAAATTTCCATGATCATTAAGAAATTTAAATATAAAATTGTCAAAAACATTCTTCTCAATATACATCACATAAATATTATGCCACAACAAATTAAATTCCCAATACAGAAGTTTGAAGAATATACTTTTTTTCTTCCATTATTGCATTTTGATTTCACTTGACAATGTACTTCAAACTTTTTTCCCACTATAATTCAAATGATGCACCTTCCCAAATTCTGTTTCAACATTTCCAAGTTGTGATAATATTTCAAAACCTATTAAAAACTTTGGAGGTGGTCCATGATCAATGAAACCATTGAATTTTGACTTGTTCAGCTGAAATCTATGAGATGCATCGAGAAATATTTTATGACACAAGAAGCACCGTTTCCTACTATGAGGTAGTTGTTCAGGATCAAAATCAAATTTACAAACAAGGAAATCAAAACCCATGGATGTGTTCCAACTAAATAAATTCCCAAGTCCAAATAATTCACTAATGGTCCACATTAGAGCAGCTTGCATTTTAAACATTATTCTAGAAGATACATCATATGTCTAAACACCGTTACTCCATAACTCCTATAATTCTTCAATTAAAATATGTAAGTATACATCAATATCATTTCTAGGAATTTTTTTCCAAGAATAATAATCTAAATGATAAAATATGTTTTTTGTCTACACATCTACAGAGGCATATTATAAGGGATCAAAACAACCAGCCAAATGCTATAACTAGTACTCAAAGTCCCAAATGGGTAGAATCCATCAGCAGCCAATCCCAATCGAACATTCCTATGATCATATGGGAAATCTGGATGTAATGAATCAAATTTCTTCCATGATTGTGAATCTTTTGGAAGTCTCATTTACCCATCATTGTTATTATCTACAAAATTCCACTTCATGAATTCGGAAGTTTTTGATGACATGAATAATATTTGCAATCGAGGATTTAAAGGAAAATAACACAAACCCTTTGTAGGTGTGTTCATTTTATTCTTCTTCATGGTATTATATTGATTTATACTTCCAACATCACCCATTTACTACCATCTAGAAGAAGAACATTTTTTTCAATCTTGCCTGCTTGAATCCTCTCCCCAATAAAGCATACAATAATTGGGACATACATGTATTTTTTTATAATTCAGATCAAGATTTTTAACAACTTTTTTCATATCATAAAAATAATCAGGGATCTTTTATTTAGGAAGTGCATCATGAAATAATTCCAATATCATGTACATAACCTTATTTTTAATTCTACATAGGCATTTGATATGGTACAACTTTAGCAGAAAAATAAAGTTTTGAATATTTCAAACATCCACTATACAAATCTTGATTTCCATCATCAACTAAACCATGAAACACATATGTATAATTATTGAAGTTTTATCTTAAATTATTCTCCATAAAACTAATATAAGGATCCAATTATATGTTATAACCTTGTTCTAGTTGTCCTATAGTCTCAAAAACATCACTTATCACATTGCTATTTGTAGCACCTTAAACTGGTTGTTCTGATACGTTTTTATGTTTATATTGGTGTCTTATAATGCGAATGTATCATTTATAAGGTTTTTCATTTCATTTTCCATTTTCAATGAATCTGGGATCTTATTCTGTTGATTGACATCAGTGATCAACCTTTCTAAAACATTCGATTCTCCATTCCAAATCCAACACAAATATTGAGTAGGGAATTACTTCAATATCAAGTGTTCATAAACTTCATCTCTCTTTAACCATCTTCTAAATTTACATGTAGGACATGGACATCTTATTCTCCCATCAACAGATCGATTGGAAATTAAAAGAATATAAAAACTACTCCAAACCCTTAGAATACTGAAGTGTGTTTCTCAGTAATGTGATCCTGCTTTTTATCTATATATATCACAATGTGCCTACACATTATTAAAAAAATTTAAAACACATAACTATTACTAAATAGGAAAAGATATTCATATATACTAGTTGAAAAAAATATGAATATGTTAAATAAGGTTTTCCTATATAAATACATATAGTATATATTGAAACATTTTAAAAAGGATAATTGAAATCTATAAAATCTAGTTGTGAGGAAAATGATGTGTAAAAGAGTTATATTTTTCATTTAAAACCCATTAAGAAACCCAATAGGAAATATACATGTTGAAATCTATTTTTAATAAAAATATTATTTTAATAAACCATTAAAAAAATTATCACAATCCAATGTCAATAATTGATTAGAGGAATATAATTATTCTCAAAACTATTAATCTATTATCATGATACTCTTTTTTATTTAATAGATACATTTTGTAATTTTTTTTCATTGAGTGAATTGGTGTATTGATGGTGATAAAGGATTTTTTATTCAAATTTTGTCTCTTTTATTTTTATATATAATTTTATTTATCTTATTTATTTTAATTTCCTGAATTTCCTTTTCATGTATGGATGAAGATACCATTGACCTTATCAGTGGTCGGTGGTAGTGAACAGATAGATAGTGAATGATCGGGTATTACGTGGGAAAATTTTCTACTTTAATGAGGATTAGGAAATAATAAATTATCTGTATTATGAATCAATTAACATCATTGATTCCAACATTAAAAATTATGTTGATAATGATCATGAATTCATGGGACATGCTAATGAGGCATTCAAATGAGAAATGAACAACTCTAAAATGATGAAATGAGTTCATTTTTTTTAAAGGTTGGGGCCAAAGCCTCAATTTATTATTTAAAGAAAATATCTCTTTAGACTGGGTAGAGGGAGACCCATTACATAGCCTGAAGGCCCAAGGTCAAGTGGCCTGAATACAAGGCTTGAAAGCCCATTTTTTGGCCCAAAGGACCCCTCGGTGAACAGTACTGCTACAGTACCCACACTGCTACAGTGCCTGCTACAGTACAGCCACCGCTACAGTACCAATGATGAAATGAGTTCATGAAATAAAATTAATTATAATAATATAGTAACTATAATGAGGTACCAGGTACCACCAACATAATGTTCCTTAGAAAAAGTGAAATAAAAATGTTTGAATACATCCTTTTCTCACTCGATACATAAGGAAACTGAAACTCTTTCGCAGAATATATATTTAACCAATACAAAACTAAACTAGCGTAATTTAGGAGGATCAATGTTGAATGAATAATTAGATATATTCTTATTGAGTATAATTTTTAGTTAAAAACAATTTCTCTCCTCCAATATACATTTAAATATACAGAACCACATAACCCATAAGATTATAGATTACTCATCCAACAACCTCTTCTTATTAGCTAATGATTTATGGAAACTGAATAGAATAAGAATAATAATAATCTATATATTTGGAAAAAAATCATAATGTAATGAATTCTACACCATTTCATCTAAGAAAATGTATTAGAAATAAGAATCAGTAGGCCTAACATATAAAGATCCACCCCAACTCCTTCGAGAACCAACCTACAATGTATAAATTAATGTATAAAAAATCCAAATAGTACCTCAATGGGAGGGGGTATCGGCATCTCGGATCAGGAAATGCAGCAAGGGGTTAGGTTGGGACCAGCAGTGAGGGGTGGTGAGGTTCTAGGTTAGGACTGTCAGATAGGGGAGGTGAGTGTCTAGGTCAGGACCAACATCGAGGGTGGTGAGGGTTGGGGGGTGGGGAGCGAGGGTCGGGATTGGTAGGGCTTCAAGGGGTCACGGGGGTCGAGGGGGTGGGGGTTGGGGGAATCAGTGGGTCAGGGGAGAATTTTCATGTGTGTAAAAAAAACTAAAAGTTTTAGCGGTGGTTTATTAAAAACCACCGCTAAAGTCAATTTTTTGTATAGTGGAAGCCTTTGAAAGTATCAAGTAGTATCGGCTGCACCCACAAGTTCTGATGACCCTAGTGGAGGCGAGGCCACTCATCTTGTATGTGGCTACCATGGAATTATCACTGGTAACCCTCCCCACATAGAAAAATTATGTGGGGAGAAAAAAAAATCTCTACTACCTTAACCAAACTATGATAGCTAATAATATCTAATACACTGATTTCGAGAAGAAATGCCTTGCACTCGTCTTTATAGTGAAAAAGATAAGGCATTAATTGCAGCACCACAAAGTCCATCTGGTATCTTGTATCTATCTTATCAAGTATATCCTTGGATATCCTATGTTGACTGGGAACTTAGCTTGATATATGGTCATTATTCAGCAATATGACATTCAATTTGGATCACAAAAATCGGTGAAAGGGATAGCCCTGGTTGATTTCCTCACAGCACATCTTTCCCCAAAAAATACACCAGTGGACACCAAGATTCTAGATGAGGTGGTCTTCTATGACCATGAAACTCCCTATGTAGCATCCCTAACCCATTTAATCACCCAAAAAATACTTTTGGGCCGGTTTCCACTGGCCCTTAGGCGCGCCTCCCTGAAGGCTGAAGACTTCCGACTAGAAGTGAGGGTGTAAGAGGGAATAATGGGGAGGTGATACCCTCATGTGATAATATAATATATATCTGATATATATATATATATATAACATGAAGTAGAATAAAAGACTCAGCAGACTCAAACCAGACCCACCAAAGGTGGAAGCACAATCAATATCATACAATAGCGGAAGCAATATCTAAACAGAAGAAAAGTAAATAAAGAAACAAGATAAATATACCATTTGTAGTTAAAAAAGTATGAATACATAAAAGGTCATACAATACAATAAACATAAAGGTTTCTAATGGATGATCATAGTACATATATATAGGTATCATGCTGATACAATAGAAGAAATAAAACTGTAACTCCAGCTGAGGTAGGAACCTCAAGGTCCCCTATCATCGATCTAGGATAATTCAACCTAGGATCCAGCTCTAGATTCTCCTCCTCCAAATTAATTTTTTATTTTATTAAAAGGATACTTTTGAGGAATAGTGGGAACCATACATTAACATTCACATAGCATAATACACAGCCTTTCAAAAGAAAATTTCACCATACATATTTCAAAATTAAAAAAAATTGAACAGTAATACCATCACGGCGCCTCCCACGAACCAGCCATCAGCGTCACGTACGAGCCAAAAATCACTCCAGATGAAAATTTTCAAAATTTGAAATTCAAACGACCATCATATCGAGCCATCCACATCACCTAGTTTCCATAATCACATTTCCAACCTAACACTGTCATTGACAACGTCGCATCACCACCATCACCACTGTCATCACATAGCACGTCATCATCACTCGCGAGAACTAGAGATATGTCCTCATTGAGAAAACCAGAAACCTCACCATCAGGAAATCTCATTGTTGTTGAAAATGTAGATTCAGTGTACGACCAAGGTGACTGAAAGCACAAGCTGGATAGAGAACCTCCACGGGTAGCAACCGTTGAAGCGCTGATCGCCTCAGCCCCAAACCAACAAAACGCCAGTGACGTCAACTGCCAGAACCCACCAAACCAGCATGAAATGAAAAACTAGTAGACCGCCCAAAGATCCCTCACCACATAAATCCACGTCGCGTCACCAGTACCACTAGGAAACAACTGACACCAAGACACCAAAGAGATCCACAACGCCGCCCATTGAGCAGGAACCTTGGAAACATTACACCCAATGCCTACACTGGTCGAGCCGCCTGAGACATCCTCCCCATCGCACCACATGACCCAAAGCACCCTATATCCCAACGCACCCGACCGACCTAGAAGGGATAGGAGGGACTGGAGGCCAGAGGGGGTACAAGGGAAGAGACCACCAAAGCAAGATGAAGCCGAGAAAGCACCCACAACCTCAGCGAAACACACCGACGTAGAAACTTCATCAGATAACAGAGACCAAAGCAACTCAAACATTGAAAAATGGATAAAGGAAATGGGAAAGAGAAAAATAGGTAGAAAATGAAAGGGGGCAGAAATCCCCGTGGTCGCCGAACAAAGAAGCCCAAAACCTTTGAGAATCTGTCGCTCCATGTTCGACCCAGAGAGGAGCATTGGAACGTGAGGTCAGAGCGAGGTGAGGAGGCCAGGGAAGAACTGAAACCCAATCATAAGAAGGAACAGGGAAGGAACCGAAATGGGGATGGAATTCTAGGTAGAACTGACTTGGGGATGGAACCCTAGGAGAAAAGAGGATGCTCCAGAGAGAAAACTAGAGGAAAATGGGGGTGGAGAGATCCTTCACCGAGAGGGGATGAAACCCAGGAACCAGGGAGAATGCTCCAGAGAACACCGTGGAGGAAATCGAACGTCGAGAGGTCACCACGGAGGAGAGCGAATGTTGGGAGGTCAGGGGGGAGTGCTCCTGAGAGGGAATAACCCCAATCCATAGATCCTAAACCCTTACTTGAACGCAAAATCATAAAGTCTACATGTGTCCTGAAGGGCCTTTGTAGGGTGTGAGAATGAGTCTCAGTAGGGTACCCCCAAGTGTGCATACCTTACATTTGTGATTAATCGGGTGTAACTATAAATAAATAAAACAATAACGCATGCATATAAATAAATACACACTTCACTGGTGCTAAAAAGCCACCAAGAAGCTATCATCTACCTTGGCCAATGTTGGAATGTCATAGAAGAGAGGATCCTTAGACCATGGTCCAAGGAATCCCCTAATTTCAAAAGTCCCAAGTGAACCCTTAGGTTCTATCTCCAAACATCACTTGGCACCACGTTCCATTATTCAATTAATGGGTGTTCTGAAGGCATTACCATGTAAAATGGAATCCTGGTCCCTCGGACCCCTGCTCAAAATCACCCATCAGCTCAAATCCTGATGTTTGGAGTCACAACGATATTTGTCTTCAAAGTAAAATCAACATTGGCTCAAATCACAACATCCTAAGGAATGGTGATACTCATCCTCCAAAATTATTCTTGGCCCATTGGCCTCAATACGGTAAGCCTTGGATCCCAACTAATAGCCTCAATGCTATCCCCTGATGGATTCTCACAATCCTTGTGGATTTATATGGAAATCACCCCCAAACCAATTTATTAAGCCTCACTACTAGGGTCCTCTACCCACATGGTTGGTCAAAAAAACCTCATCACTGAGTCAGCCTATGTGCACATGACTCCAAATGGAACTTTGGCCAATCACAGGTGAGCAGCAATCACTAAAATAGTACATAATCCACATCAAACTTGGAACCTCATGCCCCTGTGACCATGTCACTCAAATTTAATGGCCATGTCATCCAATATCATGGGCCATTCCCTCAACCGATGACCATGTCTCCCAACCGATGATCTCATCACCCAAGTAACTCAATACTAGCCCATATTGATGCTCGCATCACCTCAATTCCAAATTTCCATCACCATTTCAAACCTCAAGAAAAGCCCTTCATGATCCCATATATCTTAGTAGTGGATTAAATGAAAATAATATATATAATCACTTCAATTTAAACCATAAATCCAATTTAATAAAGGAAAAACACCCTGGTCTAACTACTCAGGTGGTCAATGACCTCCAACCCGACCTCGCATGACCTGATAAGGGTTGGGCATACCCAATGGTATCTCATAAGGTAATATGGTTAATTTAACATCAAGAAATAAATTTATTAGGGTTTCTATCATCTACCCAATGGTGCGCTAAAATTTTCACCCCCAAAACAACTGTGAAAACACAATGAAAGGTATGAACCACCTACCTTGGATTCGTAGATGTAGGCACATCTAATATTATCCTCTAACTCAAATTGGTTTGGAAAAAATAGTGATTCTATCAAACACCCTAAAAATAGTGGAAAATGGATCAAACAAATTTAGTGGTCTGTGAGGAAAGAGAAAGAAGAAATGAGGAATTGGTGAGGAGATCCATACCATTATGGATCCAACATAACCAATGGTGGACAAAACAAACCTCAGACGAGGGAGAGGGATCAATCCCTAGATAGAAAAAGAAGAATAGGGGGATCTCTCTATAAAGTGTGCAACCAAGATGGGAGAATAAAGGGGGGAAAGAAGAAAAAGGAGTGAGGGACAATTTGGTAATTTCACCACTTTAATGAGTTGCACGGTTTGTTCTCATGGTTATTCAAACCATGCGGAAACCATGTGGCACTAGCTGATTTAAACCCATACCTTGTACGATTATCTCACATGGTTTTCCAAACCGTGGGTAGACTGTGTGGGATACAGTGTTGAGGTACTGCCTAAGTGGCACTACTCATGCGGCATGTGCATGGTTTTCCAAACCATATGAAAACCGTGAAGAATCCCTATGAAAAAACTATAGAGGTACGTGAATGACCATGCACCTTTTCTTGCATAGTTTCCAAAACTGTGCTCAAGGCAAAATAAGGTTACATGGTTTTCTCTGATAGGTCGTACGGTTTACCCAAACTGTGCACCTCAACCTATAACTTCCAAAATTGGGTGTTCGAGCCTCTAACACACCTGAAACTCTTCCGAACACCTGAGAATTTAGTTAAAACTCTAAACCTATCCCAAAATAAGATATTGTATTGAGGAAACCCTTATAATTAAGTTTTGATTATCAAAAAATAAATCGGCATTCCCACCAATTCTAGGAATTCAAAAATAAAGAGGTTTTCAACCTGCTTCAAAAAAATTGGGATGTTATAATCCCCTCACCTTAACATAGACCATCCCTAAGCTATAAAATAAAACCCATATATAGTGTCAAACATAAAAATCCCTTTAAAAATAACCCAAACTACCATGTTCAAAAGGGGAATAGCTCAACCACCTAAAGGGGATCCCCACCTTAGGAGTTAACTACCTCAGTCGCATCCCAACCCAAAAATCAAACAAACTGATAGTCCATCAACCATACCAAGACTCAAATGTCCTCTCGTGATGCATCATCACTCCCACACCTCATCATGTTCTCCTATGTCATACCCGACACCCATCAAAAAAATTCACTACATCAGTGCCTGCCTCATGCCCATGTCACACATGGCACCAATGAGGTCATGAACTACAATTTTACCCTGATGTCAACGCACCGCAATTAAACCTCATCTCCTCGATGAACCGATGATAAATAACCTCACAAGTCATGCATCCAATGATTCTTATGTATAAAACCTGGTTCCACACACCTCATATATATATATAACATACTTGAAATGATTCCAACCTACCAACCAACATCTGTTCAGTCTATACATATAGGCCATGCACTTTGTGCACCTAAAATAGACATGACTCAAAATGGAATGCCAAAAAAGAGAAATTGCGGCCATGACCATGGAATACCTCTAACCATCATTAGCTCACATGTCTTCTCTAACCCTGGAAGATCCACAGCATTCACCTGGCTTGAAGCCAGGCTACCTGAAGCCTGAACTCCCTATGGGGATTCACAAACCACCATCCACTAACCCTGTTGTTGGGTCCTGCTACCTCTTCCACAACCTCTATGTGTAGATGAAACTTGACTACCATAAACTGGTACCACTCCCAATCTAATCTCATAACCCTGAGTCTACCCCAATCCCTAATTGTTGGTTATCAAAGAAGGATTCATATAGAACCTCTCGATATTTCCAACCTATCCACATGCCCGGTACTCCTTTGTAGGATGCTCACACTAAGTATGTACATGTCCTGACTGTCCACAATAAAAGAACACTGTCAAATATCCACTCTAAGGTGGTTTTATTGAGTCCTTGTCTTGACTTCCCTACAGGAACTCATTTCGTCCACGCTTCCTACCATCTAAAGAATCACCACTAAAATCACCTGACATTGTCACCCGGCTCGAGTAAGACCTGTTCGTCAAGTTTCCCTCAACTATGAGAACCTGGTTCATCGCCTTTGAGAATAAGGCGAACATAAATATGTTCACCTACAGCCGAATGGCATGTCATAAACCATCCTTGAAATGCCTCACCCTCAAGGTGTCATAGCTCACCATTCCAGGTGAAAAGAAATACAATTTAGTTAATGTTGTTGCATAGTCCATGATGGGCATGTTATCCTATTGTAGTCACAAGAACTCTTGATTTCTCTCCTCCCTCAATATATCTGAGAATAAGTGATCGAATAACTCGGCCTCAAAGTCCTTCTAAGATAATACCTTATGTCTACCTTCCTGAACCTTCATGTCCTACCAATTCTTAGTCGATCCTCTAAGAATGTAGGTCACCAGATTCACCCCCACCCTAGAGATGTCTCAAGTTACTCAAAAATCATCTGCATAGACTCGATCCAATTCTCAAACGCTTTTGGTCCACCCTCACCCTAAAAACGTGGTGGGTGATGTGATTGGAACTCTCGAGTTAGATATGAAATATAAGGATCTTCTCCATGATCTCTCCTATCGATTACCTAAATGAAAAGTATCAGGCTCTCTCTGTGCTTCTCTTCAAGCCACAGTCCAAAGGTTGTGAAATTCAGTGACTACCCTACCTACACTGAAGCATTTACCTAAGCCTGTACCGATAGCTCATTCTCTTCCTAACCCTTAAGGCTCTCAACCTTATCATGCTCCTGAGGAACTCCATCACTGCCTTCCTGGAGCTTCATCTGATTTGTCTAGGTGGAAAACCCGTTGAATACCATAACCTGGTCAGATATCCTAGATAACATATATATCCATCGAATATAGGGAAAGTAGTAATAGGAAGCACGAACTCACTACCCTTACCCTTCCCCACTACAACCATTCCATAAGAAATACCATCCTCATGGCCTCCTTACCCACCCTCAATAGAGACAAGCATCAAATATACCCCAGGCCACTCCCATACTGATGAACCATGTTGCATCTATCACCCAACCTGGTGATCACCATCACCCCAAAACAACATACCTTCCTACTCCTATAAGATCCAAGATCATATATATATCAAATTGAATATCACATTTCACAAGGCATTTCATATAATAGGCATTCATATATTAATAAATAAAATCACCCTAATATGTGCCTATTTAAAATCATAAACAAACATTCTCCCTCTTTCCATACTAGTCTAAGGGTCTAATATTTCCTTCCTTATCATATCAGGGAAAGGATCACAAGTCATAACAATTAAAAATTCACATCTCATGTAATCCACTCTAGGTGTAAATCATATAAACTATCAAATGGTAAAAGTAGAACAACAATTACCACCCCTAAAAACTTGGACCATGCCTCATGCATGGGGTTATAGTTACCCAAACACGTGTTCTAAACCCAATTCCAACAACATCCTAATCTCTGGTCTACCATAACACAAATAGTAAAACTAGTAGAAAATAAAAACAATATTGATATCATTATTATCCATCTGAACGCCACTACAACTTTCTATTCAAGAAGTCTCATATACCATTTGTAGGGTACTTGACCCGATTAGCCACACAAACAGTGCTTCTGGGATGAGTGCCACTGGGCCTTAGGTGCGCCACCCTGAATACCTAAGTATGTCAACTAGAAGAAAAGTTGCAATAGGGAATATTAGGGAGGCTATACCCACGGGTGATAATGTAATAGTGGTCTGAGTAGATATATATAACATGAAGTAGAAAAAAAGACTCAGCAAACTTGAACTAGACCTTCCAAAGGAGGAAACACAATAAATATCATACAATAGAGGAAGAAATATCTAAATATTAAGATCAAAAATAAAGAAACAAGAAAAATATATAATTTATAGTTAAAACAGATCATGCATACATAACTGGTCATACACTACAATAAAAAGAAGGGTCGCCAATGGCTAACCATAGTACATACATAAAGGTATCATGCTGATACAATAAAGGAAATAAAATTGAAACTCCAAATGAGTTAGGAACCTCAAGGTCCCCTACTATCCATTCATTTCAACTCAACCTATGATCCATCTCTAGAGCCAGAACCCTTACCTGAACTCAAAATCATAAAGTCTACACGTGTCTCGAAGGGCCTGTGTAGGGTGTGAGAACGAGTATCAGTAGGTTACCACCCAAGTGTGAATGCCTTAAATTTGTTATTAAGTAGGTGTAGCTATAAATAAATAAAGCAACAACACATGAATATAAATAAAAATACACTTCACTAGTGCTCAAAATCCACTAGGAAGTTGTCACCTGCCTCAAACAATGTCAGAATTCTGTAGTAGATAGGATCCTTATCCCATGTCCCAAGACATCCCTTGATTTCAAAAGTCCCAAGTGAACCCTCAGGTTCCACCTCCAAACATCACTCGACACCAATTTCCATCATTCAAGTAACTGGCATCCTAAAGGCATGCCCAATAAAAATGGAAATTGGGTCCCTCAGACCCCTGCTTGAAAGCACCCATTGGATTGAAGCCTAATGTCTGGAGGCACAGCGGAATCTATCCTCAAAGTAAAATCACTATTGGGTTAAAGCACAACATCTTGAGGAATGGTAATTCTCATCCTCTAAAATGAGTCTTGTCCCATTGGCCTCAATACAGCAAGCCACATCTCCCAACTAACAACCTCAATGTTATCCCTTGATGGATCCTCACCATCCTTGTGGATCTCTATGGAAAAAACACCCAAAAAAATTTCTAATATTCACTACCAAGGGCCTCTACCCACATGATTGGTCAAAATCACCTCATCACTGAGGCAACTTGTGTGCACACAACTCCAAATGGTACTAGGCCAATCACGGGTGAGCGGTAATCACCTAAATAGTACCTAATCCACATCAAATCTGGAAACTCGTGCCCCTGCAACCATGTCACTCAAATATGACGGTCATTCCATCTAATATCATGGGTCATGCCCTCAAACTGATATCCTTTCTACCTTAACTGATGACCATGTCACCCAATAGGTGATCTCATCACCCAAGAAACTTGGGCCTAGCCCATCCTGATGATCGCATCGCCTCAATTCCAAATGGTCATATCCATTTCAAACATCAGGCCAAGCTATTCATGATCCCATAGATCTCATAAGTTCATTAAAATAAAATCATATATATAATCACTTCAATTTAAATAAGAAATTCAATTTAATAAAGTAAACACATATCAGGCTAACTACCCGGTGGTTAACAACCACAAACCTAGCCCTGCATGAGTAAATAAGGGTTGGAAATGCCAAATGGAATCCCATTATGTCATATAGTTAGTTTAACATCAAGCAATCAATTTATTAGGGTCTCACTCATCTACCCAATAGCACGCTAAAATCTGCACCCCTAAAATGACCATGAAAACACAAAGAAAGGTATGCACCACAAACCTTGGAGTTGTACACATAGGCACATCTAGTATTATCCTCTAACTCAAAGTAGTTTTGAAGAAAATGGAATTTCCACTTAACACCCTGAAAATAGGGAAAATGGATCGAATGGATTTAGTGCTCTTTGAGGTGATAACAAAGAAGAAATGAGTAATGGGTGGGGTTATTCTTACTATTTTGGATCCAACACAACTGATGGAAGACAAAATGGAGCTCATGTGAGGGAGAGGGGTCA
This sequence comes from Viscum album, assembly GCA_963277665.1. Lineage (NCBI taxonomy): Eukaryota > Viridiplantae > Streptophyta > Magnoliopsida > Santalales > Viscaceae > Viscum > Viscum album. The sequence goes on along the minus strand of OY728123.1, from coordinate 906,800,887 downwards.
ATCCCTATCCAAAAGAAGAAAAGGGAGGAGCTCTCTATACATCGCGAATCCAAGAGGGGGGAAGAAATGAGGAAAAGAATAAAAAGGAGGGAGGGGAAATTTGGTAATTTCACCCCTTTAATGAGCCACACGGTTAGCTCACATGGTTATCCAAATAGTTCAGAAACTATGCGGCGCTAGATACTTTAAACCCATACCTTTCATGGTTATCTTGCATGGTTTTCCAAAATGTGTGGGATACGATGTTGAGATACTACTTAAGTGGCACTACCTATACGGAATGCACATGGTTTACCAAATTGTGCACAAAACATTTGAAATTCCTCTGAAAAAACTATAGAGGCTCATGCATGACCTTGTACCTTTCCCCACATAGTTTCCAAAACAATTATCAAGGAAAAAAAATAAGGTTTTCTGGTTTTATCTGAGAGGCCACGTGGTTTTCCCAAACCATGTGCGTCAACCTAAAACTTCCAAAATAGGGTCTTCGGACCTCCAACGCACCTAAAACCCTTCTGAACACCCGAGGCTTCAGATAAACCTTTAAAACCATCCAAATTAAAGATATTGGACTATAAAATCCCATGGAATTAAGTTTCAATGATTGAAAAAGAAATTTCTATACCCAAAAATTCTAGTAATTCATAAAGGGATTAGTTTTCAACCCACTTCAAAAACATGAGACATTAAACCCCAAACATGGGAGATTTATTTTGACGTCTCCTCCCAAATTCCTATCAGAAAAAGGATGGAAAACGTGAATCTTGATTAGGTTGGCTTAGGGATTGTGTTTGTATCTCCAAACAAAGCAGTATTACCCTAATCTTTCTCACTATATGAGGGATACAAGAATAATTAGGTAGAATACCAAGACCTCATCACTATCTTGGAACTATCCCTACAGCTTCAAGTATCCTACCTAAATGTCAAAGGGGATTCAGAGCTAGTGATAAATAAGATCAATGGTGAATATTCCATTAAAACAGAATAACTATCCCCTCTCACTAGCTACTTCAGGGAACTGATGATAGAGTTCCCTTTTAAGCCCACATTGCATCATGTTCCTTGATCATAGAATGCCTGTGTCGATGCATTGGATAATGTAGCCACCGTCCTAGTTAACCCTATTCAAGAGGAAGTAATCTTCTATATCGCACATCGAATAATGGTCTCGGTGATCATTGTAGGTTATATAGATAAAATCAATTAGGTTAACACCACCCCATAGAATAATGAACTAGTATCCACCCCTGGATGGATAGAGCCTATAATTGATTATCTTAAAAATGGGACTCTCCCAATAGATAGATCTGAAAGGGAAAAAATTGGCATCATACGGTGAACTTTACCCTGTTGAGTGGTCCAAATGAGAAAAAGTCCCTCTACAAGCGTGGATTAGATAGAATCTTCCTTAGATGAATAGAATAAGTAGATATTCACTATCATAGAGGAAGTCCATGCAAGATCCTATGGTTCTCATCAGTCTAGGATTAGACTCTCCTACCAAATCAAGAGGTTAGTATATTACTATCAGTCCATGATACAAGACTATGTGGAATACACCAAGAAATTCCATGCATTCCAGGTTCATGAAAACTTCATCCATCAACCCCCAGAATTTCTACATATAGATAAATATTCTGGGTCATTTTTCATTTGGGGAATGAATGTCATGGGCCCATATCCCCCATCCACAGCCAAGCAGTTCAAGTACATCCTTACTAATACCAACTTCTTTTCCAAATGGGATGAGGCAATACCCATCAAGGAATTTAGGACAAATAATATCATCAACTTTATGAAGTCCCATATCATCACCCATTTCGGAGTCCCTTGTACAATATTAATAGACAACAACATCAAATTCTATTATATATAGTTAAAGAAGTTGTACTAGGAGTACAACATTGAGTCCAATCACTCATCTCGCTATCATATAGTAGAAAATGGAAAGATAAATTCCTTATATAAGAATCTATTAAATATAATCTAGAATATGGTGAATAAGGATAAGAAGTCCTGGCTAGAAAAACTCCTTCATGCTTTATGGTCCTACCGTACCACCATGCGTACTACTACACAAGCAATGCCATACTCACTAGTGTACGAGACCAAAAAAGTGTTACCCATAAAATTTCAACTGCCTTCACTTCAAATATCTATTTTTAGATAACTCTAATATGATGGGAAATAGAAAAAGGATGATGGATGAATTGGAGTGGCTTGATGAGAACAATTTGGTCACATTCCACAACCTTGAAGTCCATCAAAATCGGATCACATGAGCCTTCAATAAACAGTTTCGCATAAGTTCATTACTCCAAGGAAACTGGTGTTGGCTCTCAGGACCCCAATGATGCCAGGGAAAAGGCCTCCAAAGCTAGAACCCAAATGGGAAGTACATTGCATCATACATAAGTTCTATTATAATGTATCATAATCATTGGCCAAGATGTATGTGGAACATGTCTCACCCCCCACTAATGCAATTTTTCTCAAGAAATACTTTTCATAACTGTCATCATATGGTAATCCACATCAGTGTAAGTCCCACCAGTCATCCTTATTATGTGAGGCTAAACTGTATGAATTTTTCCCAACCACATGATGATAAACTATATGGATTCATCCTACTTACATGATATTAAAATATACAAGTTCATCTCAACCACATAATGATAAACTATACATATTCATCTTAGTTACATGACATTAAATAGTACAAGCTTGTCCTAACCACATGATGTTAAATTGTGTAGACATTTCTTGGCAGTAAGATGTTAAACTACATGGAACCTCTCATCCTTACTAAATGACATTAAACTGCACGGGCTATCAAGAACTATTTATGGATTGATTCCTATCATTACAGGATACATATTGAATCCCTAACACTTATTTTTAGTCCTAGGTGCCATGATTTTTTACATCAGTTGACCCTCATCCTTACTGCATAACATAAAACTACATAGATTCATAATGTTCCTTTTCTTTCATGTTAGGCAATCCATGTCCTTGCCGCATGACATTAAGTTACACGGAAGATGTCCTTTCCATATCAAATTAAACTGCATGGGTTTCCAATAACTATTTATGGATTGATTATTATTTCCAATGAGATTTGTAGGGATGCCTCCATCCTATATCTTGGTCCAGCCACCACATGATATGAAATTACTGTTGGAACCACTTTGTGTATAGGATTGTATTTTTTGTCAATAGTTGTCAATGGAATATCAAAATGAAAGAGATCAATAAGTACTCCAATAAAATGGAGGAATGAAAGCTCACAATGAGGGAGATCATGAAGTACTCCGATGAAGTAGAGGAGTAGTGATTCAGACGATTGTTGTGCTGATCGTAAGTTCAAAGAACATGTGTCAAAGGTGATACATTGTTTACAACAATGAAGAATGTGAGGAGTAATCCATCCAAGGATGATTAAAGAAGGATGGTGTTTTTGGATGAAGACCATGCAATTACTCATTATTGCATGAGAACAATGGGTTTTGATGAAGACCATGCAATTACTCATGATTGTGTGAGAACCATGCTAGAGACTTCTTGACGGATTGAATCACATGGTTTGCATGAAGTTGATCATGACAGTTGATGAAGGAGGCAATGTGCCAATGAGTTGACTTATGAAATGTCCATGCACATCACATTGTCATAGAGGATTATGGTACTAAAGCTGTTCCTTCAAAGAATACATATCACCAGAGTGGAGTTTGTGATAAAAGCAAAAGAGTTGCTGAAGGATACAGATCACCAAGAAGAAGTGTTGTTGAGGTGATCGTGCTTGTCGACAAAGCAAACAAATGACATTCAAATTTGTTGACAAAGGAGATTCCATGGTGACATGTCGAGTTCAAGAGTTGTGGTCAACGACCTATGGTTTATTCAAGAACATCGACAGAGGAATGGATGATCTGGAGGCGGTACAAAAAGAGCAGATACAAGGTGGCGCCGTTTTCCAGTGTTTGCCAAATTTTTGGGCCTCAAAATCGGAAAATGAAGAGATGGATTGTCTGCAAAAGGAGGTTCGCACAAAAAGGAAGTCGTGCGCGAAATATAAGAGGCTTGCGCGAAATACTGAAGTTAGGCGCGAAAAACAGCGGGATGCGCGAAATAGTGGATCAGGGTTTTTCGCGCAAACAGTGTTTCAGAATCAGAACGTTGTAAAATGGTAAAGGCATGGGTTGCGCGAAAAACTAGAGCTGTGCGCGAAAAACCAGAAATGTGCGCGAAAAATGTTGTGCGCAGAAAAGCTGGGTGAATTTTTCGCGCAATCAGCGTATCGAATCAGAAATACAGAAAATCGACAAAGGCAAGAGGCGCGCGAAAAATCAGATATGTTCGCACCATGTGCGCGGAAAATCGAACTGGTGCGCGTAAAGTTAGTTGTGCGCAAGAAGGGGGGTTTTACGCGCAGGATCACAAACGTCTATAAATATGAGGTGAACCCCTCTCATTCGGGGAGGCTCGACACTTAGACAAATCCTGAGCTCCGGCGCGCGGAAAAATTAAGGTACAGAGGGTTGCGCGAAAAAGAAGGCGTTGCGCGAAAAAGGGAAGTTTTGCGCGAAAAAGAAGAGTAGCGCGAAAAGCCTTTTACGCGACAGAAGTTATTTTTACGCGCAAGGTTTGAATTTTACACGCAAGCCCCCGGGAAGGGTGCGCGGAAAATTTGGGGGTCCCGCAGGCCTTTTGACAGGTGCTTAGCACTCTCAAATCTGCTTTGCGAAGAGAAGAAGAATGATCGTGCAACCAAAATCTGATCTGCACAGAGAGAGAAATATATCGATACACTCAGGTGTAAGAACTGGGAATTGAAGGAAGAGAAGGAGATTTAGTGCATTCAGGTATTGCACTGAAGTAGAATATTGATTTCAAAAGAGCATCAACTCAGGACTCTGATGCAAGCAAAGTCTCATGCTGAACAGGAGACAAAGACTTCAATGCATATCTATTGAAGAGACCTTCATGTCTATAAACTGAGTGAGACTTCACCAACGGCAGTGAGCCAGGGGGAGTCAACGGGAGTGACCCGAGGGACGCAGTGAGCTATCCCTGAACAATTGTAAAGGCAGTGAGCCTGGGACAGAGTGTCTGTACCCGAACATTTGTATCCGCAGCTAGTGAAGCATAGTGGATTTAGGTACGACCGGCAACCTGTCGGCGTATACTCCTTGGATGTAGCCCTCAGTGGTGAACCAAGTAAAAATAGTTGTGTCATCTGTCTCTTCATGTGAATGTTTAATTGCTGATCATATCCATCATACAGGTTTAAGTAGTTCCTACCAACGTGGGAACAAGATCCACAACTTTAAGAAGAAAAATTTGCCACCCTGATTCACCCCTCCCCTCTCAGGGTGTCCCGAGGTCCTAAAAGTGGTATCAGAGCGAAAGGTTAACATATGTTGGATATTCTCCAGTAATTCTATTGAGAAGAGGATTTGAGTTTCTTTCCTAGAGTCAACAATGAAGAGCAGTCTTGATAATGACGCAGTCATTTCTGAGCAGAAATCTATATCCACCAAGACTTTGACAAATAGGAAAAAGAAAGAGAAGAAGATGATGAAGAAGTCCCCCACATCCAAAGAAGATGCAGTGTCTTGTTCTCCATGCCATTCCAATAATGAAGAAACATTAGGCATGGAAAGTATCAAGAAGGTGGCTCAGAACTCATCCAGAGGAAAGGATAATACCCCTAGTTCAAGCTTTCAGGAAAAACTCAGAACATATCTGCATGATATTCCAGAAGAAAGGGTTGCTATTATTTGTAGCCTATTCCAATCTATGCAGGTTGAGATAAATCGATTAGAAAGGGAAGCTGACAATATGGAAGAGGGGTTGGAAAGAAAAGTTATGGAAAACATGAAGCTCACCAAACAGGTGAAAGTCTTTGAAGAAAACGAGGCAGTCAATAAGACTCTAGAAGAACGGATCCATGCACTTGAAGCTGAGCTGAAGAAGAACAATGAAGTCAAGAATTTTTGTCTGGAAGAAACTTCCATTAAATTCAGGGAACTTGACTCTTTGTTACAAAACAAAGTTAAGATGCATGAAGATGAGGTTGAAAGGTTGAAGAAGAATTGTGAAGAGAAGATGATCACGATTGAAGATCAGAAGATCATCCTCAATATTGTGGGTCAAAAATTGGAAGATCAATTGACCAAGATTGAGAACACACATATTGAGACTTCACAAAAGAATGAAATGAGTGATGCTTGCACTCAATGTTCGTTGGAGGAGTCTAAAGCTGAAATGCCTCCAACATGTGATAAGAAGATTATGACAGCTCTTGATTATCCACATCAATAATCAGTTTCTGCTGGTACTCAATGCTCACTGGAGGATTCTATTGTCAAAAGACCTCCAACATGTGATAAGAAGATCATGACTTCACTCTTTGATCTATCACAAGCAACTGAGAAAGTGAAGGTACCATCCAAACCATCTTGTACTCATATTTCTAAATACACTCCTACAATCAGTGCAGGTGGGAAGAAAAGTTCTAATCAAGTATGGATGAGGAAAGGTGAGAAGAAGAAACCTACCACCATGACTAGGGTGGATAGGAAGAAAAAGGAGGAAGCTTCTTCCTCAAATAGAGCACAAACGATTAAGCAGATGGCCCAACAACTTAATACTGAAGAAACAAAGAAGAAAAGATTTGTGGGCCAATGTTGGTGCTGCAATAGATTTGGGCACTGTGCATTGGATTGTATTTATAATCCATTACATGGAAAAGCACAGAGAATGCCTATATCAAAGAGAAGGAAGCCTGAGAAAAAGAAGCAACATCAGCAGGTCCAGAAGCATCTGTTTACTGCAAACAGATTTGGAATTCTTGATAACATCTGTGATGTATGCAACGGCAGTGGTCACAAAGCAGGCACATGTCCATATCAACATGCTTTCACTGTTGAAAAGAAAAGAAGACCTCTGATGTCGTCAAAGAATGAAGCAGCTACCTTGGGGAGAAATCAGAAGAATGTTGTGAACACACACTTTCCCAAGAAGATCTCAAGTAGGGAAGCTGAGAAGACCCAGGATTTTAGATCCATGAAATTGAAGGGTCATTCATCCAAAAGAAACACTAAGTGGGATGAATCTTGGATGAACCCATGTGGAAGATCTAAACCAGCTGCAAAAGTTCCAAATGACATATTGGTCATCTGGCCAGAAGATTTGGAAAGAATGAGGAAACTTGAAGCTGAAAAGGCCAAGGCTGGTGACAAAGGAAAAGGGAAACTTTCACATGATGAAGACACAGTGCAGAAGAGACTGCAAACAAAGAGAAATGCACGTGTCAAAGAAGTTCTGTGTGAGAGATGCAATAAATCTGGTCATATTGCAAAAGGTTGCCTAACCTTAATACCAGAGCAAGAAGCAGTCCTTAAGAGGAGTAAGAATGTATCATTCATGATGGCTGCTAAGCAGAACAATTCTCCACACAAAGCAGAAGAGAATGTGAACAGAGCCATGCCACACCGACAGATGTCAGAACATATATTCAAATGTGCAGGCATGAAGACTGGAGTGAACAGAGGAACTTGGTTGAGAAAAGAACCTCAACCAAGAAAGTCTTCGTGATGAATCAAGAAGGAACCACCTTATTCCCGTAAACATTTGTGAATTGTTTTTGTGCTAATAATGCAAGGAATTGAAGGTGAAACATACTCTCAGGGGAAGAACCTGAGAAGTAGTGAATGCTGTCAACTCTTGATAGCCAAGCTGAAGAAGTTTCCATCCTTAGTAGATTCTTCAATTGATATTCAAAGATTATTATGATGAAGGACCAATCTTGATGAAGATGATGAGGAGTGTTTCCCTTGAGGGGGATAAGAATGAAGAAGCTTCCATAATCACTGTTTCAATCAATATCAACTCCAGCTGGACTCAAAAGCAGTAACTCTGTGAATTTCTTGAAGAACACGCCAATGGAGAAGGTATGTCATTTCTCAATCTCTATCCCTTGGTTACTCAGATCAAAGATTATTCTACAAAGGGGGAGTAACTGAATTGATTAGTGACATAAAGAGAATGGAAGTGCCCCAAGGTCACTTATCCTGCCAATTGCACTTGAATGTTTTTGATCTATTTGATGAAGTGAGTGCAGGAGTTTCAGGTTGATTATTCTCTATCATAGTTGATCTTCTTCTACCTGGAATTAAAGTGGTAAACCCTTGAAGACAAGATACATGAGTTATCATCTCATGTTGGTATCATGATCTGTGGATAATGGACAGCCTTGTCGACTTAATCAAATCCTCTTGTTTTCTACATCGAGCATTGCTCAAGTAGACTTAGAGTGAAATGGTTAATGAAACATTGCTTAAGTGTGGATTGATACCCTCCCTACCATATGCTTTTTATTTCTTGTCAATAAGGGGGAGAGAAAGTGAAATGAAAAGAAATGCTGATTTGCTGAGAAGATTCTCATTTTGACATTGACAAATTCATTTCAGAAGATGTATAAGGTATTGACAACAAAATACAAAGGGGGAGATTGTTGGAACCACTTTGTGTATAGGATTGTATTTGTTGTCAATAGTTGTCAATGGAATATCAAAATGAAAGAGATCAATAAGTACTCCAATAAAATGGAGGAATGAAAGCTCACAATGAGGGAGATCATGAAGTACTCTGATGAAGTAGAGGAGTAGTGATTCAGACGATTGTTGTGCTGATCGTAAGTTCAAAGAACATGTGTCAAAGGTGATGCATTGTTTACAACAATGAAGAATGTGAGGAGTAATCCATCCAAGGATGATTAAAGAAGGATGGTGTTTTTGGATGAAGACCATGCAATTACTCATTATTGCATGAGAACAATGGGTTTTGATGAAGACCATGCAATTACTCATGATTGTGTGAGAACCATGCTAGAGACTTCTTGACGGATTGAATCACATGGTTTGCATGAAGTTGATCATGACAGTTGATGAAGGAGGCAATGTGCCAATGAGTTGACTTATGAAATGGCCATGCACATCACATTGTCATAGAGGATTATGGTACTAAAGCTGTTCCTTCAAAGAATACATATCACCAGAGTGGAGTTTGTGATAAAAGCAAAAGAGTTGCTGAAGGATACAGATCACCAAGAAGAAGTGTTGTTGAGGTGATCGTGCTTGTCGACAAAGCAAACAAACGACATTCAAATTTGTTGACAAAGGAGATTCCATGGTGACATGTCGAGTTCAAGAGTTGTGGTCAATGACCTATGGTTTATTCAAGAACATCGACAGAGGAATGGATGATCTGGAGGCGGTACAAAAAGAGCAGATACAAGGTGGCGCCGTTTTCCAGTGTTTGCCAAATTTTTGGGCCTCAAAATCGGAAAATGAAGAGATGGATTGTCTGCAAAAGGAGGTTCGCACAAAAAGGAAGTCGTGCACGAAATATAAGAGGCTTGCGCGAAATACTGAAGTTAGGCGCGAAAAACAGCGGGATGCGCGAAATAGTGGATCAAGGTTTTTCGCGCAAACAGTGTTTCAGAATCAGAACGTTGTAAAATGGTAAAGGCATGGGCTGCGCGAAAAACTAGAGCTGTGCGCGAAAAACCAGAAATGTGCGCGAAAAATGTTGTGCGCAGAAAAGCTGGGTGAATTTTTCGCGCAATCAGCGTATCGAATCAGAAATACAGAAAATCGACAAAGGCAAGAGGCGCGCGAAAAATCAGAGATGTTCGCACCATGTGCGCGGAAAATCGAACTGGTGCGCGTAAAGTTAGATGTGCGCAAGAAGGGGGGTTTTACGCGCAGGATCACAAACGTCTATAAATATGAGGTGAACCCCTCTCATTCGGGGAGGCTCGACACTTAGACAAATCCTGAGCTCCGGCGCGCGGAAAAATTAAGGTACAGAGGGTTGCGCGAAAAAGAAGGCGTTGCGCGAAAAAGGGAAGTTTTGCACGAAAAAGAAGAGTAGCGCGAAAAGCCTTTTACGCGACAGAAGTTATTTTTACGCGCAAGGTTTTAATTTTACGTGCAAGCCCCCGGGAAGGGTGCGCGGAAAATTTGGGGGTCCCGCAGGCCTTTTGACAGGTGCTTAGCACTCTCAAATCTGCTTTGCGAAGAGAATAAGAACGATCGTGCAACCAAAATCTGATCTGCACAGAGAGAGAAATATATCGATACACTCAGGTGTAAGAACTGGGAATTGAAGGAAGAGAAGGAGATTTAGTGCATTCAGGTATTGCACTGAAGTAGAATATTGATTTCAAAAGAGCATCAACTCAGGACTCTGATGGAAGCAAAGTCTCATGCTGAACAGGAGACAAAGACTTCAATGCATATCTATTGAAGAGACCTTCATGTCTATAAACTGAGTGAGACTTCACCAACGGCAGTGAGCCAGGGGGAGTCAACGGGAGTGACCCGAGGGACGCAGTGAGCTATCCCTGAACAATTGTAAAGGCAGTGAGCCTGGGACAGAGTGTCTGTACCCGAACATTTGTATCCGCAGCTAGTGAAGCATAGTGGATTTAGGTACGACCGGCAACCTGTCGGCGTATACTCCTTGGACGTAGCCCTCAGTGGTGAACCAAGTAAAAATAGATGTGTCATCTGTCTCTGCATGTGAATGTTTAATTGCTGATCATATCCATCATACAGGTTTAAGTAGTTCCTACCAACGTGGGAACAAGATCCACAACTTTAAGAAGAAAAAGTTGCCACCCTGATTCACCCCTCCCCTCTCAGGGTGTCCCGGGGTCCTACAATTCCCCTATCCATTCTTTAGTTGTCTCTTCATTTCAAGAGAAACCCTGGTCATTCCTTGTTTCTCACACCAACCATAGCTCACATGAGCTTAGGAATTGTTGTAGAGGATTCCTTGTACAAACAGGGAATATTAGCTTACGATAGGCCCACCATAGTCCTGAATGTAAGACCTTAAAAGGCACACTATGAGTCCTTATCACATAAAATTAAACTGAATGGTCGATGTCCTTTTCATGACATAAAACTGCACATTCCTGTGGACCTCACAAAATAGGGTCACTATTTTTAGGGTTGGTTTCCTACCACACCTTCATTCAATAACTATGTGTGTATTGATTCCTGATATCATAGGATACGTAGTGACACTTGGATCTCTAATACTAATCCCAGGTACAACATGTTGGAGTTGGTGGTCTAGAACCAACTACTTTGTACTTTATTCATTAAATAAAATCCTTATCACATCTTGATTGTTCTTCTGCGTGACATATCATGTGATAATGTCCTAAGGACAGCTGTTGCATTAAAGGGTCGTAGCGGATCCCTGCTATGATGAGAACCCGAAAGTTCCATAACACTGTTCTTGAATGTATGTTCTATGGCCGGATGATATTATTTGAGGGACACAAATAATACAGGTCATTAGGGGTGAGGACTCATAAAACTTTGAGGCACCTTCTCATGGTGTGCGCCCTTGGTAATATCTAGGAGGATATTATGAGAACGAGACCCTCCAGTAGGAAATCCACATTTCATAGTGTCATTGGATGTTCCTATCTATGGATGTGTGTATTGATCCTTAGACTTTAAGATTATTATTAATGGGTATTACAACTCGCGCACTTAGATGTATTGAAGAAAACTGTGACGACACACTGTTCGCAGCGAGGTAGGATATGTTGGGTGCGTCACGAGTAATACCGCATTAATAGATAATGCGAGAAAGGATTTGTCCCTTCCGTTCCATAACGGAAGTAGATATCTCAGGCCCTTTGATGGAATTGATATAGCCTAAATAAATCCATGGCCATGGTAAGGTATGCGCAAGTTCAATTCCAGGAAGTCAAAGAAAGAATAATCAAGCACATGGGTTGATGGCACTAGCATGCAACCCGCTTGATTGGAGATATCGAGACAAAGGGATTATATTACACGGTAAGCGTTCGTAGGAGGTGACACGTCATTGCGGCGTTAACTTCTTTCTCTATGGGTTCCTTGGCGTGTTGCTAGACGCTAACCTTGGACTTTAGGCAGGCTCAGCCTAATGCCATTGAGAAAGAGGCCTAGAGGGTCACACACTAAGTGTGTCCATGTATCTCAGTTAAATATTAATTTAACAAGTTAAATAAATATTATTCCCAAATTTGGTTTAATAATTATCTAAGGATGTATGATCGCATTTATTTTGACACTAATTATTCGAGAGAATATACTGTGGATAAAATAATATATTTATTAGCGAGTAATGCAGTTACATTTATTTAAGAAATAAATAGTCATTACTCAAGGTCTAATAAATGTGGTGGAGAAAAAATGGAAAATAAAAGTACACGCCGTGTATATTAAATATACACGCTGTGTAGTTTTATGGAAAACAAGTACACACTGTGTATTAATTATTACACGCTGTGTAGTTTTTCCAATTGGGATTTTGAGGATTTAATATTGTTTTATTAAATGATATTTATTATAATCAGCATGGGCGCATGTCAAGGAATTAATAATTCGACATGGGGGTTTTCAATAAGAGTTAATGAAATAAATAAAACGCGTAACGCGTTTATTTATTGTCATAACTCTATTAACCTCAAACCTGATTATAAATATCCTCGCAACCCCAACATTTTTTGAAGAGCCATTGTTGTGCACAATGGATTTGGAAATACTCTCAAGCCAAGGGAGAATTCCCTTTCCACCAAGAACGCCCTCAAGTTACGAGAGCAAGATCCTCCACCGGATCAAGGTGGTCGAAGGCGGACATCGCAAGCGAAGGTTCTTCCGCGCTAGCACCCGGAGATCTCTTCGGTGATGTCTGGAGATACGTGACACACGTGTGGATCACCGCTAGAGGAATCCTACACTTGGATTCTACGACACAACGACGGATCACCGAATCGTGACCGGACACATCAACGAAGAAAGAATTCCAACAAGGTAATTCTTATCATTAATTAAATTAATTATAATCAACATATGATGATCCTCCTCAAGGGTTCCGGGACTCTTATTTTCTTTTCGTTCTTCGTTTTATTCCGAAGATTCGGCGTTTTATATCGTGACGGATCTCGGATTGAACGTTGTTTAATGTTAAAATTAAATTTGGGCAAACCCACCAACGCGCTTCCGCTGCGCCCGGAACCTACACAACAATCAATGGAAATAATGCCCACCTCTGCGTATAGGTTAGACCTAGGTAGATCATTTCCCATTCAAGAACTATGTGTGACCTGATTCTTTTCCTTATAGGATATTTAGTGACACTCACGTCTCCAACTTTGGGTCCAGTCACAACAATCAAGCATAAGAATTCCCCCCCCCCCCTCTGTGTATGGTTCCGACCTACGCAAGGATATTTCTTAAGAACTATGTGTGGATTAATTCCTATCACCATGGGATACGTAGTGACACCTCTAATATCATTCATGGGACCAGCTACAACATTACTATTTCACATTAGGGAGCCCACATCCTTACCTCATGACGTTAAACTCCACGTCCCCTCAAGAACTACATGTAGTTTGATGCCTGTCATCACAGGATACGTAGTGACAGCTAGATCTCCAATATTGCGCCCATCTGTTACAACTGATAAAAAAAATCCCCAAGTACATGGGGACTGAGTTATACAAGATCATTTGGCCTATATACGAGTCAAACCTCTGTACATCTTTCTTGTGCATGTGAAAATTCATGCACAAACTTTCATGTTAGTTCCCACGTCCTTACCTCATGACATTAAACTACATAGAAACAAATAAATCATTACTATATGACATTAAACTAAACATAACATGTCTTTACCGCATGATGTTAAACTACACATAAACAAATATGTCCTTACTGTATGACGATAAACTGCATGGAAAGAATCACTACCGTGAGATGTTAAACTATGTGGAGAAAATACATCCCTCCTACAAGATGTTAAAATATGTAGACCATAACCCATGTTTCATCCTTTATCAAAGGACCATAAGAGCCTCACCCCAATCATCCAGAGTACGGGGTGTTTACATCATTTTTTAGGCACCTCAATCCATAAACCATACTTCATGCCTTGAGCACCTCAAGTTTCCATAAATATTTCATGTTCCTTGGAAAGGATAATTGATTGAAATGGACCATTTTATTCACTATGAATGTATTCCTATGGCTTCTACATATGCACCTATGGTCATCAACCAAATGTGTCACTTTGCAAAAAGGGATTTATGATCCTTGTGAGCCCGGACATCACTATGGAAGAACTCAACACCTTAGTGTGAACTGGAATACTTTCAGTTTGACTATCCAATATCATTACTCATGACCTTAGGGCCTTGATCCATCACTTAACATATTTCTATCTCCCGTTCAGAAGGATGATTGGGTACTCTTGATTCTAGGTATCCTAATTAGGCTCTTATGTATCATCCCCCATATTGGGTTCATGTTCATCATGACCTTAAACAATCTACACTCTAGTCAATGATGTATAACCTTAAACTCTACACTAATGGTCCAAATCACAAGACTTTGAACTTCTAGTTAAAGAGACAAAAAACTTTTCAGGTTAAAACCCGCAAAGGGTGGCCGGAGCCAAAGTCAAGTCTTCGCTCACTAAACTCTTCATCTCCAGAGTTTAGGAAAAAATTAGGGAGAAAATAAATAAGGTGTAAATATCATGGGGTCTACTCGGTATCCCTAGTAAAAGGAAATATATTATTTCTAGACCCCATGGTTCAGGAAAAATCTAAATTAATGATTTGGCACATCTCCTTGTTGCGAAAATTTATTTTTTAGGCGGTGACACAATTTTTAGGTTGCTCGAAACCTTATTGGATGTTATACTTTCCAAAAATCACACTTCATGATTTGAGTGCCCTGGATCACCAAAACCTTTCATGTCCCTTGGAAAAGATACTCCAGCTTCAAGGGGATCTTGTTGGACTATACATTTATTCTTATGTCTCCTGTATATACTCCTATGGTCATTAACCAAATGCATCACTCTACAAAAATGGATTTTCGAGCCTTGTGAGCCCTGACATCGCCATGGCATAACTCAACACCTCAGTGTGATATGAACTACTCCCAGTACAACTTTCCCATATCATCCTCCTAGCCCAAACACTTTGACCATAATTTAAAATCTTTGTACCAAACTATCCTAGTGGATTCTACATCCTCGACGTTATTTCACCGTGTTTTTTACCCTTTCTCAAGTTCTTAATGTGAAACTTCATTCCTGAACTTTTGATGGTCCATGCCTCATGATTAGAAACCATAGGGAGTAGGACTCAAGATTCATGATCAAGAGTTGAATTTACCTAGGGTTCCAAAACCCTTCCTATATAGCCTTCCTCCCATACCCAAACTCATCATATGGATGTTTGAGTCTTCACAAATCTTTTATGGTCATAAAAAAAGGAATGGAGATCATATTTTTCTTGAACATGATACTGAAACATAAGGGCCTTGACCCACCAACTAAAGGCATATCCTTCTTTCTAGGAAGGAGATTCAATCCTTGTGATTCCTAGAAACACCACGACAAAACCTGGCATCTCAGAATGTCATGTGATATACCCGCCATGTCTTCCCCATCTCATATTCATGGACTCAAACTTTTGGGTTATGATTTAGATCACCCATATTCCAACTATCTAGGTAGACCTTGCATCCCTAGTATTTTTCCTTCAAACCGATAGTACCTCCATAAATATTCTATATCCCATAGAAAAGATACCCAGATTCAAGAGACCTTTTTATTGACTATAAATGTATGTTTATGGTTCTTGTATTTCACCTATGGTCGTTAACCAAATGTGTCGCTCTGAAAAAATGACTTTCTAATCCTCATGAGCCTCAACAACACCACGGCAGCACCCAATACCCTGGAGTGTTTTGGGTCATTCTTGGAATGTATGAACCACATCCAATGATCATCAATTAGGTCTGATCTAAAATAACTTAAACTAAAGCAATGTCAGGTCTAAGCTAATAGACCCTAAACTAAAGAAATATTAAGTCTGAGCTAAAAGTCCCTAAACTAAAGCAATAACAGGTCTGAGCTAAAATACCCTGATTAACCATTGAATTAGGATTATATTAATTGTTAATATATATAATATTCATGAGATTTATTATTCATAAACACCATTTTATTTTATTTTATACTTCAAACAACATTTCACATTATGATTGTAAGTCCTTAAAATGCACTATTACATGGTACATTTTTTAACATCATTTAAAGTAAGAAATGTTATTGATTTTGTTTTCATGTTTAATTTAAGGTTTCACATTAAATTGGGAATAATTAATACTTTTTTAGTACTTGAATATTCATATTGTAAGACCACCAAAGTTGGCTTTGAACAAACAACATTCTGGGTAAAGTGAACTGGAAAGCATCCCAATAAAACTAATGTATAGTCCAATATCTAACCCCAATAATTATTAAAATTTAACTTAAGATAGAGGAAATAATGGGGAACATTTCTTATAATAATTAAAATAGCTAATTCTAAGTGTTAAATGGAGTTCCATGATGCCTAAGTTAGAGATAAAATTATGGGCCAGATTCTATGGTCCAGAAAAATGGCCCACCAATTTAATCATATATAGACAACCACAAATTAATTTGGGCTGAAATTTTACATAGATATAGGAGAAATCAGTATATTAATTTTTTTCTTATATGGACCACCCCAATTAGGTCATATATAAGGTCATATATGTGCCTCTTTTTGATGGATGCAAGCTGGATGCAACTTCGGATCAAGGGTGGAAAAGTCTCCTCTCACTTACTTTCCACCACCCTGGGCCTACCATACTCAAGTGGGATCCTTTGTACTATTGAGAGATCGACCCAAACCTCTTAAAATACCTATTTAAGGTAGTGGTGGTGGAGGATTTTATCATATTTGGTTCTTTGTTTAATTGTAATGTTATGTTGTGATTTTGTTGCCTTGAGTTTGTCTTTCTCATGTAAGTTGTTCAATTCACCTTAGTTTCTTAATAAAATGTCTTCTTATCCTCTTATTCTGTTATTATTAATATCAAATTGATACCATTGTATCAAGGTGTAAATTTATTCACACCAAACCTTGTGAAATTATCACACAACGGTGGAGTGGTCGTTATTTCATTGTCTTTTTTTACTTCTCCAATTCATCCCTCATGAGTCTAATTACTGCTTCCATTGAAACCATAGAATCAATGGAGGGATAACCCACTTATGAGTTGATCCAAGGAAGTAGAAAGGTTCTAGATTGAATTTTATTTCTCACTCCATTAATTTCTAATCACTTCTTTTAATTGATAATTTTGTTTGACGATCTTTAAACTCTTTCATCCTTGTTGAATTTAAGGTCACAAACTTCAAGTTCTAATACGAACCTTTACCTTGGAGTGCTCAAAACATTGATCCTTCAAGTGTATAGGTGATTAGTATTAGGGTGTGTAGGAAATAAACCTGTAAGTGATGATTTTTTTTATCTTATTAAATGAACTCATCTCAAATATAATAAATTAAAATAGTTGAAAAAGGGATGCATCCAATCCACCCCAAGTGATAACCTAGGATCAACTCATTGTTTTGAATTGAATTCACTTAAGTCTTTTAGAATTCACTTAAACCCATATAAAATCAACCTAATTTGTCCACTTTATAGCCAAAAATAGTCCATATAATGTACATGTCTATAGGTTTCTTCTTAGGTCTCTGAGGATTTGACAACCCAAGCTACACTACAAGCGACCGCTTAAACCTAAAATCTTGGGAAAATTTGGGCGAGACCAGACCCTAAACTAAAGAAATATCAGGTTCGATCTAAAATACTCTAAATTAAATCAATAAGAGGTATGAGATAAAATAATCTAAACTAAAGTGATAGAAGGTCCGTTATAAAAGACTCTAAACTAAAGTGATAATAGGTCCGAGCTAAAAGACACTAAACTAAAGCAATGTAAAGTCTGAGCTAAAAGAACCTAAACTAAAGAAATATTAGGTCTGAGCTAAAAGACCCTAAACTAAATCAATATCAAGTCTGAGCTAAAATACCCTAAACTAAAGTGATATCAGGTCTGATCTAAAAGATCCTAAACTAAAGAAATGTGATGTTCGATCTAAAATACCATAAACTAAAGTGATATTAGGTTTGAGCTAAGAGACCCTAAACTAAAGCAATGTTAGGTCTGAGCAAAAGACCCTAAACTAAAGCAATATCAATTCCAAGATAAAAGACCCTAAACTAAAGTAATGTAACGATAATAGTTATGATCTAAAAGACTCTAAACTAAATTGATAGAAGGTCTGAGCTAAAATACCTTAAACTACAATGATAAAAGTTCTAAGCTAAAAGACCCTAAACTAAAGTGATATGAGGTCTGAGCTAAAAGCCCCTAAACTAAAGTGATATAATTTTTGAGCTAAATGACCCTAAACTAAAGCAATATCAAGTCTGAGGTAAAAGACCCTAAACTAAAGAGATAGAAAGTATGAGCTAAAAGACCCTAAACTAAAGAAATGTCAGGTATGAGCTAAAATACCCTAAACTAAATTGATAGAAGGTCTAAGCTAAAATAATATAAACTAAATCAATATCAGGTCTAAGATAAAAAAACCCAAAACAACAGCATAGTAGTGATTTTTCCTACAAGAATGAGAAAGACTATAAGGCCCACCATATGGCCTTGATAGTAATCAAACTACTCTCACCAAGCCTATCATCTTTAGTAAAATATATAGCACTCTCCCTCTGGGACATATATTATACTAATTTATCCCTATATGAATTAGGTGAAATCAAGATAACTAGATCAGATTTATCAGTAAGGAACATCCTAATGGTGGGAATTTATGAGTACTTATTGAAAAGAATCTATTTTGATTTAAATATTTTGATCCAGACATTCAGGTTTACTTGATATTATGTAAGGGATGGGTATCATTGGCAATTCACATAATATCATATCAAAGAAAAAACATGAACATCATGAAAGAAAAGAAAACTATACAACACATATAAAGTTAAGAAAATTTGTTCAGTGATAGCATGCAACAAGAGGAAGGAACTCCACATATCAGAGTCTTTCCTATGAACATACAATCCAAAGAAATATTGAAATATTATGATTCTATCACATTATATGTTCAGATGAGACCTTAATTTATGAAAGTATCTACTCTAGAGATGTCACAGATTGGTGTAGTTGATCGGAGGATTTTGTTTCTGCCTTCGTATCCTACTAAAACTCCTCCACCTTAGTAATGGATTCAAACCTTGCCTTCCCTACCGCATCAAGAAGTCCCTGTTGCTCCATCATAGTCTTCTCTGATGTCTGGGGTGAATGTTTAAACTTGGATAGCTCCACTTTAAAATTGATCATATCAGATTGAAGATGACTGATTTTATACTGAAGATGACTAGTTTCAACCCTCCTAGCATTGAATATGTCATGGTGAGTGGTTTCCTCTATTGAACACTGGGAAGCTTCATTAATGGCTTAATCGTATTCCTGCTTCATTGAAGAGGAGACCTTAGTATCTACCACCCTTAGTTCAAGGGACATCTTTTATTCTCTCAAAGAGGCCACTTCCTTCACCCGACTATGAAGGGTGGAATAGTTGAAGCCCTCATAACAAAGGGTAGGGAACATAATCCGAAGGTGGGCCAACTGATCCTTTAACTCCTCCAAGTGGGTCTCTAAAACTAACATTACTACAAAATAGGCCTTTAAAGGGAATTTATCAATTCTAAAAATGCACTGACAATATGTACACGGTTAAAAGTCCAAAACTTTTATCAGTGCTAAAAAATCGTTTTTAAAGGCCCCCTTTAATAGTGCTAAAAACGATCTATTAAAAGGGTCCTTTAATGGAGCTTTTTTTAGCACTGTTAAAGGGCCATTTTAATAGTTCTTTTTTAGCAGTGTTAAAGAGGGGATTTTAATAGCACTTTTTTAGTGCTGATAAAATAAGTGCTATTAAAGGGGGTAAAATTATATTTTTTTGGACACCTATGAGCCTGGCCCCTTTTATAATCACTTTCATGACCCCTCTAACAGTGCTCCACCCCCCCCCCCCTTTATAAGTGCTTTTCACACCACCACCTTTTATCACCACTTTGCGAATTTTTAGCCTTATTGCGTACCCACCTGGATTCAAACCCTGCACCTCTCCTTCGAAGATGGAATGCCTTTACCACTACACCATATTGTTTTGTTGTCTATTTAATGATATTTCTGTTTATATATATATATATATATATTTACATATATTTATATAATTATTTTAAAATAAATTTATACAATATATGTGTGTGTGTGATATATATATACTTATATTTATTTAAATATATTATATATTATATTCATTTATATATACTAGAAAATAATATAAATATATATCTCTTTATTAATACACACATATGTATATGTATATATAATGTAAAAAATGGTTATATATTTTTTAAATGCATTTTTAGAATATGTAATTATTTACATATATTATAATATATATTTTTATATAAATATGTTGATATATGTATTTATATGAGTGATTTATTATAAGAAAATATAATAAAACGTGCATATATTTAATTATAAATAAAATTTCATTATGAAAAATGATAAAATTTTAAAACCATAATATTAATATGAATGTACGACCTGGGAATAAATTCATTCTCCGCCAAAAAAAGAAATAAAACCCCCTTAAATGAGGTTGAAAATTCATCGAATGTTAAAAAAATTAGGGTACCCCAACTAGAAACTCATTTTTGGAGGTCTTATGGGAATTTTTTTACCTTGAAAAATGTGAAAAAGGATTACCTATGTCATTGAGGGTATAGATCTCATTGCAGGATTTGATTTGATATGTGGTAGAGCTCAAATAGACACTCG
Organism: Viscum album; assembly: GCA_963277665.1. Taxonomy (NCBI): domain Eukaryota; kingdom Viridiplantae; phylum Streptophyta; class Magnoliopsida; order Santalales; family Viscaceae; genus Viscum; species Viscum album. Next base: position 906,780,041 of record OY728123.1, on the reverse strand, counting down.
GATCAAAATTTATGGTCGTTTGAAGTTTGAGTTATGTTTTCAACTTATTTTAGATATTTTATTAATTTTTTTATTTTTTTTATCTTCAAATTTATATTAAATGACTATTACTCGGTAATAATAAGTAAATTATTAATTGAAAATATTTTTTTAAATATTTTATAATCCATTTTCACAAAATATCTTATATATTAAGTGTAAATGCCTATTTACCTTATCTAAAACATATTTTAAAAAATATGTGTTATATTTATATCAATATAAATATATTTATACATTAATACATTATTTTTAATGAAATATTTTTTTAATTATACCTTTATCAGTGCTAAAAAGGTGCTGATAAAGGTCCCCCTTTAGCAGCGCTTTTTTTAGCACTGTTAAAAGCGCCCTTTAAAAGCGCTAAAAATCAATGTTAAAGACCACATTTAACAGTGATTTTTTAGTATTGACAAAGGGGTATTTAGCAACATTTTTAGATAGTGTTGTTAAATCTCTAGTGATAGATAAACATATTCTTTTATTAGTGTAAGGCCCAAACCTCCCTCCACATGTGTCATCTCATCGACTGATAAAATGACGTAGACCCTAAGCCTTCACTGAAGCCCATCCTAGGAATAGGAACGTATTCCAAAACTAAGACGCTCAGGGAAAGAGTCATACTCATGGTATTTTATGAAGAAAGAAGAGATATGGCCTCTGCATTGGTTGATCCGGTCAAAGGAACCCCTAAGGGATCAAGTACTAGAGCCCCCAAACTTCAGGGTGAAGACACTGAAATGAGGGGAACAAGGGATTATCAGTTACAGGATAAAATAACATAGTGTCACCAGGTAATCAATGGATATGACCAATGTTAGTAGCACGCCTTTCTCAATAATTTCACTTTCTATATGAACTACCCTGAACCCATCATTGGGTGAAGAAGAAACTCTTTTTTATGAAGAATTACTTCATGGAACCTTCTTTTCTTTTCCTAAATATGTTCTTTGTTCACCACTCTTGAGGACTACGGGAATAAAAAGATAATATCAAGTGATATGACATAAGTAAAAAAGAGTGTCCAGTCTTGAAGAATTGTTCATATTATCTAAAACTCTCTTATATAAAGGATAATGTGGTAGCAGAATAGATACTTGTGTCAGCATCCTCCAAAAGTGTTTCCACTCGTATTGGATCAAATGGTACAATCGCTAAGGCATCAGCAGTAGGAAATGGGCATGATTGAATTGGAACCTCGTCCACTTAATCTTCTTGATGATTCAATACCAATAGTGAAGGGTCTTCCAAAGAAACCAAATTCTTACCTTCACCCTCAGAAGCATATACGTGCTCTTCCAAGAAATCTTGGCGGATACCTGCACATTTTTTATGAATTGGAACGTGTTTCTAAAATAATTCAAGATTAGAGGAGAGTGAAATGCTACACTTACTTGAGGATTCTAGAGGAGAAGGACTTGACAATGCAGATCACTTCCTTTTCTTCTCCTTCCCTTCCAAGTAAGGCTCTCAGGAAGGCGTCGGAGCCAGAATTATTATTCCATAAGTGGAAATCACCACTCTCATCTAGACTAGTCAACCTAGGGACCCTTAATAATCGGTCCCCCAATCACTACCAAGTTCATCCCCCGCCACTATAACACAAGGAAAATATTTAGGGGGTGAAAGAACTAGATTATCCTTAGTAGCCTCCCCCTATATCAACAAAACACAAAGGATGTTAGTACGGTTTCAATGGAACCATGACCCCTTGAACATAGCAGTGAGCCCAGACTGACTGCTTCATCAGCAACAGGATAACCCTGTTCATCTACAACAATTTGAAGCATGCCCCGGACAACCATTTGGTGTACCAATGGGTAATAAAATATATGACCTTTTACACTCTCCAAAAGAGCTTCAAGGAATTTAAAAAAGTCCCTCACTTCCTCAAGACAGTCTTTCAAAATGATACTTGGAGGGAAAATGTTATAGGGGAAACCTTCCAAAAGTACCCCTTCTTGGCGCAATATACCCCATAGCTCAACCTCTAATTTCTTCCTCCTCCAATCCATCTATTTACAAGATAAAATAAGAAAAAATAACTTTGGCGCAATCTCTCCCTATGGTACTACATCTGATGTAATCATGTTAGTGGGTGCTTTTACCCACAATAGAAAACGTCTAACTTCCTTGCGGGGTGCTTTAGGGGCTTCTAACCCTCTAGAAGCTAGCTGCTTTCTAGGACTAGGATTGTGCTTAGTAGCCAGTGGTTGGAAAGCCTCTCTTACTAATCTAGATAATTCCCTACTGGGATATGGGTGAATCCAAACCTCTTCATATTCACGAGATAAAATGATTGATGTATTATGATGAGGAAGGTTTATTTTAGCACCAGTATCCTCCCTGGTAAACATCAGCTAGAATTGTCTAGCTACCATCGAATGCTCCTCTGATCGAACATAAATATAGTGAGTACACCTTAACTGGAAACATAGAAATTTGAGACTAAACTTTTAGGGTGCATACCATTCACAGATGAGTTCCCCATCGATACGGATGGAAAGAACTCATTTTCAAAGTGACATCACATAATCTCATGTGTCAAGACTAGCCTCACCAGTATCGAAAATTTCACCCAATGGCACTAGCATGTATATCCTGAAAGAGAAATGATCATAGTGTCTTACATAAGTCCTAAAATCCTATTCTTTCAATGGGATGGGTATCACCCCATTGATGCGTTGCAGGTATGGTATAAAGATGGCATTTGGGACACCCTAAATGTTCAAATATTCATAACCTCCAAGGTGATCCCCTATCCAACCCCATAACATTTGGAAGGGGACCACAATCCTATAAGGGGCCTTTCCCTTATAAACATGATGTAGAAGATGATAGAGTCTGGCCAACATAGGAACGAATAACCCGATACGCTCCCTCCCTTCCATGGAGGTCACCATCATGAAAGTGGAAAATCTAACTCCACCTTTTTCCTTCATGGGAAGTAATTACCCACTTAGGTACATGGTGAGGAAGCTGGATAATTGAATAGCCTGTCCAACACTAGGGTCAACCTCCCATCCCCATTCTTTAAACTTCTCTTCCTCAACCATAGGCCAATAAGCTCTAGGTGCACCATGGGAGTCCTTTTTAAGCAATGCTTTCGGACTCTTAGCTTCTGACTCATGGTTGGCCTTCTTGATAAAGCACCCCATCCATGTATTGAATAGAATATCCACTCTAGGAATTAGATCCTTTCATAGGGCCTTTTTAGCTAGCTTAATAATCTTCCGGTGAGGGGGGGGTCCTCATTATATCATCCCGAGAGAATTGCAAGGGAAACAACTCATCATACATTCCACCTAATATAGGTGAAACACATATCTTCTCCACGTCCCAAAGGTTGATGCCCACCTCACCATGTGTGAGGTGGAAAGTGTTCATTTTTAGGCTCTAATTATTGAACAACTTCGTCATCAAGCCCTTATTGTAGTAAGGATACATCTGTGATATCCAAACAGACTCATACATTCCAATATACTTCAAATCCTCATTGAATTCAAAAGAAATGTATTAAACCTAGAATTTTCATCTCCAGTCCATGCTGCAACTACCCCCTGATCAGAATTCCTGGTTGGTAACCCACCTAAACTTCTGATTAGAGGTGAACTTCTGCATTATTGAGCGATACATATGAACATCCTCATCAAGTGTGTGATCAGTCCTATCAAAATTAGTGGGCATGAATGTAAGTATATGTCAATATTCATGGTCCCCATGGGAAACAAAGTAACCCCCTGGGAGATATTTTCCTGGAAAGTGTTGTGGGTCGTCTGAATCCAATAAGATGGTATAAATGATGATTGAAGTAGAGGAATGATATCATCGTCGGTAAGACCAAACCCATACAAGAGTAGAAATAGTTCAAGAGTTTTAATCCCATCAATGTTATTATACTTATCGGGTCTGATTAAACATAATGGAGGCGGGTAGCATCCATGATCGCTATTATATCATCATGAAAGGCTATCACTATTTTTGCCTCCTTAAAAGACTTGTGAGAAAAATTGAAACATGAACTGAAATCCATCTGAAAATAAAAATAAGTGGAATGTATCAGGAAAATGAAATAAAATCTTATCAAGAGAAAGGCATAAAGTTAGGGAATCATCATGCGCATCACATGAATCAACAAGGTAATTCATGAATCACCTAAAGGGGTCATGAATCACCTAACTCCTCAAGGTCTTCTGGGTCACATACACCTACAGGGCATCACGCATCTGCATGACCCTGCAAGGACTTGCAATTGTGTGACCTGGACATGGTCACGTGAGCTGCATGATAGCCATAATACCATACAATCAATCTTGAAAACCCTTGGAACCCTCAAGAAAATCACATCCCCATGACCAAAGTTCAAAAAATTACCAAAGTATAGTTCTTATTTGGTTTTATCAAACACTTGAGAAAAAGTGGTCTTGTAGAGCAGTTATCGTGAAATGGGCTCGCGGTGAAGTTTCATGCACAGATCTTACGATTGGGTCTTGCGGAATGATATTGCAATAAGGGAATGTGATGGAAGGAAGTTGAGAGAACCTAGAGGGAATGAGTATCAAGTGAAATGAATCACTCTCCACCCCCTATATATAGGGAATTTATCAAAATACCAAGCATCGCCTGAAAAACCAAACATCGCCCAAGAAACCGACTCGTGACAACGCCAAAGGCTTAAGAAGACATTTACTTTCCTCAGAACTGATCCCTTGTCCCTACATATTTCACTCTTGATGGGGTAATTTGTTGAAACCCTCCAAATGAGCATTTAAAAATCCACAGAGAAAGAAATATCCGAATATGGGTATTATTCTCCTCGAAAAAGCAAAGGAAGAAGAAGGTAGTTGAATACCTACAGATTGTGCAAAATCCCAGAAGACCCACAAACACATGAATAGTAGAAGTTCATGGGGATGACCATTTTTAGTTCATATACCACATAAGGTCTCATAAAGTCCCTTCAATAGGTCCTTTCTCTCTCACGAAGGTGCCCTGAACAATCGCTAGTCATCCTGCGACAGCCAGATAAGCTCTTCCAAACATGCGGTTTGTCAACCGGTGGGTGCATAAAAACCCATCCAAAAAATCTTAGCAAATAGGATGAAAATATATGAAAGGATATATTCATTCATTGATATAAAGATCACACGACGCATCACCGATGGGGAGGATAATTGTCCTCAAAAACATCCATGCAAACTTGCGAGATCCTCAAACCTTTATAAGATTAATAAAGGAAATAATAAAATCAAGAGGTGGGAGACTCTTGTGGTCTTAAAAGACATGTGATGCACCCCTAGTGGTTCATAAGACATCATAAGAATCTAATTATTCACCCACATCGTCTCGCGAAAGCTCTTTGGATTGTCATCCTCATTGCACAAAAGGCCTTAGGAATACCCAAGAAATCGGGTGCTCCCCCTTTGGCTCCATGAGGAAAAATGGATAAAATTGTCCATGAAATTCTCACATATCTCTATAGGACATTTTTTGTACATGTGATGCATCACCAAAGGGAAGGGTGATTGTAACACCCCGAGATTTTATGAGAAATATTCTTTTTAATTTATTTGATGTCTTGTGTGGTACGCTACACCAAGATTATCTTGCACTATACGCAACACCGTATTAGCTTTTAGTATATGCAAACACTATTTTTCGCTTGTGTTGCATGCAAAAGCGACCTTCCTCGATAGCGTGTGTTGTACGCAATACCGAGTTTCACTAAAAAACGATATATCGTTATGAACTAGCTGTTGTAAATATTATTAACTACATTTTGAATTTTATTACATAATAATTCATCTTACACATATTCTAGAACATGTTATGAGAACAAAATAAATTTTTCAGGTAAAATAAGTATTTTTCAAAAAAATGCAGTTTTGCCACCTTTTGATGGTACACCCACTTTAAATCTAGTTTTTGACACATTTATAAGTTCACTTAGAAAAAATAAACATATTCATTTCAATAGGGATATAAAAATTTACTTTGGATAAATTTTTTATATTTTTCTGTTAACTTTCATATTTTGATGAATAGTACAAATACGCTAAATTTTTCTTAAAAACAAATTTTTTCATCAAGATAATTTATATGGTTAAATTATAATATTGAATGGTTTTAAAGTATAAATAGAATATATTTTTACCATTGAATATTATTTATGTCATTATCATTAATTTTACATTGAATTCATAGGTAAAAACATTTCAATCTTTTGCAATGTTTTAACTTTTAAAACTCGTTTTCTCAACAGCGGGATAAATTTTAAATTAAATACCGAAACTTTTGTGTTTTGAATTTGAAAAAATTGATTCCATATTTGAAATCATTAGGTTCAAATTATTTTAATAGACTACTTTTTATTTTTAGGCATTATGAATAGTTACTACGGTAAAATTTATTTACCACTGTTAAAGGTAAATCAGGTAATTCAGGGTAAATATAATATTATAAAATTACCCTAACACCTGCCAAAATTATATTGGATGAATAAAAGTCGACCCATATCACCCAATGGTCGGAATAGATTCATTTCATGGACTTTTGACCATGAAAATGATGTAATTATTATTAAAACCAAATAAAGTGACAACATGTCACTCTCTTATATCTTATAAGTCTAATAATTTTAATTTAGTGATAAAATTCATAACACTTCGAAAATAAATAGTCCCCAGAAAGATAATAAAATTATCTACATCATGTAAATTTATTTATAATTTTTAGGGATTAAATAAGTATCATTAATGGTGACACAATAGTGATCTAGAAATTATTTTATTGATTGAAATATCAAATAAATGGTTTTAAAAATATTAAAATAAATGTTATATGAACTATTTAATGTTCTCCATGAATTTTTAAGATTAATATTACATTATAGGGATCTATTAAATATTTTTTTTCGAATATATATTCTGTGTGTATTTTATTTAAATTCAAATAATTGAATAGTGTCAAAATTGACACTATTCTAATTTTATAAAAATAACATATTATTAAATTGTTTAAAAATCAAAAAATTATTTAAAAATTATAAATTGAAATTTATATGGTCTAAAATTTCATAAAGTATCCAATTATGGAAAATTCACAACACATAAGTAATTATTTATAACAATTTAAAATTTAGAATATTATTACCACAAATAAAATTAAATAGATTAAATAAGGATAAATCAAGTTGATAAGGTTTAAAATAAATTCCCAACATGTTTAAATTTTATTTTCTGATGATATTACAACCCTATATCATCTCATATTATAATTTAAGTCATTTTAGAAGTTTTTAAGTGGGGTTTGGGTTTATAATAAATTAATATTTTAGAGGTTTCTAAAAGTGCCCCTCTCCTCTCTTATAAAAGGGCACCTCCTCCCTCTCCTATTCACAGCATTTTGAGCCTTAAAACTCGGCCAAACCATGTCAATTTCTCTTATCCACTTCTATAGAAACATAATATAGGTCCTGGTCTTATTCAAAGACCAACTTTAGTGCCCTAAGAGGAGGTTTAGAAGAGGCGCGTCAAAGAAGAGGTAATATCCTTTACTGATTCTTTCAAAAAAAATCTTCTTCTACTTTCTCTTATTTGTTTGTTTCATTATAAAGTAATAACATAAGTATCACTGATATACTGATATTTTATTATAAATATGAAACAACCCAATTTCACCTTCTATCCCTCCTACGAAAAATGAAATCACCGCGCGTACGTACGTACGGAATACCGTCTCCACGTCGTGGTGTAATCTATTTTCCACCACCACCTTACTTGGATGGGTATAATGATGTAAATAATAACTATATCTGATTATTATAACATCATACTGATTCTGAGATATTATATCATCCACTGCAATTCCATTCAACAATTATGAGAATAATATCATAGCTCGTGCGTACGTACGGATTACCGTCTCCACGACGCGATTAGATTCATTCTCCATGTTAACCATTTAAGAATTATTATAAAGTATATATAATAAATAATCATGAAATATATTACATAATAATTATATTGTATTTATGTATATATATGTTTCCTTTACTTAATTCCATTCAATTCAACAAGGAAACGAAAACAGCGTTCATGCGTACGTACGGCCTACCGTCTCCATGAACGGTGTATTTCATTCCATTTATCGATCTATCATATATATTTATATGATGAATATATATTATATATAAATCATGTTTTACATTCGGGAATTAATTAAATTAGGATATAAGTAATAATATCAAGAACAACAAGTCCAAACACGTACGATAAATGAAACGATTTTACCCAAAACGCTACTTTAACATGGAATTGACAAAAAAACGGGTAATATAAAGTCATAAGTGAATAATATATGATATCATAAATATTATTATGATTCTTTTACAAGTTAATAATATGTTTAAACCCACTATACAAGAGTTTCTGATATGTATGGAAGAAATTGGACCTAAGGTAAGGGATAATTATTCCAATCTCGTTCTTAACCGAGATTGTTTATTCGTAAGTATTTACTGGGGTTATATTTATCATCCATGTACATTTTTTATAAAAAAAATTTCATGTATTTTTAAAGTCCTTTTTACCAATTTTTTACTTTTACTACATGGTATGTAAGTAATCTTTCTTTTGTTTACCATACGAGGTACTTTTTGACTTTTCCGGAAAAAGTACGAGGAGAATGTTTTTTTAACTTATATGGCATGAATGGATTTTTATAGTTTCATAATGCCTTATTTCCATGAAGATTACTATTCAAGATTTCATTATTAACAAAAATTCATTTCTTTTAAAATTGTATGTCATTTTGAGAAAAGAAAATGATTTTGAAGAAGAAAGGATATTTTCCTCAATAATTCATTTCAAGTGTTTTATCAAAACTATCTTCCGTCTAAGATGACATTATTTAGTATTATTATGATTCAAGTATAATGACTCAATTATTTACATGGTTTGATTTTTCTTATTATGAAATGATATCCATTTGTTTTATATGGATTATGTTATGATGGGATTATGTTTATGAAACCCATTTTATTCTTTGGGTTATGTTGAATGATTTCTATTTATTCTGTGGCACACGTAAGAATGATTTCATTATGAGATGGGTGGTACCTATATCTACCTCAAATGCATTGTGTAAAGATTTATATCTCATAATATAGACATGGATGGAATGTAAAGTAAAATTTGGTTCAGTAATATTGGGCAGGAACGGCAAGTAAACCCGGTTCAGTAATGGACTTTGTCCACTATGATGGTCTTGGAAGCAATGCCTTGGATACTATGGAAATCATATCATGTGATTAATGGTTTGCCACAATTAAATGTTTTATTTTATCATGATTAATGTTCCTTTATTATATATACCGTATGTACTGCCAAGATTTATTTCATTACTCATGATTTTGATGTTTTATGTTCATGTTTTAATGTTCAAATGTTTATGGATTGTTTTATGTTCTCCATTTTTACCATTAATGAGTATTTGAGATCACCCTTTTTATGTTTTCTTTTCCCCAGGATATAAATAAAGTTTTTAGGTAAGAAAACAAAAGGGTAATATATTTATGGGAGATGTTGAAGATATTTCACCATGATTAGAAGATTATGTTCTAAGTTTCCAAAGACACTAAACTAATACTGTCTTTGGGCGTTTTTTTTTGTCATGTATTAAGTATTCTGAAAAAGTAATGTAATGTCTATGTATGTCAAGCTTTGGGTCTCTACAGTTGGTATCATAGTGAAGGTTTAGTCAACCTTTGGAAACTAGGATGCAAAAACTTTAGTGAGATCCCTAGATATATTTCTAAGGTATGTATAGGGATATCCATAAGGTTAGTTATAAGTATAAACTACAGTCCTAGAATTATGTTAACGATCATGAATAACCTAGGGTGAACCTATGTTGTCATAGATTAAAGAAGGTTTCATAATTTATACATCCTATAAGTGACTTTTTATGATTATGTGGTTCCCCATTATTTTAACTGTTTCTTACACAATGGTTTCTGGTTTTAGTTAATGGAGGGAACCAGAAGGAATTGGGATAACATTGAATCTGATGGAAAAATTGGTGACTATGAGCATCGAAATTTCATAATTCCTAGAGATAAAGATATTGTGATTATGTCGAATCATTCATCACGATATATGATTAACAAGGTTAACTTTAGTGGTATTCCTAAGTCATCAAATAAGAGGAAGATGGACTTTTATGCATGTTCTCATGGAGAGGAACATAAAGGAAGGAAGATGAAGCTTTCTACATATCAAGAAGAAGGAAAGAAGAACCTTGGGGAATACCTCAAATGGAGGGGAAGATGTTATCTATGTGGGGAAAAGGGTCATAGAGTGACTGACTGTTATGGAGTTCAATGTCTTATCAGTGGAGAACATGGGCATTACCCAACTCAATGCCCTGACCTAAGAGGTTACTTCTAAATCAAGGAAGGACCTATTCTATGCCAATCATTGAAGAGGATGGAATGAAGGGATTATGTATTGGAATTCAATAATAATGTTGTGGAGGTACTTTTATGGTATATTGAAATATCTATGTATTTGGTCCATTGTGGTTTTCCATAAGAATATGGTACCGATAACCATGAAAAGTGATTGAAATGTTTTTTAAAAGCAGATGATATGTTATGAGCTCATGATTGATATAAGGACAAAGTGATATCATGGTTTGAGTATATAGAATTTTTGGTATTTTTGTATGTGGAAAGAGTTAAGTTTTGACAGTATTCATGTTTTCAGTAAGGTTCTATGGTAATTCGTGTTTCAAGAGAATACATGATTAAGGTATTCACATATTTGGAATTTGATCAACAAGATATTTATTATGATATATTGGGGTAAATGATTGTATTCACATTCTTGGTAGATGACCTCTCTAGTAATCTTTTTCCTTATACTATGAGATTGGACATAAGTATTTTGGATAAGCCTAAAGATTGGAATGGATTAAGTTGGACATCAGATAGTATTGTTTAAGGCTAGAACTTTTTGATATTATTTTTGAAATGTTATAATAGTATAGAAAAAGGACAACCCGTAGGATGGGCGACAACCTGTCGCGTCGGACAAGGTTGCGAGAATCAAACCCACAACTGAAGTATGACTGGACTTTATCGCCTACCACTGTCCTACAGGAAGTCCCTGGTTAGTAGAAATTAGTTTTATTTTATTAAGCGGTATGATAGATGAAGTATAAGTCCATTTTTGGAATCATATACGGTTAATCTCACCATAGATGGACTTATGAATATTTAATAACTTTTTCTAACCTTTTGTTTGAGACAGATGGAATAACCTATCATTCTATCGCATGATCTGCTAACACTTCACGAATGACAAATTCAACTTAATTTATTTAAAAGATGAAGTGGAAATTGTTCAAGGAACGAACAATGGTGAGATTTTACCAAAATCAAGTAAGTATTTATTCTAATTCAAAATTTTCAAATTTATGGAAATAATCATAAAAACCAAAAATGTTGTCCTAGTACCCTCATATCTGATGAATCAGATGGTACCTTAGATCATCAAAAATTTATGGTTTTGTGATTCTTGGATTTTTCATAGCCATGTTCTCTACCACTCTCTATGAGAACTTGATGGTTAGATTTCTCTTCCATATCCATATTTTCACTTATGTTCTCCTATGTGGAGACCCGGTGACGAGTTAATTTGGGTAACCATTACATTTCTTACTTTACTTTTTAAAATTAAGTTTTAGTATTCCTTTTTAAGATGTGGGTTTCTATGAAAGAAACTTTCATGTAGTAAACTATTTATAACCCCGAAGAATTTCGAGGGAGAAATTCATTTTAAGGGGGGGTAGAATGTAACACCCCGAGATTTTATGAGAATATTCTTTTTAATTTTTTTGATGTATTGTGTTTTACGCTACACCAAGATTAGTTTTCACTATATGAAACACCGTATTAGCTTGTAGTATACGCAAACACTATTCTTGGCTTGTGTTGCACGCAAAAGCGACCTTCCTCAATAGCGTGTGTTGTACGTAGTACCGAGTTTCACTAAACAATGATATATTATTATGAACTAGCCGTTATGAATAGTATTAACTACATTTTTAATTTTATTACATAATAATTCATCTTACACATATTCTAGAAAATGGTATGAGAACAAAATAAATTTTTTGGGTAAAATAAGTATTTTTCAAAAAAAATACAGGTTTGCCACCTTTTAATGGAGCACCCACTTTAAATCTTGTTTTTGACACATTTATAAGTTCAATTAGACAAAATAAACTTATTAATTGCAATAAGGACAGAAAAAATTTACTTTGGATAAATTGTTTATATTTTTCTGTTAACTTTCATATTTTGATAAATAGTAAAAATACGCTAAATTTTTCTTAAAAACAACTTTTTCATCAAGATAATTTATATGGTTAAATTATAATATTGAATAGTTTTAAAGTATAAATAGAATATATTTTTTCAATTTAATATTATTTATGTCATTATAATTAATTTTACATTGAATTCATAGGTAAAAACATTTTAATCTTTTGCAATGTTTTAACTTTTGAAACCCATTTTCTCAACAGTGGGATTAATTTTAAATTAAATACTACAACTTCTGTGTTTTGAATTTGGAAAAATGGATTCCATATTTGGAATTAGTAGGTTCAAATTATGTTAATAGGCTACTTCTTATTTTTAGGCATTATGAATAGTTACAACGGTAAATTTTATTTACCACTGTTAAAGGTAAATCAGGTAATTAAGGGTAAAAATAATAATATAAAATTACCCTAACACCTTAAAAAATTCTATTGGATGAATAAAAGTCGACCCATATGACCCAAATGTTGGAATAGATTCATTTCATGGACTTTTGAACGTGAAAATGATGTAATTATTATTAAAACCAAAGAAAGTGACAATATGTCACTCTCTTATATCTTATAAGTGTAATAATTTTAATTTAGTGATAAACATCATAAAACTTCGAACATAAATAGGAACCAGAAAGATAATAAAATTATCTACATCATGTGAATTTATTTATAATTTTTAGGGATTAAATTAGTATCATTAATGGTGACATAATAGTGATGTAGAAATTATTTTATTGATTGAAATATCAAATAAATGGTTTTAAAAATATTAAAATAAATATTATATGAACTATTTAATGTTATCCACGAATTTTTAAGGTGAATATTACATTCTAGGGATCTATTAAATATTTTGGTTCGAATATATCTTCTGTGTGGATTTTATTTAAATTCAAATAATTAAATAGTCTCAAAATTGACACTATTGTTATTTTATAAAAATAACATATTATTAAATTGTTTAAAAATCACAAAATTATTTAAAAATTATAAATTTAAATTTATATGGTCTAAAATTTCATAAATTATCTAATTATGAACAATTCACAACACATAAGTAATTATTTATAACAATTTAAAATTTAGAATATTATTACCACAAATAAAATTAAATAGATTAAATAAGGATAAATCAAGTTGATAAGGTTTAAAATAAATTCCCAACATGTCTAAATTTTATTGTATGATGATATTAAAACCCTATATCATCTCATATTCTATTTTTAGTCATTTTGGATGTTTTTAAGTGGGGTTTGGGTTTATTATAAATTAATATTTTAGAGGTTTCCAAAAGTGCCCCTCTCCTCACTTATAAAAGGGAACCTCGTCCTTCTCTTATTCACAACATTTTGAGCCTTCAAGCTCGTCTAAACCATGTCCATTTCTATTATACACTTCCCTAAAAACATAATATAGGTCCTGGTCTTCTTCAAAGACCAACTTTAGTGCTCTAAGAGGAGGTTTAGAAGAGGCGCGTCAAAGAAGAGGTAATATCCTTTACCGATTCTTTCAAAAAAAAATCTTCTTCTACTTCATATTATTTATTTATTTCATTATAAATTAATAACATAAGTATCACTCATATACTGATTTGTAATTATAAATATTAAACAAATCCATTTCACCTTTTATTCCTCCTACGGAAAATGAAATCACCGCGCGTACGTACGTACGGAATACTGTCTCCACGTCGTGGTGTGATCTGTTTTCCACCACCAACTTACTTGGATGGGTATAATAGTGTAAATAATAACTATATATTATTATTATAAAATTATACTAATTCTGAGATATTATATCATCCACTGCAATTCCATTCAATAATTATGAGAATGATATCATCGCTCGTGCGTACGTACAGATTACCGTATCCACGACGCGGTGAGATTCATTCTCCATGTTAACCATTAAAGAATGATTATAAAGTATATATAATAAATAATAATTAAATATATGACATAATAATTATACTTGATTTATTTACATATATGTTTCATTTACTTAATTCCATTCAATTCAATAAGGAAACGAAAACAGCGTTTATGCGTACGTACGGCCTACCGTCTCCATGAGCGGTGTATTTCATTCCATTTATCGATCTATAATATATATTTATATGATGAATATATATTATATATAAATCATGTTTTATATTCTGGAATTAAGTAAATCAGGATATAAGTAATAATATCAAGAACAACAAGTCCAAACATGTACGATAAATGAAATGATTTTACCCAAAACACTGCTTTAACATGGAATTGACAAAAGAACGGGTAATATAAAGTCATAAGTGAAACATATATGATATCATAAATATTATTATGGTTCTTTTACAAGTTAATAATATGTCTAAACCCACTATACAGGAGTTTCGTACATGTACGGATGAAACTGGACCTAAGGTAAGGGATAATTATTCCAATCTCGTTCTTATACGACATGAATGGATTTTTACAGTTTCATAATGCCTTATTTCCATGAAGCTTACTATTCAAGATTTCATGATTAAAAAAAATTCATTTCTTTTAAAATTGTATGTCATTTTGAGAAAATAAAATTATTTTGAAGAAGAAAGGATATTTTCCTCAAGAATTCATTTCAAGTGTTTTATCAAAACTATCTTCCGTCTAAGATGACATTATTTAGTATTATTATGATTCAAGTATAATGTATCTATTATTTACATGGTTTGATTTTTATTAATATGAAATGATATTCATTTGTTTTATATTGATTATGTTGTGATGGGATGATGTTTATGAAACCCATTTTATTCTTTGGGTTATGATGAATGATTTCTATTTATTATGTGGCACACGTAAGAATGATTTAATTATGAGATGGGTGGGACCTATATCTACCTCCAATGCATTGAGTAAAAATTTATATATCATGAGATAGACATGCCTAGAATGGAAATTAAAATCCGGTTTAGTAATACAGGGCTGGAACGGCAAGTAAACCCAGTTCAGTAATGGACTTTGTCCACTATGATGGTCTTGGCAGCAATGCCTTGGCTACTATGGAAATCATATCATGTTCTTAATGGTTTTCCACAATTACATATTTTATTTTATCATGATTAATGTTCCTTTATGATCTATACCATATGTACTTCCAAGATTTATGTCATTACTCGTGATTTTTATGTTTTATGTTCATGTTTTTACGTTCAAATGTTTATGGATTGTTTTATGGTCTCCATTTTTACCCTTACTGAGCATTTGAGCTCGCCCTTTTTATGTTTTCTTTTCCCCAGGATATAAAGAAAGGTTTTAGGTAAGAAAACAAAAGGGGAAGATATTTATGGTAGATGTTGAAGATTTTTCTCCATGATTAGAAGATTATGTTCTAAGTTTCGAAAGACACAAAACTAATACGGTCTTTGGGTGTCTGTTTTTGTCATGTATTAAGTATTCCGTAAAAGTAATGTAATGTCTATGTATGTCAAAATTTGGGTCTCTGCAGTTGGTATCAGAGTTAAGGTTTATTAAACCTTTGGAAACTAGGATGTGAAAACTTTAGTGAGATCCCTAGAGATATTTCTAAGGTATGTCTAGGGATATCCCTAAGGTTAATTATAAGTATAAACTGCAATCCTAGAATTATGTTAACGATCATGAATAACCTAGGGTGAACCTAAGCTGTCATAGATTATAGAATGTGTCATAAGTTATACATCCTATAAGTGACTTTTTATGATTATGTGGTTCCCCGTTATTTTAACTGTTTCTTACACAATGGTTTCTGGTTTTAGTTAATAGAGGGAACCAGAAGGAATTGTGTTAACATTGAATCCGATGGCCAAATTGGTGACTATAAGCAGTAAAATTGTGTAATGCCTAGAGAGAAAGATATTGTGATTATGCTGAATCAGTCATCACGATATATGATTAACAAGGTGAACTTTAGTGGTATTCCTAAGTCATAAAATAAGAGGAAGATGGACTTTTATGCATGTTCTCATGGAGAGGAACATAAAGGAGGGAAGATGAAGCTTTCTACATATCAAGAAGAAGGGAAGAAGAACCTTAGGGAATACCTCAAAAGGAGGGGAAGATGTTATCTATGTGGGGAAAAGGGTCATAGAGTGACTGACTGTTGTAGAGTTCAATTTCTTATCTGTGGAGAACATGGGCATTACCCAACTCAATGCCCTGACCTAAGAGGTTACTTCTAAATCAAGGAAGGAAATATTCCATGCCAATCATTGAAGAGGATGGATTGAAGGTCTTATGTATTGGAATTCAAGAATAATGTTGTGGAGGTACTTTTATGGTATATTGAAATCTCTGTGTATTGGTCCATTGTGGTTTTCCATAAGAATATGGTACCGATAACCATGAAAAGTGATTGAAATATTTTTTGTAAAGCAGATGATATGTTATGATCTCATGACTGTTATAAGGATAAAGTGATATCATGGTTTGAGTATATAGAATTTTTGGGATTTTGGTATGTTGAAAGAGTTAACTTTTGACAGCATTCATGTTTTCAGTAAGGTTCTATGGTAATTCATGTTTCAAGAGAATACATTATTAAGGTATTCACATGTTTGGAATGTGATAAACAAGATATATCATATGATATATGGGGGATAAATGATTGTATTCACATTCTTGGTAGATGACCTCTCTAGTAATATTTTTCCTTATACTATGAGATTGGACAGAAGTATTTTGGATTAGCCTAAAGATTAGAATGGATTAAGTTGGACATCAGATAGTATGGTTTAAGGCTAGAACTTTTTGATATTATTTCTAAAATGTTATAATAGTATAGAAAAAGGACAACCCATAGGACAGGCGACAACCTGTCACGTCGGACAAGGTTGCGGGAATCAAACCCACAACTGAAGTATGACTGGCCTTTATCGCCTACCACTGGCCTATAGGAAGTCCCTGGTTAGTAGAAATTAGTTTTATTTTATTAAGCGGTATGATATATGAAGTATAAGTCCATTTTTGGAATCATATACGGTTAATCTCACCACAGATGGACTTACGTATATTTAATAACTTTTTCTAACCTTTTGTTTGAGACAGATGGAATAACCTATCATTCTATCGCATGATCTGCTAACACTTCACGAATGACAAATTCAACTTTATTTCTTTAAAATATGGAGTGTAAATTTTTTCAAGGCACGAACAATGGTGAGATTATACCAAAATCAAGTAAGTATTTCTTCTAATTCAAAATTTTCAAATTTATGGAAATGATCATAAAAGCCAAAAATGTTTTCCTAGTACACTCATATCCAATGAATCAGATGGTACCTTAGATCATCACAAATTTATGGTTTTGTGATTGTTGGATTTTTTATAGCCATGTTCTCTACCACTCTCCATCAGAACTTGATGGTTAGATTTCTCTTCCATATCCATGTTTTCACCTATGTTCTCCTATGTGGAAACCTAGTGATGAGTTAATTTGGGTAATCGTTACATTTCTTACTTTACTTTTTAAAATTAATTTTTAGTATTTCTTTTTACGATGTGGGTTTCTATGAAAGAAACTTTCATTTAGTAAACTATTTATAACCCCGACGAATTTCGAGGGAGAAATTCATTTTAAGGGGGGGTAGAATGTAACACCCTGAGATTTTATGAGAATATTCTTTTTAATTTTTTTGATGTATTGTGTTTTACGCTACACCAAGATTAGTTTGCACTATATGAAACACCGTATTAGCTTGTAGTATATGCAAACACTATTCTTGGCTTGTGTTGCACGCAAAAGCGACCTTCCTCAATAGCGTGTGTTGTACGTAGTACCGAGTTTCACTAAACAATGATATATTATTATGAACTAGCCGTTATGAATAGTATTAACTACATTTTTAATTTTATTACATAATAATTCATCTTACACATATTCTAGAAAATGGTATGAGAACAAAATAAATTTTTTAGGTAAAATAAGTATTTTTCAAAAAAAATACAGGTTTGCCACCTTTTAATGGCGCACCCACTTTAAATCTTGTTTTTGACACATTTATAAGTTCAATTAGACAAAATAAACTTATTAATTGCAATAAGGAAAGAAAATTTTACTTTGGATAAATTGTTTATATTTTTCTGTTAACTTTCATATTTTGATAAATAGTAAAAATACGCTAAATTTTTCTTAAAAACAACTTTTTCATCAAGATAATTTATATGGTTAAATTATAATATTGAATGGTTTTAAAGTATAAATAGAATATATTTTTACCATTTAATATTATTTATTTCATTATCATTAATTTTACATTGAATTTATAGGTAAAAATATTTCAATCTTTTGCAATGTTTTAACTTTTAAAACCTGTTTTCTCAACAGTAGGATTAATTATAAATTAAATACTGAAACTCCTGTGTTTTGAATTTGAAAAAATAGATTCCATATTTGGAATCAGTAGGTTCAAATTATGTTAATAGGCTACTTTTTTTTAGGTATTATGAATAGTTACTAAAGTAAATTTTATTTACCACTATTAAAGGTAAATCAGGTAATTAAGGGTAAAAATAATATTATAAAATTACCCTAACACCTACCAAAGTTCTATTGGATGAATAAAAGTAGACCCATATCACCCAAAGGTCGGAATTGATTAATTTCATGGACTTTTGACCATTAAAATGATGTAATTATTATTAAAACCAAAGAAAGTGACAACATGTCACTCTCTTATATCTTATAAGTGTAATAATTTTAATTTAGTGATAAACTTCACAAAACTTCAAACATAAATAGTCACCAGAAATATAATAAAATTATCTACATCATTTGAATTTATTTAGAATTTTTATGGATTAAATAAGTATCATTAATGGTGACACAATAGTGATGTAGAAATTATTTTATTGATTGAAATATCAAATAAATGGTTTTAAAAATATTAAAATAAATATTATATGAACTATTTAATGTGCTCCACGAATTTTTATGATGAATATTACATTCTAGGGATATATTAAATATTTTGGTTCGAATATATGTTCTTTGTGTATTTTATTTAAATTCAAATAATTTAATAGTGTCAAAATTGACACTATTGTTATTTTATAAAAATAACATATTATTAAATTGTTTAAAAATCACAAAATTATTTAAAAATTATAAATTGAAATTTATATGGTCTAAAATTTCATAAATTATCCAATTATGTACAATTCACAACACATAAGTAATTATTTATAACAATTTTAAATTTAGAATATTATTACCAAAAATAAAATTAAATAGATTACATAATGATAAATCAAGTTGATAAGATTTAAAATAAATTCCCAACATGTCTAAATTTTATTGTCTGATGATATTACAACCCTATCTCATCTAATCTTAGAATTTGAGTCATTTTGGAATTTTTTAAGTGGGGTTTGGGTTTATTATAAATTAATATTTTAGAGGTTTCCAAAAGTGCCCCTCTCCTCTCTTATAAAAGGGCACCTCCTCCCTCTCCTCTTCACAACATTTTGAGCCTTAAATCTCGGCCAAAACA
The DNA here is from genome assembly GCA_963277665.1 of Viscum album. Taxonomy (NCBI): domain Eukaryota; kingdom Viridiplantae; phylum Streptophyta; class Magnoliopsida; order Santalales; family Viscaceae; genus Viscum; species Viscum album. The sequence goes on along the minus strand of OY728123.1, from coordinate 906,760,126 downwards.
TGTCCATTTATCTTCTCCACTTCCCTAGAAATATAATAGAGGTATTTGTCTTCTTCAAAGACCAACTTTAGTGCCCTAAGAGGAGGTTTAGAAGAGGCGCGTCAAAGAAGAGGTAATATCCTTTACCGATTCTTTCAAATTTATTTCTTGTTCTACTTCCTCTTATTTATTTGTTTCATTATAAATTAATAACATAAGTATCACTAATATACTGATATATTATTATAAATATGAAACAACCACATTTCACCTTCTATCCCTCCTACGGAAAATGAAATCACTATGCGTACCTACGTACGGAATATCGTCTTCACGCCGTGGTGTAATCTGTTTTCCACCACCACCTTACTTGTATGGGTATAATGGTGTAAATAATAACTATATATTATTATTATAATATCATACTGATTTTGAGATATTATATCATCCACTGCAATTCCATTCAATAATTATGAGAATGATATCATCGCTCTTGCGTACGTACGGATTACCGTCTCCACGATGCGATGAGATTCATTCTCCATGCTAACCATTCAAGAATGATTATAAATTGTATATAATAAATAATCATGAAATATATTACATAATAATGATACTGTATTTATGTACATATATGTTTCATTTACTTAATTCCATTCAATTCAATAAGGAAATGAAAACTGCATTCATGTGTACGTACGGCATACCGTCTCCATGAACGGTGTATTTCATTCCATTTATCGATCTATCAAATATATTTATATGCTGAATATATATTATATATAAATCATTTTTTACATTTTGGAATTAATTAAATCAGTATATAAGTAATAATATCAAGAACAACAAGTCCAAACACATACGATAAATGAAACGATTTTACCCAAAATGTTGCTTTAACATGGAATTGACAAAAGAATGGGTAATATAATGTCATAAGTGAATCATATATGATATCATAAATATTATTATGGTTCTATTACAAGTTAATAATATGTTTAAACCCACTATACAGGAGTTTCGGACATGTACAGAAGAAATTGGACCTAAGGTAAGGGATAATTATTCCAATCTCGTTCTTAACCGAGATTGTTTATTCGTAAGTATTTACTGGGGTTATATTTATCATCCATGTACCTGTTTTCTAAAAAAATCATGTATTTTTAAAGTCCTTTTTACCAATTTTTGACTTTTACTACATGGTATATAAGGAATCTTTCATTTTTTTACCATACGAGGTACTTTTTGACTTTTCCGACAAAAGTATGAGGAGAATATTTTTTCAACTTATACGGCATGAATGGATTTTTACAGTTTCATAACACCTTATTTACATGAATCTTCCTATTCAAGATTTCATGATTAACAAAAATTCATTTCTTTTAAAATTTCATGTCATTTTGAGAAAAGAAAATGATTTTGAAGAAGAAAGGATATTTTCCTCAAGAATTTATTTCAAGTGTTTTATCAAAACTATCTTCTGTCTAAGATGAAATTATTTAGTATGATTACGATTCAAGTATAATGTCTCTATTATTTACATGGTTTGATTTTTCTTATGATTAAATGATATCCATTTGTTTTATATGGATTATGTTATGATGGGATGATGTTTATGAAACCCATTTTATTCTTTGGGTTATGATGAATGATTTCTATTTATTTTGTGGCACATGTAAGAATGATTTCATTATGAGATTTGTGGGAACTATATCTCCCTCCAATGCATTGGGTAAATATTTATATCTCATGAGATAGACATGGCTAGAATTGCAAGTAAAATCTATTTCAGTAATACAGGGCTGGAATGGCAAGTAAACCCGGTTCAGTAATGGACTTTGTCCACTATGATGGTCTTGGCAGCAATTCCTTGGCTACTATGGAAATCATATCATGTGATTAATGGTTTTCCACAATTACATGTTTTATTTTATCATGATTAATGTTCCTTTATGATTTATACCTTATGTACTGCCAAGATTTATGTCATTACTCGTGATTTTGATGTTTTTTGTTCGTGTTTTTATGTTCAAATGTTTATGGATTGTTTTATGTTCTCCATGTTTACCCTTAGTGAGCATTTGGGCTCACCCTTTTTATGTTTCATTTTCCACAGGATATAAAGAAAGGTTTTAGGTAAGAAAACAAAAGGGGGGGATATTTATGGGAGATGTTGAAGATCTTTCACCATGATTAGAAGATTATGTTCTGAGTTTCCAAAGATACTAAACTAATACGGTTTTTGGGCGTCTGTTTTTGTCATGTATTAAGTATTCCGAAAAAGTAATTTAATGTCTATGTATGTCAAGATTTGGGTATCTACAATTATTTTCCTCTATAACACCCAAGCACACACACGAACTCCCCAACCTTTGTAAAATAAACAAAGGAAATAAAAAGGGGGAGGAGGCGGAAGCCTCTTGTTGTCATAAAACTCTTGTGAAGTGCTAATATTATCCATGGTATAGTCTTGCAATACACCTTGATAAGTCACCCAGGTCCCGCAAAGGCCCCTTGAAAAGTCATCTTTGTCTCATGAAAAGTCCCATCTCCCCCTTTATGAGCCCGTAAGGGGCGCCGCCTTCTTAGGGTTTCTCCTTGTGGTCGTCTCTTCTCCTCACCTTAGATCGACATCAGAGCTCTCTTAGGTGCTCCTTCTCGGTGTTTTCATGGAGGAGGTTCCTCATCCATGTGTGGTGTTGAGCTCCTCCTGGATGGGGGTCGACGCTTCGATTCTGTGTCGGCTGGGGATGCGTGTGGTGGTTCGATGTGGATTCCGGGTGAGTTTGCGAAGGTGGCGATGGGATCTGGCTCTGATTTATAGGAAGGCATCGTGACTGTCATCGTGGTTTTTTTCTCCTTTTGGTTTTCTACCCTTGCAATTTTTTTGTGGGTGTGGTTGCGCCCTGTTTGGAGCACGGTGATTCTGGGTTCGCGATTTGCATTTCGTTCTGATCTGGCGTTGTTGCAGTGGCGGCGTGGACGAGATGCGTTGGGTTTTTTTTGTGAAGTTTATTTGCAAATTTCTGTTTCAGTGATGATTTTGCTATCTATTTCCGTCCATTATTAGTGTGTGATGGTCTGATTTGGGTGGAGGATCAAGATTTGGTGATGGAGTTCGTGGTTATGGTAACCGGTGAAGGATTCGGTATGGGGTCTTAGATCGGGTGTGTTTGAGTTGTTTGGGGACATCGTAAGAGGAGAATTCAGGTGGCCATGAAGTCTGTTTGAGGTGATGTGTGTTGTTTGATCAGGTTATTTTGGATTTTGGATTGTGGGGGATTGGTTGATGTCTTTTTTCGTTGAAGTCGTGTTTGGTTCTTCCTCAACCATAAAAGAGGACTTGTGATAATAAAAAAAATCAATGTTCAGTCAGTCGGTCATGAAAAGTCCCAGACAAGTCGCCTGAGTTCATGCGAAGGTATTTCAACAGACACCTTGATCTCGTGAAGGACCTTAGACATATCAACCTTACAATATGAAGTTCCCTTAGCATGTCTGCATGATCAAAAAGTCCCCAATAATTATAAATAATACAATAAAGGAGGTGTTGATGGGATGGTCTTGCAATCGCTGAAAATCAGGCGATGCCCTCGGAGTGATCCATGGTAGGGACTCGCGAAGACACATGACGCCAAAACCCTCCTCCAACTCCATCATGGATTCGCATGATATGTTCTGTGAAAACTATAAAATTACTAGGGTGAAGAAGCCTATAAATCCTCCACACCATCATGAAAAATTCATGACTACTTTTTTGACGAAAATTTGGCCTTCTCGCATCCAGACGCACCAGCACTAGAGCGGATTTCTCGGAGTGGCTGAGCTTGCAACCGAAAAAAGTTCTCGTCAGGTAAGGTATAGGGAACAAGTAGAGAAATCATGCTCCATACATAAAAGAACTTCGCATGATCACTCATAGATCACATGAAGGACTTCTTGTGGGACACATGAAGAACATATTGCATATATACTAGATCATATGAGACTTCAAATAAACTAGCATTGAACAAATCTAAGTCATTCGCAATATAAAGGCTAGAACAAAGACTAAAGGTGTGAGACTTATGCAAGGGACATACATGTTGACCCTCATGTGTTTCGCGTGAACCACCCAGGACACGTGACAGCACCAGGACATGTGGCCCCAATCTTGCGATGCTCCTTTGGTATACTATTTGAGTCATGTGAAGTCCTTCAAACATGTCAAAGCAATTCACATAGTTCCCCTCATACATGCCACCTAAGTATTGTGAGACCCTTCAGGTTCTTCGTTCAAGTCTCGTGATCTCCTTCAAGACATGCCACCTGACTCATATAACAACACCATCACATGTTAGTTAAGTCTCACAGTAGCACTCAGGAATGTCAAATGGCTCTTGTGACGCCCTCTAGATATGTCATCCAGGACATGCGACACCCTCCGAGACGCGTCACATTAACTCTCGTGATTCCCTCCAAGAATGTCAACCAGCTCTCGTGATGACACCAGTGAAAGTCATCTAGATCATGTGACACCCTCTAGAAAAGTTATTCGGAGTCATGCGATGGATTCCAAGGTCGACCAGTCGGGTCTTGCGATGTCCTCCGAATAATCCAACCAGGTCACACAATTTCCTTTTGACATGTTAGGAAAACATCCTCCAACATGTTGGGAAGGAAACCAAGGCATGACAAGCAGACAATCAACGCATATCAGACTGAAAAGTAGGCCAGGTCAACAAGGCATCATAGGGCTTGATAATTTTTTCCACCCTCGGTTTGTAAGCCCCGACCAAAAGGGAAATGTTAGTGTGTCAGCCTAAATCAAGGGAATTATGAGGACTCTAGTTCCTACCATAATCAGGATATGCATGACACCTCTTTGAGGCCCAAGGTCCATATTAACCATCCAAAGGGTTGTTTCAAAACATAAGTCCTTCATCCATAAGTAGTGAGACTAATCATTTTTCATCCCTTGTTTCTCACACTGAACATAGCTCACATGGGCTTAGGGAGCTGCAATGATCATATCATTTGCGTCATAATCCTCTACAAAATCAAGGGAAACGTCAATGTGTAAGCTCCAATCAATTGAACTACAAGAACTCTGATTCTTGCAATAACCAGGATACATAGGATGTCTTCATAAGGATCGAGCTCAAATAAACATACATTTCGATGTACGCCCCATGTCTCTGACATTTCAACCATCAGGACCCAATCATTCACATGGGATGATTATTTCTCCTCATCTGTCAATGGATTGAGAAATAAACCCAACTATGATGACTCTGATTCTTGCTATAACTAGGATATATAGGACGCCTCCATGAGGTCTGAGCTCTATATTAAACATCCCAAGGGTAGTCCCAGTACACAAGCCCCACATTCATATGTCATGAGGCTGATCACTTGTCATCCATTGTTTCTCACACCAAACATAGCTCACATGGGCTTAGGGAGTTGTAAGGAACACCTCATTAGCATCATAAATCTACTCTAGTCATGGAAATCTTAGTATGTAAGTCCCGATGAGTAGCATGACATAAACACCCCTCATATAATGGTATCTACATTGGGGTTAGTCCCAAGGGCATGATCGAACTATGATAACTCTAATTCCTGATATAACCAGGATATATAGGATGTCTCCTCGAGACTCGAGCTCAAAAATTTGGTGCCTTAGTGCTTGCACATATGTCCTCTCTTCATGACATTAAATTGCACGGGATTAATGAACTACGTGGGTTTTGATTCCTGAAATAACCAGGATACGTAGGACACCTCATAATGGATCAATCCCCTCCTCAGGATATTAACCGCCTCCTTGTGTGGCAGCAAATTCCGAAGTGCCTGGTTATATGGATTCAACATATAGAGCAGTTATTCATCACCCGAAAATGAATGAAGAACCTCTGATACATACAGATGGATTCACTAATGAGATCTCATTTCCTTTGTCCAGTGATGAGATCCCCTTTCTTTTGCATATAAAAGATATTTAACCTATAATTGTTTTGTTAGGGTAACCAGTCCCGCATTGGGATTAGAAAGAAATTCTCAAACATGTCTTAAATCTATAAGAGAGTCTCGGAGTATGCAATAATTCCTCTCAAAAGAGTGTGATGAGTTTGACCTCCTGTTCTCTCAACCAATGTGAGTCTCAAGTGTCATTGGGTCTAAAACCCCAGTTGACCACCTGTCTTTGGAAAGTAGGTATGTACCTAGTTATGGATGTGGGAACCATTGGGAGTTTCCATTAAGAACGGCAATGACCCGATGTTAATGATTGTGCAAGAGATCAAACCCCCCACAACCAACCATCAGGCCCAGCCGAACCCGCCTCAATGAAGGGTTTCTCAGTCGTCCCTTATCTATCGAAACAATCTATTCTTCCATTTAAAAAATTTTCAAAATCAATAGTAAAAAACTATATTGAGTCTTGAATCTATATAACTAAAATACATAATTTTATAAAATTATAAAATCTACCTTTAAATAATACATATAAAAACAACTCCCCAAAAAAAGAAAAAAAATAGAGGGGGGAGGCTTGTTGCATCGGTCAGTTGAGGGAGTGGAAAATGGGGAAAGAGTGGTCACCGGAGGGCTGCTTCACAACAGTGGGTGGTTGGCCTGGGATGAAGATAAGGAGGCAAGGCGGCACAAAGCAATAAATAAATCACGCAAAAATATAGCATGCTTTAGACCAAGTATGCATGAGAGATGTGATTGAAGACACTGATAAACAAAGACTGGTGGAGAAATAATAACATACCATATTTGAGAGAGTTCGTCCGAGAGAAAGTCGAGGGGGAGCGGCGACAGAGATGAACTTCCGCGAGAGCTTGAATGGTGTGAGGGAAATCACTTCAGTTAGGGTTTTATTTAAAATATCAGAAAGGGTTTTATCAGCACTTTCAAAAAAATGATGATAAAGAAGGGTTTTATCAGCGCTAAAATAATAAGCACTAATAAAATACCTCTTTATCAGCATTTTTTTAAGTGCTGATAAAGGCTTATATAATTAATTTTAATAATATGATTAATATAATTAAAAAAATTAAATGTATATAATTATAAATATAAATGTATATAAGTATAAATATATTAAAAGAATTATAAATGTGTATTTATAAATATAATTATAGATATATATTTATAATTATAATTATAAATAAATATATTTGTAAATATATTTATAAATATTTGTATATAATTATAAATATATTTATATAATTATATATAATTATATAATTATATATATTTAATAAATATATATAAATATAAATATAGTTAATATATTCATTATTTAAATATATTTATTATAATTTTATAATTATTTAAATATATACTTATTTATTTATAATTATATAAATACTTTTTAGAAAAATTATATTTATTTATTTATAATTATAAATATATAATTTTATAAATATAGTAAATATACATTTATAAATATATTTATATATAAATATTTATTTACAAATATATTTTTAAAATTATTAATGAATATATAATCTTAAATGCATGAATGTTAAAAATGAGTGAAATTGAATAATTAAAAATGAGAAGACATTAAAAATATTAAAAAAATGGTTAAGTTTTATTAATTATACAAATTGTTAAAAAATAAGATATGGATATATATTGAACGGAAGATGAATACATATTCAAAATATTAAAACATAGTAAATAAATATGTATAGATAAATATTAGAAGTTGATTAAATTTTGAAAAAAAAATAAATAAATAATATTAAAAATGAATAAATAATACTAACTGAAATAATATTAAAAATAAATAAATAAAATTTATCTATTAAAAACATAATATATTAAATATATTATGTTACTAAATGAAATTCTAAAATGAATATTAAATTTTGAATAAATTACATAAATATTATGTGTGTGTGTTCCTATATAAGATTTCATTAATTACATAAATATTTGTGTGTGTGAAAGTAATGTATATATATATATACAAGTTTGATATATGTTAAATAGAACAATGACATTAGATAATATGTAGCATATATTAATGAAATAAATAATAAGAATGGTTAAATTTAAAAAATGAATAATTGTTATTGATTATATAGATAATTTATAAAATTAAAAATAAATATTTATATATGTTAAAATGGAAATGAATGCATATCAATTATATAAATTACAACCATATTAAAAATATTAAATGTAACGAACAAACATTTATAAATAAATATTAGATTATCGATAAAAATATTAAAAAAGTGAATAGTGAAAAATTGAAAATGGATAAATTACAAAAATATTAAATATATTAATGAATAATTACGTATAAAAACACTAAAAATGAATAAATTACAAAAATATTAAATAAATAAATATTTAAAATCTATAAATTATAAAATAAAAGTAAACACACATTTAACATTGTCAATGAATAAATTATATTAAATGAATAGATGTTAAAAATGAGTGAAATTTAATTATATATCTATATATATATAATTAAATAATTAATATAATGTTTATAATTAATAAAAATGAATAAAATTATTAAAAACAATAAATTTAATATATATATACATATATAGCAATAAACAGTATATTAATTATTCAATTAGTATACTAAGTATTTAATTAGTATATATCAATATATAGTATATTAATTATTTAATTAGTATATTAAGTATTTAATAATTATATGATTAATATACTATTTATTAATATATATATATATATATATTAAATTTAATAAACTTAATTATAAAAAATGGAGGTTGGTCTAGTCCAGCTCATGAATCCGCAAGAATATATGTTTAAATAAAAATGAATATATATTAATTATGTAAATCACAACTGTACTAAAAACATTAAATGTTAAAAAAATATTAAAAAATTGAGTAATGGAATTTTTATTAATAAAAATGAATAAATTTAATATATATATATACACACACAGTAATAAATAGTATTCTAATTATTTAATTAGTATATTAAGTATTTAATAAATTTATTCATTTTTATTAATTATAAACAGTGAATTACTTATTTACTATATATATATATATAATATTTTTGTAATTTATTAATTTTTAATTAAAAAATTAATATACTATTTATTACTATTTATATATTAAATTTCATAAATTATATATATATATATATAATTAAATAATTAATGTACTAATTTATTAATATATGTCAATATATATTCATATATATATATATATATTAATATATATATATATATATATCAATATTTAATATGTATCAATATTTAATATATATCAATATATTTTTATATATATGAATATATATTTTTACACACGAAATAAGAATTTAATTATAAAAAAATGAATAAATATAAATAAATATTAAAAATGAATAAATTTTTGAAATTTTAAACAAATAAAAATAAAAAAACAAATTTAATATATATATATATATATATTAATATTTAATATATTCATATATATTTTTATATATTTTTATATATGAAATAAGAATTTAATTATAAAAATTTTATTAAGTCACCTAGCCCTCAACCTGAAGGGTCAGCCATTTAGGCAACCCAATAGGTAAGGCCCGTTGGGCAGAGGGGGGCAAAGCCCACGAAGAGAATAGGGTGGGTCAAGGCTCACATGGACCCGTGCGTGTAGGCACAATCCCATATATTTGTGTGAGGAGTGTATGCGGGAGCTCATCCCCGCAACAATCTTCTGATGTAGTCATGTTGCGGAATGGTATAAAAAGAGGTGACCGAACGTCCACAAGTTCGATGTGGGACTCATACGCGATTGTTTTAGTTTTTTTAGCGTTGATAAATATGTCTTTTATCAACACTCAAAAAAATCACTGATAAAAGGTTGTCTTTTATCAACGTTAAAAAACACATATAAAGATGTTATTTTATCAGCGACTTTTTAACGTTGATAAAATGTTCCCTTTATCAATGTTTTTCGGAAGCCCTGATAAAAGTTAGCGCTGAATAAACTCTAATGTATAGTAGTGAAATTTTAAAAAAAATGAAGTGCTTTATTTTTGTGATGAGGTGTGGAAATCAAGTGGCGTGTTAGTTGGCCCATCTCAATAAGTGAGGGGGATGATAAAATTTGGTTTAGATGTGCCCCTTTGGTGTTGCGATATCTTGTATTGAAGGATTTTGATTATTAAGGAAATTGTATTTTTTTTTAAACATGGGTTGTTCTAATTGGAATCTCTAGGACACCCCTCACAAATGTAACCCCTCTGGTCTATCGTTAAGTGAATCCGATCTAAACATACTTTGCTAGAGACATCCCAACGGGGCACCCTAAAAGTCCTTGGACACACTTATGTAATGTGAAAGGTCTTCATCCCACCCCACCAAAGCCCTTTGAGGCCATTTTTGTAAGAAAAAAAAAGTAATTACTTGCACTTTAGTTTCGTGTTAGAGGAAAACAATGGCAAAACTCCTAAAAGTATTTTAGTATTTTTTAATTCAATAAAATTCTTTTTCAGGTTACTTTGTTTTAAAACAATTTTTGGTTTGAGAAATAGAAAGAAAAATCATTGATATCATATTATAACATTGGAGCTGCAGTAGCAACACACAGTGCAACAGGAAATAAAAGCCCGTGGACCGACCCCTTGACGGATGTCCCAAACCCACAGCCCCAACCCCCACCACCCCGCATGCTCGCAGGGAAATAATATTTAATATCATGATTTTAATGATATTACTAAATAATTCTTTCAAAGAAATTAATCTCAATATTGTAAGGTGACTCAATATCACCCCTTCTAAATTCCAAACATGAAATCCATATAATTTAAACACTTAAATTTTGTTTTTTGCTTAAGCTTTTAATCCAATGACGTGAATACTTAAAATTTTATCAATAAATAAAAAATTGGTAATTGGAGTATATGAAAACAATCAATTCTATTTAAATTTTAATAGATAAACAGTATTTATGAATTTGCATTGGCCGGTTAAAGGAAGCGATGTGGATTGGTTGGACCAAAATCGGGGGACCCCTCCGAAGTCAGAGGCCACGGGCAGCCCCTAAAACAGTAACTCATCTGAAAACTGTAACGCAAAAGCGAAACGGGGAGAATTGGTGCACAGTGAAATTCCCACCGCACTGTTCACACCTCAGAGCAATCCAAGACGTCCAAACGAGGCAATCATAGAACGCATTCCCGCCAATCATACCCCTATGAGATCGCATCATCTTTTATTCGAATTTAATTAATCATACACCTATCATATCTTAAACCCTATTACAATATTTAATATTGAATTATCAATTATATATTTTTAAATAATAATAAAATTATCTTTTGACTTTAATTCAAAGAATATTTGTAAATTAATTCTAAATATAATTTCAATTAAATTAATTACTATCAATCCATTAACTATATATTTTTAAATGATTATAAACCGTTTTTTTAATATATTTTTTTAAATTAGTTTAACAAGGTTATGTTAAAAATAATTAAGTCGGTAGGTCGGGAAATGTGTTTAGTACACCAACACATTATTCATTTTAATGAAATATGTTGTTGCATTTGGATTATTTCACATGGATCGTTAAGGTTGAAAGGTGTTTTGGACAGTAACACATTTCTAGTCTTTAACATCACTTGTCTTAAAACGGGGAACTGTGTTTTCACCTTGAATGTTTTTTTTTAAAATAGTAGGGTCGAAGCCCTTTTTATTGAAACAAAAACGAGCAAACAAAGAGATGAGCATGTAGGTTCGCACAAGGCATCCTTGCCCTCATTAAGAAGTCCCAAGTTTTTCTTGGGATTTCTGATTTAAAATTTAAATAATGAGGAGAGAGAAAATATTAATGGAGGGATTTTCTCAACATTAATGAAGGATTTTCTCCCAATATTAATGAAGAGTTATTCCCAATATTAATTGATGGAATAATGAATGTTGACCGCATTAATTGGAGATATGAGCTGAGTGTCTATATAAGAGGATGCAGTGACATGTTTTGGAATGTGGGCTGAAAATGATGTAGACGCCCAAAGAGAATGGTGAAGGGGTTGCCGCATTTGCAGTAACCAGTGCGAAGGTGGGCTGACAAAGATGTAGCCACCAAGAGAGAGCGGCGAAGGGGTTGCCGCGTTTGCGGTAACCGATGCGAAGCGAAGATGGTGATAACAACAACGATGGTGTGTCGGCGACGATGATTGAAGACAACGATGATGATGGTGCCATGTATCGAAAGTCCTCTTGGTTGCGGAGATCAAGCGGCGTGTCCCGGTTGTGATGATCGGCGGTACGGAAAAAAATGGGACGTTCATGGGTGTCGGTGTTGCGTTGTAAAAATCCTTCAGGTGTGATAAAAAGCCTTCGAGTGAAATCTTCTCCCCGTGTGTTTTCTGCAACGACGGCTTCCGCTGCAGCGTCGGGCTCCGCACCCCAACAGTGGTATCAAAGGGAGGTTGAAGTGCTCGGCTGCAGAACACGATGACAAGCATCTGGTGGAGCAGCTTTTCAAGGACTCAAGGACTCAGATGTCATCGGAAATGACAATGGTATCGGCGGTATTGCTGGAATATCGAAAGCCTTCTTGGCCGCAAGTGTCATGCGGCGTGTTCCGTTCATTCGGTGACACTCGGAGTTTGGTGGAGTTGGCGATCAAATTGGCCCAGATGGTGGAGATGAATTTTTCCTAATCTTATCTGCAATCTTGCGTTCTTCGTCTCACAAGGCTCCCCAATCAGTTCCTTGGCCACACCCTCAGTCACGACCCCTGAAGTAATGTGCTTCTAATCTTTTTACTTGTTGAAGAAGACTTTCAATGTCAGTGTCATCTGAGCTAGAATCCTCTAATTGTGTCTTTTTCTTTGTAGTCCAATCCGCCCAGTCACGTCCTCGCCCACGACTTCTAGGATGACATCCTCGTTTCCATGATTTAGCTTGTTGCCAAGATCCTTCTAACTCGTCCTCTTCTGTATCCAATTTGTGTTTCACCATTGGAGTTATATCCTCTGTCTCTTCCTGAGTGCTAGGTTGCATCGTTGGTGAATGAACCAAGGCAATCTCATCCATCTTGGCCTCCTGCTCTAGAGTTTTGTTTCACCTCTAGAGTTTTGTTTCACTTTGAACGCATTTCTTCTTAATCTGCATACACACCGATGCCCCCCTCCCCCTGAGTTGTTTTCAAGAGATTTTTTTATAGTTTTAAATATTAGTATAATTACTTTTATTTATTTATTTATGCTAGCAAATATTTCTAATATATTATTAGTTTGATTGGTATTTAATCAATGTAATACATTATAGTTTGCATAAAATAATAATAACAATGAATAGTTAAGTAAAAAATTAATAATAATTAGGAATAGTTGCCCCTTCGAGGGTGGTCCAGTGAAAAGGGTTGAGCGTTGAATCCTCAAGATCAGGTGTTCGATCCCCGTGAGTTGTGCTTCGACATCATAATCATACACCCAAGTTATTTTAAACCCTTGACAACCAAGGACACTGTATGTCGAGCCAATTTTACCTTGTTCGACTTCACACGCGACATCTGAGATCCAGGGTCAAGGAACTTACTTTAATGGGGTAAGGACTAGGTTGGGAAAGACATCATTTGTAATGGGTTGGGCCAGGGTATCCGTAAAAAAAGAATAATTGGTATTAATTAATAATTACTAGTAATAACTATAAATTAATTAGGATTAATTGATAATAAATATAAATAATTGAATAATTGAATAATTATTATTAATTATTAATAATTGGGAATAATTAATACATAATTAATAACAATTATGTCTAATTAGGATTAATTTATAGTAAAAGTGAATAATTTTAAATTGATTAGAAATAATCTGGAATAATTACTCATAATTAACATTAATTATCAATAATTAGTATTAATTAATAATAATTTGGAATAATTAATAAGTGATAAGGAATAAATAGAAATAATTAATAACGTTTACAATTAATTAATAATTACTTAATATTTTTTTGAAATAATTAGTAGTAATGAATAATAATTAGAAATAATTAGTAATAATTAATAGTGATTAGTAAAAATTAACAATTAATTAATAATAATTCTGAATACTTAGTGTTAATTAATAATACTTTGAAATAATTAATAAGTAAATAAATAGTTATAATTAATAACAATTAGGATTAATTACTAACAACTTTAATCATTTTAATAACTAATAAAAATTTAGAATAATTATTAAAAGTTTAAAATTTAAAATCAATAGAAATCATTAATATTAATTAATAATACTTAGAAATAAATAATAATTAAATAATAATAATAATCAGGGATAATTAGTATTAATTAATAATCATTATGAATAATTTTTGATTAATTTATAATAATTAAGAGTAATTGGTATTAATAAATAAAATTAAGGAATAATTAATAATAATTATTAATAAAAAAGAATAATTAATACTCAATTAATAATTGCGTCTTTCGCATATCACTGTTGTTTATTATTTTATCTCATTTTATGGTAATTTATTTTTTTGGAGAGTTTTGTTTGAAATTTTGGATTTTTCTCTTATGTTGCGTGGTTTGGGCACATAGTCTAGGATAAATAGTTTGGGGTCTTGAGAGAAAGAACCTTTCTAGTTCATTTTGAACATGCATGATCTGTCCTACACAGGGAACACATGATTTGGATCTAACCATACAAGTCCCAGTCGAGACCGTGCGAAGTGTTGTAGTTCTTCTTAGTGGGTTCTGCACGATTGCCGTATAGTTTGTGAAACTATGCGGCCAAACCGTGAAAGTATATTTTGAACATCCGACAATTTCTGTAGGGTTAACACATAGTTAACCAAATCATGCGGCCAAACTGTGCGCGCTACCCATATTTCATTTAAAAGGGAAATCGGCCTTTTTCCCTCCCTCAGTTTTAAATTCCTTCCCCCCCTTTCTTCCCCTCCGGGTTTAGACGAACTAGGGTGCGGGGGGGGGGGGGGGGTTCTCCTTTCTCCTCATTTTCTTTCTCTTCTCTTTTTCTTCAATTTATTCTTGGTTTTCCCTTCTCCCATGACCCATAATGATCTGTTTTGAAAAAACCCTGACCCTAATAGCCCAGAGCTAGTGGTTACTTTATTAAATTGACACTAGATACAAGTGTTTGCATCCCAAAGGATCGATGAGTTTAGTAGTTTTGGAAAACCAGATACATACTTGAGTTTCACTTTATAGTTGAAAACATAAAATACAACATAACATTTTCTTTGAGAACACCATAGTCCCATTTAGTATATCCCTACATATCAATCATAAAACACTTCTTGGTATCCTAGGGGAAGGAAAGATAAGAAAATGATGAGTTCAGTTGCTCAGTAAGGGTATGCGTATAGTGGAAGCTAAATAAGGAGTAAATAATATGAAAAAAATAAATGATGATCAAATAATGCCATATAAATAATATCACGAGTAAGAAACTCATCCATGAATATCATAACAAATCAAATAATCACATGGACATTAATAACTAATTTCATATTGTTGAAATTCATAATTTCAAACATCTGAACATATCGTTGAGGCCTCATGCCAAGACATCTATACTGTCAAGGTCTTGTGTCAAGGCATCTTACATAAATGGATATGGCCTCAACCAAATACCAAATCTAGTTTGTCTCATGAGCCCTACTGATGCATCGTGGGACTATATAATTCTGGGTCCCACCCATCACTTAATATGTCCAATGAATTCCTCATATGAATAAACAATAGAACTTAATCATCATTCCTTATAAATCAATAACTATTCGCATTGGAAGAACTAACATACAAAATATCAATACTTTCCCCAGTTAAGATGATCATAAACCATATAGAGAAATATATTGGATGATATCATTATAGCACATCCTCAACATAAGATTCAACAAAAGATGTTGACATAGATGAAAATATTTTAAAGAGATTTTTGGAATATTTCTTGAGGAAAATACCCTTTTCACTTTGAAAATCATTTTTAATCTAAAAACTTAATATATATTAAATGTCACGACCCATCGTCCGGGGCCCGTGCTGTGACTACCCCAAGCCCGCCTTCTATAAGCCAGAGGCTGGCGACTAGCACCGAAAGGCGTATTCCCTATAACCGGGAAGATATTGCCTTTATAACCTGTAAACACATGCAACCAAGCACACAACAAGATACTAACACAAGTCAACTGTATAGAAAAAAGAGTGCTGAAAGTAAAAAGGGGCTGGAATACAAGCCCAACAGTAATAGTACAAGTACAACTAAAATACAATACAATTGAAGAAAAATAAAGGCATCTACTGGGTCGTCCTTCGAGGTTCCTACCTGAAGGGTAGGTACAGATCGCCTCCTCAGCACTCCACGTCCGCCCGTCCCCTCTGCGTACCATCGCCTCCTCAGCACTCCACATCCGCCCGTCCCCTCTGCGTACCGTCATGCCGTATGGTCCACCTCCGGGCCCCGTCTAGCCCTGGTACCCTCAACCTCGATCAGCACTGTCCATTGTCTACACCAAACACAACAAGGTGTGGGCATAAACCGTGTAGGGGTGAGTATAACGATACTCAGTAGGGACCCCGAGACCCTCAAGGCCTCACAAAATCCACCAAGGATAAACCACAAGGCATGAAATCAACTAACAACCCTACTTAGGTATATGACCATACATATACCTAAGTTATCAATTATACCCATCTCTATCATGAGGAAAACACAGAGTCCAACTCAAAGCCCAAAGCTCAACTGTTTCACAAAGGAAGGAATACACTAGTGGAAAAAACATTTAACACGTCGGCATTTTTCACGTCGGTTCTATATAACCGACGTGCAAAGATTTAATGATCGATATATCACATCGGTTATTTTATAACCAACGTGATATATTGATCAGGATCCACATTTTACGTCGGTTATTTTATAATCGACGTAAAATATACGAAGATTAGCTTTTTTACGTCGGTTATTGTAGAACTGACGTGAAAATCGAATCTGGAACACTTTATCATGTCAGTTATTTTATAACTGACATGATAAAGGAAAGCTCGACGCTTTACCACATCGGTTATAAAAAACCGACGTGATAAATCCAATCTCAACAATTTATCACATTGGTATAAAGTGACATATATCACGTCGTTTATAAAATAACTGACGTGATAAATTGTTTTCTACATTGGTTATTAAATAACCGACGTTATAAACATTAAAAAAAATAGTTTACCATGTCGGTTATTAAATAACTGACATGATAAATCTTTTAAATGATTTATCGCACCCCATATTCAGTCATTCTGTTTTCTTCGATTGGGCGACCTACGACTCGTCTCTCTCGCGCAGAAAACCTAGAATCAATCATCATAGTCATGCCCTCCTACCTTGTTTTTCCAACATCATTCTTCATATTTATTATTATTAGATCTATCAGGTCGACTCACAACACTCAAGTAAGCCTCACACGACTCCTTTTCAATTTTTTTCCATGATGCCCTTAACTAATTTTTTTGAGATGTTGTTTTTCTTTGTTCTTGCTATCATGGTTAGTTTTATAGTGTTCATCTATACCATGCTAAATTCTTTTCTGGTAAAATAAACCTATGGAAGTGATATCATGCAGGTTTACAATTTTTGTGTGTTCTATCATGTGTGTGTGTGCGTACATGGGGTTTCCAAGGGGGTGGGGGGGCTGTGCAAGTGGGTGGGGGTGTCCAGGGGGTTGGGTGGGCTATCCAGTTGGGTGGGGGTGTCCAGGGGGTGTCAAAGGGGGTGGGGGTGGTGTCTAGGGGGGTGCAGGGGCTGTCCAAGGGGGTTGGGGGTCACTACGGGAAAAATGAGCAATTGCGACGGGTTATTTGCGACGGGAATAAATCCCGTCGCAAATAGTCATGTTAAAAAATTATTTGCGACGGGGGTATTTTCCCGTCGCAAATAAGGAGGCTTTTGCGACGGGATTTTTTTCCCCGTCGCAAATCGTTTTCCCGCGATGCGCGCCAAATCGCGGGAAACGTATTTGCGACGGGGACCCGTCGCAAATAGTTTTCCCGCGATGCGCTCCAAATCGCGGGAAACGTATTTGCGACGGGGGAATATTCCCGTCGCAAATAACCGGCGGCGGTAAATGGTATTTGCGACGGGAATATTCCCCCGTCGCAAATACTATGTCGGCAGAGGGTTATTTGCGACGGGACCCGTCGCAAATAACTATTTACCGGTTGACCGTAATAAATGTTGGCTAAGGTATTTGCGACGGGACCCGTCGCAAATAATACTAGTTGCGACGGGAATCCCGTCGCAAATGAGCCCGTCGCAACTAATCTAACCTATAAATACCCCCATCCGTTTTTTTCATTTCATTCTCATTCCTTATCTTCTCTCTCTCTCAGAATCATATTTCTAGAGTTGAGTTTTTCTCTAGTGTAAGTTTTTTCTCCGGAGCCGATATTAAAGTTTTGAAGAACGATCAGAACAGATCAATTTTCAAGGTATTTATCTTTATTTTAATTTTTTATTTATTTTTAATTTTTTATTAGTTTTTATTATTATTAATTAGTTGTAATTTAATTATTTTTAATTGTTTATATGGTAATTAGGAATAATTAGTAATAATTTTTAGTAATTAAGAATAAATATTAATAACTAGTAATAAATACCAATAATTAAGAATAAGAACATTATTACATTATTAGTTTATTTTATTATTAATATTAAAATAATATAATTTTTTATATATATACAGTTCTTTTTTCATCTGTGTGTTTGCTGTCTTCACATGTATTATTTGTATGTGGAGATAGAAAACGCACAGATGAAAACAGAACTGTATATAAATTAGAAAATTATATTATTTTAATATTAATAATAAAATATATTAATAATGTTATTATTTGTAATTATTGGTAATTATTTCTAATTATTGATAATTATTCATTTAATTACTAATAATTATCAATAATTAAGAATAATTAGTAATAATTACCAATAATTAACAATAATTAGTATTAATTACCTCTAATTAGTATTAATTACCAATAATTAGTATTAATTACCAATAATTAGTATTAATTACCAATAATTCGTAATAATTAGGAATAATTAACAATAATTAGTAATAATTAGGAATAATTAACAATAATTACGAATAATTAAAAATAATTAGTAATAATTAGGAATAATTAGGAATAATTAGTAATAATTAGGAATAATTAGGAATAATTAGTATTAATTAGGAATAATTAGTAATAATTACCAATAATTAGGAATAATTAGGAATAATTAGTATTAATTACAAATAATTAGTATTAATTAGGAATAATTAGTATTAATTACAAATAATTAGTATTAATTACAAATAATTAGTATTAATTACCAATAATTAGTATTAATTACCAATAATTAGTCTTAATTACCAATAATTAGTCTTAATTACCAATAATTAGTATTAATTACCAATAATTCGTAATAATTAGTATTAATTACCAATAATTCGTAATAATTAGGAATAATTAACAATAATTCGTAATAATTAGGAATAATTAACAATAATTAGGAATAATTAGGAATAATTAGGAATAATTAGTAATAATTAGGAATAATTAGTAATAATTCGGAATAATTAGGATTAATTAGGAATAATTAGGATTAATTTGTATTAATTAGGAATAATTAGTATTAATTACCAATAATTAGTATTAATTAGGAATAATTAGTATTAATTACAAATAATTAGTATTAATTACCAATAATTAGTCTTAATTACCAATAATTAGTATTAATTACCAATAATTAGTCTTAATTACCAATAATTAGTCTTAATTACCAATAATTAGTATTAATTACCAATAATTCGTAATAATTAGTATTAATTACCAATAATTCGTAATAATTAGGAATAATTAACAATAATTCGTAATAATTAGGAATAATTAACAATAATTAGGAATAATTAGGAATAATTAGGAATAATTAGTATTAATTAGGAATAATTAGTATTAATTACCAATAATTAGTATTAATTACCAATAATTAGTATTAATTACCAATAATTAGTATTAATTACCAATAATTAGTAATAATTAGGAATAATTAACAATAATTAGTAATAATTAGGAATAATTAACAATAATTAGTAATAATTAGGAATAATTAACAATAAGTAGGAATAATTACGAATAATTAGTATTAATTAGGAATAATTAGTAATAATTACCAATAATTAGTATTAATTAGGAATAATTAGTATTAATTACCAATAATTAGTATTAATTACCAATAATTAGTATTAATTACCAATAATTAGTATTAATTACCAATAATTAGTATTAATTAGGAATAATTAACGATAATTAGTAATAATTAACGATAATTAGCAATAATTAGTAATAATTAGGAATAATTAGTATTAATTAGGAAGAATTAGTATTAATTAGGAATAATTAGTATTAATTAGGAATAATTAGTATTAATTAGGAATAATTAGTATTAATTACCAATAATTAGTATTAATTACCAATAATTAGTATTAATTAGGAATAATTAACAATAATTCGTAATAATTAGGAATAATTAACAATAATTAGTAATAATTAGGAATAATTAACAATAATTAGTAATAATTAGTATTAATTAGGAATAATTAGTAATAATTACCAATAATTAGTATTAATTAGGAATAATTAGTAATAATTACCAATAATTAGTATTAATTACCAATAATTAGTATTAATTACCAATAATTAGTATTAATTACCAATAATTAACAATAATTAGTAATAATTAGGAATAATTAGTAATAATTAGGAATAATTAACAATAATTAGTAATAATTAGGAATAATTAACAATAATTAGGAATAATTAGTACTAATTAGGAATAATTAGTATTAATTACGAATAATTAGTAATAATTACCAATAATTAGTAATAATTACCAATAATTAGTAATAATTACCAATAATTAGTAATAATTACCAATAATTAGTATTAATTACCAATAATTAGCAATAATTACCAATAATTAGCAATAATTACCAATAATTAGCAATAATTACCAATAATTAGCAATAATTACCAATAATTAGTATTAATTACCAATAATTAGAAATAATTACGAATAATTACCAATAATTAGCAATAATTACCAATAATTAGAAATAATTAGCAATAATTAGAAATAATTAGCAATAATTAGAAATAATTAGCAATAATTAGAAATAATTAGCAATAATTAGTAATAATTAGCAATAATTAGGAATAATTAGTAATAATTAGGAATAATTAGGAATAATTAGGATTAATTAGGATTAAATAGGATTAATTAGGAATAATTAGGATTAATTAGGAATAATTAGTAATAATTGCCAATAATTACCAATAATTGCAAATAATTAGGAATAATTGCAAATAATTAGGAATAATTAGGAATAATCAGGAATACTCAGGAATACTCACGAATACTCACGAATAATCACGAATACTCACGAATAATCACGAATACTCACGAATACTCACAAATAATCAGGAATACTCAGGAATACTCAGGAATACTCAAGAACACTTAGCAAAAAAAATTATATTATCAATATTTATGAAAAAAATATTAATATTATTAAAATAATAAAAATTTATAAAATATTAAAATTATCAATATTTACAACAGATTTTGCTCTATTCTTAACATGTTCAAATCTTAAAGGGTCGCTAATTGTCAGGTCATGCGCAATAAAAAGTTTCTGTCAGCCATGTCCAATGTAAACTCTATAATTGTCCTTGCATGGTCGATCACTTCAAAAGTAATGTTGCAATCAGACAAACCAAGTCATTCCCTTCTTATCTATAAGAATCATCTCACATGAACCTTTACATAGACCATTCTTCCTTGAAAATTTAAGGGAAAAATAATGATATCCCCTCAAATTTTTAAGGAAGAATGATCTATGTAGAGGTTCATGTGAGATAATTCTTATAGTTAAGAAGGGAATGACTTGGTTTGTCTGATTGCAACATTACTTGCGAAGTGATCAACCATGCAAGGACAATTATAGAGTTTACATTAGACATGGCTGACACAAACTTTTTATTGCGCATGACCTGACAATTGACGACCCTTTAAGATTTGAACATGTTAATAATAGAACAAAGTTTGTTCTGAATATTGATAATTTTAATATTTTTTAATTTTTTTTATTATTTTAATAATATTAATATTGTTTTTTCGTAAATATTGATAATATTTTTTTTATTACTAATAATTAGTAAACGAAATCTGCTTGGATAATGAAGGGAAAATTTATAACCATCTCCACAACGATGATTATCAAATTTCCTTTCATTATTCAAGCAGTTTTCCTTTTGCTAAGTATTGCTAAGTATTGCTAAATTAGTAATAAATAGTAATAATTAGCAATAAATTGTAATAATTAGTAATAAATTGTAATAATTAGTAATCCTTGCTTGAGTGTTTTTTCTAACAAATTATTCAAAACCAGTAATGCTTTTATATTTTATAGAAAAATATGGAACAACGAGGTCGTCAACAGTCATTATTAGATGACCGCATATGGATAAATCAACGTAGAAATCCAAATGGTTCTGGTTTAAATCCAGTATATATAGAGGGTGTGGAGATTTTTTTATCATTTGCGGCATCAAATTCAGAATTTGTTTCAGAAGGAAAGATAAAATGCCCTTGCAGAAAATGTGCATTGAGAACGTTTGACACGTTTGACAAAGTGGGGGAACATCTCTTGCGTTTTGGTTTTCAAGCAGATTATGTTTTTTGGTATCAACACGGTGAACACAGTTCCAGAGCAGGTGATACCAACTTGATTCCGGATCCATCCCAGTTTCAAGATTTAGTACATGATGTTGCAGGTTCATCTGTTCAACATACAGAAACTCCGGCTGATATAGCTTCAAATCCTGAGTTGGGACCGTCTGAATTTTATGAGTTGTTGAAGTCTGCTGAGGATGCATTATATCCTGGCTGCAAGATGAGCAAATTAGAAGCAGTTGCAAAATTTATGGCCATCAAATCAGATAACGGAATGTCAAACACATGTTTTGACCAGATATTTTCTTTGCTGAAAACACTGTTACCCGAAGGAAATGTTTTACCTGCAAATTACTATGAAAGTAAGAGGTTGGTTCGAAATTTGGGACTTACTTGTCAGAAGATTCATGCATGTTCAAATGACTGCATTTTATATTCAGGGGAAAATGAGTCGTTGGATAGTTGTCCCACATGTGGGCAACAGAGATATAAAGAAGGACAACACGGGAAGTCTGGTTTGATTCCTGTAAAACAGCTGAGATATTTTCCGCTTACATCCAGACTTCAGCGTTTATTCATGTCTAAGAATACAGCGACAATGATGTCATGGCATAAAGAGAATATTTCAACCGATAAAAGCTTGAATCATCCAGCCGATGGTGATTCATGGAAACATTTTGATAGAGTGCATCCATCATTTGCTTTAGAAGCTAGAAATGTTCGACTGGGCCTTTCCACTGATGGTTTCTGTCCGTTTGGATCTTATGGTAGTCAATATTCATGTTGGCCTGTTTTTTTAACTCCGTATAATTTACCTCCATGGATGTTGATGAAGGAGCCATATATCTTTTTGACTTTACTAATTCCAGGACATCCGAAGAAAAATATTGATGTTTATTTGAAGCCATTGATTGATGAATTAAATTTATTGTGGAGTACTGGTGTCAGTACATATGATGTTGCAACGAAACAGAATTTCATACTGAGAGCAGCATTGATGTGGACAATAAGTGACTTCCCGGCTTATGGGATGTTATCTGGCTGGAGTACACATGGTCAGAAATCATGTCCTTACTGTATGGGAGAGAACAAAGCATTTATGCTCATTCATGGAAAGAAACCTTGTTATTTTGACTGTCATCGCAGATTTCTTCCAGCTGATCATCCTTTTCGCAGAAACAGATCTCATTTCAGAAAAGGAACAGTTGAAAGGGATGGACCTCCAAAAATGCTATCAGGTTCGGAGTTAAAATCGGTTGTATTTTCATTACCTCCCATCACTTTTGGTCCCACAATAAACCAACAGAAAATTTCTGGTTTTGGGAAAGAACACAATTGGATTAAACGTAGCATATTTTGGGATTTGCCATATTGGTCTGATTTGTTGGTCCGACACATGTTAGATGTCATGCATATTGAGAAGAACTGTTTTGATAATTTGTTTCATACAGTTTTGGATACGCCAGGAAAGAGCAAAGACAATGTAAATGCACGTTTAGATCTTGCCCAAATTTGCAGACGTCCAGAATTGGAACTATTTGAGAATGTCAGAACAGAAAGGTTACTGAAACCAAAAGCAGCTTATACACTGTCTAAAGAAAACCGTTTATTATTTTGTCAGTGGATTGCAGATTTGAGACTTCCAGATGGCTGTGCTTCCAATTTGGGTAGATGTGTAAAGAATGGTCATATTACTGGATTGAAAAGTCATGATTGTCATGTTATAATGGAGAGACTTCTACCAATTGGATTAAGAGGTCTGTTGAATTCTGTGATTTGGGATTCCATAACAGACATGTCTCATTTTTTTCGGGAAATTTGTGCGGCTACGGCAGATTATGATGCTCTAGGCAAACTTGAAAAAGATGTTGTTGTAATTATATGTAAATTGGAAAAAATATTCCCGCCGTCTTTCTTCGACTCAATGGAACATTTGATGTTACATTTGCCATATGAAGCCAAATGTGGAGGTCCGGTACAGTTTCGATGGATGTACCCATTTGAAAGATGCATGCAAAAATTGAAAAGAAAAGTACGCAACAAAGCATCTGTTGAAGGATCTATTGCAGAAGCTTATTTGCAAGAGGAAATATCTTTTTTCTGCTCCCATTATTTTGAATCTGAGTATCCTTCAAAACACAACCGAATGGGACGGAATGAGAGGAATATTGATGAAATCGACAATCAATTATCTGTTTTCAACCAGTCAGAGCTTGGTTTTGGTGGAGTTTCTGAACGCTGGCTTTCAGATGATGAACATCATAGAGCTCATACGTATGTTCTGCTCAACTGTGAAGAGATGACATCAGTTGTACTGTAAGTGTTTATATCACTTATTCTATCATTTATGTTACAGTAAATAACTTTGGTTTTTATAGGTTGTATGATAATCATATCAAGAAACAAATTCCACAAATTACAGCAGCTGCTCTCGAAGAACGTCGACTGAAAAATTTCTCTCAGTGGTTTCAAAAACTGGTAACATAAATTCTTTATCTTTTAGCAACTCATTCAATGTATAGTTTACTATATTGATAATTATTTCACAAATTTTCAGGTGTCTCGACATGCTGATAAAATTGACAAACGGCTGTGTGTATTGAGTAACCCACCTTCCAAACTTGTTAAAACTTATAATGCATATGTGGTGAATGGATTTCGATTCCACACACATGCATATGGGGAATCAAAAAAAACAATGAACAGTGGAGTTAGCTTGAGAGGATCTCATCATCGAGAAAATGAAGTTGACTTTTATGGCATACTTGATGAAATCATTGAACTCTGTTATCTTGGACAACATTACATAACCATGTTCAAATGTCGTTGGTTGGATACAGAGAGAGCCGTGCGTGTTCATCCGACTCATGGAATCATCGATATTAAATGTAAAAGTGTTCTCGCAGTAAATGAACCATTCTTATTGTCTCAACAGGCATATCAAGTTTATTATGCAAAGTACTGTGCAACATCAAGAGACTTGACTGATTGGTGGAGTGTAATAAAAATCAAAATTCGAGACAATCAGTTTAGTCAAAGTGAATGTGCTTTCACTGATGTGCAAAGAATTGAAGTTTTTCAAGAGAGTACTCAAAATCAATCTTTTTTACAAAGAGACATGAGTATCGATGACGACACCCCACATTTAAGAGTCGGTGATGACGATGATGTTAATGATGTCACACATGAATTTGAAATGGTAAGAGATGAAGCAACTGCAACTCGAATGGATATCGATGATGTTGAGGAGGAATATGAAGATGACATTGACATATATGAAGATGATGATGAAGATGAACACTTATAGAATTCCATGGTATTTATATACAATCATAATATGTATATATGTATATATAATAGTAATTATCAATTATTTGCTAACATTAACATTTTCTGTTTCAGATGGACGAGGCCACATTTCGTGAGTTGACGGATGCTGACCTGCCTTTCGATGCGGATGAGTTGCTGGCAGATGACCCTCAGCCTGCAGGCGCTTCAGGGAGTACGCGGAGGGGGCGCGGTCTTGCACGATTGATGATTCCTGACCCCGTCCCCGAGCGACGTCCACGCCTTGGGTTTGATCCGCGCACCCGGAGGTGTGATAACCTGTGTGATAACCCGTGGATTTGACTAAGATTTCAATAATCTATTCACATAATAAATGTTTATTATTTTTTTTCAGTTTTCCGCATATAGCAGTCGGACAGGGCAGCGCTATTTTGCGCAACTATTTCTCTCAGCCGTGGACCACATGGGAGCAGATTCCCATTGATGTGCAGCAGGCCATGTTCGACCATTGGCTGGTACGTACGTAAATAAATAATTTTTATTTTGAAAATTATTTCATTTCTAACTTGATATTTTGATTTTTTTGTAGGGTTTATGGTATCCGATCGAGGATACCATGCGTGACGCCATCCACGAGGCATGGGAGGTGGCCATGCGTGATCGCCTTCGTCAGTTTTTGCACAATTTAAGAAAAGCTGCGATGAAGAAAGCAGGAGTGTCAGATTTTGAGGAGTCATGTAGAGCACACCGACCAGAGTATATTTCATCCCATGTATGGGATGGATTATGTGCGCACTGGTTGAGTGGTGCCTTTCAGAGGAGATCATCGCTGGGGAGGCAGAATCGGGGGAGACAGGAGGTGACTCATCGAGCTGGGAGTCGTTCTTTCAGTACTCATAGACAGCATCTGGTACGTACATTATTTATAAATATTTTATATAACTATAAATATTAACAGTTTATTTTTTATTCTTATAGGCTGTCGAGCACCCCGATATTACAGAGTACGACGTATATCGGAGGATGTATAGTGATCCTGCTACTGGGGAGCTCAGAGGTGATCGTCAGCATCACATCGTGGTCAGTATAATTTGTTTTCAAGTTTAAAAATTAACTGCATATAATATATTCACAATTTTAATTTTAAATTGCAACTATAGGAGTCATATGAGGCCGCAGCGTCACAGACCCGGCCTGAGAGTCAGGCCGAGTCATCAGATCAGACCACTGCCCGTCAGTTTGATGAGGCGGCATGGATGCAGGCCACCCAGTATGCTTTCGAGAAGGGCCGGGTAGTTGGTATCGGCTCTCGACTGACTCCCGGAGATTATTATGGCAGTGCTGCGATGTCGGCGTCCAGCTCGAGAGGAGCTCGTGCATCTTTTTCTACACAGTATGAGGATCAGTTGCGATCTCAGACTGCACAGATAGAGAGTCTCCGACAGGAGCAGGAGCAGATTCGTCAGCAGCATGAGGAGGAGCGTCGACGCCAGCAGCAGCTGTACGAGGAGCAGACGAGGCGGTGGCAGCAGCAGCATCAGGAGCAGATGGAGTACATGCGCCGACTCACTCATGCTTTAGGGGTGGAGTTTCCTCCACCACCATCTGCAGATCCCCCACCTCCCCCCCCCTCCTTCAGATTAGATTTTGTATTTCAGTTATAAAATTTGAGAAATCAATTTTTTTTTTCTATTCGTAGTTTCTGTCTCATTATAAAATATTAATAATATTATATTTTTAAATAACAATATTAATATGAATAATAATATTATTTATATTTTATAATATTAAATTTTATATATATATTAAAATTTTATAATATTATAATTTAATTATTTTTTTTGTAATACTTGAATTATTTTAATATTTGAATGTAAAATAATTCTATTATTTTTATATTAATTAAAATAACTTATTAATATTTTTGTATTTATGAATTATAATTGTATTATTATTATATTAATTAAATCATTTATTAATATTCTATTATTTTTTATTTTTGAATTATAATTTTACTATTATTATAGTAATTAAAATAATTTATTATTTTCATTTGTAAATTATAATTCTATTGTTATATTCATTAAAATAATTTATTAAAAATTTATTTTTTTTATTTTTTTTATAGTATTTGCGACGGGATACTATACCCGTCGCAAATACTAATATTATTAATAGTTTTTTATTTTTTTTAAAAATATTATTTGCGACGGGACCCGTCGCAAATACTATCAATATTATTTGCGACGGGATGCGATGCCCGTCGCAAATACTAGTATTATTAATATTTTTTTATTTTTTTAAAAACGTTTTTGCGACGGTACCGTCGCAAATAGTATTTGCGACGGTACCGTCTCAAAAGGTATTTGCGACGGGTCCCGTCGCAAAAACGTTTTTAAAAGTTTTTACAAAAATACGGAATACTATTTGCGACGGGGAGAATGCCCGTCGCAATAAACCGCTATAGCGACGGGCCCGTCGCAAATAAGTGTAGTTGCGACGGCGTTTTCAGCAACGGGCTATTTGCGACGGGGTCCCGTCGCAAAAAGCCATTTGCGACGGGATCCCGTCGCAACTAGCCCGTCGCAAATATCTGTTTTTCTAGTAGTGGGTGTCCAAGGGGGTGCGGGGGATGTCAAAGGGGGTGGGGGGTGTCTAGGGGGGTGTGGGGGCTGTTCAAGGGGGGTGGGGGGGGGGGGGGGTTGTCCAGAGGGTTGGGGACTGTCCAGGGTGTCCATGGAGGTGGTGGTGGTGGGGGGGGGGGGGGTCCAAGGGGGTGGGGGTGGGGGGGGGGGGGTGTCGAAGGGGGTGGGGGGGGGGGTGGGGGGGGGGTGGGGGTGGGGGGGGGGGGGTGTCCAAGGGGGTGGGTGGGTGGGCTGTCCAAGGGGGTGGGTGGGTGGGGTGGGGGGCTGTCCAAGGGGGTGGGGGGCCTATCCAGAGGGTTTGGGGGGGGGGGTGTCCAAGGGGGTGGGGGTCGGGGGGTGGTGTCCAGGATGGGTGGGGGTGTCCGGGGGGGGGGGGGGTTGTCTAGAGGGGTGGGGGCTGTCCAGGGGGTGGGGGGCTGTCTAGAGGGGTGGGGGGGGGGGGCTATCCAAGGGGGTGGTGGTGTCCAGGGGGTGTCCAAAGGGGTGAGGGTGGTGTCCAGAGGGTTCGGGGGGCTGTCCAGAGGGTTGGGGGGTGTCTAGGGTGTCCATGGAGGGTGGGGCAGTCCAGGTGTGTGTGTGTGTGTGGGGGGGGGGGGGGGGGGTCCAAGGGGGTGGGGTGTGTCGAAGGGGGTGGGGGGCTGTCCAAGGGGGTATGGGCCTGTCCAGAGGGTATGGGGGGTTGTCCGGGGGGGGGGGGGGGTGGTGTCCATAGGGTTGGGGGGTGTCCAGGGGGGTGTCCAAGGGTGGTGGTGGTGTCCAGGGGGTGTCCAAGGGGGTGGGGGGTGGTGTCTAGAGGGTTCGGGGGGCTGTCTAGAGGGTTGGGGGGTGTCCAGGGTGTCCATGGAGGGTGGGGGGGGGCAGTCCAGGTGTGTGTGTGTGTGTGGGGGGGGGGGGGGGTCCAAGGGGGTGGGGGGTGTCGAAGGGGGTGGGGGGTGTCGAAGGGGGGTGGGGGGCTATCCAAGGGGGTATGGGCCTATCCAGAGGGTTTAGGGGGTTTTCCGGGGGGGGGGGGGGTGTCCAGAGGGTTGGGGCGTGTCCAGGGGGGTGTCCAAGGGGTAGGAGTTGGGGGGTGGTGTCCAGGAGGGGTGGGGGTGTCCAGGAGGGGTGGGGGTGTCCAAGGGGGGGGGGTGGGATGTCCAGGGGGTGGGGGGGGGGGGGGTTGTCCAGAGGGGTGGGGGGGGGGGATGTCCAAGGGGGTGGTGGTGTCCAGGGGGTGTCCAAGGGGGTGGGGGGTGGTGTCCAGGGGTGGGGGGATTTCCAAGGGGGTGGTGGTGTCCAGGGGGTGTCCAATGGGGTGGGGGATAAGTGTCAGTTGGGATTGACTATTGCATCGTGGTTTGTGAGATTATGACATGATGATTTTATTGTTTCATGGATATTAGTCTATAATTTATTAGTGTTGTTTAAGGGGGTGGGGGGTGGTGTCCAAGGTGGTGGGGGGTGGTGTCCAAGGGGGTCAGTACAGTCTATGTTTGAGGTTTCCACTATGATTTTTAGGGATTCAAGAATTATGAAAAGATGAGGGGTGTTTCAATATGATTCTATTTGGTTATATATATTTTGACTAGTCATTGACTATGAGAAAATTATGGGTTATGGGGGATACCATGTCGTGGATTTCAAAGATGCGCAATTATCCTAACCCCATTGTTCCATGATGATTGGATTTACACTGTGATTTTCTCCATCCGAGTTTTTATTTTAAATTTGATTTGATTCTCAGGTTTACTCCATTTTCTCCAATTTTCTATCAACCATTGGTGGCCCCATGGTTTTCTTTGATTCCATGCAATTTCCTTAAATAAGTTACTTATTCCATGTTCTTCTTCCTTTATTCTTCGTTTCTTTTTTTTCTTCTTCGTCCACTTCTCCTTCTCTTTCATTCCTTTTATTATTAGGGATGTTTGGTCATTTATAAATTGACAGTTTAATAGTAATAGATGTGTTCTAGGGTTATTAGGAGGGGTGGGGGGTGTCCAAGGGGGTGGGGGGTGGTGTCCAGGGGTGGGGGGGGGGGTGTCCAAGGGGGTGGTGGTGTCCAGGGGGTGTCCAAGGGTGTGGGGGGTGGTGTCCAAGGGGGTGGGGGCGGTGTCCAAGGGTGTGGGGGTGTTTTCCAAGGGGGTAGGGGTGTCCAGGGGGTGGGGGTGGGGGGGGGGGGTGTCCAAGGGGGTGGGGGTGATGTCCAGGGGGGTGGGGGGGTGTCTAGAGGGGTGGGGTGGGGGGGCTGTCCAGATGTTTCAAATTGTTAGGATTTGTGTAATTTTCAGTAGTGAATGTATACATATTTTAATATTTATACTTCATATTTCTTTTTTACGGAAGGGTGAATTTGGTATCCAGTTGCACCAGGATGTATTCTTTGTGAACCTTAAGAAGAAATGATCCAAGATAAATTTAAAACTGTTATATCTAACTATATTTTCTTTTTAAATTCATATTCAAGCATATTTTTTTAAATACGCATAGATTTTTTTATATTTCAAAATTGTTCAAATTATGATTTTTTTCATATAAACACATATTTTTCTTATATTAAAAAGATGTATAATTTTAATATTTGTTATAGGTAATAATGAGTAGAAGTTGGATTACGACACATTGAATGAGCAATGAATATGAGGAAGGTGTTGATGCCTTTTTGGAATTTGCTAAACGAATTGTTCCAAGTAGTGACATTTTTTTCTGTCCATGCCTGAAATTTTTGAATATGAAGAAGTTGAAAAGTAGAGAGATAAAAGATCATCTAATTTTCCATGGTTTTAATCCGAGTTACAACCCTTGGATTTGGCATGGTGAAACTGGATGAAATGTCACTAATGATGATGATTCACAAGATGGCAACTCTGATGGAATTGAAGAAATGATTTGTGATATTACAACAAAACAAATTGAGATAGAACCGATAGTTGCGCATCTATATGGTGATCCTGAAAAACCATTATATCCTGGTTGTACTGATTTTGCAGTTTTGTCGGCAGTGTTAAGATTGATTAACCTGAAGGAGAAACATGGATGGAGTGATAGAAGTTTTACAGAGCTGCTACAATTGATGAAAGACATTCTTCCAAAAGATAACGATCTTCCAGATTCACATTATAAGGCCAAGAAAATATTATGTCCGATGGTATTGGGATACAAGAAAATACATGCCTGTCTGAATGACTGTTTGATATATAGGAAGGAATATGAATTTCTGTCAGAGTGTCCTAAATGTGGGACATCATGGTATAAGGTGAAAGAAAAATCACAGGCTAATGTAGAGATTACAAAGATCCCTTCAAAGGAATTTTGGTATATTCCTATAATTAATCATTTCAAACATTTATTTGCTAATTCACATGATGCAAAAAGGTTAAGATGGCATGCTGATGCGCGGTTATGTGATGGAAAAATACGTCATCCAGCTAATTGTCCACAATGGAAAGAAATTTGATGAGCAGTATCCTACATTTGGAAATGAAATTAGAAATATAAGACTAGGGTTGTGCACAGATGGAATGAATCCATACCGAACCCTTAGTAGCACACATAGTTCATGGCCTATTTTATTGGTAATTTACAATCTCTCTTCTGAAGTTTGTATGAAGCGCAAATATGTCATGTTGAGTGTAATGATCTCTGGTCTGAAGTAACCTAGAAATGATATTGATGTTTTCTTGTCACCATTGATTGATGATTTGAAACTTTTATGTAAGGATGGTATTAGGGTGTATGATTCTTATAAAATGGAATATTTTCAACAACATGCAATGCTTTTGTTCACTATAAATAACTTCCCAGCATATAGAAATTTTTCTGGATACAGTGTTAAAGGGCATAAAGCATGTCCAATTTTCAAACAATAGACTTCATATTATCAATTGCATCATGGGAGGAAAATAGTGTACATGGGTCATCGAAAGTTTTTGCCTATGGATCACTCTTATAGAAGACTAAAAAAGGCATTCAATTGATCACAAGATTTTGATATTGATCCAAAACCTTTATCCCCTGATGTGTATTTTGAGAGGGTGGAAAACCTTGATGTGACATTGGGAAAGACACAGAAATCCGGTATTGATAGACATATTTGGAAGAAAAGGTCAATATTTTTTGAGCTACTATATTGGAGATATCATGAAGTTAAACATAATATTGATGTCATACACGTGGAGAAGAATATCTGTGATAGTTTGATTGGAATACTGTTAGATATTAAAGGAAAGACAAAATATGGGTTGAATGTAAGATCAGACTTACTATCAATGGGAATACGTTTGGAGTTATCTCCCACTCCTAATGAAAGATGAACATTTCTTCCCCCGGCTTGTCATACATTATCCAAGAGGGAGAAAATTAGATTTTTTCAGTGTCTTCATGATATCAAAGTGCCTCAAGGTTATTATTCAAATGTAATTTTTTTTTGTCTCATTGAAGGACTTGAAGTTGATAGGTATGAAATATCATGATTGTCACATCATGATGCAACAACTTCTACCAGTTGCATTGCATGGAATATTGCCCATCCGTGTCAGAAAGACTATAATGAAGTTGTGTTATTTTTTAAATTCAATTTGTAATAAGGTGATTGATGTGAATGCTTTGAACATTTTGGAAAATGATACAATTTGTATACTTTGTCAATTGGAAATGTATTTTCCTCCAACTTTTTTTGATATAATGGTACATTTAATGATTCATCTGGTTTGAGAAATAAAGATTTGTGGACCTGTATATCTTCGTTGGATGTATCCTTTTGAAAGGTATATGAAAATATTGAATGGGTATGTTAAGAATCCATATCGACCTGAAGCCTCCATTATTGAAAAGTATATTTCTAAGGAGGTTGCAGAGTTTTGTATGAGCTACTTGGCTGCAGTGCAGCACATAGGTTTGCCTCCATCTCTCCATGAACGAGTTAATAATGAGGGAAAGGGGATTCATGGCTTGAAAGTCAAATCATTTTCAGCTGAACAAATGAAGAAGTTAGAATCATACATCTTGAATAACATAGCTGATGCTCAATCGTATATCACATTGCATATTAATGAGTTAAAACAATGTCATCCAAAGAAGAAAAAAATGTGGATTTTGAATGAGCACAACAAAACATTTTTGTCATGGTTTAAAAACACCTTGCTTGGTAGATCAGATGTATCAGAGACATTAAAATGGGTAGTGGGTGGTCCATGTTTAAATGTGATAACATAGTCCAGTTATGACATTAATGGATATACATTTCATACGAAAGCTTAGGACAATAGAAGTGCAGTTCAGAATAGTGGTGTATTGGTGTTTACAGAAGCAATGCATTTTTCGAGTGCTAAAGACAAAAACCCAATTTCTACATCAAGTGCATATTATGGAGTGATTGAAGACATATGGAAGGTTGATTAATTTAAAATTAAAGTTCATGTTTTTAACTGTAAATGGTTTATCGGTAACAACAGTGTCAGACATGATGAATTTGGAATGACAGTTGTTAATCTGAATAGATTGAAAGACACAACTGATTCTTTTATAATGGCAACACATGAAAAACAAATTTTCTATGTATTAGATCAATCAGATATGCAATGGGCTGTTGTTTTACAAGGGAAAAAACAATATGTTGGTAAGGATGAACTTGATGAAGATGCTGATTTATGTGAGATCCCTACTTCCATGGAAAGATTAACAGAACATAATGATGAGCATGTTGAAGACATGGTTTGTTCCATAAGGAATGATCATGACAAAGGAATTTGGGAAAAAAATCCATTTGTACATTCCTAAAATTATAGGTAACATTTGTTTATTTCTTGTTTACATTTATTATTTTCATAAAATGTTAGATATTGTAAGTTTTTTTCTTTATTAAAACATGTATTAAAACAAAATAAGTATAAGTTTTTGTTTGTTTTAATTTTATTTAGTTTACTTTATCATGTTTACCATTATTTAAATTATATATCTATTATTTTTGTTCAGTGACAATTACTTTACCATGTTTACCATGTTTACTAGGTTTACCATGTTTACCATGTTTACCATGTTTACCATCTTTACCATCTTTACCATCTTTACCATCTTTACCATTATTTAACATGCTTACCATATTAACAATGTTTACTATTACGTAACTTATTACAATTTTCTATTTTATGTTTATATTAGTATTGTAATAATTGAATTTGTATATTTGTGAACTAATGTTTGTTTTTTTTGATTTGAAGGATAATGACAGATCAATCAGTTGATCAACCACATGATTTTGGAGATGAGCATATTGGTCATAACTCTGGGGAGGAACATTCACATGATCCTCTTGATGTTCCCCAATCTTCCTCAAGTGCTCCCATCACGACAAAGAGTTCAAGAGTTGGTAAAAGTGGGTGCACATGTTTACCAAAATTATCACTTGCCCATATGTAGGATCAGAGGATACTCGTTGAGTTTGATGAGGATGATATTTCTAGAGGTCCAAATACAAAAGATTTTAAGAGTTTTGTATCAACTCAGGGTAAGAGCAAAGTAAGCATTTTGTATGATGACCGGAGAAGTGTGGACAAAGTGATAATCTATCAGTTGTGGGAGATGATTTTGGTAAGATCTTTTTCTATTGTTTACCTATTATTTAAATGTTTCTAGTATATATAATATGTTTAAACTCTTCTTTATCAGATGACATTTGATATTCCTAACACTGGAGGAGTTAGGAAGAAATTATTATCGATGGATGCCAGGAGATGGAGGGATTTAAAATCAACCCCCTCATCTGATTTCATTTTTGGTCATAGGAGTCATGAAAATCCATGTCATATATATCCTTTCATAGATGAAGAAACATGGAGACAGTTTGTTGAAAGTATAAGAAAAGATTCATTTTTGGTTAGGTCAATGTAAACTTTTATAAGATTTTTTATATAAATGATCTTATTAATGTTTTGTTAATTATTTATTATTCTTAATTTATAGAAAACAAGGAAATCTCATCATGAGATCCAATCTAAAAATGTATACACTCATATTTTATCTTAGGGAGGGTATACATTATTGGAAGAACAAATGATAGTGGAAAAATTACAAAAACTAAGAGCTGAGTCTTTAAGCTCTGGTGAGGTGGCCCCTCCATCCCCTCCATATAGACATGAAAAATGGAAGAGAGCTCAGATGGGAAAACAGGGCAATATCTTTCGTAAGATTTGGGAATCGTAGCTGAGAGTATTGTTAGATATCTATTTTATTTATTTAAGTTAACTATTTTCTTCATATAATTTCAATCATTACAGAAATGTTCGATTAATTAATACAGGGGCTCTCTTAAGGAGCAGAGCTCATAGGGGGTATTTACAGCTACTGGGAGGCAAGATATTTTATCTGCAGCATTGGGAAAGCCCGAACATCCTGGTCGTGTACGAGGATATCCGGCAGGTGTATCGGTAAGAAAGGTGTTGCCACATTTTTAAACTTCTTACATTGAGGGTGTTTATAAAAAAATAGAATCCTTGGAGGCTGAAGTTCATAATATTAATGCGACGATAGAGGAAAATATTAGAGCATCAGTACAGTCTATGTTTGCATACATGTAAAGACAATTTTAGACTGCAACTCCCACTCCTCCACCACCCCCTGTAGACCCCATTATTTATCCTCCACCTTCGCCAGTAGCTCCCACTCCCCACCTCAGCCTGCGAACCCCATTGTTTTTCCTACTCCTCCGCCGCATCTTACTACTTATTGCGAGTTATATGTTGATGATCCTTAACATCATATAGTTGTATATGAGTTGGTATATTGTATAGGATATACAGTTCATCATAAACAATTAAAGGTAGAGAATCAGAGGGTCACTGTACAGGATATTATAGATAGATCAGCTCGAGTACCATTACCTACAAATGAGGTGATGACAGTTGGACATAGTATCAGACATTTTTTAATTTGGCCATCCATAATTCTTCGACTAATTACCATAGAGGTATGTATGTTATATCTTCTATTTTATTTTTTTATTAAAGTTGTTTTATCATTTGAAAAATAACATATTTTTCTATTTATTTTAACAGGAATACTTCAAAGGTAAATAAATACTGTATAGACAACAACAAAGACAAATGGATATGACATCAGATACAGATTCTAGTAGTCTTGACATATTGTCAAGATATTAAAATTTGTTGGTGGATCATTATGAGTTTCCAATGTAAGATCATGTTTGTGTACGTGCAATAACTGTGGGGATTGTGAAAAACTGATATCATGGAGCTTGTTACTGAAGATAAGTTGGGCATCAACATGGTGCAAATTTTTTCCATGTAAGTCTTAACACCTTTTCCCTATGTTATATTTATTAAAAATGTATACTTATGTTTGTTTTGTATTAAGTATCTTTATAACATTTGTGAGAAGAATGAGCAGACAGATGTATATGAATTCATGGACCCGTATTTGATTTCCCCTGAAGCATGTGCATTAGATGAGGAACAAAGAATGCTTTATATTTCTAAAAGACTTGAACAGAATATAGTAACATAATGTTGGATGATGCATTTTTGTGAGAGGTATGAAACACATATATCTCAAAGAGTTCATTATCTTTTAACATAAAAAACCACTAACCTTAAATTTTCTTTTATCAGTGATCATTGGATGTTAGGGGTTTTCCCAAGGGATAAAACACTTTATTAGATATGATCTGTCCATGGTGATGTGCGAGAAAGTTTTAAGAAAATGTTGGAAAAGTAAGTTTCAATTTATCAATAGTTTTATATATTATAATGAATTTTAAATTTATCCCATTCGTATTATTTTCTAACAGGGGATGGGTCTACTTTCGAAAAAATACAAAGAAAAGGAGTGCGAAGATCAAATATGTAAATGTGAAGGTAAATATCCATTTATAATTTGTAATTTTTAATTTATTACATAAAAAATAATATATATTTAATTTACACTCATTCAAACAGAATTTTCATGAACAACAAGGCGTCATCGAATTCGGATATTATATGTTAAGATTTATTTATGAAATAATAACAACTAGGATAGTTGTGAATTTTGACCTGGTAAGATTTCCTTTTAAACTTTTCCATAATATTTCATTTGATTTATTAATTATACACGTTAAATAATATCCTTTTAATTTGTATCTATTTGATGACCCTCAACCCTATAGTGCTCAAGATGTCAAACACTTACAAGTGGAATGGTCAAATTATTTTACAGGTTTGATTGAATTTTAGTTGTTTGTAGTGTAAAATGTAATTTTGAATATTGTCATTGTAATTGTGTATTTGGTAGTCGTTTAGGTTGGATTTAGTTTTTTTTAAGTTGACATCGTAAGTTTTTAATGTTATATATGTGAATGTTTAATTTTGCTATACTTCTTATTTTGGTCTACTTATGATGGTTTTTCTGGTATGGATTCTGGTATGGGGGGGAGGGGTTCCAAGGGGTGTGGGGGGTGTTCAGTGGGGGGGGGGTATCCAGGGGTGTGGGAAGGCTATCCGATGGGGTGGGGGGGTGTCCTGGGTGTCCATGAGAGTGGGGGGGGGGGGCAGTCCAGGGGGGTGGGAGCATTTCCAGGAGGGTGGAAGGGCTGTCCAGGGGAGTGGGGGGGCTTTCCAGGGGTGTGGGGTTATCCTGTAGGATGAGGGGGGTTTCAAGGGGTGTGGAAGGGCTATCCAGTGGGGTGGGGGGGGGGGGGGTCCAGGGTGTCCATGGGGATGGGGGGGGGGGCAGTCTAGGGGGGTGGGAGAGGAGGCACCGCCATCCCTCGGGGGACTGAACGCCACTGGAAGGTACTCATCACTCTCACATGCGAAGCTTGAGCTCTCAAAATGTTTCACCAATGCTTTCTTCCCATGTAAACACCATTCATTATACCACTTTGATGCCAGTATAACTAGGGGGAAACACTATCATGTGTGATGGTGTTTTCCCCTGGTTATACTGGCATCAAAGTGATAGAATGAATGATGTTTACAGGGGAAGAACGCATTGGTGAAACATCTTGAGAGGTCCAGCTTCGCATGTGAGAGTGATGAGTACCTTCCAGCGGCGTTCAGCCCCCCAAGGGATGGCAGGGCCTCCTATCCCAACACCAGATGTCCAGGGGCTGTCTAGGGGGTGGGTGGGGGAGTCTAGGGGTGTGTGTGTGTGTGGGGGGGGGGGGTGTCCAGGGGTGTGGTGGGGTGCTGTCCAATGGGGTGGGGAGATCTGGTTTGGTTTTGGTCGGGTTTTGGTTTGTTTTTTGTCTGGGGGTGTCCAGTGAGGTGGGGCGGGGGTATCCAGGGGGTGTGGTGGGGGATATCCAGTGGGGTGGGAGGGTGGGAGGGATGTCCAGGTAAGTGGGGTATGTCCAGGGGGTGTCCAGGGGGTGTGGGGGGAGTCCCGGGGGTGGGGGGGGGGGGGGAAGTCCAGGGGTGTGTGTGTGTGTGTGGGGGGGGGTGTCCAGGAGGGTGGGGGGGGGGGGGTTGTCCAGGGGTGTGGGGGGCTATCCAGGGGGTAGGTGGGGGGGTAGTCCAGGGGTGTGGGGGGGGGGGGTATCCAGGGGTGTGGTGGGGGCTGTCCAGTGGAGTGGGAGGGTGGGGGGGTGTTCTGGTCTGTTTTTGGTAACTTTTTGGTCTATTTTAGGGGTGTGGGAGGGCTGTCTAGGGGTGTGAGAGTGCTTTCCAGGGGGGGGGGGGTATACAGGAGGGTGGGTGGGGGGGGGGGTGTCCAGGGGGTGTGGGGGGCTGTCCAGGGGGGTGGGGGTGGGGGGATGTATGGAGGTGTGGGGGTGTCCAGGAGGGTGGGGGGGGGGTTGTCCAGGGGTGGGGTTGTCCAAGGGGGTGGGTGGGTGGGTGGGGTGGGGGGGGGGTTAGGTCCAGGGGTGTGGGGGGGTGTCCAGGGGTGTGGTGGGGGCTGTCCAGTGGGGTGGGGGGGATTCTGTTCTATTTTGGTATGTTTTTTGTAACTTTTTGGTCTGTTTCAGGGGTGTGGGGGGAATGGCTATGGGTGTGGGAGTGTTGTCCAGGGGGGTGGGGGTATACAGGAGGGTGGGGGGTTGTCCATGGGTGTGGGGGGCTATCTAGGGGGTGGGGGGGAAATCCAGAGGTGTGGGGGGTGTCCAGGAGGTTGGGGGGGGGGGGTTGTCCAGGGGTGTGTGTGTGTGGGGGGGGGGAGGTGTCCAGGAGGGTGGGGGGGGTTGTCCAGTGGGGTGGGGGGTTATGGTCTGTTTTGGTCTATTTTTGGTAAATTTTTGGTCTGTTTCAATGGTGTGGGATGGCTGTCCAGGGGGTGTGGGAGTGTTGTCCAGGGGGTGGGGGGCATATAGGAGGGTGGTGGTGGGGGGGTGTTGTCCAGGGGTGTGTGGGGATGTCTAGGGGGTGGTGGGGCAGTCCAGGGGTGTGTGGGGGTGTGGGTGGGGGCTGTCCAGTGGGGTGAGGGGGGGTGTGGTCTGTTTTTGGTAATTTTTTGGTCTGTTTCAGGGGTGTGGGAGGGCTGTCCAGGGGTGTGGGAGTGCTGTCAGGGGGGTGAGGGGGGGGGGGTGTCCAGGGGTGTGGGGGCTGTCCAGGGGTGGTGGGGTAGTCTAAGGGGTGTGGGGGGTTGTCTAAGAGGGTGGGTGGGGGGGGGTGTCCCAGGGGTGTGGGGGGCTGTCCAGGGGGTGAGGGGGCAGTCCAGGGGTGTGTGTGGGGGGGGGGGTATCCAGTGGTGTGGTGGGGGGCTTTCCAGTGGGGTGGGGGGGGGGTTCTGGTCAATTTTGGTATATTTTTAGTAACCGTTTGGTCTGTTTCAGGTAATTTTTATCAGTATAGCAGTAGTTCGGTTTTATTTAAAAAAATTGTTTTTACGTCGGTTATTTTCATAAATGATGTAAAAAATGCAATGGAATTAGTTTTAACGTCGGTTATTTGGAAAACCGATGTAATAACTTCATGGGAAATGGTTTTTACATCGATTATTTCATAACCGATGTAATAAATTGAAATGGATAGTTTTTTTACATCGGTTATTTTATAATCGATGTCGTAGATATGTTTTTTACATTGGTTATTATATAACCAACATTGGAAACCGCTTGGAAGACAGGTTTATCACGTCGGTTATAAAAATAACTGACATGATAAACACTTTGGAGGAGTGATTTATGACATCATTTATTATATAACCGACGTGAAAGGGTATATAACACATTAGTTATTAAATAACCGATGTTATAAACAACGACTCCAAATCATTTTCCACGTCAGTTTTTTATTAACCGATGTGAAAAACGCTTTAGATTTGTGTTTTTTACGTCAGTTGTAAAATAATTGACGTAAAAAACTATGTTTATAAAGTCTCCTGTAATAACATCGGCCAAAATCCAAAGTAAAGAATAAAAAATAACCACCGTAAAAAACGTTTTCTGCACTAGTGATACCACGAAAGTAAGTACCACACAGGTACGCCACACAGAAGAACACCACCAAGGTATTACCATGAAGGAAAGTACCACAAGGTACAGACTCAGCTCACACCAGGCATTTTTTAGGTACATTAGTAGAGTTGATTAGATGTAACTACTGAATCATCTTACTCTATTAGGAGGCAGACCCATGAAGGATCCTTAATCATCATCAGAACCACAGAGGTTCATAGTACATCGTCAGACCCATACAGGATCCTAGTACCTCATCAGACCCCACACCAGATCCTAGTAAATCTCCAGTACATCATCATACCCACATACAATCTCTAGGTGCTGACCCACACAGGATCATTCGGTGTTGACCCACACAGGATCGCTCGGTGCTGACCCACACAAGATTGCTCGGTGCTGACCGACACAAGATCGATCAGTGCTGACCCCACACATGATCACTAGGTGCTGACCCACACAGGATGTCTTAGTGCTGACCCACACAGGATCTCTAGGTGTTTACCCACACAAAAAATTGAAGAATAATAGAAGAGAAAGAAAATGAGGATAAATGAGGGAAGCCCCCCCACACCCCTTTCTTCCCCTCTGGGTTTAGATGAAAGAAAATGAGGAGAAAGGAGGGAAGTCCCCCCCGCACCCCTTTCTTCCCCTCTGGGTTTAGATGAAAGAAAATGAGGAGAAAGGAGAGAATCCCCCCCTTTCTTCCCCTTTGGGTTTAGATGAACTAGGGGGTGCGGGGGGGGGGGGGGGGCTTCCCTCTTTTCTCCTCATTTTCTTTCTATTCTCTTATTATTCAATTTCTTCTTGTTTTCCCTTCTACCATGGACCCTAATGAGCTGTTTTGTAAAAACCCCGACCCTAATAGCCCAATCTATTGGTTACTTTATTAAATTGACACTAGATACAAGTGTTCGCATCCCAAAGGATCGATGAGTTTAGTAGTTT
Source organism: Viscum album (assembly GCA_963277665.1). Lineage (NCBI taxonomy): Eukaryota > Viridiplantae > Streptophyta > Magnoliopsida > Santalales > Viscaceae > Viscum > Viscum album. The sequence goes on along the minus strand of OY728123.1, from coordinate 906,718,174 downwards.
TGGAAACCAGATGCATACTTGAGTTTCAATTTATAGTTGAAAACATAAAATACAACATAGTATTTTCTTTGAGAACATCATAGTACCATTTCATATATCCCTACATATCAATCATAAAACACTTATTGGTATCCTGGGGAAAGAAAACATAATAAAAGGATGAGTTGAGTTTCTCGGTAAGGGTATGCATATAGTGGAAGCTAAATAAGGAGTAAATAATATGAAAAAAAATAAATGATGATCAAATAATGCCATATAAATAATCTCATGAGTAAGAAACTTATCCATGAATATCATAACAAATCAAATAATCACATGGACATTGATAACTAATTTCATATTGTTGAAATTCATAATTTCAAACATCTGAACATATCATTGAGGCCTCATTCCAAGACATCTATACTGTTAAGGTCTTGTGTCAAGGCATCATAAATAAATGGATAAGTCCTCAACCAAATACCAAATCTAGTTTGTCTCATGAGACCTACTGATGCATCGTGGGACTATATAATTCTGGGTCCCACCCATCACTTAATATGTCCAACGAATTCCTCATATGAATAAACAATATAACTTAATCATCATTCCTTATAAATCAATAACTATTCGTATTGGAAGAACTAACATACAAAATATCAATACTTTCCCCAGTTAAGATGATCATAAACCATATAGAGAAATATATTGGATGATATCATTAGAACACATCCTCAACATAAGATTCAACAAAAGATGTTGACATAGATGAAAATATTTTAAAGAGATTTTTGGAATATTTCTTGAGGAAAATACCCTTTTCACTTTGAAAATCATTTTTAATCTAAAAACTTCATATATATTAAATTTCACGACCCATCGTCCGGGGCCCGTGCTGTGACTACCCCAAGCCCACCTTCCATAGGTCATGGGGTTTGGTGACTAGCACCGAAAGGCGTATTCCCTATAACCGGGAAGACATTGCCTTTATAACCTGTAAACACATGCAACCAAGCACACAACAAGATACGAACACAAGTCAACTGTATAGAAAAAAGAGTGCTGAAAGTAAAAAGGGGCTGGAATACAAGCCCAACAGTAATAGTACAAGTACAACTAAAATAAGGAGTAAATAATATGAAAAAAATAAATGATGATCAAATAATGCCATATAAATAATCTCACGAGTAATAAACTTATCCATGAATATCATAACAAATAAAATAATCACATGTACATTAATAACTAATTTCATATTGTTGAAATTCATAATTTAAAACATCTGAACATATCGTTGAGGCCTTATGCCAAGAAATCTATACTGTCAAGTTCTTGTGTCAAGGCATCTTACATAAATGGATAAGGCCTTAACCATATACCAAATATAGTTTGTATCATGAGACCTACAGATGCATCGTGGGACTATATAATTTTGGGTCCCACCCATCACTTAATATTTCCAATGAATTCCTCATATGAATAAAGAATAGAACTTAATCAACATTCCTTATAAATCAATAACTTTTCGTATTGGATGAAATAACATACAAAATATCAATACTTTCCCCAGTTAAGATGATTATAAACTATATAGAGAAATATATTGGATGGTATCATTAGAGCACATCCTTAACATAAGATTCAACAAAAGATGTTGACATAGATGAAAACATTGTAAAGAGATTTCTGGAATATTTCTTGAGGAAAATACCCTTTTCACTTTTAAAATCATTTTTTTAATCTAAAAACTTCATATATATTAAATGTCACGACCCGTCCCCTGGGGTCTGTGCCGTGACTACCCCAAGCCCGCCTTGCATAGGCCAGGGGCTGGAGACTAGCACCGAAAGGCATATTCCCTATAACCGGGAAGGCATTGCCTTTATAACCTGTAAACACACGCAACCAAGAACACAACAAGATACGAACACAAGTCAATTGTATAGCAAAAAAAGAGTGCCGAAAGTAAAAAGGGGCTAGAATACAAGCCCAACCGTAATAGTATAAGTACAACTGAAATACAATACAACTGAAGAAAAAGAAAGATAGTTATTGGGTCATCCTCTAAGGTTACTACCTGAAGGGTAGTTACAGATTGCCTCCTCAGCACTCCACGTCTGCCCGTCTCCTCTACATACCGTCACATCATATGATCCACCTCTGAGCCCCATCTAGCCCTGGTACCCTCAACCTCGATTAGAAATATTCGTCGTCTGCACCAAACACAATAATGTGCAGGCATAGTCTGTGTAGGGGTGAGTATAACGATACTCAGTAGGGACCCCAAGACCCTAAAGGTCTCAAAAAATCTATAAAGGATAAACCACAAGGCTTGAAATCAACTGAAAACCCTACTTAGGTATATGCCCATACATATACCTAAGTTATCAAGTATACCCATCTCAATCATGAGGAAAACACAAAGTCCAACTCAAAGCCCAAAGCTCAACTATTCCACAAAGGATGAAATATCATGAAGGTAAGTACCACACAGGTACGCAACGCAAAAGAACACCACCAAGGTATTACCATGAAGGAAATTACCATAAGGTACAGACTCAGATCACACCAGGTATTTCTTAGGTACAGTAGTAGAGATGATTAGATGTAACTATTGAATCATCTTACTCTATTAAGAGGCAGACCCATGAAGGATCCCTAATCATCATCAGACCCACGAAGGTTCGTAGTACATCGTCAGACCCACATAGGATCCTAGTACCTCATCAGTACATCGTCAGACCCACACAGGATCCTAGTACATCGCCAGTACATCGTCAGACCCACATAGGATCTCTAGGTGCTGACCCACACAGGATCGCTCGGTGCTGACCAACACAGGATTGCTCGGTGCTGACCCACATAGGATCGCTCGGTGCTGACCCACATAGGATCGCTAGGTGCTGACCCACACAAGATCGCTTGGTGATGACCCACACAAGATTTCTCGGTGTTGAACCACACAAGATTGCTCAGTGTTGACCCACACATGATCGCTATTCATTCTTCACGTCACAGCCAGCTATTGGGTTCCCGCACTAAGCTTGCTCATCTCCGGGATGGTCCGCTACTCAAGCCACTGTTTGATACTACAACTGCTAAAAATTCTCATGAAGAAGTAACCCAAATAACTGCCATGTCCTAGGGGTCTCAACGCAATAGACGGTGTGTCAATCAGACGCTCGGTCTGTTAGTTATTATCCTTTTAGTCCCGAGGGCCCAGTTAGATTAGTGCTCGATCCAACCCAACCATACCCCAACTTTATCCAAATCTCCAGTGGGGTATACCGAAAGGACTGTATCGCTCCAAGGTTTCCAGTGCCGCAGACAGTTCGTCAGACGGATGCCCGGTTCCAATGTTATGGACTTTAGAGAGAAAATGGGTCGATGTTGGCCTGGGTCTGGCGATCCGTTGGGTTTGACCCGGCCTGGGCAGCGGGAGGCTGTGGGGCGGCAGGGACCGTGGGGCGGCGAGGGATGCGGGGTGGTGGGGGCCACGGAGCGGCGCAGGGCGGCGGGGCGGCGCGGGGCGGCGCGGGGTGGCGGGGCGGCGTGGGGCGGCGCGGTGGAGGACACGGGGCGACGGAGGCCGCGGGGCGGCGCGAGGCTGCGGGGCGACGGAGGCCGCTGGTGGCGCGAGGCCACGGGGCGGCGCCGTTGCGCCGTCGCCTTCGTCGTGGCCGGCGGTGGTCCTGACCGCTGTTCTCGTGCCCCACCGAGGTTGGTTTCTGTCCTCCTCCATCGTGAAGAACACAAAAATTACACACAAGATTTGAAGAGAGGTCAGGCCATGTTTGTTTGGCCCACACTCTCCGCGTTAGAGTGGTAGCATGCGACTCTAATAATCTCTTCCCAATTTTATGATGAATTATCAAGAATGGGTAAGGGGAAGAAATTAAAACAACCACCCTACCTCGAAGGTTCATTGATGTTGGCACGAGAAAGAATTCAAAGATGTCGACGTTTGTCATGCCCGCCACACACCTCCGATCCCAGGCTCGTTCGTCGGTTCGTCGGTTCATCATAGTTGAAGAAGTTCCTTGTTGGTGGGAGCATTCTTCGTTGGAGGATGAGTTTCTACACGATTCTCCAAAGCTTCTCCCTTTGCCAACAGTTTCCCCAATTCCACAAAAAATGAGGAATAAACAACTGATTAATTTAAATTAAGTAGATTAATAATGTTGGCACAATTAAAAATGCTGACACATTTCATTAATTGTTGGTTGGATCTAACAATTAAATGGGGTGTTGGCATATTTAATTGTATCAATTTAATTGTCTCAAATTAATGGAGGGAAATAATTAATGTGGAGTTGAGTGGTTTCTCCCCCATTAAGAGGGTTCGGGTGGTAGCCCCCATTAATTTCAAATAGGAAGGTTTTAAAACTGGTGGTCCCCACCTTTATAAAATTTATAAGAAAGTTTTAAATAAAAATAAAATGTCAAACAATTTTATTTTTATTCTTCCATGAAAAAGTGAAAAACAAACTTCTTCCCTCGACCTACTACGGTCGAGGTGAAGGTCGCCTTAAGCAAATACCGACATTGCGAGTTCAATGGTGCTCTCAGATTTCAATTCTGAGCACCAGTTTAAAAGTTACAAAAACCCACTCTCACGTTTACTGAACGTACCTGAAAAAAAGTTCAGAAATTCATTCCGAGCACACTGGGCCTCGGAATCATGCGCCGTCAATTTTTGTGGACTCGTAAAATTCCAATATAATTAAAAAAATTACATGGAATTTTCGGGTCTTTACATTAAAGAAATATTTTTCTTTGAAAATAACCTTGTAAAATTATAAAGGAAGCTTCAAATAATTGAGTGGTCATAATGATAGGAAATCTAGTTCATGCTATATAAGTTAAAAAAACATTCCTTTCACACTTTTATAAAATTGACAAAAGTAAATCATTCGGAAAACGAAGAGAAGATTCATTTCAAACCGTTTTGTAAAAATTCATGGGTAAAAATGTCTCTAATAAATCATTTAGACATTTTTTTGAAAATAATTTTAGAAAACATGGATATAGAAGAAAAATATCCCCTAGTGGGGACTTAAACATAAACAATCCCAAATAATCATGAGATTGTGAAATAAACTCTTGCCACTTAGGTATCTTTTGAATCATAAGTCCTGTGAAAGAAATAACTTCAAATGATACTTTAAATAACACGAATAAAAAGAGATTCATGATATAATATATCAAAGGGGTAATGTATACACCATATAAAAGAAATAAGTGGTGAATATGGAAAATGTCCCATGAAAATAAAAGTGAGACGAGAAACCCTTACCTTAGGTTCAATTTTCTTGATACATGTTTGAACCTACTCTATAATAAATATTTATTTATCATACATATATTACAAAACCATAATCATATATATCATACCATATATTTTTTACTTATAATATTTTATCACATGTTTATTAACAATTCTTTGTTAAAATCACTGTTCTGGGTGCTAACTACTTCATTTTTTGTAGCGCCTCGACCCCAGATGGCCCAAATTTGGTGTTTTCTATCAATTAAATTGACATGATTACAAGGAATCAAATACCTAAGGACCAAGAGTTTAGTAGTATTGGTAAATTAGATACATAGATGAGAAAATAATACACTAATTACAATATATATATATATATATATATATTTTCTTCTTTATAAATAAATAACTTCAAGGGTAACTTTATTCCATCTATTGAATCCCTACATATCTTTCATAGAACTCTTCTTGGATTCATGGGGAAAGAAACATAATAAGGGTGAGCTCAAATGTTCAATAAGGTCAAAATATATTAGAAGCAATTAAGAATAAATGAGAATAGTCAATATAGAAAGGTAAATAACTGAACACACCTGCCATGTAATCAATAAACTGAATGAAAGTGTATGAAAAATATAGCAAGGTAATAACTGGAAACACATTCCATCCAAATAACTAGATAAAGAAAAGTAAATATGGTAAGGTAAGAAACTGAAACACATGCCATCTAAATAACTAAAAATGAAATGTATCTATAGATATGTCGATGAAAAATCTCATGGATGAATAATAAATGAAACTAATATGAGGGAAATGCTTGATTATTGGATGCTATGTTTCCTAGGTACATGGTACCTTTACCGTTATAGCCTTTCACAAGACAGTTTATAAAATATCGGGTAAAAACCCATCTAAGGCAGCTAGCCAAATGAATCGTCCCACGAGACTACCAATGCATCGAGGGGCTATCTATAACTGGGCCCCAACCATGTCATACCAGTCTAAAACATTCCTAATATATTGAATAAACAATGTGCCTTATCAAAATGTATCTGTATTGAATAGAATATATGAATTTATCAATAATTCCCCAGTTAATTAAATAACTATTAATGTGAACACCATATGTAAAATGATATACGATTTATGAAATAATAATATAAATTGTGTGAGAATATGGATATTCAAGGTAATTTCTAGTGAAAAATGATTACAATAAAGTGATTATTTCCAAGATAAAGTTAACAATCTCAAAATGAAGTGATATTTCAAAGATAATAATTAAGAACATTTTTGAGGAAAATAATCTTTAAACATCCCAAAGTGTCTCATACCACTTGAAAATTTAAATCATAATTACCATTAAGGAAAGTTTTTCATACCATGAATAAAAAGTATTCATTATATAATGTATCAAAAGGTTCAGAAAATACACTACACAAAAGAAGTGAGTGGTGTATATGGCGTATGCCTTACGAAAAGAAAAGTAAGACAAGAATCCCTTACCTTGAGTCCGATTTGTCTCGTGTGTCTTTATATTCCTGAATAACAAACTTATGTTAATTATTTAATTTCTTGAGAACCTTTTTCATTTTTATTATTACTTTTATTTCACTTATTACTATGTTGTATACAACTACTTAAACAATTATGTTTACATCGGGTGTTTTGACCAAATTCTGTTCATGTGTTAAAAACAACTTTGGTAGGTCAACTATGGTCAAAGAGGTCATTATATAACATATACAGAATAATAATCATGACATAATTATCATATTTATACATCAATTATACTTTTAAAATCAATTATTAAAAATGGTTATGAAAAATTAATCAACATTGCGATCATGGAGATGGTAGGCCATACATACGCATGAGTAATGTTCCCATTTTTCAATGACCATCATGGAAAGAAGATAACTAACACCATATCTTTTCAGAATGATCATTATATAATAAATACCATGTTATTTAATCATATATACTTATATATATAATTCTTTTTATGTAAAAGGAATCACATAGTGTCGAGGAGGTGGTAGTTCACACATCCACAAACGACGTTATCACTTTTTAAGTGTGTGAAAGGGTAATAATGAAAATGATATATATAGTATATTTATAGAAAGTTAATTATGTTATGAATATCATATATAAGTTTTTTCTGTAACACATTTTTAATTGAAACCATCCTTTATATGTTCCATGTATAGTGTGAATGAATCACATCGCTTTGAGGGGGCGGTAGTCCACACTTCCTCAAATGATGTTATCGTATTAACGTAAAATGGAAAGTATTAATGGTATGTGTAATAAAAATATTACAGAAGTATAAAGAAATAATAAATATTATATATATAAAATATAAACAGAGTGTCCATCATAATGTCCAACCATGAAATTTGGTAAAGGAAAAATAAGGAATCATCATTTCGTGAGGCAGTAGTTCGCCGTACACTGAAACAATATGTTCGTTACCTATTAGATGAAAGTGTGTGTAAGTATAGTTAAAAATATTATCATAAAACATATTAGTATATTGAGTATATTGGTTTTGTTATTTAATCATAGAATAATAAGAGTATAGGGGGTGGATAATGGAAATGAAACTAAAAAGCATGAGAGAAGACATTACCTCTTAATCGGGTAACTTCTTTTGGTTTATACCAAAAGGATTGGAAGGATTAATTACTAAATGGAGGATTAAATGTTGAGGGTAGGGATTTTTTAAAGCTATATGGGAAGATATTGGATGAACCTTAGTGGTCTGAGAGGTGTGGTAAAGTGGGAGAGTTGGTGGCCTTTTATAGGGAAAGAAAAGGGCTCACTTAGAATTTTTGAAAAGAAGTTAGGTGTACACATGTTCTTACATAAAAAAAGTCATACCAAACCAAAAAAACTCATTAATGGAAGGTTAATTGATGAATTATGTCCATAAAATGGGTGTTGGATGAGTGTCTAGATCATTTGGGCCCTTAAATTAAAGGTTTAGTCCTTTATTAAGCTCAATTTTACCTTAATAATTAAAATTAATTTTAATTACTTTCACTAATATTTTTCGTAAAAAACCAATTTGACCATATTATACATTATAAATTATTATTATTAAAAATATGGAATCAATTTTATCAAATTAAAATCACATAAGTGGCCAAAATTAATTTAAAATTTATCTCGTAGGCGGGACGACAATGCGGGTTCTTAAAGTAAAAATGTCCGAAAGTTTGCTATGTTTTTTTAATCAATTTCAATATGAAATTGATTCCAATGATCTATATTTTATTAATTTATAAAAATATGATCTAATTAAACTTTAAACCAATTAAAATTATAATTTAAACTTATAAATAAAATAGATAAAAAAGTAATTTTGAACTAAAATTCAGTATTTTTAACTATTCATTAAAAATTGAAATGTTTCAGAAAAATATAAAAAATTCACCCTAACATAATTATTTTATTTATATTTCAAATATGAAGTTTATTTTGAAATATTAAATCAATTAAAGTTTCAAAATTCATATTTAAAACGAGTTCTCTATTAAAAGGTGGTAAAATTGCCTTTATAAGAATATAGGTTTTTATGTATAAAGTAGAGTTTGTTCTTATCTTATGAATATAAAACATAATGGATGAATATAAAAAAATATTTTATTGAATATATAACATATATATTTCATTAAAATCATTCAATAATTGAAATTAACTATGTTTATTAATACAAAACTCCTTTGGAATCATATAAATAATAATATTTCTTTTTATATCCAATTGGTTCTTATTTTTGTTTCTCATTTGTTGGAAACCCATGAATTCATTTTATATTTATATAAACCATAAATTTTAATAATTTAGTTAATAATATTAATAACCATTAATATAACAACTAGGTTATATCATATCATATTAAATAATAATATTTTAATAATATATTATTGTTTGGTAAAACTCGGTCTTGCATGTAATGCAAGCCATCGAGGAAGGTCTCTATTGCGTGTAACACATGCTAAATCGGTATTTCATGCATTGAAAAATATATAATCTATTTTAAATATTAAATGCATTATATAGTGTCCAGATATTATCTTTCTTTATGTGCTTGGTGTCACGTGTCATACACGCTATCAAATACAAGGTTCTTACTTTAGAATTTTGGGGCGTTACATTATCCACACCTTATTTAAATTGCATCCTTGAAATTTAAACTCAACCATGGTGATATATTGTTTTATAATTCCTATGTTTGAAATCCCACATCATGAGAAGGGTACATAAAATATCTTTTAGAAAAGAGATAATGTGAGTTACAAAGGTCACATAGACTAACATATAACTAGGTCTATCAGTATGATATCATTAGTGAAAAGTAGAGATATGTACTTAAAGGAAAAGTGTAATTATTTATAGGGAGTGAATGGGGTCATAAATCAAAAACAAGTGAATGATCAATAGAAATTTGAGGGCCTAAAATCCATAATTCTTTGATGATTTAGAAGACCATCAGTTCAATAGAAATTAAGGTATTAGGACAAAATTTTATTTCTAAGTCATTTTCCTAGTGCTGGGTAATTATTTTACTGCCTAAGAATATAAGGAAATATTCTTACATGATAGGTTTTAATTTCATATGAACAATCTTAACTTTTAGTTGTACATTGATCAAATTCTAATTCATTCCTTTACTACAAAAAATTAATTACCAATAATGTTTTTTTATGTCTGAAGCACTAAAATAAAATTTTAAAGGATCGTAAGGCCTATAAAAGCCTGACAAGTCTAACTATTTATCTTTAACTATCTTCCAAAACCAATATGGTTAATAGATTAATCTATAATCCTCAAAAGCGATATTACTGGTTCATCATTAACATTTATTCATCAAATTGTTTAACTAAAAACAATGAAAAATTAACCAGAACATTACATAGGTTAGTGGTTGGTGTCAAATCCTTATCATCCTTTGGTCATGGGTTCAAAACCCATGTCCTTTACAGATTTGATTGGTTGTCACCCAGATTATAGGCTGTCTTTTTCTAAAACCAAATTATTATAATTTCCAAAATAAATATAATGGACATCCTTAAAATTAGGTTAATCAATATATAGCCTTTTATCTAAGGTTTTCAATATAATCCCAATAAATAAATACTTCATCCATTTATTTCCACATAGGTCCTTTATTGGTCTAGGGTTTATCCATAATATCATTCATAGGATTTCTAAAGCATGACACCTTATTTTTAGATCTAAAACACGTTAGGTTTAACCTTGATTATTCATTGTCATTATCCATTAAAATTCTTCATATTGGTTTGTAAAGAAAACGTGGATTATCCTAAGAAAACCCCACAAGAGTGTCAAACTAGGTGCGTAGTAAGGCCTATTATTGTACCAGGTTACCCCAAGTCAGGCTCAGAACACCTTGTCAAAGTTATTACTCATAGGTACATGTATTCCAGAACCACATCCACTTGTAGTATCCAAACATAGATGTATTTCTAGGAAGACCCACATAATATCCACCTTACCAAAATTCCAGGATGTTCTTTTATACTTATCCTTAATGTCTATCTTATTTTCATGTTATCTAACCTATGTTTTCCTAAATCTAGTTCCCAAGGCTGATAATAAAATTCCTCTCATAGAAATTATAGCACCCCAACCCCAAATAGCCCAAATCTGGTGTCTACTATCAATTACATTGACATGATTACAATAAATCAAATCCCGAAGAACCAAGAGTTTAGTAGTCTTGGTAAACTAGATATATACATGATAAAAGAATACACTAATTACATTATATATATATATATATATATATTATTCTTTCTAAATAAATAACTTCGAGGGTAAATTTATTCCATCTAGTGAATCCCTACATATATTTCATAGTATATTTCTTGGATTCATGGGGAAAGAAACATAATAAGGGTGAGCTCAAATGCTCAGTAAGGTCAAAATATAGTGGAATTAATAAAGAATCAATGAGAATAGTTAATATGGAAAGGTAAATAACTGAACACACCTTCCATGTAATCAATAAACTGAATGGAAGTGCATAAAAAATATGGCAAGGTAATAACTGTAAACACATGCCATCCAAATAACTAGATAAGGAAAAATAAATATGGAAAGGTAAGAAACTAAAACACATGCCATCTAAATACATGAAAATGAAATGTATCCATAGATATGTCAATGAAAAATATCATGGATGAATAATAACTGAAACTAATATGATTTAAATTCTTGATTATTGGATTCCATGTTTCCTAGGTACATGGTATCTTTATCCTCATGACCTTTCACAAGACATTTTACAAAATATCAGGTAAAAATCCATCTAAGGCGGCTAGGAAAATGAATCGTCCCATGAGACTACCAATGCATTGAGGGAATATATATAACTAGGCCCCAACCATGTCATACCAGTCTGAAAAATTTCTCATATATTGAATAAATAACATGCCTTATCAAAATATATCTGCATTGAATAGAATATACGAATTTATCAATAATTCCTTAGTTAATTAAATAACTTTCCAAGTGAACACCGTTTGTAAAATGATATAGAGTTTAGGCAATAATAATATCCATTGTGTGAGAATATCGATATTCAAGGTAATTTACAATAAAAAATGATTACAATAAAGTGATTGTTTCTAAGATAAATTTAATAATCACAAAAGGAAGTGATATTTCAAAGATAATCATTAAGAAATTTTTTAAGGAAAATAATAATTAAACATCCCAAAGTGTCCCATACCACTTGAAACATTTAAATCACAATTCACATTAAGGAAAGTTTTTTATAACATGAATAAAAAGGATTCATGATATAATTTATCAAAATGGGAAGCAGATACACTACAAAAAATAAGTAAGTGGTGTATATGGCGTATGCCTTATGAAAAGAAAAGTAAGACAAGAATCCCTTACCTTGCGTCAGATTTGTCTCGTGTGTCTTTATATTCATGAATAAAAAACTTATATTAATTATTTACTTGATTGAGAAACTTTTTAATGTTTATAATTAATTTTATTTCACTTATTACTGTGTTGTATACAACTTCTTAAACAATTATGTTTATGCCGGGTGTTTTGACCAAATTCGGTTCATGTGTTAAAAACAACTTTGGTAGGTCAACTATGGTCAAAGAGGTCATTATATAGAATCTATAGAATAATAATAATGATATAATTATTATATTTATACATAAATTATACTTTTAAAGTTAATAATTAAATTTGGTTATGAAAAATGAATCAACGTTACAATCATGGAGACGGTAAGCCGTACATACGCATGAGTAACATTTCCATTTTTCAATGATCGTTATGGAAAGAAGGTATGTAACACCATATATTTCTAAAATGACCATTATATCATAAATAAAATTTTATTCAATCATATATTCTTATATATATAATTCTTGTGATGTAAAAGGAATCACATCATGTCGAGGAGGCGGTAGTCCACACGTCCACGAACGACGCTATCATTTTTTTAAGCGTGTGAAAGGGTAAAAAAGAAAATGATATATATATATATATAGTATATTTTAAAAAATAAAATTATTTCACGAATATAATATAGGGGTCTTTTATGTCACATATTTTTAATTGAAACCATCCTTTATACATTCCATGTATAGTGTGAATGAATCACATCACTTTGAGGGGGTAGTAGTCCGCACTTCCTCAAACGATGTTATCGTATAAACGTAAAATGGTAAGTATTAATGGTATTTATAATAAACATATTAAATAATTATAAAGTAATAATAAATATCATATAAATAAAATATAAATAGAGTTTTAATCATAATTTCCAACCATGAAAGTTGGTAAAGGAAAAATGAACAATCATCGTTTCGTGAGGCAGTAGTTCACCGTACAAAGAAACAATATGTTCGTTACCCATTAGATGGAAGTGTGTTTATGTATAGGTAAAAATATTATAATAAAAACATACTATTATATTTAGGTTACTATTTTTTTATTTAATAATATAATAAGAAGAGTATATGGGGTGGATAATGGAAATTAAACTAAAAATCTTGAGAGAAGACGTTACCACTTAATCGGGTAACTTATTTTGGTTTATACTAAAATGATTCCTTGGAAGGATTTATGAAAAAAGGGAGGATTAAAGGTTTATGAGAGGGATTTTGTGAAGGTATATGTTCATATATTTTCCAAACCTAAGTGGTTTGATATGTGTGAAGAAGTGGGAGAGGTGGTGGCCTTTTATAGGGAAGGAAAAGGGCTCACTTAGAATTTTTGAAAAGAAGCTATGTGTACACATGTTTTTACATAAAAAAAGTAATAAAAAACAAACCAAACTCATTAATGTAAGGTTAATATCCTAATTATGTATATAAAATTGGTTTTTAATAAGTTTATAGTTCATTTGGGCCCTTAAATTAAAGGTTTAGTCCTTTATTAAGCTTAATTGTACCATAATAATTATAATTAATTTTAATTACTTTCACTAATATTTTTTGTAAAAAACTAATTTTAAATTATTTTAAATTATAAATTATTATAATTCAAAATATGGAATATATGTTTCTAAATTCCAATCACAGAAGTGATAGAAATTAATTTAAAATTCATCCTGCAGGTAGGACGACAATGTGGGTTTTTTAAGTAAAAATGTCTGAAAGTTTGCTATGTTTTTCTAATAAAATTTAATGTTAAATTTATTCCAATGATCTAAATTTTATTAATTGATAAAAATATTATATAATTAAACTTTAAACCAATTAAAATTATAATTTAACCTTGTAAATAAAATACAATAAAAAGTAGTTTTGAACTAAAATTCAGTATTTTTAACTATTCATTAAAAATTGAAATGTTCCAGAAAAAAAATAAAAAATTCACCATAAAATAATTATTATGTTTAAATTTAAAATATTAAGTTTATTTTTACATATTAAATCAATTAAAGTGTTCATATTTAAAATGTATTTTCTCTTAAAAGGTAGTAAAATTGCCTTTATAAAAATATAGGGTTTTATGTATAAAGTAGAGTTTGTTCTTATCTTATGAATATCAAACATAATGAATGAATATCAAAAATATTTTATTGAATATATAAAATATATATTTCATAAAAATAATTCACTAATTTTAATTAACTATTTTTATTAAGACAAAACTCCATTGGAAGCATATAAATAATAATATTTCTTTTTATATCCAATTGGTTCTTATTTTTGTTTCTCATTTGTTGGAAACCCATGAATTAATTTTATATTTATATAAACCATAAATTTTCATAAGTTAGTTAATAATATTCATAACTGTTAATATAACATCTAGGTCATATCATATTATATTAAATAATAATATTTTAATAATTTATTATTGTTCGGTAAAACTTGGTCTTGTGTGTAATGCAAGCCATCGAGGAAGGTCACTCTTACGTGTAATGCATTCTAACTCAGTGTTACATGCATTGAAATATATAGAATCTATTTTAAATAATAAATATATTATAAATTATCTTGATATTATATCCCCTTACGCGCTTGGTGTCGTGTGTCATACATGCTATCGAATACAAGGTTCTTACTTTAGATTTTCAGGGTGTTACATTTTTCATGTATGTATTGATTTGGTAGTTTCAATCCTTTTACTTTTATCATAGTTACATAATCTCAAAAATTTTAAACATGATATAGATATAATTTATATTCATAATATATGTATTTATATTAATCCATAAAATTTAGAGATAGAAAAATCAATTACACCGTTTATAGAGACAGTAGACCATACGTATGCATGAATGCTATTTCCATTTTTTGATGAATGGAATGAAAGAAAGGTAGAAAATTATTAACCTTTATATAATAATAATTATATAATTTAGATCACATATAGTCATAAAATTCATCCTCATTACCATCTGAGTAAAATAAAAATGAAAAACAAATCACATCGCTTTGTTGTAGTCCACACGACGCACGAGCGACGTTATCATTTCTCAATGGTTTGAAAGGTAAGAATGTAGATATGTCATTATCATTATAGAAGTATAATTATGTTATAAATATAATATATAAACATTAAACCATCATAAATACCATCCATAAAACATGTTAATGAATAATGAATTGTATCGCTACGTGGAGACAGTAGGATGTACGTATGCACGAGCGATACTTTCACTTCCCATTTGATAGGAAAGAGGATGGATAATGATAGTTTTATAATCATGATAATATTTCTGTATATTTAGGATAATTATGTTACCATATTATTATAAATACTAAATATTTATAGGAGGTAAAAGAATAAGTAAAAATAAAGTGACCAGTTAAGGCGATTACCTATCCTTTGAAATAACTCCTTTAAATATCCTCTTAAGGATACTAGGGTTGGTATTTTGGGATTAAAAAAACCTATATTATGTCTATAAGGAAGTTTATAAGGGATTTTTGTAGGTTTTTTTGATATATAAGGCTTAATTTTGTGTAAATAAGTGAGGGAGGGGGTGGCCTTTTATAATTGAGGTGAGAGACACTTTTGGAATTTATTAAAAGATTAAATTATAATAAATCCATTCTTAAGACAAATGCATCAAAATGGCCAGATATTCAAACATATGGTATTATATGGTTGAAATATCATAAAAAAAAATGAAATTTTAATAGGTTTATGTGATGTTTTAAACCTTATCTTTTGGTTCAACCCCTTAGTTAACCTATTTTAACATTAACCACGATGATGTCTTTTTCACTTTTAACAATCTATAATTATATTTATAAGGTGAAAAATGGATCATAAATGCACAAGGTATAACATTTTTTACCATATATTATCCACTTTGTCATCTTTCAAGATTTGAATAATTTTTAAATAATTTAATAAAATATTATTTTTATAAATTATCATTAATATCAATTTTGACACTATCCATTTAATTTGACTTCAAATACATCAATAAAAAGTTTTAATTAAAATATAATTAATTTAAACATCACTAATATGTAATATTAATCTCTAAAATTCTTATAATTCTATAAATAAAACAGATTATATCACTATTAATATTTTTAATATCATTTATTTTATTTTTCTAATAATTGAATAAATACTGTATTAGCGTTCAGAAAATTTTAAGGTAATTATATAAGTAATAAAAAATATAAATAAATTATCACCATGAATTAAATTTTATTGTTCACAAAATTTACCGTTATATTTTTTCATAACTTTATTTTTTCCTTATGTGGGCACATAATAGATATTTAAAACTAAAATAGTGAAATTTTGTAACTTTCTTTTTGTAGTTGGGGTTTGGCTTAGTGGTAAGCACCCCATAATCCTACATGAAAAATGGGAGTTCAAAACCCATTGGGTGCAGGTTACTGTAGCAGCGATACTCTAGCGGTGGCAGGGCACTATAGTAGTGGCGGTACTGTGCGGGTACTGTAGCAGCCAGGTTACTATTCACAGAATGACAATTGGGCCAAAAATTGGGCCTATGAGCTGTGTAATGGGCTACAAGACCACTGAGCCTTCAGGCTATGTAATGGGTCTCCCTCTACCCAGTTAAAAGAGTTCTTTGATTTGCTTTAATAAAAAACTGAGGCTTCGGCCCCAACCTTTAATTATTTTTTGTAACTTTCTTTGATTTAAATATTATATGGGTCATTTTTATGGAAAAGTGTCCATTGAACATATAAATTTCTAGAATATGGTGATAAGGATCAAATTACCTTCATCTAATAATAATTATCATGAAAAATCACAACCTTATCACTTAGTTTTAATCGAGATTAACCGAATTTACCCTTTACCGATGTGGTAAATTTTACCATGATTACTATTCATATTGATTAAAAATAAAAGGGAAATATTTACCAAATTTGAACCTCATGATTCCAAATATGGAATAAATTTTTTATGATTCAATTTCTATAAGTGGAATTAATTAATTTAAAATAAAAATACAAAATGCAACGAAAAGCATTTTTTTCATAAAAATTCCTTTTATGTATAATTTTTTTATACCAAATTCAACCATAATATTGATTCCAATGAACTTAATTAAATTATTCATTATATAAGTGAAATAATTTTATTTTTAAATTATTTTAAAACCAAATGTAACTTTTTAAATCCTTGAAACAAAAATATAGCTTTCAATAAAAATCTTTATTTTTCAATATTCAATGAAAAATCAATATTTTCATAAAAATTTGAAAATTTCATCCAAATATAATTTTGATATTATGTTTTAAAAAATTATATTATTTTTATATAATACCATTTATATAAGTTCCATAAATTAATTATAATAATTTTTCTCAAAAAGCAATAAAATTCATTTTTGAAGAAAACGCATTTCAAAAGCATAAAATAATCTTACTTAAAATGGAGTACTTATTTTCTAAAAATTAATCAATGAATTTTTATTGAGTAGGTCCTTTATATATATTTCATAATTTGGTTAATACTATTCATACCCATTAATTAAATGGATTGGATATAATTGTTACATTAAATAATAGTATATTGCAGTTCATTTAGGCTCGGGAGTTGTGTATTGTGTACGCAATCGAACATAGTGTTATTTTAAAATATCAGGGTGTTAAATTTTATATCTCTTAAATAAATTGGGTCCTCTCAATTTGAACTTGTGCATGATAATCAAGGTTTTTTCATTTAGAAATTCCTTTGTGGAAAACCCACATCATAAAAAGGGTTAATAAAATTTTCTCTTAAAAGAGGGAAAGATAAATATGAAGGTTATCTGAAATAACACATAACCAGGTTTCCAAATAAGAGAACTGTCACGACCCGCCTTCACCAAAAGGAGGTAAGGGTCAACAAATTGCCAGACCCTTCCTTCATTAAGATGAAGGAGAGATAATGACCCCTGAAACCCGCATTCAATAGGTCCTGGAGTGGCGACCAGCACTAAGGGTATAAAGTCACACACTAAATGGAAGGAATTACCATTTTTATTTTAATAGGATCGGGAGGTAATATTGTGAATCCCACAACACCAAAGTTAAAGTAAAATTAAATCTAAGAACCATTCCCAATGCATGTTAAAAAAGTAAAATCCACAATGTATAAGGAGACTACAAAGCAAAATATCAAAAGAAAGAACAACAGCAACTGTGATGATCTGTCACAAAGTCTGAGCTAGTACGGTCCAACACGATCCCCGAAGTACTCCCAGAAACCTGAAATCAGTTTTATATACGTAGGGTGAGCATACAAGTATACTCAGTAGGGAAAAACCAAAGACTCTCGTGCACAAGTGGGGAGGCATACTAATGCCCTGTGAGAAAAGAGATAACCAAGCACCTAACAAGGAAACTAACCACCCAAGCCTCACCAAGGAAAACTCCCCAAATAACTCAAGTCAAGTAATGTATAGTAATAACACATCGATGTTTGGGTACCATGCGCCACTTTCCCACTGGTTATTGAAGACATCCTATGCATCAGACCAATCCCTCCATTCTCACCGCAGTCCCACTGCTATACCCCGCCCGTACACACCTGGGCCACAACCACACATCCTGCCCGCAAACACCTGGGCCACAACCACTAACCCACCTGTAGACACCTAGGCCACAACTGTCACACATAACCATGCCTGCAAACACCTAGGCCAGAACAACCACTGCCACGCTCGAAGACACCTGGGATAGAAGAACTACTGTTGGACGGAGAGTAATGGCAAGAGGGGGGGGGGTGAATTTCCTTTTAAAAATTAAAGAAAAATTTAAAATCAAAGTTAAAAGAGCAGCGGAAATAAAAGAGGCAAGACACAAAATTGATAACGGAGTTCGGCTTAAACCAAAGCCTACGTCTCCGCTCCCAACTCAACCGTTGAGAGATTTACTACCGCTTGCTTTTAATGGTTGATCAAGAACCCACTTTCTTTTAATGGTTGAGCAAGAACCCACTAGAATTTAAGGTAGTCTAGAACCTATTACAACTTGCTTTTAATGGTTATGCAAGAACCCACTTGCTTTTAATGGTTGAGCAAGAACCCACTAGCCTTCTTACAGGTGAAGGCTAGCTCACCTTTGATTCAAGCCTTTTAAAGGGAAGGCTTGACTAACCTCTTCACACCTTGAAGGTGATGTGAAAACCCAAATGAAAGGATGAGAGAAAGAGATGGGGTTTGTAGGCACAAACCCAAAATAAAGCTCAAAATGATAAAACAAGAAAAACCGTAATGTGAAGAAGTCTTGGGCGCCAATGGATTGAAGGAGTTGATGAAGAGCGCTCCCAAGCTTCTTTGGTGGTGCTCCTTGGATGTGGAATTGAGTTGGAGAAAGTGAGGGTTCCTTGAGGGAATGCGCCGGAGGTTCGCCAAATGATCAAAAATGTGTCTGTGGGCTTCCTTGTGTTTCCGGGGCTTCCTAGTCCTTTATTTATAGAGGGGGAACCCTCAAATGGCCTTTGGGGGTCTTTAGATCCGTTGGAGAGGCCTTTGGAGCTGTTGGGGGTCAAGTGGGCAAGTCTGGTCAAAGCCCAATGGCTAGTTTGACTGGCTCCACCGGCTGACCGGTGCTAGGCCACCGGTTGGCCGGTGCTTTGAAAAAGGGTGAAGGCTCGGGCTCAGGCACCACCGGCTGGCCGGTGAGGAGGCCACCGGTTGGCCGGTGCTGAGGCAGTAGGTGTCACTATTTGTCTAGGTTCCACCGGCGGGCCGGTGGTGGGACACCGGTTGGCCGGTGGTCTTCCACCGGTTGGCCGGTGGACTGATTTTCAGTCCACTTTTGGTCCTTCTTGGCCCAATTCCTTGGCAACCTTTTTCCTATCAACAAAAACACTTAAAACAAGATTAGATAAGAAAGAGAGTGATTGTGATCATGAAAATTAAACCACGAGGGGTACGAGAGGTACAACAATCTCCCCCTATTTTGATGATCACAATCACCAAAACAAGTAATGTAAAAAGACTGAAATGAAAGGCATTGAAAAGTAAAGCAAAGAAAGATTTCCCCCAATCAACCAAGAATTTCTCCCCCTTTGTGATTATCAAAATAGCACGGGGCATAAAACTTGATTGAGGGAAATGATTGAAAAACAAGATAGAGATTTTAAATCAATTGAAATTTTTGAAATTTGAATTGAAAGTTTTGAATTGAAAATTTTGAATTGAAAGTTTTGAATCGAAAATTTTGAAATGAAAGTTTTGAAATTGAAAGTTTTGAAAATAAAGCAAAAAATCTTAAGCAATCCTAACCCCCCCTAAATAAAAACAACAAATCACCGGGGAGAGGTTTTTAAAACCGAGACAAATTTTGGCCCGGTGAGACTTGCTAAAAGGGATTTTTCAATCCACACTTGTCTAGTGGCGGGTCTTCTCCTAAAAAATTCATCATTAAAAGAAATGGTTTTGGGCCTTCCATACCGGGCATTTTTGCAATCGCACTCATAAATTAAGTGCCCGGGTTTTTTGCAATAATTACAAAATTTAAATTGGGAGCTCCCCCTTACAAAAATAGTTGGAGCATGGGAAGAGGAAGCTTGCTTGGAATAGCCAAGCCCTTGGGTGGTTCTAGATACGCATTGGGAACCTAGAAATTTGGTCAAATTTTGTTCACCTTGGGTGAACTTGGCAAGAGATTCCCTTAAATCTTTGATTGTTGATTCCATAGAATCAACATCGGGAAGGTTTTGGATCTTGAGGGACAACTCCTCCTTTTCTTTGAGAAGTTGTTCCTTTTCGGAAGAGAGTTTTTTGAAATTCTTTTTTAAAGCAACAAATTTGGAAGAAAGTTCGTGAAAACCTTCCTCCAATTGATCTCTCGCATGTTGGAGATCCTCATAAGATAAATGATTAAAAGAATTTGAAGAACAAGAGGATGAGGAGTCAGAAGAGGTTACCTCGTGAAATGCCATTAGGCATTTTTTACCGTTGTCACTTGAGGAGGAGGAGGAGGAGGATGTGGAGCTATCACTCCATGTGGCCTTGAAAGCCTTCTTCTTTTCCTTTTGCTTGGACCTTTTCTTGTTGAGTGGACAATCGGGCTTGTAATGGACTTTCTTGCCACACCCGTAACATGTTACCTCGGGCTCGGATTTTTCGTTGGTTTGAGCCTTGCGGGATTTCTTCTTCTTGTGCTTCTTCATGAACTTGTGCATTTTGCGGGCAATGTTCTCCATTTCGGAATCGCCACTTGAAGAGGAAGACGATGAGGAGGAGGAGCTTTCTTCTTGTTGAACTTTGAAGGCGATGTTCTTTGGAGTTTTGATCGGTTTGCCTTTCTTTTCAGCTTGCCTCCTCATGGTGATCTCGTAGGTCATGAGGGATCCGATGAGCTCTTCGACCGGCATATTCTTGATGTCTTTTGCTTCTTGGATTGCCGTGACTTTTGGTGACCATGAGCTTGGTAGGATCCAAAGGATCTTCTTGACCATCATTTCTGCAGACACATCATCACCAAGGGACTTTCTCCCATTGCAAACATCAGTAAAACGTGTAAACATTTCAGAAATAGATTCGGATGGATGCATGGTGAAAGACTCAAAATCTTGACGGAACATATCCAATCGAGTATCCTTGACTTTGTTGGTCCCCTCATGGGTAACCTCCAATAGTTTCCAGATTTCATGTGATGAGGTGCTTGTGGAAACTCGATTGAATTCATTACGATCAAGGCCGCAATGAAGAGCATTCATGGCTTTGCCATCAAGCTCGAAATTTTTAATGTCGGCTTGAGTCCATTTGGATTCATCGGGAGAAGAAAGAGAATAACCATGCATGACAATTTTATAAATAGGATAACCTATGCTTCTAAGAAAAGTGGTCATGCGGGTTTTCCAATAAGTATAGTCGGTTCCATCAAAGAATGGAGCACGACCCAATGAATAGCCTTCGGGGGCGAAAGAGGTTGAAGCCATCACAATGGATCTTGAATTTGAAACCGGTGAAGGTATTACTCAAATTTTGCCTCTAATACCAATTGTTGGACAGAGAGTGATGGAAAGAGGGGGGGGGGGTGAATTGCCTTTTAAAAATTAAAGAACAATTTAAAATCAAAGTTAAAAGAGCAGCGGAAATAAAAGAGGCAAGACACAAAATTGATAACGGAGTTCGGCTTAAACCAAAGCCTACGTCTCCGCTCCCAACTCAACCGTTGAGAGATTTACTACCACTTGCTTTTAATGGTTGAGCAAGAACCCACTTGCTTTTAATGGTTGAGCAAGAACCCACTAGACTTTAAGGTAGTCTAGAACCTATTACAACTTGCTTTTAATGGTTATGCAAGAACCCACTTGCTTTTAATGGTTGAGCAAGAACCCACTAGCCTTCTTACAGGTGAAGGCTAGCTCACCTTTGATTCAAGCCTTTTAAAGGGAAGGCTTGACTAACCTCTTCACACCTTGAAGGTGATGTGAAAACCCAAATGAAAGGATGAGAGAAAGAGATGGGGTTTGTAGGCACAAACCCAAAATAAAACTCAAAATGATAAAACAAGAAAAACCATAATGTGAAGAAGTCTTGGGCGCCAATGGATTGAAGGAGTTGATGAAGAGCGCTCCCAAGCTTCTTTGGTGGTGCTCCTTGGATGTGGAATTGAGTTGGAGCAAGTGAGGGTTCCTTGAGGGAATGCGCCGGAGGTTCGCCAAATGATCAAAAATGTGTCCGTGGGCTTCCTTGTGTTTCCAGGGCTTCCTAGTCCTTTATTTATAGAGGGGGAACCCTCAAATGGCCTTTGGGGGTCTTCGGAGCCGTTGGAGAGGCCTTCGGAGCCGTTGGGGGTCAAGTGGGCAAGTTTGGTCAAAGCCCAACGGCTAGTTTGACTGGCTCCACCGGCTGACCGGTGCTAGGCCACCGGTTGGCTGGTGCTTTGAAAAAGGGTGAAGGCTCGGGCTCAGGCACCACTGGCTGGCCGGTGAGTAGGCCACCGGTTGGCCGGTGCTGAGGCAGTAGGTGTCACTATTTGTCTGGGTTCCACCGGCTAGCTGGTGGTGGGACACCGGTTGGCCGGTGGTCTGGACAGAGGGATGCCTTCTGTCCAGGCTCCATCGGCTGGCCGGTGGTCTTCCACCGGTTGGCTGGTGGACTGATTTTCAGTCCACTTTTGGTCCTTCTTGGCCCAATTTCTTGGCAACCTTTTCCCTATCAACAAAAACACTTAAAACAAGATTAGATAAGAAAGAGAGTGATTGTGATCATGAAAATTAAACTACGAGGGGTACGAGAGGTACAACAACTACTACTACGCCTGAAGACACCTGGGCCTCATCCCGAAGATACTTGGGAAACCACCTGCCCGCACACACCTGGGCCAACCACCACACTACCCTGCCCAAAGATTCTTGGGCTAATAATGGACTTCAGGCCATCACAGCCTGCTCGAAGATACTTGGGCTATCCGGGAAAGGTAGAAAAAAGGAGCTAATAACCAGCCACTAATAGAAGTGTTGGAAAAAACACCCTCCCCCACGAAATGGGGGTGTTCAGCACTAAGTTCTCAACTTGGGTGGGGCGTGAATAAGAAACACAAAAACTACAAGTATGTATAGGTAACAAGCACTCACCCAAATCTAGGTTTTTCTTTAGCCAGCCTAAAGAACACACTCAACACTAGTATCCAAGTCACAACTCTCA
Organism: Viscum album; assembly: GCA_963277665.1. Taxonomy (NCBI): domain Eukaryota; kingdom Viridiplantae; phylum Streptophyta; class Magnoliopsida; order Santalales; family Viscaceae; genus Viscum; species Viscum album. The sequence goes on along the minus strand of OY728123.1, from coordinate 906,694,316 downwards.
CCAAACCAAAACCCATTTGTCCTATCCTTGTTTTCATGTTCAGTAATAATGGTTAAATAAGTTTATGCACCTACTTGGGCAACTAGTAAACATAAACACAATCCAAGGAAAGAATACACCCAACAACAATTTAAGCATTCACACCCGATTCTCTTGTAAAGTCACAACAACAGAGGGATAAGTGAGATCCCTCGAAGTACTGGAACCAAAGAAAACCCCAAGATACAGCCCCATGTCCCTAGGATCTAGGAGCCAATGGTTTCTCAACAACAGAGGATCCCACCCCAATTCGTGATATAATCAAGTAACCACACGACCTAAAATTCACAACCAGCAAATCCATAACAATAGGGGATCCCATCCCCACCCACATCACCCTGCAATCGGCCCGTGAATGAAAACAAACAAACCACTGACACCAACACAAAGCAGGCCCATGCCGGTATTTTCAGATTTAAAAGATTTAACACACTCCATGATTCCAATTCCGCTGTACTTTAACCAGGGTTATCACAGAAAAGGATTGATCCTGGTGCTTTCAATTTATTTAGCCGAATATAAACAATTAACCAATTTCCTTTACACGACCAACATGAGAAGTAAGGGTTTATTAATGCACAAAGAAATACCACCAACGGCCATGATTTTCAGTAGGCGTAAACCCGCACAATCCAGAAACCATTAATCATGAAAGAGGAGAAAAACAGAGCAACATCATCGGTCACACCCCTCCCCTTCATTCTTTAGAATCCTTTTATTATTTTCATTAAAGTTTGGTTCATCCAATTATATAGAAGCAATAGTGTACCCACCACGTAAGATACATAGAAAGGAGAGACGAAGGTGAAACCCTACCTGATGATCAAGGATCGACGTTAAGTCCTCGCGTGGAAACTGGAAAACAGGAGTGGCGGGAGATCCACAGAACGCGAAGGTAAAACCTCATAACAGGGTTAAAACTCATCGGGAGGAAGGGTACTCTGAGCAGGATGATCGAGAAAAGGAAACGTAGGGATAATAATTTAGGTTATAAGGGCCGATAAGGGCTGCGATACAGCACTCCCAGATGGTTAAGATACAGAGAGAAACTGCGTAAGGAGCCGGATCGTGGGTTGACCACACGGCTGGGACACCCCACACGACTGGATTAATTGTTATTTAGTAGGGAGGTTTATTTGATTTTTAGATATTAATTATGGGCTTAAAAACGGCCTTGAAATGCTTCAAAAAGTTAAAAAGGCCTAAAAGTGGGGTTACGGGGGAGGCTACAGAAGAAAAACCCGCCAAGGCTGGGTGACACCGATCGGTCGCGCCGATAATTAGAAAAGGAAGGGGTCATGAGGGTCTGGGTCATTACATCAGATACCTCTCAAACCATTCTCGCCCTCGAGAATCAAAACCAGACCTGGAGGGAGGAGGGGGGATCCGAACAACCACCCTGGAAGATACCTCTCAGGAGTGAACCTCTCCGACATAGGAATATCTTATCTTCTGAACAAACACAAACAACCTACCACTCCTTCCCTGTTGCACGCAAAACAAAAGGGAAAAACCGTCCGGTCCAGTGGGAGAGGGGTTTCCTTTCCTCTATGTTAAGATACTATCCACTTTAGTCGGCACTGAATCACCCGCATGGGTTTAGGCGCATCTGCTTTAATGCGTCTTAACTAGAGATCAGGTCCTCCCCTCCCCACTCTTTAGGAAACTTCACACACACATCCACAGAAAAGGAAACTGCACATCCATAGCCGACAAATTAAGCATTACACAGTAAACAAGTACTGAAAAAACAGGATAAAACTCAAAAAAACTTGGGGTATTGGACACGCATCTGCACTTCCCTCTCTCAGGTACTTTCCTCAAGCCCACCATGTCTCTATAACACACGAACCAAGGGAATGGTTCACCCATGAAGTACTTTCACCTTACGATCCTCGATCTTGATCGGTCGTTCTATGAAGGTTGCATCGTCTTCGATATCCAGCCCTCCCCAGTCGAGGACGTGTGAATCGTCATGAAGATATCGTCGGAGCTGGGACACATGGAATACATCGTGTATCCTCAGTAGCGGCGGTGGTAGCGCTAGATGATAAGCCACTTCACCGACCCGTTGCAACACTTCGAAGGTCCCGATGAACCTGGGAGAAAGCTTACTTCCTCTGCCAAACCTCCACTGTCCACGCCTAGGGGAGACCTTCAAGAATACATGGTCCCCGACCTCGAACTCCAAGGTTCTCCTCCTATCATCGACATATGACTTCTGCCGGCCCTGAGCTACCTTCATCCTCTCTATTATAAGCTAAAACTTCTCTTTCGTGCTTTGCACCACCTCCGGGCCAAGAACACATGCTTCCCCAACCTCAGTCCAGTACACGAGTGAGAGACACAACCTTCCATATAGAGCTTCGAATGGAGCCATGCCAATAGTAGAGTGATGGCTATTATTGTAGGAGAACTCTACCAGAGGCAAGTGTAGCACCCATGATCCCCCAAAGCCCAGAATACATGCCCACAGCATGTCCTCCAAGGTCTTGATGGTGCGCTCTATCTTCCCATCTATCTGGGGGTGGAAAGCAGTGCTAAGACATAGATGGGTTCCAAAATCATGCTGCAATCCCCTCAAGACTCGTGAGGTAAAATGTGCATCCCTATCCGAGACTATGGAACTCGGAACTCCATGCAACCGCACTACCACGTCCACATACTTCTGTGCTAGAGCGTCCACTCCACTCGACTCCTTAATCACCAGGAAGTGAGCCGACTTCTTCAACCGGTCCACTACTACCTAGATGGCGTCGCAACCTCCTTGTACTTTGGGTAGCCCCGTGACAAAATCCATCGAGATGTCGTCCCACTTCCACTCGGGGAAATCTAATGGTTGCATCAACCCGCCTAGAACACAGTGTTCAGCCTTCACCTGCTGACACACTAGGCACTTGGCCACAAACTCTGCCACTGCTCGCTTTACTCCGGGCCACCAAAAATGTCTCTTCAAACCCTGGTACATCTTGGAAACTCCTGGGTGCACTGCTATGGGTGAGTTGTGGAACTCACTAAGGACTTGGCCACGGATCACCTCTAGAACAAACAACTTTTCTTGGAAAAGAATCCAGTTCTGACCATCCTCCGTCCACCCTTCCGGAGCATTGCCCTGGTCGACTTGGTCATGCATCACTTCGCACTCTGAGTCTCCCCACTGAGACTCCTCCACCTGACCTAACAGAGAATACTATACTGTCATCTGATACAGGAAACCTCTACCACTATCCATCCTCGTATCTAGGTGAAGAGCAGCCAACTCCTCCATCGCCCTCCAAGTGTCCGCCGACTCTTGGACCACATCCCTCTGTGACTTCCTGCTCAAGGCATCAGCCATCATGTTTCCTCTCCCTGTGGTGTAGGAAATATCGAAATCGTAATCCTAGAGAAACTCCATCCACCTTCACTGCCGTAAGTTTAGGTCCCGCTGGGAGAAGATATACCTCAAGCTTTTGTGATCCATGAAGACCACAAAGCGTTCTCCGATGAGGTAATGCCACCACAACTAGAGTGAAAATGACTGCTGCAAGATCCAAATCGTGGGTGGCATAATTATGCTCATGAGGGAATAACTTCCTAGACCCATAAGAGATCACCCCTTGTCGTTGCATCAACACACATCCAAGGCCCTACCCTGAAGCATCACCGAACACCTCATACACCTCCCCTTCTTCTGGTAGTATCAACACTGGGGCACTAACCAATTTCTCTTTTAGATAGCTAAAGGCTGCCTTGCACTGCTCACCCCATATGAAAACCTGGTCCTTCTTGTTCAAGGCTGTCAAAGGTGCTGCAACTCGGGAGAAGTTGGGTACAAACCTCCGATACTAACCAGCCAACCCGAGGAAACTACGGACCTCTGCCATATTCTTGGGTTCTGCCCAAGAAACAACCGCCTCAAACTTTGATGGGTCTACCACTACTCCCTGTTCAGACACTACATGCCCAAGGAAGTGTATTTCTTGCATCCAGAACTTGCATTTTGACAACTTCCCATAGAGATGGTGCTGTCAGAGGACCTCTAAAACCGTCCTCAGATGCTCTGCGTGGTCCTCCTCTGATCTTGAATAGATCAGGATGTCGTCGATGAACACAACTACGAACCGGTCCAGGTACTCCCAGAAGATGGAGTTCATAAGTCTCATGAACATAGCCAGGGCATTCGTAACACCGAAAGGCATGACTATGAACTCAAAGTGCCCATATCTGCACCTGAAGGCCATCTTCGAGATGTCTCCCTCCTTCAACCTCAACTGCTGATATCCAGACCATAGGTCGATCTTTGAGAACCATCTTGCCCCTTTCAGCTAGTCGAATAGATCGTCTATCCTCGGAAGAGGGTAGAGATTCTTGATCATCACCTGATTCAGCCTCCTGTAGTCTATAAACAACCTAAGACCACCATCTGCCTTCTTTGAAAACAAGACTAGATCACCCCATGGTGATGCACTTGGTCGAACATAAACCCTCTTCATCAGATCGTCAATCTGAATCCGTAACTCCCGTAGCTCCGAAGGTGCCATCCGGTAGGGATCCATCAAAATCGGATGAGCACCAGGCTGTAAGTATATCCCAAACACGATATCACATTGAGGGGGTAGAGCCATTACCTCCTCAGGAAAGACGTCCATAAACTCACTGACGATCCCTGGTACTTCCACCATCTCAACATCTACTGACTCTACTGACAGTTCGGCTAACAAGGAGAGGAGGGGTTCCTCTCGCCTACTGCCCTTCGGACCATTCCGCTCGCCGGTGAAAGTAACACGTCGGCCACCCAAGTCTGAGAACACAACCCTTACTTGGAAGCAGTCGATGATGGCACACACAGAGAACAACCATTCGATGCCTTGGATGACATCGTATGGCTGTATCTATAGCAGTAGTAGATCCCTGACCGACTGGTGTGGCCCTATCATTAGTGTGCATCCTTTACAAACATATAACAAGTCGGTCTGACCTCCAACTAGTGTGCTCGGCACTAGGGGAACTGGAAGTCTCTCGACATCTAGACCCAGAGCACGGGCCAGACCGGGTGAAATAAAGGAGTGAGAAGCTCCAGTATCAAACAAGGCGTAAGCAAGGGTACTGAACAAAATAATCATACCTCGAACAACCTCCGGTCCTGCTGGAACTGATGCCTATGCGGTATGCAACTGTCCACACCTAGCTCCTCTGCCCCTCGGCTGTCGGCTACCTCCCCGACCATGCCCTGGTCGAGGTCCCAGAGGAGCACCCTGAGGTCGGCCTCCCCCTGCAACGTCGGCCCTCGGAGGGGCAGGAGCTCGCTGCCCCTACTGCTGCTGCTGGAAGGGCATCGATGGAAGCTGCTGCTGAGGCGGGTGATGGGCCTATCCGCCACTACCGTACTGAACTCAGTCCAGGAACTGATTCCAGAGATGTCCATGACTCCCACAGACAAAACACCTCGGTCCTGGGCCCGAAGGGAAAGGGAGAGGACTGGGGGACCAGAACTGGAACTGCTGCGGCCTGCTCCCTGCTGGTCGGAAACTAGAGGGTCCTGATGCTGGAGGTCTAGTGCTGAGGGCCTTTCCCTTTGACGGGCCTAGCTGAATCCCCTCTCGTGACACACCGCCCAGCGTGTACATCCTCTCTACCACCTCTGCCTTCTTCTGGACCTCCAAGTATGTCGGCAAGGTGAAGGGGGTAACAACGTATTGGAGGGAGGGTCGGAGCGCCTCCTCTAAACGTCTCACTCGAGACTCCTCATCCAGAAAGAGGTCCGGAGCAAAGTGGAGGAGATCCTTGAACTTTATCCCTAGCTCCCTTACTGACATAATCCCCTGATGGAGGGAGAGTAGCTCCCGCCTCTTCTCTTCCTTCGTCATAGAAGAGAGGAATTCCGCCCGGAACTCCTTCTCGAAATTAGCCCATGCCACCTCAGCCTCTCTCCTCTCCCCTAGGTGGAGTGTCCACCATTGACGCGCTGCTCGCTGCATCTGGCTAACAGCTAGAGGAACCTAGTACTCGGTCAGAGCCCGGATCAAGCCGAAGGCTATCACCAGCTCCTCTATCCAGCCCTCCGTCTTCATGTCAGAGGTGCTGCCCTTGTACTTCTCGAGGGTCTGTCGCTGGAAGGCTCGAAGCGCCTTCTGCCACTGGTCGTACTCCTCCTCCCAATCAGACCTCTGCTGATTGGCCAAGTCAAACTCCTGGGTCTCGATCTCCCATACAAGTCATGGTCGTCTCCCTGGTGCCATAACTGCAAGGTAAACAAGGAATTCCTAAGCCCAAGTAGTGCAGAATATTGTTCTTACATTTTATTTGACTTCTTTATTTTTTATTTTTTTTGAATCCCCAAAACACCCAGAAACATGAGAACACAAGTCATTATGATGCATGTACCTTTCCTAGGGTCTCTACCCTGCAATCAGTGTAACCTCACTTGGTCGTTTGGTAGGTCCAGAGTCCTTGCATCGGATCACGGGGGGCCCTAAAATCCCGTGTCCTAGCCGGTCTTCCCTAGCCTAATTCACGCACCAAGGTCACCCAATACCGTTTCCCTACCATCCCATGCAATCCTCACTATGCCTAAATCTAGAATCCATCCTATCACTCAACCTCGCCTCTGATACCATTCTGTCACGACCCGCCTTCACCAAAAGGAGGGAAGGGTCAATAGATTTCTAGACCCTTCCTTCTTTAAGTTGAAGGAGAGATAATGACCCCCAAAACCCGCCTTCAATAGGCCCCGGAGTGGAGACCAACACCAAGGGTATAAATTCACACACTAAATGGAAGCCATTAACCTTTTTATTTTAATAGGATCAGTAGATAAGATAGTGAATCCCACAACACCAAATTGAAAGTAAAAGTAAAGCCAAGAACCATTCCCAATGCATGTTACAAAAGTAAAATACACAATGTATAAGGAGACTACAAAGAAAAATACAAAAAAAAAAGAATAACAACAACTATGATTATCTGTCATAAGGTCTGAGCTAGTACGGTCCAACACGATCCCCGAAGTCCTCCTGGAAACCCGAAATCAGTTTTATATATGTAGGGTGAGCATACAAGTATACTCAATAGGGAAAACCAAAGACTCTCATGCACAAGTGGGGAGGAATACTAATACCCTGTGAGAAAAGAGATAACCAAGCACCTAACAAGGAAACTAAACAACAAAGCCTCACCAAGGCACACTCCCCAAATAACGCAAGTCAAGTAATGTATAGTAATAACACATCGATGTTTGGGTACCCCGCACCACTTTCCCACTGGTTATTGAAGACATCCTACGAATCAGACCAATCACGCCATTCTCACCGCAGTCCCATTGCCATACCCTGCCCACACACACCTGGGCCACAACCACACATCCCGCCCACAAACACCTGGGCCACAACCACTAACCCGCCCGCAGACACTTGGACCACAACTGTCACACGTAACCATGCCTACAAACACCTAGGACAGAACAACCACTGCCATGCCCGAAGACACCCGGGCTAAAAGAACTTCTGCCATGAAGATACCTGGGCCTCATCCCGAAGATACTTGGGAAACCACCTGCCCGCACAAACCTGGGCCAACCACCACACTACCTTGCCCGAAGATTCTTGGGCTAATAATGGACTTCAGGCCATCACAGCCTGCCCGAAGATACTTGGGCTATCCGGGAAAGGGAGCAGAAAGGAGCTAACAACCAGCCACTAATAGAAGTGTTGGAAAAAACACCCTCCCCCAGGAAATGGGGGTGTTCGGCACTAAGTGATCAACTTGGGTGGGGCGTGAATAAGAAACACAAAAACTACAAGTATGTATAGGTAACAAGAACTCACCCAAATCTAGGTTTTTCTTCAGCCAACCTAAAGAACACACTCAGCACCTATGTCCAAGTCACAACTCACACCAAACCAAAAACCATTTTTCCCATCCTTTTTTTCATGTTTAGTAATAATGGTTAAATAAGTTTCTGCACCTACTTGGTCAACTAGTAAGCATAAGCACAAGACAAGGAAAGAATACATCCAACATCAATTTAAGCATTCACACCCGGTTCTCTTGTAAATTCACAACAACAGAGGGATAAGTGAGATACCTTGAAGTAATGGAACCAAAGAAAACCCCAAGATACAGCCCCATGTCCCCAGGATCCAGGATCCAACAGTTTCTCAACAACAGAGGATCCCACCCCAATTCGTGATATAATCAAGTAACCACACGACCTCAAATTCATAACCAGCGAATCCATAACAACAGGGGATCCCATCCCCACCTACATCACCCAACAATTGGCCCGTGAATGAAAATAACCAAACCAGTGCCACCAACACAAAGTAGGCCCATGCCAGGGTATGGGAAGTAAAAATATGGACATGGAAAGATAACACACAAGGATTGATAAAGTGTGATAGAGAACATGGTCATGATAAATTTAACCATCACAAAACCGTAAATATGTGATGGGTTAAAAGACCATTGATTTCTTGGTAAGAAAAATAAATATATAACATTTTTATTTAAAGTTCATTTTCCTAAAGTCGAGGGATTATATTAATATCCAAATAAATAACTTGATAAAATAAACTTACTTGATTTATTTTCTTTTCATAATCACAATCTCATCCTTTGTTTATACTTCGATCAATTTCCACTTCATCTCTTACACTAGGGAATGGATATTCGAGATGAATTTTTTTATGCATGAAGCACTAAAATAATATTTTAATGAATCATAAGATCCATAATTTATTCATTTTTACTCTAAAAATTTACCAAAACCAAAATGGTTAACACAAGTTATCCAATACGATAAATCATACTTTAACCTTGAACAATAATATCCAAAGTTAAAATTAATCCATTTCATAACCAGTTAACCTTAAAGATCCTCCAAGATATGTCTGAACAAATAAAAAAAATCGAAAAATCCAAAAATTTAGGAAATGGTTACTAAATTTTCAAAATCAACTTATCATTAATCCCCTTTAAAGTGACTCTTAATGTCACATGTAAATACCTTGATCACATGGTAATGACTTGAATATATATAAAAGCTTAATGAAAACATGAATGCATCCAAGAATTAACTCTCCTTATCTCCTTAAATAAAATCTCACATTATCAAATATAAATAAAAAAATGCAGTAAAATCCATCATGAATTAATTTGTCATAAAATCACTAACCATTACCAAGGTCACCAATAATATCCCATATACTTCTTAAATTTTAATCTATTTATCCCAACCAAACATTATTAACTCGATATCAAGAACATATTAAGGGTTATCTTTCCCTTATTCATGTATTCTTTTAAAATATCACTTTACAATTAAATCACCATTCTTAGTTATTAGTACTATTCAACACATGCTTTCAAATCCTTAAAGAAAAACTACCATAGTACAACACTTATACATTTCATGATTCATATAACAAGAATATAATTGATAAAAATAATTCTAAAACATAATCATTGGATCCAAATACACAATAAATTTAATCATTCTAATTTGGAAATAGTAATATCATAAGATTTTCCTTGATCCCTTAGTTTATTATGAGGTATATTCCCTTGAATCTTGGGGAATTAATTTTAATAGTGTTCCATCTCCTTATAGTTGAAACATTGAACATTAGAGGTTTATTTCTTAAAATTTCATCCACAAGTCTGATGTAATTTATCTGCACACTTGAAGCAAAATCCCATTCCCTTCAAGCAAGTACTGAGGTGTTTCTTTCCATAATTTTCACATGTGGAAGAATCCTTTTTTCTCTTATTCCCTTTATACATTTTTTCTCTTCTATCCTCTTTTTCTCTTGCTTTCCTTCAGAATCATAATACTTGGAGAATTATTTCTCTGTCTTGATAGCACATGATACTATATCCTCATATGATGAGAATGTTTAATAAACAAGTTCCCTTCCAAGTATTGGATTTAACCCATAAAAGAAAAAATCAGTCATTCTCTTTGGATTACACACGTAGTTTGCAACATTCCTTTTTGACCTTATAAAGTTGGATTCATACTTCACAATATTTTCCCCTTTCTTTTGTCTTAGACCCAAGATTTTCCTTTCCATATCTTATTATTGTTCATGAGGAAAATATTTTCAAAGAAAAGTTCATTAAAATACTCCCATTCCATGCTCTCTATTTCCTACTCATCCTTAGTGTTCTAAATCAATAACCACCTTTGACCCACATCCCTCTAGAGATGATAAAATTCCATGAAAAACTTATCCATTTCATTAATTTCTAAATTGAGAAATATCTTCTCTAGTTAACTTATCCATTGATCAAATACAAATATATTTTTAGTCCCATTGAATTATGGAGGTTACAAATGCATGATGTGGTATAACATTATTACACCACATTTTGGATTAGTATGCTTCTCCATACGGTCAAGGTTATTAGTCATAACTTGAGTCAGCTGCCCCAATAAATCTATAATTTGTTTAGCTATAGCTGTAGTTCCATATCCAACTTTAGCTATAGTTTCAACTCCATCTTCATTATCTTACCTAAGAGGGAAATCTCTACATGTATCACATGCATTGATATGGTTTCCATTCCTTATACTAGGATTCATTTCTAAAAAATGTCATACACTAGATTAGATAATAAAATTATGAAACATAATGTATGATATCAAAACTAGTAAAAAACTTAATATAAATTAAAAAATTTATTCATATATAATCTTAGAATCATAAACTTGGTTTCTTTGAGAATATTATCAAGGTATATCATATGGTCACATTCCCTAATATATGTTTTACTGAATCTAGTTCCCAAGGTTTCTATTAAACTTTCTCTGATATCAACTATAAAAACCAAAAACCCCATAGACTAGAGTAGGTGGTTACTTTATTATATTGTCACTAGATATAAGTGATCACATATTAAAGAAAAAAATAGTTTAGTAGTCCTGGAAAACCAGATACATACATGAGATTCACATTCCATTTGAAAACACAAAACACGACATAGTTTTTTCTTTGAGAACACCATCATCCCCTTTGTCATATCTCTGCATATCAATCATAAAACACTTCTTGGTATCCTAGGGAAAGGAAACATAATAAAGGGGTGAGATCAGATGCTCATTAAGGGTATGCATACAACATAAGATAAATAATACATAAATAATATAGAAAGAATAAATGATGATCAAATAATTCCATATAAATAATCTCATGAGATTGAAAATTATCCATGGATATCATAACAAAATAAATAATCACATGGAAATAAATAACTGATTTCATAATGTTGACATGCATAATACCAGACATCTGAACATACTATAGATTCCTCATTCTAAGACATCTATACCATCAAGGCCTCATGACAAGAAATATTAGATAAACGGGTAGGGCCTCAGCTAAATATCCAAGCTAGTTTATCTCATGATACCTACCAATGCATCATGGGGATATGTAATTTTGGGCCCCACCCATCATTTAATATGTACAATTCATTACTTACATGAATAAATAATAAAACTTAATCAATATTCCTTATAAATCAATAACTGTTAGTATTAGAAGAACTAGAATATAGAATATCAATACTTAACCCAATAAATCTGATCATAAAATATTCAGAGAAATATGTTGGATGGTATCATTAGAGTATATCCTCAAAATAAGTGTTTCCAATTATTTCTTCAGGGCCACGTTCCATGTGCACTTCTGCCCTACATTCCCACTTTCCAGAGGTAGGTGGTTTCCATAACTTTAGTCGGTGATGTCATCTCCTTGATTGAAATGAGATGATGGGATTCTGGTTCCTTCTTATACAGACTCCTCCTTGGAACTCATCTCCCAGTCTGGGTCTCCATCATAGATTTAATTCATGTTCATGAAACTTATTCCTAGTGCCATATCAAGGTGGATGCCAATTAATTACACTAATTATGTCTTGATAGGGAAACAACCTTCAGTCATAAGAGGTAGTAATGTTGGGAATGTTTGGGAATTTATAGACATTGGGTAGGTTAGGAACCTATAAAGTATTCTTATTTTAGAGGGAATATCATGTGTGAGACATCTTAGGTGCATGACCCAAGGCATCCCATGTCAGTCATGAGGTAGTTGACACTAGGCAAGTAAGTCTTCTAAGGCTTTTTACCTCAATCATCCCATGTTTATTGTATGGGGTAGGGATTCGAGATCAAGCCATAAGTTTAATGTCTTGTGGAGATGATTGAGTGGTTAACTATATCCACAAGGGGAAGATTTCACACTTGGTATTTAGTGGAGTGTGTCACCAGGGGGGGTGGATTTCACACTTGGAGGTTTGGTGGAGTGTGTCCCCAGGGGGAAATATTTCACACTCAGGGTTGTTTGAATGTGTACCTAAGGGGTAATATTTCACACTTGGGATTTGGTTGAGTGTTTCTTCAAGGGGTAAAATTTAACACTTGTAGGTTCGGTGGAGTGTGTCCCCAGGGGGAATATTTCACACTTGAGGTTGGATGAGTGTGTCCCTAAGGGGGAAGATTTCACACTCAGAGGTTGTCAAGATTGAACCTCATGGAGGTGTCCTACATACCCTATTTAAGAGATAGGTATTAAAACCCACATAGTTTAATGTTGTATTTTATGTTCGTGTGACAGAATTGGTCTATGCAATTTAATGTCCTAAACTAAGGATACTTGTTTCATGTAATGAGAATCAATGTTGGATGGTGTGGGAATTACATATGCAAGATTCCTAAGGTAGTAGATTCATCCTATGGTATGGGAGGAGTTGGAATCCCATGATGTTCATACATGGGGAATATCATGATAATCACATGGGGTAGGGCTATATTTTAATGTTATGTGATGATCATTTTGTCATGAAATTTAATTTCATATGACTAAGATATGAAGCTAGGAAGTTTTACGCCATGAAAATCGGACGTTGATAGTGTTACACCTCGAGGGGGGCCGTGTCAAGGTGAGGGGAAGATTCATAAAAAATACTCTCTTAAAGGACAAGTAATATTTTTTACCTCAGTGATTCCAACCTTAGGTATTACATATCCACTGATCATGCATCTCTTGGTGAGGAATAGTATAGACACTTTCATGGAGGAGTAGCAATTAGGGATCTCAATGTTAGGGTGATTATACTTAACAGAAAAGGGCATTAGGGAAACTATTATTATGAGAAAAAGGTAGGGTAATGGACTAGGACACACTTGAAGCAAAGTTGGAAGACACAAGGGTAAGTGGTACCAATTTCATAAGGAATTGGGGTGTGGTTGAATCTGTCATAGATTAATATGGGGGTCCCAAGAACTCAACTTTCATGAAAGGGTGTTGGATGAAAGGTGGAACTATAAGAAGTCTTTGAGGATGGGTTTCGTTAATGTTTGGGTCTTTACAAAGGACAAGGGTCTCACAAAAGGTTAGGGGTCTCATGAAAGAATATGTTTTGTGAAATAGGGTGACCTTACCTCAGAGTAAAGTCTTGGTTCCCATGGGGTTGGTTTTACTAAGGATAATTATCTCACAAATCCCCAAGAGCTACAAAGTGATTTATTCTTACAAAAAGGACATGGAAATTCATGAAAGTAATATCCTCCATGGGTTGAAGTTCTCAAAAACCCATGGGAGGAATTTTTTTGAAATATGGATACCTTTGAAAATCCATCTCCTCTCTCACTCGTGAAGCTTCTATGCATCGCAAATTCAGATGTTTTCTCAGAAGCTAAAAGGTTTCATCCTCTTAAAATTTAGATGTAGGGGGTATTTATTGGTCTGAAGAAGTAAAGGGAATTAATTTCATGAATGGTAAAGGATTTCATGAAATATTATGATCTCCATGAAATGATGGGGTTCCTGAATTGAAGTTACGTTGTGTGAAGTTTTTTCCTCAAGATTCGCATGGTTAGGGACTTCCGTGAACTAGAATTATGATACGTAAAGGTTACCACCTCAAGATTCATGAAATTAGGGACTTCCATGAGCTATTTTGGTTCATGAAGGATTATAAATTCACAAATACATCCCCTTAAATGGACTATTAATCCATTTTGGCCTGAATTCACTTTGAAACAACTATGCCTTCCTCGATCTCTCCTATGACATTCATATTTAGGAATCAAAAAATGAACCCCCCTTATAATTGGATTTTATGAGGGATATGAGGGCCAGATTCTGAGGGAAAACTATTAAAAATTGGTGATTGGAAAGACCTATTGGAAAAACTATTTTTGAACCTATGACTATAAATAGGGGTGGGGGTCCCTTAGGGGACCACAATATTTTTGAAAAAGATATCCCGATGATCTCTTTTCAGAAAACTCAAGACCTTCGTGAGTGTTTTGAGATTCCAATCCTCACCACTCATAAAACCCACCTCTTCTACGAAAACTGGTTCCATGAACATACTTCCACAAAAAAAATTCCATGAACAGTCTTCTGTGAACTTGACCTTTTCAAGAAAACCTCCACATAATGACCCCCATAAACCATATTCTAAAAAATTTTAAAGTCTTGAACAATGGATACTAAGGGTGTTACAGTTTTTGAAACTAATTAAGGGAGATGTCTAGAAACTTCATGATCGAGGAGAGATTCCAAACTGAGTCAAATCATGATAAACTCACCAAATTTATAACAAAGGCTCAATAGAAACACCCTTTGTGAAAGAGGCTACCGCTATATGATTTCAGGATGAGGGATGATGTATTCATTCCTAGTGTTGATCAAGATGAAATTGCCTACTAGTTTAGGAGTATTCTTATATAGCACCAGTGGCACATGGCTATTGGATACCACATTATGAAGTACCACACATCTATTAATGTGCACACCATATGGAACCATGTGAATAATGTCAATGGGGAGGCATTGGAGGCGGAGGTGTCTCCCCCTAAGTATGAGAATATTCTCAAGGCGAGTTTGACAAACCATCTCAAGGGATGGACTGAGGAATGAGATCTTCACCAAGGTGACAACTTCATTGATTAATGGGACTAGGAATACTAGATATACCCGTCCTTTCAGGAATTTGAGGTAGAGATAAATTAGGTTGGTAACTATGTGGTGGAATGGTCCTCACAGTTCTATCTAGACATCCTGCCAGAGGTATTGAGTAGGTGGTCACCAGGGTCCAACACATTTCATCTACACCATGGGGAGGTCAAGATCGGATTTTATAATCTCTACTAGATTTCTGTCATCCCAAATCCAATGGTCCATGTATGATGAATTACTCCCTCTAGAGGATGTCTAGGAGGACCGGGAGAAACTTCCAGCCATAACAAGGGTGTTTCTATGCTTGGTGCAGGGGGTGAGTGGCCAAAAAACATGGATAAAGGACATCCCATTCAAGAAATTGTTTAGGTATTTCTTGAATGAACCAAGGGATAGGCTATCTAGGAGGCCACATCAAAGTCTAAAGGTGAACCAATGTGTCAAGGAACACTCATATTGGAAGATTTTAGAGGTAAGACAATGCCAGTTTTGGGGCTACAATGTGAAGCCTAAGGCTCCTACGGTCTGGCTAACAGGGTTTGTCAATGTGTTTCTCTATGGATTAATGCTCTTGGTGTAGGATTCACACATGGGGGTATAAAGAAGAACCCTCATCATGGAACTGATGCTGGAAATGAGGTAATTCGTTAGCCTAGCAGTCCTTGTATTGGCGATGTTGTACAAAGTGCTCTTCCATATCAGCTAGGGGAAGACTCCCCTCTATGAATGTGATAATTTTACCTTATTGTATGGTTGTTCCACCACACACATTGGGTGATATGTATATCCACACACAATCTACCCTCCCAGCACAAACTTCCAGTCTTTGATCATGAACATCACCAGGATTCTACCCCTCAACTTGGTATCAATGGACATGCTGGTGAGGATCAGGTTGGCGGACCACTTCATCTTTGACAAATTTCCTCTTCTTATGGGAAAGTTACTGATAACGGAATAAGGAACATCAAACAAAATTTGTACATTATTTACTTTTGAGGTGGGGTACTGGTGGTGATGGTGGACTGCAAGCTGATCTGTGATCCATACACTCAATATCAGTTTACAAGGATGTTCTGATGCCTCCAACAACTCACACTGATGGTATTCATGATGTTTCATAGATAAATTCAACCCTCAGTCCTTAAAACAATATGGTGGATTTCTTTATGTGAATACATTAGGGGATGAAGTGATCTTCCACCACCCATTGATTCTTATGGGATTACCCATGATTACACACTAATATGGAAGTGCGTATATCCTAGGGACATGATGAGGTGAAGGACCACTTGAGCCAATGATGATGAAGTGGTCCCATGGATGATGGGTAAATTGCGAGTGACAAATAGGGCACACCATTGAGGTAGAGTTGATCCAATGGGTGGAGTAGTGAGTAAAAAGTTGGAAATTCCCGGCCCTACACCAGTGGGAACTGTAGGGAGGGGATAAGAAATAGGCCCGACACTCCTGGTTAAGTGCCTTATAGAGGAAGGTGAACCCCCTGGGGAAGTCCCAAGGGTGCATGTTCAAGGTCCGAGGAAGTGACTACATTGCTCGGATATCCCCAATAATGTGGTATTTCATGACACTTGGGAGAGATAGGGGATCCAAAGATAGATCCACTCCCTTAGAGAGATGTGACAACATTTTTACTTTGAGGGTGTGAGAATTTTGGGTTTGGGTCATGCGAGAGAACAATTCTTCAGTTCCTAGGCCGAGGAAAGGAAATATATCATAGAGTTGGAGGAACTGATTCACTCCCATGGTGTTGTGTTCCCTCTGATAAGATAAGTAAATGGGAATTCCTTCTCCTTTGGATCTTCTTGTAGGAAAAATGACTGTTGGTGTAGTTAAGGGTGAACAATCATAGGATTACTAGGGAAGATATTCCTATCATCTCACCTCTAATTATCAGAATCCTTATATTTATTAGGTTTTTTTTTATATTTCATGCCTCATATATTAATTAACCTTTAAGATTGATGCCTAACTCCTTTTTCAATTGTGTAGGAATCAACGAGCATAGAAGAGGTGGAGGTTCATGATGAATATATGATAGAGGAATAGGGAGCCCCAACCCTTAATGGGGTGAGCGAGGGGCCTCTCCCTAATGTTTTGGTCACAAGTGGACAATCGTTAGTTGAAGTGGTGCTTGTAACCAAGGCGACGACTACTAGGGGAATTCCCAATCTAGTTGGATTACTTGTGAACCTTTTCAAGTTTCTCATCACGCTATACCATTATTGTAACACCTTTCCCCTTTCCACATTTTCCTTAGTGTTTTTCCTCTAATAAGTCACACTTGATTAAAAATTTTCATTAAATAAAAGTTTAAACCATGTTTGGATCTTAGCCAACTCCAGTGATGCTCAAGTATAGGGAAACAACGACAGACAAGGCTGTGCCTTAGATGAAGGTGGTCAAGGAGGTTGTGGTGGATGAGCCTCCTATAGAAGTGTCATAGGAGGTGGATACTAGAGAAAAATCCTCAATGGAGGAGAAAAAAAATCATGTTGGAAATTTAGATTATTAAAGATGCTACGATGACCGCACCTATCTCAGATGTTCCGTTAGTGGTGGATACTAGAGATAAAAACTTAATGAAGGTGGTCAAGATCATTCAACCAAAGGAGACTGTTGAGGAAGCTATGGTGGATGATACTACCTAAAATGTTCTATAGGAATAATCTGGGGCTTCTACTATGGGTGAAGGGTTTGGCGAGGATCTGATTTCACTAGACCTAGGGATCATCCCACCTGAGGATTTTCCTATAGACAAACCAACCACCAACATTTTAGCAGTTTTCCCCAGTACAATCCTACACCACTTGAGGAATTTTAAGATTATAGATTAGATGTTTCCAAGGAGAACCAAGTAGTCTGATACAAGGCATAGAGGAGTGTATGTAATTTCATCACCCACACTCCATTGGTTGACCAAAAAAACTAGGTGGGATAAATCTACTATTGGGTAGACTAACTAGGGACTAGCGGGGTGGAATCTAGCGAACTCTATGCACTACCTTGAGACTTCCTCATTGAACATGAATGTGTTGAGTGGAAGGAGAAGAAGGACGAGGGTACCCAATAACTTCAGGCAGTTGAGGAATATATTTCTCATATGGAGGAGTAGGAGTAAGTGTACATGGCCTCCTTCACTTCTCAAGAAGATATCATTGTCCAACTAAGGGATCATTTGGCAGTGGTTGATGAAAAGGTTTCAGAGGTGGAATCTCTAGTGTCCGAGTGCCAAGACAAGTAGTATCAGGTGAAAATTAGGTCTGAAGAGTTCACCTTATCACTGAGGAGGAGGTAGATGATTTGGTGGAGTGGCAACGGACTCTAGAGGCTAATCAATAAAGGAAACCTGATCTTGAGCACTCAATCACTGGGGTTGAGTGGTAGGGAAATTTATCTTATCATAAAATAAAGGAGATTCTCTAACATGTGGATAGACCTCATGAACTTTGGATGGTTTGTTTTAAATTCCTTTATGATTTAAAATGTTTTTTTGTTGTATCCCTATTCATATTAAAAAGAAAAACAACAATAAATCCCTAATCCCATGTGAGTCAAGCTCAATGTAGGAAATAAGAGACAAATAAAAGATTGATAATTTATATGAGATTACCAGATTGGGGTTGAACACTTGGGTTATGAATTCATTTATTGACCACCAAGATCATCCTGACTGAGAAATTTTTGGCTGGAGCATGTGACTCTCAACACAATCGACTTGATTTCACAATGTGCGTAGGTTCACAAATGAGGTAATGCCAGGAGAGTTGAATTTTACCTGAACAAAGTGGTGATAAAGAGCATGAATTAAGACACCCATGATTTAGAACACAAAGGGGGTAGAATAGAGATGGAGGATAACTGCTGACCATGTTCGAAACAAAAAATCCATTAACATTTTGACGAGGATAGGAAAAAAAAACGAGGGTTGACCACTGACCATGTTCAAAACATAGAGCCTATTTCAAAATTAGTTATAAATATTTTAGGGCATGTTCCTAGGACAGTAGGTGAGTATAACGACTCAGGCTTAACATACATGGATATTACATCATTTTAGATGAATATTTAGTACATTACAAAAATACATGCCCGAGGACCATAATAGTTTAGTGTCTTTGGAAACTTGGAAAAAAAATCTTATATCCCGGTGAAATATCTTCAACATCTCCCATAAAGATCTCCACCTTTAGTACTTCTACCTAAAACCTTTCCTTATAACCCTTAAAAAGGAAAAATAAGAAAGGGGTGAGCTCAGATGCTTAGTAATAGTAAACAAGAGAGACAAGTAAGCATAAACATGAACATAAGGGTATGATAACACGATTGTAACATTAGGAGATCATACACTGCATGTCAAAGATCATAAAAATGAGTTATGGGATAAATATTGTCAGTTCATAAGACATAAATCATAAGTAAATAAACATCATGAGCCAGAAAATCATAATTAAGGAATAAGACATAGGATTTGTGTAATACATATAAAAATAGAAACTTTTATGTCAAGGATACCTACCAAGAACTTTATAACATGTTATGAATGGTCTAAGACCCATGTACCTACTTTGGGTTTGGGCTAGCAACTAGTGTACCCACTTTCATTTAGGCATTGGCTACAACCCATGTACCTTATTATTTTCAGGATTAGGCTACAAACTGAGTACCCTCTTTCTTTTAGGCTTGGGATACAACCCATGAACCTTATTTCTTTTAGGATTGGGCTACAACTCATGAACCTTCTTTCTTTTATTCTTGGTCTTCAACCCATGAACCTTATTTCTTTTATGCTTGGGCTACAACCCATGAACCTTCTTTATTTTAAGCTTAGGCTACAACCCATATACCCTTTTAGGTCATATAAAACTTATCATTACCCAATGCATTGAAGGGAGATATAAGTCCCACCCATCTCATAGTATATTCATTCACACATGAGCCACAAGATAATAAAACATTCATCATATCATGACCCATAACAAGGAATGGGTCTTATAAACATCAAATAATAACCCATAAAATGAAGCGAGGATCATTAACGCTTCATAAAATCATAACCTATGAAAATATATAGGTTTCATAATCACTTAATGAATTCATAACCTGTGAAAAGAAGTAGGTTTCAAACGCATAGAACCTGTGGAGGTGAAACGAGTGTCTTAAACATCATTCCATCAAAACATAAACCACTCAAGAAATAATTATGAATGGAACCATTGGATCATTTCCTATAAGGGTATGAGTAACATCAATAGATTTCATCTTAGATGGAAAATAATTTTGAAATATATTTCAAAAACATTTCTTGAGGAAAATATCCTTTCTCCTTTGAAAAAGGATTTTTAATACATAAAACCATTTAAAATTAATTTTATTAGAACATAAATTGAAAACTTATAAAGAATACTTGAAATAATTTTGAAAACCCTTTTCATTGAAAATTACTATTAAAAACATTTTCTTAAATATTAACCTTTTAAAATTAAAATTAATCCTCAAAGTAATGACAATGGGTAAATCCGTATGTGTTGTATGAGGTAAAAAGAACATTCCTTTTGCACGGTAAAAAGGTTAGAAGGAATGACTTGTTCGGAAAGTGACAAGAATATTCATTTTAAGAGATTGGTAAAAGAAAAAAAGGGTAAATTTTTTTTTTAAATATTATATGTTACTGGAATAATATTCTTGGAAACCCTTTTTATCAAACATGTTTTGAAGGAACATAGATTTCCGATTGAAGAGAAGGTAAAGTCAGGCTTTCTTGGAAACACTTTCTTAACTATATTATGTACAAACGAGTAGAAATGTGGTACCAATACATGATTATAACATGGATAACTAGGGGAGAATAAAATTAATGAATTTCCTTGAGGGATGGATCATATGATTTCATCCTAGGAAGCATAAACAATCTTGAAAAAAAATGATGAGATTGTCTCAATAAACACTTATAACTTGGTAACATGGGATCATACTCTCTGTGTAAGAAATGAAATTACATTAAGAATAAAATATCATTAAAATATTTATATTCATGACATAACATTGAAAATGGAAGTATATACACCTCAAGGAAATATTTTAGACGTATAACAAAACATGAGTCTCAAAGAAGGAAAATTGAGACAAAATTGTTTTATCGATTTGGTAACTTTTGAAACTTAAACCCCATGAAAGAAGGATAATAAAATGGAAATGTTAATACCCATAAATATAAGTATAATATACATGGAATACAATCATGGTAAGTATATACACCACAAAAAAGGAAATATTACTGAACATAACATGTATCTCATGGAAATTAAAAGTGAGATGATATCCCCTTACCTTGTGTCTTGACTCTCATCGTACTCATTCAAAACACCTGTATAATAAATATAAATTTATTATAAATATTTTAAAAAACCATATTATTATATATAATACCATATATATTTTTATTATGACCTTATATTACCCACTTTCTAATGATCCTAGGTTAAAGTTTCACTTAGGGTAATATTTACTTTGTTCTTCGCATATATCTTAATTTGTTATATCATTAGTCCTTATAATTATATCATGACTATAGAATATAAATAAAGGTATAGATACCATTTATATCCATTATATTTATATTATAATAATTTATATCATAAATAAGTACAAAATGGAATACACCGTTCATGGAGACGGTAAGTCATACACACACATGAACGTTGTTTCCATTTTTATTATTATATTGAAAGAAAGTATGTAACTGAAATGTGTATATATATGTATATATATATATAATTATTAAAATATCATTATTATATCATATATATCATATAAGTTCATTAAACCCATCCTTAATACATTTCATGTGGGGTGTGAACGAATCACATCGCTTTGAGGGGGCGATAGTCCACAATTCCTCAAACGGGATTATCGTATTAACACCAAATGGAAAGTAAAGAGATGTGTGTTGAAAAAGGAATAAATAATATTAAATAAAAAAATAAATATAATATATAAAATATATAATTATATTTTACATCATAATTTCCTCCATGATTGGTGGTAAAGTATAAATGAACAATCATCATTTTGTGAAGTAGTAGTTCGTCGTACACAGAAACAATATGTTCGATATCCATTAGATTGAGGTGTGTGTAAGTGTAGGTAGAAATATTTGCATAAAATAATACAATTATATTTATTGTAATGGTGTTTTCACACAATAATGTAATAAAGAGAGTGGATTGGGTGAATAAGGAAAATAAAGGAAATGATCTTGAGAGAATACGTTGCCTCTAAATCAGGTAACTCCTTTTGGTTTGTGCCAAAAGGATTATTTGAGAAGCTTTATGCCCAAAGGAGGTCTTAAAGATTGAAGGTAGGATTTTTGGGAGGTAACTTGGTCAGATATTGTGAAAACTTAAAAGGTTTGAGATATGTGAGTAATGGGTAGAGGTGGTGGCCTTTTATAGTGGAAGTGGAGTGGCTCTTGTAAATATTTGAAGAGAGAATTTCACCCACGTTTTTTATGTTGAAAGTGGATTAAATAATGGAAAAAGGTCAATAAAATTGATTATAGGGTCTAAATATTTCCATAAAATGTGTTTTGGACATGTGTCTAGGTCGTTTGGGTCTTATATTTAAGTTTTAGTACTTTATTAACCCAATTTTTTCTCTTAACCAATGTAATTAATTTTAATCACTTTCACTAATATTTTTTTTGTCAAAAACAAATTTTAACTTATTATAAATTATAAATTATTATTATTCAAAATATGTAATCTATTTTTAAAAATTCTAATCATATAAGTTTCAATAATTAATTTAAAATTAATCCCACTAACGGGACAACACTGTGGGGTTTTAAAGTAAAAACATCCAAAATTTTGCTAAGTTTTTATATGCAATTTCAATATGAAATTGGTTCCAACGAAATAAATTGGATTAATTTATAAAAATATTATCTAACTAAACTATTAAACCAATAAAAATATAATTTTACCTTATAAATACATTATATGAAAAAGTAGTTTTGAATTAAAATCCAGTATTTTTAACTATTCATTAAAAATGAAAACTTTCATAAAAATACTAAAAAATTATCCTAACCTAATTTTTATATTTTTATTCCAAATATAAATTTTATTTTTACATATTAAATCTATAAAAGTTCCAAAAATTGGATTTAAGATGGGTTCTCCATTAAAAGGTGGTAAAACTACCTTTATAAAAAAATAGGTTTTTATGCATAAAAATTGAGTTTGTTATTATATTATGTATATTGAATATATTGGATGAATATAAAAAATATTTGATTGATTATATAACATATGTATTACATTAATATCACTTAACAATTTTAATTAATTTAATTTACTAGGTTAAAATAGCTTTGTGACTATAATAACATTTTTCTTTATATTCAATCAGTTTTCATATTCATTAATTGGTAACCTATAAATTCATCTTATATTTATGTACACTACATATTTTAATAATTTAGTTAATAATATTCATATCCATAAACTTAACATCTATGTTATATTCCATTATAATAATATTTTAAATAATATATTACAGTTAGGTTACCCACGGTCTTGCGTATTACGTAAGCCATCAAGGAAGGTCAATCTTGCATGTAATGTATGCTAACCTTGTTATTACATGTAACGTACACCAATTTGGGATTCCATGTAACATAATCCAAGTAAGATATGTGTGAAAGGAATGTTTGGCTTAGTTAAAAGCTATTTTCAGTGTTGTGTGAAGTGAAAGATGTCAAAAGATTAAATTAATTCGAAAAAAATTTCACCAAAATCTCGGGGTGTTACATTCTACCCCCCTTAAAATGAATTTCACCCTAAAAATTTGAATGGGTAATAAATGGTTTAATACTTGAAAGTTTCATTCAAAGAAACCCACATTGTAAAAATGGATTCTAAAACATCCCTTAAAAAGGGAAATTTGGGACCATAACGGTTACCCAAAGTAACATATAACTGGGTTTCCACATAGGAGAACATAGGTTGTGAGTGAATATTGGACATGGAGGAAAATAGTAAATGTTTATAGGGAGTTATTGAGGTTATCAATTATAAATAAGTGAATTATCAAAAGAAAGTCGAGGGCCTCAATGTCATAAATCTGTGATGATTCCAGAATCCATTGCTTCAGCAAAATTTAAGGTCTTAGGAAAACAATTCTTTGATCACTTTAAAAATGTTGAGTAATTCTTGATATATTTATATAAAAACTTCATAAATTGTTTATGCTTTGATAAATATATAATACATCCATTACCTTAAGGAATTAATGTCCAAAACTATTATTTTAACATATCTTAAGGCAAAAAAAAAAGAATGAAAAGTCTAACTATAAATGTGAATTAATCTATAAATATAAAAAGTAATTCTACTGGTTTATAATAAATATTTATTTGAAAAAATATACATTAGCCAGGAAATTACGTAGACCAGTGGTAGGCATGAAACCATTATCATCCTTCGGTCATGGGTTCAAGACCCACAACCTTTCTGGACTTGATTGATTGTCACCTAACATACATGATTTCCTTTTCTTAAAACCCAACTAATATAATATATAATATGGACATACTTGAAATAAGGTTAATCACTGATTGTAATTTTAACCAAGGTTTTCAACACAAACTCATTACACAAATACTTCCTCTGAAGTTTAACTTAAACTTTTCATGGACGATTAACCTTACAGCCCTTCTCAAAGGTGAACGTCCAAAACATTAGAAAGTGAGTAATGAAATAATATTAACATTTATTACCCTATATATAAAAAAGTATCTCTTGGTTGTCACATTTCAAACATGTGAATAACCTCATCATATATTCTCTTGAAACATGGTAACAAGCTGAATTTCCATAAATCCTTTGGGAAAACATGCATGCTTAATTATTCCAAAATGTATTGGATCTATTCCTTAAATACAAAAATTCTACAAACTTCATATATGATAGTATAAACCACCTATCAAAAAATCCTTACTTAGTTCCAAGGTAATCAATACTGTCCAATTTACTTATTCATATCCAACACATCTTTATCCAAACATCATTATCTTAGTGTCATACACTAATTAAGGGTTACCTTTTCTTAATCGAAATATCACATTTCCATGAAATAAATTTTCTATTTCTTGATCACCATTAATCATGTCATTTTAAATCCTTAATGAAATACTTATATATTTCATGATTCATATAACCTATTCTCTGAATTCCAAAACATAATGACTTCATTCATCCAACATTATTCTTAAACCATTACTCAGGATTTATCAACTTATTCCTTAATAACTATTTACTAGAATATAAAATATAAACCATGTTTTAAGGTTCTTCAACCTCAATACAATCATTCTTCTTATGTTTAATGTAAACAATACTAGAAGAACATCACATACCTTTCACATGTTGTTTGCGGTCTCTTTATCTTCAGAAGTATAACCAATACCAATAACCCCTTCCTGACTCTCTTTATGATATTTCCACTTGGGAAATTGATTCTTATACTACCAATACTTTCCAAATATGAAACATTAAGTTTTAACCATGTTCCTTCTAGTTATACTAATTACTAAAACCATAAATCATAGGGTGAGAAACACATATCATATAAGAAAGCCACATAATCATGAAAAATTAATTATATCATGTATAAATCATGAAACCTTCCTTAATATACGACACCTTATATTTATAATATGATATTCATAGTCAAATTAGGTTTAAATACTTCATGATGGTTTGTGATGAGTTTGTGAATTCCAAAAGCATATCCCCCAAGAGTGTCAAACCAAGTGTGCAGTAAGGACCGTTGTCGTGTACCAAATTACCCTGAGTCAAGACCAACACATCTTATCAGAGTTGTTACCCATAGGTACATATATTCTAGATCCACATACACTTGTATTATCCAAAAAGGGATGTATTTCTAAGAAACCACTCACTCTATCCTTTAACAAAATTTCAAGACATTTTCCTAAATATTAACTCATCCTTATACTTATCCTTATAGACATCCCTATACATATACTTAGAAATATACCTGGGTATATCAGTAATGTTTTCTCATTCAAGTTTACAAATGTTTACAAAACCTTTCCTTTGATACCAACTATAGTGACCCATGCTTTACATACATGGATATTACATCATTTTAGATGAATATTCAGTACATTACAAAAATACATGCCTGAGGACCATAATAGTTTAGTGTATTTGGAAACTTGGAAACAAAATCTTCTATCCCGATGAAATATCTTTAACATCTCTCATAAAGATCTCCACATTTAGTACTTCTACCTAAAAACTTTATTCATAACCTATAGAAAGGAAACATAAGAAAGGGGTGAGATCAGATGCTCAGTAAGGGTAAAAAAAAGAGATGTAAGAATAAATATGAACATAGGGGGTATAATAACATGATCGCAACATTAGGAGATCATACTCTGCATATCAAAGATCATAAACATGAGTTATTATATAAATATTTGAATTTCATAAGACATTAATCCTACAGAAATAAACATCATGCGACATGAAATCATAATTAAGGAACAATACATAGGATTTGTGGCATACATATAAAAATAGAATATTTTATATTAAGGATACCAACCAATACCATTATAACATGTTAGGCTTGGGCTACAACCCGTGAACCTTCTTTCTTTTAGTCTTGGGCTACAACTCATGAACCTTCTTTCTTTTAGGCTTTAGATATAACCCATGAACCTTCTTTCTTTTAGGGTTGGGATAGAACCCATATACCCTTTGATCTCATATAAAACTTATCATTACCTAATGCATTGGAGGGTGATATATGTCCCACCCATCTCATAGTAAAATCATTCGCACACATTCCACAAGATAATAAAACATTCATCATATCATGACTCATAAAAAGACATAGGTCTTATAAACATCAAATAATAACCCATAAAATGAAATGGGGATCATTAATGGTTCATCACATCACAAATTATGAAAATATATAGGTTTCATAATCACTTAATAATTCATAACCCATGAAAAGAAGCGGGTTTCAAAAGCATAGAACTCATGGAAGTGAAACATGTGTCTTAAACATCATTCCATAAAAACATAAACAACTTAAGAAAGACTTATGAATGGAACCATTGGATAATTTCTGAGAAGATCATGAGTAACATCAAAGAATATGATATTATATGGAAAAATAATTTTTAAATATCTTTCAAAAAAATTCTTGAGGAAAATATCCTTTCTTCTTTGAAAAAGGTTTTTTAATACATAAAAAAATTTAAAATTCATCTTCTTAAAACATAACTTAAAAACTTTAAAGAATACTTGAAATAAATTTGAAAACATTTTTCCTTTAAAATTAATTTTAAAAACATTTTCTTAAATATTAACCTTTTAAAATGAAAAGGAATCTTCAAAGGAATGGCGGTGGGTAAATCCGTACATGTAGTACGAGGTAAAAAGAACATTCCTTTTGCACGGTAAAAAGGTTAGAAGGAGTTCCTTGTTTGGAAATTGACAAGAATATTCCCTTGAATATATTGGTAAAATAAAAAAAGGGAAAAAATTTCTTTTAAATCTTATAGGATACTGGTATAATATTCTTGGAAACCCTTTTTAGCAAACATGTTTTGAAGGAACATTGATTTCTGACTGAAGAGAAGGTAAAGTTGGGATTTCTTGAAAACATTTTATTTACTATATTATGTAAAAAAGAGTAGAAATATGTTACCAATATATTATTATAACATGGATAACCAGGGGATAATAAAATTAATTAATTTACTTGAGGGATAGATCATATTATTTCATCCAAGGAAGCATAAACAATCTCTAAAAAACAACAATGAGATTGTTTCAATAAACAATTATAACTTGGTAACATGGGATCATAATATCCATGTAAGAAATGAAATTAAATGAATCTTAAAATATCATGTAAAGATTTATATTCATTATATAATATTGAAAATATAAGTATATACACCTCAAATAAAGAGTTTAGGTGTATAATAAAACATGAGTCTCAAAGAAGGAAAATTGAGACAAAACTATTTTACCGATTTGGTAACTTTTGAAAACTGAACCCCATGAAACAAGGATCATAAAATGATATGTGAATACCTATAAATATAAGTATAATATAAATTTAACACAATCATGGGTAGTACATACACCACATAAAAGGAAATAGTGCCGAACATAACATGTATCTCACAGAAATTAAAAGTGAGATGAAATCCCCTTACCTTATGTCTTGAATCTCATCGTACTAATTCAAACCACTTATATAATAAATATAAATTTATTATAAATAGTTTAAATAACCATATAATACCATATATGGTTTTATTATGAACCTATATTACCCGCTAGTTAACGATCCTAGGTTAAGGTTTCACTTTAGGTAATATTTGCTTTGTTCTTCGCATGTGTCTTAATTTATTATATCATTGATCCTTATAATTATATAAAGATTAAAGAATATAAATCATGTTATAAATATAATTTATATCCAATATATTTATATTATAATAATTTATATCATAAATATATACAAAATGGAATACATCGTTCATGGAGACGATAAGTCGTATGTATACATGAACGTTGTTTCCGTTTTTATTGTCGTATTGAAAGAAAGTACGTAAATGACATGTGTATATATATATGTGTATATATATATATATGTAATTATTAAATTATAATTATTTTATCATATATATTATATAAGTTCATTAAACCCATCATTAATACATACCATGTGGTATGTGAACGAATTACATCGCTTTGAGGGGGTGATAGTCCACACTTCCTCAAACGAGATTATCGTATTAACACCAAATGGAATGTAAAGAGAAGTGTGTTAAAAAAGAAATAAATAAGATTAAATACATAATAAATATAATACATAATAAATATAAATATAGTTTCCATCATAATGACCTCCATGATTGGTGGTAAATTAGAAATGAACAATCATCATTCCGTGAGACATTAGTTCTCCGTACACAGAAACAATATGTTCGATATCAATTAGATAGAGGTGTGTGTAATTGTAGGTAGAAATATTTGAATAAAAAATCCCATTATATTTAGGATACTTGTTTTTATCATACAAGAATGTAATAAAGAAAGTGGAGGGGGTGAATAAGGAAAATAAAGGAAAGGATCTTGAGAGAAGACGTTACCTCTAAATCGGGTAACTCCTTTTGGTTTGTGCCAAAAGGATTATTTGAGAGGATTTCTTCCTAAAGGGGGGACTCAAGGTATAATGGAGGATTTTTTGGAGGCTAATTGGGTAGATATTTACCTAACTTAAAAGGTTTGAGATGTGTGAGGAATGGGTAGAGGTGGTGGCCTTTTATAGTGAAAGAGGAGTGACACTCTTATAAATATTTGAAGAGAGAATTCCAACCACATTTTTCATGTTTCAAGTGGATCCAATAATGTAAAAAGGTATATAAAATTGATTATAGGGTCTAAATATGGCCATATAATGGGTGTTTTACATGTTTCTAGGTCATTTTGGGTCTTATATTTAAGGTTTAGTACTTTATTAACCTAATTTTTTCTCTTAACCGATGTAATTAATTTTAATCACTCTCACTAATCTTTTTTTTTAAAAATTGATATTATTATATATTTTAAATTATTATGATTCCAAATATGGAATTCAGTTGGCCAAATTCTAATCACAATAGTGAAAATAATTAATTTAAAATTAATCTCGCTGATGGGATGACACTTCAGGTTTTTAAAGTAAAAACGTCCAAAAGTTTGCTAAGTTTTTGTATCCAATTTAAATGTAAAATTGGTTCCATTGACCTAAATTGGATTAATTTATAAAAATATTATCAAACTAAACTATTAAACCGATTAAAATATAGTTTAACCTTATAAATACATTAGATGAAAAAACATTTTTGAATTAAAATCCATTATTTTTAACTATTCATTAAAAGATAAAACCTTTTATAAAAATAAAAAAAAATTATCCTAACCTAATTTTTATGTTTATATTATAAATATAAAGTTTATTTTGACATATTAAATCTATAAAAATTCCAAAAAATTTATTTAAAATGAGTTCTCCATTAAAAGGCGGTAAAACTACCTTTATAAAAAATAGGTTTTTATGCATAAAATTGGGTTTTTTTCTTATATTATGTCTATTGAATCCATTGGATTTATATAAAAAATATTTTATTTATTATAAAACATATTTATTACATTAATATTACTTAAAAATTATAATTAATTTATTTTACTAGGTTAAAATAGCTTTCTGACTATAATAATATTTTCCTTTATATTCAACCGATTTTCATATTCATTAATTAATAACCTATGAATTCATATTATATTTGTGTACACAAAATATTTTCATAATTTATTTAATAATATTCATATCCATAAACTTAACGGCTAAGTTAAATTCCATTATAATAATATTTTTAATAATATATTATAGTTAGGTTACACTTGGTCTTGCGTGTTATGCAAGACATCGAGGAAGGTCTATCTTGCATGTAATGTATGATAACCTCGTTGTTCCATGTAATGTATGCCAAGTTGATATTATGTGTAACATATTCCAAGTCGGATTTGTGAGAAAGGAATGTTTGACTTCGTGAAAATCTATATTTAGTTTTTCATGAACTGAAAATATAAAAAGATTAAATTAATTAAAAAATAGTTCACCAAAATCTTAGGGTGTTACAGTGAGCTAGTGTGGATAGGAACCATTTTTATCAAGGGGTATTGTTCATATGTGAAAGATAACGGGGATCCAAATAAAGGGAGACTTGAAGTGCTGGGGTGAACTGATGGAATGTTCAAATGGAATTTAACACTATCAAAATTATGCCACCATAGATTTAATCACATTATGTAGGAGTATCTTCCTGAACAAAAGTCAGACTCATATTCTAAGGGGAGAATCATCTTGGGTACTGAGTGATGATTGAGGAACATGAAAAATTTGGTTGGTGACCATCACCAAAGGGGTAAATATGCTTCTCAGGAAAGGATCTATGATTCTTTTCAATTTTACATCATGTAATGGGTATGATGAACACAAAATTTAATTTCATATGATGAAAATGATGTACACATAGTTTAATGTTATATGGTGATTATGATGTATCACAAAGTTTTACATTGTGTGATTGGGATGTTCGTAACATAGTTTAGAATCTTGTGACCAGAACATATGAACCGACATGAATGACTCCCACCCAAACAAGTTGGTGAGGGAATAAGTGTATAACACAATGGGGGTACCCCCTAGAGAGGATCATCAGGAAAAGGGAGATTAATATTTGGCTCTATATTTTTCATGAATTGATGGGTTTAGTGAGAAAAACCATGTTTTTTAGGGGTCCATAGTAGGTCCCTACTGGCTTTGTACCTATTTATTTTTATCCCCTTATTTTTCCCAAGTTGCGGGAGAGTTCGGATGGGGGGAGTCTGACTCTTTCTTAGGTTACCCTTACAAGTTTTAAACCTAACAGATTTTTGCTTCTCTTGCCTTTGGTAGTTTAAGGTCATACCAGTCAGTCCAAGAAGTTGCAAATAGTTTAGGGTCATAATGATTGGACCACATGGTTACAAATAGTTTTAAGGTCACAATTCTTGGACTATGACTCATAGTTTAAGGTCATCGATCTTGGACAATGATGTTGTAAATAGTTTAAGGTCTTAATGCTTGGACCTAAGGGGATCCCCCAAAAATTTTCTTATGATGTTTGAGGGTTCAAAACTGATATAAATGGTGTGCCTAGGAGGACTTAAACAAAGAAAAATAATATAGTGGGAGTTTCACACAATTTAAGGTTTTTATGCTTAGACCACAACGTTGTGTGTCTCAAAGGGATGTTTTTAGAATAGGGGAAAGGTAACCCTATTTAATGAGGATCCTATGAGTCCTGGTGTCACATGAAACAATCCCTAGATGACTTGCACACATATTAATGTTTTGATGCATATATTGTGGATCCTAATTTAAGGTCTTAAAGTTAGGACCAATTTAAAATAATATAAGGTCATAATACCTAGACCTTAGGTTACACATCTCAAAGGAGTGTGCATGGAATATAAGGTAGGTGACTTGACACATATCAAAGTAGTGTGAATGGAATGAAAGGGAGATGACCTGATGTGATTTGAGGGCTAAGTAGGCTCAGGGCCACATGACACATTCCCAGGATGACATGAACATAGTTTAAAGTCATGATTCTTGGAATGAGGCTCACCGTTTACGGTCATAGAGTTCAGAAAAAAAGGGGGGAACCTGTGTGTCTCAACCTTGATTGAGGAAAACTCCCTATCAACTCCTAATCCCTCATGAGCCATTATTGATGTGATAAACAAGAAGTGGTATAGAGTTTCTGTTTTTTTTAGGTGATAACACTACAATGGGAAAAAGTGACCGACTTAAGGAATTATTTTGTGGGTAGATCTTGACTTTTGAGACCTAGATAGTGAAAAGGGGATGACTGATAGTCAGGGAGAAACTATTGACCATATTAGAAATAGAGGTTCTACACCCATTCTAATCAAGGATGGGGTAAAAAATGTGGGATTGACTGTTGACCAAGTTCAAAACATAGGAGTCTCTATCTGTTACTAAGGATCCTTCGAAGTGTGAGCCCATGATGAAAGGTGAGACAGTTTTTCAACAAAAAATTACCATTAGGGAGCCTGTTTAGATCAGGAGGATGATGATTATGAAAATAAAAGAAAATGTGAAGCATGATAGTGGAAGTAGGTAATATCCCATAAGTAATGTTAATTACAATGGGAGATATTTTTCCACGCACTCAAATGCGCAAGATGAAAATGTCATTAGGTGTGGATCAATCCTGAACCAGTGGATAAAAACCCTAAAAATGGGTTGATGGTAGAGATGGACCTAGGAAAAGATATCTAGGAATCAATATGTATCCTATTATAATGTGAATTAAGCCACATGTAGTTCTGGAACCCGATGTGGCATAATACTGATGTCGGTTGGGCTAGTGTCCTCTCTGGTGATGACATTAAGTCATCTCATATTGGTCATATGAAGCATCCTATGTTCACCACCTAGGGTAAAACTATAATTTAATGTCGTATTCTAAGAATGTTGTTTTGATCATTCATTCTTATCATATGATGCATCCTATACTCCTTACATAGTATAAGTCTACAATTCAACATCATGTGTTGAGGATGTTGGTTCACTCATATCATACTTGTCATATGAGGCATCCTAGTTTAATATGGGGTAAGGATATAATTTAATGTCACGTGTTGAAGAGTTTTTATCATATGGGAATACCATATTCATTATATGAGGCATCCTTGTTTCATATGGGGTAAGGCTACAATTTAACATCATGTGCTGAGGACATTGGTCTTTGTAGTTTAAAGTCATACAACTCAGACTATAACTGTTACTAGTTTAAGGTCATAAAGCTTGTATTATAGGGGAAGTTTATAGTTTAAGGTCGCAGAGATTAGACCAAAGGGAATGGGTTTATTAAGGAGGATTTTGTTTCATGAAAGAGTGATAAACCACCATGAAGTGATTGAAAAAGAGACCATTATACTCACAAAACTTAACAAAACATACCCAAGTTAATGTCATGAAACTGAGGGAAAAATACCCCATGATGAGTTGACAATGGAGGTTCAACTCAGGATATGAGATTATGGAATAACTATGTATATCATGGGAAAGGTAATCAATACATAAGTAGTTATGGAATGCATCATGGTAGGAGACTAACACTGATAGGGGGTTGTCATCTCAAGTAAGGATATTGAATCATCTCATATTTTTGATATGGTGCATCCTAAATTTATATAGAACAAGGAAATAGTTTAACATCTTATGCTGAGGATGTTGGTGGGGATTGCGTATTGAGCTTCCCATTCCTTTCTTCATCATGTTGGGTCATAAGGGAATCTTAATTCGTTAAAGGTTTAAGGAATATGATTGGGATTTAACACCTGAGGAGGAGTCCCATAAGGGAATTTAGGGGCAATTATGCCATGGGTAATGGGTAGTTTTGTGATTAATTCATAGCTAGGCCTAAATATGGGAGGTCTAGGTGTCCCTAAATATCCCATGGAAATGGGAATCAATCCACACATAGTTATAGAAAGAGGTGGGGGAATTATCTTTCTAAAACACTAGAGATGAAGAAAACCATACGAATAATGGGAGGACCCACATAGTTTAAGGTCATAATGATTAGACTAGTATTAGGTACTTCGAGGATGTGTGGGTGGTTCATAATAGTGTAAACCTGATGTTAAGGAGGGGCAAAAATGTCCATGCACCATACAAATCAATCTTAAAACCAGTCACACACAGTTTAAGAACATATGGTTTGGACCAGGGGAATTTGGAAAACAATTTAAAGTCATGATGATGGAATATGGGAATGTTTGTTTTAAATATATTTTCATGGCATGAAATACATAAAACCAAATGTTAAAGGAGGTAGATGCAATCCCATGTTACATATAAATACCCTGAAACAAACTGTACATAGTTTAAGGTCATAATACTTGGACTGTTGGTGGGGCCAATGGGATAAATGTTTGGTGAATTTGATTCCTCTCCCCCCAGGGGAAGGTTTTATGATGAATTGGTATCTGGTCCCAAATTCATAGGGTCTAGGCACCACTATATATCCCATATAAATTTTAATCAATCCATATGTTGTTCTGGGGACATGGTGTGGTAGAAGATTGACAACAAAAGTGGGGGGGGGGGTATCCTCTCGAATGAGGGCATTGAGACATCCCACAATTTCTATGGGGAATCCTGCATTTATTTCATTGGTTAAGGCTATATTTTATCATATTGTTCTGAGTATGTTGTCTTTTTTTCATCCCATACTTGTCATATGAGGCATCTCGATTTTATACAGGTTACAGATGTAGTTCAACATCATGTGCTGAGGAAGTTTGGATTTTCAATTTAAAGTTGTATAACTCAGACTATGGATGCTACTAGTTTAAGGTCATAGAGCTTAGACCATATGAGATTCAAATAGTTTAAGGTTATAATTCTTGTACCATGTTAATTTTAGTTTAAGGATGCATAGCTTTGATCATGGTTTCTATAGTAAAAGTTCTCATAGCTTTGACCAAGACTCCTAGTTTAAGGTTATAGAGTTTAGACTATGTTTTCTATAGTTTAAGGTTATATAGTTTTGAAAATGACTCCTATTTTAATGTCATAAAGTTTGGACCATGACTCCTTGTTTATGGTTGTAGAGTATATACCATGGTTTCTATAGTTTAATGTTCCATATCATTGAACATGAATCCTAGTTTATGTTCATAGAGTTTACACCATGACCCATAGTTTAAGGTCACAGAGTTTGGAACTTGACTCCAAGTTTAAGGTCATATAGATTAGACCATGATTAATAGTTTAAGGTCATAGAGTTTGGACCATGACTCTTATTTTAAGGTCATAGAGTTTGGACCAAAGTTTCACATGATGTATAGCTTGATAAACTTGGCATTGGTGGTATGTGTGATACCCTATCTATCCATGGTGATTAAAGAGTATACTTCATTAGAATATACCTTATGGATAAATTAAGGTCTTTCCTATTTGGGATCCAACTTCATCAAATTTTTTCTAGGTATCATTGGAGTTATGAGATCTAGTACCATATAACCTAGAGGAAGGAGCGGAGGTGAAACTTATTGTTGAATGCTCTTGCTATCCTATTCTGGTGCCTCTCTATGTTATGAATGGCCTAAAGTCTATTTTCATCAAGGTATTGAAACTTATCCAGAAATACTTCAACCATTTTTCATAGAATATTCAAGTCATAAATATTTATTTAGATGGATAGTAACTGAAACTCAATAGGCAATACTACCTCTATTCCATACACAATGGAATACAGGGTTTCTTGGGTGTAATTTCAACTTGTCATCTGATAGGCCCAAAGGGAATTGGGAAGATTTTTGAGATAACTATTTTTGTATTATCCCACCATTTTCTAAAATATTTTATAGATGGCCTTATTTAATGCCTAAATATTCCCATTTTCATGCACATGATAGTGGTAAGTATGGTTGGATCAACTTTTGTACTTGGCATACAATTTCTTCAGCTCAACACCCTGAAAGTTGGTTTTATTATCTTCGAGAATAACACAAGGCACCCAAAACCGATGGATAATGTGAGAAATAAAAAAATCAATCATGGACTAGGTTTTGAATTTTAACAAATTGGGTTTTGACCTGTAAGACTTTGGAATATTTCTTAGATTATTTCCGAATCCAGGGGTTGAGTTGGCATGGGATTCTAGGGCTCAAATTGCCTCATTGTGGTGATTTTAAAATTATTAAATATATTTTGTCATGCGCATGGAGTTTCTATTGAAACATGGAATAAATCCTAATAGGATTCCATAATTGGAATTATGAGGTAGTGGTTGATTTCAGAATTTTGTGTTTTCTCTAGGCGTGACATAATTTTTTTAGCATTGGGTTTTTTGTCGGGGGTGAGTTGGCAATGGGGTGCTAAAGATGGAGTTAAATGATTTGAATTTATTAAATAATTTTAACCAAATTATCCATCCATCCCAATATCATGTTGGGAACACACAAAAAAGGGGGAACCACTCCCTCCCCCCCTCTTTATATATGTATGAAAACGAGCCAAAATCAAAGTGAAAAAACACTGTTGATCTCCATTCTTGGCACCGATCATCATTAGATCGAGGAGTGGCATGATCTGAGAATCGTTCTACACCCAAATATTCAATGTTTCTCCCTCGAGGTAATAGTATTTGATTTTTGGTTCTGATCCCATTATTTTTTCATTATTTTAAGGTTGTAGATCACTATTACAAATGCTAGAGATCCATCCTAGGTCGATCTACAGGTTTTGCGGTAAACCGGGGCGAATAGAGCAAATCTAAAGGTAATTACCATATGGAATTACTGTCTACATGGCATGTAGTCTAGTGAGGCATGTCATGTGTATCTTCATATTTAGGGAAGAATAATTTTTGGGACTACACATCGTGTATCGAGGTTACATGGTATGTAGTGACCCCATGCCATGTGGCCAGATAACATGGACTGGGAAGCCATGTGATAGTACATGGATGTGTAAAAGTATATGACCAAAGGACATGGAAATGGGGTGATAGATATGGGCATAGGAAAACCACATGTACAAGTGGTGGTTTATCCTAAACACGTTGTGTAGTATGGGATTCATGGAATGTGAGGGACACGGCTGGCTGTGCCGTTTGGAAGAGGATACATGGCTAGGGGTCGGGTGAGCCAGAACACATCATGTATGGGCTATACATTCCATGTATGCCGATATGGCCAGGAAAACCATGTAAATAGGATACACAACCAGGTGCTTGGGTAGGTTCACACACCGTGTGGACCCTAGTGCACATTGTGTACTCCTTTAAGTTATTCTTGAGATGTTCCACCTTATGTATATCTTTCTATGGAACTAGGATTTAGGATTGTGAGTATCCTATCCTGAGTAGTTTTATGTATATAACTTGATGTCGGCCTTCATTTTAGCCTATGATATACAATGTGTCATGTTTAGATCATGGATATTATGTTGTAGTGCTTAACCTTGGGTAGTGATCAAGGTGGATCATTGGGTTGACGTCAGGTTCGACACCCTTCCCTTTCACCTCAAGATGTGGGTCCCCTAGACTCTTTATTCCTATAGAGTGGTGTTCCCCTATTGTATTAGGGTGAGGGTCCCCTACCTGTGGTAGTGTTATGATGTGAGGTATGATAAGAATGACGCTCCTTTCAATGACACTTTACTGATGCTATAGATTGATGTGGTTCGTAAAGAGAGATCTTGGGACTGGTGATCCCTCATGGAATCGGGGTGTAGGTTTCCCTTAACTCACCTCTCTTGTAGATACCAAAGTCCTCACATCATGGGCATCAGTTCTATACCTTTGGGTAGTTCTTTATAGCTTTTTACTCCCCTGATGGATTATGTTATGAATTCTCTGTATTATTCATATAGTTAGTGAAAATTCTACCCTAACATGCCAGGGTGAGGGCCAT
This sequence comes from Viscum album, assembly GCA_963277665.1. Taxonomy (NCBI): domain Eukaryota; kingdom Viridiplantae; phylum Streptophyta; class Magnoliopsida; order Santalales; family Viscaceae; genus Viscum; species Viscum album. The sequence goes on along the minus strand of OY728123.1, from coordinate 906,656,203 downwards.
CCATACTAGATGGTTAGATAGAGTAGTTACTCCTCTATTGGATCAGGGTGCGAGTCCTCTATCAATGGAGTTGGTACTCCCTTTCGTTTCATGGCGTGGTTCCTCTAGATGTGACATATAGATAGAGTGGGTACTCCCTTATCATGTTAGGGTGCAGGCCCTCTATCCTTAGAGTAGGAAATACACTATCATACCAGGGTGATATTCCTCCATACGCGTTGTTCCCGAAGAGTTGGTACTCCCCTTTCATACTAAGGAGTGTGTCCTCTAGCCTAGGGTCGGTACTCCCCTATCATGTCAGGGTGTGGGTCCCCCATAGTAAACGAGATGGTAGATTAGTACTTCCCTGTTGTATTAGGGTGTGTGTACTCTATCCATAAAGTGGCATTCCCTTATTAGAATAGGGTTTTAGTCCTCTATATTTTGAGTAGTACTCCCTAGTTTGACCAGGGTGTGGGTCCTCACCTATGGAGCAGTACTACCCTGTCTCTGAGTAGCAGTGGGGAGTAGGTCCTCCATTGGAGTTAGTTCTCCCTCAACTCTTGACTATAGTTACGAGGATAAAGACCCTCCACTAGTGATGTGAAATATATAGTTAATATTTAGTGCTCCCTTGATGGATTGAGGTTCAGTCCATTATATTCAAGAGTGAAAAAGGTTTCATGGGTTGGTAAGGAGATAGTACTCCCTCGACTGCAGGGTAGTGGTGAGGTGCAGCTTCCTCTGTTCTCTCTCTCTCTCTCTCATTATATAGGATACATGTGGTGTATATCTTAGAGAAGTGATCCCTATACTGTGAGTAGTGGTGAGGGGATGGAATCTCTGCTTGGTTTCTTACATCCTTGCATAGGGAACATGTTAGTGATGGAAGGACATCTGGTGTTGGGTACTAGAGATGGACCAAGTGACTTGTTCCTGATGGAGTGTATCTCTCATATGAGTGCTATCTTGGATGGATGAACTCATGGATCATGTTCTCTTGGTTTTGTGTTACCATTAGATCCTCGATTATTATTCTATCACTGATAATGAGGTTGGAACCTCATGAGACTTGGAGTCTGAGATGAGTATATATGGGTGTTTCTGAGAGTCCTTGCAGTGTTTTCATGTTCTGGGTTGACACCCCTTGTGGAATGGGTATTCATACTTCTTCTGTATCCACACCTTAGTTTTGGTTACTCTCTTTCCATGGGAGGTAAAGACGCATAGGGTATGCCACATGATTTTTGTGTTTATCTTCTCATGGTTAGATGAGTTTACTCTCCTACTAGGGGTGGAAAAGAATCTATGTGTATTTTATCTACTCACCATGTTGACCCCCTATTCTCGGACAAGGTTGCTTCTTTATAGGACAAGTTATGGGATGGATATTTCCCTTAATATCTCATTTGGGATTATTTTGACTGATATGACTAGTCTTGTTTATCCGATGATGGTTTGATATGGAGTTTCCCTCTAGATTTGGGTTCCTGATGGCTAGGTCGAGTGGACTATTTCCTTTTAGTTGATCCCCTTTTCTTTTGGGTTTTTGGGGCACCTACTGAGTATTTTTATACTCACAACCACACAGGATTTGCCTGCATGTGTTGTGTCTTGTGTAGACCATATAACTTTCGATGAAATCCTTGGATGATTAGAGGTATGAAGAGCTTAGTGAGCCAAAATGATGAAGGTGTTTACCAAAGCGGGCCTGTGGAGCTTTCTATCAGTTTCATTTGACAATGATCCCCTACTTCTAACCAGGTTAGATGATTTTATAGTTTTATTTTTATGTCCATGTGTTTTTACTTTTTTACACTTTTAGTACTTATGTTGTACTCTAGTTTGGGTTAGTTGTATGAATTCATTTTAGTTTTTATCTTTTTATATCTCTACACTGTTTCATTGAGGTGTCTTTAGGTGCTTTCATACAGGTACCTTAGGAAAAGGACTCCCATAACTGTGATATGCCTATTCGGTGCTAGTCTCTATACCCTAGATTATTAGAGGAAGGCTTGGGGAGTTGCGGCCTAGGCCCTGTTGGGTCGAGTCATGATAGAGTGGTATCAGGGCAGGTTCCACTTTGGAACCATAGTGCAGTGATCTTGGTTTGGGTTATATAGCGATAGTGTTAGGAGGTTTTTAGTTTGGATCTCAGGCAAGAGATTCTAGTGTTAGTGCATTGGACATTGTATCCATTCACCAGGACTATGATAACCTACTTTTTGACTTAGTACATTAGGATAATGGTTTTAGGGAAATAATGGTAAATGCATCATATAGTATTGGGCTTTGGTTTTTCCTTGTCCTTATTGAGTCAGATCCCCTGATATACTATTTTATTATGGTGTATCTCGATTTTGATTTAGGATTCCACCATGATGATAGCTAGATATGGTTACATGGTGGGATTGTGGTGACGATCTTACCTGTGACAGGGGTTTAATGTAGGGAACTAGTTTTTTGGTAGTACGTCTGGGTGGTCAGCCAGTTGAGCCACTACCCATTTAGTAGATAGTTGTACCGACAGTTCAGGATGATGATACGCACTGGCTGAGTGCACTGCATGAGTTCTATAGGTAGGGACCTATGAGGTACTCAGGTGATCCTAACCCCCAGGAAGTTGTTGAATAGCTCAAGGAATTCATGTGTGTTTTCCACCTAGTGAGGTCATCTCTCGATTACATAGTGGTCCTAGTGGTGAGCCTTCTACAGGGTTTATTTTAGCAATGGTGGAGTTTAGTTACACAGTCCCAAGATGAGGTAACGATCACTTGGGTGGAGTTCGAGAAAATATTTAGGGAAGAGTTTTACCTAGACACATTAAGATTAGTGTGTATCTAAGATCTTTTTTAGCTTCGGTAGGGCATCATGACTGTGGAATAGTACTTGGAGAGTTTCATTGACCTATCATGTTACTCATTAGATATGGTGAGAGACTTTTTCTTCAGATCTTGAACCTTTGAGCAGGGAATCCATAGATATGTTCAAGAAGGTGTGGTTTCCTCGTGAATTTCCTCTTATGCGGGGGTACTGGAGCGAGCTCTGGTGGTAGAGAGCTTCCTGGCAGAGGGAAAGGCAGATGTGGCATGCAGTGGTGGTAATAAGGATGAGGCATCTGAAATATATGGTAGACGGTAGATGATTAGATTGCGAAGTAAGAGGAATACCCATGAAGAGACTAAGGCATGTAGGCCTGTAGCACATGAGCCATGTCAGGGATTAGTTCAGTCGTAGGAGAGGCAATGTTAAACTTGTGATGGCCATGGACATATTGCTATATATTTTACAACCCACTATGCTTCTTAGAGGGAGCTGGTCAATGTGCCTCCTTGGTAGAGGCAACATTTGGAGTAGGGAGTTCTGTAAGATAGTGGATGTGTCAGAGGAGTTGGGAGAGAAGTAGTTGGTAGCAGACAGTTTAAGGTGTTTCCACCACCACCCCTAGGTGGTCCACACTAGGCTCTGGGGGTTAGAGTATGTGTGTTAGGACAATTTTAGGCTGTAGATAACTTTTTCCTATAATCTCCAAGGATGAATAGAGGTATTATATGCATCCTTTCTACTTTCTTGAGTAGTAATTTTTAGACATTGTTGTGAGGCACTTTTTTATTTCCACTTATTTCTCGATGTTTGATTGGGGTGACATGGGGAATTAGTAGAACCTTATGTTGGTGTTGTTCGATGTATCTCAGAATTCACAAGGAAGAGGAGTGCCTCCCCCACCGAGATGTGTTTTTGTGATGTGATTAAAACTATGCATGCGAGTTAGTTCCTCCCAAAGCGGATAGTATCGAGGTGTGTTGGATGAGTCTCTCTGACTTGTTTGTTTGGGGCCTCGTGACGTGTTGGTGGTTTTTTGATAGAGGACCTAGTAAGACCCAATGTGAGAATTTAGGAATCCCTTTTTTGTTTATCATTACCCTCGTGTGCTTGGTGTCATCTTTGTGCGTGAGATGCTTGAAGAGGATGTGGAATATTTTGGCATAGATTTAGACTCACAAGGAAGAGGGACCATTTCCCCATCAAAATTCATTTTTATGACATGACCAAAACCGTGCGGGTGATTCAATGCCGCCCAAAGTGGATAGTGGCGAGTTGTGGTGGATTATTTCCTTAAACTCACATGTTTAGGGTGAGGTTGTGCAGTGGAGTGTCGGAGTAGGTCCTATTATTTCAGTAGAGTTTTTTTGCTTGAAACTTTTTTATTGGAATCCCTGGTGGAGGGAGATCATTGATTAGAACCATTCACCAGTGGAAAAGTTAGACTATAAGATGTTTTTGTAGTTTGGATTGGTTTCCTACCATCCATACTTAGCTGGCATTCCACTAGTGGGTGTGGTAGTGTTTCTGGTTTAGTGAACTATGTTACCGCTAAATGTTCATAGATGAAGGGCCTGGTAAAACCTAGTGTTTACACTTGGGAAGCCCTATTTTGTTCATTGGTACCCTTGTGTGCTTGACATCAACCTCGAATGCAATATTCTTGAGGAGGTCATGGTGCTGGTTATCTAGGGGTGGATGTGAATTGATGGGTTACATCAGTATCTACGTGAGGTGAGCGAGGTGGTGTACCGCTAGACCATATGAATGCAGATGGACCATGGTGCTTGGTGATTTTCCACCAATCGCAACTGATAAGAAATGTGCCCACTTTTTGTATGATTTTGACTAGTTAGATCTAGAAATAAGTTTGGTTTTTTCCTTGGTGGTTTCCCTAAGTATGTTCTTAAAAGTAACACAGGAACCCCCAGTGAGCTCGCTGGCATGGGAGTTCCAATGGAGAACTCAGTTTTTACCCTTATTCCTAGGATTTATCTTTCCAGGGATTAAAATAATTAAGTTGGGGAGAATTTAATGAATTGGTTTTTGACCTGTAATACTTTTGGAATATTTCTAAGAATTCTTTTAAAGCCCGGTGCTGAGTCAACATGCGATTCTGGGGCCCGGAGAACCTCAACATGGTGATTTTAAAAATATTAAATATATTCTATCACACACACTTAGTTTCTAACACACTTAGTTTCTATTAAAACATGGAATAAATCCCATGATGAGTCTTATATTATAATTATAAGGCTAAAATTGAGTTCAAAATGTCATGTTTACCCTAGGTGTGACATAAAATTTTTTAGCACCAGGTTTTCAGTCAAGGGCAAGTTAGTGAGGGGGCGTGAAATAAGGAGTTAAATGATTTTAATTGATTAAATAATTTTAACCTAATTATCCCTCCACCCCTCTCTCATATTTAGAACACAATGAAAAGGAGTAATATCTCCCTCCTCTCCTCTTTGGTTACATATGAAAATGATCCAAAATCGAAGTGGTGAAGTGTTGTCGATCTCTATTCTTGGCACCGATCATCATCAAATCAAGGAGAAACGCGATCCAAGCATCGTTTTCACCCCAAGCTTTAGTGTTTCTCCCTCAAGGTAGGAATATTTTATTTTTTATCCCAATATGTTTCATTTTTCATTTTTAAGGTTGTATAGCCCTATTACAAAGGATAGAGATCCCTCCTAGGATGATCTGCAAGTTTTGAGGTAAACCGAGGAGCATTAAGTGAATCTCAAGGTAATTACCATATGGAATTATCATTTACAAATAGTGTAGTACAGTGAAACACACCGTGTATCTCTTCCTATTCAGGGAAGGTGACTTTTGGGGACTATACACCGTGTAATGAGGTTACATGCTATATAGTGACCCCATGTTGTGTGGCCAGAGAACATGGCCTGAGAAGACGTGTGATTGTACATGCCTATGTAAAATTACATGAAAAAAGGACATGAAAATGGGGTTATAACCACTAGAATGGGAAAAACACATATCCAAGTGGCTATTTAGCCCGAACACGCCATGTAGTATGGGATACACAATGTGTAAGTGACATGGATGGCCAGGCTGTGTGGAAGAGGATGCATGTCCAGGGGTCAAGTGAGGTAAAAAAAATCGTGTATGGGTTATATACATAGTGTATTAAAAAATTTATAGGGAAACTATGTAAATAGGATACACGGCCAGGTACTTGGGAAGGTTCACACAATGTGCGGACCCCGGTGCACGTCATGTAGTCCTTTGATATCTTATTGAGATCTTACACCTTACATATATCCTTATATAGAACTAAAATTTAGGATTTTGAGTAGCCTATCCTGACCGGTTTTCCACATAAAACATGATGGTGGCCTCTGTTTAGGCCTATGAGATATGATGTGGTGTGTTTCTAGGATGATTCTTGTGTAGCGGTGCTTAACCTTGGGCAGTGATTAGGGTGGATCACTAGGTTGACATCAGGGTCGGTACCCTTCCATTTCACATCAGGATATGGATCCCCTAGAATATTTTGGCCTATATAGAGGTTCTACCCTATTGTACCAGGGTTCGGGTCCCTTACCCCTGGTAGTATTGTGATGATAGGTATGATAAGCATGATTCTCCTTTCAGTGGTGCTTGACTGATGCTGTAAACTAGTGTGGTTCGTAAAGAGAGATGCTGGGACTGGTGCTCCCTAGTGGAATCAGGGTGCATGTTTCCCTTACCTATATGCTTCGGTAGATATGGGAATCCCCACATCATAGGTGTGGGTTCTATACCTTGGGTTAGTTCTTACGTGGTTGGTACTCCCCTAATAGATTAGGGCCTGGGTTCCCCATACCATTCATATAGTTGGAGACAACGCTCCCCTACCATGACAGGGTGTGGGCCCTCCATACTGGCTGGTCAGATAGAGTAGTTACTCCCCTGTTGGAATATGATTTAGGTACTCTATCTGTGGAGTTGTTACTCCCCTACTGTGTCAGGGTGTGGGTCCTCCAGAAATGATGTATAGATATCGTGGGTACTCCCCTATCATGTTAGGGTGCGGGTCCTCTATCCTTGGAGTCAGAACTACCCTATCGTACCAGGGTGTGGGTCCTCCATACGCGTTATTCCGGAAAAGTTGGTACTCCCCTATCATACCAGGGAGTAGGTCCTCTAGCCTAGGGTTAGTACTCCCCTGCCGAGTTAGGGTGTGGGTCCTCTAGCTACAAAGTAGTACTCACCTATTGGACTAGGGTATGAGTCCTCTATCTTTTGAGTAGTGCTCCCTTATTGGACTAGGGTGTAGGTCCTCACCTATGGAGTAGTACTCCCCCATATATGAGTAACAGTGGGAAGCAGGTCCTTTATTGGAGTTAGTTCTCTGCCAACCGTTGAATACAGTTATGAGGAGATAGCCCATCCACTAGTTACATGTGATACCTGATTAGGAGTTAGTACTCCCTCAATGGATTGAGGCATAAGACACTCTATTCAGAAGTGACAAAGGTTTCATGGGTTGATTAGGATATATCACTCCCTCCACTATAGGGCAGTGGTGAGGTGTGGGTTCCGGAGTTCTCTCCCTCTCTCATTCACTCGCTAGAGAGGATGCACATGGTGGATAGCTTAGAGAAGTTCTCCCTCAATTGCAAGTAGTGGAGTGGGGTGGGCCTATCCACTTGGGTTCTTACAACCTTATACAAGGTGCATGTTAGTGATGGTAGGACCTCTAATGCTGGGCACTGGAGCTGGACCTAGTGATTTGTTCCCAATGGAGTGTATCTATAAAACAAGTTCCATATAGGATGGATGAGCTCATGGAGTGTGTTCTCTTGGTTTTGTGTTACCATTAGAGCCTCGACTAGAATCCTATCATCGACTACAAGGTTAGAACCTCATGGTATATTTTTTTTAATAATTTAAATTTATATAGTTATAATTAATATAAATATGATATATTAATGCATATTTTTTTAATAATTCACACATATATATATATATTGTTTAAAAAAAAGTATTTATAAGATTATAAAAAATATATTTAAATAATTATTAAATTATAATATTTTTTTTTAAATTATAAATATATTTATTATATTTGTAATTATATATAAATACTTTTTAAATATATATATTTATAATTATAAATATAAATAAATAAATAAATATTTTAAAAAACACACATCTCTAATGAATTTGGTCAATATATATATATATATATATATATATATATATATATATATATATGTCAGGAGATAATGATGATATTCATGCATATGATTGTCATTATTTATGTTTATATATTGATGCATGAGTATACTTGATGCTATATAATCACACGATTGATTTTTCCCAAAGGTTCCAAACCTTTGAAAATTAAAGAACTAGTCGATTGTATATTGTGCATCTGCGGTTTTACCGATTAGATGTGCATCTCTTTTTGATGTAGATTTTTTCATATTTTGTTCCCTTCGAATGATATGTAGACGAGATCATGGGGTATGGGTTCGATTTCACTCAACCCATGTGTTATTCACTTTTGGGAATGAGATTAGAATTTCAACCTGTTAGAAGTTAGCAGCTCCTGCGTCGAATTGTGAGTAAAGTTCCACGACTTGAACTAGATTTTATAGCATCCCAGAATTTTATACGACATTTCCTTGGTTATTGGAATGACTATAAGGATTGAAAAAGAAACTAAATTATCAAGGTATGTCTATTTCGATCGTTTCATGGTAGAAGTCGATCTATGCTCTACTCCTGTCGATAGAGATTATCTTTCAACATATGAGGATGAATTCAGTTTGCGCATTGAGTATGAGAATATGCCCCATTTTTATTCTATTTTCAAGAATATTGGTCATGAGACTTAAAACTATAGAATCCATTTTTCATGTTCATATTTTTATGGTAGAGGGCATGAGGAAAAATCACGTTTTAAAAAGAATAAGATGGGTAAATCGGCTGGACTAGCTAGAAAAAGTATGGCTTCCCCCCAGTAGATAGTTCATGAAATCATGGAGACTAGATGTAGTTCTCCTGCCCCTCTTCATACTGGTGGACAGGATACTCCTTATAATGAAATTAGAACAAATATCCAACATAGTCAGAAATTAGGAGATGAACATGTTATGGAAGTTTTAGATTCCTTTGCTGGGACTCAAGGCAAACAGATTAATGAAAAAACTTGGGCCGATATCTTTAAATATGAGGAAAATTTTGATAAAGATGATGTTTCTATGAAAGGGAAGGACCGAGAAGTAGAGAAACCCAATGAAGATGATGTTGAAAGGGTGGATGATCAACAGTTCATGGATGAGTAGAAGATTTACTCAAGCTACCGCAATGGAAATAAAATGAAGAATGTTGCTTCTCATGTAAAGACTAAAAAGAAAGCTCTCTTGGATGATGAGGTATTCCAGGTGTTCCCTACTCAGAAAAAATTAGATGGGAAAATTTCACCTTCTGATGTCCTATCAGAGGACCAGAATCTTGTTTCCAAACCCGTTCCTCTTGCAGAGGGCAGTAGTGCTCTTCTGGATTCTGGATCATTAGAGGATAACCTGGATAGTGAGCATGAAGGAGCTTGTATTCCAAAAAAATAGAGATGTGGGTGGAATCTCAAAGGTCATGTTCGGGGGCATGGGTGTGATGAAAGTGCATCATGAGGGCGGTCCACCAGGCATTATACCAAGGATCAACTTTCGCCGGAGCAACAAAGGCTCAGGGAGATTCATACCATGCTTCTTAATCAAAAAAATTTACAATCTGAGTGGGATTCATTTGATGATGGTGTATCCTCTGGCTATGGTCATGTTGATGACATTGATCCTTTTGATATGTAGATTATCCATTTTGGCGAGGGTTTGTCTTGTTTGTTAATCCCGTCTCTCTCATGCTTGTTTGTTACTTTTCTTTATATTTTTAATAAATAGTTAGTATCCATGGCTTCTAGCTGGACCGACTTCATATAAATATATATATTTATTTATATAATTATAAAATTATAATAAATATATTTATTATATTTATAATTTTATAATTTTATATAATAAATATATTAATTATATATATTTATGAAATTATAAATATAATAAATATATTTATTATAATTTTATAATTATTTAAATAAATAAATATTTATTTATAATTATAACTATAAATAAATATATATTTATAATTATTTAATTAAATATATATATATTTATAGTTATAATTATAAATAAATAAATAAATATATTTAAATAATTTTATAAAATTATAAATATAAGAAATATAGTTATTATAATTTTATAATTATTTAATTAAATATATATTTATTTATAGTTATAATTATAAATAAATATATATTGATTTAAATAATTATAAAATTATAATAAATATATTTATTATATTTATAATTATTTAAATAAATATATATTAATGTAAATAATTATAAAATGATGATAAATATAAATATTATATTTATAATTTTTTAAATATATATAATTAATATATTTATTATATATAATTATAAATATAAAAAATATAAAAAATATAGTTATTATAATTTTATAATTATTTAAGTAAATAAATAATTATTTATAATTATAACTATAAATAAATAAATATTTATTTATAATTAATGCTTCAGACCATTATTAGTGCTAAAAAACACTGATAATACTATTATTTATCAGCGCTATAATTTTAGCGTTGATAAAAGGGTATCTTTATCAGCGCTTTATATTTTAGCACTGATAAAACCACCCTTTATTAGTGATTTTTGGAAAATGTTAATAAAAGTCTTCCCTGATGTTATAAAAATACCCCTAACAAAGTCTCATTCTCTCGTGACTTAAATATTTCACAGAACCTCACCTCTACCACCGTTGAACCCCACCTTTGCCACATCAAACCCCACCTCTTCCGCTGCCGCTGCCGCCACCGCTACATCTGCTACCACAAAACCATACCATTGCCGCTAACCCCCCCTCCAATCTAAGATATCCCCCTTCCTTTTTTTATCTCTCACTCGCACCCTCATCCTCAGTACTCCCTTAAATACTCTCACCCTCAGCCTCGCATGCTGACACAACCTACAACATTGCCCCATGCTTAAAGATCTTAGCCACTCAAAACGACACGACCTACATGCACCACCGTTGGGTTTTTATTTTCTTATATTCATCACCCTCTCATGACTAGTATTATAGGGTGATTTTATTTATTCTATGGAAAGTGTGATGAATTGGAATTATATGTGGTAAAGTATTTAAAATTTCAATTTCAATTCTTGCTGGTTGCTTACACTTGTTCATTGACTATGACCCTTTCCTTATTTCCTTTTTCATGACCATTGTAATTGTGGGAAAGAGAGAGTGATTTATTTTATTTATTTCTATTAAGCATGACCATTGGAATTAGTTTGAGATAGATATTTTTAGTGTGAGTACTAGGGTGTAGAATGAAACCATGACCATTAGATTAGTTTAACTCTATGTCTAAACATGGTTTTAGGTTACCAATTTTCTTAACAACCTGGAGCATTGACCATGATAAATATGAAGTTTTGAGGATAGAGAGTAATTACTAGGACCAAGGGAATTATAATTGATTATCACAACATGATGTTCTCTAAATCCATTATTTTATGTTTGTCTACATCATGAACCTACTAGATTTATAACTTACAACACCCTTTCCATATTTCTTCTAACATCATCACCATTCTTAACTCTTTACAATTAAAGTAGATTTAGTTTCATTCATCATATTTTAGTGTCTTAATTATAAAATTTTAATGTTCTACCTTTTCCTTGTGGGTTCAAACTCATGAAACACATTTCCTATACTATGTAGTAGTTTTAGGTTGTGTGTCTGATGCATTATAAATGCTAAACTAGTTTGAATGTAGGAAGTAATGACGCCCTGCGACCTAACCACATATTGAACACTACAATTACCTCTTAAATCTCTTAGAATGAAAATTTCCTTCATACACTACATGATATTAACGCTTCCCAACATCATTTCCTCTTTCTTGGCCTCCCTTGAATATATGTTGTGAATATCACATCCCACACACCTGAAACTCCAAGCCCATAACAAGTTGAACCCCTATAGTATTTGGGTTCATTCAAGAGATAGAGGTGAGGATGAGAATTAATTGGAATTTTATGGGGGAAGTTTTCTGATAATAGTTTATGTTTTGGTGATTTGGTAATGTATTGTAGATTCCTATAATAAACCATTGAAATTTGATAATTTTGTTAGTCATTGGTTTTGAAGGCTTAGTAAATGTAGGGAGAATTGTGAGTTAGGGTACGCTAGATTCATTATGATAAAAATTAAAATTATTATTGGATTTTATAGCATGGAAAGATGGTTTTGATTTAGGCAAATGCTCAGTTTTTCATTTGGAAAGATCCTTAGTTACTTTTGGTATGTGTCTAGCTTTGGACAAATATACTTTCAATATGGTTATAATAGTCGAATTATTATTAATATAAAGGTTGTAACACACCATAATTAGATACTTTTAGGTATTAGTAACGTATTGAAGGATATTCAGTATCAAATTAATGCAATTAACCCACAATGGGTGAATTTCAATAGATGCATGGTTTCCTAAACTATGTATTTCACTAGAGGGGTTATTTCTTGATTAGTGCTTAGTTTAGCCAATTGAGAATCAAAATCATGTATTTTGGGAAAAATTTCATCATTATTACTTCTTTCAATTATAAATATTTTATAATTGTTTTTTTGGTGAAAACTTTCATTCCTTAAAATACGGACAAATAAATGTATTTTAAATTAAAATATAAAGTGAAATTTGGAAAATATAACTTTTTTAAAATGAATCTGGAAGGCAAAATTAGAAAATTTTAAGGTGGATTTCATGATTTATTTTAAAATGACAAGGGAAAGACATGTTTGATTTAATAGTATTATAAAGAATTCAAGGTTTTCCTGATTTTTATTTTATAAAAAGAAAATCACATGGATAATTTAAGACTCGATATTTCACTATAATAAAAATTTCATTATAATATACATTGTACAATACATGTTCTTTTATTTCATTACTATAATGCAAAAAAAAAACTACAACATTAATTTAATGAACCAACTCAGGTCAACTTACCATGTCACCGAGTCGATTTGTCACAAGGCCTGAAGTACGTTCTCGATCTCTAAAGGATGAAAAAAAACTGTAACACCCCGACCCCAGTTACCCAGAGTCAGTGAATTATTTTGATACATTGGATTGATTACAAGGAATCAAGTACCGAAGGACCAATCAGTTTAGCAGTCTTGTAAAATAGATTACATACATGAACGTTACATTATATTATAAAATGAAAAACAACAACAACATTGTCTCCATTGACCACATTCATATCCCTTAGAATATCCATGCAGGTCATTCATAATATACTTCTTCACATCCTAGGAAAAATAAAACATATAAAGGGGTGAGCTCAGATGCTCAGTAAGGATAACAATATAGCGAAATCTTTCATAAATAAGCATAAACACTTAAGGCAATGTATAAAACTAAAAAAAAGCCATTTATAACTTAAACTTCAGTATAATATGGCAAAGATAAATCAAATAATACCATTTACTTATTCAAATGTATATTCTACTAGTCAAATAAACACATGTAATATCAATAGATAATTTCATAATGATGGAATTCATAATGCTAGACATCATAACCACATAGTCAAGGCCTCGTGCCAAGACTACAAATAAGATTTTGTCAAGTCCTTGTTCCAAGAAACTAGTTTGTCTCATGAGACCTACCAATAAATCAAGGAGCTATAGCGGGCTCCACCCATCACTTACTAAGTCTAATTCAATCCTTATATGAAAATGTTGAAACATAACATAAACATTAGTATTAAAACTAGCATACAAAATGTCATTACTTTAACCATAAATCATGAATGGTATTAAAATAGCACATTTACAATCAATAATATCATAACTCATTCAATACAATATTGAATATTGTATTTATAATAAATCAACCTCAATTAAGAATAATATCCAAAAGGATGTTGTCATAGTTTAAAATGATTAGTAAAACTCTTTGAGAGAAATATCCCTTTTTCATGAAAACATTTAAAAGTCACACAATTTATAAAGGAATAAATTTAAAATAAATTTTTTAATCAAAGTGTCCCATACCCCTTTGAAACTTTTTAAAGAATTAACATTTAAAAACATTCATGTCCATATAAATAAATCCTTTAAAAACCATTTTGAAAACATGGACATTAATTAGAATTATTTAGAAGAATAAATATTTAAACTGCTGAAATGACATTTTAGTTGAAAATCCCATTAAAAGAATACTTTTGAAAACTCCTTTATCTAACATGGATATGGATAATAAATATGTCCCAGTAAATACTTACACATAAATAATCTCGAATAATAATGAGATTGAGGAATTAACCCTTACCTTGTACTTTTCTTTGGTAGAGGGTACGTTAACCTCCTGTATAATAGTTAAATCATTGATATTAAATTATACAAGAACCACATACATAAATATGATATAATATATGATCTTATAATATTTATTTGTTAATAATATTTTAGAAGTATCATTTTTTCGGGTGTTAACTGATTCATTTTACTTTATATGTTTTTTTATGTAAGCCATTATTGTTATGGATAAGATGTATTTGATTAATATATAGAATGATATTAAGTTATTAAAAATTATTTTTAATAATCAAATGAAAATTATTCTTGAATGGTTACGATGGGTAATGAATCTCATCGCGTTCATGGAGATGGTAATCCGTACGTTGGCACGAACGCTACTTCCATTTCATTTTTTTTATTTTAAAAGGAAAGAAAACCAAATGATACATAGGTATATTATTATTACAGTATAATATAATATTTTATATACATTACATAAGTTTATTAACATAATCCTTTATACATTCCATGTATGGAATAAAGGAGTCATATCACTTTGAGGGGGCGGTAGTCCGCACTTCCTCAAATGAAATTATCGTATATATACAACATGAAAAGAATAAAGGTATGATATAAAATATAATTACAGAAGATTATAGATAAAATAAATATCATAAATATCATATATAATTACACTTACATCATAATGGCCACCATAAGAGGTGGTAGTAGAAAATTGAATAATCATCGTTTCGTGAGGCAATAGTTCACCGTCCACAGAAACATTATGTTCTATACCCATTAGATGGAGGTGTGTGTAAGTTTAGTTTAAATAATTATCATAAAAACAACCTAGTATATTTAAGATACTGGTTTTGTTATAAAATAAAGGAATAAAGAGAGTTTAGGGGGTTGGATAAGTAAAATAAAAGTAAAGAACTTAAGAGGAGATGTTACCTTTAAATCAGGTAACTCCCTTTGGTTTGAACCAAAAGGCTTCCTTGAAGTGCCTTATGCCTAAGGTAATGATTCTAAGAGGAATATAGGGATGTACGGAGATTAATTGGGTAGAGTTAGGATAATACAAGGGTCTTGCGAGGTGTGAGAAATGAGTTAGAGGTGAGGGATTTTTATAAGGGGGAGGAGTGGCTCTTTAGGAAAGTTTGAAAATATTATTTTATTGTATAATGATTTTAGGTTTATAAAGGTCCAAAACTCATTAAAGTATAAGATAAGATGAATAATGTTCGAAATAAAATCATCCAATAATAATTGTATAGGTTTTGGATTTTTTTTTTAATTTTTATAATCTCATTTATTTAAATCATTCATTAATGAGGTAAACACTGCATCATTATTGTGTCATAAATAATTTTAATAATTTGATGTATAAAAATTATAAAAAAAATACCATGATTTAGGAAATATTTTTAGATTTAAAATTAATATTTATAGTAGAAAATATAACTTATATAACCCCATGTAAAAATTATTTTACTAGAAGATATATGTTTATGTCATTTTTGTCTTCACTTTAAATTAATTAATATAAAGTGTCATTGTCACTCTCAAGTGGCTCCATCTGGTCCCAAAATCGAACCAAGGATTACCATGGTCAGAAATGTATTAACCAATAGGAATATGATACATGTTAAGGTAATTTAATATTATTATAATAATATTTGTTTACCCTTATTTACCAGATTTACCCTTTAACCATGGTAAATAAAATATTTACTGAAGTAAATATTCATAATGTCTAAAAATAAAAGTTACCTTGTTACAAAATTTGGACCACTTGATTATAAATATGGAATCCATTTTTCCAAATTCAAAATACAAAAGTGGAAGAAATCAATTTAAAATTAATTCCCATTGTCAAATCAAAAAACGTGTTTTTAAGAAATAATAACTATCAAAAGATTAACACTTGTTTATGTTCGGTTTAAATGTAAAATTACATCCAATGACCTATATTATATTAAATGATAAAAATATAATATAATTATACTTTAAATCCACTCAAATGTATAATTTAACACTATAAATTATTTCGATTAGAAAAGTTGTTTTCAATTAAAATTTAGTATTTTCACTATTCATCAAAATATGAAAGTTATCAGAAATGTATAAAAGATTTATCCAAACTAAATTTTTATGTCCCTATTCTAAAGAATAATTTAATTTTAATTAAATTGAATATATAAAAGTGTCAAATATTGGTTTTAAAAATGGTTCACTATTATAAGGCGGTAAAATTGCATTTTTTTTGAAAAATACTTCTTTTATCTGAAAAAAATTAATTTGTTCTTATATTATCTATAATAAACACATTATATGGATTATAAAATTATATAGAGTATATAAAATTCAAAATTTAGTTAATAATATTCATAACTGCCTTTTGAACGACTAGTTTGGTAAGTCGTGGTGCGCTCGAACTCGGTGTTGCGTGTAACGCAAGTTATTGAATTTCTTTGAAGAGATAACGTAGTATGAAATCTTGAGGTGTTACATTATCCTCTCCTTCAATTAATTGCATCATCACAATTTGAATTTTTTCTTTGAAAATAAAAGGTTAAAAATAGAAAAATATTTTTGTGGAAAACCCACATCAGAAATTGGGTTAATGAAATTTAGTTTTAATAAGTGGTAAAGAGAAATGAAAAAGTCACCACCAAATCATGATCTCGATTAGGATAACATTGGTGGAAATTAGAGACACATAATTGGAGGAAAAACTTAAATATTTATAGGTATTGATTGAGGTCATCAATTACAAACAAGTGTAAAATTGAGGGCCTCAAAGCCATCAATCTATGATGATTTTAAATATCATCAGTTCAACAATACATAATGTATTAGGATAAAACATTTTTGGTTTTAAGATCCCTTACCTAAAGTTTAAGAATTAATTTATTCATAGAATAAGAGGAAAAAATATACTTGACAAGTATAGTTTCATCCTTCAACTAATTCCTACCACAAACTCATCTTTCACTCCAAAAGATAATAGAATTAAAAAATATTATATTTATCCTAATCATATAGGATTCCAAAAATAATGAATTTATAATTCATATGTCAGACTATTTAAAAAAAACTACATTATACAAACTAGTATATCACGTAGTCTAGTGGTAGGTGATGTACCCTTGTCGCCCTTCGGTTGCAGGTTCAAGTCTCGCAGCCTTGCCGGACGCGACAGGTTGTCTCCCAACCTCTGGGTTGTCCTTTTTATGAAAATCCAAAAATAATCTTAAGAAATGATTTAATCTTAAAAATAGTATCCAATGTAAAACTTAATCCATTCCAAACTTTATAATTATCCACAATATTTCTGTCCGAACTCATAGTCCAAATTTTTTAAGGATGGTCACATAATATACACATGACTACCTTCATCGTGTATTCTCTTAAAATGTGGTAATAAAATGAATTGATAGAAAACCATATTTTAATATTTATGTACTTTCTTATTCCTTTTGTAAATCATATAATACTAGATATACTCCTTTAATCCAAAAATTTTGTAATCACCAACAATGATGGAATAAAAAAAACCATTAATTAGTTCCAAGGTAGTCAATAATATCCAATATAATTTATCCAAATCAATCATCTCTTATTCCAAAATTAGTACCACAGTATTAGGACCATATTAAAATTTATCTTTCCTTCAACCATGTATTTTCCAAAAAGTTTAACTTGCTATTGAGTCACTTTTCTTGGTACCACACAAGCTCAAATCCTTAATGAAATAGTACTGCAGTACAATCATTATATACTCTATAATTATTATAACCAGTACATCATTGATACAACACTCAAATGACATAATTATTTAATATCAATATAAGAACACTAGCCATTACTCTTCATTCGTGGTAATATCATAACTTGATTATTATCCAACAACACCATTTTCGGTATACTCTGATGATTGGGACATAGATTCACGTAGTGTCCCAACTCCTTGAAAATGAAGCACTGTACATTTGAAACCTTTTTCTTACCCATGCAATCACTTACTTGGTTTCCTTTTTCTCCACACTTATAACAAACTCCCATTACCTTCAAGCATTTACGAAGGTGATTCTTTCTACAATTATCACATATCGGAAAATCCTTCTTTCTCATATTCCCTTTATCTATATTTCTCTCTACCATCCCTTTCTTCTCTGGCTTCCCTTCAAAGCCATAGGACTCAGAGAATTATTTACTTATTTTATTAACACATGATACTATTTCTTTATATGATGATAATACGTGGGAGACTATTTACTTTCTAAATGTTGGCTTAATACCATGAATGATATGATTCTTCTTACTCTTTAGATCATGCGTATTGCTGGAGTTCTCATTCTATCTACTGGGCTCCATTTATAAACAATGACATACACTAGGTTAGTTTATGAATCACAATGCATAATTACAAATGTGTAAAATACCTAATATAAATTGAAAATATTATTCATATAATATATAATCATAAAAAATGTTTTCTTTGAGGAAATATTTACTCCTAAATCCTTCATAATGGATTGTAAAGAAAATGTGAATTATCTTAAGAATATCCCCTAGGAGTGTCACAACCAAGAGTGCAGCAAGCCCTGTTGTCATGTACCAGGATACCTCGAGTCAAGCCCAAAACTCCTTGTCAGAGTTTTCACTCCTAGGTACATCTATACCAGAGCCGAATCTACCTGCTCATATCCAGACAGAGATGTATTTCTTGTAAAATTCACAAAATTTCTACATTACCAAAATTCTAGGATGTTCTTCTATACTAATCTTCAATGTCTATCTTAGGGTAATGTTCTCTAATAAGAGTTTTTCTAAATCTAGTTTCCAAGGTTATTGCTAAAATTTCTCTGATACCAACTGTAACATCCCGACCCCAGTTACCCAGAGTCGGTGCATTATTTTAATACATCAGCATGATTACAAGGAATCAAGTCCCGAATGACTGATTAGTTTAGCAGTCCTGAAAAATAGATTACATACATGAATGTTACATTACATTATAAAATAAAAAACAACAACAAAATTGTCTCCATTGAACACATTCATATCCCTTAGACTATCCCTGTAGGTCAGTCTTAATATACTTCTTCACATCCTGAAAAAAATAAAACAAATAAAGGGGTGAGCTCAGATGCTCAGTAAGGATAACAATATAGAGGCATCTTTCATAAATAAGAACAAACACTTAAGGCAATGTATAAAACCAA
The DNA here is from genome assembly GCA_963277665.1 of Viscum album. Lineage (NCBI taxonomy): Eukaryota > Viridiplantae > Streptophyta > Magnoliopsida > Santalales > Viscaceae > Viscum > Viscum album. The sequence goes on along the minus strand of OY728123.1, from coordinate 906,636,758 downwards.
AACAAAAGCTGTTTAAACTTAAACTTCAGCATAATATGGAAATGATGAATCAAATAATTCCATTTACTTATTCACATAGATATTCTACTAGTCAAATAATCACATGTAATATTAATAGATAATTTCATAATGATGAAATGCATAATGCCAGACATCATAACCACACAGCCAAGGCCTCGTGCCAAGACTACAAATAATATTTTTTCAAGGCCTTGTGACAAGATACTATTTTGTCTCATGAGACCTACCGATGCATCGAGGAGCTATAGTGAGCTCAACCCGTCACTTACTAAGTCCAATGCATTCCTCATATGAAAATGTTGAAACATAACATAAACATTCGTATTAAAACTAGCATATGAAATGTCAATACTTTAACCATAAATCACAAATGGTATAAAAATATCATATTCACAGTCAATCATATCATAACTCATTCAATACAATATTGAAGATTGTATTTATAATAAATCAACCTCAATCAAGAATAATATCTAAAAGGATGTTGTCATAGTTGAAAATGATTAGTAAAACTATTTGAGAGAAATATACCTTTTTCATGAAAACATTTAAAAGTCACACAATTTATAAAGGAATAAATTTAAAAGAAATTTTTGAATCAAAGTATCCCACACCACTTTGAAACTTTTGAAAGAATTAACATTTAAAAACATTCATGTTCATATAAATAAATCCTTTAAAAACCATTTTAAAAACATGGAAATTAATTAGACTGATTTAGAAGAATAAATATTTAAACCGTTAAAATGATATTTTAGTTTAATATTCCCTTAGAATAATCCTTTTGAAAACTCCTTTATCTAACATGGACATGGATAATAAATATGTCCCAGAAAATACTTACACATAAAAAATCTCGAATAGTAATGAGATTGAGGAATTAACCCTTACCTTGTAATTTTCTTTGGTCGATGGTACATTAACCTATTATATAATAGTTAAATCATTGTTATTAAATTTTAAAAAAATCACATACATAAATATGACATCGTATATTATTTTCAAATATTTCTTTGTTAATTATATTTTTGTAGTATCATTGTTTCAGGTGTTAACTGATTTATTTTCCTTTATATGTTTTATTATGTATGCCATTTTGTTTATGGATAGGATGTATTTGATTCATATCCAGAATGATATTAGGTTCTTAAAAATTATTTTTAATAATCAAATGAAAATTATTCTTGAATGGTCAAGATGGGTAATGAATCTCATCGCATTCGTGGAGATGGTAATTCATACGTACGCCCGAACACTACTTCCATTTAATTTTTTTATTTTAAAAGGAAAGAAAACCAAATGATACATAGGTATATTATTATTCCAGTATAATATAATATTTTATATACATTAAGTAAGTTCATTAACATAATCCTTTATACGTTCCATGTATGGAATGAAGGAGTCATATCACTTTGAGGGGGCGGTAGTCCGCACTTCCTCAAATGAAATTATCGTATATATATACAACATGAAAAGAATAAAGGTATGATATAAAATATAATTAAATAAGATTATAGATAAAATAAATATCCTAAAAACAATATATAATTACAGTTCCATCATAATTTCCACCATAATATGTGGTAGTAGAAGATTGAACAATCATCTTTTTGTGAGGCACTAGTTTGCCATCCATAGAAACATTATGTTCTATACCCATTAGATGGAGGTGGGTGTAAGTGTAGTTCAAATAATTCTCATAAAACAACCTAGTATATTTAATATACTGGTTTTGTTATAAAATAAAGGAATAAAGAGAGTTTAGGGAGTTGGATAAGTAAAATAAAAGAAAAGAACTTAAGAGGAGATGCTATCTTTAAATCGGGTAACTCCCTTTAGTTTGAACCAAAAGGCTTCATTGAAGTGAATTATGCCTAAGGTAAGGATTCTAATAGGAATATATGGATGTAGGGAGCTTAATTGGGTAGATTTAGGACAATACAAGGGGCTTTATTGGTGTGAGAAATGAGTTAGAGGTGAGGGCCTTTTATAAGGGGGAGGAGGGGCTCTTTAAGAAAGTTTGAAAATATTATTTTATTATATAATGATTTTCGGTTTATAAAGGTCCAAAACTCTTTAAAGTAGAAGATAATATTACTCATGTTCGAAATAAAATCATCCAATAATAATTTTATAGGTTTTGGATATTGTTTTAATTTTTATAATCTCATTTATTTAAATCATTCATTAATGAGGTAAACACTGCATCATTATTGTGTCATAAATAATTTTATTTATTTGATGTCTAAAAATTATAAAACAAATACCATGATGTAGGAAATATTTTTATATTTCAAATGAATATTTATAGTTAAAAATATAACTTAAATAACCCCTTGTAAATTTTTTTTACAAAAAGATATATGTTTATGTCATTTTTGTCTTTACTTTAAATTAATTAATATAAAGTGTCATTATCACTCTCAAGTGGCTCCATCTAGTCCCAAAATATACCCAAGGATTCCCATGGTCAGAAATTTATCAACCAATAGGAATAGGACACATGTTATGTCAATTTAATATTATTATAATAATATTTGTTTACCCTTATTTACCACTTATACCCTTTAACCATGGTAAATAAAATATTTATTGAAGTAAATATTCATAATGTCTAAAAAAAGTTACCTATTTACACAATTTGGACCTCCAGATTCCAAATATGTATTCCATTTTTCTAAATTCAAAACACATAAGAGGAATAAATTAATTTAAAATTAATTCCCATTGTCAAAATAAAAAGCGTGTTCTTAAGAAATAATAACTATGAAAATATTGACACTTGTTTATGTCTAGTTTGAATGTGAAATTACATCCAATGACCTAAATTATATTAAATGATAAAAATATAATATAATTATAATTTAAAACCACTCTAATGTATAATTTGACACTATAAATTTTTTTATTAGAAAAGTTGTTTTCAATTAAAATTTAGTATTTTTTACTATTCATCAAAATATGAAAGTTATCAAAAAAGTACAAAAAAATTATACAAACTTAAATTTTATGTTCCGATTCTAAAGAATAATTAAATTTTATTAAATTTAATATATAAAAGTGTCAAATATTTGTTTTAAAAAAGGTTCTCCATTAAAAGGCAGTAAAAATGCAATTTTTTTTTGAAAAATACTTCTTTTATCTGAAAAAATGAATTTGTTCTTATATTATGTCTAAGAAACACATAATATGGATTCTAAAATTATATAGAGTATATAAAATTTAAAATTCAGTTAATAATATTCATAACCGCTTTTTGAACGGCTAGTTTGGTAAGTCGTGGTGCGCTCGAACTTGGTGTTATGTGTAGCGCAAGTTATTGAATTTCTTTGAAGAGATAACGTACTATGAAATCTTGGGGTGTTACAAGAACCGAGGTAATAAAACACTATTGGGAGTTTTACATACATTTCATTTGGACACTAAGAAAGGCATTCCTTAGACTAATGAGAGAGGAATTATAGGAGGCAAATTGAAGGGTGACATAAGTGAAACCATTACCATGTAATCCAAAAATAGATATCCTATGATAACCCCGAATATGAGAACATATAGTAAAATAGGTAAGAAAGGCGGTAACTCTAGTTGAATATGGATATAGAACTTTGGTTGGTAAAGTTAAATCCTATTGAATTTAATATTTATATTTTAAGTTGGGAAAGTTCTAAGGGGTTTTTGAAAAATACCTTTGTATCCTAAGGTTTTTCAAAAAATGCTCTTACTTGTGTTTTTTAATAAAGTACAACCATTTAAAACTCTATGTTTATATCCCAAAATTTCAAAAATAAAATATTTAACTTCTTATAAGAGTTAGAGATGTATTTCTATACATTTAAAATTACACTTCAAAAATCCTTCTTAAATTTAAAATTTTAGTTTACACACGAAATTTTATATCTAGTCACTTTTTCAATAAAAAAACATTTACTCACATCACTGTATTAAATCCCTTGGGCCTCATGTAATGAACCTGATTTTCTCAAAGGTATGAATTGTTGTTTGAAAAAATCTAATAATTTTTTTATTTGTGAAACCATTGTTATATTCAATAATTGTATTTTCTATTATAAAAAGGGGTTTCAAATAATATAGATTTTATTTTTTTATATTTCAATTATTACATTACATAGATGTATTTATAAATTTCCTTCAATGAGTTTTTGTTTTTGATCATGTGGGATGATAAAACATTTTTCAATGTTTTTATTTTATTTTAAGAAATTTATGAGACCCATCTTTAATTGAACATATTTTTTGTATTTATTTTTTTAAATATTAATATTACTGAATCAAATGGGATGGATATGAATAAATAATGGATGGATTCCAATCGTATGACAAAAGAGTATGAAGATGAAGTGAAATAGTTCATAAATTTTACAAAAGATCATGTATATAACTCTTATCAAATCCTTTTTCCATGTTCACGCTATTTTTATTCAAGGATAATTAGTCCATATGAGTTGGAAGAATAGTTGACCAATCATGGAATAGATTGAAGTTATAAATTCTAGAATAAACATGGTGAAAAAGAGAATATAGCTAGTGGATGAGATATCACTGCATTTTATGGATCATCTGATATAATTAAAAGTGTTGACATGAAGAAGACTTTATTGAGGATGTGATTATAGATGTGAATGTATACTATTTCGCAAGGACAAAAAATCACTTAAATAATGACCAAAGTGTGGTGATTCTCGATACAAGAAAGATGAATCCAGTCCTACAAAAGTTGTTTGGTACTTTCCAATAATTCCAAGGTTTAGGCGCCTATATGAAAGTGAGGAGACTGTAGGGAAATTGACTTAGAAATCATATACAATAAGTAAATCTGAGAAACTACATCACCTGATAGACTCTCCTTAGTAGAAGAGAGTTGATCATGAGTACCCCGAATTTGGAAACAAGATGAGAAACCTTCGTCTTGTGTTATCTATAGATGGAGTGAATCCTTTTAGTTTTCAAAGAAAAACTCACAGTACCTGGATGGTTATGTTGGTAAATTATAAATTTACACTGTGATTATGCATGAAACAAAAATACATCAGGTTATCTATGCTTATATCAGGACCAAAACAACTGGGTAGTGATATTGATGTTTATTTGGATCCATTGATCGAGGATTTGAAATTATTGTGGGATTCAAGTGTTATATTATATGATGCTTATAGAAATGAATATTTCACATTGAGATCCATTTTGTATGGGATGATAAATTAATTTCCTTATTATGGAATGTTTTAGGATATATAATAAAAGTAACTCAAGGGTGTCCTATTTGTGAACATGGTACACAATCAATTAAGGTGAAAAATTCATCAAAGACTATGTTTCTAAGACATCACAGATATCTTCCTTGGTTACATAAGTATCTATCTTGGATGACGTTATTTTATGGAAGTTTAGAAGAAAGTACAACACTCTCTCCACTAACAGGTGATCAACTATTTGTGAAAGTAAAATACGCGGACACTGCTTTTGGTAAACCATTTTCAAAAAACCTTATGAAATCGGTTGTAAAATGAGATCATTTTTTTGAATTATCCTATTGGAATTTTATGTACATAAATCATTTTCTTGATTTTATGCATGTTGAAAAAAATGTATGTTATAGTGTCATCGACAAGCTGATAAATTTACCTAGAAAAAAGGATGGAATTAAGGCTTGGTTGGATATGGTTAACAAGGGAATACGAGAAGAGTTGGTGCCTATGAAGGGTGATAACTGAACATTTCTTCTTCTAGATACTTACAATCTTTCTAGGAAAGATATTTATCAGTTTTGAAACTTATTGAAAGACATAAAGGTTCCAGATGGGTATTCATACAATATCAAGAATATTGTGTCAAGAATAGATTTAAAGTTAAAGGATATGAAATCACATGACGATTGGAAATATTATAGACCCAAAAAAATTGTTGACTATGGAAAGAGAAATTGCCATCATATTATGTGAATTGGAAATATTCTTCCCTCCAACATTCTTTGATATGATGGTTCACTTGATGGATCACTTGGTGAGAGAGATTTAACTACGTGGTTATGTACACTATAGATAGATTTACCCCATTGAATGATATATGAAGATTTTTAAAGGGTATGTTAAAATCAAAGTCATCCAGAGGGTTGTATTGAAGAGAAATATATTATTGAGGAAACCATTGAATTCTGCATTGACTACCTGTCTGGTGTGGAAATCATTAGTCTACTGAAATCTTATCACACTGGGCAGCTTTTGTGTGAAGGAATTTCTAGAATAGATGTTTTTATTATAAATATTATAGATCAGGAGTAGACCCACCTTTATGTTTTGCATAACAGTTTGTAGGTTTCCCTATAAGTTGAAACCCACAAAAAAATATTAGGTGTTTTAATCCATCAAGGGATTAAATATGGATATCAAATACACATGATCAACAATATATAGTATGGTCTCAAGACCATATTTTTATGGAGCCAGATGAAAATATGGATTCAATTTTAGAACGACTTTGATGGCTAACCATATGACCAAGTGTGTATGTATTATCTTACAATGATTATGTAATTAATTGTTATACGTTCTATATAAATAAAAATGATAAATATAGTACCATGAAAAATAGTAGAGTTACACTTATTTCTGAAGTGATGCATTTTTTTGGTACAAAGGACAGAAATCCAATTTACATGAATATGTCATACTTTTTCATCATTAAAAAAATATGGGAGTTTGATTATACAACATTATAAGTTCTTATTTTTCAATTCAAGTGGGTTGAGAACAAGAGTACTGTTAAAATAGATTAATTGGGATTCATGAAAGTGGATTTCAGTAAGGGTAAAACTATGAACCATTTATAATGGAATCACAATTAGTAAAAGTATTTTATGTTCCAGATCCCACAAACCAAAAGTGAACAATTGTTCTGTTATCGATCAAAACCACTGAAGGGTCAGATGAAAATTCAATAGAGGATGAACCTTTCATTTGGACTTCATAATCATTTTGCAGTGGTCCCATTGTAGATGGGGGTTTTTATGTCATAAGAGACCACAATTAAGGGATTTGGATACTCGTTAGGGGGATCAAATCCCTTTATCTTTTAAAAAAAGAGAGTTCAATAATCAGGTTATATTTTTTTGTAATATAAATTCGGTTACCTCATGTTATTATCTACTCGCTACTGAATTTATATAATCTAAATTAAATTTTAAACCAATTCTATAGATAATGACTTCTACAAATTCTAGTGCTCCCAATCCCAAGGAATAATAGGTCTCTCAAGCTATTTCTGCTCTCAGTGTAGAGAAACAATAACCTTCTTCACATGTCGATGCTACCGCTCTAGAGGAATAACATGTTTCTTAACCTGTTGATGCTCCCTGTGTAGAGGTATAATGACCTTATACACATGCTGATGCTACTGCTCCTGAGGAACAACATATTGATGATGTTGAATATGAGGAAATGGTAGGCAATGAAGGAATGGTGTTGCTGAAAAAATAGGAATTTTTTAGTTTGACGGTGTTAGTAAAAACCATTAAGGTGAAAAGAAAATGAATCAAATTTGTGGTTGGATAGAATGTACAAGCTCGGCATGTTAACCCCAATAGGTCCATGTTCAATAGTTACATTAGACTCATCACTCGATAATTTAGGACAATTGATGTAGATTCATGGCACCATGTTGTGCCCATGCTTAAGACACTAATGCAGGAAGAAATTATAGTAACATTATGATATCATTTATTTATTTTACTAAAAAATAAAATCATGAAACATCACTACTGGAAATTCGGGCTATAGCCACGGTTTTAAACCGTGGCTATAGGTCCTCAAACCGTGGCTATAGGTAATAGCCACGGTTTGAGGAACCGTGGCTAAATTTTTAGTGGCTATAGGCCTAGACCTATAGCCATGGTATGAACCGTGGATATAGGTATATAGCCACGGTTCAAACCGTGGTAATATCACTATAGCCACGGTTTAGAACTGTGGTTATACAAGAGTACATACAACCTTTATTGCCATGGTTTGAAACCGTGGCATTAGGCCTATAGCCACGATTAAAAACCGTGGAAATAAACCAATAGCCACAGTTTAAAACCATAGATGTAGGGTCTGAAAATCAATAAAAAATTACCCCCCCTTCATGTTGTTTTGCTTGTTTCCTTGACCTTCCAGCAAATTGGCAAGCATCAGCCACAATATTTTGGTAGATTTCATCTGTATTAGTCCCTTGGATGCAGGGAGGCTTGGTCTTGGGATTACTTAGGGCGAAGAGGAATTTTTGGATAAACTATTTGTATGACACCCTTATGGGTGATTAAAAATCTAAGAAATTCCATAAACCTGAGGCAAGCAGTCTTCCACTAACACAGATGACCCAAGATGTACAAAATAAAAACTTATTTACCTTCCTATGCACTAGATATGGATTAGGTTGCATCCCTGCACAAGTTAAATGATCAATATCTCCATCATGCACTACCAAAATAGACTCATGTGACATCTTAGAAGATGGGTGTTCTTTACGCATTGCAAGTTAAGTATCACCTCAAGAGAGTTCTGCTGTCGATTGAAAAATTGTGACTTGCAACCCTAACTACAGCATGTCAAACAATAATGTGTCCAAGATTAGAAGATAATTGATTGTTTAAAGTGGTATTCAACTTTAATTTCAAGCCAGAAAAAAATTGAGGGGTGGCTCTAAGAGATCAACTTTGAGATATTGTTCCTTTGAGATAATAGGGTGATAAAGATAAACAATCTTATCATTATATAGTTTAATACAACACCCCCCGCCTGGACACCCCTCCCCCCTGCCTGGACAGCACCCCCTCCCGCCCCCCTGGACACCTCTCCCCCCTGCCTGGATAACACCCCCCATACTGGACACCCCCCTACCTGGACAACACCCCCTCCCTCCCTCCTGGACACCCCTCCCCCCTGCTTGGACAAAACCACCCCTACTGGACACCCCTCCCCCTACATGGACAGCACCCCCCATGCCTGGACAACCCCCCTGCCTGGACACTCCTCCCCCCTGCCTGGACAGCACCCCCTCCCTCCCTCCTGGACACCCCTTCCCCCCTGCCTGGACAGCACCACCCCTGCTGGACACCCCTCCCCCCTGCCTGGACAACACCCCCCTGCCTGGACAGCCCCCCCTGCCTGGACAACACCCCCCTACTAGACACCCCTCCCCCCTGCCTGGACAACACCACCCCTATTGGACACCCCTCCCCCCTGCCTGGACAGCACCCCCCATGCTGGACACCCCTCCCCCTACCTGGAAAGCCCCTCCCCCTACCTGGACAGCCCCCCCTCCCCCCTGCCTGGACAACACCCCCCCTATTAGACACCCCTCCCCCTCCCTGGACAGCCCCCCTACCTGGACAGCACCCCCTTGCTGGACACCCCTCCCCCCCTGCTGGAAAATTATTTAGACAACTGTTCTTATTTCTGAAGAAAGGCCAATTGTGAAGGAAGAGCTAAACCGGAGGTGGAGCATCAGTCAATGGATCAAATTATCCTTGGATCACTTGCTGATGAATATCGAACTGATGATGTGGTTATGAAAACTGTTGAACATTCTCATACACCACCTATACGATCACCACCTCCAATTGTGCATGAGAAATTTCCCTCTATTAGTAAGATCTCATAAAGTTATAAAATGTAATATTTTGCCTATGATATTATAAATGAGTTTGATAATATTTTAGGAGATTATAATGACCTGAAAGAGAAGTTAAAATATACTAATGATGATATTAGAGAACTTAAGAAGTACTCTATTCCCAAGGTTGATTTTGACAAGTTGGTTGGGTTAACGACTACCCAAACAAAGTTGATTAAGAATCTCCAATCATTCCCTCCTATTCAAATAGTTGTTTCTAAAGTAAGTTTCAAAGAGCTTAAGGATGTGAATGGTCTAGTTAGATATTTGAAGGATGTTTATACCACCAAGTCTGAGTTAAATGATCTTGGTGAATGGTTGTATCTCAAAGGTACATGTTCCAAAATCTTTCAATGGTGCAATTAGACATGTCTAAAGATGTTCTTGACGAGGTTAAGTCTTTTGGGACTAAAATGAAGGGAATCCTACACACTTTATAAAGTGTTGTATTAAGCTTGTTTGAGTTTATAGAAAGGTTTCAACCCTATATAACTTCCACCTTAGAACCTTTCATTCTAGCTTTTTAGAGTGGAGTTGATCAATTTCTCCCAAAATTGAATTATGTATTCTTACAGATTCAGTCCCTATAGTGTGATATGTTCACACCATTACCTATGCAAGATTTCAAGAGGAATATTATGAGTGAGTTCCATGATACCAGAGAATATGTCAGGAAGCTTGGCATTTGAACTAATAGATCCCTAAAATTAAGTAGTGGTCTTTTATGATGAATTTGATGGGAAGTTGAATGAAATAATGAATGTCTCTAAGGATGATGAATGTATGGTTTTTAGATCTCTCATTCTAGTATCTAGAAACTACTAGCATTTGTTAACCTCTTTGAACAAGGCCTATAAATAAGTTCAAGGGCTATATTTATATTCTTCCTTGACAAAGCTAGTGGTTATCAAAAAACCATTTTTTAAAACAATAAAGAAATTATTAAAACAAGTTTTTAAAACAATCAAACAATTATATAATTCAAATTAAAGGTTTAAGCAAAGGGAACCTACCTCAACCTCAAGCGCGTTTCTTTTGACAAAGACAACTCGAATCTTTATTTTTTCCGCTTGCACACATATGCAACTTCACATATATATAAGGACACCTAGCCCCTATGTACATATTTGCATGGACAAATATGCACCAGGGGGTCCTTAGATATATGTTTATACTTGCATATAACCCTTTACACTTACACATGTATGCATTTTTCATATCTATATATAAGCACACCTAGCCCCAATATATATATTCATACTGCCATGAGTGAATATATATAAAGGGGGAACTTATATATGTATATTCCTACCTATACATACACATGTAAGTCTTCGTCAATGGCGACTCGAATCCACCTTAACGAAATCCAAAAAGCACTGCAAAAATATAAAAAACCCAAAAAATCACAAATGCCCTAATTAAAATTGGGCCAAAGAATAAAAACAGAATAAACCTTACCCAAATCCGATGTTGAATTCACTGTCATCGATGGTGGTGGATAGAACCAGTCTCGTCATAAGAAACCACCTATAAGAAAATAGTGGGAGAAAATGAGATATAACAACTTCTTATATATATGTGATCAGTGTGTCAACTTTACATGATAAATGATACATGAATCTCTAACCAACAATGAAAAAATAATATTTAGATTGATATGTACATCCCAATACTAAATAACATGATCATTAATAAATCTCTTTATTTTTCAAACATCACCTTCAATTGCCTATTCAAAAATAAAAAATCACCAAAATATGAGAATAATGTAAACCTCCATCATCACTTAAAAGCGAGAAATAGGGATTGGACATTGTTCTTAACCTAGAAAATTCATTCCTTGAATGTATAAAATACCTAAAACTCTTCATGCCTATATCCTTCTTAATTTTCTATATTGAAACCTCATTTTTTAGCACGTTATTCTTCTGGAATTCACCTTTATTCTTAGTTTGTATATGTTCATAAATTTTATAAAGTAGAGAATTTTCCTTCTTTTATTCTTACTCAATCCACTTGGATTTTTCAAACCAGTTTTCTAATTTGATTAGACAATATTTTGGTGCATGATCTTCCTTCTTCTTGATTGTATATTCCTTCTTTGTAGAAACAATTTCCGAACATGCGATAATTGGTTATTTCCTTTTATCTTTCAACAATTATTATTGTTATGGAATCTATATCATAAATTCTTAACAATTTGGACTACTTGGTTTCCCTTCCACACACACTTTCAACAGCCTTTAGAGTACCCTTTTTAGGCTCCCTTTCAAACTCCACACTAGAATTGTCAATCACTAGCCCACTACAATATAAAATATTGATACTCAACCCAACACATTGATCTGAATGACATCTTAGAAATAAAGAAGCTCTAAATAGCATATTTACCAATATAAACTCCTCATAATTAACTGAACACACTGACTATACCAACCACTATAGGTAAATCATTAATTTTGGTGCGATCTTGGAACCAAATATGGTTCATCCAACATCCAACTCTAGACACCAAATTCATCCATTTACTATCTAAGTTCATACATTTCACAACCTTGATAATGATTACCACCCCTTGATATTGATTTCACTCAAAAAATACGAGTATGAATCTCCCCACTATAGTATTATCGATACCATCATCAATCCTACATACACATGTCTAGTTCCTAATATCACATTATGATCACTATATAAGATCCTGGCCCAAAAATGATATAGCTCCATGAATTCCCAAAACATGCTCTTATTCTGTAAATCTACCATAGCCTCTCATAAAAGAGGGACTAAAACTCGATCCATAAAACCTCCTCATTCCTTCTTTTATGATCAAATGTATTTATCCATTCTGATTCATCTCCTTTGAATTTAGAAACTTCTAGTTTCACATATATATCCTCTAGAGTTCCAATCCTTTCAAATAGGAACTAAAATTTCTTCAACATATTCTAAACATCCTACGATCCCATGTCAGTACTAAAAATTAGATAATTATACTACTATAACTCATGGATAACTTAGAAAACCATTGTTTTTCCTTTTCTAATGCCTTGGTCAATGGATCAAAGTAGTTGTAACATAATATGAGGGAAACAACCACTTGATCATATTTCCCAGGAGAACACAATTCCATCCTAATTAGATGCTTTGTTGATGAATTTTGACTCAACATTATTCGGTAATAACAACATTACTAATTAGAAACCCATCGCGCCACAATCCTAAGCATGCATTATTACCAAAAAATCATGAAACTACATTTAATACATACTTCATAACAAAATATCATTTCCAAAACACCAAACCCTAAGGTTTATCATAATAATCTAAGGGTTACTCTCCTACACACCAAACATAACAACCAAACCCCCCACATTCACCCCTGATAATAAGAAACCAGCCACCCCTTAACTGTTCTAACAAGAAACTTCCTAATAAAAATACACAATCAAATCACCCAGAAATCACCAAAATTCCCTATATCGAGAGTTTTACATCAAAACATTAAGATATCATAAATTAAACAAAAAACAAGTGAAAACCACTATGCCCTGCAGACCCCCCCTCCTGCACCCCTCCCATATGCCTTGTAGACCCGCCCCCTTGCATCCATCCCCACTTCCCTGAAGACCCCCCCCCCCCCCCCGCCCTCCTTCACCCCTCCCCTATGCCCTGCAGACCCCCCTGCCCTCCTCCCCACTGCCCTGTAGACACCCCCCTACCCTCCTGCACTAGTCCACCCCTGCCCCTGCAAATTCCCCCCTCCAGTCCCCCCCCCTCCAGACCCTGGACACCCCCCACTCCCCCCATACTCCTACACCCCTCCCCTATGCCCTGCAGACCCTCCCCACCCAGACAGGACCCCTGCCCCTTGCCTACTTCCATAGAAAAACCAATCCACTCCACTCCACCTCGAGCTCACAAACCGGCAGAAAACAAAAACCCAACTTGTTCATCAAGACAGAAGCATTAGAAATTCCTCTTTCAGAAAATCCAGTAATAGGTGATCCTTTAATAGAGAAACTAATAGACATCAAAATAAATTCGAAAAGGTGGAAAAATTCCTCTATTATCATGTTTAATATGGTGAAAAAACTATAAATTACAGTAGACAGAAAAAAGGACACACTGTACAAGCTTTAGGTAATTATACAGATTTTCCAAAGATTAAATCATCTTAAAAAATGAAGAAAAATGGATTCTTGAAGCTACTGCATTGAACAGACTACAATTATAAGACATACCTGACTATAGAGACTTTGAGATAGCTTCCCAAGCAGGATTTGCAGCATGAAAAAATAATAAGGACCATCCTCAATCAGGAATGTTCCTAAAACCGATGACGAGTATAGCCCTTCACTTCCGCAATACCATAAACTACTTAATAACTAGACAATTCATAACTAAATATTAGAATAATACATGAATCTTGACACTATACAATTGAAATATATGAATAATTTTTCCTATAGATACCAAAAACAAATAGGGGCTGACACATGCTCCCACCCCTGCATATGAAGCCAATCGACATATCCTTATGAAAAATGGACGAAAAGGATAATATTATATCCCCACTCCCATTAAAGTACATTCACAGATTCTTGTTTCTATCAAAGAATTCTATTAGCATATCCTAGAACCAATTTAAGGGTAGAATCATATCCCCACTCAAGCCTTGTGAAACTATCAGTGGATTTTGGCAGCAGCAGTGAAAGGCCACTATTTCCATATCTTGAAGATCAGTAGGGGAGATATCTATATTCCTCCCACCACTATTTAAGTAGTTTATTAACATGATTAAAGAGATAATTATGAGTTTTCACATATTACTACTCCCACTCATGTTGATCAATGGTGTATTATGGTGAAGAATGAAAAATTGGACTAAGATCATATCGTTGTTCTGATTGGAGATCATCAGACCATTTAAATGGTCACTTCAAGGCAGAACCATATTACTTTCGACCTTAAAAAAACTCATAAACATATTATGAAGAAAAAAAGAGGTCTCCTTAGTGGGATCCCATATGTGAAGGTTGTGGTGCATAACACACAACCCCAAATGCCAAATGGAGATCATCTAAGAGAAAGTATCTCTAATATAATCCCAAAATATAGGAGCAAGCCTATAAACTCACCCTATTTAATTTTGATTTTATTAATACTGTGAAGCATTTTTCAATAACGAACCAAGAATATGATAATTTCACATCATAAGGAAGCAACTTCAGTTGCAAAGGTCCTCTCTAAAATATTGTTACTAGAAAATCTAGTGACCCTCCCTAGAGAATACATCATGAAGTTCATACCCATATAAATATAAATATTGATCATGATAACTCTTATCATGGTGAGATTCATAAAAATAATCCTCTAAATTGAAAGATCAATCAACATGAAGGTCCTCTCCTTTCCAAATCAAGCATTTTCCACCTCCGTGGTTCTCCCTAGGGAATATGTTGTAAGAATCCTTCATATGACTAGATGTTGAGCCATAATGGTATTCCTTCCCATAATGGTGTTGGATTTGAAGGTACTACCCACAATGACATCTTATTTCAACAATAAGGCCCACCCTTTGTTGAATTTTCTATGAGATGTACCACATATTGAGTGGAACTCAAAAAAATGAGGCCAACTACTCTAAGAACCTCATATCTAGAAAGTGATATCCCTTCTCAAATAGAATATGGTCTAAGGAATATTTCATCATCTATACAAAATTTATATCATCCAATCTTTCTTATTTCATTGAAGATTCAAACTAATACTACTATCCTCAATAAGAAATCTAGGAAATAAACACTCTGGTCAGATCTAGTAGTGATACTTTCTCTACCCCCCTCTAGTCCCCCCCTTCCATCCCCCCCACCCCCTGCCATTCCCCCCCTTCCCCTGAAAATTCCCCCCTCCAGTCCCCCACTGCCACCCCCCACCCAGGACAGACCCCCCAGACCCTAGACACCCCCACCCTACCCCTCAATTCTTTAAGAATCTGAGGAAGTGAAATTGATAAAACTGAACTTGTTTTTTTAGATTCAAACTCAATTTCATGGCACCACACCATAAATCTATCGAATTTCCATAGCATTAACCTGAAAACACATTTTAACAGATTCATGTTTAGGTTGTGCTACTGCAACTTGTTAAATATTGGTTAAAGATCTTTGAAATAATCACATCTCTATTGAGATTTGATAACCACGTCATTAACAAAATCATTCATCTATTATTTCTAAGAAGGTATTAATGATATAATGTGTGTGGTGTTGGTATGTAGTGTCATCATTATTTAATCCAAAGGGCATGACCTAAATGGTGCGGGTTGGATTGCAGGTGGCTGGGGGCTGGTGCGGGATCGAATGCAGTTGGAAGGGGGCTGAAATGATGGTGGAAGGGGGCTGGTTGCAGGTGCTGGGGGGATGTTGTGGGCTGATTCGAAGGTGGTAGGGGGGCTGTTGCGGGCTGGAATGCTGGTGGCAGCAGGCTGAAATGAAGGTGGAATGGGGTTGGTGTGGGCTGGATGTGGCTGGAGTAGGGCCAAATCACGACATTAGCACGGCGTGACCACGGCGTGACCACAGCGTGTTGGCCCGGTCCATCAACATCCACGGGGAAACATCTTCCACTTAGTTTCAAATAGGATGATATGGATGGCATGATAGGATGTTTTCTCAGAATATTTAAAGAAATGAATGCTAATCTGTGATGATTAGAGGATTGGATGACCCCTGATATACCTAATTCAGTGAGGGCTCGAATGCAGGTGGAAGGGGGCTGGAAAGCTGGTGGAAGGGGGCTGGTTGCAGGTGTTGGGGGGATGGTGCGGCCTGATTCGAAGGTGGCAGAGGATCTGTTGCGGGCTGGAATGCTGGTGGCAGCGGGCTGAAATGAAGGTGGAAGGGGGCTGGTGTGGGATGGATGTGGCTGAAGCAGGGCCAAATCACGACATTACCGTGGCGTGACCGTGACATTACCGCGGCCGGACCGCGGCGTGACCGCGGCGTGACCTCGGCGTGACGTGGCGTGACCGCGGCGTGACCGCGGCGTGACCGCGGCGTGACCTCGGCGTGACCGCGGCGTGACCGCGGCGTGACCGCGGCGTGACCGCGGCGTGACCGCGGCGTGACCGCGGCGTGACCGCGGCGTGACCGCGGCGTGACCGCGGCGTGACCGCGGCGTGACCGCGGCGTGACCGCGGCGTGACCGCGGCGTGACCGCGGCGTGACCGCGGCGTGACCGCGGCGTGACCGCAGCATGACCGCAGCGTGTTGGCCCGGTCTAGCGACATCCGCGGGGCAACATCTTCCACTTAGATTCAAATAGGATGATATGGATGGCATGAGAGGATGTTTTCTTAGAATATTTAAAGAAATGAATGATAATCTGTGATTACTAGAGGATTGGATGACCCCTGATATACCTAATTCAGTGAGGGATCAAATGCAGGTGGAAGGGGGCTAGTTGCAGGTGCTGGGGGGATGGTGCGGGCTGATTCGAAGGTGGCAGGGGGCTATTACGGGCTGGAATGCTGGTGACAGTGGGATGAAATGAAGGTGGAAGGGGGCTAGTGTGGGATAGATGTGGCTGGATCAGGGCCAAATCATGGCATTACCGCGGCGTGACGGCGGCGTGACCGCAGCGTGTTGGCCCGATCCAACGACATCCGCGGGGCAACATCTTCCACTTAGTTTCAAATAGGATGATATGAATGGCATGAGAGGATGTTTTCTCAGAATATTTAAAGAAATGAATGCTAATCTGTGATGACTAGAAGATTGGATGACCCCTGATATACCTAATTCGTTGAGGGCTCAAATGCAGGTGGAAGGGGGCTGGAATGCTGGTGGAAGGGGGCTGGTTGCAGGTGCTGGGGGGATGGTGCGGGATGATTCGAAGGTGGAAAGGGGGCTGTTGCGGGATGGAATACTGGTGGCAGCGGGCTGGAATAAAGGTGGAAGGGGGCTGGTGTGGGCTGGATGTGGCTTGAATATACATTGGGAAAATATAGTCTGGTGTGTTTTTGATGCAACCTGACATTATGTTTCATTCACCATAGTATCTTCTTATGAATGGATATTCCACCACATCATCCCCACATAGTTTAATTAATTGATTCCCAAAGTGTTTTCTCATTTAAATCATATCAATCTGTTTGGAACATTCAAATTAAAATAAACATCAATAGGATGTAACATATTCCATTACAATTGAAATTCATCATTTAATAAAGAATCATGGGAACTACCAATAAACGAGAATGAGTATTATCATTGGAAGTAACATTACATTCATGATTTTGGGTAAATATCTCTTCATCCATGAATCTTAATTAATCATCTATGAAGATTCCACTTCCACATATTCTTAAACAATCTGGATCTCCATGTTATGAATGTGGATCCATTATCCAGTGCAATCTAAATGCATCCAAATACCCCATGATGATATATTATTATAATCATTCAATTATGAATCATTTTAAAATAAAAAAATTATTTATTTTTTAATTTGTATAAAAATAATTTAAGTAGAAGTGTTGGATAATCTAGTAGAATATTAGATCTCAATCATAGCGTTGTATATAGACCAATGAGTACTTAAGAAAGTGGAATTTTTTTGTACATAATTATATTTATATATATTTAGTTAGTTTCTAAATGAGTTTCTAATGATAAAAAATATGAAATTGTTTAGAAGACTAATAACCTAGTAATAAAAACTAAAATCTAATAGGAACAAGTTTATAGATCATCATATATGATTAGGGTGGTGAAAACCTGATCCAGATGTTCATTGATCTTCTAAGGGATTAGGGAACAATTTCACAACACACTTCTCTTGGAACAACATAATGAAGTGGTGAATCTAAAAGGATTAATTTTCTATTTTATTGATATTTTTTTATCAATGATGAGTCAGTACGACCTTACTATTTTATTCTAGTATTATACAATAAAATCCACTGAAATTATGTAAACTATTTTCTTTCAAAAATAATTTTTAGATATTTCATATAAGATATGTAATTGGAAACATCCTATAAGGTATTACATTAAAATTTATGAATTTGAATCAATCAAAAAATGTTTTGATACTTATACACTAGACTGTAAGTATACAAAATTATTATTTATTTTCCATCTTAAGAAACGTATGGGATATTATTTCTGTAATCAAACTGAACAAAAAATTATGACGATATTTGTTGTTATTATTAATCAGAAACACCAAAATTTAGGAGTTAGTAGGAGTAAAGATAAACATAGAGAAGATCAATAACAAAAAATAGGATGTACTCCATAGATATAGTTTGAGATAAATTTATAATGATTTTTATAAGGATAACATACTCCATCCATATGAGACCCTTGAGGGTGGGGTAGGATTTTTTAATAGATCATGAAATATGTATATTTCATAGTTAATGATGATAAGGAGATGTTCATAGGAGATTAACCTACTACCTATCAGGAGGCCATAGATTGTTCCAATTTTAAGAAATGGTTAAAAGATATGGAATGTAAAATAGGTTCTTTGTAAATTAACCAATTTTGGAACTTATTAGATGAACATGAAAGGGTGAGAACATTTTGGTGAAATTGGGATTTCTAAATGAGAACTGACAAGGATTGTTGTTTCTCTAAATATAAATAAAAACTAATTGTAAAAGGTTACAATATAATTAATAGTATTGACAATACATAAACTATTTCACCCATTTTGATGATATTTTATATTTATATATATCACATATACTCACATTGATTATGAGATATATCAAAAAGATTTCTAAACAACTTTACATGTTGGGAATTTAGTTGTGGATGTTTATATGATATAGCCTAAAGGTTTTAAAATACCAACTGATACTTTTATATTATGCAATCTGCAATGATATTTGATATAAAAAACAATATGATATATACTTGATTTAGATTCAAACCACAAAAGAAACCTTTTAAAAGAATAAAATCTATACAATATCATTATATATATAGAAACACTCCGGGAATTTGTCCCTCATTTTTGTAGGTCCAATTACTAATTCAAAGCCTCATGGCCAAACATTAAAGCTGTTATATACCAACTCACCAAATTTTCCATTACACAGCATACATTATCCCTAAAATTAGGAAATTATTTATTATTAAGTTAGTATATAATATTTAAACAAACTAAAAAACTAATCCACTAATCCAGAAAAAATTAAAAGAGCGTATTCATTAAAAAATAGATGTTCAAGCATTAAAAAATGGTAGAATCTTATATAATAGGATATATGCTGATTTAAATCATACATAAAATTGATGAATGTGTTTTAGAAAAAATTGAATGTAATAACAGGATATTATCTTATGCATGGGGTTTGGACTCACACCTACATGACCAAGTGATTATATTATTACCCAATAACCTTTATCTTCATTTCATTATTGCACATTTAGTTTGTTATACCCAATTTTCTCTATATTATTAATTGTCAAATATTAGTTATTTGTTCCTTCCCAAATCACATATTGTATTCATGTTTTCATTATTTTTAAAATAATCAATATTAGAAGTTAAATAATTGAAAATTTCATAATGTTTTTCTAAAATTCATTATATAGATAACCCATGGTATGATCCAAATATTAATCATTGAAAAATAAATTACTATTTTATTAGGGTTTTATGAAAAAGTAATTTACCAGTCAGTAGATTCACCATTAATGTAAGATATTTTAGCATAAGTGAATTAGAACTAGCTACTACTAGAACTAAACAAGATGTGTTTTTATTAATAATTACATGGTTTTCAAAATGACATTCCTGCACACGTAGTTTAATTCATATATTCTTTGGTCATATTAGATTTATTGTTTCCAAAACTACATTTTCTATTAAGGCGTAGTGTTTTGATAGCGTGGGGTCGATCCTATAGGGGGTATGAGGTGGAAGACATGATCTAATTATAGAACCCTTTGGGACATGAGTCCTCTCATGATTATTTTCTTTGGTAAAACTAACTCAAAGATAACTGGGTTTAGGATCAGAGATAAGGAAGTGATCGAGATCAATTTTTGGGGTCATGAAAAAAGATGATCTTAATTCTAAATCAGTATGTTCTCAAGGATTAGGCTATAAAGAAAGAATATGTGACTATTTTATCATGGAAAAAACATGTATATCTATCAATGAGGATGTTATTTTGTGTTCTAGAGATAACTACATCATAAATTCATTAATCATGGATTCTATGGTATAATGTTTCATAGTCTACTGGTAATATCCTATTCTACATCAATTAGGTCAGGGCAATTCATTTAAATATAACATGGTCATGGTTTCTTAATCTAATGTAATTTACAATTTTTATTTAACCTAATTACAATTCCTTAAGATTAAAAAGATTATAATTAATGATTAACAAGATTCAAAAACCCCTACTCTTGATCACTACCCAAAGAAGTTTAGTTAGTCATGGTATAATCAATCACAAATTGGTGAGAAATTGAAAGCATATTTTACATGGAAACAAATATTGAGATTAAATGACTAACAGTCATGTAATTATTAGGATTAAAAAATTAATCAGCATTCAATTGAGAATAAGAAATGTAAATATCAAACCAAGCACAATTTCAATCAACATCATATTTTAAATAATATTAAGAATGAGTACAACACTGATTCGATGAAGATTGATGAGATAATCAATGAATGCACATATAACAGTGTTTGAGATGAAAAAATGGATGAATAACTTCATTAAAATCAATCCACAGTGCATGTATTAAATTAAAAAAATGAAAATACTTGATGAAATTTGAGTTTGGGGAGAGGGTTCTGAACGATAATGAGAGAACAATGAAAGAAAAATGAAAAGTGACATCTCTTTTGTACATGGTGTTCTGCTGTGGGAGAGTTCATCGGGGAGGAGGGCGCTGGTGGGGGAGAGTTCGTCGGGGAGGAGGGTGCTGCTGTGAGAGAGGGCTGCACAGTTAGATCATTGGGGAGATCGTCAGGAGTAGGATACGTCGTCGGGGAGGAGGGATGCACGGTGATATGCCTGCGAACCAGGGGAGGATGAGGAGGGCTGTGGGGAGGAGTAGACATCGTCAGGGAGGAGGGATACTCGGTGATAGGGCTGTGAATCGGGGGAGGAGAGGAGGGATGCGGGGAGGAGGATACGTCATCGGGGAGGAGGGCTGCACGGTGTGCGAATCGGGGGAGGAGGAGGAGGGCTGCGGATCGGGGGAGGAGGAGGAGCCCGATAAAGATTAAAAAAAAAACGATGAAACTGATATAGCCATGGAAATGAAATTTAACCGTGTAAATATAAAGCCTATAGCCACAGACCTATAAAACTGTGGCTATAGGTCCGTGGCTATAGCCCGAATTTCCAGTAGTGCATTGACTTACTCTTCATCATCCCTTGCAGAGTGCATTTATAGTAGATGACTCCCATAATAAATATTTATTAATTATTTCTAGAAGGATTCACAGAGGCTTTCTCATAATTCTAATGATATTTTATCTTAAAGATTTTGAAGGGAAAATAAACCTGCACCCACCGCTTAATTATGCACACTTGATAACCTAATAAGTATGGGATGTGTGTATTAGCTGTCATGCGAATGTGTCTTTTCAGGTATATTATGGATAGTAATAAATTATTTGACAATATGTGTATTCATCACTTTTATTGAGATTTTTTTATTTATAAAACAACGAATGAGTGGTAAAAATAAGGAACAGTTAGAAAAACTAACATACCCCTACCATAAATCAAGGATGGGGTACACTTCACTTGAAAAAAATTAGTACGTATTTTAAATATATTGTAACACTTTTATGTCACATAAAATAATAACATAATTATGTTCTGCTATTTATATGAAAATTAATGAATCCAAATCCAAGGAAACTTCCATCCCATGCTATATGATATAAAAGGAGGCACGTGTAAATAAATATGGGATACTAATAAATGAAAACACACAAAAAGTGTGGGAAACATGTATAAGTATGACATAATAAAAATTTGTTTTTCTTTAAGTCACTATTACATAACAATGATTAATTATTTTCCTATATTTTATATCCAACATAGTCATGGGAATCATCAACACTTGTACCTGATAAACACCTACTGTAAAGCAAGGATGGGGTACAGTTCATTTGAAAAAAATTAGTACGTATTTTAAATCTACTATAATACTTTTATGTGACATAAAATAATAACATAATTATGTGTCGTTGTTTATATAGAGATTAATTAATCCAAATCCAAAGCCACTTCCATCCCATTCCATGTGATATGGAAGGAGGCACGTGTAAATAAATATGGGATACTAATAGATTAAAACACACAAAAAGTGTGGGAAACATGTGTAAGTATGACATAATAAAAATTTGTTTTGATTTTAATCACTATTACATAAAAATGATTAATTATTTTCCTATATTTTATATCCAACATATTCATTGGAATCATCAACACTTGTACCAGATAAACACCTACTATCAGTGGCCTTAAAGTGGCCGAAACAGTGTAGCCGCGTCAGAGGTGCAGGTTTTGGGGTGACACCCCAAAAATATTTTTATAAAAAAACAATAGGAGGATAAAGATAAATAAATGGTAGAGATGAAAGCAAGAGTAGATTCCCTTAAAGAATAATTTCATTAGAAGACTAATTTTCTTGAAACTGTTATGGGGGGGGGGGGGGAATAGAAGAAACTACTCAAGAAAAACCATTGCATAAAGACCCTTCCCCATCCCTGCCAGTTTTGAGGTGATCCATTCCCCTCAAAGAGCTATCTTAGTCACGGTGATCAATATTATAATAATTGTTTCTATGAAATGTGAATCATACAGACATTGATACCTTTACCGTACTGATATTCCATAGGGTGAAAATGAATTTGATTTATATCTATCAATACCCACCCATTACCGTGAAGAGAGGGATATAATGTTCAATATCCAAGATGACATGCTACAAAACAAACCACTTCCAACAAGTCACGTGAGAGTGGTGATTAGAATAGATCATGAACCAAAAACCAAGCTAACCATTCCACTTGATGATGAATATATTCCCAAGGTCGACCAAGATAATTTAATATTCATCGCATGATCATCAGATCTTGTAAAAACACAGGTCGACGATGAGGTATTCATTTACAATTTATTTTTCAAGTTAAACCTTTAAAAATCAATGAAAAAATGTATGAACCAATGAATTCTATTAGATAAGGAAAAAGGGAAGGGGGTGAAATGAAATGTCGATTCAAAACCATCTAAAGGATCAACCAACTTATCGAAAATATATTCTAAACATACCTTTACCCCACCCATTCAATATCCACATTTACTAACATTGAAGGTTTATATAGATACAAAGTTACAAAATGGTAGTAGTCATGTAGTTTATTTTGAAGAAAAAATATACGATGAAGAAGGTACTGACTACATTTATTTTGAGAATGTAAATGAAATCCTCAACTATGAATGGATATGAGCCTCATTTGTAGATGTATACATGAGGTATGATTTCATGATTTAATTTTCCAAAATATGATATACTATGTTAATTATGACTAAATAAATTTCATTTTTTTGAAGGCATATATATCAATACCAATTATTGGTATTCCCCATGAAAAAAATTAGAATCGTTAGTCCTCATGCCACCTCTACATAAAAAAATAAAATCCAAAAAAATGGATGAAATAGTGGTAGACCTGACCAAATCATTTGAAAGAAAACTTGGGGATGGAAGAATCTTCTTAATACCAATGATGCAGGGGTAAAACTCTAGAATTTAATCATATCAAATATATTTTCATTTATTTCATTACTTATTCCTTATTGAGTTTTTAGGAAACATTGGATACACATTACAATCAATTTGGATACTTCGAAGATTTATTTCCTAGATTCAATATATGGATACCCAACAAACAAACCACACATGATGGTGTTTTTAAATTTTTAATACACTAAATCCAATGTTTTAGAACTAAACTTCAAGTTATATAATTTATATTATGTTTTAATGAGGATTCTATTATGATAGGATGGTGTATAAATACCATAAAATCCTGGAATGAGGAAAGGAATAAGCACAAGGAGCCCCACAAGTTCTATAATTGGACAAGTATCTAGGTATATATAATAATATTTCACTATCCAAACATATATCAAAACAAATTACTTATTTTTCTCAATGTTTCTGCAGTGTCTAAAAAAAAACAAATGAAAAATATTGTGGTCATTATTTTTGTAAATTTATGAGATAGATCATATTCCATCAACAAACTACCATCCACAAAGAGGTATTTAAGAAGATAATCACAATTTCATTTAAAATATTTATTAATAATTTGTATATTTATATTTTTCTAGTACTACTGTGAATATATAAAATAATCATATTCACAAGATGATATGGATTTTCTTAGTAATGAATGGGAAACATACTTGATCGTAGAATGTACACAAATAGCATGAAGTTATGACTTCTATAGAAGTAATTAATTGTTTCTTATTTATGTTTTATTTATTTAATTTTAGTATTAATCACATAAGAATTGTTTTCTTATATAAGTGGATTAATTTTTTTGAGTTGGTTTAGTTTGTTTGAATCTGCTCATGCTCACGAGAGATTGGACTTTGAGGCTACAACTGAGATAATGATAATAAGGAAGTCGGTCAAGAATGTATACAACCATCATGAAAAGGTGAATTCCTACAACTTATTTAATTATTTGTTTCATAATTTTATCTACTATTTGTATTTTATTTTCACTATCATTTTATCTAATACTTATTAAGTTGTTTTCATAGATCTTTTGGGAAGTCATATTTTTATTTCACCTATATACAACAAGCCACAAAATAGATAACATTTTTCTTTCTGCCAATGTTACCATGATTACCATTATTTTTCTTTGTCGACCAACCAAAACTACATATTGAGTTGATGTTATTAGAAAAAAAACCTTTCTCATTTTTGAAAACCAGAAGAGTGGAATAATCTCTTATTCCCATTATGGCGACTTCTCATGATATAAGGGTAAGTAAAGCTTCCTCTTCTCTTCTAGTTTTCAACAACGAGAAAGGTTTTTTGGAAACAAACATAAACTCAATATGAAATGTTGGAAGTTAGAAAAAAAGACAATGGTAATTGTGGTAACATTGGAAGTTAGGATTTTTTGAGACTTTGAGATGTGTAGGTATTAACGACACCTCAATCCGAGGCATAGTTTGACCGGTATGACTCAAGGTGCGTCTTTTTTATTTAAAATTGACATCAATTTTAGTAAAATAGAAAACTTATATAAAAAAACTGAACAAAAGCATTTATATTATTTTAATACTATAGTAAAATTATCCATAAGTTATTTAGGATATGTTGGAATTAGATTCACCTCAATCTGACCCATGGTGTGATATGTATGACTCAAAGTGTCTGTTATCATTTTAAAATTGACATTTTATTTTAAAATGTGTCACTCATTGAAAACCAAAAACACACACTTGTATTATCTTGATAATTTATTAAATATATTCATAAATAATTTGTGTCATGTAAGAATCAATATCATTTCAAACTCATACATGATGTGACAAATATGAGTAAAAGTGCACGTTTCCAGTTTAAAATTACATTTTAGTAAAAAATACAAGCGACGTACTGAAAAATGAGAAAACATATTAATATTTTTTTGATACTTTATAAAAACTATCCATGAGTCATTTGGGATGTGTAATAATCACGCACACATCAATCTAACACACAGTGTGACCGATATGGCTCCAAGTGTGTTTTTTTTATTTAAAATTGTCATTAATTTTAGTAAAAAGGACAATAAACCTACTCAAAACTAAGAAAACACATTATTATTGTTTTAATAATTTAGGTAAACGATCCATAAGTCATTATATAAATGTAGTAATCATCCGCACCTTAATTAGATGCATGGTGTGACTGGTATAACTCCAAGTGCATCTTTTTATTTAAAATTGATATCAATTTTAGTAAAAAGGGCAACTGACCGACTCAAAACTAAGAAAATTCATTTAGATTATTTTGATACTTTATGACAAGGATCCATAAGCCATTTATGACATGTAGGAATAAACCGAACCTCATTATGATGCATGGTGTGACCGATATGACTCCAAGTGTGTCTTTTTATTTTAAACTGACATTAATTTTAGAAAAAAGCACAAGTGAGGTACTGAAAACTAAGAAAATGAATTCAGATTGTTTTATTACTTCAAGAAAATGACCCATGAGGCATTTAAGACATTTATGAATCATCCGCACCTCAATCTAATGTACAATGTGACTGGTATGACTCTAAGTGTGTCTTTTTTTATTTAAAATTGACATCAATTTTAGTAAAAAGGACAACCGACCTAATCAAAAATGATAAAATTCATTTTGATTTTTTTGATACTTTAGTAAAATGATCCATAAGTCATTTTTGACATATAAAAATAAAAAAACCTCAATCCAATGTACGGTGTGACTGATATGACTCTAAGTGTCTTTTTATCTTAAATTGACATTAATTTTAGAAAAATGAATAAGAGACGTATTGTAAACCAAGAAAACAAATTATTATTATTTTGATAGTTTAGGAAAATTATACATGACTCAATTTGGATGTGTAGGAATCACCATCACATCAATCTGACACATGGTGTGATCGATATGACTCCAAGTGCATCTTTTTTATTTAAAATTGAAATCAATTTTAGTATAATGGACAAATGACCTAATAAAAACTACGAAAATGCATTCATATTGTTTTTGTAATTTATGAAAAAGATACACAAGTCATTTTTGATGTGTAGGAATCAAATTCATCTTAATCCGATGCACAGTGTGACCGATATTACTCCAATTGTGTCCTTTTATTTTAAATTGATATTAATTTTAGAAAAGGAACAACTAACACACTAAAAACTAAGAAAATTAATTCATATTATTTTGATACATTAAGAAAACAATACATGAGTCATTTGGGATGTGTAGGAATCAAACTCACCTAAATCTGATTCATGGTGTGACCGATATGACTCCAAGTGCATCTTTTTATTTAAAATTGAAATCAATTTTAATAAAAAGGAAAACTGACCTTCTCAAAACAAATAAAATGCATTCATATTGTTTTTATAATTTAAATAAATGATATATAAGTCATTTGAGTAATGTAGGAATCATACTCACCTCAATACGACACATAGTGTGATTGATATGACTCAAAGTGTGTATTTTTATTTAAAATGGACATCAATTTTAGTAAAAAGACAACTGACCTACTCAAAACTAAGAAAACAAATTTGGAATGGTTTTATACTGTAGGAAAATGATCTTTAATTCATTTTTTATGTGTAGGAATCAACCTTACCTCAATAAAATGAATGATGTGACCGATATGACTCAAAGTGTGCCTTTTTATTTAAAATTAACACCAATTTTAGTAAAAAGGGAAAATAACCTACTCAAAACCACTCAAACACATTCATACTATTTTTATACTTTAGGAAAATGATCCGTAAGTCATTTTTGACATTTAGTATTTACCCTAACCTCAATATGACACACATTGTGATTGGTATGACTCCAAGTGTGTCTTTTTTATTTAAAATTGACATAAATTTTAGTGAAAATGACAACTGACCTACTCAAAACCAATAAAATGCATTCATATTGTTTTGATACTTTAGGAAAATGATCCATAAGTAATTTTTAACATGTATGAATCAACCGTACCTCAATATGATGTACAGTGTGACCGATATGACTCTAATTATGTCTTTTTATTTTTAATTGACATAAATTTTAGAAAAAGGAACAAGTGACGTGCTTAAAACTGATAAAAAACATTTGTATTGTTTTTATACTTCATGAAAATGAAACATGACTCATTTAGGATGTGTATGAATTAGACACACATCAATCCAATGCACAGAGTGACTTTTATGACTCAAAATGTATCTTTTTATTTAAAATTGTCATCAATTTTAGTAAAAAGGATGACTGACCTAATCAAAACCATGAAAATGCTTTCATATTGTTTTGATACTTTATGTAAATGATCCATATGTCATTTGATATGTGCAGGAATTAGCCTAACCTCAATCTGATGTATGGTGTGACCAGTATAACTTCAAGTGCATATTTTTATTTAAAATTGGCTTCAATTTTAGTAAAAGGTACACTTGACCTACTCAAAACTGAGAAAATAAATTCATATTGTTTTGACACTTTAGTAAAACTATACATAATTCATTTGAAATGTGTAGGAATAAACTTCACCTCAATCCTACAAACGGTGTGACGGATATGACTCCAAGTGTGTCTTTTTTATTTTAAATTGACATTACTTTTAGCAAAAGGAACAAGTGACGTCCTGAAAGCTAAGAAAACACATTCATATTATTTTGATACTTTAGGAAAATGATCCATGAGTCATTTTTGACTTTTCAGAATCACCCTCACCTCAATATGATGTATGGTGTGACCGATATGACTCAAAGTTACCGTTATCAGTTTAAAATTGAAATTTTAGTTTAAAACAAGTTTTAGTCACTAAAAAATAATAAAATGCACTTTGATTTATTTGATAATTTATGAAAACAATTCTTAAGTCATTTTTAAATGTATGAAGCAATCTCACATCAAACCAACACATGATGTGACCAGTATGACTCAAAGTGTGTGTTTCTAGTTTGAAATGACATTTTAGTAAAAAAACTAGCAACATACTGAAAACTAATAAAACACATTCATATTGTTTTGATACTTTAAGAAAATAATCCATAAGTATTTTTTGACATATAGAAATTATACAAACCTCAATACCAGACATGGTGTGACCGATATAACTCCAAGCATGTATTTATTTAAAATTTACATTAATTTCATTAAAATTTAAAATTAACATACTCAAAACTAATTAAACACATTATAATTGTTTTGATACATTAGGAAAATGCTCCATACATCATTTGTGACATGTTGGAATCATCTGCACCTTAATACAACACACGGTGTGACCAATATAACTACAAGTGTGTCTTTTTATTTAAAGTTGACATTTTTTAATGTATTCTATCATATTAATGTTTAATCTATTTATTTATAATATTACCAACATAATATTTGTTTTCCTATATAGGTGGATTCTTTTACTCGAGTTGAGGTAATATTTTTGACAACAAATACCTTGGGAATTCCTTTTTGACAGGGAAATACGGGTGCCAAAGATGATGAAACATTAATGTTTTTAAATGTTTTTGGATAGTAACTTTAAATGTAATTATACAAAACATTGTTTGAGATGTAAATAGTAGTGTTTTTTTTATTCATGATGAAAAATTTATTTCAATTAAATTATATATTTTCTGTACAGGTTATAGGTTGGGGTTGTTGCGGTGTTCTTTTATACAATCAACACACTATAGTAGGTGGGGCCTCTATCAGCGCTATTTCTAGCACTGATAAAGGGGGAAATTTATCATCACTTTTGTAGCACTGATAAATGGAACACTCCTTTATCAGTGTTGAGGTTAATATCAATTTTTTATTACTGTTAAAAGTATTTTTTTCACACTATTATATGGCATATCTATAGTAGTGCATGAACTTCAGGCATCTAAGGAAGATATTGCTCATTTGGAGGAGCAGAAGTAAGTGTATGTGGCCTTCTCCACTATTCAAGTAGAGATCATCATCCAATTGAGGGATTAGTTGGTAGTTTTTTAGGACAAGGCAATGGAGATGACATCTCTAGTGACCGAGTGCCATGCCGAGCAAGATCAGGTGAAAACCAGGTTCAAAGATTTCACCTTATCACTGAGGAGTAGGCGGCTGATTTGGTGGAGTGGTCGTAAACTATAGAGGCTACTCAAGAAAGGATATCTAAGATTGATCCCTTGGTTACTAGGTTTGATTCATAGGGAAATTTATCTTATCCTAAAATTAAATGGAGGATCTTATTTGTGGATGACCCTCATGAACTTTGGATGGTTTGTTTTAAATTCATGTATGATTTAAAATGTTTTTTGTTACATCTCTGTTCATATTAATAAGGAAACCAATAATAAATCCCTAATACCATGTGAGTCATGATCGATGTGATAAATAAGGTATAAATTGAATATTTTTCATTTATATGAGAGTATAGGATAGGAGTCTAACACTTGGGGTATGGATTTATTTATTGTCCACCAAGATCATCCTAATCGAGAAATTTTTGGTTGGAGTGTGAGACTCTCCGAACAACCAACTTGATTTATCAATGTGTATAGGTGAAAAAATGAGGTAATTATAGAGGAGTTGAATTCTACCCAAACATAATAGTGATAAATACAATGAATTAAGAAACCCATGATCTGGAACACAAAGGTGGTGGCGTGGTGATGGAAGATAATCGATGACTATATTAGAAACAAAAAATCAATTTACATTTTTCTAAGGATGGGAAAAAATGAGGGTTGACCGCTAACCATGTTCAAAACACATGACCTATCTCAAAATTTATTTAGAAGTATTTCAGGGTATGTTCCCAAAATGGTATGTGAACCAGTGTAGATAGGAACCATTGCCATCAAGGGGGGCTCATTTAGACATGAAAGATAATGGGGATCCAAATAAAGGGAGACATGAAGTGTGGGGGTGAACCGATAGAATTTTTAAATGGATTTTAACTCTCTCAAAATTATGCCACTATGGATTTAATCACATTGGGTATGAGTATATTCATGAACAAAATTTAGACCCATATTCTAAGTGGAGTATCATCTTGGGTACCGAGTGATGGTTGAGGAACATGAACAACGTGGTAGGTGACTGACACCGAAGGGGGAAATACGCTTCTCAGGAAATGACCTATGATTCTTTACAGTTTTACATCATGTAATGGGGATGATGGATAGAAAATTAAATGTAATATGATGAGGATTATGTACACACAATTTAACATCAAATGGTGAGGATGATGTATTTCACAATTTAACATTGTCTGATTGGGATGTTCATAATGCAGTTTAGCATCTTGTGACCAGAATATGTGAACTGACATGAATAACACCTGCCCAGACAAGGTGGTGGGGGAATAAGAGGGTAGTACAAAGGGGTATCCCCTTGAAGGGATCACAAGGAAAAGGGAGATTAATATTTGTCTCTAACTTTTTCCTTAACTGATGGGTTTAGTGAGCACAACTAGGTTTTTTGGGGTCTACAGTGGGTCCTTACTGTCTTTATACCTCTTTCTTTTTATCCCCTTATTTTTTTCCCAAGTTGCGAGAGAGGCTTGATTGGGGGAGTATGACTCTTTCTCAGGTTACCCTCATAGTTTTTGAACCCAAAATATATTTGTTCCTCTTGCCTTTGGTAGTTTAAGGTCATACCAGTCAAACCAAGAAGTTTCAAATAGTTTAGGGTCATAATGCTTAGACCACCGGGTTGAAAATAGTTTTAGGATCATATTTCTTAGACCATGACTCATAATTTAAGGTCATAAAACTTGGACCATGGTTCTATAAATAGTTTAAGGTCTTAATTCTTAAACTTAATGGGACCCCCACATAAATGTTCTTACGATGCTGGCAGTTTCAAAACGGAAGGAAATAGTGTGACTATGAGGACTTTCATAGAGTAAAAGAATCTAGGGAGAGTTTTACCTAGTTTAAGGTTTTGATTCTTGTACCATAGGGTTTTGTGTCTTAAAGGGATGAATTTGGAATAGGGGAGAGGTAACCTGATGTGAATAAGGATCCTATGAGTCCCAGTGTCACATGACACATTCCCTAGATGAATTGCACATAGATTAAAGTCTTGATGCATGGAATGAGGATCCTAGTTTAAGTTCTTAGAGTTAGGAATAATTTAAAATTGTATAAGGCCATAATACTAGGACCTTAGGTTACACATCTCAAAGTAGTTTTCATGGAACATAAGTTAAGTGACCTGAAATTTCTCAAAGTAGTGTGCATGGAATGAAAAGTAGATGTCCTGATGTGAATTGAGGGATAAAGAGGCCCGACGCCACATGAAACATTCCCAGGACGACTTGAACATAGTTTAAAGTCATGATTCATGGAATATGGATCATAGTTTAAGGTTTTAAAGTTCAAACCAAAAGGGGGTAACCTGTGCATATCAACCTTGCTTGAGGAAAAATCCCTCTCAACTCCTAAGCCCTCATGACCCATTCTTGATGTGAGAAACAAGGATCAGTTAGGAGTTCCTATTATTTTAGGGGAGAACACTACAAGGGAAAAAGGTGACCGACTTAAGGAAGTCTCACATGGGTAGATATTGACTTTTGAGACATAGATAGTGAAAAGGGGATGATTGATAGTTAGTGAACAACTATTAACCATGTTAAAAACATAGGTTATACACATGTTCCAGTCAAGTATGGGGTAAAAAAATGTTGTATCGACTGTTAACAAAGATCGAAACATAGGATTAGACATCTTTTACTAAGGTCCCTTCAAGGTGTGATCCTAAGATAGAAGGTGAGCTAGTTTAGATAGGAACCATTACCATTAAGGAGCCTATTAAAATCGGGAGGATGATAATTATCCAAACCAAAGAAAAATGAGAATCATGATAGAGGATGTATGGAATATCCCAGAGGGAATGTTAAGTACCATGGGAGCTATTTCACCACGCACTCAAATGTGCTAGATAACAAATTTGATAGGTGTAGATCAAGCCTGACCTAGTGGGGAAAACCCAAAAATGATTTAATGGTAGGTATGTAATCAGAATAAGAAATCTAGGCATCACTATGTATCCCATTGGAAAGGGAATAAAGACCCACATATTTTTGGAACCCAACGTGGTAGAATACCGATATTGGTTGTGGAAGTGTCCTCTCTGGAGAGGATATTGAATCATCTCATATTTGTCATATGAAGCATCCTATTTTAATTTTATAGGTTAAGGCTATAGTTTAATGTTGTGTGCTGAGGATATTGGTTCGATCATCTCATTATTATCATATGAGGCATCCTATGCTCATTTCACATGGTAATGCTATTGTTTAACTTCGTGTGTTGAGGATGTTGGTTTTTTCATATCATACTTGTCATATGAGGCATCCTAGTTTTATATAGGGTAAGGCTATAATTTAACATCAGGTGTTGAGTAAATTGTATCATATGGTCATCCCATATTCATCATATGAGGCATCATATATTCATACGGGGTAAGGATACGGTTTAAAGTCATGTATTAAGGATGTTGATCTTTCTAGTTTAAAGTCATACAACTCAGACTATGAATGCTACTAGTTTAAGGTCATAGAGCTTGGACTATAAGGGAAACTTCTAGTTTAAGGTCACAGATCTTGGACCAAAGGGTGTGGGTGTCTTAGGGATTCTTGTGTGGCATGAAAGAGTGATAACCTGACATGAAATGATGGAAAAAGAAACCATTTTCCACACAAAACTCAACAAACCATACCAACGTTGATGTTATGAAACTGAGGGGGAAAATACCCCATGATGAGTTGATGGTGAAGGTTCAACCTATGATATGAGATTATGGCATCACTATGTATACCATGGGAAAGGGAATCAATCCATATGCAGTTTTGGAATGCGGTGTGGTAGGAGACTAACACCGGTAGGGGGTTTTCCTATTGAGTGGGGATATTGAATTATCTCCTATTTATGATATGATGCATCCTAAATTTATATGGGGAAAGGTTTCAGTTTAATGTCTTGTTATGAGGAAATTGGTGGGGATTTTGTATTGATATTCCCATTCCTTTCTTCCTCATGTCAGGTCATGAAGGAATCTCAGCCCGCTAAAGGTTCAAAGAACATGATTGGGGGTTAACACCTGAGGAGGAGTCCCATTAGGTAATTTTGGGGATATTATTCCATGGGTAATGAGTGGTTTTGTGATGAATTCACAGATATGACTAAATATGGGAGGCCTAGGTTTCACTACATACCCCATGGAAATAGGAATCAATCCACACATAGTTATGGAAATAGGAGGGGGAATTGGCTTGATGAAACACTAGAGATGAATCAAACCATGTGAATAATGTGAGGATTCACATAATTTAAGTTCATAATGATTTTAATAGGACTAGGTACTTAGATTATGTTTGGGTGGTGCATAAGAGTTGAAAAATTAAGTGAAATAGTGGCTAAAAAGTCCCTATACCACACAAAGAAATCCCGAACCAGTCACACATAGTTTATGATCATAAGGTTTGGACTAGGGGAATTTGGAAAAAAAATTAAAGTCAAGATTCATGGACTAAGGGATTTTTTGTTTTAAATATATTTTCATGGCATGAGATACATAAAACCTGATGTGAACCGAGGGAAATTCAATCCAATATTCCACACAAATACCCTGAAACAAACTGTATGAAGTTTAAGTTCATAATACTGAGACTGTTGGTGGGGAAAATGGGCCAAATGTTTGGAAAATTTGATTCCTATTAACCCCAGGGCAGGGTTTATTATGAATTGGTATCTAGGCCTGAAGATAGAGGGTATATAAATCACTATATATACCATAGGAATGGTAATCAAGCCATACATAGTTCTAGGGACATAGTGCGGTAGGATATCAACACTTGAAGTGGTGGGATATCCTCTTTGATAAGGGAATTAAGGCATCCCACAATTTTCATGGGACATCCTGCATTTATTTCATGGGGTAAGTCTATAGTTTATCATATTTTACTGAGGAAATTTTTTTTTTCATCCCATAATTATTGTATGAGGAATCCCAATTTTATACGAGTTAAGGTTATAGTTTAACATCCTGTGGTGAGAAAGTTTAGATTTGGAGTTTAAATTCATACAAATCAGACTATTGATGATACTAGTTTAAGGTCATATATCTCAGACCATATAAGATAAAAATAGTTTAAGGTTGTAATTCAAAGGTCATGGTTTTTATAGTTTAAGGTTTCATAGCTTTGACCATGGTTTCTATAGTTTAAGGTCGTGTAGCTTTGACCAGGACTCCTAGTTTAAGGTTGTAGATTTTGGACTATGGTTGCTGTAGTTTAAGGTAACATATCTTTAAACATGAATCATAGTATAAATTCATAGAGTTTGGACCAGGAATCCTAGTTTAAGGTTGTATATTAGGGACCATGGTTTCTATAGTTTAAGGTTGAATAACTTTAACAATTAATCCTAGTTTAAGTTCATAGATTTTGGACCATGATTCATATTTTAAGGTCATAGAGTTTGGAACATGACTCCAAGTTTAAGTTCGTAGAGTTTAGACCATGATTCATAGTTTAAGGTCATAGAGTTTGGACCACGACTCTTAGTTTAAGGTCATAGAGTTTGGACTAGAGTTTCACAAGAAATACAATTTGATAAACTTGGCATTGGTGGGAGGTGTGATATCCTATCTATCTATAGTGATTAAAGAGTATACTTGATTGGAATAGTCTTTATGGATAAAGTAAGGTCCTTCCTATTTGGGGTCCAAATTTGGAAATTTTTTGATGGGTATCATTGATGTTCTAAGATCCAGTACCATGTATCCTCAGAGAAAGATGAAGAGGTGAAACTTCTTGTTGAATGCTCTTACTATCCTATTCTGTCACCTCTTTAAGTTATGAAATGCAAGAAGTCTATTTTTGTTCAGGGTTTGTAACTCATCCAGACAGAATTTTACCATTCTTATGATGCATTATATTCATAAAACGTTATTTATAGTGATGGTAACTTGACCTCAATAGGTAAGACTACATATTTTCCATACACTATGTAATATGGGGTCTCGTAGGTGGAATTTCATGTTGTCATAAGATAGGACCAAAGGGCATTTGGGAGCTTTTTGGGCTAACTATTTTTGTTATGGCCCACAATTTTATACAATATTTTAGAGAGGGTATTGTTGAATGTCTCAATCTACCCATTTTACCATGCATGATAGTGGGAAGTATGGTTGGACCAGATGTTGTACTTGGCATACAATTTCTTCATCTTGGCAGCCCGAAAGTTGGTGCTCTTGTCTATGAGAATAACATGAGGCACCCAAAACCAATTGATAATGTGAGAAATTACAAAATCAATCATGGAATAGGTTTTTAATTATAATTAATTGGTTTTTGACTTGTAGTACTTTGCAATATATTTGAGAATATTTTTGTAGCCAGGTACTGATTTGACATGGGATTCTAGGGTCCGGAGAGCCTCAGTGCAGTGATTTTAAAAATATTAAATTTATTTTGTCTCATGCATGAAGTTTTTATTAAAACATGGAATAAATAATGAGTGGTGTCTCGAATTTTAATTCTAAGGCCATGATTGAGTTCATAACATCATGTTTACCCATGGCATAACATAAAATTTTCTAGCACCATGTTTTCGGTTGGGGGTGAGTTGGTGACGAGAAGTTAAAGAGGGAGTTAAATGATTTTAATTGATTTAATAATTTTAAACTAATTATCTCTCCATCCATCACTCATGTTGGGAACACAATGAAAAGGAGGAACCTCTCCCTCCTCTTTTATTTGGAGACAGACGAAATTGAGCCAAAATTGAAGCGACAAAGCACTATCGATCTCCGTTCTTAGCACCAGTCGCCATTAGATTAGGAGTAGAATGATTCAGGAATTTTTATACACCCAAATATTTGGTGTTTCACCCTCAAGGTAGCAGTATTTTATTTTTGGTCCCAATCCTTTTCTTTTTTCATTTTTTAAGGTCGTAGAGCCCTATTACAAATTCTAGAGATTCCTCCTAGTCCGATCTTCAGGTTTCAGGGTAAACCAGGGTGAATCGGGTGAATATAAATGTAATTAACATATGTAATTACAATATACATGGAATTTAGTCCAGTGATACATGCCATATATCTCTTACTATTTTGGGAAGAAGACTTTTGTGGACTACACGCTATATACCGAGGATACACACCGTGTAGTGACCCCATGTCATGTGGCCAGAGGACCTGGCCTGGGAAGCCATGTGATAGTACATGGCCATGTAAAAATACACAACAAAAGAACATGGAAATAGGGTACCATCTACGGGCATGGGAAAACCACATGTTGAAGTGGCCATTTAGTTTGAACACGCTGTGCAGTATGGGATACACAGTGTGTGAGGGACACGGCTTACCGGGCCGTGTGGATGAGGATACATGACTAGGGGATGAGTAAGGCAGAACACACCATTATGGGATATACACACCATTAACTCCTACATGTCTAGGAAAACCATGTAAATAGGATACACAACCAGGTGTTCGGATGGTTTCACACACCGTGTGGACCCTAGTGCATGTCATGTACTCTATTTAGATCTTTTTGATATCTTATGACTTATATATATCCTTCTATGGAATTCCGATTTAGGATTGATATTATCCCATCCTGATCATTTTTTCATGTATAACTTTATTGTGGACTCCGTTTCAACCTATGAGATATGATTTGGCATGTTTTGAGCACGAATATTGTGTAGCGATGCTTAACCTTAGGTAGTGATCAGAGTGGATCACCAGATTGACATCAGGGATGATACCCTTCCATTTCACCTCAAGAAGTGGGTCCCCTAGACTCTTTAGTCCTATATACCAGTTCTACCCTATTGTATTTGGGCGTGGGTCCCCTACCTATGATAGTGTTGCGATGCGAGGTATGATAATCATGATGATCCTTTTAGCGGCGCTTGAATGATGATGTAGATTAATGTGGTTCATGAAGTGAGATATTAGGACAAGTGATACCCTATGGAATTAGGGTCTGAGTTCCCATTACCTCTCTAATTTGGTAGATATGGGACTCCTCACATCACGAGAGAGGGTTCTATACATTTGGGTAGTTTTTATTGGCTTGGTAATCCCCTAATTGATTAGGTTACATATTCCCCATACCGTTTGAATAGTTAGAGACTGTGCTCCCCTACCATGCCAGGGTGCCTTCCCTTCATGCTGGCTAGTCAGATAGAGTATTTACTCTCCTATCGGACTAGGGTGAGGGTCCTCTATCTCTAGAGTTGGTACTGCCCTACCGTTTCAGAGCATGGTTCCTCCAGATGTGACATATAGATAGAGTGGGTACTCCCCTATCGTGTTAGGGTGAGGTCCTCTATCCTTAGAGTGGGAAATCCCCTATCATACCAAGGTGTGGGTCCTCTATACATGTTTTTCTAGTATATTTGGTACTATCCTGTCTTACTAGGGAGAGGGTCCTCTAGCCTAGGGTCGGTACTCTCCTATCATGTTTGGTTGTAGGTCCCCCATAGTAAACGAGCTGTTAGAGTGGTACCCCCCAGTCATATCAGGGTGTAGGTTCTCTAGACATAGAGTGGTACTACCAAATTGGACTAGGGTTCTGGTCCTCTATCTTTTGAGTAGTATTCCCCAGTTATATCTAGGTGCGGGTCCTCACCTATGAAGTAGTACGCCCCCATTTCCAAGTAGCAGTGGGGAGCATGTTCTCCATTGCATCTAGTGATCTCTTTACTATTGGGTATAGTTATGAGGAGTAGGACCCTCCACTAGTTATGTGCAATAGATGGTTAGAAGTTAGTTCTGCCTTGATAGATTGAGGTGTGGGCCACTCTATTTAGGAGTGATAGAGGTTTTGCAGGTTGGTTAAGAGATAGTACTCCCTAAACTGCAAGGCAGTGGAGAGGTTTGGATTCCTCTATTCTCTATCTCTATCATTATAGAGGATGAACATGGTGCATATATTGGAGTATTACTCCCTCAACTGTGAGTAGTGGTGAGGGGTGGGCCTCTCCACTTGGGTTCTTATAGCCTCGCACAGGGTGTAGGTTAACGATGGTAGGACCTCTAGTGATAGACACTAGATATGGACCTAGTGAGTTGTTCCCAATGGAGTGTATCTCTCAAACAAGTTCCATATAGGATGGATGTGCTCGTAGATTATGTTATCCTAGTTTTTTGTTACCATCAGATCCTTAAGTAGAATACTGTATTTGGTAATGAGGTCAGAACCTCATGAGACTTGGAATCTAAGATGAGTATATCTGTGTGCTTCTGGGAGTCATTGAAGTGTTTTCACATTTTGGGTTAACAAACCTAGTGGAATGGGTATTCATACTTCTTCTGTCATGAACCAACCCAGGTCAACCCTAAATTGGTCACCTGTGTCGGCTTGCAACAAGGGAAAAGGGTACTTCTGATCCCCATGGGCAGGAAACTAGTGCCGAGAATCAGTAGAGTAACTAAAGGGAACAATTTCTACCAAAATAAATAAACCAAATAGTGGAAAGATAAAAAATCAGTCCAAATAATATACAAAAATCCAAACTAAACATATTTTACAAAAAAACTGAAAATACAAAAAACTATACATCAAAAATCAACCTACACCTGAGGAACAGACATCTCCATGTGACCCTAAGAATCACTCTATGATACTAAACCAAACATCACCCATGGTGATCAATACCAAGTTGAAACCTACACCAAATCCTAAAAACAAGAAGAAATATAAGCGTGAGTATTAAAACTTAGTAGGCATTCCCGAAAAAATCTATCCCCAATACACTTACTTTAAAATTAAAGAAACATCAACTTCAAGTTTTAAATACAATATATAAAAGTAATCCTTTCTCCATGCATTTTCCAATTTAAAACCAAACACAGTCCACTTCCCTTTTTACCATTTAAAACCACCCTCATTCCGAGGAAGCAATCATAATCATAGAGAAAAGTAAGATTTCATTTATAAGGGAGAGAAAGAGTGTAAAACATTTCAAAAACCTTTTTCTCAAAAACACTTGAAAACAGTTCATCACTTTTATTAATAAGTCACACTACTCAAGAAATAATCACAACAAACATACAAGGGAAATCAAAAATATCATACAAGGGTATATAACCAACAATACATCACATTCATTCCTTGTAAAAAACTAAGTACCTAATAGGAATTATTGAACCTAAGAGCTATTGAATAATCCAGAACATACTAATACATGTCGACTCATCCCGGAAAGCATGACTCAGTAGATGAAACCAGTAACGCCCTTACATGCTCGGCCATCCCCTACATCATACAGACTAAGGGGCACTATCCCATAGTAATAAAAATCAATATATCCCCCAACTATGGGACACTAGATAGTGCGTAATATAAGTTAGTGCAACAATCCTTATCAGAAAATTCACTCACTATGACAGTTTCTCATGTCAAGATCTAAAATAGGGTGAGCCAACCGATTCAAACTGTGCATCCAATCACATGCACATATATAATAATAGTTTACATAATAGGAATCACCTGAGTCACCCCAAGTAATAATCTCTTGTCATAAAAAATAAATCCCAAAGGAGTCCACACATAGGATCTACCATTTCACTCAAAGTAAATGGGTCATAAGGATTCCACAATGAGTACATTCCACCCATTTATTATAAAAAAGGTATGAAGATTATTCAAGAAGGGTTTTAATGATAAAATTTTCACCATTTTCATAATAGTGCCAAACGGGCCTCAACCACACTTCACAAAACCATGACTTTTAAATGAAACAATACCACCTTTCAAAAAATGTGAAAAACACCACTTTCCATTTCACAATAATTTATAAAACAATTCCTTTAAAGAACTCACACAAAATTTACTAGCCAAATCCATTTTCCTAAAAATTCCAAATGGGCCACAATCCACCGTCACATGTCACACTGCTTTCAAAAGCCAAATACACACTTATTTTAAACTCAAAACCACTTGGAAAACCCATTCAAGAAAAACAATCCATATTTTTAAATGACACAAATATATTTACAATGCCAAACCATGATTTAGATATTATAAATTACTCAAAAAGGCCAACTGGGCATTTTATAAAACACTTAGTGTGCACAATATAACAAAACAATGCAATTTCACACAAAACAAGGTATAAGTCACAACTTTTCAAACCAAAAAATTATTCTAAAGATCACACAACACTATTT
Source organism: Viscum album (assembly GCA_963277665.1). NCBI lineage: Eukaryota > Viridiplantae > Streptophyta > Magnoliopsida > Santalales > Viscaceae > Viscum > Viscum album. The sequence goes on along the minus strand of OY728123.1, from coordinate 906,595,107 downwards.
AATTCCCAAAGAATGTGTGAAAAGTAAAAAACCAATGAATCTTAAATTATAAAGTCAAGTGCAAAGGGAAACTTACCTCAATCTCACGAAGTTTCAACAATGCACACCTAAAATCACACCATGAAGGTACCAAAAGAAAATATCTACCAAGATGATACTTAAAAAATAAAAAACCCTAATATAAATCAAGGAGAAACATGAACCCTAGGTATAAGAGGCCATAATATAAGGATAACTCAATAGAAAATAAAAGAAATAGGAAGAGCGAGAGAAGAGGAGAGGATTACCTTGATAAATCTTGTAATGGACCGGACCTCTCCGGTCCACTACTTTGTGAAAATGTGGTGTTGGAGGTGTTCCGGGAGGTCAAAGTGACTTATCCCCCAGCCGCACCCTATCGGTAGCTCAGTCTACCGGTAGCCGCAGCCTACCGGTAGCTCGGTCTACCGGTAGCCGCTACCTACCGGTAGCTCAGTCTACCGGTAGCCGCAGCCTAACTGTAGCCGCCGCCTACCGGTACCTCGGTCTACCAGTAGCCGTAGTCTAGTAGTAGCTCGGCTAACACTTTGCCAAATTTCTAGTTCTGTGAACAGTATTTCTATCGGTGACCTTATATCGGTAGACTTTAATAATGTTCTATCGATGAGGATCTAACGGTAGACTTGTGTTTCTATCGGCAAGGTTCTATTGGTGACCTTTTCTTTCCTTTGCCAATTTTTGAGTTCTGTGAACAGTGTTTCCAGAATTTTAAGAGCTACCGATTCCTTCATTTGCCAAATTTCACATTTGAACAGTGTTTCCAGAATCCTAAGAGCTACCAGTTCCTTCCTTTTCCAAATTTCACGTTTGAACAGTGTTTCCAGAATCCTAAGAGCTACCGATTCCATCCTTTGCCAAATATCACGTTTGAACAGTGTTTCCAGAATCCTAAGAGCTACCGATTCCTTCCTTTGCCAAATTTCACATTTGAACAGTGTTTCCAGAATCCTAAGAGCTACCGATTCCATCCTTTTCCAAATTGCACATTTGAACAGTGTTTCCAGAATTCTAAGAGCTACCGATTCTTTCCTTTGCCAAATTTTGAGTATGTGAATAGTGTTTCCAGCTTCCAACAGTTTCGCCCCTTTGACGTTTTCTTTGACGTAAAATACTTTTTAAAACCTTATTTTAAGGACTTTAAGGTTGATTCAAAGGCCATAAATCCTATATTAATTATTCCTAAGGCCGGGATGTTTTTACTTGGTCAAACCGCGTGGGTTAATGCGATCCGTTTTTAATGGAGAATAAATCGGATCTTAAACCGTCGCCTCTCTAATTTTTTTTAAAAGGAACGAGATATCATTCTTGGTTGTTCTTCCTCCTGTTTATCATCTACGAGACTTTAGAACCTTGAAATCATTCCCGTAGGAGTTTCAAAATCAAACGTTACTCGGATCAGTTCCGCTCTGTTTGATGCAACCAAGCTGTGTCAATCATTCTTCCATATAAGGTATGTTTTATCATCGTTCCTTCAGGGATCACCTTCTCTTGTTCTCCCTTCCATATTACCATGTAATCTCCATGGTTCTAATGGGGTTTGGTTGGTTGGGACTTACCGTGGCATCCTCGGGTGGATGCAGTTGTCGCGAGAGAAGGATTGTGGCCCGTTGTGTGGATAAAGGACGTCAAGAACTCTTCGAGGTAGGGGATTCATGGCTTCTCTAATTGTATATGTGCAATTGTAGAATTAGCATGATTTAGTCCTTTGGATCACAATGAAATTGACCTAATTAAATACTTGAACCGGATTAAAAGAATTGGTTGATCGCATGTTGTTTCTTTATACCGTGATAACGGTTTGCCTCATGTTTTCCTAGATATAGTGATATCTATGTTTTCTTTGATTTATTGTTCGTTCATGATAGAAATTGATAATTAACGTAAAAACCGGAAGTAATTGTTAATTAATTGGCTAAAGATAAAGAGGCATGTAAATTAATCTGGTTATTTCCATTGTTGTAGTTGTTCTAATTTGAGGATAATCAAATTAGGGAAGGAAGCATGGTTATTTAATTGTGATATCTTGCTAATTAGGTGTCTGTGATTGGAACCTACGAATAACAAACCTTCCAATTCAATATGGATTAAAGAACAGATTATGTGGGAATTTCTAAAGGGGTTCTGAGTTACCCTCTTGTTTGCTAAAGGGCCAAGGGCCATGGTTGTGATTGTTGTTTTCCTACTGCTTGTACTGTGATGTGAGCCTGGATGGGTGTTGTGATATGTGGAGGCCTGGAGGCCTGGAGGCCTTGTGGTTATGGTAGCGGATGACGCCTAGAGTGGTGAGATGCATCAGTTTATGCATGTGGGTGTCAGGGAGGACACCGAGGGTGATGGAATGTGATGGATGTGGTTGTTGGATTCTTGTGGGTTCTTTGAATGTTTATCTGTTTTGTTTTTCCCCACTGCTCAAGGCAGCTGGTCTTGCTTGCCCTTCTTCTGAAGGAGGCAAAGACGCGCGGGTTATGCCACGTGATTTCCGTGTTTAGCCTCTCGAGGGAGAATGGGTATGTGCTCTTTCTATAGGCAGAAAAGACTCGACGGGTAGTATATCTACTCACCGTGTTGAGCCTCCTTTGTGTTTAGTAGCATAGGATGCTTTTCTAGAATGCCTGGGAATGTGGGAAAGTAACTCTATAATGAATGTTTGATTAAATGGTGATAATCCACGGGGATGGAGGTGATGGAATTTAAAGGTGATGTGAATCTTAAAAGGAGAAGTTGTTTTTGAATGTGATGCCAATTCAGTTTAATGTGGAATTGTTCATTCTTAATTAATGTTTAGAGAATTAATTAACATACAGTGGAACTGGTAAAATGAGAATGGAGTAATTTAATAAAGCTCTTCAAATGTTTGTGTGCTTATAGGATACCTAGTCTTTGAAGTAGCAGCCTGGAGTCTGAGAGACGTTAGCTGCAGTTGTATCTAAGACTAGGTAATTCCCATAGTGTGGATGTGAGTTACATATATATTCTGTACTTTTTGTGTTTCTATATGCTACTCCACCCTGTCAGTAAGGGAAACTGACACCCCGGGGATTCTGAGCCCTGGGGGGGGGGGTGTTTTCCCCAACATTCTGATGGGAGGTTGAATGGCTGACTACCCCCTTTGGCCCCACTCTCTTCTCTTGGTAGATACTTGTGCCATGAGGCACATCGGTTAGTTACCCCATATATGTGTGTAGAGGGCTATAATGGCTTGTGGTTATTCACACACATATATTCTGGATATAGTATCCTATGGACTACTATAGGTGTAATGTGTATAGGCTATGATGGCTTGAGGATCCTTACTCAGAGTATGGGCTGTAATGGCTTGAGGTATTATACCCGACGTATGATACACGTTATGCGGGCTATGGTGGCTCCCAGAAACTACCTAGTTACTTTTGGTTGTGAGGACGGTGTGGTGCTTCGCCCAGGTGTCTATGGGCAAGCCTATGTGGTGCACGAGGTGCAGATTGTGGAGCTTAGCCTAGGTGTCTGTGGGTAATCCTTGGAGAGAGATGCACAGGACGTATGTCGTTGGGGAAAAGCGGAAAACTAGTGGGGAAGTAGTAGCGGGGTACCCTTGATATTCTTTACTATATGCTATATTCTTGTATGCGTTACTTAGTGAGAGTAGCCATGGTGGGGTTGGGAACTTAGTATACCTGTTTAGGTGACGAGTTAGTTTCACTTATGGTTCACTGGGCTTTAGCATGCTTTCTTTACTTTTGCATGAGAGGCTTGGGGAGGATCCTACTGAGTATACTGTTATACTCACCCTATGTACATATAAACTATTTTTCAGGTCACTTGGAGCAGGTTGAAGATCAAGCTGGTTACTACTAGCTTACAGTTGGAGGAGGAGCTGTTCGGGCTTGTGGTCGCTGCCTTTTTACTTTCTTTTGGGTACTTTTAGTTTCCCCTTCCAGTTGTAGTACTTTTGCATGACATTTCATATATGTAATTTGGTTTCTTTTATATTTCAGTTCTGAGTTGGAGTTGGTTGGAGTCTATTCTATCTCTCTTTTCTGCATGTGTTTTCTTAGAGGGTAATGCCTCCCATTTGTATGTTTATTATACCCTCTGTGCTAGTCGCCAACCCGGGGCCTACTGGAGGCGGGACTCGGGGGTCATTATCTCCCTTCTCACATTGCCGGCCCAGGAGGGGTACACTTTGTGGGGAGGGGGTCGTGACAGAGTGGTATCAGAGGGTCTGGTTGAGGGATAGGATGGAGTTTGGAGTTAGGCACATGTGAGGATGCATGGGATGGTAGGGAAATGATGTCATTCATGTTTAGCAAGTGGGTTAAACACTGGAGACCGGCAGAGACATAGGCGTTTAGGGCCCCCTATGATCTGTTGCACGGACCTTTAAGTTTACGATGGCTACTAAACAAAGTGATACTGGTTGCAGGGTAGAGACCTAGGAAAGGATCATGCATCATTATTCTTTGCACCTGTGTTTGAATGGGTAGACCTTGGGATAGTTAACCTGAAATTAATAAAACAAAACAATTAATTAATTAATATTGAGTCTTCCATATTCCAGGCTTAGGAGCTCTAACAGTTGTTATTTTACAGGTATGGCTTCAGGTCGACGTCCTCATCAAGTTTGCGTAGAAGATGCCCAACAGGCTGTTCCAGAAGATCGCCGCCGGGTAGAGGTTGACGACGATGACACTTGGAGGAAGACACTCCGAGAGTTTCAGTGCCAGAGTCTGCAGAAGTATGAGGGCTCCGTTTCAGATGCAGTCACAAAAGACTGGTTGGAGGAGGTCGAGATAGGCTTCAGTTCAATTCGTGCTCGGAAGGAACACTGGGTGTCCTTGGTTGTGACGATGTTGCGTGGAGCAGCGAGGCAATGGTGGTTCTTGTTCCTTGGGGATCACGAGGAGTCAACGATGTCATGGGAGGAGTTTCGAGACAGGTTTATAGTCGAGTTTCTTTCATCGACTACGAAGGTGTCCAGTCGCCAGGAGCTTCTTACCCTTCGATAGGGGAGCTCCAGTGTTCGGGAGTTTGGAATCCATTTCAGGAACCTTCTACGATATGCTTCAGACCTGTTACCAGATGAGGAGGCCAGAGCGAGGCATTTCGAGGAGGCTTTGCGTCCAGAGATCCAGCGCCATGTCACCCCATTTATGCTAAAGACATATCTTGAGGTGCTGGCGAGGGCAGAGGTTGTTGAGAGGAATTTGTCCAGGACTGGATTGTCACGAGAGGGGAATCGTCATGATTCCTCACGAAGCGGAGCTGTGGTCCGGGGTTCCCGGTTTTCAGGACAGAAGAGTTTCCGTTCACCTGGGGGTAGGTCCCATCCCTTCCCATCTCGTTTCTCCGGATGCAACAACTCTCAGGCCTATACCAAGGGATCAGGCGCTTGTTTTTCTTGTGGTGGTCGTGGTCATCAGCAGTGGGAGTGCCCGACTTTTCAGAGCAGTCATCGTGCACCCGGAGCTCCACTCCAGATTCCTCCATTGAGGCAGTTCCAGCCGAGGTAGCAGCAGCAGGTTGCACCAGTTTTAGATCACCAGAGGGTAGATGGAGCAGGCAGAGGACAGCCCCATGATGCTCCCCGTCCTCAGAGAGTAGAGCGTGGCCGTGGTGGTGGTCGTCATCAGGGTCAGAGAGGCCGTGGAGGAGGTCGTGGTCAGCTCCATGCTCTAGCGTTGCCAGCCCCAGGCGAGCCAGATGTCGTTCAAGGTAGCCTTTTCTTGTTTTCTACCTTGGTGTATGCCTTGTTTGATTCAGGAGCAACACACTCCTTCATATCACCTACCCCTGTCCATGCTTTGGGACTTGAGGTAGAGAGGCTTCCAGTGCCCTTGGCGTTGACTACACCAGTTGGAGGTCGAGCCGACTTGTTTGAAGTATGTAGAGACTGTGAGCTAGTGTTGGGGCAACACCGCTCTTGGAGAGATTTCGTATGTTTGCAAATACAACCATATGATGTCATACTCGGCATGGATTGGTTGTATTCGGTACAGGCTGTTGTGGATTGCTACAGGAAGAAGGTCATTTTCCTTGATGCAGATGGAGAGAAATTGGTGTTTGTTGGTGAGAGAGATCCTCAGATGAGTCATAAACGAGTTTCATCCTTATCATCCATGATGGCTGGGATGATGCTGAGTTCTTCAGAGGTTCAACAGTTGGCGTTTCCTAGGGTCATAGAAGAGTACCCTGACGTCTTTATAGAAGAGGTTGTATCCTTACCCCCTCAACGAGAAATCGAGTTTGGGATCGAGCTACAGCCAGGAGCGTATCCTATCTCTATTTCTCCGTATAGGATGACCCCTTCTGAGTTGTGAGAGCTACACATACAACTTGATGGTTTGTTGCAGTGCTGTTTTGTTCGGCCAAGTGTGTCACCTTGGGGTGCACCAATTTTGTTTGTGAAAAAGGCTGATGGCAGTTTGCGGTTGTGTGTCGATTATCGTCGATTAAACAAAGTGACAATAAAGAACCGCTATCCTCTCCCATGGATTGATGACTTATTTGATCAACTGAAGGGTGAAAGTTGGTTCTCAAAGATATACTTGCGGTCAGGATATCACGAAATGCGTGTAAAGGATGAGGATATCCCAAAGACTGCTTTCCGTTGTCGTCATGGGCATTATGAGTTTGTTGTAATGCCATTCGGCATGATGAATGATCCAGCTGTTTTCATGGGGTTGATGAATGCTGTGTCCCATTAATTCCTGGACAAGTTTGTTGTGGTTTTCATCGATGACATCCTTTTGTACTCCACATCTGAAGAAGAGCATGCAGAGCATCTACGAGCCGTTTTGGGAGTTCTTCTCCAACATCAGTTGTTTGGAAAGTTGTCCAAGTGTGAGTTCCGGGCTCGAGAAGTTCGTTTCTTAGGGCATGTTGTGTCCCAACAGGGAGTAGCTGTGGATCCATCGAAGATAGAAGCAGTAGTGTCTTGGGCAGCCCCCAAGACCGTGTCAGAGGTGCGAAGTTTCCTTGGTCTCGCAAGCTATTATAGGAGGTTTGTAGCCAATTTCTCCCGAGTTGCGACTCCTCTGACAGCTTTGACCAGGAAGGATCAAGCGTTCATATGGACTGATCAGTTTCAGACAGCTTTCGAGTATCTAAAGGAGAAGTTGGTAAGTGCTCCAGTCCTTTGTCTTCCAGCGGAGGGAGTCCAGTTTGATGTTTTCTGTGATGCTTCACATCTGGGGATAGGCTGTGTTCTCATGCAGCAGAGGTCAGTTGTTTCTTATGGGTCTCGGCAGTTGCATCCCCATGAATGCAACTATGCCACCCATGACCTTGAGTTGGCAGCCGTGGTGTTTTCTCTAAAGTTGTGGAGACATTACCTCATTGGTGAGCACTTTGTGGTTTTCACCGATCATAAGAGTTTGAGGTATGTTTTCTCCCAATGTGACTTGAACTTGAGGCAGCGTCGGTGGATGGAGTTCTTGCAGGAATACGACTTTGAAATATCATATACACCTGGAAAAGGAAATGTTTTAGCTGATGCACTAAGCCGAAAGACACGTAATGATGTTGTGTGTGAATCTGGTGATTCATGGAGAGTGATGGAAGAGCTATCAGCTTTGCATCTTGATATGGGAGAAGTTGGGGGTAGAGGTTGTCTTTTCCAGATGACGGTGCAGTCATCCCTGATGTAGAAGGTGGAAGAGTCTCAGATGGGTGATCTAGAGGTGGAAGTCTGTAGAGACAGAGTTGTTTGTGGTGAGGCCCCTGATGGTTGGTTGGAGGATGAACAACACCGAGTGTTGTATCATGGCAGGCTTTTTGTCCCCTTGGCGATGCATGATATGGTTCTCCGAGAGTTCCATAGTTCACCCTTGGCAGTACATCTTGGTGTGACGAAGATGTACCTATCCTTGAGGAGTCAGTTTTGGTGGCCTGGGCTGAAATGTACAGTTGCAGAGTGTGTGTCTCGATGTTTAGTCTGCCAGAAGGTGAAGGCTGAACACCGTGTTCCTGGTGGTCTTCTCCAGCAATTAGAGATTCCTCAGTGGAAGTGGGAGGACATCTCGATGGACTTTGTTACAGGTTTACCTTGAGCTCCGGGAGGACATGATACTATATGGGTGGTAGTGGACCATTTAACAAAGTCGGCCCACTTCATAGCGATCAAGGAGTCGAGCTCAGCGGAGGTTTTGTCGAGGCAGTATCTAGAGGAGGTGGTAAGACTTCATGGAGTACCTAGGACGATCATTTCTGATCGAGATCCTCATTTTACCTCTAGGGTGTAGATAGGTCTCCAACATGCTTTTGGCTCTCAACTGTGCCTTAGCACTGCTTTTCATCCTCAAACGGATGGTCAGATAGAGCGAACCATCCAGACTCTTGAAGACATGCTGCGCTCTTGTGTTCTTGATTTTGGAGGTTCATGGATGAAGCAATTACCCTTGGTAGAGTTCGCTTACAATAATAGTTTTCACTCTACCAATGGTATGGCGCCATTTGAAGCCTTGTATGGCCGGTCATTCCGTTCTCCATTGTGCTGGATTGGGGTCGGAGAGTCAGCAATTCTCGGACCAGAACTAGTGCAGAATACAACAGAGATGGTTCAGGTGATTCGTGAGAGGATGAAGACAGCACAGGATCATCAGAAATCATATGCTGATCAAAGAAGGAGACCCTTAGAGTTTAATGTTGGGGATCATGTGTTTCTAAAGGTGACTCCCCATCGTGGGCAGCGAAGGTTTGTTCGTGGAAGTAAGCTTTCTCCCCGGTTTGTTGGGCCTTTCGAGGTGTTAACTTGTGTTGGAGCTGTGGCGTATTGAGTAGCACTTCCCCCTCAGATGAGTCAGATACATGATGTTTTCCATGTATCACAGCTCCGTCGTTACCTTCATGATGAATCTCATGTTATCGATTGGGGAGAGATCGATATTGATGATGATGCAACCTTCGAGGAGCGACCTGTGGAGATCCAAGACCGCAAGGATAAGGTGTTACGTGGGCGTTCTATCCCCTTAGTTCGTGTCTTGTGGTGACACAGTGGCATGGAGGAGAGTACATGGGAGCGTGAGTCACAGATACGTGCTCAGTACCCAGAGTTGTTTAATGTTTAACTCTTTTCATGTAATGATGTTTCCTTTATGGTTAGACCTTTCATGTTTTATTTATGTACCTTTTGTGTGATGTTATGACTGAATTGTTTGGATATGGATTGTTTGTTTCCATATTCTCGGATGTCGTAGTTTTGTTCCAGCTTTCCAACAACTCATGGTGGTTTTTCCCTGAGAGGTATCTTATGGGGTGGTTGTTCGGACCCCTCTTTTCTTCTGAGTTGGTTTTTAATTCTCGAGGATGAGAATGTTTTGAGAGGTATCTAATGTAATGGCTCGGACCTCTCCGGTCCACTACTTTGTGAAAATGTAGTGTTGGAGGTGTTCCGGGAGGTCAATGTGACTTATCCCCCAGCCGCACCCTACCGGTAGCTCGGTCTACCGGTAGCCGCAGCCTACCGGTAGCTCGGTCTATCGGTAGCCGCTACCTACCGGTAGCTCGGTCTACCTGTAGCCGCAGCCTACCGGTAGCCACCGCCTACCGGTACCTCGGTCTACCAGTAGCAGTAGTCTAGCAGTAGCTCGGCTAACACTTTGCCAAATTTCTAGTTCTGTGAACAGTATTTCTATCGGTGACCTTCTATCGGTAGACTTGAATAATGTTCTATCGGGGAGGATCTAACGGTAGACTTGTGTTTCTATCGGCAAGGTTCTATTGGTGACCTTTTCTTTCCTTTGCCAATTTTTGAGTTCTGTGAAGAGTGTTTCCAGAATTTTAAGAGCTACCGATTCCTTCCTTTGCCAAATTTCACGTTTGAACAGTGTTTCCAGAATCCTATGAGCTACCGATTCCTTCCTTTTCCAAATTTCACGTTTGAACAGTGTTTCCAGAATCCTAAGAGCTACTGATTCCATCCTTTTCCAAATATCACGTTTGAACAGTGTTTCCAGAATCCTAAGAGCTACCGATTCCTTCCTTTGCCAAATTTCACGTTTGAACAGTGTTTCCAAAATCTTAAGAGCTACCGATTCCATCCTTTGCCAAATTGCACGTTTGAACAGTCTTTCCAAAATTCTAAGAGCTACCGATTCTTTCCTTTGCCAAATTTTGAGTATGTGAATAGTGTTTCCAGCTTCCAACAGTTTCGCCCCTTTGACGTTTTCTTTGACGTAAAATACTTTTTAAAACCTTATTTTAAGGACTTTAAGGCCGATTCAAAGGCCATAAATCCTATATTAATTATTCCTATGGCCGGGATGTTTTTACTTGGTCAAACCGCGTGGGTTAATGTGATCCGTTTTTAATGGAGAATAAATCGGATCTTAAACCGTCGCCTCTCTAATTTTTTTTAAAAGGAACGAGATATCATTCTTGGTTGTTCTTCCTCCTGGTTCTCATCTATGAGATGTTAGAACCTTGAAATCATTCCCGTAGGAGTTTCACAATCAAACGTTACTCGGATCAGTTCCGATCTATTTGATGCAACCAAGCTGTGTCGATCATTCTTCCATATAAGGTATGTTTTATCATTGTTCCTTTGGGGATCACCTTCTCTTGTTCTCCCTTCCATATTACCATGTAATCTCCACGGTTCTAATGGGGTTTGGTTGGTTGGGACTTACCGTGGCATCCTCGGGTGGATGCAGTTGTCGCGAGAGAAGGATTGTGGCCCGTTGTGTGGATAAAGGACGTCAAGAACTCTTCGAGGTAGGGGATTCATGGCTTCTCTAATTGTATATGTGCAATTGTAGAATTAGCATGATTTAGTCCTTTGGATCACAATGAAATTGAACTAATTAAATACTTGAACCGAATTAAAAGAATTGGTTGATCGCATGTTGTTGCTTTATACCGTGATAACGGTTTGCCTCATGTTTTCCTAGATATAGTGATATCTATGTTTTATTTGATTTATTGTTCGTTCATGATAGAAATTGATAATGAACGTAAAAACCGGAAGTAATTGTTAATTAATTGGCTAAAGATAAAGAGGAATATAAATTAATCTTGTTATTTCCGTTGTTGTAGTTGTTCTAATTTGAGGATAATAAAATTAGGGAAGGAAGCATGGTTATTTAATTGTGATATCTTGCTGATTAGGTGTCTGTGATTGGAACCTACAAATAACAAACCATCCAATTCAATATGGATTAAAGAACAGATTATGTGGGAATTTCTAAAGGGGTTCTGAGTTACCCTCTTGTTTGCTAAAGGGTCAAGGGCCATGGTTGTGATTGTTGTTTTTCTACTGCTTGTATTGTGATGTGACCCTGGATGGGTGTTGTGATATGTGGAGGCCTGGAGGCCTTGTGGTTGTGGTAGAGGATGACGCCTAGAGTGGCGAGATGCATTAGTTTATGCATGTGGGTGTCGGGGAGGACACCGAGGGTGATGGAATGGGATGGATGTGGTTGTTGGATTCTTGTGGGTTCTTTGAATGTTTATCTGTTTTGTTTTTCCCCACTGCTCAAGGCAGCTGGTCTTGCTTGCCCTTCTTCTGAAGGAGGCAAAGACGCGCGGGGTATGCCACGTGCTTTCCGTGTTTAGCCTCTCGAGGGAGAATGGGTCTGTGCTCTTTCTATAGGTGGCAAAGACTCGACGGGTAGTATATCTACTCACCGTGTTGAGCCTCCTTTGTGTTTAGTAGCATAGGATGCTTTTCTAGAATGCCTGGGAATGTGGGAAAGTAACTCTATAATGAATTTTTGATTAAATGGTGATAATCCACGGGGATGAAGGTGCTGGAATTTAAAGGTGATGTGAATCTTAAAAGGAGCAGTTGTTTTTGAATGTGATGCCAATTCAGTTTAATGTGGAATTGTTCATTCTTAATTAATGTTTAGAGAATTAATTAACGTACAGTGGAACTGGTAAAATGAGAATGGAGTAATCTAATAAAGCTCTTCAAATGTTTGTGTGCTTATAGGATACTTAGTATTTTAAGTAGCAGCCTGGAGTCTGAGAGACATTAGCTGCAGTTGTATCTAAGACTAGGTAATGCCCATAGTGTGGATGTGAGTTACATATATATTCTGTACTTTTTGTGTTTCTATATGCTACTCCACCCTGTCGGTAAGGGCAACTGACACCCCGGGGATTCTGAGCCCTGGGGGGATGTTTTCCCCAACATTCTGATGGGAGGTTGAATGGCTGACTACCCCCTTTGGCCCCGCTCTCTTCTCTTGGTAGATACTTGTGCCATGAGGCATAGCAGTTAGTTACCCCATATATGTGTGTAGAGGGCTGTAATGGCTTGTGGTTATTCACACACATATATTCTGGATATAGTATCCTATGGACTACTATAGGTGTAATGTGTATAGGCTATGATGGCTTGAGGATCCTTACTCGGAGTATGGGCTGTAATGGCTTGAGGTATTATACCCGACGTATGATACACGTTATGCGGGCTGTGGTGGCTCCCGGAAACTACCTGGTTAATTTTGGTTGTGAGTACGGTGTGGTGCTTCGTCGAGGTGTCTGCGGGCAAGCCTATGTGGTGCACGAGGTGCAGATTATGAAGCTTAGCCCAGGTGTCTGCGGGCAAGCCTTGGAGAGAGATACACAGGACGTATGTCATTGGGGCAAAGCGGAAAACCAGTAGGGAAGTAGTAGTGGGGTACCCTTGATATTCTTTACTATATGCTATATTATTGTATGCGTTACTTGGTGAGAGTAGCCATGGTGAGGTTGGGAACTTAGTATACCTGTTTAGGTGACGAGTTAGTTTCACTTATGGTTCACTAGGCTTTAGCATGCTTTCTTTACTTTTGCACGAGTGGTTTGGGGAGGATCCTACTGAGTATACTGTTATACTCACCCTATGTACATATAAACTGTTTTCAGGTCACTTGGAGCAGGTTGGAGATCAAGCTGGTTACTACTAGCTTACAGTTGGAGGAGGAGCTGTTCGGGCTTGTGGTCGCTGCCTTTTTACTTTCTTTTGGGTACTTTTAGTTTCCCCTTCCAGCTGTAGTAATTTTGCATGACATTTCATATATGTACTTGGGTTTCTTTTATATTTCAGTTCTGAGTTGGAGTTGGTTGGAGTCTATTCTATCTCTCTTTTCTGTATGTGTTTTCTTAGAGGGTAATTCCTCCCATTTGTATGTTTATTATACCCTCGGTGCTAGTCGCCAACCCGGGGCCTACTAGAGGCGGGACACGGGGGTCATTATCTCCCTTCTCACATTTCCGGCCCAGGAGGGGTACAATTTGTGGGGAGGGGGTCGTGACAAATCTAGCCCAAAACCTTGAAGAATCACTAGATCTACACTATAGAATATGATTGGAGGCTTAGAGAACAAGGGAGGAGGACCCTTAGGGTCGCTTGAACTAGAGGGATAATAAGGGAGGTGTTTTGGGATTAGAATCCTGAAAGGGTAGAAATTTAATTTTTAAAATTTTAAGATATGGGCAGATCAAACGGTTTGGCCACATGATTTGGTAAACCGTGCGCCAACCATGGGAGATGGTTCTGAATTGAGAAATAACCTCTCTACACACATACCACATAGTTTTTATAACTATTCATAGGCCATGTGTCCTTATCCAGAATCATTCTAAGGTCTTCATGGTTTCTTGGAGCATACTGCATGATTTCCTCTAACCATGCGCAAACTGTGCTCCACCTGCTGCCATGCCCAAAAACTCAAATTTTCAACTAAAACTCCTAAAGGAAACTAATTAATAACCTCTAAACCAAAGATCAAAAAATATCACCTCAAAATTCAAACCCATCACAGTCGTAACTCTAGATAAAAACCAAGACCCAAAAATGTACCGTAACCAAGGATGAAAACAAAAACCTAGGTGTGACAATTATTCACACCATTAACACTTTCTTCCCTCAGAAAGAAAAAAATATTCCATTTGATTGATCAATGACTATTGATTTACACATTTTCGTGATCCAACCACTTAGACCATGAAAATATCAACAACCTCCAAACAGAACTCATGCATCTTACCTGAAACAAAACAACAAACAAAACCAATTCCTGAAAAACAATGGGAAATTCAAGCCACAAAATCCGCAACCATGCCTCGAATGAGACCGTTGGGAACACTCCAAAATAACCCAATGTTTACCCAAAACAGAAAGAAATTAAAAATAGATAACTTCAAAAAGAAACCATTTTCTAATAGACCACATCCAAAACCAAACTGGAATTTCAACACAGGAGGCTGAAACTGACTCCCCACCATTAGAAAACAACTAGAACCGATTTATCATAGGAGAAATCTCAAGGAGACCCATGGTGGGTCTCCCCTCCATTAGAAACTAACTAGATCAATCCAACATGAAAAATTACACACTGATCAACCCCCACCACAAGTGGGAAATAAGGGATGCAATATAGAACCTTAAACTATCTCCATTTCCGCACTGGAGACAAAATCTAGAACAAGGTCCCTCCCAACTTAGTGATTTATAACAACACATGACCTCCACTCCGAGGCCTATGGATGAAGCCCTAATTTTTGAAGCATCTCTTATCTTATATTCAAAATATTATAATCCTTGATCGGAATTCAAAATTCAAAATTTCTAAGCATTCTTCCATTCAAACAAAAGTTCATAGAGAAATTAACAACATTCAGTTTTACAATTTAAAGAAAATGCAACACCAGAAAACACCAATGAATACAACCATTATAAGAAGTAACATACATTGAATGGGAATTTAAAATGATCCTAGAACAATGCACTACTCCTATGAACTGGCTCCATGTCGCTTTTGAAAACACCTTGAAAAAACCTTTGTAGGATTACTAGGAATCCAAAGGCATGAAATGCCGTTGGATAATTCAAACACAATGACTTTTTATGACACAAATTTCCACACTGATGACATGCCAGGATCCCATGCCTAGAAGAAGCTAATGCAGATCTAAATTCCAATTAATCCCATGACCGACACTAACAACTTTGGGTCTCTTCCCCACTTCCTTACTGGATATCCCCTCACCAATTATGGGGACCAAAGGAGGAAATAATACATCAAGAACTCCCACCATCAAAGATTCAAAATGAACTTCTTACCTCACCACGCTAAAAAAATAAGTTAGATTGAACTCTGACACTTTCGATTGCAGATTAGAACAAAGCCGAAACTCAAAACACCGAGCCTTTATGGAATCACCCACAACATACTTTGGAAGGTAAGGGACTAGATCCAAAAAATGACTAAAGTACTTCAACACCAATCTATTACCTTACTAAAAATAGCACATCTCTATCCCCTTCCTCACATTCACTATCTCAGAGAAATATTGACGGATGAACAATGCCTTGAAGAACTCCCAGGTAAGATATTCCCAAGTCTTGTTTCGAGAGACTAACTTACACCACTTCTAGTTCAGTCCTTTAAGCATGAAGGTAGTGAACTTAACCTTTAAAGACTTAGGCAACTCAAGGAAACTGAAGTTTATCTCATTCTTCCACATCCACTCTTCTTCTTCGAGACCCTCTTCACTATAAAGGATAGGTGGATTTAAATTTTGAAAATCGTGAATGAAATCCTTAGGTTGATCAATTGGAGGGTTTTTAATGGGAAACCACCCATATCTGCACCAAGATTATCTAGTGAATATCAATGTGGGTGGAAACTTGGAAACAAGAAAGTGAAGAGCTCAATAAAAACCAGCTCAAGAACCAAAAATCCCATTAAGAAAACTCCATCACAAAGGGAAATCAGATCAAATATTCTCAATTTTTTTCTAAAAGCCCGCTAAACACTGATTCAAAACCAAATCATGAACAAGATGTTAAAAATAAGAAAAAAACAGGAAAAACACTTCCAAATCATGATAGAACACACCACACAACATCGGTTTTCAAAACACAACAATTTTACTCTTAAAAATATTTTTGAAAGAAACAAATCTTGGTGTATTTCTACACTCACCAATGGTATTCCATGGAGCCTCACACATGCAAATTACCATGACACCCTAGGAACTTATCAAATTAATCCAATCCTAGAACTCATATGCTCACTTACCCACACATATCATGCATGTGATCACCCATGAAAATACCAAATTTAAAAACAAAACATTATCATTTTACAAAACAAACATTCCACCGAAGTTTTCACACTTTCAATCCACTTTCCAATGATTTATTCAAAATAAAACTGAAAACTCTTTTTCCATATTTCCAAAACCACACCATTCTCATTTTTAAATCCATTTTTCACAATCCAAAAACAAGAGTTTCCCAAAAAATTTAATAATCATTATTAACTCAAAAAATCTCACAAGGGGAAACTAGTGTCAATGTGTGACTTGGCCAAATGGATGGATGCCACATGCCAATAACACCATTGACATAGAGAGTATTCTAGGACCATTTCCCCAACTCCACATGGATTTACAGGACCTGTGATCTCACTGAGACCTTTATAATTACTCCCATTTTGTATGTCAAACACAAAAAAACAAAAAAAAAAGAAAACCCTACTTCCCATGGGAACTCAAGGTTTAGTACAAAAAGTGTTGGACATACACTACCCCAAAATTGAACCCTAAGCTCCGTGAGTCCCAATACATATACCATGACATAACAATTAACAAAGGGCCCTTTGAAATCTAGGTCCCTTAAAGAACCAACCTTCTATGATACCATTTTTTCATGAACAAACCCGGTTCAACCCTGAACTGGTCACCCTAGTCGACCCACAACAAGTCCCAAAGGGCATTCCTGATCCCCACGGTTTGAAAACTAGTGCCAGTCATTAATAGAGTAACTAAAGGGAATTATTTATCCCAAAATAAAAAAATTGAACATTGGAAAGATAAAAAAGCATCCTAAATAATATACAAATATCCAAAATGAAAATACAAAAAACTATACAACAAAACTTAAACATCACCCGACGACCACACATATCCTTATGACTCTGAGGTTCACTCTCTGATACCAGACCAAACATCACCCATGGTGATTGAAACCAAGATGAAACCTTCACTAAAGGATAAAAACAAGAATAAATATATTCGTGAGTATTAAAACTCAGTAGATGTGCCCGAACAAATATATCCCCGATGCACTTCCTTTAAAATAAAAGAAGCATCAAATTAAAGTTTGAAATACAGTATTTAAAAGTAATCCTTTTTCCATGAATTTTCCACTTTAAAACCAAACATGTTACATTTCCCTTTTTACCATTTAAAACCACCCTCCTTCTCAGGGAGGAATCATATGCATAGAGAAAAGTAGCATTCTATTTATAAGGTAGATAAAGAGTGTAAAAAATTTCCAAAACCTTTTCCTCAAAGCACTTGAAAATAGTTCATCACTTTTATTAAGAAGTCACAATGATCAAGAAATAAGGACAAAAAACATACAAGGGTAATGGGAAATTTCATACAAGGGTATTTAACCAATAATACATCACATTCATTTGCCACAGGAAACTAAGTGCCTAATAGACATGGATGAACCTATAAGATCATGAATAATACAAAACATACTAATACATGTTGAATCATACCATAAATCATGCCTCACTCAATGATATCAATAATTCCATTACATGATTAGCCACCCCCTACATGGCACAGATCAAGGGGCACTATCCCATAGCAACAAAATTCAATATATCCCCCTACTATGGGTCACTAGCTAGTGCGTAATCTAATCTAGTTCAACGACATTTCTAATAAAATTCTCTCAATATGTTAGGTTCCCATATTAAGATGTAAAATAAGGTGATCCAACCGATTCCAATCAAGAATACAATCACATGCATATATATAATAATAATTCACACAACATGCATCACCCGAGTCACCCCAAGGACTAATATCTTGTCATAACAAATTGATCCCAAATGAGTCCACACTGAGGATATCCCATTACGAAAAAACTAAATGGGTCCCAAGGATTCCAATATGAGGATTTCCCACCCATTCAGTATAAATAAGGTAATAATATTATCCAAGGATGGTTTTCATGATAAGAATTTTCACTATTTTCATAAAAGTTACTAATAGGCCTCAAACACACTTCTCGTAACCATCAATTTTAAATGAAATAAAACAACCCTACCGAAAAGGTACAAACACACCAATTTCCATTTCTCAATCATTTATAAAATAATCACCTCAAATCACTCGCATCACATTTACCAGCCAAAGTAATTTCCTCAAAATGTCAAATAGGCCATAATAAACCGTCACATGTCAAACCACTTTCAAAATCCAAATACACAATTATTTTAAACTCAAAACAACTTAGAAAACCCATTTAAGAAACCCAAACCATATTTTAAAATTCCAAAAATATATTTAATAATCCAAACCATGCTTTAGATATTAATAATTACTCATAAAGGCCAACTGAGCATTTTATCAAACACCTGGTGCACACAATATAACAAAACAATAACATTTAACACAAAAAAAGGTACAATTCACCACTTTTCACACCAAAAACTTATTACAAAGATTATGAAACACTATTTAATTCATAAAGAAGGTGAAAAAAGAAAGAAACCAATTAATCTTAAATTATAAAGGCAAGTGCAAAGGGAAACCTACCTCAATCTCACGACGCTTCAACGACGCACACCCAAAATCACACTATAAAGGTTCCAAAATCCAAAATCTACCAAGAGGAACCTTAAACAATAAAAAAACCCAAAATAAATTAAGGGGAAACATGAGCCCTAGGTCCAATATACCATATGAGAAGTAGAACTCAAGAGAAAATAAAAGAAAGAGGAAGAGAGAGAGAAGAGAGGATTACCTTGATAAATATACCCCCAAAACTTGAAGAATCACTAGTTCTACACCATAGTAGAGGAGTAGTGTAACACCCCAAGCTTCCACAGTACATTTCCCTTTGAATAATACAATAACTTGTGTTGTATGCAACTTCAAGTTTAAACACACCACAACCAATCAAACTTGCCATTATGAATAGTACTACCAACTTTTTAAAATTTTATAAATTTTATTTCTCAAAATGGACTTCATTTTTGGATTCGGAATATCGAAATTAGCTTAGGGTGAATTTTTGTAATTTTTCTAAAAACTTTCAATTTTTGATGAATAGTGAAAAACACTGAGTTATTGTTTAAAATTGACTTTTTATTTAAACAATTATTTATTTTATTTAAATTTATTTTAGGTCAAAATAGATACATAATACCTATATAAGTTCAATGTAATTCATTAGAGTCATTTTATAATAAGTTTAGATATATAAAAATTTTATTGAACTTTTTACTGTCTTTTACCCACCTCCTAGGAGCATTTGCAAATATGCATAAAACATAATTTTACCGGTTCTGTGAGTTGAATTACAAAAATCCAAGAGAAACGGTTGATATCAATAAGTAAAATGTGGTTCGATAATATGAAAATAATTTTTGGTGAATAGTAACTTTTGACTTTTATTTACCACGGTTAAAAGTAATTAGGGTAATTAAGGGTAAAAATAATATCATAATTACCCCAAAACATGTTCTAATTCTATTGGATAAGTATTATTTGACCAGAAACAACCTTTGGAATAAAATATGATCCTATTTGGTCCACTTGGATTAGATTATGACATTTATTATTATTTTATTTAAAGAAGAGTTAAAAGAGTTAAATTCAAAGTTTAATAACTAAAACATTTTTAATATAGGGTTAAAAACAATATAAATTCAACTATAAATATTCATTAGAAATATAAAAATATTTCCTACATAATGGTATTTTATTTATAAATTTTCTACATTAAATAATTTAATTTATTTATGACACAATGATGATGCAGTAATTACCTTATTAATGAAATATTAAAATAATTGATATTATAAATATCCAAATAAATGTAAATTGAGACTTATGATTAATTCCACTAATTTTCTAGGTTAATATGACATGTTAGGATTGGTTAAATGAATTTTATTCTAAGTGATAAAGTTTTTATGGCTTTCAAAAAATCAAATGCTAAATAGTGTCAAAATTGACATAATTGAGTTTTTAGAACAAATACTATATTATTAATTGATATAATATTCCTAAAAATATAAGGTTCAACCAAAGGACTTATATAATGTTATATATATTAATAATTAACCCCATGGGGTTCTCTTGGATTGATATATTAAGTTTATTAACCATATAATATAAAAATACAAAGAGACACGATAAATGTCAAACTATTTAGCTAAGAGTTAAATCTAAAAGATAAGGTTAATATGATGACTGTAACGACCCTAAATTTTGAATAAATCTTGTTTCCTAATTTTATGTGTTATTTTATTTTTTATACTCAACAAAAATGTTTCATTTGATTACATGATTATAATTAAAATGAGACCGATGGGTTTTGACTGTTATATGACCATTGGTCAATATGACCGCTGGAAACTAAAAGTTTTGATTATTGTCTATAAATACAAGTAATCTTGGTTAATTAATATAGAAAGAAGATTTGATGGCCTCACCCAGTAGTCTTGGACCGATCGAATCCCATCTAACAGAACTTGGGAAGGAGGTAGCACCACTGGGCTTTGCTCTAGACCAAACCCATGCTGAA
This sequence comes from Viscum album, assembly GCA_963277665.1. NCBI lineage: Eukaryota > Viridiplantae > Streptophyta > Magnoliopsida > Santalales > Viscaceae > Viscum > Viscum album. The sequence goes on along the minus strand of OY728123.1, from coordinate 906,574,541 downwards.
CTTCATCGTGTGAAGCTAGAACGGGATCGCCTTTGCGAGAAGTTCAAACTGATAGAAATTACTACTCGTGCGATGTTGGCCGAGCCTCCCTCAGATTCTCTCACCTTAGCACACCTTACACTTAGGTCCTATGCTGGTGTGATAAGGGGCTGTGTAAGGAGATCGTAACTGCCTTGTGTAATCTTTCGTTTTAAATAAAAATTGGGATTTCTTCTTATGATGAAGTTTATGAATTTTCAAATGACCAGATAAATATAGTATGCATATTTTTGATGAATTTTAGAAAATGGATATTTTAAAAAAGTTTATTCAAACCTTAAATAATTAAAAATGTGTAATGATTTTCGAAAAATGGTCTTCTACAATTATGTTTAGTACGAAATTTAGAGTCTAATAAGATCAACTTAATTTTTGATGAATAGTAAATTATGAATAGTGATTTTATGATTAGGATTAGTAATGTGTCCAAATTGATCAGTAATCTCACTTAAATAAAGTATTATTATAATCTAGGCACCTTGATTAAGTAATGTGATTCAATAAAATGGTTAAAAAATGATTTCATAAATTATTAGTCAAGTATTAGTTTTTTTTCGGGTGAATAGTGTTTTTTAATTACAAATTTAATTAAAAATAATTAGAAAATTATTTTTATAAAATGGACTTCATTTTTGAACTCAGAGCATCGATATTATGTTATGGTAATTTTTGGGGATTTTTCTAAAAAAAAAGAATTTTCGGTGAATAGTGTATTTATTTAAAAATAAAATAAAAAATATTTAGAAAAATATTTTTATAAAATGGAGTTCATTTTTGAAATCAGAGCCTTGATATTTGGTTAATGTGAAATTTTGGGATTTTTCTGAGGAAGTTGAATTTTCAGTGAAAAGTAAAAATACAGTTTTAGGGTTTCGGTATGTTTAATGACATCATAACTGTGTCATGATGATGTCATGAGATATTTTAAGGGTTGGCCGGCCAAGGATGATGAATTATTGTTTTGGGGGCCCCATGTGGCCTAACTCCATGGTAAATTCCAAGGGAGAGCACATGGTTTTGAGAAAAGCACTTGTGAGGTGTCCCTTGGCCATTAATGCCTTGTCCCCTCACTTTCCCTATAAATACCCACCCTTTCCTCCATTATTTTTCACTCCCAACTCTCCCCCAACTAAGTTCTGGTCTCCTTACCTCCCAAGGAGTCCTCCCAAGGTTCCCCCAATCCCTCAAGGTCCAAACCTTTGAGTTTTAAGAGTTACGTTTTAAGGTAAGGGATCCGACCTCTCTCTTTCATTTCAAGTAATCTCTTTTATGTCAATCCTTTTATGCTCCATGTTCTTATGTTGAAGGATGTTATTTTATACTCCTCTTACTGCCCTTTTCATGTTCATATAATGAGAGATCCCATCTTACTCTCATTATTTCGTTTTATGAAGTTTTAAGTGGCGCCGTTAGGCTGCCAAATTTTTTGTAACAGATTCTTTCTCCCTTCTCTTTTTTTTCAAGATCTATTATCATGTAAAGTATTTCAAGTTCCTTTTTATTATGTTGGGGTATGATCTCTAAATTTATCATACTTATCTTTTATGATCATATGATGAGAGACCCCATTTTATCTCTTCAATTCAGTTTTTGAAGTTTTAAGTGGCGCCGTTAGGATGCCAAATTTTTAAGTGGTTCTTCACCCTTCTCGTTTTGAAGTTCTACTTTCATGTCAATTCTTTCAAATTACTTTTTGTTATGTTGGGGTATGATCTCTATATCTATCATACTGGGCTCTTATGTTCATATGATGAGAGACCCTATTTTATCTCATCAATTCATTTTTGTTGAAGTTTAAGTGACGCCGTTAGGCTGCCGAATTTTTAAGGGATTCTTTCACCCTTCTCCTTTTCAAAGTTCTAATTCCATGTCAAGTCTTGCAAGTTCCTTTTTATTATGTTGGGGTATGATCTCTATATCTATCATAATGATATTTTATGTTCATATGATTAGGGACCCTATTTTACATCATCAATTCATTTTTGGTTGAAGTTTATGTAACGCTGTTAGGCTGTCGAATTTTCATAAGAGAAATCTTATTTTTGTCTTCCTTTCATGTTCTTCATTTCATATGGTATATTTTCAAATTTCATTACCATGTTCTCAAATCCCTTATATTTTATCCCTATACTGTTTTATGGGTCATTTATCATTGTTTGACCCATGTCCCCTCTCTTTTCAATGTTTTCTAAAACCTTGTAACGTAGCCGTTGTGCTGCAGAAGTTTCGTCTCAAAATGTCTCTCTCTTTTTCTCAAAATTACTTCATGTTATTAAGTTAATACTCAAAGATCTTATTTCTACAGGGTTATTCACATATATACAAAAATGTTCTATTTTAAATTCTGGGATTTACATACATGATACCCGCTTTCCCTTTCCGTGGGTTTAAAGTAACGTAAAGATCATGTCTTTAAAGCAGTTTTTAAAACGTTATGATTATGAAATGAAACCCATTTATTTTATGCTATATGGGTTATTTATGAAATGTTTGATGATGATATATGTGGATCACATGATAATAAAGGAAACTTTTAGGGTGTGCCCTGATAGCGCTCCAATGCATTGGGTAAAGACTTAATCTCTAGAGATGACCATTTTTAACGACGCCTTGGTGAATAACCTTGGTAATTTTTAACGACACCTAGGGGATGGACCTTGGTGAAACGAAACGATTGTCAATATTAATTGTTCTAGCCACATATCCAAGTTATGAAAAATGTTATTTTTATTATGATATGCCTCATGATTTCTTTCTCATGCCTTAATGTTCTTTTCATGTCCTTATTGAAGTATCTCAAGTTCACATGTGAAATGTTTCTTTTGTTTCCCTTACTGGGCCTTCTGCTCACCCTTTCTTTTGTTGTATGTCCCCAGGTTATGAGATGTAGTAATAAAACTAGGATGAACTTAAGGATAATCCTTTCAAGGGTTTAAGAATAATTTTTTATGCTGTTTTCATGTATTATGTTCCTGGTTTCCAAGACACTAAACCTTAAAGATCCTCAGTTTTGTGTAATGTAATGAAAGTTTATGTCATAAAAAGGTGGGATGCTATAATGACCTAAACCTGTATAAAACCTATTTTTTGAGAGGTTTTAGACCCATACCCACCTTAGCCTAAAAATAATTCATTTTGGAGCCATTATAAACCGAAAATTATTTTATTATAAAATAATATTTCAAGCTTTTCCTAAAGTGCCCTCACCCCTCTTATAAAAGGGAACTTCCCCTTATCTCAAAATCACACCACCAAATCCATTTGGATCAGCCAACCCATACCCAAATATCCTCCCAAATTCCCTCACATCAACCTAGAGTCCTTAATTTGATCATAAAGCCAACCTAAGGAGCCCTTTTGATCAACTCAAAAGGAAACACCCAAAGAAGAGGTAATAATTTCACCACCCTCTTTCAAGTTCTTTTCTTCTTCCACTTCCTCTTTATTTTTTTGTTTCCATTCTAAAATAATAACTCCAGTATCTTCTATATACTATGATGTTATTATAAAAATGGTACAACCATATTCATTATTCTATCCATCATATGAATGACAAAATCACCATACGTGCATACGTACGGCTTACCATCTCCACGTCGTGGTGTAGTTTGTTATTCAAACACTTCATTATTTAGATGGGTATAATAATGAGTTTAACTGATGTAAATAATAAATATAACATGTTAATGATTCTGTATATATGATATACCATCCAATTACATACGATTTCACCATCAATATAAGGATATTTTCACTCGTGCGTATGTACGGATTACCGTCTCCACAAACGCGATGAGATTCATTCCCCACCGTAATCATTCAAGAATAATTTTCATTTTATGATTCAAAATAATGCTTATGAACATAATATAATTTTTTATATGAATCAAATGCATCCTATTCATAACAAACATGACTTAAGTAACCAAGCATATAAAGGAAAACAAATCAGTTAACACCCAAAATGATGATAATACTAAAATATTATTAACAAAGCAATATTAGAAGATCATATATGATATCATATTTACATATATGGTTCTTGTATAATTTAATAACAATGATTTAACTATTATACAGGAGTCTAATGTACCCTCGACCAAGGAAAAGTACAAGGTAAGGGTTAATTTCACAATCTCTTTATTATCCGAGGTTGTTTTCACGTAAGTATCTACTAAGACCTATTTATTATCTACATCCATGTTTTCTTAAAAATAAATTTCAAAACATTTTTACTATTTATTATAAAATGGGTTAAAGTCATTTATACCATTATTTTACCTTATATATTTTGAAAGGAATCTTTTCATCATTTTCCAAACAAGGTACTTTATGACCTTTTCGACAAAATTAAGGTAAGAATGTTTTTTAACTTATACGGAAGGTGCAGATATTTTCCACCATTATAACATCGTCGAAGCTTCACTAACAAGATTATAAGAATATTTTCAAAATAACTGTCTTCTTTTATAATTATATGACTTTTAAATGATTTCAAAATAGAAAGAGATATTTCTCTAAAAAAAGTTTTGATTTCATCTATGTCAACATCCTTTTGATGAATTTTAAGCTTGTTTGAAGTTGATTTATTATGATAAAAATCTTCCATATTGTATTGAAGGTTTTGTGATATGTTTGAATGTGGATGTGTTATTTTTATACCATTCAAGGTTTATGGAAAAATTAATGACATTTTTTATTCTAGTTTTAATATGAATGTTTTTGTTATGTTTAAACCTTTTCATATGAGGAATGAATTAGACTTAGTAAGTGATGGGTGGAGCCGGCTATTTCTCCTTGATGCATCGGTAGGTATCATGAGACAAACTAGTTTCTTGGAACAAGGCCTTGGAAAAATATTATTTGTAGTATTGGCACAAGGCCTTGACTATGTGGTTATGAAGTCTGGAATTATGCATTCCATCATTATGAAATTGGATATTGAAATTGCATGTGATTATTTGACTAGTATAAAACCCATGTGAATAAGTAAATTGAATTATTTGATTTTATCTTTGCTATATTATGCTTAAGTTTAAGTTTAAAAGGCTTTTGTTTTAGTCTTATACATTGCCTTAAATGTTTATTCTTATTTATGAAAGTTTCCGCTATATTGTTATCCTTAATGAGCATCTGATGTAGAGACCCGAATCCTGACGTACATGGACATTACATTACTTTTTCGGAATACTTAGTACATTACAAAAACACACACACAAGGACCGTAATAGTTTAGTGTCTTTGGAAACTCGGAATATAATCTTCTAATCGTGGTGAAAGATCTTCAACATCTCCCATAAAGATCTTCTTTTTTTTACCTAAAACCTTTCTTTATATCCTGGGGAAAAGAAAACATAAAAGGGTGAGCTCAAATGCTCAGTAAGGTTAAACAAAAGAAATATCAATCACATCATATTCATAAGAACATAACATTTTGGAAATCATAACCTGCAAAAGAGAGCATAATTTCATAACATGGGATAAATCATGGCAGTGAAATGTAATCACAATAATCATAACATAAAACATTAAACTTTGTGGCATACACACATAATCATAGAGAATCATATCTTATTAGTCAAGACTCATTGCCAAGACTATCTTAGTGGACAAATTCCATTTCTGAATCGAGTAACCCTCGTTTCAGTCCTGTTTCACTGAACCAGTATAACCTAGCATTTCATCCATGTCTATCTCATGAGATATAAAATCTTTACCCAATGAATTGGAGGGAGATATAGGTCCCACCCATCTCATAATGATACCATTCTTATGTGTGACACAAAATCATAAATCATACATCATTGCATAACCCATGTAATAAAAATGGGATTCTTAAACAACATGACATCATAAAAACATTCATATAAGATAAAGGAATTCATAAACATAATTCCATCACAACATAGTCAAATCAATGTAAAAATATGGATAGAAACAGAACCCTTTATTATCTTAGATGGAAAATAATTTTGATAAAACACTTGAATTGAATTCTTGAGGAAAATATCCTTTCTTCTTCAAAATCAATTTCTTTTCACAAAACATCATGCAATTTTAAAAGAAAGAGATTTTATTGAAAATAGTCATGAAATATTTTGGAGGAAGGTTCATGAAAATAAGGCTTTATAAAACCGTAAAAATCCGTTCGTGCCGTATAAGTTAAAAAAACATTCTTCTCGTACTTTTGTCGGAAAGTCAAAAAGTACCTCGTATGAAAAAAAACGAAAAAAGATTCCTTTCATATCCTTTACTAAAAACTCACCGAAGGGTAAAATTGTATTTAAACAATTGTAGGTGTATGGAAATACTATTACATATTGAGGAAACATGGATGTGGATGATAAAATACACCCCAGTAAATACTAATGTATAAACAATCTCGGATAAAAATGAGATTGTGATATTTCCCTTACCTTAGGTCCGACTTGCTTTGTAAGTGTCCGAACCTCCTGTATAATGATTTAAATCTTGTTATTGAGTTATTACAGAATCATATTCATTGTTATTATATCATATATGGTCCACTTATGACTTTATATTACCCGTTCTTTTGTAAATTCATGTTAAAGTAGCATTTTGGGTAAAATCGTCTCATTTGTCGTTCGTGTTTTTAACTTGTAATTATTAATATGATTACTTGGATCATGATTACTTAATTCCAGAATATAAAACATGATTTATATATATATATATATATATTCAGAATATACATATATAATAAATCAGTAAATGGAAAGAAATACACCGTTCATGGAGACGGTAGTCCGTACGTACGCATGAACGCTGTTTTCGTTTCCTTATTGAATTGAATGGAATTAAGTAGATGACAGACATATAAATATAAATAATTCCAGTATCATTATTAGGTCATATATTTCATTAGTACTTATTATATATACTTTATAATCATTCATGAATGGTTAATCATTGAGAATGAATCTCATCGCGTCGTGGAGACGGTAGTCCGTACGTACGCACGAGCGATGATATCGTTCCCATGGTCGTGGAATTGTGTTGAAGTGTATGTAGACTATTTCAGTATCAATATCACTTTATAATAATCATATATAGTTACTCATTACACCGTTATACCCATCCTATTAAGGTGGTGGTGGAAAATAGATTACACCACGGCGTGGAGACGGTATTCCGTACGCACGCACGCGCAGTGATTTCATTTTTCTATAGGATGGATAGAAGGTGAATTAGGTTTGTTTCATATTTATAATAACATATAAGTATGTAAGTAATACTGATGTTATTACTTTGTCATGAAACAACTAAAGAAGAAGAAGTTGAAGAAGAAAGAAATTGAAAAGATCGGTAATGGATATTACCTCTTCTTTGAAACGCCTCTTTGAATCCTCCACTTAGGGAACTAAGATTGGTCTTTGAAGAAGACCAGGACCTCTAGGATTATTCTAGGGAAGTGGAGAAGGGATTTTGGCAGGGTTTGTCCGAGCTTGAGTGCTCAAATTGGTGTGAGGAGGAGGGGGAGGAGGTGTCCTTTTATAAGGGAGGAGAGGGGCACCTTAGGAATATCTCAAAATATTATTTTATATTAAAGTCAAAATCGGTTTATAATGGTTCCAAAGGGTCTTATTTCGAAGCTAAAGTGGGTATGGGTCGAAATCCTATCAACCAATAGGATTTAGACAAGTTTAGGTTATTATTTTAACCTTATCAATTAGATTTAACTCTAAGTTAAATAATTTAACTTTTACCGTGTCTTTTTGTTTTCTTACACTATATGGTTAATACACTTACTATAACATGCCAAACGAACCACAAATTGTTTATTATTAATATATATATCCTTATATAAGTCATTTGGCCGAACCTTAGATTTTTAGGAATAAAATAACAATTAATAATATAATATTTGATTTAAAAACTATTTTGTGTCAATTTTGACACTATTTGATATATGATTTTTGTGAAAGTCATAACAGAATTATATGTTCGAACCAAGTTGATTAAATCAACACTAATATATCATAGTAACCTATAAAATTAGTGGAATTCATAAAAAGTCTCAAATTACATTTATTTTGGTGTTTATAACATCAATTATGTCAATGTTTCATTAATAAGATAATTACTGCATCATCATTGTGTCATAAATAAATTAAATTATTTAATGTCTAAAAATTACAAATAAAATACCATTATGTAGGAAATCTTTTTTTATTTCTAATGAATATTTATAGTCGAATTTATCTTATGTATAAACACATATTAAAAATGTTTTAGTAAATAAACTTTGATTTTAACTCTTTTAACCCTTCTTTAAATAAATTAATAATAAATGTCCTAATCTAATCCAAGTGGGCCTAAATGGTCATATTTTATTCCTAAGTTTGTTTTTGGTCGAATTAAACTTGTCCAATAGAATTAGGACATGTGTTAGGGTAATAATAATATCATTTCTACCCTTAATTACCCTATTTACTTTTAACCGTGGTAAATAAAACTAAAAAGTTACTATTCACCAAAAATTATTTTCATCTCATTGAACCACATTTTAGTCCTTGATATTAACCGTGTCTCTCGGATTTTCGAAATTCCACTCACAGAAGCGGTAAAATTAAGTTTTATGAACAATTCAGTTTTTTTAACTACCACTTAGTGGTTTCACTATTCATCGAAAATTGAAAGTTTTCAGAAAAATACCAAAAATTAGGCCTAAGCTATATTTGATATTATGAACTCAAAAATGATGTCTATTTTACCAAATTCAAAACATATCAGTTGCATTAACTAATTTAAATATTAATTCTCGTCGTCAAAACAAATAGCGTGTTTTTAAGAGATAATAACTATCAAAAGATTGACACTAGTTTATAACTGGTTTAAATGTGAAATTACATCCAATGACCAACATTGTATTAAATTGTAAAAATATATTCTAAATATACTTTTAAACCACTCAAATTAATAATTTATCACTATTAATTATTTCTATTAAAAAAGTTGTTTTTAATTAAAATTTACTAATTTTCACTATTCATCAGAATATGAAAGTTATCCGAAAAGTACCAAAATTTCACCCTAAGCTAATTTCGATATTCCGAATCCAAAAATGAAGTCCATTTTGAAAAATAGAATTTACAAAATTTCAAAAAGTGGTTATTACTATTCATAACGGATAGTTTTAATAATATTTTTAATAGCATATCATTGTTTAGTAAAACTCGGTATTGTGTACTACACACGCTATCATGGAAGGTCGTGATTGCGTGTAATGAAAGGCAAGTCAAGTATGCGTGTTGTGCAAGCTCCTTTTGGTGTAGCGTACAACACAAGACATTAATGAAATTAAAAAGAATATTTTTCATAAAATCTCGGGGTGTTACATTCTACCCCCCTTAAAATGAATTTCGCCCTCGAAATTCGTCGGGGTTTTAAATGGTTTACTATTCAAAATTTTCTTTGATAGAAACCCACATCGTAAAAAGGAATACCAAAAAATGGCTTTAAAAACTAAAGTATGAAATGTAACGATTACCCAAATAAACTAATCACTGGGTTTCCACATAGGTGAAAATATGGATATGGAAGAAAAATCTAACCATCATGTTCTGATGGAGAGTGGTAGAGAACATGGCTATGGAAAAGCCAACAATCACAAATCCATAAATTTGTGACGATCTAAGGTACCATCTGATTAATCAGATATAAGAGCACTAGGACGACATTTTTGGTTTTCAAGATCGTTTCCCTAAAGTTGATGAAATTGGAATTAGAAGAAATACTTTCGTGATTTCGGTATAGTCTCACCGTTGGTCGTTCTTTGGACAATTTCCACCTCATCTCTTAAAGAAATGAAGTTGAATTTGTCATTCGTGATGTGTTAGCAGATCATGTAATAGAATTATGGGTCATTCCATCTGTCTCAAACAAAAGGTTTGAAAAGTTATAAGTTCATATTATGGTTAGATTAATCGTATATGGGTTTAAAAATGAACTTATACTTCATATATCATACCGCTTAATAAAATAAAACTAGTTTCTACTAAACAGGGACTTCCTGTAGGCCAGTGGTAGGCGATAAAGGCCAGTCACATTTCGGTTGTGGGTTTGATTCCCACAGCCTTGTCCGACGCGATGGGCTGTCGCCCGTCCTGCAGGTTGTCCTTTTTCTAAAACGATATTACTATAACATCCCATCAATAATATCGAAAAAAAACTTCTATCCTTAAACAATACTAACTTATGTCCAACATAATCTATTCCAATCTTTAGGCTTACCCATAATACTGCAGTCCACTCTCATAATATAGTGAAAACAATTACCAGAGATTTAATACCATCGTTGATCCCCATATATCATAAGATATGTCTTGTTGGTCACATTCTAAACATTCAAAGTCCTTAATCATGTATTCTCTTGAATACCCATTGAACCTTAGTGAAAACATGAATGCAGTTAAACGTTAACACTTTCCACATAACAAAATCCTCAAAATTCTTTATAATCAAACCATGATATCACTTAGTCCTTATATCAATCATGAGCTCATGAATACTGTTAAACATTTCATTTTCTCATTTTCCCTTAATTATGCGCATATCGTCTTATTTCCAAAAATATCTCAATCACTTTGAATACCACATTAGACCAATACATAAATATTCCAATACTCCATGATACAACATTATTTTGGAATCCCATTACATAAACACTTAATCATTCCACCACATCATTGTCATATTCAACATCGCCAATAGTGATCGCATGTGACTTCCCTTTATCCTTTTCCTTAAGCGGTTGCTCATGTCGATCATCACAAACCCTTGGATTAGGGCATTTATTAGCATAATGCCCCATTTCCTTGCACTTGAAGCATTGAAGTGTTGGTGGTGCGTTCTCTGCAGTGTTTGCTTTATTCACATCATTAGAAACCCTTTTTCCATTACCTCGACACTCAGCTACTCGATGACCATCTTTTCCACACTTAAAACATTTTCTAGTCCCTTTAAGACAATATCCACCATGCTTCTTTCCACACTTTGAGCATAAGGAAACATTCATCTTCTTTTCACCATTATTCTGAGATTTCTCCTTGAACTCCATCTTTCGTTTCTTGTCAAAACCATGAGATGGATATGTAACACCAACTTCCATTTCTACCTTGATAGCACAACACAAAATTTCTTCATAGCTACTGAAGTCTCTTATAGCTAATGCCCTTCGAAGACTTGGTTTTAAGCCACTGAAAAATCGATCAACTTTACTTTCAGGTTGGATGATAATACCAGATGCATACCTTGCAAGTCTTGTAAAATTCGCTTCGTATATACCAACAGATTCATCATCCTTCTGCTTCAGCTCAAGAAACTCCTTTTCCATCTTTGTTCGAAGAATACGAGGGAAGTACTTACTGAAAAACAAGTTCTTGAACTCGTCCCATTCCATGGACTCAATTTCATCTCTTGGCCTCGTATTCTTGATAAGATTCCACCATTGATCAACTTCACCTTCCAAACGATATACTGCTAAGATGACTTTATCATGTTCAGAACATTGAAGAACAGAAAATATCTTTTCAGTGGTACTGATCCATTTTTCAGCAACAAGTGGATCGGAAGACCCATTGAAAGAAGGTGGACGTTGCCTCATGAAGGACTCAATAGAATATTGTTCCCTTCTCTGTTCATTTGGAAGTCCAGAATGATTCATAGCTTGTGTAAGTATAGAAATAAGATTTTGCACTCCATCTCCCATAACATTTGTTTGTTCAGGAGGGAAATCATTGCATTGTCCATTTCATTGATCAACACGGTTCCTTCGGGTTCCAACCATCGTCTAAAACCCAAAAAGAATAGTGTGAGAGGCAAAAATCATTCTAGAGAAAACAACATAATAAAGGGGGAGTACATTCAATATCTAACATCTTAGGTTTAATTCTATGATCGTTAGAGTAATTATAGTACTATAACTTATACGTATACTTAACCTTAGAGACATCCCTAGACACACCTTAGAAATATCTCTAGGGATCTCACTAAAGTTCTCGCATCATAGTTTCCAAAGGTTGACTAAACCTTTCCTCTGATACCAACTGTAGCGGTCTGGAATTACTTCCAGTGGACTATAATTGATACCTATCAGGGCACTCTATGGGTGGCTACACCCCTTGGGAGGGACACACCACCATCCCCAGTGGCAGCCATTTCCACATGAAGCCCTTGGGCGGAGAGCCATGCTTCGTCCAACGCTCACATGTGAGAGTTCCCAAGGATCGGATACATTCCTACCTCCTTTGCCTCTGATACCAACTGTATAGACCCGAATCCTGACGTACATGGACATTACATTACTTTTGCGGAATACTTAGTACACTACAAAAACACACACACAAGGACCGTAATAGTTTAGTGTCTTTGGAAACTCGGAATATAATCTTCTAATCGTGGTGAAAGATCTTCAACATCTCCCATAAAGATCTTCTTTTTTTACCTAAAACCTTTCTTTATATCCTGGGGAAAAGAAAACATAAAAGGGTGAGCTCAAATGCTCAGTAAGGGTAAACAAAAGAAATATCAATCACATCATATTCATAAGAACATAACATTTTGGAAATCATAACCTGCAAAAGAGAGCATAATTTCATAACATGGGATAAATCATGGCAGTGAAATGTAATCAAAATAATCATAACTTAAAACGTTAAACTTTGTGGAATACACACATAATCATAGAGAATCATATCTTATTAGTCAAGACTCATTGCCAAGACTATCTTAGTGGACAAAGTCCATTTCTGAATCGAGCAACCCTCGTTTCAGTCCTGTTTCACTGAACCAGTATAACCTACCATTTCAGCCATGTATATCTCATGAGATATAAAATATTTACCCAATGCATTGGAGGTAGATATAGGTCCCACCCATCTCATAATGATACCATTCTTATGTGTGCCACAAAATCATAAATCATACATCATTGCATAACCCATGTAATAAAAATGGGATTCTTAAACAACATGACATCATAAAACCATTCATATAAGATAAAGGAATTCATAAACATAATTCCATCACAACATAGTCAAATCAATGTAAAAATAGGGATAGAAACAGAACCCTTTATTATCTTAGATGGAAAATAATTTTGATAAAACACTTGAATTGAATTCTTGAGGAAAATATCCTTTCTTCTTCAAAATCAATTTCTTTTCACAAAACATCATGCAATTTTAAAAGAAATAGATTTTATTGAAAATAGTCATGAAATATTTTGGATGAAGGTTCATGAAAATAAGGCTTTATAAAACCGTAAAAATCCGTTCGTGCTGTATAAGTTAAAAAAACATTCTTCTCATACTTTTGTCGGAAAGTCAAAAAGTACCTCGTATGAAAAAAATGAAAAAAGATTCCTTTCATATCCTTTACTAAAAACTCACCGAAGGGTAAAATTGTATTTAAACAATTGTAGGTGGATGGAAATAATATTACATATTGAGGAAACATGGATGTGGATGATAAAATACACCCCAGTAAATACTAATGTATAAACAATCTCGGATAAAAATGAGATTGTGATATTTCCCTTACCTTAGGTACGACTTGCTTTTTAAGTGTCCAAACCTCCTGTATAATGATTTAAATCATGTTATTGAGTTATTCCAGAATCATATTCGTTGTTATTATATCATATATGGTCCACTTATGACTTTATATTACCCGTTCTTTTGTAAATTCATGTAAAAGTAGCATTTTGGGTAAAATCGTCTCATTTGTCGTTCGTGTTTTTAACTTGTAATTATTAATATGATTACTTGGATCATGATTACTTAATTCCAGAATATAAAACATGATTTATATATATATATATTCAGAATATACATATATAATAAATCAGTAAATGGAAAGAAATACACCGTTCATGGAGACGGTAGTCCGTACGTACGCATGAACGCTGTTTTCGTTTCCTTATTGAATTGAATGGAATTAAGTAGATGACAGACATATAAATATAAATAATTCCAGTATCATTATTAGGTAATATATTTCATTAGTACTTATTATATATACTTTATAATCATTCATGAATGGTTAATCATTGAGAATGAATCTCATCGCGTCGTGGAGACGGTAGTCCGTACGTACGCACGAGCGATGATATCGTTCCCATGGTCGTGGAATTGTGTTGAAGTGTATGTAGACTATTTCAGTATCAATATCACTTTATAATAATCATATATAGTTACTCATTACACCATTATACCCATCCTATTAAGGTGGTGGTGGAAAATAGATTACACCACGGCGTGGAGACGGTATTCCGTACGTACGCACGCGCAGTGATTTCATTTTTCCGTAGGATGGATAGAAGGTGAATTAGGTTTGTTTAATATTTATAATAACATATCAGTATGTAAATAATACTGATGTTATTACTTTTTCATGAAACAACTAAAGAAGAAGAAGTTGAAGAAGAAAGAAATTGAAAAGATCGGTAATGGATATTACCTCTTCTTTGAAACGCCTCTTTGAATCCTCCACTTAGGGAACTAAGATTGGTCTTTGAAGAAGACCAGGACCTCTAGGATTTTTCTAGGGAAGTGGACAAGGGATTTTGGCAGGGGTTGGCCGAGATTGAGTGCTCAAATTGGTGTGAGGAGGAGGGGGAGGAGGTGTCCTTTTATAAGGGAGGAGAGGGGCACCTTAGGAATATCTCAAAATATTATTTTATATTAAAGTCGAAATCGGTTTATAATGGTTCCAAAGGGTCTTATTTCGAAGCTAAAGTGGGTATGGGTCGAAATACTATCAACCAATAGGATTTAGACAAGTTTAGGTTATTATTTTAACCTTATCAATTAGATTTAACTCTAAGTTAAATAATTTAACTTTTACCGTGTCTTTTTGTTTTATTACACTATATGGTTAATACACTTACTATAACATGCCAAACGAACCCCAAATTGTTTATTATTAATATATATATCCTTATCTAAGTCATTTGGACGAACCTTAGATTTTTAGGAATAAAATAACAATTAATAATATAATATTTGATTTAAAAACTATTTTGTGTCAATTTTGACACTATTTGATATATGATTTTTGTGAAAGTCATAACAGAATTATATGTTCGAACCAAGTTGATTAAATCAACACTAATATATCATAGTAACCTATAAAATTAGTGGAATTCATAAAAAGTCTCAAATTACATTTATTTTGTTGTTTATAACATCAATTATGTCAATGTTTCATTAATAAGATAATTACTGCATCATCATTGTGTCATAAATAAATTAAATTATTTAATGTCTAAAAATTACAAATAAAATACCATTATGTAGGAAATATTTTTTTCTTTCTAATGAATATTTATAGTAGAATTTATCTTATGTATAACCCCATATTAAAAATGTTTTAGTAAATAAACTTTGATTTTAACTCTTTTAACCCTTCTTTAAATAAATTAATAATAAATGTCCTAATCTAATCCAAGTGGGCCTAAATGGTCATATTTTATTCCTAAGTTTGTTTTGGGTCGAATTATACTTGTCCAATAGAATTAGGACATGTTTTAGGGTAATAATAATATCATTTCTACCCTTAATTACCCTATTTACTTTTAACCGTGGTAAATAAAACTAAAAAGTTACTATTCACCAAAAATTATTTTCATCTCATTGAACCACATTTTAGTCCTTGATATTAACCGTGTCTCTCGGATTTTCGAAATTCCACTCACAGAAGCGGTAAAATTAAGTTTTATGAACAATTCTTTTTTTTTTAACTACCACTTAGTGGTTTCACTATTCATCAAAAATTGAAAGTTTTCAGAAAAATACAAAAAATTAGGCCTAAGATATATTTGATATTATGAACTCAAAAATGATATCTATTTTACCAAATTCAAAACATATCAGTTGCATTAAATAATTTAAAAATTAATTCTCGTCGTCAAAACAAATAACGTGTTTTTAAGAGATAATAACTATCAAAAGATTGACACTAGTTTATAACTGGTTTAAATGTGAAATTACATCCAATGACCAACATTGTATTAAATTGTAAAAATATATTCTAAATATACTTTAAAACCACTCAAATTTATAATTTATCACTATTAATTATTTCTATTAAAAAAGTTGTTTTTAATTAAAATTTATTAATTTTCACTATTCATCAGAATATGAAAGTTATCCGAAAAGTACCAAAATTTCACCCTAAGCTAATTTCGATATTCCGAATCCAAAAATGAAGTCCATTTTGAAAAATAGAATTTACAAAATTTCAAAAAGTGGTTATTACTATTCATAACGGATAGTTTTAATAATATTTTAATAGCATATCGTTGTTTAGTAAAACTTGGTATTGTGTACTACACACGCTATCAAGGAAGGTCGTGATTGCGTGTAATGAAAGGCAAGTCAAGGATGCGTGTTGTGCAAGCTCCTTTTGGTGTAGCGTACAACACAAGACATTAATTAAATTAAAAATAATATTTTTCATAAAATCTCGGGGTGTTACATCTGAGCTCACCCATTTCTATGTTTTATTTATCCCAAGATGTGAAGAAGTATTTAATGGTTGTCCTGTATGGATAGGATTAGGATATAATTTTGTTCAAAGGGGACAAAAATTTGTTGATATTTTTATTTATGATGTAATGTAAATCTTATGAATGTATCTAGTACTTCCAAGGCTACTAAACTGATTGGTCTTTTGGGACATGATTCCTTGTATCATGCCAATGTTATGTAATAACACAACAACTCTGGGTAACTGGGGTCGAGGTGTTACAGTTGGTATCAAAGGAAGTTTAGTACGAACCTTGGAAACTAGATTTAGAAAAACTCTGATTAGAGAGAATTACCCTAAGATAGACTTTGAGGATTAGTACAAAAGAACTTCCTATAATTTTGGCACTGTAGATATTTTGTGTGTTTTCCAAGAAATACATCTCTGTCTAGATACAAGCAGGTAGAGGTGGATCTGGAACAAATGTACCTAGGGGTAAAACCCAAAAACACTACTTTGAGCTAGACTCGAATGAGAACTGGTGCACGACAACGAGACTTGCTGCACTCTTGGTTACGACACTCCCGAGGGATATTCTTAGGATAATTCTCAATTTATTTACAACCCATTATGAAGTGTTTATAAGTATATAATTCCTCAAAGAAAACATTTTTATGATTATGAATTATATCCATAAACTGTTCAATTTATATTAAGTGTTTTACAAGTTCAAAATTATGCATTGCGGTTCATAAACTAATCTACTATATGCCATTGTTTAGAAATGGAACCTAGTGGAAGGAATGGAAACCATATCAACACACATAATCCATGTAGGGATTTCCATCCTACTCAAGATAATTATAGTGGAACTAGTGATGAAATTGGTGTTGATCAGCTTATCACCATACTGGGATAACTCACACAGGTTATGAATAATAACCTTACCCGTATGGAGCACCCTGATCCACAATGTGGAGGATCAATGTTCAACCGATTCATGAGGCAACAACCACAAAAATTCAATGGGATTACAAATACATTTGTATCCGATCAATGGATATGTTCTGTAGAGAAAATATTTCACACTTTGGGGAGTAGAAAAATGGAAAAAGTTGTCATGGCAGTTTATGGCCTCACGGGAGATGCAGATCAATGGTGGTCATTGATTCAAATCACAAAGGAAGATGATGAATCATCAAATATGGAATGGAGGGAGTTTGAAGAGATTTTCTTAGAAAAATATTTTCCTTGTGACCATTGAGCAGATATGGAAAGGAATTCTTTTAGTCTGAGACAAAAGGAGGATGAGAATGTTGCAAAATATGTGGCTAACTTTACAAGGTTAACAAGGCATGTTGTAGGTTATATACATAACCCAAGGAGTAAGATTAATTGATTTTTTGATGGGTTAAAACCATTTCTCCGGAGAGAATTAGTCTCAAAATCCTTCTTATCATATGAAGATATTGTATCATGTGCTATCAATATAGAAAAATAATTATCTAAGTCTTATGACATTAAAGAAAAGCAGGAGAAGAAGAGATCTGTTTAACACTCTAGAAATGGAAATAGTGGGAAGAAGGGAAAAGTTGAATATCCATCCTGTAGTGAATATGGGAAGAAACACCCCGATACTTTCATAAAGGGAATGGGATTCTGTTACAAGTGTAGTGAAAAAGTCCACCAAGCTTGTGATTGCAAGGGGAAGAACGAGGCTGTCAATGTTGAATGCTACAATTGTATAGAAAAGGGGAATTATACAAATGAATGTCCTAAGCACCAAGGGAACTTACCTCAGAAAGGTCCAAGGGAGCAAGGCCAAGCTTATGCGATCACTACTGCTGAGGTTGAAGCTCCGAAAGATGTGGTGGTAGGTAATTTAATGGTTTCCTCAAGTTTATCCAATGCTTTATTTGATTCTGGATCATCTCATTGTTTCATATCTTTCCAGTTTTCTAAGAAAATTAGATATTTCCAATTTGATTTAAGAAGGGAGTTGTCAGTCAAAACTCCTAAGGGAAGTATCATTGCAACAAAGTTTTGTGAATCAGTTCCCATTAGGGCATATAAATGTTCTTTATCTGCTGATCTCATCATAATACCCATGATTAAATTTGATATAATCCTGAGTATGGATTGAATTTTGGGCCATGATACAAAAATTTATTGTAAGAAGAATGAGGTTACAATTCTTGATGATGATAAGGAGTACCTTATCTTTAGAGAAGAAATGTCACCACCTAATTCTTTTCTAGATCCATCCCCAATAGCTCTACTAAATTAAATTATTGGGGAGGAAGATAATAAAATAACTATGGGCAAGGAAAATAATGTTCAAATAGGGGACGTACCTATTGTGCAAGAATACGTTGATGTGTTTCTAGAGGATTTACTTGGACATCCGCTAAAGTGATAAATTGAGTTTTCCATTAATTTAATTCTTTATTCAAGGCCCATATCGAAGACCCCTTATAGAATGGACACTGTGGAATTAGTGGAACTAAAGAAACAACTAGATGAATTGAGTAATAAGGGATTTATTCGCCCTAGTGTTTCTCCATGGGGATCCCATGTTCTTTTTGTTAAGAAGAAATATGGATCTATGAGGTTGTGCATTAACTACAGGGAGATAAATGCTATAACAATAAAGAACAAGTATCCCCTACCCCGCATTGATGATTTATTCAATCATCTTCCTGGAGATCAATATTTTTCAAAGATCGACCTTCGATCTGGATATCACCAGTTGTGTGTGAAGAAGGAATACATTCTGAAAACAGCATTTCAAACCTGGTACGGGCATTACGAGTTTACAGTAATTCATTTTGGATTGACTAATGCACCCTCTGTCTTCATGGATCTAATGAATAGAGTTTTCAAGTAATATATTGATGAATTTGTAGTGGTATTTATTGATGATATTTTGGTATACTCAAAAATCTACGAAGATCGTGAAAATCACTTGCGCATTATCCTAAAGTCTCTTAGAAGAAATGAATTATATGGGAATTTTAGCAAGTGTGAATTCTGGCTTCAGAAGATTTCTTTTCTTGGCCATATTGTCTCCAAGGATGTAATCTCTATTGATCCTTCTAAGACAAAGGAAATCCAAGAATGGACAGCACCGACGAGTATAACTGAGGTATGAAGTTTTATTGGTTTAGTGGGTTATTATCAGCATTTTGTCTAAAATTTTTCCCGATTGGAAAACCCATTAACCAAGATCACACACAAAGGGGTTAAATTTGTTTGGACAAAATTGTGTGAATAATGTTTCGAAGAACTGAAGATAAGATTAGTTAATGCTTCTATATTGACTCTACCATCGAGGAATGATGGGTTTTTTTATTTATAGTGATGCTTCAAAGAAAGGACTTGGTTGTTTCCTTATGCAGAATGATAGAGTTATTGCCTATACATAACGACAACTAAAAATTCATGAGCAAAAATATCCCACTCATGATATTGAGTTAGAAACTGTAATCTTTGCTCTGAAAATATAGAGACACTATCTCTATGGTAAAAGAGTGAGATTTATACTAATCACACGAGTTTGAAGTATATTTTCTCACAAAAAGAACTAAACATGAGGAAAAGGCAATGGCTTGAACTACTCAAGGATTATGATTGCATTATACACTACCACCCAGGAAAGGAAAATAAGGTGGCATATGATTTGAGTAGAAAGGATCGTGGAGTTTTGAAGAAGATGAAAGTTGAAAGGGATGATATTTTCATGGATCTAGTAAATATGGATATGAGAATAACCATAGAAGGTGAAACATCGGTACTTTTTCAAATGGTTTCCAAACCATCTTTACTAGAAAGGATAAAGAGTTCTTAGACTGGTAATGAGGAGTTTCAAAAGAAGATTAAAGCTGTGAATGATGGGAGATTGAGTGACTTCATATATGAAGATGGAATTTTGAAATTTGGGAGGAGACTTAGTATTCCTAACACACCTGATCTAAAAAGGGAATTTTTGGATAATGCTCATAGCTCCAATTTCTCTATACACTATGGGAGCACCAAGATGTATAGATATTTGAAGGAACATTTTTGGTGGGACAACATAAAGAGGGGGATTGCTGATTTTATGTCAAGATGTATGTTTTGTCAACAAGTGAAAGATAGAAGGCAATAAATTGAAGGATTCATGCAACCTCTTCCCATACCTGAGTGGAAATGGTATAATATTAAGATGGGCTTTGTCATGGAGCTACCAAAGACTCCTATAAGGAATGATTCAATATGGGTCATTGTTGATCGTCTTACCAAGTTAGTACATTTTCTTGCTAGAAGAGAAGATTTACCACTTGAACATCTGGAAATAATATATATTAATGAAGTTGTAAGACTCCATGGTGTACCTCTATCGATTATTTCTGATCGTGATCCCCATTTTACATCAAGATTCTAGAAAAGTCTTCAAAAAGACATGGATACTGAACTTCATTTGAGCGCTTCCTACCACCCTCTAACCGAGGGACAATCAGAACGGACTATTCAAACCTTATAAGACATGTTGAGATCTTTCTCACTTGAATTTCAAGGTATGTGGGATCAATATTTACCTATGGTAGAATTTTCCTATAATAATAGATTCCATTTAAGTATTCAGATGACACCATAATAAGCGTTATATGGAAAGAGATGTCATACACCAACTTGTTGGGATGATGTTGGTGAAAGAAAACTCATAGGCCCAAAACTTGTTGAGGAAACAATGGAAAAGGTGAAGGTTATCCAAACCCACATCAAAGAAGCTCAAAGTAGGCAGAAGATCTATGCCGATAACTGAAGGAAGGATTTGGAATTTCAGGTTGGAGATCATGTTTTCTTGAAGGTACATCCATGGAAGGGATTTATACGATTCAGTAAGAAGGGTAAATTAAGTCCCAGGTACATCGGACCTTTCAAAATTCTTGAACGAATTAGGGCTGTAGATTACCGTTTGGAAATGCCTCCAAGTCTTCCCAAAGTTCATGATGTGTTCCACATATCACTATTGAGAAAATACATGCCCGACCCAACGCATGTACTCACCTATGAGGAAATTGAACTGGAACCAAATCTGTCTTATTGTGAAGATCCTGCCAAGATTCTTGATACAAGAGAACTAGTGCAGAGAAACCGAACGACTCGTCTGGTAAAAGTTCTATAGAGAAACCATTAGATGGAAGAGGCAATGTGGGAACCCAAGGAAATTATGATGAATAACCACCCAAATCTTTTTATGCAGTAGTATTCTAGAAATTTTGAGGATGAAATTATTTTAAGGAGGGGGGAATGTAACACCCAAAGCTTCCATGGTACGTTTCCCTTTTAATAATAAAATAACTTGTGTTGTACGCAACATCAAGTTCAAACACACCACAACCAATGAAACTACCTGTTATGAATAGTAATACCCACTTTTTAAAATTTTATAAATTTTATCATTCAAAATTTACTTCATTTTTGGATTTGGAATATCGAAATTAGATTAGGGTGAATTTTTTGTATTTTTCTAAAAACTTTCAATTTTTGATGAATAGTGAAGAACACTGAGTTATTGTTTAAAACCAACTTTTTATTTAAATAATTATTTATTTTATTTAAATTTATTTTAGGTCAAAATAGATACATAATACCTATATAAGTTCAATGTAATTCATTGGAGTCATTTTATAATAAGTTTAGATATATAAAAATTTTATTGAACTTTTTACCGTCTTTTACCCACCTCCTAGGAACATTTTCAAATTTGCATAAAACATAATTTTACCGCTTCTATGAGTTGAATTTCAAAAATCTGAGAGAAACGGTTGATATCAGTAATTAAAATGTATTTTTTTAACTTATATAGCGGGTGCAACTATTTTCCGCCGTTATAACATCGTCGAAGATTCCCATACAGTCTTATAAGAATACTTTCAAAATAAATGTTTTCTTTTATAAATATATAACTTTTAAATTATTTCAAAATAGAAAGAGATATTTATTTAAAAAAAGTTTTGATTTCATATATGCCAACATCCAAAGACGGATTTTAAGCTTGTTTGAAGTTGATTTATTATGGTACAAAAATTAAATATTGTATTGAAGGTTTTGTGATAAGTTTGGATGTATATGTGTTATTTTTATGCCATTCATGGTTTATAGATAAAGTATTGACATTTCTTATTCTAGTTTTAATACGAATGTTTATGTTATGTTTAAACCTTTTCATATGAGGAATGCATTGGACTTAGTCAGTGATGGGTGGAGCCTACTATTTCTCCTTGATGCATCAGTAGGTCTCATGAGATAAACTATTTTCTTGGAACAAGGCCTTGGAAAAATCTTATTTGTAGTATTGGAACAAGGCCTTGACTATGTGGTTATAAAGTCTGACATTATGCACACCATCATTATGAAGTTGGATATTGAAATTGCATGTGATTATTTGAATAGTAGAATACCCATGTGAATAAGTAAATGGAATTATTTTATTTTACCTTAGCCATATTATGCTTAAGTTTAAGTTTAAAAGGCTTTTGTTTTAGTCTTATACATTGCCTTAAATGTTTATGCTTATTTATGAAAGTTTCCACTATATTGGTATCCTTACTGAGCATATGAGCTCACCCCTTTCTATGTTTTATTTATCCCAGGATGTGAAGAAGTATTTAATGTTTGACCTATAGGGATAGGATAAATATATAAGTGTGTTCAAATGGGAAAAAATGTTATTGATGTTTTTATTTCATGATGTAATGTAAATATTTTGAATGTATCTAGTACTTCCAAGGCTACTAAACTGATTGGTCTTTTGGGACATGATTCCTTGTATCATGCCAATTTTATGTAATAATGCACCGAATCTAGGTAACTGAGGTTGGAGCGTTACAAGTAGAGGATTAGATAATAAGGGATGAGTCCCCTTAGGGTCTCACAAACCAAAGGGATAATATGGGAAGAATTTTGGGGTTAAAATCCTAAAAAGGTAGAAATGGAATTTCAAATATTTTAAGATTCGAGAAGCTTGCACAGTTTGGTAAACCATGAACCAACCATGATATATGGATATAACTTGAGATATAACCTCCACACATGCTTATCTCATGGTTTTTATAACCATGGGTAGGTTGTTAACCCTCAATTAGAAGCATTATAAGGCCCGCATAGTTTACTGGAGCATGTCACATGGTTTTCTTTAACCATGCACAAACTGTGTGATACCTACTGTTAAGCCTAAAAACTTAACTTTTCAACTAAAAAACCTATAGGAAACAAAGTAATAACCTTAGGACCAAAGATAAACAAAATATACCCACAAAATTCAAACCCATCGCACCTAAAACTCAAGATAAAAATCGAGATTCCAAAACAAACCGGAACCAAGGATGAAAACAAAACCCCGGGTGTGACATCTTCTATATCCACACCTTAGTTTTGGTTAATATCTTTCCATGGTAGGTGAATAAGTGTGGGTTATTCCATGTTATTTCTATGTTTATCTTATCATGGTTATATGATTTTACTCTCTTACTAGGGGTGGAAAAGACTCGATGCGTAGTTCATCTACTCACCATGTTGATCCACTTATGCTCAGATGAGGTTACTTCTTTCCGGTATAAGATGTGGGATGGATATTTAACTTACACTCTTGTTACTCTTGTTTTGGATTATTTTGACTAAGCTAACTTGTCATGTTTAGGTAAGGATGGTTTGAGATGGATTTTCTCTATCAATTTGGGTTCCCTCTGGCTAAGTTGAGTGGAATGTTTCATTTCAGTTGCTCCCTTTTTTTTGGGTTTTTGGTGCACCTATTGTGTTATTTTATACAAACCCATGCATGGAATTTTACCAAACATTTTATGTGTTGTTTAGACCACTAGAATTTTTATGGAGTCTTTAGAGGACTAGAGGCAGGCAGAGCTTATTGATATAGACTGACCGAGGTTTTTACCAGAGTTGGGACAAGGAGCTTTCTGGTAGTTGCATTTGACAGTGATCCCCTCCTTCTGAGTAGGTTGAAGTATTTTATAGTTTTATTTTGGTGGGAATATGGTTTTAATTTTTTATGATTTTATTACTTCTATTATACTTTATTTTGGGTTAGTTTTTTGCATGAATTTTAGTTTCCAGATTTTTATCTCTCTACTATTTCATTGAGGTGTTTATGGGTGCGTGTGTACCTGTACCTTAGGAAACGGCCTACCATTTGTGTGATATGCCTACTCAATGCTAGTCTCTAGCCCCTGGCCTATTTTAGGAAGTATTGGAGAGTTAAAACTTAGGCATTTTTAGGTAAGGTCATGATAGAGTGGTATTTGAGAGGGTTTCACTTTGGGACTACAGTGTTGTGATCTTGGTTTGTGTTGCATAGGGATAGTGTTAGGGTGTTTTGAGTTCAAATCTCAGGACATGGGTTCTAGTGTTGGTGTGGTGGTTGGCGTATCCATTCAACAGGACTCTAATAACCTACTTTTTTACTTGGTATATTAGGAAACTACTCATAGGGAAATAATGGTACATGCATCATATAGGAATTGGTTTTGGGTTTTCCTTATCCTTTTTGAGTCAGATCCCCAGATATACTCTCTGAAAATGGCGTGCCTTGGTTCTATTTTAGGATTCCACTATGATGATAGCTAGCCAGGGTTCCATGGTGGGATTTTACTGACGATCCTCCTTGTGACAAGGATTCAATGCAGGGAACTAGTTCTAAGGTGGTACCTCTGAGTGGTCAGTCGGTTGAGCCGCCGCTCGTTGAGTAGCTGGTTGTGCCGATAGTTTAGGCTATGGATGTGCGCATGTTGAGTGTGATGAACAAGTTCCATAGGAAGTGAACATAGAATTACTGGGGTGATCTAGTCTCCCAGGAAGCTAATGACTAGTGTAAGGCATTCACATATGTTTTTCTCCTAGTGAGGACACATCTCGATCATATGGTGGTCCTAGTGGTGATCCTTTTGTAGGGTTCAGCTAACCAATAGTGGAGTTTAGTGATTTAGTACCATAATGAGGAAATTATCACTTAGGTAGAGTTCTATAAAAAATATTTAGCAAAGATTTTTACTGAGCCACATTGATATTAGTGTGTATCCGGAGCTTTTTTAGCTCCTACAGGGTAGCATGACTGAGGCTGAGTACTCAGTGAGGTTCAAAGACTTGTCGCATTACACCCTGGATATGGTGAGGACCCATTATTTAGATCTTAGAACTTTTATCAGGGCCTATGCAGATACATCTAAGCAGGTGTGATCCTTTTGTGACTTCCCTCTTATATAGAGGTACTAGAGTGAGCTCTGGTGGTAGAGAGATTTATAGTAGAGGGATAACCAGATGTGGCCTGTAGTGGTGGTAACAAGTCTGAGGCATCTACAACAGCTGGAAGATGGTTGATGATAGGATTTCAGTGTAGGAGGAATACCCAATCCCAAACTTAGGCATGTGCGTCTATAGCGTAGGAGTCATTCCAAGGATCAGGTCAATTGTAGGAGAGGTGGTGTTACACTTGCGATGACTGGGGATATCTTGCTAGAGATTTTCTGACCCATCGTGCTTCTAAGAGGGAACCGGTCAAAGGTCCTCCTTGGTAGAATCAACATTTGGAGCAGGGAGTTCCAAAATATGGAAGATGTGTTAGAGGATTTGGGAGATCTGTAGTAGGTGGTAGGACCTTCGAGGTGTTGCCACCACCACCCCCAGGTGGTCCACACCAGGCTTCAGGAGCTGGAGGATGTGGGCAAGTACAACTGCAAGTATTAGAGAAATTTGGACCATAATATATAAGGATAAATAATGGTACACTCTCCATCCTTCCTAATTTCTACAGTAGTAATTATTAGACACTATTGTGAGGTACTCTTTTCTTTATGCTTCTTACTCATGGTTTAACCAGGGTGACACCGAGCATTGGTAGAACCCTGTGTTGGTGTTATTCTATGTATCTTTGAATTCATGAGGAAGAGGGGTTCTTCCCCCAATGATAAATGTTTTTGTGATGCGATTAAAACCGTACAGGTGAGTCAGTGATTCCCAAAGCAGATAGTATCGAGGTGTGATGGATGAGTCTCTCTGACTTGTGTGTTTGGGGCTTGGTGACGTGTTGGTGGTTTTCCAACCGAGGGCTTGGTATGACCTAGTGTGAGAATTTAATAAGCCTTTTTTTCATTAGTACTCTCATGTTATTGGCGTCATATTTTTGTGTGAGATTCTCGAGTAGGACATGGCATTTTTTGGCGTAGTTTTGGAATCACGAGGAAGAGGAGTTTACCCCCCATCAAGATGCATTTTTGTGATGTGAGAAAAACTGTGTAGGAAAGTCAGTTCCACCCAAAGTGGATAGTGTTAAGGTGTAGTGGATGAGTTCCTTAGACTTGTGTGTCCAGGGAGAGGTTTTTTGGTTGAGTGTTGGAGTAGGTCCTAGCATTGCTAGTGGATTTTTTCTACTTGACCCTTTTTTCTTGGCAGCTTGAGTGGAAGGAGAGCCTAGCTTAGAACCGTTAAGTAGTAGAAAAGTTAGAACCTATAATGTTTTTATAGCATGGATTGGTTTCCTACCATCCATACTTAGCTGGGATTCCACTACTAGGTGTGGTAGTGTTTCTAATTTTGTGAGTTGTGTTATAGTTAGAGGTTCATAGATGAAGGGCCTGGTAAGACCCAATGTTTACACTTGGTCAGCCCTATTTTTTCATTGGTACCCTATCATGATAAAATTAAACCTTGAATGAACGATTCTTGAGGATGTTGTAGTGTTGTTCATATAGGTTTATATGTGAACTGTTGGGTTATGTCAGTATTTGCATCAGGTTAGCGAGGTGGTGTACTACTAGACCCTATGGCTACAGATGGACCATGGTGTTTTGTGATTTTCCACCTATCACAGTTGAGGAGACATGTTCCCACTTATTTCATGATTTTGAGCTGGTTAGATTTGGACATAAGTGTGGTTTGACCATGGCAGTTTCCCTAAGTACGTTCTTAGAAGCAACACGATAATCCCTAGTGAGCTTGTTGGTGTGAGAGTTCCGGTGGAGAACTCAGTTTATTTCCCATTGTGCATAGGATTTCACTTTTTAGGGATGAAAATCCTTAAGGTGGGGAGAATTTATTGAATTAGTTTTTGACCTGTAATACTTTAGAATATTTTTTTAAAATATTTCTGAAGTTAGGTGCTGAGTCGACATAGGATTCTAGGGCTCAGAGAGCCTTGATGCGGTGATTTTACAAATATTAAATATATTTTTTCACGCGTGAAAATTTTCTCTTGAATCATTGAATAACTATCAAGAGTATTATCAACTCAAAATTATGAGGCTATGATTGATTTCATAATGTCATGTTTACCATAGGCATGAGATAAACTTTTTTAGTGCTGGGTTTTTAGTCGAGGGTGAGTTGGCGATAGGGAATTAAAGAGGGAGTTAAATGATTTTAATTGATTAAATAATTTTAACATAATTCCCCCCATCTATCAAATTAGGCACAAAATTCAAAGGAGGAACTTCTCCCTCATCTCCTATTTGGAGAAAAATTAAAACAATCCAATATCGAAGAAATGAAGTGCTGAAGATCTCCATTCTTAGTGATGATCATCACAAGATCGAGGAGAAGCACAATAAATGCATCATTCTACACCCCAAGCTTGGTGTTTCTCCCTATAAGTTGTCATATTTGAGTTTTGTTCCTGAAATACTTCATTTTTCATTTTTTTAATGTTGTATAACCCTATTATGAATGTTAGATATCCCTCCTAGGTTGATCTATAGGTTTTGAGGTAAACCGAGGTGAATTGGGAGAATCCCAAGGTAATTATCATATGAAATTATTGTCTACACAACATTTAGTCTAGTGAGACATGAATCGTGCATCTTCCTATTTGGGGAAGAATACTTTTGGGGACTACATGTTGTGTATTGGGGTTACATGTTGTGTAGTCACCCAATGTCATGTGGCTATAGAACATGGCCTGGGAATCCATGTGATAGTATATGGACATGTAAAAGTACCTGACCAAAGGACATAGAAACAAGGTTCTAGCAATGGGAATAGTAAAACCACATAGCCAAGCAGCTATTTAGCCTAAACATGACATGAAGTATGAGATACATGGCATGTAAGGGAAACAGATGATCAGGCCATGTGGAAGTGGATGCATGACCAGGGGTCGGGTGAGGTAGAACACATTGTATATGGGATGTAAACACTTTTTATGCCTACATAGATAGAAAAACTAGGTAAATAGGATACACAACTATGTTCTTGGGTGGGTTTACACACTGTTTGGACCCTAGTTCATGTTTTTTACTCCTTTGAGATCTTCCATATTACAAATCTCTTTCTCTGGAACTTGGATTCATGATTATGAGTAGCCTATCCTAAAAAGTTTTCCACGTTGAATGTGATGGTGGAATCTGTTAAGGCCTATGAGCTATGATGTGGAATGTTTCTAGTATGAAGCTTGTGTAATGGTGCTAAACCTTGGGTAGGGATTAGGGTGGATCACTGGGTTGATGTTGGGGTCGATACCCATCCCTTTCTCCTCAGTATGTGGGTCCCCTATAATATTTAGGCCCGTAGAGTGGTTCTACCCTATTGTATCAAGGTGTGGGTCCCCTAACTTTCCCAGTTTTGTGATGTGAGGTATGAGAAGAATGAAACTCCTTTAAGAAGTGCTTGATCGATGTTGTAGATTAGTTTGGTTTATAAATAGAGATGTTGGGACTAGTGCTCCCATGTGGCATCAGTGAACATGTTTCCCTTACCTCTCTACTTTGGTAGAGATGTAAACCCCCCATCATGGGTGTGAGTTCTATAACTTTGTTTAGTTCTTCTTTGGTTGGTACTCCCCTGATGGATTAAGGAATGGTTTACCTGTATTGTTCATATAGTTGGAGATGACTCTTCCATACCATTCTAGAGTGTGGGCCATCCATACTGGCTAGTCATATAGAGTAGTTACTCCCCTGTTAGACTAGGGTGCAGGTCCTCTATCTGTGGAGTTGGTACTCCCATATCGTTTTAGGGTGTGGATTCTATATACATGATGTATATATATATGGTGTACTCCCCTATTATGTTAGGGTGAGGTTCCTCTATCCTTGGAGTCAAAACTCCCCTATCGCACCAGGGTGTGGGTCCTCTATACCTATTGTTCTGACAGAGTTGGTACTCCCCTATCATACCAGGGAGTGGCTCCTCAAGCCTAGGGTCGATACTCCCCTATTTTTTTAGGGTGTTGGTCCACCATATTAAATGAGTTGGAAGAGTGGTACTCCCTTATGGTATTAGGGTGAGGGTCCTCTAGCCACATAACGGTACTCCCCTGTTGAACCAGGGTGTGGGTCCTATATATTTTGAGCAGTACTCCCATATTTGACCAGGGTGCAGGTTCTCACCTATGGGTTAGTCCTCCCCCATTGTCAAATAGAAGCAAGGATTAGGTCATCCATTGGAGTTATTGCTCCCTTGACTGTTTAGTATAGTTACGAGGAGCGATATGATCCACTCGTTACGTGCGATACCTAGTTAGGAGTTAGTTCCCCCTCAATAGATTGAGGTGTGAGCCACTCCATTCTGTAGCAACAGAGGTTTCATGGGTTGGTTAGGAGATAATAATCCCTCCACTACTGGGTAGTGGAGAGGTGTAGGTTCCTTTGCTCTCTCTCTCTCTCTCTCTATTTCTTAATTGAGAGGACGTACATGGTACATAGATTGGAGCAATGCTCCTTTAAATGTGAGTAGTGGTGAGGGTAAGGCCTCTACACTTGGATTCTTATAGCCTTGCGTAGGTTACATGTTAGTGATGGTAAGACCTCTAGTGATGGGCACTAGAGCTGGACTTAGTGAGTTATTTCTAATGGAGTTTTTCTCTCAGATAGGTTCCATATGGGATGGATGAGCTCATGGAATGTCTTATCTTGGTTTTGTGTTACTGTTAGAGACTCGAGTATAATCATGTCATTGCCTATGAGGTTGTAACCTCACAAGACTTGGAGGTTGAGATGAGTATATCTAGGTGTTTTTGGGAGTCCTTGTGGTGTTTTCACATTCTGGGTTGACACCCCCTGTGGACTGGGTATGCATACTTCTTTTATATCCACACTTTAGTTTTGGTTACTCTATTTCCATGGTAGTTGAATAAACATAGGGTATGCCACATGATTTCTATGTTTAGATTCTCATGGTTAGATGAGGTTACTCTCCTGATAGTGGTGGAAAAGAATCAGTGTGTAGTTCATCTACTCACCATGTTGAGCCCCCTATTCTTGGATGAGGTTACTTATTTTTGGGTTGAGATGTATGATGGAGATTTCCCTTAATCTCTCGTTTGGAATTGTTTTGATTGATCTAACTAGTCTTGTTTAGCCGATGATGGTTCGATATGTAGTTTCTCTCTAAATTTGGGTTCCCTCTGGCTAGGTCCATCATACTATTTACTTTCTATTTCTCCCTTTTTCTTTCGGGTTTTGGGGTACCTACTGAGTATTTTTATACTCACCATTGCATGGTATTTTCCCTCACATGTTGTGTATTTGTAAAACCACAAGCCTTTAGACGGAGTCATTGGAGGACCTAAGGTAGGCCGAGATTAGTGGGATAGACCGACTGGGGTGTCTACCAGAGTTGGGTCGAGGATCTTTCCAATAGTAGCATTTGATAGTGATCCCCACCTTATGATTAGATTGGATGCTTTTATAGTTTTATTTTTCTCTGTGTGTGTTTTTACATTTTTACTCTTTTAGTGATTCTTTTTTACTCTGGTTTGGGTTAGTTGTATGCATTAATTTTAGTTTCCATATTTTTATATCTCTTCACTGTTTCATTGAGGTGTTTGTGGGTTCGTGTGTATAGGTATCTTAGGAAAATTCATCCCACCAGTTTGACATTCCTACTCGGTGCTAGTCGCAAGCCCTTGGCTTGTTGGAGGTGTTCTTGGGGGGTTGCATCCTGGACCCTGTTGGGTTGGGTCATGACATGAATTATTTGAGGGGAACCACTTATACCCACTTGGAAAATAAGTCCATTACAGTCAAAATGAACTTAAACTATTGAGTTTTCACTAGTAGGTATGGCCCCACAATGTTTATTCCCTATACTGTAAAGGGGTAAGAATATTTTGCAGTGTGCAGAATCTTTGGCATTTGATGCAAAAATTTTTTATGGATCTGACATGCATGAAACCTCTTGGAGAACTCAATGAAGTCGTAAACCATGGTGGGCCAAAATTAGCCCAATCTATAAATTTGGTGGGAGAGCTTAAATCCTACTTTATGGGCACCATAGGATCCGATATAGAACTACCGAGTGACCTGAGGTATCTTGTATCCTTGGATGAAATAGGGTAGAGTTCCATCAAACCTATGTCTTTAGAGGGTTTGATCAAGGTTAGGCTAACTTTGGAGGGTAAACTACACTGCACACCAGAGAATTCACTCATTCTTGGTTCGTTTCGGTGAGAGAATTCTATGATAGAGATAATCAACAAAGGGATTCACCCAATTGGAAATTTCCTTGCCTGTTGGGGGATTTGAGAGTCATAGAACAAAATTACCGGTATCCATTTGATTTTTTTATCAGTTTCCCTCATTTGAAGTGATAAGAGTAATGAACCTTCAGTGTGCCAAACAAATGAATATGTCATCTTTGTTGAGTTCTTCAAGAGACATAGATAAACTTTCCAAAGCATTGAATAAACTATTCTATGATTGAGGAACATGGGTCACCTTTGTCTAGGATGGAAACTAGGCCATCAGATGATGGGTACATTCTAGTTTGGGCACAAACTCTTTTATTTATGATAATGTAGCCACCCATGATCTATTTGATGAATAGTTAAAAGTATCCCTTCATGTTTAAATAGGGGAAATAAATATTGAGGGATAACTCAAGACCAATAATGAGAGATTAATACTCTATCTCATTGTTAGTGCAACCTTCTAATAAAAAAAATAGTATAGAAAGAAAAACTATGCTAGAGTAATAAAGACAATCCCTAGGACTACCCTATTAAGATTGGGGACATTGAGCATTATATTGATTTGAATTCGGGAGGAACCATCAAAATGAATATTCCAACACAGTACAATCTGATCCAGTAAGAGAATAACTTTATCTAGAAAAATTTACATCCATGGGAAATTCTTTAGGGGTTGGATATGTAGTCAGGAAGTCTACCAATGCCTGGCCCTTTATGGCCTTATGTGAGACAAAACTGATGTCAAAACACTAGAGGATTACCACCCAATACACCAATTGACCCATTATCATGGGATGATTGAGGATATAATTTAGTGGGTCTACTCAGAATACTAATTTCATCTCACGGTGTTGAAAATAATGTCATAACTTATGCACTGCAAAAACCAGCACAAGACAACTCTTCTTGATGGGGGAGTATCTGGTCTCCATATCGAGGAGCATGTGACTAAGATAGAATATTCTATTTTCCCTACCCTTTTTATTTATATGGGATAAAAGAGTGCCAAGGGACTTCTCCAAAGTGGTCATGTATAGGAGTAAAGGGTTTCTTAATATCGGTGGAATCTAAACCGAAGGCTATAGTAAGTACTTATTAACATCCTCAAAGGAGGTATGGAAGTCCTTATCCCACTAGTAAATGGTGAAATTTTTCATGAGTCTCGAGAAGGGAGTACACTTTCTAGACATATTTTCAATAAATAATCATATATAGGATAAGTGGCCTTAGAGGACCCACAAATCCAAGATATTTCTCAGGGAAGGCATTTGACTGATACCCTTTGTTTTATTTGGGTCAATCTTGATTCCTCTATATCTTATAAAAAAGATGAGAAATTTCAAAAAGGTGACCCTGAACATGCACTTTTGGGGGTTCATATTCAGGTTTTGGGAGCAGAGGAAGATGAAAAATTTCTCAATATCCTTGATATAGTCCTAAAATTGGTGGTATTTGATCACTAGATCATCAAAATAACACTCTACCAATTTCTTTAGAATCATCATAAAGATGCGGTGCATGGACCACTGGTAAGTGGATATGGAATTCTTCAAACTGAAAGTCATAACATGATAGCAAAAATTTCCTTGGGGTACCTTGAAGGAGGTGGACTCCTCATCCTCATGGTCCATCTGAATCTGCTTATATATAGAGTACCTATTCATGAAGGAGAGGTTTTGGAACCCATACCTAACATCAATAAAAATCAATTTCACTGAAAGGTTAAAATAATATTTCATAAAATGGAGGTTTAGGTCCCGTAATTTGATATAAAATTTGATATGCCCATTCTTATTCATGACTAGGAAAATGTTAGCTATCCACCTAGGTTACTAGACCTCCCTAACAAAGTTTTACTTAATAGTATTTTCTACTTTGGCCTTTACCATAACATTTTGAGAGGGGTTCATTTTTCTAGGAGGCTATTTGAACCCACAATGACCCTTTGGGATGCCAAGGTGATGAACTGAAACCTAATGGTCTAGCCCTAAAATCTCATCATAGATCTAGGAGAATAAATCATGGTGATATTTCAAAAATACCACATACAATTACTTCTCTTATGGGGACATGGATACACTATCAGTGTCAGCCTTAGAACTTCCTCAGTACCAAGGTTTACCTAGGAAATCTGATCAACAGTGGTGGATACATCCATTTTAAATTTAGGAGGGTCATCTTCCAAATCCTCTTCATCATATAAGGCAGGGGTATTAGAGGTAGGATGTGTCTCTTTTAGTTCAATTGAATGATGGAGAGAACCATCTTCTAATTTGGTGGATACAAAATCCTCATAGAGGGTTTCCCAGTATGCTTAGACTATAGTGATGGAAGTTGGTAAGACAATTCTATTCATTTTCCAGCTGTAAGGTGAACTCTTGATATAGAAGCAATGGTGACTAGTTAAACTTCATTGAGTCACCCCTACTTTGTGGAATATGAGGGAGTGTTATAGATCAGTGGACATGGGGTGAAATTATTGGTAATTAATAGGAGTAGGGTCTTCTGGTATCAGCCAGGCTTGTCCAATGTAGGAATAAGAGGTAATCTATGAGCACTACTTTTTCTTTCCAATGAAAAAAACCACCCCAGTTCTGGTGTTAAGGGCTAAACTGATGAATTGGGAGAAAAAAGTTGTATTTCAAGTCTACCCATGGATCAGTTGGAGTGGCTGTTAGATTATTAGGGGAATTGAAGTGCTTAACCCCATTTGTAGGGAGGTGCTTTCCTTCCCCTTTTTAGAAACCGACATCTAGGTAGTGGTCCTCATAGGAGTCAAAGGGGAACATATTTCCCTATATTTCCCCTACTCGACCATCAAGTGAGTATTTGAGGCAATGATGGTATGAAGAGTGGACTATTACATGAAAATGAAGCTAGGGTCTTACTAGTAGTGCATTGTAAGCAGTATTCTATGAGATTACTATAAATTTAGTACTTGATACCAAGACACTGAACTGAGTCTTTTGTAAAATTTTTCCACATGGATTTTTCTCACTCTAATCATACCCCTAAATTTTCAAGTTGGAGGGAGTCATATATTCTTTTTTAATTCACAAATCATAGAGTATATGATTCGGAATGAGGTTAATCCCAGAGAGAGTATCCACTAGGAAGTGGTATATTTATACACCATTGAACTGAATTGTGATATAAAATGGGCATATGTTCCCTTGAATGATGACACATTTGTATTCTCTATAAAATAAGATAATGACTTGACACTCATCTTTCTTGAACTCCTCTGCATAGTAGGCCTCAACAGAAGCTACCTCATACTAAAACTAAAATGGGATATTCAAGGATTAAACAATGGACTCTCACATTTCCCTTAATAGGCATAGTGCATCAAGAATTAAAATCCATGTAGGTATGATGGAGAGGTGCTTTAACACATCATACTTCTGTGATCAGGGCATATTTTGGCCTGCAGAGGGTTGTTCCTTGGAAGGGGGTGCAACAAATGTTGTTGGAAGAGGTGTTAGAGCTTGGATAGTACTAGTGATATTCTTATATTGGCTAGTTGGTCTTCTCTAAAAAACTAACATATGGATGTCGATCATCTAAGGTTGGGCCTCGGCTAGATGTGGCTTATCATGAAACAGTTGCGAATTAGCTATATAATCAACTAATACAGTTGGCTATAGAGAAATAACTAATGGAGTGGACCAAGAGGTATATTCTTTATAATCCCTTTTTAAGGATCACTACCTAGTCTTAGTAGCATGAACAGACTAGTTCGAAGCACTTACATGAGTGTTCTTTCTACTGCCATGGCATATACCTCTCCTTCAATGATGTCGGCTAGAGGCACCCAAGGGGTTCTCATGAAATTCATCACCATTGAGCATTGTGAGGCGGTCCAATAAGTCAATAATATTTATTATGGTGCATTATTTATCCTCATAAGTGGAATATTATAGGGTGTATTAGAGCATGGGAGTATGTCCAAACATAGGAGGAATGAAGTCACCAAGGGTGAAAGATAGATTCAACACTGGTGGAGGACTCTGATTTCTATTGCATCAACAATGTATGTTATTACTAGAGTTTGGAGGATGCGGTGAAGATGTAGAGGTATCTATCAGAGGTGGCACTAAAACCACTAGAGGTTCTAGCCTTCTCAAATGGGCATGAATAATAACGTGGGCATGAGTGACTGTCTTGTGAGCTAACCAGTCATTGTACTTATGCATCCCCTGGATGGGAGCTTATTTCTACTCACAGAAGTCTTCATTTTCACTATTTAGGTTAGTAGAAACATGTGCCACCTATTCTATAATGTCCCCCAATTTGATTAATCTATGATCTAATTTCTCCTATAACCAATCTTTTAATACAAACAATTCTTTAATTTTGTGTATAAGAATCCTCTAATATGGTTGATGGTCAGCGCGACCAGTGAGTCCAGCCTCTTGGGGTCTCTTGCATTCCAAAAAATTGAGGATTCCCTTTTCTAGAGTGCAAATGAAATATCCTTGGACCTGTGAATCCCTAAAATAATAAGACCTATTCCTTCTTTATGTGAAATACACCCTGGGATCTTGGCCTTAATAGGGGGCCATGGCCACATTCTCTCATCGAGGCCACTACACATGGCGAGGGTGTGCTTGCCAAGGCTATACAGGGAACGGATACACTTGGAGTGACTCATCCAAAAAAGGGTCTAGCAGGTGAACATGCTTAGAAACCTACACATGCACAAAGACAATCATATCTTATTTTATGAGCCTGTTTATGGGAGTTGGAAGGGGAAATTTCCATGAGTGTTTTTTAGTCCGCTACAAGGATTTTTCTAGACATTTATATTTTTCAGAGAACTCTTGAAATCTTCTCAAGTAGTTTATGTAGATGATCCTAGGGAACAAATCATTCATGAATTTGTCCACACACAACATAAGTATCTATTCCTGAGATAACAACATGTCGAGTGAGTCTGTGAGCCCCTTCTATCAGATGATGAAGTTAGAGACTCATTTATTAGGAATATGTTTTCATTTTAAGAGGTTAACAATGATATTACTACTCGAGGTAATTCTAAAATGGTAGATGAATTGTTTATAGAGGTCCTCCCAACCAACAATGGATCTTATGGGTAGTTGACTATACCATAATAATGCATGTCCTTCAAAAAACTGGACAAAACACCAGATCATGGAAAATTCCTATTGTGTTGGAGTCCCCAACATTGGACCGCACATTGAGTCAAAGTGGTAAATATGATATAGAAGTCCATCCATATAATTAAATGGGGTGAATATGGGATTACCAAACTCTGAGGGAGCTCAAACATGGTCCAACCATGCATCATATATATTTTATTCATGTAAAATTACCACCTATCGTGTTTCCAGAGCCTCAAGACTAGAAATGAGAGAAACTATCATGTCATTTTGGAGAGGTTTTGTGGTCACTAATGAAATTAAAGGCTCATAAACTCAAGTATCAACGTGAACTTGATTTGAAGGTGGATAATCACGCTACTCAGGCAGGGTGGAAGACTCATATCTCAACCATTTTTTGTAGTCCTCGACTTCTTCCTTAACTGGGTGTACGAGGCCACTAAGTTCAAATCAGAGATTTTGACCAAATATAATTGGATTCCCTACTAGAGGATATATGAGGCCCCTTATTATGTTTTTAGGTCCTAGGAACTGCTCGATAATGAGCTTAGTGGGGAAATTTTTGTATTCCTCAAGATTCTGAACAAGGAAGCTATCCTGGGGTCTGAATAAAATTTGGGTAAAACCTCAGATGGTTCAGCATGATTTACATTTACCTTTTTTAATTTATCATCAAGAATATGAAAACAACTCATTGGGGGTACTCTTGAGGCACAATTCTAGTTACTATTAACGAGTGCGGATGACTGTCATGGGGTTTTCTTGGTACCGTTCCTCCCTTAGAGGTGGGTTTTCCCTATCGTTCTGTGTGTTATTGGGCATGTTTCTTTAATCCCATAAAAGGTTAGTGGTGAAAACATTCATCATGGTGGTAATCAGATAATAACCTTCACTATTGGTGGATGAGACGAATTAACAGTCCTGTTGCTTCTATAGGACAGTTCTAAAATAGAGGGCAAGATACTACCCCCATCCTTTGATCTGCATGCGTGGAGATGCCTATTTCATGAACCGACATAAAATGAAAAGGATATTAATATAGTTTTTCTAGAGAGTTTTTTGATATCCATATGACTCATGAATCTGATCTACTAGAAGTTTTGTGATCTCAACCCTCTTGCACTATTGGTGGGTAAAATTAAGGTGCTTGTGGATCCTTGGGTAGGTCAGATGATGGTGGAATTTATCCCATATATTATAGAAAAACATTAAATACTGGGTCCTCTATGAGGGACTCTGGGATGATAAAATATGGATCTTTAGGTGTAAAAAACATGACTGATAGATGGTCAGTGGCCAAAAGCTGTCACAAGTCCTCTTGTTAACTACCAGGGGGATAGTCCCACTATTGGTCTTCCCAATCCCCAATTAGAGTAGGCTGAGTTAGGGGTGGAAGAACCAACACACACATAGTTTATGGATAATATATATGGAGAGGGTGTCCTACACAATTCAAATATCTACTACATGTTGGGATTTCACTCAAAGGTAGATCCAACTAGAATATCATATCCATATAAGATGGGGTGTTTACCAATTCCTCATGTTTGAGAGTGGAAACGTCCCCTTTAGGATTAGGAGAGTGGCCACCATAATATGAGGGTTCCAAAACATACCCTAACATCTCTCTAACTTCTTGTGTGGAGGTAGAGAGGAGGGAAACTGATGGTGATGGTGACAGTTGCACTGCGAGTCCTTGTAAAGAGGCCAGAACATCCTCCACCTGTAGGTATCCATGGAGGGGGGATCTTGTGGACCTAGAATTCTAGGATCATGATGCTCAGTCAAAGGGATTTTACCCCAGACTCTGGCTTCAGGGGTGAAGGTTCCCTCATTGAGTCATCCATTTCTTCAAAGTCTGAGAGGTTGATGATGACATGAATCTTCCTAGGGTCCGACCTCTGATGGTGGAGACTTATCAAAGAGAGAGATGTTGGAAGTCTCTTAGGTTTCCCCAATGTGTATTATTGCCTACTCCATAGTCGTGACCCCCAAGATGGGTTTTATCCATTATACCTCGTGTTCTTTATTCAAAGTAGGGACTTTATTTGGCATAGGGAGGACCTCCGCGCTAGTTGGTGGTGGTGCAGGAAGTATCTCTACACCATTTTATGGCGCTACATAGAGGACCTTTGGTTGGTAGTGGTGTGGGGAGGTCCTTAATATTGGTTGATGGTGGTGCAGGTAGGACCTCCACATTGGTTATTAGTAGTGTAGGGATGACCTCCACATTGGTTGTTGGTGGTATGGGGAGGACCTCCACATTGGTCATTATTGGTGTGTGGAGGACATCCAAATTAGTGGTTGGTGGGGCATAGAGGACCTCTACATTGGTTGTTCGTGGTGTGGGGAGGACCTCCACATTGATTTTAGGTGGTTTGGGGAGGACCTACACATTGGTTTTTGGTGTGTAGGGAGTACCTATGCATTATTTTTCCTCATCATGAGATGAATTGTGCTAGCTACTGATAGTTCCAGCAACTAAGAGAGTCAAACCGACTTTCCTGAGAGGCAATAGGGGTATCAATCCCAAGTGGGTAAAGATAGACCCCCATTAATAAGTTTCATGGATATTATGAGATACTCTAGTGGTGGAAGGGGCCTCTAGAGCTACAAAATATTCTTCTTATCGGGAAATGTTTTTGGTTTTCCTCTGGTGTTGACACTGAGTGTTCTAGATAGGGCCTGATGAAGCATGGATAAAATCAAACCACTCATCAACTTGTGGGAACATTCGGTATTGGTAATGAAGATACCTTATGAGAGACCTCCTAGGAAGATCTAGAGTAGTGTCCATGACGTTTACAACTCAAACTTCCCCTACCTTCTCAATATGGGGAAGTGAGTTTTCAGAGCACTCATGGGAGAGACTAATGAAGAAGTTTTTTGTTGGAATGGGGTGTAGTTTCCCCCTGCATGGCCCTCGAGGGAAATGATGTCGCCGATTCACCAATTCCAGACAATCTCTCTGGGCCATATCCTTGGTGGTAATGACCACTTATACCTCATATTGGTTAATTATGTTATTGGTCACCCTCCTCTGAATGATCTCAGAGGGTGAAATATGGTGTGTACGCCGAGAAGTTGAAGGCATAGTGGCTATCATGGTAGGAGTATAGTCATATAGTATTTCCACACCAACATTTCCCTTGTCACCACACTTATCTGTGTTAGGTATCCAATCCCCTGTAGCTTGAGTCATGTATGGTATGTGGATTCATCCATCAGTATATATATAGTGAAATCGATACCCAATGCCCCAAAATCATCCATTAATCTTTAGATAGAGGAGGAATCCACACTGATGATGTCACAAACCAAGGATAACCAATGTTATCTACCCCAAGTCACATAAGAGTTTCATGTTGGGCCCAATTCTTACTTGGTTGTACCTAGAACTAAATATCTAGATCTAGTGACATGAAAATTTGATGGTTCCATAACACTATTAGTCCCTATAGTTGAAAGATAAGAGTTTCATGTTGGGTTCACCATTTGTTTTGTTAAGCATAATGCCAAGAAAATTTGGGCCCTATGATTCCCAAATCTGATGGTGTCTAACAATATTGATCTAATCACTATTAGAGAAGAATAATTTCACTTTGGGTTCACCATTTTTGTTTTTTACACTTTTCATTGGGGTCGCATGCCATGTGTGATTCTACACCACATTCCTGTTTTCCAAAGGTGGGTGGCTTCCATCACTTTAATTAGAAACTTCAGCTCCTTAATTGAAATGGGATGATGGGATATTGGTTCCTCCTTACATGGATTGCTCCGTGAACTTTTCTCCCAGTTCTGGTCTCCCTCATATATTTAAGTCATGTTTTTGAAACTCTTTCCCAGTTTTATCTCAAGGCAGACACTAGTTAGTTACATTACTTATCTCTTGACAGGTAATAAACATTTGGTTAGAGGAGGTAGTAACATTGGGCATTTTTTAGTATTTATGGACACTGGGTTGGTTGGGAACCTATAAATTTGTCCTCTTTTTTAGGGAATCTCATGTTTGAGGCATCATAGGTGTATAACCTAATGCTTCCCATGTCGGAAACAAGGTGGTTGAAACCATGGGTGTAAGTATTTTTAGGATTTTAACCTCATTAATACCATGTTTATTATACAAGGTAGGGATTCTAGATTAGGTTACAAGTTTAACATCTTTTGGAGATAGTTTAGTGATTAAGTGTTTCCCAAGGGGAGAATATTTCACACATGGGATACGATGGAGTATGTCCTGGGGGGGGGGGGGTAGATTTCACACTTGGTGGTTTGGTGGAGTGTGTTAACCAAGGGGAATATTCAACCTTTGGGGTTGGTTGGGTGTGTCCCCAAGGGGGAAGATTTCACACTTTGTATTTGGTTGAGTTTTTCCCTAAGGGGAAAGATCTCACAATCAGAGGTTTGGTGAAGTGTGTCCCCAGAGGAGAAGATTTCACACTCGAGGTTGGTTTAGTGTGTCCCTAAGGGGGAAGATTTAACACTTAGAGGTCATCAATATTAAACCTCAGGTAGGTTTACTATGTAAACTGTTTGAGAGATAGAGATAAAAACCCGTGTATTTCAATTTCGTAATTTAAGTTCATGTGACAGGACTGGTCTATATAGTTTAATGCCATGTGGTAAGGATGCTCATGTCATAGAAAGAGAATCAATGGGAGATGTTTGGGTATTACACATGAAATTTTACAATGGTAGGTGTTTCGTCTCATGGCAGGGGAGGAGGTGTAATCTCATGATGATCATACATGGGTAATCCTATGCTCATCACATAGGGTAAGGCTACAGTTTAATGTTATATGATGAGGATGTTTTAATGAAGTTTAACATTATACAACTAGGATATGGATCTAGGAAGTTTTAAATTATACAACTAGGACATGGATGGTGTTACACCCTAAAGAGGACCATGTCAAGGCTATAGGAAGATCCAGAAAAAGGACTTACTACCATGATAGGTAAGTAGTTTCCCTCAGTAATTCCTACCTTAGGGATTAAGTATCCACTCTTCATGTTCCTCTGGGGTTGGCATGGTTTAAAAAATGCCATAGTGGAGTGGAAACTAGGGGTCCTGACATTAGGGTTCCAATGCTTATTAGAAAAAGGCATTCGGGTACCAATGATTAGGAGCAATGGGTAGGGTAATGTACCATTCCATACTTGAAGAAAAGTGTATGGACATAAGTGTAGGTGGTACCAGTTTCATGAGGACTTTTGGTGCATTTGAACTGTTACTAGATTTTTATGGGTCCCCTAGGTGATCAAATTTAAGAAAAGGGTGTTGGATGAAAGGAGTCACCATAAGTTGGATTGGAGGATGGGTTTCATAAAACTTGGGGGTTTGAGAATGTTTGGGGCTTAGTGAATACCATGGGTCTCATAGTGGTTAGGGTTCTCATGAAAGAATATGTTTTACGAAAGGAATCTCCACCATGGGTTGATGTTATAAAAAACCTATGGGTAACAGTTTCAAAAAATATAGATTCCTTTGTAAATACATCTCTTCTCTCGCTTGAGAAGCTTTATAGTATAAAAAATCAGTTATTTTCTCAGAATATGAAAGGAAACATCCCCTTAAAAGTCAGACATAGTGGGTATTTATAGGCCCGAAAGAGGAAAGGGTATCATATTTGTGAAAGATAAAGACTTTTGTGAAAGATTATGACATTTGAGAAATGACGAGGTTACATGGAATGAAGTTACACTAAAGGAAGGTTTTTTTCCTCAAGCTTTATATGGTTGAATAATTCCAAGAATAGGAGTTATTCTGTCTGAAGGTTTCCACCAAAAGCTTTTCATGGTCAAGGATTTTCATAAGCTACTACCATTTTCGAAGGTTTAGACCGTGAATCCAGCCCCTAAAGTGGATTTTAAGCTATTTTGGACCGAATTCACTTCAAACCGACCTTTGCTTCCTCAACCTCTCATGTGAAACAAGTATTTCAGCATAAAATAAACATTCAACAAGGGGTGTTAACATAGATTAAAATACTTTAAATAGATTACTGTAATATTTCTTGAGGAAAATACCCTTTCCACTTTGAAAACAATTTTTTAGAAATATAAAAACTTTACATATATTAGAGACACCATTTTCTTTGAAAATAATTTTTTAACTTATAAACGAATCTTCAAATCATTGAGTGATTATAAAAATAATAAATTTATAAGTTAAAAAAAATTCCCTTCATACTTTTTTAAAATTTTAAAATATGACTGATTTTGGAAAATGACAGGGCGATTCCTTTAAAACCATTTTGTAAAAATAAATGTGTAAAAATGTATTTAATAAATAATCTTTGAAAATAATTTTAGAAAACATGGATATGGAATAAATATATTCCCCAAGCGGGGACTTAAACATAAACAATCCCAAATAATGATGAGGTTGTGAAATAAAACCTTATCACTTGTGTATCTTTTGAATTATAAGACCCTTGAAAGAAATAAATTCAAATAAAAAATTAAATTACCTGAATACAAATAGATTATTGATATAATATTTTAAATGGGTAGTATATATACCACTCAAAATAAATAGGTGTTGAATATGACATATGTCCCACTGAAGTTAAAGAGAGACACGAAACCCTTACCTTAGGTTTGAATTCATTCATACATGTTTGAAACTCAGGTATAATAAATACAGTTTTATTATAAATATATTCAAAAAGAATAATAATATATATCTTACCATATATGACTTACTTATAATCTTTTACCACTATTTTATTTATGATTTATTGTTGAAATCAATATTTTGGGTAATAACTGCATCATTTTTCTAGTATGTTTTAGTTTGGTAGTTTTGATCCTTTTAAATTTATTATGGTTAAATCATATAAATAATCGAAAAAATGATATAAATTTCATATATTTTCATTATATATGTATTTATAGTAATAAAATAAAGTTAGAGATATAAAAAATAATGTCATTGTTCATGGAGATAGTAGGCTGTATGTATGCATGAACACAGTTTCCATTTTTTAATGGATGAAAAGAAAGAAAGGTAGATAATTATGAACCTTTAATGAATAATTATTTTATCATTTAAATAATATATATTAATTAAATCCATCCTCATTACTATCCAAGTAAAATATAAATGAAAAAAATCACATCGCTTCATGGAGGTGGTAGTCCACACGTATGCACGAGTGATGTTATTATTTACCAATATTTTGGAAGAAAAGAAAGTAGATATTATATTATCATTATATAATTATAATTATATTATAAATATCATATATAAACATTAAAACCATAATAATTCCCACCCATCAAAATATGGTAATGAAAAATGAATTGTATCGCTATGTGAAGATGGTAGGTCGTATGTATGCACAAGTGATACTTTCACTACCAATTTGATGGTAAAGAGGATTGATAATGGAGATTTAATAATTATGATAAAATTTCAGTATAATTATAATATTAATTTTACCCTTTTATGATAAATAACATAGATTTATAAGAGGTAAAATAATAATTAAAAAAGAAAGGGATCAGTTAAAATGATTACCTATACTTTGAAAGAACTCCTTTAAACCTCTTCTTAAGGGCCCTAGGATTGGTCTTTTGGTATGAAAATCACCTATAGAATGAAAAAAAGGAATTTTATAAGGGATTTTACAGGTTTTGGTCAATTTATAAGGCTCAATATTGTGTAA
The DNA here is from genome assembly GCA_963277665.1 of Viscum album. Lineage (NCBI taxonomy): Eukaryota > Viridiplantae > Streptophyta > Magnoliopsida > Santalales > Viscaceae > Viscum > Viscum album. Next base: position 906,529,758 of record OY728123.1, on the reverse strand, counting down.
ATAAGTGAGGGATGAGGGGCCCTTTTATAATTGATTTGTGGGGCACTTTTGGAATTTCTTAAAATATTAAAATATAATAAAGTCATTATTAATACAAATGCATCCAAATGGATAGGTATTAGAACCTAGGGTGGGATATGGTTGAAATATCATCAATTAATAAAATTTTTATAGATTTATATGGTGTTTTAAATGTTATCTTTTAGTTTAACCATTTAGTTAACCTATTTTAACATTAACCACGATAACATCATTTTTACTCTTGAAAATCTATAATTTCACATATAAGGTGAAAAATGTATCATAAATGACCAATTTATAATATTTTAGACCATATATAATCCATCTTGTCATCTTTTAATATTTTAATTATTTTAAAATAATTTAATAAAATATTATTTTGATAAATTATCATTAATGTCAATTTTAACATTATTTATTTAATTTGACTTCAAATACATCAATAAAAAGTTTTATTTCTAATACAATTAATTTAAACATCACTAATATGTAATATTAATCTAAATAAATCTCTTGACACTAAAAATAACTCAAATTATATCACTTATAATATTTTTAATATCATTTATTTTCTTTTTTATACTAATTAAATAAATACTATATTAGTGTTGCACAAACATTTAAGGTAATTATATAATTAATAAAAATTATAAATAAATTACCATCTTGAATATAATTTTATCATGAATTTTTTTTACACTTATATTCTTCATAAATTGCATATTTCCCTATGTGGATTCATAATAGATATTTAAAACTTAGAGAGGGACATTTTGTAACTTTCTTTGATTTAAATATTATATTGGTCATTTTCATGGAAAAGAGTCCATTAAAAAAATTAATTTTGATAATATAGTGATAAGAGTATAGTTAATTTCATTCAATAATAATTAGGATAAAAATTATGTCATTATCAATTAGTTCTAACAGAGATTAACTGAATTAACTCTTTTTTGAGGTGATAAATTTTATCACAGTTACTATTCATATTGACTAAACATAAAAGAGAATTATTTACCAAATTTAAACCTCATGATTATAAATATGGAATAAATTTTTTAATATTAAATTTTTATAAGTGGAAATATTTATTTTAAAATCAAAACACAGAATGCAATAAAATATTTTTTTTCTTTAGAAAAATGCCTTTTTAGGTATAAAAAATATTCTTATACCAAACTCAATCATAATATTGATTCCAGTGAACTTAATCTAATTATTAACAATATAATATAAATAAATTTAGTTTGAAACAATATTTTTTTAAAAATGTAACTTTTTAAATCCTTGAAACAAAAATATAGTTTTCCATTAAAATTTGGTATTTACCATTATTCACTGAAAAATCAATCTTTTCAGAAAAATATGAAAATCTCATAGAAATATAATTTTGATATGATGATTTAAAAAATTATATTAATTTTATAAAATAAAATTTATATAAGTTACAAAACTTAATTATAATATTTGATCTCAAAAAAAAATTAAATTCATTTTCGAAGAAAACCTATTTTTGAAGCCTAAAATAACCTTACTAAAAATTGAGTACTTATTTCCTAATAATTAATCAATGAATTTGTATTGAGTAAGTCATTTATATATTTATTTCATAATGCAATTAAGACTATCCATACCCTCTAATTAAATGTCTAGGAGATAATTGTAACATTAAATAATAGTATATTACAGTTTGTTTAGACTCAGTGTTATAAGTTCTGTATGTAGTCGAACATAGTGCTCTTTTAAAATATTATGGTGTTACATGTTTAGTAGTAGATATTATTTATATTGGGTTAAAATGTTAGGTCTTGGTTACCGGGGCTTACAAAGGGTGAGTTCTTCCTTGGTTAAGCGTTCACCACCGCAGATGATGCATTTGGAAATGGTTCTGCCCAATTCAAGGTAGGTTTTTTGTGTGTGTTTCGTTTAAATTCCATGTCATTGATTTTTTGGTGGTTTAAAATCCTATATTTTGTTAAAATAAAACTATCTATGATCATTTTGGTGGATTTTATAATTGTTTTATATAGAGTCTCACTTAGAATAAGGGTGTTAAATGTGTTTCCTTGGTTGTTTTTTATTTCCAAGTGTTTCAAAAATTACTAAGCAGATTTTAAAAAAATGAAAATGATTTTTAAGTTTTTAAACCTCATTTGGGTCAAAATTGGGTGAAAATATGATTTTACTTTAAAAGTGGTTAAAATTAATGAAATTTTATTGGGATTTTTAAATTGATTTCCTAATGTAGTTTTATGTGGTTTGAATTTAAAGAGATATTTAAAATCTAATTTCAAATGGTTTATAAAGGTTAATTAAATGGATTATCCCCAAAGCCCATTTTAAAGGCATATTTTACACTTATTAAAGAGTTTTCTCAAATACACAAGAACTTTGGTTGAGCCCCATGGAATGATTTGTTATTATGGTTTAAGTTACTTAGGGGAATGTTTATATTGTTGTTCTTTTTTAATTTTAATGAATGGATATATAAAGGGGTTTTTTCTTGAAAAGGTGTAGGAGGTGTGGTGAGGTGATATTTTTTTTATAAAATGATGATCATTTGACATATTGTTTTATCACATCTTTTGACTTTTCATGGGATCCTTAAGTGACTAAAAGTAGTCCCGGATGTGTGTTTCACTTGCCTAGTGTGTGCATAATAGATAGTGACCTAATAGAGTTTCACCCTCCTAGGGGTTGGTATTGATAGGTCCCAGACACTTCTTAGGGGATGTTCTAGATGGGAAATATTTTCAGGATAGACATCGAGGCCTAGTGAATCCAATAACCAGGTCCAATATCATTATAGTTATATACCTAAAGAGTTTCCATGATACTAGATCCTATTTGGATTACTTAGGGTATTTCATTTCACATTTCAATTGTATCCGCTTACTTTTGACCATTTATTATCACAATTACATGGTTGGTTTGTTTGGCTAGTTAAATTTCTATTTGGGGCCATATATACTTGCTTATGATTTTAGCTATGGGTTTTGTTCATTTCCATATGGAATTAAAAAATGATTTGGGAATTGTATTTTGAAATAAAATTGGTGGGTTGTTATTAAAAAATGTGTTTAAGAATGTTTTGGAAAACCCCTTATTAATCTAAGAAGGTGGTTGTTTTATAAAAATGAATTGGCATGATATTTGTTTTCATATAAATTTTATGTGAAACCAAATTTTGTTTTTATTTTCAAACTAGAATTAATGAAATTTTCTTTTGAAAGTAAATGACACCAACTCTTCAGTGAAATATTACTGGGTGTGTTTTTCTCTCAACCTGTATACACCATTCGGTGTATATAGGTATTATGTCATTCTTTTAGGTTCCATGGCTTTGGTTAAGTTTTTTTAGAAGTTATGTTTTTAGGTTAGAGAATTTATTTCTAGTTTTGGGACATGGTGAGTGACCATGGGTATGAGGAGGCTTTTGGGTAGCAATGTGATTTTCATTTTATTATTGGGACCATTATGTATTATCCTTTTAGGCCTAGTCCTTTATTTTGGCTATGTATTTATGGATTCCTGATTTATGTTCAATTTATACTTGGATTATGGGTATGAGTTTTTATATTATTGAATTCATGAGTTACTCATATTTAGTTGTTTCATTTATATTATATATGTTCATTTTGACGGCATAGATGTCAAGTGAATGGACGAGTCATGCTATATTTTCTAGTGGAATCCTAGTTTGTTAATTTTATTTAGAGGGTGAAATCATTCCCACAGTTTTTTATTCATACCCATTCATGTGTTTCCCACCTTTGAGGATTTGGAACATCATTTGGTCCATGTGGCGATCTGGGCCAGGTGATGTGTCTAGTCAACCTGGGTTATTTTGTTACAAAATGGTATTATATCCTATATTTATTAAAGGACTAAGTTCTTGAAAAATAACTCTTATTATTTAGGAATTTAAATATTATGGAGATAATATCGTCAATACTCAAGAGTTACATGCATGGAGGTGTTATTAGCGGGTTTTCATCTTGAAACCTGAGTTACCATGGGTAGTTTGGGTATTCATATTGAGTCTTCCTTTGGATATTTTTGATGCATTTTGAAATGAGATTTTTTTATTTTGATCCTCATTTATTGTACCAATGATTTTTTTGGTTTCTTAGAGATTTTCAGTTGAAAATGGGAGGAGAATGAGATTATAATGGTTTTCTCACAATCTTTGGAAAACCATGTGAAGCCTCTAAAGATGGGCCTATAACCACAATGGTGGCATTTTTCATTATTGGAGCAAGGTTTTAAAACCAGTTTGGCTGAATTATTTAGAACTATTCTTGCACCATATATATTTTGTTTTGGTTCCATTTCTTTTTGAATTGACTTTGATGGTGAATACCATTGGTTCAAGGATAATTAGAGAGTTTTTATAGTGGTTTGATGTCATTGTATTATGTCCTTGATTGATGTGTTACTCCTTGTTGTTCATCCTTAAGCTTTGAAAATTGTTTTTTATATAAGAAAAAATTTATTTTTTAATTGAAAATTAAAATTTAAAAAATATTATATTTCTTCTCTTTTCATTTTTACCTAGAAATTTGGTTTAGAAATGAAGAGGGTATTTTTTTTGAAATGTATTGGGTTTTTGAAATCGGGTGTGAAGATTTTCTTATGATAGAAAATTTATTTAATTAGAATCAATTTAGAAGTGTTTGAATGCATTATGAAAAATTAGGGAAAGTTTCAAGATTCTATGAGAATGATTTGAAATTAAAAATGGATTTTTATTCTAAATAGGTTGGTTTTTTAAAGAGATATGAGTGTGTTTGTGAACCCTTTTTGAAATATGGCAGTTTTGAGGAAAGGGACTTTGAAGATTTTATAAGTAAAGTAAAATGTTTTTTAAAGGAGTTTTTTTATTTTCAAAGAGTATATGTATTTGGAATGTGATTTGAAACCCTTTGAGAAAGGGTTTCAGTTTTAAGAAAAGAGAGTTTTGAAGATGTTTTATTGGTTATTTTTCCTTGGTAACTTAATTATTTTAATTTATCCTATTATGTACATTAGGAACACTATTTATTTTGGGAAACATGAATGGGTGAGATTCATGCTTTTAGGTTATTTTGTTGCATCACCCCGAAAGGTCTAGAGGTAAGGTAAAAAGTTCATTTATGAGGGTGAGTCTTTGTGTAAGTTCTCTAGTTGTCTGGATGTGTCTCTTTTTGTTATTGGATTTTAACAAACTATAAAATTAGTTGTGGAGTTGAGATCTTTTTTTCCTTAGGATTTATTGGGTCATCATACTCTCTTTTGTAGTGACCAAAGTCCTCTTGAAGTTGTGAGGTAGTTTTATTATTTTTAGAAATTTTTTATGTTGAGATTATTTAGAGCAGGTTTGGGTGATTATAGATTTTTGGGTTAGTGATTGATGATTTTGAAGTGGATAGAGGTTGTTTTGGTGATTCATGCTTGATTATTGTGGTTATTTTTATACAAGTTGTGGATGGTTTTAGTAGTGTTTATGCCTCGGTGGTTGATATTTTTTCCTGAGGTTTTCCTGTAACTCTTCCTCTAGGTGGGTTTTTTGGAATAGACATGGGTGAGTCTTGGGTGTGTGTGGGTTCGATGAATAATATAGACATGGATTTGGTTGAGGTTATGAACTTTCTAGTTCTATTTTAGATCTTATTGGGTTCATTATGACATGTTGACCCAAGTTTGAAGTCCTAGATCACCCTTCCATTCAGTTTTGTAAAATAGGATTATAACCCATTTAATTTGTTATTGAATCAAGTTTCAATTGAGGTTTCCTTCCCATTTTGGTGATATGGGATGTAGTTAATTTTAGTAGATAGCTTGGTGCTAGTTTGGGTGATTCTTTGGGATGGGTTCATTTTATGGATTTGGTCCAGGTTGTGTTGGATGGCTTCTTATGATTCCCCTAAAGACGTCTAAAGAATCATGGTTTCTGAGTAACACTCTCCTTTATGGTTTTATTAAGGCATTTCTCATCATTTACACCATTTTAGATTAATTCTAAATGGTGTGGAGACATACAGTCTGTCTTCATCTTTAGAGAGATCTGTGTTTGGTTGGTGGTGAGTTGGTTGTTCTTGGACATGTTCATGTATTTTTTAGGATTATTTCCATTATTTTGAGGAATTAAGCATGTGACGTGTCTTCTTATGGTGAGGTATTTCTGAGTTTTTCCCAACCATCCCACCTCTTAGGTGTTAGAGTTTTCAATTTTACCTTACTTCTACCCTTGTCAATGAATTTTTGGGGGAAGATAGTGGCATGATGGGGATAATTTTGACACCTTCAAGTCACTATAGTTTATAATTTTATATTATTTTATCTTATTTAGGGAAAATTGAATTTTTAGAGTTTTTTTTGATTTTTTTGTACTTTTTGTACTTTTTCTTCTTCTATTTCATAGTTTGGGTGCACGGTCCAAGAGAAATAACATGGGATCCTAAAACAAGGGGCCTCTATAGCTCATTTTGAACATGCATAGTTTTTCCTACAGAAGTAGCACACAGTTTGGATCAATCCATGTGAGTACCTATAGAATCTTTGTTATGTTCTAAAATTATTCTTAGCAGGTTCTCCATGGTTGGCGCACGATATGGTAAACCTTGTTTCTAAACATTATGAGCATGTTTTGGTCATCCAGTTGAAGGTTCTAGGCATAGTGAAAGCACCTTTGGTGGGTGTTAAATTAAAATTTATTTTAATTTAGAGTTTGTAGAAACCACAAGAGAGGATCTTTCATGTTAAATTTATTAGTAATTTATTTATATTGGGAATAAATTATTACCTCATATTAGGACCCTTTCTTTGATGATGTTGTGGATCTTCCAAAAAACCCATGAAAATTTCATTCGTTGCACTATTAGGATTCAAGTATAGAATTCCTCTAGTGATGATCCACACATGCTGCTTTGATCATTGAGAAATTCCAATTGATTCCCAAGTGATGGCGTAGTGAATCAAATTTCTTGCATTTTTCATCTTGACCACTCCAAAATCCTTTAGGATTTAAGGAGTTCTTTTCATTCTTGAGAGTTTGAGAGGAGGAATTTGAGAGAGAGAGAATTTCATTGTGAGAAATGATTCTATATTCTCAATTTTTGATTAACCCTACATAAAATACCTAATCATCTATTTAATAAGCTAGGGTTTAGGTTGAAATATTATTTAATTACATAATAATTCATAAATAATATAATAATCTTTATCAAACCCCATTACATATAATAATAATAATAATATTATTATTTTTTATGGAGTTCTATGACATTCATAATGATAAATATATTTTTACCATATGGAAAATTAATATTTATCAATGGACATGGTCTTAGTTCATTCATCCTCTTCAATATTTATTGAATAACTGAACAAACATTTTATTCATAAATAAATATTTCAATCCATAAAACATAGAATAAATATTTATTAAATATTAAATAAAATAAATAAAGAAATTTTATTAATAATCCGATGAATAAATATTTATTTAATTTGTGAGATCAATAAAACTTGTATAAAATTATTCCCCTATCTTGATGATAATATTTATTCCATTAACTAATTCAAATATAATATAATCAAGATCAATAAAAAAACTTAGTGTGTGGCCCTCTATGATTCTTTCTGATTATAATTAAGAAGATATGCCTAAAGTCAAAGATTATTGTCTTGCAATGGGTTAAGGAAACCAAGATAAAGAACTTAATGTATCAATGTTGACAACTACATAAAAATTTTCACTGTGTAATATAATCTCTTTGTCTCAATATCTCATCAAGTAGGTTTCACATTTGTCTCATCAACCTATATACTTGATACATATTTCTTTGACTATATGAAATAAACACCTTATTTTACTATGGAAGTGGAATTTAATGTGATGGTTCTAATCCAATCAAAGAGTATAGATATCAAATACCATAAAGATAGAATGGACAAATACTTCCTCAACTATTCCATTAATAACATGTCACTCATGACACACCCAATGTATCCAGAATCACCATGAACTGTTATCATCATGGTTTATAAAATATATCTAAGTGTGAAAGTTATAACATTAATTAAAAATAATATTAAAGTCTAAGGACCATTTCACACTTCTGCAGACATGAATATATGATGACACCAAAACATGTTGAATTATTACTGGTGGGTCTGTTATCATAATATCATGTCTTAAAGATTACCAAGTGAAAACTTCATCATATAAAGCCTCATCCACTTATAATAACTCACACCAGATAGTTTATATACTATATCCCATATCATAGTACATTATCCTACTGTAGAACTATATTTAAGAGATACCATCATAACATCCTAAGGTTCTTATCATTGTGGGGGACTTCTATGACCTTATCAATGAGATAGATACTCTAGGATAATATTACATCAATGTTATGAATAATAACAATCAATATGTGATAGGATATTTATATTAATATTTACTTCTTTGAATATACATGTAATCCAAAGTACAAATTAGTTGGTTCTAGGGAACTAACTCCAAAAAATTCCCACATTCAATAGGTCAAACTGCTAATGATTGGTTAGTTCTCACATGTAAAAACATTATTCCAATGATTATGGATACAACTTATAGTACTATCATGTTTCCATGGATAGGGTTAGAAGAAACACATGTATTTATGGAGAATCTATTTATTACAACATTACCATCTCCAAAAAATCCATCCAGTAGTGATATAAATAATTATCAACCTCTTATTATCATTTCAAAATCCTTACATATTGACTAAATCCATAGTCAAATATTATTATAAAATGATAAATCTATTTCTTTTGGTATAACCCAAAATTAGAATAGGACGTCGCTAAACTACTTCTTAAGCAGCATCAGAATTTCCAACATACTTGGATATTGTAGATATAGAAACCACTAGATACAATACGATTTTATTGAATATTAACTTAGCCTCTTCTATGATACTAGATAAAATTGAACTAAATAAATAAAAGTTTTTAATTCACTAAATCACTAGTATTCCCACTTCTACAAACACTAATAACTCATCTACTTCCACTTTGAAAAGTATTGTTGGATAGTTCTAACTTCAAGTTGACATAATTATGTTAGATCAATTTGATATTCATATACTATGCATCATGATTTAGTAATATCAAATGTTGGTACATATCATGGAACATGTGATAAATTCATAGCACTTAAGCTTGTGAAATTATATTAATCTCAATAATCTCTTCTTATGCCCATACATATTATCTTTAAAGGATTGTATGCCAACAAAAATTCGATCTTGAATTGTTAAAACTTGTATTTTTTTAATATGTAGTTAATATATATACTATGATTAAATTGAGTAAACCCATGGATCTATATTGTAGATATTGTTCCCTAGAACATAGTTGTTACTTTAATTCATACTTTGAGAAATTTCATTCCTTAGTCTTATCAAACTAGTAATACATAATATTTGTTTTCCATATTTTATCAACATACCTATCTTGAAAGCTTTTAGTGCTCCCACTAACTAGAAAGAGACATATGCCACACATTTGTTTCCGAATTAATATTATATGATCACTATGCATGATTTATTCATAAATGAATTTATTTAATCAAAATATCTTATTAGAATTTATTGATGTCACCAACCCTTTTAAGTTACTAATAGTAGACATATACCATATGGTATCCTTTTGGTCATGTCATATAGAAATATACCATAAGGTTTATTCCAAGAGAGGTGTCCTTGAAAATCAAGTTACTAGTAGGATGACCATAGAAACATACTTTGACAATGTAGAATTCAAGAAATTTTTTTTTCACGATGATCAGTGTATAGGTTTTGTCATAGACTAAAAATTTCAAAAATAAATCATGATTTATTGGTACCATAGTGTACCATAAATGTCTAGTTTCTCTTGAATACCCAATATAAGTATCAAGTCTTAGAAACATTCAAAATATGGTGTCCCTATATATTGATATATGGATTTCGTTACTTGATTATATACAAAATTTTCAACCTTATCATATTACCATTTACTACCGCATTGTAGAAATATTCATTCTGGAAGAACAATACATGTATCACCCACTATAGTAAATATAAACCACCTCTTTGGTCATTAATTCCTAGATAGTATGTTTTTCTGGAACTACTCTATCCACCAAGCCCAGTGGAGTCCAGTATTAGTATGCCAACCCTTTTTCATTTAGATCTATAACTCATAGAAGTTAATTTTTCTCCCACTATCATTAAAGAGATAGGATTACGTTCTGGAAACATAGTCAGTCTCGACTAGATATAAATATCCTTAGTGACTATAAGATCATTACCTCAGATGCACCTTAGTGTTTGATGTTTGTTTGTTGATAAGGTCATATTTTAACAAACAATTTTCAACAAAAACTTGTGACAATTTCTTAATAGATTCTTATCATATCTTAATTGATATGATATCCATTAGACAATATAATTATCATATGGTGATTTTTTCAAATTCTATTTGAAAAATATCCCTTGGGTAGAATAATGGAAAATTTTCAATATATATAAGAATAATCATTGATCTTACATTCTACAAACATCATGTCATTTATCTGTATAAGGAAATATGAGTTATGGGATTACCTTTACTCCATATATATGATCAATGAATACTTGAATAATATGTTCTCTAACAATTCATCCCATAAGTTTATTAATCCTTACCAAGTTCAATAATTTATTATACTAATCATTTTTAATTCTTTTTAAAGAAATATCATGAAGTATATGAATTCACCTTTAGAGTTAGAATAGTTCATGCATACATATTGAAATATCTTAAAAATCATTATGAAATACATTTATTTTTAAAGGTCTCTTTATCTAAAACATGATAAGAAATTTTTTGTATTCCTAGTATCTTAGATCAATTGAGACTAAAACATTTTTATAGGTATAAATAATTTAACTAATTTTAGTTTTATTTGAAAAATAGTTATCTTTACATAATTGGGTAAGAGTCATATATTTTATATTCATTATTCATTGTGATGGATATTTGAGATTCAAGATATATTGGGCCAATAGATTAGATTAAAGTACCATAACAACGTTTATTAAAAATGTGAAATAATGTCTCATTGTGTCTATCCAGACACTAAAATAAAAGTGTTGGTAAAACTCTTAACATAGTAAAATCAATCCATTTTGGAAATGAGAAGTAGTGATCTCTCTTTGGCTGACATAGGAATCACCCTTTCACAGCTCCTTTTGAGTTCACTCTATAACCTTATTATTCTTGTTCATTTATTATATTAAAATACATGTATGTTGTAAGCATATTGTATTTAATATAAAAGTGGTGAATAGAAACTTGATGAATATACCGAAAGTGGATGCAACTACTCAATTATTCAATTCATTACAATTTATTTTCTAGTGTCCAAGATTTCCCCATAAGAAGAAAATTGCTTAGTGTTCATTTTTCTTCCCTCAAATACTTTTTCTCTTTTCATTATATTATAAAGGATATATTGTTTTTATATTATGTATGGGATATTCAACCTTGTATTTCAATTTTTTCACCAAAAGGGGTAGATAAATAGGTTTTAACCAATACTTATCCACTTGTTAAAGTATGGATAAAAGTTTCTTGAGTGACTTATCCTTTTTATTTTATCAGTATCAGATAAATAATGATTATCTTGGTGGTAAAGAATAATAAGATAAGATTAATGGATAATTTCTTATCCAAGTAAAATCCTAATTTCTCCAACTGGTCAATATACCCTAACATTTTAAAATCACGATCAATATCTAGATTAACTTATTCCAGTTTAAACTGATATAGTGCATTGAAAATAATATTTATTTATAGACTTTCCTTATCTTTCTCAAGAGAATTGATATGTGAAATTATGGTGTAATAATCTCTGTATTTATTTTGTATCATAAAATCTCCAAAAAATAATTTATAATATTATACAACAAACGTAGGAAGAATCCTTAACATATCTATTATGGGCATCCTTTTTACCTTCTTTACCTGATGGGGTGATAAGACAGGAATAAGGGAATCCAACACATAATATAATTTTTCTGATAATAATTCATCTCTTAAAAAATTGTACCATATCTGAATTTTTATTTTTATTTTTAAGGACATACCTTGAGTTAAGGAATGGATACCCTGATTTTTTGGTTTTTCTTTCCATTTTATATAATAATTAAAACAGATGATTATTACTTTACTTGATTATAAATTATGTGAGAAATAATAATAAATAACTTTATTAATTATCCCAATACTTTATCAAGTCTCAGTATCCCTCACCATTGAACTTGTAATTTCTATTTTCCCTTAAATTCTAGTGAAAATGATCTATATTTACATTCTTCATGATCCAAACATTAGCCATGTAAATCATAAGAAGGTATTTAGGTAGGTGTTATTTCCAACTATGGGCTTACAGATCCTTGATCTATTGAGTGGACTCTTTAATATTGAAATCCTAACTTGGATTTCATCCACACTTGCCTACAAATTTGAATTGAATAGACTTTGGCCATAAATTCAATACAAGTTCTGTTATCTCAACCCAAAACTCTCATGAGAACTCCTCAATAAAATAAAGTTTCCATAATTTGGCCATGTAAACACTTAATTCTATGGTTTCATTACCAATCAAGTTATGGAAGGTTTAGTTTGACTTAATATTAAGTTGAGGGATTCTAATTTATTATGCACAAATTTTACCTTGTTTTATCCTTTACATTACTTTTTAATATTCAGTATATTTTACTTAATTAATTAACCATGTTAGATAAAACATTTATACATAACCATTAATTTAAATTATACATTTTCACATTAATTTATTTATTTATGTGATAATAGTCTTGAAACCTTAAAATAAAAAATGAATAAGATAAAAATAAATAAATAATTAATGAACTGATCATGATATTATCTAACGGTTGATTTATTAAGTAGACAATAAACAAACCTTTGACCTAGGAGAAAATTCCTTTTGCTGGTGTTGGAATAAGTTACACATTTCCACCTACACACCTGTGTTTCACCTAGGTTGGAATCATTATGGTTTCATCTTGAACTCCTTCCACACACCTTATAATACTCCATTAATTACATGTATTTACAACTCACACACAGGTGAGGGGAACTAAAGGATTGGTTAAGGGGAATTATATAAATAACCTAGACATATAGGTCCTACATAATAATGGAGAGAGGGATAACATACATTACACCATTTTATTTAATAATAAATAATTTAAAACTAATGCAGTAAATTAAATTAAATAAATTTAACTCATACACATGTCTTGGTTAAGCTTATGAACAGTCATGAACATGCAAGTAATACGAAAAAGTAAAACTAGTTAACATTCATTTTTTATTAATTTTTTATTATTAAGAAAAACATGCTTGAATTAATTAATTAATTCCCTTTCATCTTATTGATAATAAAAATTCATTTTGAGACACCCATCATTAAATAAATTCCTGGAAAATAGAAAGCATAACCAACAATTTAATATTATTACAATAAATTAATAGATAATTTTAATAAAATGTTAAAACCATTAATAAATTGTCCAAAAGTTTCCAATCAATAAAATAAGTTTTTGGTGCATCAATTATCAATTCAATGTAATTTAGTTATGTCCTTAATGTTTATCACTGTAGCATTATGGCGACGCAAAGGTTTTGATGGAGAGCATCATTACAATGCAAAATCCCAAAGGTGCTTCCCAAAAAGAGTTGCGTCATGAATATGTTTTTGATAGATCTAGAAAATGTGATAGAGGTGGTGTAGCTTCATGAACGGCTGAGCCTATAAATAGGAGGATACCCCTCTTCACTTATAATGAATTTTCCTAAGGAAAATCCAGAATCTATCTAATTTCATGAATCTAGGGGAGATCCATGAAACTGACATTATGTGTGAGCTTGAGCATCGTGAAAATACTTTCTACGTCTTAACTAATTCCAATGCTTTTGATTAATAATTTATTTATAAGTATGGGGTATTCAACATTGATGTTGTGAGCTCCATGAATTAAGGTTGTTCCGTGATGGTAGTCAGCTTCGTGAAGGTATTGTGTTCTGTGAAGGTAGAGGTTATTTGGGAAGGAGTGAGCTTCATGAAGGAGCTTCAAAAAAGGAATCTTTTGAACATCAGTTTTTTAGTTAAAAAGGATTTCAGTTTTCATAAACTTAGTTCTTCGGTTCAAGAAGTGTCTTGTTCTAAGTCAAGGAAAAAGTATTTAATTACAATCCATTGAAGCGACCTACAAGTCAATAAACTGAGTTAGACTTCTCTGAATTAAGTGAGCTAATGTGGAGTCAACGGAAGTGTTCTTAGGGACACAATGAGCTATCCATAAAACCTTGTAATGGAAATGTGAATAGCATAGAGTGACTATGGATAATTTTTTTTATTCAAAAAAATAGCGAAGATTAGTGGATTTAGGTACGACTGACACACTATTAGTGTATGCTCCTTGGACTATCCTTTTGTAGTGAACCAAGTAAAAGGGTTATTTTGTCACTTTTCTTGAGAATGTTTTATTTATGATCAAATATATCATACAGGTTTAACGAGTTCCTACCAATGTAGGAATAAAATCCATCACTTTAAAATAAAAATTTGACACCCCGATTCACCCCTCCCCTCTCAGGGTGCTCTGGGGTCCTACAAGTGGTATCAGAGGGAGGTTCACCTATTTTGGATTCTCTATAGAAAATATGTTTTCATTTTAATATTTGAGTTTTTTTCCTGAGTCAATAATGATGTGAATTTTTGATGAATATTCACTGCATAAGTTTGTATCCAACAAGACCATGATTAATAGGAAAAAGAAGGAGAATAGGAAGTTGAATAAGTCCCTCTTATCTATAGAAGAGGTAGAATCTGGTTCTCCATGCCTTTCAAACAATGAATATATTTCAGGCCAGGGAAGTAAACATCATGTGTCTCAAGTTTCCACCAATGATAAGGACAACCCTTCTACCTCATGTAAATAAAAATATTCAAGTGACCATGAGGTATGTGTTAGCACCATTGAATGTTTTCCTTAGAATAAGGATTATGGCACAAGTGGTGATGATGATCAATATACATCCTCACAAGAATTCTCAATTGATAGATTAAAAAATTTTCTACATGACATTCCCGAAGAAAGAGCCTCCCTTGTTTGTGGAGAATTTCAATGTATGCCGGTAGAAATCACACAGTTTAGAAAAGAAACAGATACTATAGATGAATTATTTCAAAGAAAAATTATATAATGTTATAATATCTCTAAATAGGTTGGAACCATTGAATAAACAAAGAGAGAACTTAAAATAAGATCCTAAAAATTCATCAAAGAATTTGAAGAGAAACAGGGAGTCAAAAATACTTAGGAAGAAAAGATCCACATGCTTGAAGAGAAATTGAAAAATAGAACTGATGTTAAGGGTTTAAAATTATAAAGATTATCCAAGAAGATCAAAGAATGTGACCTTATAATTGAGAATAAATTTAAGTTGCCTGGAGGAGAACTTGTTAGAATAAATAAGGGTTGTGAAGAAAATATGATTATGATTGAAGATCATAAAATCATCCTTAACATAAAATATCAAGATTTGAAATCTTAATTGGCCCATATTGAGAAGACATATATTTTGACTTCATGAAAGAAGGAAACATTTTCTGCAGCTACTCAATGTTCACTAGAGGATTATAAAGTTGAAAGACCTCTAATATGTGATAAGAAGATCATGACATATTTTTATGATCTATCTCAAGAAGATGAGAATCAACATGTACCGTCCAAACGATCTTGTGTAAATGCCTCTAAACCTATTATCATGAAGAGTGCAGGTTGTAAGGAAAATACTGGAAAATAATTGATGATGAAAAGAGATAATAAAACTACTACTATGATTAGGGTGGATAGGAAAAAGAGTATGGATACTGGTTTCCCAAAGAGATTTCAACAAGTCTTAAAGAAGAACCAACAACCTTATTTAAGAGACAAAAAGAAATCAATATTTGTGAGTCAATGTTGGTGTTGCAACAAATTTGGGCATCATGCATTAAATCGTCGTTATAATTTTCAAAATTTAAAAGCAAAAAGGAATCCCATCCTGTGGGGGATTAATCTAGATATGAAGAAGTAATATCCACAGGTCTAGATGCATTATTGTATGTAATTGTTTTTGGAATTATTGATAATATCTATGATGTATGCAATGGAAGTGGTCACAAGGTTAGTACATAATCATCTCAACATGTTCCCAAATATGATAAGAAAATAAGATCACAAAATCTTTCTAAGAATGAAGAAGAAACCTTGGGAATGAAGTAGAATAATGTTGTGAACATAAATCCTCCCAAGAAGGTATCAAATAAGTATTGTGAGAAAAATTTGGATTTTAAATCCATGAAGATGATATGTAGCATGTCCAAGAGAACTACTAAGATGGATGTCACTTAGAAGAATCCATGTGAAAGATCGAATTGTGCTCCAATGGTTCCCAATGAAATATTAGTTATCTGGATAGAATATTTGGAAAGAATGGGGGAAATGTGAAGATTTACAACCTAAGTCTAGTGAAAAAATAAAATAAAAAATTCCCCACATAATGAGGAAAAATGTCCTGAGTGTTTGATAACAAAATGAAAATCTCATGTTAAAAAAGTCCCGTGTGAGATATGCAAGAAATTAGGTCACAAAGAAAAAGGTTATTTAACCTTAATACTAGAACAAGAATAATTCCTTAAGGGGAGTAAGAATTTTTCATCCATGATATTTGTATACAATAAAAATTCTCCATATAAAGTTGAAAAGTATGTGAAGAGATCTATGCTACCTCAACATAAATTGGAACATATATTCATATGTGCAAGCATGAAGACTAGAACAAGTGGAGAAACATGGTTGAGAAGATCATCTCAACTGTGCAGTTCATATTGATGAAGCAAGAAGGAAACACCTTATTCCATTAATATTTTGTGAATTTTATTTGTGCATATAATTTAAGGAATTTAAAGTGAAGCAAGATCTCAGGTGTGGACCCTGAGAAGAAGATACGACTGTTAATTATTGATATCCATGAAAAAGAAGTCACCATATTTGCATGATTCCACAATTCGATATTCAAATACAGACATGATGAAGGATTATTTTTTGATGAATATAAAGATGTTCTATTCATGAAAATTATGATAAAGAAGGCACCATCAATTATTGATCTTATTAATGGTATCCTGGAGAACAATTTTTTGAGAAGATTGTCCTCGGAGATGATGTGAAAGTTGTCCAATGTGGAAAATAAGAAGATAAAGAACCATTTTGGTGTTTTTCTCTATACCAAAATTTATTGAAATCCATTCTTTATGAGATCCACCATTATAAAGAAGATGAGAAGTATTTCACTTAAGAGGGAGTCAAATGTAGAATGATGAAGAAGCTCCTAAATTCATTATTTAAATTATTATCTAACATGATTATTCTAAAAATTTCTTGAAGATCATGTCATTGGAAAGAAGTTTCAGGTATCATGATCACCGATAAAGAGACAGGTTCATATAAAGACATAGTGGAATGCTTGTAAAACATAACTTAAGACACCATTACCGAAGAAGCTTCATCAAAACATCACAAATGCCTCTTCAAGGTATAAAGAAGGCACCACATATATGGTATCTCGACTGGAATCTTATATGAAGAAGCCCCAATTCAAAAGAGGTGGTGTTGATTATAAAATTCAGGTAAAGAATTGGTAGGAAGATCAATTTATAGCGATGGTGTATGTGGACAATATCATTGATGGTTGCAACAGGCATGAATCATTGGATGAATTTTCCAATCACAGGAAATCATAATTTGAAATGTCTATGATTGGGGAACTCACATATTTCTTGGGGTTGTAGGTGATTCAGAATAAGGTTTAAACTTTCATTTCTTAGGAAAATTATACAAGAGAGATGCTGAATAAATTTAATATTCATGAATCAAAACTAATGTTGACTCTTATTGTGATTGGAACCAAACTTAGAAAGCATGAGGATGAGACTTCTGTAGATCGCACGATGTACAAAAGAATCATTGGAAGCTTACTATACTTGATAGATATATGGACAGATATTGTCTTTACAACATGCTTAATAGCTAGTTTTTAAAGTAATCTAAAAGAAGAACATATGGCTACAGTGAAAAGAATCATGAGGTACATTCAAAGTACTCAAAATTATGGCTTAAAATTTTCTCCAGGAATAGATAGTTAACTATCAGTGTTTTATGATGCTGATTGGGCTGGAGATGTTATTGATAGGAAGTCCACAAGTAGTGGAGCATTATTTATTGGGAATAAATGTGTGGGCTGGTTGAGTAATAATTATGAAAGTACTTCTCTTAGTACTACTGTGGTTTAGTATATCTCCGCTACAAAGGAATACACACAACTACTTTGGATGAAGCAACAACTGACCAATATTGGTGATGAGGTTAAGAAACCAATGATAATTTACTGTGATAAGAAAAGAATAATTGATCTTATGAATAATCATATTCATCATTCTCATATGAAACAAATTAAAATCAGATATAACTTTATCAAGGAAAAAGTTGAACAAGGCTGGATTAAGTTTAATCATGTTGGAATTGATGATCAACTGATTGGCATACTGACCAAGCCATTGTTAGCAAATGTGTTTGAGAAACATTGGTTGAAACTCAGTGTTCATCCACCTCCCAGTGCATGAGGAGGTTGCAAAAATCCCCTCTCCCTAGTTTTGTTAATTGTTTTAATCTATTTTTGGAAGTGATGCAGGTTTATAGGGGAGATAAGATCGAGGGGGAGTGTGATTTGAGCTATACAAGTAAAATTTAGGATCTTTGGGTTTATTTGCAATGGTATAGAATAGATAAATTAAATAATAATTCAATGTTTTTTTGGTTTGTTTCAGGAATATGGAGAATAGAGAAATTCATAAATATTACAATGAGGGAGAATGATGAGTTACAAAAGGGAGAAAATGATAATGGAGAAAAAAATTTAGTGTTACGAGGAAACATTAAAAGATGATCTTGGACATATTTTAGAATTAAAAAACATGGGAACCCAATTAATGCTTCCCCACTTGTTTTATACCCTGATAATTGCTCACATAGACTTAGAGTGCTGTCTATGTTGTTTCTTATGTATCCGGTTTTGAAAGTGGCTGGTGCTTCATTGAATTTGTCTGCAGATTTCTAACAAACCTGAAGGGGGAGATTTTTGGAACCAATGATGTCCTTTGTTGGAAATTGAGTATAGTTTTTGTTTGTTTTCAATCGTCACATATATGATCAGGGAGATTTAATGGAATGGGATCTTATAGTACAAGTTGACAACAATTTTGATGGTGGCGTCGTTTCCCAGTGTTTTCCAAATTTTTGGGGTCCAAAATTTGGAGGATATATATCATTGTGAAAAGTGTATTTTCATGACGGACTTATAAAAATATAGAAAAGGTATGAATTTCAAGAAGACGGGCTTCACCAATTGTGTTTTTCAAAGCATTAAAGAATTATGATGGTGTGATCCACAATTACGATGAGCATCACCAACGATGGAGAATTGGAGCATCACAATCGGTTATGGTGATCTCTGCGATTACAAGAATTATAGAATCATGGTGGCACAAAGGTTTTTATGGAGAGAATCATGAAAATGTTAAATCACAATGGTGATTCATGAAAAGAGGCATGCCACAAGATGTTTCTGACAGATCCAGAAAACATGTTGGAGGAGGTAGAGCTTCGTGAATGGTTGAGCCTTTAAATATGAGGATATCCATCTTCACTTCTAATGATTTTTTAAAAGGAAAATCCAGAATTGATCTAATTTAGTGAAGCTAGGGGAGCGCCATGAAACTAAAATTCTATTTGAGCTTGAGCATCACAAAAAAACTTTTCGAGTCTTGAATAATTCCAATTCTTTTGATTAATATGTTCTTCACGATGATGAGATATTTTGTGTTGAATTTGTGTGCTCTATGAAGGAAGGTTTTTCAATGAAGGAAGTCAGTTTCGCGAAGGTAGTGTGTTCCGTGAAGGCAGAGGTGATTTGAGAAGGAGTGAGCTTCGCGAAGGAGCTTCAAAAAAGGAAGTTTTTGAATGTTAGTTTTTCATTAAACATGGATTTGAATGTGAATCAACTCAGGTCTTCAGTGCAAGAAGTGTCTCATTCTAAGTCATGAAAAAAGTCTTTAATTCCAATTCATTAAAGATTCCTTCAAGTTTATAAACTGAGTTAGACTTCTCTCAAAGGAGTGACCTAAGGGGGAGTCGACATAAGTGTTCCGAGGGACATGGTGAGCTTTCCATAAAACCTTGTAAAAGTAGTGTTCCAAGCATAGAGTGATTGTGGAAAAACTTTTGTCTTTCAAAACTAGTGAATATTAGTGGATTCAGGTTTGACTAACACACTATCAGTGTATTCTCCTTGGACTATCCCTTAGTAGTGAACTAATTAAAAGTTACATGTTGTAACTCTGTTTGTGAAAGTTTGATTGCTGATTGAATCCATTATACAAGTTTAATGATTTCCTACCAATGTGGGAACAAGATCTTTCAATTTAGAAGAAAAAGCTGACACCCTAATTCACACCTCCCCTCTCAGGGTGCTTTGGGGTCCTACAAATGGTATCAGACGGAGGTTCAACTATTTTGGATTCTCTATAGAATTTTTTTTCTCATTTTAATATTTGAGTTTTTTTTCCTGAGTCAACAATGATGTGAAGTTTTGATGAAGATTCATAGTAGAAGTTTGTATCCAGTATGACCATGATGAATAAGAAAAAGAAGGATAAAAGACAGTTGAAGAAGTCCCTCTTATCTAAAGAAGAGACTGTATCTGGTTCTCCATGTATCTGTAACAATGAAGATATTTTAGGCCTGGGAAGTAAAGAGCATGTGTATGTGGTTTCCACTAGTCATAAGGAAAACCCTTCTACCTCTTGTAAATCAAAATATTCAAGTGATCATGAGGTATGTGTTATCACTTTTAAATGTTTTACTCAGAATTAGGATTACATCAAAAATGGTTATGATGATGAATCTACGTCATAAAAATAATTATGAGTTGATAGATTAAGAAATTTTCTGCTTGTCATTCTTGAAGAAATATCCTACCTTGTTTGTGGAGTATTTCAATGTATGCAAGTAGAAATCACCCAACTAAGGAAAGAAGAAGATTCTATAGAGGAAGGGTTGTAAAGAAAAACTCTATAATGTTATAATCTCTCCAAATAGGTTGTAACCATTGAAGAAACATAGAGGTAACTTGAAATATGATCCTCAGAATTCATCAAAGTTTTCGAAAAGAAATAGGGAGTTAAAAATACCCTTGAAGAAAAGATCCATTTTCTTGAAGAGAAATTGAAAAATAGAACGGATGTTAGGGGTTTAAAATTGGAAGAAATTTCCAAGAAGATCAAGGAATGGGACTCTATTATTGAGAATAAAGTTAAGATGCATGAAGAAGAACTTGTTAGAATAAATAAGGGTTGTGAAGAAAATATGATTATGATTAAAGATCAGAAAATCATCCTCAATATGAAATGTCTAGATTTGGAAGCATAATTGGCCCATGTTGAGAATACATATATTGAAAATTCACTAAAGAAGGAAACACTTGCTGTAGCTACTCAATGTTCACTAGAGGATTTTAAATTTGAAAGACCTCCAATATGTGATAAGAAGATCATGAAATATTTTTTGTGATCTATATCATTAAGATGAGAAGAAACATGTACTATCCAAACCAAATTGTGTAAATGCCTGTAAACCTATTATCATGAAGAGTGTAGGTTGTAAAGAAAATACTAGAAAATTATGGATGATGAAAGGAGATAATAATCCTACCCCCATGAATAGGGTGGATAGGAAAAAGAGTATGGATGCCGGTTTAGCATAAAGAGCTCAAAAATTCATGAAGAAGAACCAACAATATTATATAAGAGATAAAAATAAATAAAGATTTGTGGGTCAATGTTGGTGATGCAACAGATTTGGGCATCATACATTAAATTTTTGCTACAACTCTCAAAATGTAAAAGCAAAAAGGAATCCCATATCTTGGGGGAGTAAGATAGAGATGAAGAAACAACATCCACCAGTCTTGAAGCATCTGTTTATGAAAAAAAGATTTGGGATGCTTGATAACATCTGTGATGTATGCAATGGTAGTGGTCACAATGTTGGTACATGATAATCTCAACATGTTCCCAAATCTGATAAGAAAATAAGATCACAAAATATTTCTAAGAATGAAGAAGAAACCTTGGGAATGAATCAAAAGAATGTTGTGAACATAAATCCTCCCAAGAGGGTATCAAAGAAGTATCGTGAGAAAACTTTGGATTCTAAATCCATGAAGTTGATATGTAGTGAATTAAATATAATTACTAAGATAGATGGAACTCAGAAGAAGTCATGTGAAAGATCCAATCATGATTCGATGGTTCCTAATGAAATATTTGTTATATGTCCATAAGATTTAGAAAGAATGAGTAAATGTGAAGATTCATATCCTATGGCCAGTGAAAATAGTAAATAAAATTCCCCACATGATGATGATAAAGGTCCTGAGTGTTTTCTAACAAAATGAAAATCTCATGTTAAAGAAGTTATGTGTAATATATATAAGAAACCACATCACATTGCAAAAGTTTTTTTTAACCTTAATACCATATCCAGAAGCATTCCTTAAGGGGAGTGAGGATTTTTCATCCATGAAGGCTGTCTACAAGAAAAATTATCCACATAAAGTAGAAAAGTATGTGAAGAGATCCATGCTTCCTAAACATAAATCAGAACATATATTCAGATGTGAAATCATGAATACTGGAAGAAGTGGAGAAAAATGGTTGAGAAGATCACCCCAACCGTTTAGTTCATATTGATGAATCAATAAGGAACCACCTTATTACCTTAATATTTTATGCATTGTATTTGTGCTTATAATGCATAGAATTGAAGGTGAAGCAAGATATCAGGGGTTGACCCTAAGAAGAAGATACGACTATTAATTCTTGATACCCAAGATGAAGAAGTCACCATCATTGATTGATTCCTCAATTTTATATTTAAATATGGATATAATGGAGGATGATTTTTCGATGAATATAAAGATGTTCTATTCTTGACAATTAGGATAAAGAAGGTACCATCATTGATTGATCTTATTAATGGTATCCTAGAGAAAAAGTGTTTAAGAAGATTATCCTTGGTGATGATGTAAAAGTTATCCAATGTGGAAAGTCACAAGTTAAAAAACCATTCTGGTGTTTTTCTCCATACCAAAATTTCTTGAAATCCGTTCTTGATGAGATCCACTATTATGAAGATTTAGATAATTAGTTCACTTGAGAGGGAGACAAATAAAGAATGATAAAGAAGCTACCAAAATCATTATTTCAATTTTAATCAAACATTATTATTCTGGAATTTTCTTGAAGATCATGTCATTGGAAAACATGTTTCAGGTATCATGATCAGTGGTAATGAGATAGATTTAGATGCAAACA
The DNA here is from genome assembly GCA_963277665.1 of Viscum album. Lineage (NCBI taxonomy): Eukaryota > Viridiplantae > Streptophyta > Magnoliopsida > Santalales > Viscaceae > Viscum > Viscum album. The sequence goes on along the minus strand of OY728123.1, from coordinate 906,506,171 downwards.
TAGTGGAAGTCTTGTAAAACATTACTAAAGAAACCATTATTGAATAAAATTCATCAAAACATCACAAATATCTCTCCAAGGTATAAATCAGGCACCACATACATGGTATCCTTGACTGTAAGCTTATATTAAGAATCCCCAATTCAAAAGATTCGATGTTGATCATAAAATTCATGTGAAGAATTGATAGGAAGATAAATTTATGGTGCTGGTGTATGTAGATGATATCATTGTTGGTTGAAATAGGCTAGGATCATTGGATTAATTTTCCAATCACATGAAATTATAATTTTAATTGTCTATGATTGGGGAACTCTTGTATTTATTTGGGATGTAGGTGATTCATAAGAAGGTTTAAACTTTCATTTCTTAGGAAAATCATGAAAGAGATCTACTGAACAAATTTAATATGCATGACTCCAAACCAATGTTTACTCCAATTAGGATTGGAACCAAACATGGAAAATCATGAGGATATGACTTCTATAGATCCCATGATGTACAGGAGAATCATTGGAAGCTTACTATACTTGACAACAACACTTCCAGATATTGTCTTTGCAACATGCTTAGCGGCTCACTTTCAAAGTAATTTGAAAGAAGAACATATGGCAGTGGTGAAAAGAACCATGAGGTACATTCAAAGTACTCAAAATTACGGATTATACTTTTCTTCAGGAATAGATAGTGAACTATCAACATTTTTTGATGCTGACTGGGCTAGATATGTTGTTGATAAAAAGTTTACAAGTGGTGGAGAATTTTTTATTGGGAAGAAATGTGTAAGATGGTTGAGTAAGAAACATGAATGTACTTCTATTAGTACTATTGAGGTTGAGTATATCTCTACTACAAAGGCGTGCATGCAACTACTTTTGATGAAGCAACAAATGAATGATATTGGTGATGTGGTGAAGAAGCCAAAAGTAATTCACTATGATAAAAAGAGCATAATTGATCTTATGAAGAATCCTGTTCAGCATTCTCATATGAAACACAATGAAATCAGATATAATTTTAACAAGGAAAAAGTTGAACAAGGAATGATTAAGATGGATCATATTGGAACTGATGATCAAGTGGCTGACATACTGACTAAACCATTATTAGCACATGTGTTTGAGAAGCATTGGTTGAACCTCAGTATTCATACAACTCCCACTACATGAGTAGGTTACAAAAATCCCCTATCCCTAATTTTGTTAACTATTTTTATATGTTTGTGGAAATGATGTAGGTTTATGGGGGAGATACGATCTAGGGGGAGTGTGACTTGAGCTATACAAGTCAAATTTAGGATCTTCAGGTTTATTGCCAATGGGGGAGAATGGATAAATTCAATGAAAATGAAATGTTTTTCTGGTTGGTTATAGGAATATAGAGAATAGGGAAATTCAAAAATATTACAATGAGGGAGAATGATGAGTTAAAAATAGGGAAAAATGAGAATGGATAAAAATATTTGGTGTTATGAAAAAACATTCAAAGATGAGCTTGGAAATCTTTAAGAATTCCAAAAAATGAGAACTTAATTCATGCTTCCCCTATTGATTTCTACACTGATCATTGCTCACATAGACTTATTGTGCTAACTATGTTGTTTCTTGTATATCTGGTTTTGATAGTGGATGGTGCTTCATTGAATTTGTCTGCAGATTGCCAAAAAACCCAAAGGGGGAGATTTTTGGAACCAAGGATGTACTTTGATGGAAATGGAGTATGGTTTTTGTTTATTGTCAGTCCTGATATGGAAGATCAGAGATATTGAATGGAAATGGATCCTGCAGTACAAGATGACCACAATTTTTATGGTGGCCTCATTTCCCAGTATTTTCCAAATTTTTGGGGTCTAAAATTTTGAGGATGGCTATCACTGCAAAAAGTATATTTTCATGAATTCCTTATAAAAATATAGAAAATTAATGAATTCATCAAAGGTGAGATTTTTTAATTGTGTTTCATGAAGGATTAAAGAATTCTGATAGGGTGCTATGCAATTACGACGAGCATCGCGAATGACGAAGAATTGAAGCATCACGATGAATGAAGGTGATCGACGCAATTATGAGAATTATACCATCATGGAAGCATGTTGGTTTTGATGGAGATCATAATGATAATGTAAAATCCTAATGGTGATTTGCGAAAAGAGGTGCGTTGAGAAGATGTTTTTGATGAATCCAGAAAACACGCTAGAGGTAGTGGAGTTTCGTGAACGGCTAAGCCTATAAATAAGAGGATACTCCTCTTCACTTCTAACAAAATTTTCCAAGGACAATATTTAATATCTCTAATTTTGCGAAGAAAGGGGTGATTTGTGAAACTAACATTCTATGCGAGGTTGAGCATCAAAAAAAGTCTTTATGATTCTTGACTGATGCTAATGCTTTTGATTAATGAGTGCTTCGTGAAGATGGGGTATTCTGTGTTGAATTTTTGAGCTTTTTAAAGGAAGGTGGTTCCATGAAGGAAGTCAAAATCGCGAAGGTAGTGTATTTCATGAAGGTAGAGGTGATTTGAAAAGGATATTTGCAAAAGGTAGTTTTTGAACATCAATTTTTTAGTGAATAGGGATTTTAGTGTTCATCAACTTTGGTCTTTGGTGGAATCTGAGTACCATGATAAGTCAGGGAAAAAGTATTTAATTCCAATACATTGAAGAAACCTTCAAGTTGGTAGGCTATGTTAGAATTCTCTCAAAGAAATGAGCTAAGGGGGAGTTAACGGAAGTGTTCTGAGGGACGTGGTGAGATATCCCTAAAACCTTGTAAAGGTAGTGTTCCTAGAACATAGTCACTGTGGCCAGACATTTGTATTCCACTACTAGTGAAGATTGGTGGATTTAGGCACTACCGAAGCACTGTCAGCCTATGATCCTTGTACTATACCTTAGTGGTGAACCATAAAAGTGTTGTGTTGTAACTATGTATGTGAATGTTTGATTGCTGATAGAATCCATCATATAGGTTTAATGAGTTCCTACCAATCTGGGAACAAGTTTTGTCACTTTAGAAGAAAAAGTTGACACCATGATTCACCCCTCCCCTCTCAGGGTGCTCTGGGGTCCTACTATTTGAAGACTACATGACATTTATTTATGATTTACATGCTATATATCCCAGTTTCTATGTACCTGGGTTAAACGCTCGGGGATTCAATATTTAAATTAGTCAGAGTACATGATGTGTACTACCACCTACATGTCATGTGTTTCACTTACCATGTGTATTTGATATTCTCTTGGGTATTCAGTGTGTATGTCAATAGATTACATAACATATACAATATAGCTATATGAAATGTGATCTCTTTTCCATGTGTCTACACAACCCACTAAAGGAATCAATCTGTTTGTTAGACATGGTACTACACGACATGTACAAGCAAGATACACAGCAAGTATATCGCATGATGTGTGTCTACATGTCTCTATAAATGGATCCAAATGTACTTTATTATGAAACATCTCAAATATCCTAGTACCCTAATAACTGACACAACACTTACATAGCTCGAAGGGCATTCTTGATCCCCACAGGTCGATGACTAGCACCTGACGTCATACAAGAAAAAAGAGGGAATGATTTTTCCACAAAAATAGTGGAAGATAAAGATAAATATCCGTATGCTTAAAAAAATTCAAGGAGATAGTACCAAAAACCAATATAGGTATATAAAAACCTATACAATACATCATGAAAGTACTCAAAGTCTAATACGAAAAATTAGATGTCCCAAAGGACATGTCACTCTAATCCCTAAAAGATCATAGACAACTACCTACTCCAAGAGGATATTTCCCTTTACTATGACATAGAAGGAGGAAATCTACAAATTCCTTGAGTAAAATCTAGTTTGTGAGATGAAAATCCCAGTAGGGTCTCAAAAAGTGATCCATAATAAGATTCCATAATAATTAACCAACAATTTATTTCAATTTTAATGAAATAGGACATGGAAATACAATTGAATATTAAAAAAATCATGATTTTCATTTTAAAATTATAGAAAACATTTCACAAATGGATTAAATAAAAATTTTATATAAAATAGTTTATATAAATAACTAGGTATGATTAAATTAGTTTCACAAAAATTAGAATTTATAATCAAAATCACCATAACAAGAAATTCAAGATTAAATCAATTGGCTAAGATTAAATGAAACCACCTACCTTTAATCTTGGAATGAAATACCCGTAATGAGAATCGCTAACAAGAACGAATGTGCATAGTATCTAGGAACTCAGCCTAAAATAAAGTTTAAAAAACACGGAGTTTATATCCATAAATCCCATGATGATCTATCAAACCCTAAGGTGGAAAGAGAGAGAGATGGGAAACCACTTACCCAGAGAGATACACTATAACCAACATGATGACCACTCATCGAACGAATGATCTAGAGGAATAGGAGATCACCAAAAAGGACAAGGAGAATATTTGGGTTGAGTAAGGTAGGGCTGAAAATTGAATAAAGTGAAAATCATCCGAGCAATATAAATAAAATTGTATTCCCTAATAATTATACACTATGTAACCTCATTACATGTCATGTAATTTTCAAGTCCCATATTTATTGAAAAACCCATTGTTTTTATTAAAAGTACAATTTTTAATATTTACAAAACATTTAATTTGTCCAAATCATGTAACCTTTCACACTATGTACCTATTTTATAGCATCTACAAGGCGATGGTTACACATCATGTAATCCCATTACATGAAGTATAAATCCTCAGAAGACTACAAAACTATAGGTTTTTATACTGAAAATTACAACAAATCCTTGACTTCAATAGTATATATATTATTCCAAATTATTTCTCATCTTTAATAAACCAAAGAAAAAGGAAAACCGAAATAAAGGTTAAAACATACCTGATAAAAAGGTAATAGGGTGTTACAACCTCTCCACCATAAAAACTTTTTGTCCCCAAAAAGCCTATCAAGAAGCTTCCATATAAAAAGGGTGAGACCACTGCTCTCTCATCAGTGACTCATGCTACTAAGTATTATGTGAATTAGAAACGTGCAACCAAAGCATACAGATCAAAGGTTTAATCCTCCCATGAAGTACCTTGGTCTCAGAATCAATAATCCTAACTAGATGCTAATTCACAGATAAATCAGGCTCAACGTCAAGATCATTCCAGCTCAAAACATAAGATAGATCATAAAGATACTTTCATAGCTATGATACATGGAAAATGTAATGTGTCGACATAAACTATGGAGGAAGTTCTAAATGGTAATCCACTCTCCCCACCAGCTAAAAAATTGATCGCACTGCGATTCACTATTTTATTTCACCCTTATATCACTATGTTAAACTAATTTTGTATTATAAATTAAAATTGTTAAAAAAAATTAAGTTCTTGACTGATTCAATTATTTTGTGTTTATCACTGTTAAAAAGGGTAATTTCACTTGTTTTTATGATTTCACTATTGGTGGAGGTGATTTGGAGGATCCGTAATAAAGTTCAAGCAAAGTGACCCAAACGGCGCAAGCGCCCAATAACCCAAACACACACTGAAACTAATCTGTGCATCCAATTAGGATGAAATTTTGTGGGATGATCCAAAATTAAGTGGGATAAAACTATTATTAAAACAACCAAGACAAATTTTTCCATTAAGGGGCCCATACAAACAGATCTTCACAAGAAAATAAATCTAACTGAAGTCAAAAGTAGTGTTATGTATTTTGACTATATATCGAGATTTCAACCTCCAAATGATGCCATTTTTTGTAAAGATATTAAATAGGTGGGGTAATTTTTTTAGTTTTATATAAAGAGAGATAAGACTATATGGATACTAAAAACCCTGGGCCAAGTGGTTTTACAAAATATGTGTGCCCAAAATCACCTTCCACTTTGCATATAAATTGGCACCTAAGGGCACCCCATTTGTAAGTTATACCTGGAGTTAAGGTGATGATATTTTGAAGTCCTATACTATCACTCTCCTCATCCTAGAATTTTTTAAGGTTCCTATCCTCATTGGGGAGTTAGGGATGAAGGCAAAATACCACCCCCCCTCCCCTCCTCTCAACGGCGAGATAAATGGTGGAAAATCATTTCAAGGAAGCTACACACACTTGGGATGGAGTTACAAATTTTTTTATTCTACTAGTTTTGTGTAATTTTTGTTTGATTTATTTAATTTATGTTTTATGTTTACTTGATTCATCTTTGATTGATTTTTTTTGGTTTAATCAAGTGAAACACTTTTTATCTCAACACCGATTGGGTTGTGATTTTAAGTGGGAATATTGGGTTTATTTTATTGGAAAAAATAATTATCCCTTTTCACATTCACATGAATGATATTTCATTATGATTTGGTATCTCTTGTTCCATGATTGAGGTCCAAACCTTGACAACACTATTGTTGTGTCTAGGGTTGGTTCTTTGTGCATCATTTTAAGAGGCTAGAGGGGAATCGATATCTTGACAACCCTCAACCAAATAATTCCATTAAACCATGTGATTTTTTTTTGAAAAATTAAATATCAAAGTTATATAGTGAACTTGAAATGACCTCCTTCTATCATAAATATTAAAACACAAATTTATTTTTAAACTATTAAACTCTTTAATTAATTTATTTTATTTTTAAAATAGTTTTCAAAACCACCCCATATTTTAGTAATCTTTATTAAAAATACACAATTTAAAAAACCAAATATCCTTGAGATATGACCGAGGGTCTTCCCTATACTATAATTAAAATTAAAAAACATAATAAATTTTATGTGTCACGAAAATGTGTTCAAGTTTTGGCACTGTTTTCAGGGAGCTCTTTGGTTTTTAGTACATTTTTTTTGATAAGTTTTTTTTTAATTTTGTGAATATTTATTTGTTTTATTTATACCTTTACATATATTTTTTTGTGTTATGATTTATTTATTTTGTAGGTTCTGTTCGTGACGCGTTATACTCAAGGATATTTAACTCCTTTTGAACCTAAACTGGAGAGGATCCTACACCAGTGACACCGAGACACACTAGATAAACTTTTTAAGGAGGACACACCACACCTTGACATTTTTATAAATACCTATTATTCTAGAAACAAATTTAAAACTAAAATTTAAATTTATAACATGGATGAAAATAAGAAAATACTAAAAGAACTGACCATGCCTGATGTGGATATTCATCCTGCATATATTAAAACATAAGGTGAAGCACCTAATTGTTTACTAAAATACGATTTAATTCACTTATTACCAAAATTCCATGGACTCATAGGAGAAGATCCACATAAGCACACAAAAGAATTTCAAACAATGTGTTCAAAAGTAAAACATGAAAATGTGAATTAAGAACAAGTAAAGCATATGGAATTTCCTTTTTCATTAGAAGACACTACAAAATATTGTTTGTATTTTGTTAATTCCCCTATTAGAGGTTGGGAAGACATGAAATGCATTTTTCTTGAAAAATACATCCCAAAATCTCAAACTGAAACTATAAGGAAATAAATATATGCTATATTAAAATAACAATGGGAAACATTACTTGAATATTGGGAATGATTTAAAAGGTCATGTTTAATATTTCCACACCACCAAATAAGTGAACAAATTTTAATATAGTAATTTATGAAGGTTTAATTCCAATTGATCATAATATGATTGATGCTACTATAGGTGGTGAACTGGTTGAAAAAACCCCAATTGCTGTAAGTAACCTCATTGAGAACATTGATCAGAACACTCAACAATTTGGTTCAAGGTCTAGTGTACCCATTCGAGGTGTCCATGAGGTGAATTTTTTTGAGTTTTAGAAGAAGGTGGATAAAAAGTTTGAAGAGGTAAGTACCCTTATTCGATAACTTGATCTTTCACAAGGGAAATCCCAATCTCCTCCTGCCATCCATTATGGTATCTATTCTACTAACACCGACTTTTCTGGAAAATTCCCTCAACTAAGAGAACCTTTTGAGAATTTTGAGGCAATTTTTTCCAGGTCACCCCTATAACCAACACATTATGAAAGAACCATAATAAACATCCAACCCTGGGTGGAAATACAACCAAGCCTATATTCAAGGGTGTATTCAAACAAATATCAAGAACCATGGAACCAACCAGGGTAGAGTAGTCATCCACCACCGCCACCCAAAAATCCTTAACCACCACAAAGGCCTTTACAACAACCCCCTCCAAAACCTAAGACTATCGTTGAATATATGATGAAACAAATGCATGGAAATAATCTCCGACTCCAAAAAACCACCCAAGTATCCATATAGGACCTAAAACCCAATTAGGCCAACTCACCAACTGGGTTGGTGAAATCCAAAGTCACAGGTCGGGTAAACTACCTTCTTAACCACTAGTTAACCCTAGGGATAAAATAAATGTCAGTTTTATAACCCTTTAGAGTGTAACAAAACTAATAATCCAAATTAACTCTCTATTAGATTCATCCCCTCAAGAGGAAACCACTATCCCAACCACTAAAAATGGTCCAAATAAGAAAAAATCTTATCCTAGGAAAATACCTTCCAAAGGAAAGAGAGTTTCATTTGATAAACCACCAAGCCAAAACATTCATCTTCTAGTTACCAAAAGTTCCTCCCAACTTAGAAAACATAAAGAAACCAAAATTGATAATGAAATCGTGGAAAATTTCAAAAAATATCAGGTTAACATCCCCTTGATCGATGCCATGAAGAATTTTACATGGTACACAATGTTTCTCATGGGGATGTGTACACACCCAAAAAGATTTAGAGTTGATGAAAATGTGATCTTGGGGAGGAATATCTTATCATTTATAGATCCACCACTTCCCACAAAATACAATTATCTTAGAACATTATAAATTCTATGCAATATAGGGGAGTATTTATTTTTTAAATATCATGTTGGATTTGGGTGCTTCTATAAATGTGATTAATCAAAACATTTTATCTTCATTGAAGGTTTGAGAACTGAAGTCTTCTAGAATTTTTATTCAAATAGAAATATGGAGTACAACACACCTCGCTGGTGTGATAGATGATTTTTCAATGAGGGTGAAAAATTTAATATTTCTTACTAAATTTTATGTGCTTAAAATAGAAGGTGATAGGATGAATGGACATGCCCCAATTATATTTGGCAGACTATTCCTAAAAAAATCCAAAAGCATAATTAGTGTTCATAATGGTCCATTATCTATGGAGTTTGGTGGTGACATTGTCCAGTTTAACATCCTTGATGCCATGAAGCACCCCTCAGAAGAACATTCCTATCTCTCTATTAATTTAATTTATGTACTCCCTTCCTCCACAGAAACTTATTTTCCCTCCCCTGATCCCATTTCTGAATTTTCATATTTAATATAAATTCTAGGTAATGAATCATGCATAGAATGTTGTATCAGTTTAGAAAAATGTAATGAATGTTTTTTAATTGATGATTTCTTAAGAACTAAGGATCCCGTGACCATTGATGATACCATTAATATTGTAAAATATCATTCCGCATCAGAGGATGTAACCACTGAGAAGTTAGATAATATCAGTGAACTATCAAGTTCACATTTACTCCCATCAATCCAAAACTCCCTGAATTAGAACTTAAATCTCTACCTCAAAATTTGAAGTATTCATATCTTGAGAATAGAAATAAGATTCCTGTCATCATTTCTAGTTCAATCCCTCCCGAGAATGAATTGAGACTACTTGACCTTTTGAGGGAGTATAAAAAATAATTTGGATGGACACTTATTAAAATTCTTGGTATTAGACCATCAATTTTCATGCATCATATATTGTTAAATGATAAGGATAAACCAGTGAGGTAGGCACAATTTCAACCAAACCCAAACCTCCTAGATGTTTTTTAAAAGGAGGTAACAAAATTATTGGATGCTCGAATCATTTAACCCTTCTCTAATAGTCAATGGTTCAGTATAGTGCAGTTAGTTCCCAAAAAATTGTCCTTACTATAATTAAAAATGAAAAAATTAATTAGTTCCAACCCATGTACATAATAGTTGGAAATCTTGTATATACTATCACCAAATAAACCAAAACACTAGGAAGGAACATTTCCCATTACTGGTAATTGACTAGATACTAGAGAGGCTTGTAGGGAAGTCCCACTATGGTTTCCTTAATGGGTATTCTAGATACCTTCATATCTATATTTCCCCTAAGGATTAGGAAAAGAAAACCTTTACTTGACCCTTTTGCACATTTTCATAAAGGAGAATTCCATTTGCTCTGTTCAATGCTCTAAGTACTTTCCCATGATGTATAGTTAGTATTTTTTTTGAATTACCTAGAGAATTTCATGGAAGTATTCATGGATGATTTTTCTGGATTATGAATCATCTTTTTATAAAGGGTTGTGTAGTCTTGGTTATGTCCTACATCACTGTATTGAAAAGAATATTGTATTAAATTACGATAAATGTCATTTATGGAGGGAAAAGGTATAGTAATCTAGTAGTACTGTAGTAGGAACTGTGCAGAACTGTAGCAGGTACTGTAGTGGGAACTGTTGCAGGAACTGTTTGGCACTATAGTAGCCGGGAATATTCCCCCGTTTGGGACTTCGTGCCACCAATTTGGTCCCCGAGTCCTTTAAGGCCTTCGGGCCACCCAGGCCTTCGGGTTAGTAAGGCCTTCGGGCCACCTTAAGTGCAGATACAAACCAGATATCCTATAAGGAACAAACTTCAGAAGGAGGAGGAGCAATGATCTTTCACCATAGTAGAAGGTAAATAATTTGCAAGAATGAGAGGGTATGGCACCTGCCATCTGGACAAGCCTGTGCATGGATGGGAAAGCCTAGCCGAATAGCCATGCGAAGGTGGAGAGTTGATTTCATGATGAAGATGCTGGGTAGGATGAGTTCCAAGTAGTTAGTCTGGGTTGTATGTAATGTTTGATGCCTACGATCATTGAATTCCTCTAAGGCCTATGGGACATGTAATACTTACACCAACAGGCCTTGTAAGGGTTCCACCTAACCCCTTGAAAGGTGGATTATCAAAATCAATAAAAAATGAAGGCCTTCAGGCCATTGAAGGTTGGGATAATATCTAAGTAGATAAATGAAAATTGGATCCCTACCATTCCCCAAAATTATGCGGGATGTATGGTATTTCTTAGGTCATACTAGATTTTATCATTGTTTCATTCGTGGCTTTAGTGAGATTTCACTCCCCCTCTCCAGCTTACACCCAAAAGATTTTTTTTTATTTTGATAAATAATGTGAGGAAGCTTTTAATAAATTAAAATGGAGTCTCAAATCACCCCTAGTAATCCAACCACCTTGTTCGGATTTACCATTTGAGCTCATGTTTGACGCCTATAGCTATGTTGTGGGGTAGTCTTATCATAATGGGTTGATCAATCTTCACATGTTATAGCCTATGTTTTATGAACACTGGACCCTACCCAAGAAAACTAAATCACAACTGAAAAATAATTCCTTTACATTGTGTTTTCCTTAGATAAATTTAGCTCATACCTTTTAGGGTCCAAAGTTATTGTGTTATCAGATCATGCAGCCCTTTGGCATCTCCTTAAGAAACCAAAAGCCAAACCACATCTCATTTGCTGGATGCTCCTACTTAAGAAATTTAATCTAGAAATTATGGATTAAAAAAGAGTACATAATATGGTGGCTGACCATATCAGTATGATAATCCCATACTCATACATTCAATCATCCCCTTGTATTCCCATAAATGGCATGTTTCCTGATGAGCAGTTTTACAGAGTAAAAAATACTATTCCTTGGTATGCCTAAATTGTAAATTATTTTTCATAATCTTGTATTCCTAATTATTTCAACAAAAACCAAGATTACCATCTAAAATATGTTTCTCATTGGTAAATTTGGGATGAACCCTACCTTTGGCACACATATAGTGATCAAGTCCTCAGGAGTTGTATTCTCGATAACAATTTTCAATTTGTCCATAGGTTCTACAACATTTTTACTTGTGGGGGACACTTTGGTCCTCAATGGACTACTCACAAGGTCCTCGATTCTAGTTTATTTTGGAATACATTATTTTGGGATTACCATGATTTCTGTAAATCTTTTCATCATTTTCAAAGAATAGGGAATGTATCTAAAATAAATGTAATGACACAACAACCCTTTCACTTCTATGAAATTTTCTTTGTTTGGGGAGTTGAATTTATCAGGCCATTTCCCAATTCCATTAGAAACTTTTATATTCTTATGGTAGTTGATTAATTCTAAAAATGGGTAGAGGCATGAGCCACAAAGATAGATGATTCCAAGAAAGTTGTGGAATTTTTGAGGACCCAAATTTTCTATAGGTTTGGATTACTTAGATTCATCATCAATGACTAGGGTTCTCATTTATTTAATCGAACAATGTAATCACTTTTGTGTCAGTTTGGGGTCAGGAATCAAGTTTCTTTTGCATATCACCCACAAACCAATGGTCAATATAAGGTGTTAAATAGAGAGGTAAAACAAATTATGGAAAAAATGGTTCAACCCAATAGAAAATATTGGAGTCTTAAACTCAATAATTCGTTATGGGATTACCATAACATCTTCAAAACTCCCATTATCACATCACCATATCAGCTAGTTTTTGGAAGGATTTGTCATCTCCCTGTTGAGATAGAGAACTAGGCCTACTAAGACATTAAATAATGAAATTTTAATCTTTCTAGTGTAGGTGATCAAAGGAAGTTATCGATTTTGGAGTTGGTGGAAATGAGAAAAAACCTTATAATAACTCCCATATTTATAAGGAGAGAACCAAGGCTACCCATGACCACTTCATCCTTCATCGTCAATTCCATATTGGGCAGAAGGTCCATATTTTCAATACAAGGTAAAAGTTGCATCATGGTAATCTTCATTCCCAATAGTTTAGCCCATACACTGTTACTAATTTTTATCCATTTGGTACTGTTCAGGTTCAAAATAAAGAAACAAAACAGACCTTTACTATCAATGGGTAGTGGTTGAAGTACTTTCACGAAGCTATTCTGGAGTCCCTAATGGAGGAACTCTAAGTTCAAGAAGCAACCTACCAACGACACCCACTAGGTTTTATCCTTACTTTTCACATTCTATTTTATTATAGTAAGGAAATTATATACTCTAGGTATAGTGATATAGGTACATTTCTAGGTTAGTTTGGATTTGTTATCATCTTTTTTCCTTTTTTCTCTTTTTCTCTTACACCATAGTATTTTTACTTTTCCCCACTTTCTTAGTATAATGAGGAATTTTCACCATCTTTCTAATTTTTCTCTTTTTTTCTTTCTAAATAGTATTTTTACCCACCCCCTCATTTTTTTGATGGAATATTCATTTTAGATGCCCAATTAATTGTGGAAATTATTGAAAATTCATAAGGAATTTATTTATTTCTTGTTGTTTTAACATTTAAAACATTTCACTGATGAAATGTGTGCTTTAGCATGAATTTAATATTAAGGTGATTTTTTTCATGTAAATTGGTTCTTTTTAGATGATATAAATGGTTTTATAATTTTGAAACCTTTTAGAAGAATGGTACCCATTATGTGAGTAGTTTATGGGAAAATTGAGTCACTTAATATCTCCACACATCTTTGCACCCAACCATGAAGTGTGAATTTTTATTACTCTATATAAGATAAAGATAAGTTAGGTTAATATTTATCACTTTTCCAAAATGATTTTTCCAAACATTCATTCCTTATCAGATCTTTTTCATTACTGTACTAGATTGACTTATGCATGTGTACCTGTTATCCGATTGTTGTATGCCCTAAAAAACATAATAATAAAAAAAATTAATCAAAAAAAAAAATTAAAAAATAAATAAATAAATAAATAAAACAAAAAAAAAACACAAAAATTTGGGTTGTGCCTTGGGAAGGTCAAAAAACCACTCTCCCTAGACCTTTGATCTTGTTATAACTTTTACAATTAGTGTCTAGAGGAGATCAAACAGGGGTTGAGTGATGAGTGTGATATTTTTTCCAAGTTTAACTTCTTATAGAAATAATAATAATAATAAATTAGGGGAGTGATGAAATTTAAAAAATATGAGGATATCTAGGTTGGGAGCTTAATATCTGACTTTGGGAATTCTTAAGTGAGTGGGTCTCGAAATTTGATAACTAAGGATGTAGGGTAGGTTTGGTGGAAAAAATCATTTAATCAGATTTTTTTTAAAATAACCTATATTTACTGGATATAAAGTGGAAAGAATAGCATAAAATGGTCATAACACACACACTCATGGAGATCTAATGAAATTGTTAAATTTTTAATTGTTTTCTCAAATTTATATCATTCTTCTCCATTAATTTCGTTCATATACAATTTTTGAGAAATCATTTCCAATGATCATTGAGAATAGCTCCTTGGTGTGTTTTTTTCTTTCATCACATTTCTTTGAAGGATTAAAATTGAAATGATTTTTAAATATTCATGAAGTTGGAAATATATCCACGAATCATTTTTGAAAATTTGACTTTTCCCAAAAGTTCAAATGTTTAGATGTGAGTGTGTGATCACACTACGATTCACTGTTGTATTTCACCCTCGCAGAACTGTGTTAAATTGATTTTGTTTTGTAAATTATAATTATTATAAAAAATTTCACTTCATCATTGATTTAGTTTTTTGTGTGTTTATCACAGTTAAAAAGTGAAATTTCACTTGTTTTTATTATTTCACTTTAGGTGGAGGTGATTTGGAGGATCTAGAATGAAGTTCAACTAAAGAGGCCCAAATTTTGTTGGATCCCAAGAACCCATGTGGACCCAAACATACACTAAAACTAATCCATGTGTCTAATTAGGCTGAAATTTTGTGGACTGATCCAAAATTTAGTGGGATGCAACTCTTATGAAAATATCCAAGCCAAATTAGTCTATTAAGGGGATCATACAAACCATTATTTCCAAGAAATGGAATTTGATCAAAGTCAAAATTGGTGTTATGTATTTTGGCTATATATGGATATTTCGACCTTAAAATGATTCTAAAATTTCATCTAAGATATTAAATATGTGGGGTAATATCTTTTTATTTTTCTCAAAAGAGATATAAGACTATATGAATGTTGAAAACCATGTCCCAAGTGGTTTTACAAAATCTTTTTTCCTAAAACCGCCTTCCACTTTTCTTATAAATTGGTACCTTTGGTACACCATTTGTAAGTTCAACTAGGAGGTAAGGTGATGATATTTGGAAGTTATAGAGGAGTAATATACTCATCTTATAAGTTCTTTAGGCCGATATCCTCATAGGGGATCAATTATGAAGAAAACATTCCACCCAAGACCCCTCCTCCTCTCAAGAGTGAACTAAACCATTGATGATCATTTCAAGGAAGCTATACACACTTATGAGGGAGTTCCAACACTTTTTTTCTATTGTTTTTTTAATTTGTGTGTGAAACATTTAATTTATGTTTTAACTTAACATGTTTCTTCTTTGTATTATTTTTTTGGTTTAATCATGGGAAACACTTTTTATCTCAACAATGATTGGTTTGAGACTTCAAGTTGGAATCTTGGGTTGATTCGACTAGACAACAAAAGTATCATTTTTCACATTCACATGCATTATATTTTCTTATGATTTGGTAGCCCTTGTTTTATACTTGAGGTACAAACCTTGACAACATGATTTTTGTGTCAAGGGTTGGTTCTTTGTGCATAATTTAAGAGGTAAGAGGTGAATAAAGATCTTGACAACCCTCAACAAAATAATTTCATTAAACCACATAAATTTTTTAGAATAATGTGCTATTGAAGTTGTGTAGTGAAATTTAAATAAACTCCTTCTCTCATAATTATTTAAACACCACCTTTATTTATCAACTATTAAAATCTTTAATTAAGTCATTTTATTTATAAAAATATTTTCAAAACCACCCCTCTTTTAGTAATCTTTATGAAAGATACATGATTTAAAAATAAAATACTCCTTGAGAGACAAACAAGGGTCTAACCTATACTATAAATCAAATTTAAAAACATAATCAATTTGATGTGTCATTTAAACACTTTCAAAAACCTCAAAAGGTTCTAAAAAATGAGGTAAAAGATTCACTTTCCTCCCAATACATTAATTTACTAAATGAGGTGAAACTTTCAAGAATACCTAGTCACCAACTAAAAACTCTAAAGGTATATACTGATGATTAGAATAATATTTACACTATATTTGTGCTGTCAACATCCTCTAAAACATCAACTAAATCTTTACTATCATCTCTTGAACCGAGATCATTCCAACCAAGGAACTTTCACTAATCTTCGACAGACACAATAGAGATTTACACGACCTACCAAATAAGGTCTTAAAAGGATACATTCTGATCATGAAATGTTAAGTATTATTATAAGAAAAATTAACCATCCAAAAATGGTCATACCAAGATCTACCAAAATCGAGGATACAAGCACGAATCATATCCTACAGAATCTATATTTCTCTCTATGACTGGCCATCCATATGAAAATGGTATGGAGTACTCAAATAAAACTTATATCCTAGTGTATCATGAAGGCCTCTACAAAAGTGAGAAATAAAACAAGGATATCCATCTGAGACTATAGCTGATGGAACTCCATGTAGACAAAAAATCTCTCCCATATAGAGGTTTCCCATCTAATTAACTTTGGTTATATCATGTATGAGTATAAAGTGAGATTATTTGGCCAACCTATTGATCATAACCCATATCATATTCTTCATTATATGGGTATGAGAAAATCCAACCAAAAATTGCATAGAGATCTCATCCCACTTCCAAGTAGGTACTGGAAGCGGCTAAGGAAAATCCAAAGGTCTCTGATGCTTGACCTTGACCTATTGGAAAATATAAAAAATGAGAAACAAAATCAACAACATCTCATATCATAACCAGACACCAAAATCATTGGTTTATATCATAAAGAATCTTTGTGGTTCCTTGGTTCATAGCCCACAGGGAATTGTAGCAATCCCACATCATAGATTTTTGTATAGGTAATAGTAAAAAAAAAACCATTTCTAAAAACATAGAACACCCTCTTTGGAGAATGACCACTCAAAAATGGTGTCCTAACCATAAAGAGAGTATATAATGATGAAAAATTAATTATTAAGTTTATATTCATGAAGAATCTTCTTGAGAGGTGTAGAGTTAAACTAAACAATAACCAAGACAACCATGACCCATGTTTCCCAAACTCCAATATGCAACAGTGCAAAAAGATCCTTCAAGTCCAAGTCTTCTGATGATTCTTTCATGGAATGGGTCGGAAGTATCTTGCTCAAAGCATCATCAATGACATTCCCTTTCCATGGGGTATAGGAAATATCAAAAATAATTTTTTTTGAAATAATTTCACCCAATGCCTCTGGAAGTGATTAAAATATTTTTGAGAGAATATATAACCCAATATCTTATGGTCTGAAAACATGTTAAAACTTTCTTTGAAAAGGTAATGACACCAACTCTTAAGCGCATTCATCAAAAATATATGTTCATGGTCATGGGTCAGATAATTCTTCTTATGTGGACTAATTTGTTGATATCCACATTCAATTATGTTATCACCCTACATAAGAACATAGAACATACCCAAACCTGATGCATCATATAAGACCATATAGCCCTGCCTGAAATCTAGAATATTCAACACCAGTACAAAATTCAAAATACATTTCAACTCAAGAAAATAACTCTAACATTTCTAATCCCAAAAAAACATTATTCCCTTAAAATTTTGATAGGTAATTGGAGAATCCAAATTTGAGAAATCCTTTGCAAACCAGTGATAATATCTAACTAAACCTAAGAAGATCCAAATCTTGAAAACATTATGTAGTTTCTCTATAAAAACTATACTATTTATTTCAAATTAATAAATCATTTTTTACGTAATATTGCACTTAATACAACCCAAAATATTGAGAAGTATAGTGTATTTGGGAATTAGGTACAATACATAACAAATTAAAACATGGAATACATCATCTTTATTGAAAACATACTTAACATGTTCATAATTTTACTTCATACTTAAAACTGCATGGGATAACCAGTTGACATATATAAGAAAGGGGTGAGCTATAAATCCCATTAAGGGAATGAACATGGAATAACATGATTAAATTAATATATGTTAGATGATAGGAATATCAATGGGTCATAAATGGGGTGAGAATCATGAACATGAAGAATAAGACATGATATTTCATGATAACATAATGGAAACATGGAAAATATGGAAACAACTTAAAAAACTACCTCATAATCACAAGTTAATGCTAATTTCGAAGACAAAATGATCAAAAAATCCCCATAAAAGAATTAGGTTTACTCCCTATCCCAATATCTAGTTTCATGAGACTAAATATTACCCAATACATTAGAGCACTTTATAATTCTGAGTACACCAATCACATTTAGTTTATTCTCATGCTAAAGTGTGCCATATAGATTATAAAACATGGAATCATTTACCATAACATTTATTAAAAATCATGGAGTATGGAATAAATACATGTGATACCCCAATTAATAATTATAAGTGCATAAAGGTGAACACCATTGAAAGGAAATGGGTATGGGTATTCACTACACCATTGTTTTGCATGGAAAATCGTGGTGGAATTTCAGTATCATAACGACGTCACTTAAAAATTCATAAAATGGGTTGATGAGATAGAAAGGGGTATCTCATAATTTGGATAGAAAATGAACAGTAATAGGGACATGGAAAAACATATTCCAAAAATAGTAATTTGAAATATAAGGCATAAGATAATGAACAAACTTGAATAAAGAGGAGAAATAAAAGATCCCTTACTAAATTTCAGCATGATAACGGGTGTACATATGTTCATAGGAGGGATTGAAGAGATTGAAAGAGGTATATCATTATTTATAAATAAAATGTACAGTAAGGGGGATATTTAATAAAATATACCAACATTAACAAATAGAAACTAATATTCATAACATAAAATAGGTGCTTGAATGGAAACGAGAAGAGAGAAATCCGTTACCTTGAGAGTGTGACTTCAAATGCTTGGTAGAAGCTTCATGAGAGCTTGGGGGCACCTTGAGATGACTCTAGAGAGGTTAGTGTAGAGTAATAATGTTCTAAAAGTATTTTGAGTAAATAGAAGTGGTATATTGGGTGGGTTTATATAGGAAATTAGTGGAGAATTCTTTATCATTTCTCAAACATAGGTTTTGGACTCTATATAATAAAAAACCAAAAACACAAACCATACAATGGATTTGGACCATGTTTTCTATCAAAGGAGATATATTTTTATTATTTTATAAGTAAAAGGGTCTAACTTAATAAAATAACACATTTTATGACATGGAAGTGAGATATACTCTTAAGGAAATGATTTTAAAACCTTAAAATATATTAATGATTTTGGAGGATTCATAGAGGCTTTATAAAATTAATCAAATAAAATTAAAATCACATTATTTTAAATGTAAAATATATATTTGGTTATTTATACCCTTTATAGTATTTATTAAATCACTTTTGGGTCATTATAATGTCTAATACACACCATATATTTATACAGTATTTAATTTTTACCCAAAAATTCAATTATCTCAAAAAACTATGAAAAATTCACCATTAGATAATTTATATCATATTATTCCAAAAAAATATATTCTTTTTTTCAAAATAATTTTCTAAATATTTGTATTTTTACTTTTAAAATAAGAATTGACATTTATTGAGAAATGCTAGGTTTTTCAACAATAACAGTTTTCGAACCCTTATAAAAATTACATTTGAATTCATAAAAATTATATGATTATTAATATTTAATAAAAATTATTTAATAATAGTATTTTATTAAAATATTATTTATTTAAAAAATAAATTAATTAATTAAAACAAGCATCTCGATAGAAATTGAATACTAATTAAAAATACAATTTGTGTTTTATTGTATAAAATAAAAATCATTTATAAAGTAAAAATAAGAAGAAAATATGAAAATTATGATATTGAAAATAAAATAAAAATATTCATATTATTATGGTATTGATATATATCTCTTTAATACACCAGAAAACACCATATGGGAAAGGTGAATAATAGTTATACTTTCATGAGGTGGTTCAACGTACATGGTTTGGGCTGTAATCTATATGATCTTGAAATTCTCTCATAAATGGTTTTACTCATGCTTATGTTGTTGGATCTTAGCCTGGTCTTGGTAAAGGGAAAATCATAGAGATGATATATCTCTTGGAATCTTTGATAAATGGGATTCATAGGGTATGCTCCTACTATTTGAGGCCATCACTTCCTTTGTTTGTGTCAATTAGATTTGTTAAAACCCCATATTTAAACTAATCATGTGATCACTATTCAATGACTATATTATCAATGGTAATGATACTTAATGACATTTTAAATATGATAGGAAATAATAAAACAAAATATTTTCAGGTGTTTTCTATATCCATAATATATAATAATGAATTTAATTAAATCACATGGGTAAATTTATTTATAACAGTTTGGGTAATTACAATCTTCCCCACTTTAGAAATATTTCCCTCAAAATTTTATTTTCCAACACTAAAATAGATGGCGGTAACTCTATTTTATCATATAATCGAGTTTCCACATTTCTTCTTCAAACTTTTGATTTCTCCTTAATACTTTGATAGGATACACTGTCTTATTTTGTAGAACTTTTCCTCAAAGATCTATGATTTTCACCAGCTTCTCTTTACAAGAAAGATCAATCTCCAATAGTACCACCTCTGGATTGAGTACATGTGAGGGGTATGGTATGTACATTATCAAGAAGGATACATAGAATACATCATGTACTTGAGATAGGTTAGGTGGGAGTACAAGTCAATATTCCAATGCTCCAATGCGATCAAGGATCTCAAAGGGATTGATGTATCTTGGACTAAGCTTTACCTTATTCCCAAATCTCACAAATTTCTTCCATCGAGATATGAATAGGAATACAATGTATCAAAAATAAAACTCTAGGTCTCATAGATGATTGTCAACATAACTCTACTATCGACTATGAGTATTTTTGATGTGTTGCTGAATGGTCTTAAACTTTTCAACCATTTTTTTAACCATTTCAGGATTTAGTAGTTTTTATTCCCCAAATTCATCCCAACATTCATGTGTTATACACATTTTTTGCATAAATGGATTCATAGGGATCCATTTGGATTCTTGAGTGAAAACTGTTATTGTATGAGAACTCGACTAGAGGAAGATGTTGATCCCATCCTCCATTGAATTAAATTTATAATTCTCTTAAAATGTCCTCAAGTATCCGGATAGTCCACTCAAATTTGCCATCAATTTGGAGGTGATACTCCATGCTGAATTTCATATAATTATTGAGAGCATGTTGTAGAATCTTACAGAAATTTGAGGTAAATATTGTGTCTAGATCAGATATAATTGATAGTGGTGTTCCATGCATCCTCACCACTTCTCTAATGTATGTACTTACAAGTTGATCAAGTGATAAGTTCTTCCAAATTGGAATTAAGTGATCAGTCTTCATAAGATGTTCAACCACAACCCATAGAGCATTATTTTCTCTTAATGTCTTTGAAAGACAAGTGGAAAAGTCTATGGGGTTGTTTTACCATTTCCATATAGGTATGGGTAATGGTTGTATCATCCCACTGTATTTTTTCCTTTCATCCTTCACTTGATAATATATAAGACATCTTTATGTATATTCTATGATCTCTTTCTTCATATTGTTGCACCAAAAGTTCTCTCAAAGATCTTGATACATCTTTGTGTTTCTGGATAGATGAAGAAAGTTAAACTATGTGAATCATCAAACCAATCCTTATTTAAATCAGGATTGGATGGTACACATATTCGTGACCCAAATATTACACCTCCTTCTTCATTAACATTGAACAATGAGGATTTAACTTTACTTATAGCTTCCATATTTTTTTGAATTCCTACATAATGTATTTGAGAATTATTTATCTTCTCTATAAGGGATAATTGAGAAATCCTTTGTGAAAGGATTGATGATTTTTCTTCCTTTATGATTCCCATGTATATCCTTTAAAAAAATAAGAAGATCAGATTTGTCTCAATACTCATCAATGATACAATTATTGGATCCTTTCTACTTAGATCATCTTCCACTTTATTCACCTTCACAACATGGTAGTGAATTGAGTAGTCATAATAATTGATCAGATCCAACCATCTTCATTTGTACATGTTCATCACTTTCTATGTGAATATATACTGGAGGATTTTTTGATCCTTATATATTTTACACTTCTCCCCATAGAGATAATGCTTCTATATTTTCAAATCGAAGAATACTGCATCAAACTCTAGATCACACATTGGGTAGTTCTGTTCATGAACTATCAACTACCTTGAAGTATATGTTATCACTTTTTAATTTTCAATTAACACACGTACCATGCCCTTCTTTGAAGCATCACTGTATACCACAAAATTTCTCTACTTATGGGTAGTGTGAGTACAAGTGTACTGATAAGCCTATTTTCAACTCTTGGAGGATCTCTTCACATTCATAATTCCAATAAAAAATTACTCCCTTTCAAGTTTGATTGGTTAGAGGGTTTGAAATTGATGAGAAATTTATCATAAATCGATGATAGTACATAGATAAACCAAGGAAACAATGGATATCAATCTCAGATGTTAGACACAACTATCCTTCAACAACTTCTATCATTGAAGGGTACATATATATCCCATTTCTTATGATGATATTCCCCATGAATGATACTTACTTCAACCAGAACTCATATTTACTGTACTTGGAATAAATATTTTCCTTTCATAAGGTCTTTATCATAGTGCTTAGATACACCTCGTGGTCCTCCTTTATTTTGGATTAGATTAGAATATCATTTATAAAGACCGCTAGAAATTTTTTGAGGTTATCTCTAAGTACTCTATTCATCAATTCTATGAATATTAATGGAGAATTAGTGAGTCCTAATGGGATTACTATGAAATCATAGTTCCCATACCTTGTATGAAAATTAGTATTGGGGATATCCTGCTTCTTCACCCTAACTTGGCAATATCCCGACCAAAGATCCACCATGAAGAAGTATTGTGCTCTATATATCTGATTGAACAAGTAATCAATTTGTGGCGAAGGATAAGTTTTTCTTTATTATGATCCTTTTTAATTCACTATAATCAATGGAAAGGTGCATTGACCCATACTTCTTCTTAAAAAAGGGGATTTGTGCACCCCAAGGTGAAACACTTTGGTATATTAACCCTTTATCAATATTCTCCTATAGTTTTTTTCATCTCTTCAAGTTACATAGAAACCATTATTTATAGATTCTTGGATAATGGTAATGACCTAGATATAAGATGGATTGAAAATTCAACCTCTTTTCTAGAAGGATGACCAGACAATTCCTTAGGAAACACATCAGCATATCCCCTCAAAATGGGAATGTCTTTAAGGACGATATTTTCCTTAGACTCAATCATTTGCGCTAGATACACATGATCATAGGGTAATAATATCCATGCTTGATATGTTGGTGCTAAAGAATATTCATCCTCTTCCTTTTACTCATATATAATAAAGGGATGATTCTTGATACAGAGAGTGATCTCCTTCTCGTAGCAATTTATATTGGCTCTATATAGGGAAAGATAATCTATACCTATAATTACATCAAATTTCACCAAAGGGAAGATGACAAGGTTTTCTGGGAATTTTAGCCCACAAATATTTATTGAGGAAGAGTTATATACTCAAGATGAAATATTTTCCCCATTTACCATTTTTATTGACATCTCTAATTCAATTCTTTGTGGTGGTGTTTGAATAGTTCTATTACAATTTCTTGATATAAAGGAATGTGTAAAACCAGAATAAAAAATTACATTATCTATTCTTTATTAAATAACTCGAATACCTATCACCACTTCATTATCAGAATCCACCTCAATGTTTATGATAGAAGAAGATCACCCTTTATACCTTGGAGGTTGTTGGTTGTCTCTAAAAACCCTTGTCTTAGTGAATTAGTTTTCAAATTACATTGGTTCGTTATAGTTGAACCAATGAAAAATGTGATGAGGGTTGACCGAAGAATTCCTTTCCTCCATCGCATTGGTGAATTTCTCTTATCTACAATCTCTAGCTAGGTTCCCTTCCATCCTGCACCTAAATCATTTCCTCACCCCCCATAGTAAATTTCTAGGGTGCTTCTTTCCAAACCTTTTACAAGTGGTATGTTGAAATTTCTTATCACTGTTATATTTCTCCATCAAACTCCAAAAAATAATTTCCACTTCTAATCCCCCATGATACCCTTGAGATTTTATGATCTCTATTTCAACATTGAGGGAACATCAGACAATTTAATCCTAGATATCAAAGTCTTGGATCACCAAAGAATTTCATATACTAGGTTTATCCCACCAAATAAGCGATCAACCTTACATTTGGGGGTAACAACAAATATGGTGGCGTATCATAAATGTTTTTTTTAATTTTATCTTATTGGACCCGATAGATTCATCGTATTTTTTCTTGAGGTTAAGGAAATAACTTTCCTTTTTAATATAGAGAGTGCAAGGAAAATATTTATCAGGAAACATTTTCTAGAATTCCTTCTACCCCATTGATTAGATCTCTTCCTCAGGTTTTGTTTTCTTGATCAATGTCCACCATTGATCAGATTCTCCCTCTATATGATAAATAGCCAGTAGAACCTTCTCTTTCTCAAAACATTGAAGGATGGAGAATATCTTCTCAATGGAGTTGATCTATTGTTCCATGATTAAGGGATTAAATGATCCATTGAAATTTGAAGGCCTTTGTCATATAAAGATCTCAATTGTAGATTATTCTTTATTATGTGGATTTGGGAACTCCTCATGATCCAAGTTTCTATTCATAACCTGAGTCAGTTAAGAGATTATTGTCACAAATTTTGAGATTCCTTCTCCCATCGGGTTTAGCTTCTCATTGGGACAGTCATCACATTTCCCATCACAATTATTATTTACCTAATTCCTCCTATTTTTGACCATTATATAAAATAAAGGGAAAATTATTAATGATTATTTTAAAATATTACACACATAGATCATAATCCAATGAAATTAAAGAGATAACTTATAAATTATATATATTTCCTTAACTTATGAATTTTTAGGCTTCAATATTTGTTATCCATGATCTATTTCTTAACATATATTCTTATGGGAATTTTATTGTTACCTTAATAATCATTCATATTGAGATTATGAATTTACCAAAGTATATACGTAGTATTTTCAAACCAGGTGTGAAACAAGGCCCATTATCCTGCACAATTTCTTGGTCGAGTCTAGTTCAATGAGGTGTTTTTGGGTTTTACCCCTGTGTACATTTTTTCTAGATCCAGATCCACTTATAGTATCCAGACATGGATGTATTTACTTGATAAACCAATTAATATATACATACCAAAATTTAAGGATGCTTTCATATAAATATTATTATATTTAAGTCTTTATTGAGAGTTTTTTTAATCATAATCCAAAAAATAACTAAACTTTTATTTTGATACCAACTTTAACTACCCTACTCTTTATTTCACATTAATGCATGATTTATTACAAAATAATACACTTAATAAAACCTAGAATATAGATAATTCTAATGTATTTGGGAATTCGGTACATTAAATGAAAACTTAAAACAAATAATACATCATATTTATTAAAAATATCCTTAACATGTTCATAATATTCCTTCGTACTAAAAACAACATGAGATAACCTGGGGACATACATAGAAAAGGGGTGAGTTATAATGGCTTTTAAGGGAATAAACATGTAAAAACTTGAAGAAAGTGATATATATGAGACAATAGGCATATCAATGGGTCATAAAAGGGGTAATAATCATAAATATGAACAATAAGACATGTTATAGTATCATAACATAAAGGCAACATGGGAAATGTGGTAAGAAATTAAAACACTACATCATAAAAATAAGTCAAATATAATTTCCAAGACATCATGATAGAAAAAGTCTCATAAAGAAATCAGGTTTACTCTTGGTACCAACATGATGTCTCATTAGACTAAACATTACCCAATGCATTGGAGCAATATATAATTCCAGGCATACCCATCACATTCTTTTTATTCTTAGGCTTAAGCATGCCACATAGATCATAAAACATGGAATCAATTATCATCACTTTTTATTCCATGGTCATGGAGTGTGGAATAAATACATGTAAGTACTAAATAAATAAGTATAAGTGCATAAAGTTGAACACCCATGATATGAATTGGGTACGTGTATTCAGTATACTATTGTTTGGTATGGAAAATTGCAGTGGAATTTCAGCAGCATAACGACATCACATAAAAATTCATAAAATGGGTTTATGAAAGAGAAAGGTTTTTATTATAATTTTGATAGAAAATAGATATTAATAGGGTCATGGAAAAACATATTCCAAAAAAATGAATTTAAAATAAAAGGCATAATATAATGAAGAAACTTAAATAAAGTGAAGGAAAATATCCCTTAATAAATTTTGGCATGGTAACAGGTGTAAATAAAGATTTATCAGAGGGATTAATGAGGGTGAAATGGGTATATAATCATTTATAAATAAAGTGTAAATTAATGAGTATATGGAAGAACATATCCCAACATGAACAAATAAAAACTAAGAGGTATAACATAAAAGAGGTTCTTGAATGGAAATGAAAAGAGAGAAATATATTACCTTGAGAGTGTGACTTAAAATGATTGGTAGGAGCTTCTTGAGAGATTGGGGGAACCTTGGGAGGGATCTAGATGTGGGAGGGAAGTGTAAAAACACAATCCAAGTATTTTTAGTGAATAGAATTGGGAGCTTGGGTGGGTTTATATAGAAAAATGTGAATGAAATTCCTTATCCTTTGTCAAACATAGGTTTTGGACTCTATATAATAAAATAAAAAAATCCCAAACCGTTCCATGGTTGTTTTCCATGGTTTCTTACAAATGGGATTGTTTTTAATTATTTTATAAGTACAAGGTCTGAAATAAATAAAATAATACCCTTGTTGATGTGGAAGTTAGTCATACTCTTAAAGAAATGATTTTAAAACCTTAAAATATATTAATGGTTTAGGAGGGTTCATAAAAGATTTATAAAATTAATAAAATAAACATAAAATCATATTATTTAAAATTTTAAAAAATATTTGGTCATTTTTATTATTTATTACATAAATTTTGGCCTATTATGATGTCCTAATACTCACAGTATATTTATACAGTATTAATTTTTACCAAAAAATTTGACTATCTCAGAAAATTATGAAAAATTCACCATTGGATAATTTAGAAATTTTTATTCCAAAAATAATATTCATTTTATCAAAATAAGTTTCTAAATATTTTTATATTCACTTTTAAAATAATAACCGACATTCATTGAGAAATTCTAGGTTTTTTGAGAATAATAGTTTTCGAACCCTTATAAAAATTACATTTGACTTTATAAAAATTATATGATAATTTATATTTAATAAAAATTATTTTAAAATAATTTTTTTATTAAAATATTATTTATTTCAAAAATTCATTAATTCATAAAAATAAACATCTTAATTGAAATTGAGTACTAATTGGAAATATAATTTTTGTTTTAATTTATAAAAATAAAAATCATTTATAAAGATACAATAAGGTAAAAATATGAACATTATTATATTTAAAATACAATATACCTATTCATATTATTATGGTCTTGATACATATCCATTTAATAAACCATAAAATTCCTTAAGGGTAAGGTGTGCTACGGTGAAACTTTCATGGGGTGGTTCGACATACATGGTTTGAGTTGTGATCTTGATGAGCCAGAACTTCTCCCATATAAATTTTCCTTCATGATTAAGTTGTTGGTTATCAGATTGGGATTGGTCAAGGTAAAATCTCATAGATTCTATCTCCCTTTGAATCTCTGATAAATGGGCTTCATAGGGTATGATCCTTCTGGTTGAGGCCATCAATTCATTTGCCTATGTCAATTGGATTTTTTAAAACCTTATATTTATATTAATCATGTGATTACTGTTCAATGACTATTTTATCAATGATAATGATGTTTAACAGTTTTTTAAATTTGATAGGATATATAAAAATCAAATAAGTTCATGTGTTTTCTATATTCATAATATATAATAATTCATTTAATTAAATAAAATGGGGAATTTAATTTATAATAATTTAGGTTGTTACATGATACCAAGTTATAACAGATCCATCCTTCATAGGATAAACTGAAATACCATGTTCTAAGACCACATTTACCAATAAATTCACTTCCCATATATTGAAATCAAATTTCAATATCTTGGAATTAATTAGTGATTTCTCAATAGTTACATAACTTCTATAAAATGATGCAAATGATCCTTCTCAGACCTAGAGTAAACTATGATGTCATCCAAAAAGACCACCATGAACATATCAAGATACTTATGTAAAATCCTATTCATCGAAGGCATAAATATTGCAGGAGAATTGGTTAGACAAAATGGCATGACAAGGTACTCATAATGGCCATAACTACTCCAGAAGCCAATTTTATGAATGTCATATTCTTTTATTCTAAACTGGTTATAATGAGATCAAAGATCAATCTTGGAGAACCACTTCACCCCTTTAAACTGGTCAAATAGATCATCAATATTTGGAAATGGATACTTTTTCTTTACTGTAACTTGGTTGAGTTTTTGGTAATCAACACATAGGTGAAGTGTTCCATAAAATTTCTTAGAAAAGAGAACAAGCATCACCTAAGGTGACACACTCGTGTGAATAAATCCTTTCTCTAATAGATCATCCAATGGAGTCTTCAACTCTTTTATTTCAGATAGTGAAATACTGTATGAAGGAATAGATATAGGTTGAGTACCAAAAACTAAATAAATAGAAAACCCTACCTCCCTTACAGGGGGAAACCATATAATTCAGAAGGGAATATGTTGGGAAAATTGATGATTACTTGGAGGAGATCACCACTCAATGATTATTTCATTAGATAAAAATAAACCACTGAAATTACTTTCCCCATCTATAGATAAAAAGGTCTATATTTACTTTACCTTAAGTCCCACCCTCCCTAAAAGATACATCAAACCCCATCAGACACAGTAAAGGAGACTCATCGAATGTGACAACCAATTTGGGATTTATTAGAAATGATCCAATCCATCCCAAAAATGAAATCAATAGGTTTCACATTGAGTAACAAAAAAATCCCAAGAAATCTCAATATGTGATAAATAAAACACACAAGTAGGATAATAGAGACCTTACTATCTCTTTGTTCCAAGGGGTGTAGTAATATCCATCACATAAGACTAAAGCTCTTTAGGATGATTTAACTAGTTAAAAATATGAGTTGATATAAATGGGTGAGATGAACCGGTATCTAATAAAACCATCACTAAAGATGAAGCTATAGTGATGGTACCTCTAACAGTCACTGGACCCATTTTTTCATCCATTGGAGACTCTTACACTATATGAAGAAGCTTCATTTTGAATCTCTATGGCTATAACCCATTATATCTTGAAGAATATGATTTCACCATAGTACTCTTAGGTATTGATGAGACCATGCCACTACATGGAGACAAATAGATATAGAATAACTTCTACAAGTGACCTGAACATCCACCTGAACCACATATCTTGGGTGCCTCAGTACAAACCCTTTTTGATTTCCCAGGATTGCCACACTAGAAGGAAGTCAAAGGGACTCTACCAAATACTATAGGAGGTCTAGAAAAACCCTTCTATTGAGATCCACCATGAGTCTCATCACACTTTCTCTTCCCTTTATGGGAACTCATATAACTACCATTAAGAGAAAAAAGAACTCCTATAAACCCTGACCGACTAAACAGATTAAGATCGACCATCAACACCCTATCAAATAGATCAGTATAAGAAGATATATTCAACAAGAAAACCTTAGAACAAATATCAAATCGAAGTCCCATATCTAACCATTGGGTATTTATCTTATCATTTGATATAATCTTAGGTGAAAACTGCACAATATTAGCTAAGTGTTTTAATATTCCATCAAGGTCCTGTCAACCTGCTCATGTTTGAAAAAATCCATAGCCTTAGCTAGCACCATAGACTTTGGATATAATTGGTCTGTGAAGATAACCTTGAAGTTATTCCACTCTAATACCTTATTATTCTCCACCATAATGACACCATAATGATTGAGTCCCCCTATCTTCTACCTGGCCCCTACAACTTAAAGGTAGCACACTTCACCTCAATAACTTCATGTGTTTACAAGAAATCAAACAGAATCTCAATCTTTCTCAACCAATACTAATCCTCCTGATGATTATTAGAGCCTTGGAATGCTATTTTCTTCTAGAGAAGGAACTCATGAGGATACTTTCAAGATTCATGCCTTTGAGGTCCCAAAATTGGAGCCTAAATTGGAATAGGTGTAGGTAAAGGTGCCTATCCTAGAGCTTAGACAACACGCACAACAACCTCATCTAGATTATGGTCCATGGGAGGATTTTCCTAATGTGGTTCATCAAAAACATTCTCATGGATCCTATTCACACATCTTCTCAGAGGTATGATTCTAAACAACATCAAAAAACAACACTAAGTACATAAAAATATTACTCAGATAAAAAAATCAAACACAAGCAACTGGGAAATTTATCCCATTAGACAGATAATTTTTTTTGGATGTATACCTATCAAAATCAAAATTAGGGAAAAGAAAAGAACTAATCCTCAATATGAATTTACCAAAAAACCCATGATGACTTAAGGATCATTACAATGAGAGCTATCCAAACACTGACTCACAACTTCCTCCTAAGTTATGAAAATATCTCAAACTGCATACTGACATCAAAGAAAGATGATCAACCTCCCTTTGATACCACTTTTTCATGAACCGACCTAGATAACTTGGTACCCTAATAACTTAGCTGACATAAACATAGAGCCAAGGGATTTCGCAATTATCATGGGTTAGTGACTAGAAACTAGAATCATACATGATAAAATAGGGAACAAGTTTTGCACAAAAACAATAGAAGATAAAGATACATATCAGTATGGTCAAAACTACTCAAAGAGATAGTACTATAAAACAATATAGGTATATCAAAATCCAAGAAATAAATAATCAAAATAATCAAAGTCTAACAAGATAACTCAGACTTCCCAAAGGAAATGTCACTCAAAGCCCCAGGGGATTACAAACAACCACCTCCTCTAAGTAGTGATTTCGCTTTACTTGGACCTGGAGGGAGAAAATATTCATATTTCGGAAGGAAAAGTTAGGGTGTGAGCTAAAAACCCCAGTAGGGCCTCACCACTATTCCATAATAAGATTCCATAATAAATAACAAAATCATTATTTCAATTTCAATAAAAAAGAGAACGTCTATACAATTGTGTATTAAAAAAACATTATTTCTATTTCATAGTGATTTAATCCATTTCAAACATGGATTAATTAAAGATTTTATATGAAATAGTTTATATTAATCACTAGTCATGAGTAAAGTAGTTTAAAAAATATTGGCATTTATAATCAAAATCATCGTAAGAATAAATTCAAGGTTAAATAAATTGGTTGAGACTTAACGGAATCACCTACCTTTAATCAAGAAAATAAACACCTTCAATGGGACTGACCAATAATAATGTGGTGTATAAGATCTAGGAACTCTACCTAGAATCCTGATTCAACAACATGAAGTTTAGATCCATCAATCCCAAGACGATCTATCAAAATCCAAGGAGCAAAGAGAGATATATATATGGGAAAATGCTTACCTAGAGAGATACACCAAAACCAACATGATGATCTGTTAGGACCAATAGGGGCCTATATACCCTGAGAGGGGGGGGGGGTGAATCAGGGTATGGATATTTTTTTTAAATCCTTCCTACCCTACTAGATCTTGACCTCTTTATTACAAGGGTCACTTTGTTTTCACTTGTGTGTTTATTATGGTCACTTATTTTCTTCTTTATCTGATGATGATTCTTTGAATTGAAATGTAGGGAAACAAGCAGGCAGACACAAATATTTTTACTTGGTTCACCATCATTGGTCTATACATAAGGATCATACAACGACGATGTGTTGTTGTACCAAATCCACTAAGGCTCACTGCCAATTTACAATGTTCGGGCTAGATCACTTCTATGCCCAGGCTCACTGCCTTTACAAGGTTTAGGGTCAGCTCACTACTTTCCCAAAGGTCACTCCCTGTTTCTCTCTCTCTGGCTCACTGCTGGTGGAGAGGATCGCATTCTTCCTCTTCCATTGCTCACTGATCTATAAAGGATCCACTCATAGTTTATAGACCTGTAGGTATCTTCATTATCACTAATTAATACATCCTCTGTTGTATGTGGATGCTCTGTTGAAGTCCAAATTTCACCCGTAGATGAATCTCACTTTGCACTGAAGGTATCGGGCAATCTTCCAGCTTTTTCACAGCCCCGGAAAGATAGGCGTGCTCCCACAACACTTGGCACTCTTCTTCAAGCCTAGTGCGCAAGTCCCAAGATGGCGCTCAAGTCTTCGGCACACAAGTCAAAACTGGCACACAAGTCCACCTCAACCACTTGCACGACACAACCTTCTTCAAATCCAAACTTGCGCGAGGCACATCCTTTTACGACCAAACTGATTTTGGTGCACAATTAACAACCGACGCACATCTTACATCTGGTGCGCAACTTATACTTGCGCGACCAGACACCACTTGCACGACCACGACACCTGCATGATGAGAGCTCTGATTTTGTCTAAGTGTTGAAATTTTCATAGAATGAAGAGGGTTAACCTGTATTTATAAGAATTTGGACACCCTGTGTGATGGTGGGAAAGTCTCCCCTCAGCATGCAAGTTTCAGCGCGCAAGTGTTTTCCCCTTGTCTCTGCCGTGCTAGTCACTTGCGTGACCTAACCCAAAACTTGCGTGACCCTTATCCCTTTGCCATATTTTGGTGTTCTGATCTTGAAAAACATATGGCATGCAAGTTTACAAGCCTTCAAGTACACGATGCGCAAGTCCCTTTACAAAAAACAACTTTTTTTCATTTGTCGATTTTCAGGCCCAAAATTTGGCAAACACTGGAAAACGACGCCACCTTGTATCTACTCTTTTTGTATCGCCTCCAGATCATTCATTCCTTTGTCGAAGTTCTTGAATCATATGTTGAACATTAACCACAGCTCTTGAACTTGACATGACATCATGAAATCCCCTTTGTCAACAAATTTGTATTTCATGGTTTGTGTTGTCAACAATCACAACACAGATGCCCACTTTGTCAACAAACAGAATCACCTAAAAAATGCATCAATGATACCTTGAGGTATTTTTTCCCAACATGATCACTCACCGAATGGATGATCTAGAGGAAGAGTATATCACCAAAAATGCCTAGGAGAAGCTCTGGATTGAGAGAAGTATGGTTGAAAATTGAATGAAATGAAAATCGTCTGAGTAGTAGAAATAAAACTGCCTATACCAATAATTACATGGTGTGTAACCCCATTACATATCTTGTAATTCTAGAGTCCCATATACATAGAAAAACTTTTCATATATTATTAAAAATATGATTTTTAATATTTACATGGTGTGTAAGCTTCACAAAATTTAACCTTGGATGGTGTATACCCATTTCAAAAAATCTTCCAAGCAATGATAACACATCATGTAATCCCATTAAATGGTGTGTAAATCCCCAGTAGACTACAAAAATATAGGTTTTTATGCTGAAAATTTCCAAAAATCCCTAACTTCATCATTATAGGTATTATTCCAAATTCCTTCTTGACATTACTCAACCAAAAAAGGAAAACAAAAAAAGGTTAAAACATACCTAATAGAAAGGTAATGGGGGTGTTACATACTTCAGATAGGGGAATTAATGAGTTACATGCTGTGTACACTGACTACATGTCGTGTACTCCATTAATGAAATAAGAAATCAATATCATGCAATTTTGACCATGTATAATGACCACATAGATTACATGAATTTCATTATAAACCCTTGTAGACTGCACGAATTGTATTATAGCTACACAACATGTAATCTGAAATTCCATGTGCCAGGTTATCCTGGTCTACATGTGATATGAAAAAAATACACCATGTCTAATTACTGATCGACATGTCATTTATCCCATGACATGTCTAGGTGTAGTGAACTTGGGTACATGATGTGTACTCTAGCTACATGTTTTGCAGTCCAATTATATATGTTCAAAATCCTTGACACATCCTGATGAAATATTCGATCATTCTTCATCTGTTCTTAGTCCTTTAATTCACATCGGATTAAATAATGAATAATATGTAATTAAATATTTATTCATGATTACACATATAGAATAATAATAATAAAATAAATAATTATAAATTTAAAATTTGACCACTTTGATACAACTTTAAGGTTCAAGGTGTAGTAGAAGTGCCTTTGGTGAGTGTTAAATTTAAATTTATTTTAATTTAGAGTTTCTTGAAACCCCAAGAGAGGATATTTCACATTAAATTCATAATTAATTTATTTAGGTCATGAATAAATGATCACCTTGTCTTATGATCCTTCAATAAAATTCTTAATCTACCAAAAAAACCTTTTGGATTAACTTCATTTCTCTATAAATATTGAAGTTTAGAATCCATTTAATGGTGATCCACACATTCTCCTTTTATCTCTAAGAAATGGCAATTGATTTCTAGGTGCTAGCATAGTGAATAAAATTTCTTACATTGTTTTTATTGATCACTATATGATCCTTGAGGCTGGAATGAGCTCTTATCATTATTGAGAGTAAGAGAGGAGGAATTCAAGAGATAGAGAGAGAATTTCATTTTGCACAACAATTCTATATTCTTAATTTTTGATTAACCCTACACAATAGACATAACCATATATTTATAGAGTTAGTTTTTAGGATAAAATATTATTTAATTTTGCACCAATCCTTAATTAATATAATAATATTTCACAAACCCCTTTCAAAATAATAATAATTAAAATAATATTTATTTTTATGGTGTGTGCTATCTTGCACAATGATAAATATATTTTTACCATTGTGAAAATTAATATTTATCAGTGGATGTGGTCTTGGTCAGTTCATCCTCCTCAACATTTATTGAATACTCAAATAAATATTTTATTCATAAATAAATATTTCTATCCACAAACTAGTGAATACATATTTATTAAATATTCAATAAAATAAATAAATATATTTTATTCATAATTATGTGAATAAATTTTTATTTAATTTTTGTGATCAATAAAAATTGAATAAAATTATTCCTCAGTCTTGATAATAATATTTATTCCATTAATTAAATTCAAATATAATTTAATTGAGATCACTGGAAACACATTGTGTGTGACCCTCTAGGATTCTTTCTCATTGGAATTATACAGGTACGCCTAAAGTCCAAGATTACTGTTTAGGAATGGGTCAAGGCACCCAAGAGAAAGAAATTAATGTTGTAACCTTAAAAACCACAAACGAATGCTCACTATGTAATATAATCCCTTTGTCTCAATATCTCATTAAGAAGGTTGCAAAAATGTGTCATCAAACTATGTGCTCGATACGTCTTTCTTTGAATATATGAAATAAATGTGTTGCACAATGACCATAGATTTTAATGTGATGGTTCAAATACAATTAAAGGGTATAGATATCAAATCACATAAATATGTAAAGGAAAAATACTTCCCCAACTTATCCATTAATAACATGTTACTCATGACACACCTAACATATCCAACTTCACCATGAACTGTTATCATCATGGTTTATGAAAAAAATATAAGTGAGTGATTCATAACATGAATTAATAATAATAATTATGTCTAAGGACAATTAAAAATGTTTGAAGATAGGAATGTATGATCACCAAAAACCACATGGAATTACTACTAGTGGGTATATTATCATAAAATTTTATATTTTATATTAGCAAGTGTGAAATTCACGAGAAGAAGCATCATCTAATTATGTGTACTGAAACCTAACAGTCTAAATACCATGTTCCCTATAATAGTATATTTTTTTTGTAGAACTATATTTAAAAGATATCATCATAGCATACTAAGGTTATTATCATAGCGGAGAACTGCTATTACCTTATCAATGAGATAGATACTCTGGTACATTATCACCTAAATTTTATATAGAATAACAATAAATATGTGATAATATATTTTTATTAATATTAACTTATTTTAATATACTTGTAATACAAAGTACAAAGTAGTTGGTTCAAGGGAACTAACTCCATCACCAATTTATTCTAAATGATTAGTGCATGGTTCACCAAACTGTATAACCAAACTATGCATGATGGAAAAATTTCATTTAAAGTAGAAACGAACCTTTTTTCCTCCCTCAGTTTTAAGATATTTCACCCTTTTTCTCCTCTTGGCCTGGATGAAATATGGGGTATAATGGGGGGGGGGGTTGACCTTCCCTATCCCTCTCCTATTCAATCTATGCCTTCTCTCCCTTACTTTAAAGGGGATTATTCTCTAGTAATGCATACTTTATCCCCACTCTTACTTTTATTATCTAATTATTCCATTTATTCGTATATTAGACTTCTACATCAAACCCTAACTAGCGTTTAAACCCTAGACAAGGTTCAGGTTGGGTTCTAATATTGGATTTTGGTTGTTAGGGCTTATAGAGGTCATGTTCATGCTTTGTTGATCATTTATCATCATAGATGATGCATTTTAAAATGGCTCTACCTAATTAAAGGTAATTATTTTTGTGTATTTCCTTGATATTCCATGTCATTTAATTCTTGGTAGTTTAAAATGAAATTTTCATTTAACTAATCTTACATGTGATGGTTTTGGTGGATTTCATAATTTTTTTAAAAGGCCCCTCACTTGGAATAAAGGTATTAAATTATTTTTCTTGGTTTCTAAAGAGTTTTTATAATTAAAAGTGTTTTAGAAATTCCCAAGAGGAATGTTCATAAATTAAAATTATGTTTTAAGGTGTTTAATATCATTTGGGACATAAATTGGGTGAAATTGTGGTCTTCCTTTAGATACATTTAAAATAGACGAAATTGGGTAGGTTTCATAAATTAATTTCTATACGTGCTTTTATATGGTTTGAATTTAAAGAGGTATGTAAAAGGTGATTTCAAATATTTTATAAAGGTGGATGAATTGGATTCCCCACATGAATATTTTAAGGGCTTGTTTGTAACTTTTTATTGTGTTTTCTCAAATTTGTGAGACCCTCAATTGAGCCCCATGCATTGATTTCTTGTTGTGAGATGAGACACCATGGGGGAATGTATATATTGTTGGTTTTTATTAATGATTATGCATGGATGTATAAAGGTCCTATTTATTGAAAGAGAGTATAATGTGAGGTGAGATTTGTTATAAATTTATTATTTTGATAAAATGATTATTTTTTGAGAGGTTATTTTCTCACTTCTTCTTGACTTCTCATAATAAACTTGGGTGAATAATATGTTTCCTAGATGTTTTTATGCTATCATAGTGTGTGAATGCTTTATAATACCCGAAGAGAGTTATTCCCTCTTTGGGGTTAATATTGGTAGGTCCTTGACACTTCCCTAGGGAAGTGTCAAATGTGATATCTTGTCAGGATACACGTAACAGTACTGTGAATTCGAGAACCAAGTCTATTATTGTTCTAGTTAGAGAGCTAAGAAGTTTACCTTGATACTATATCCTGTTATGATGACTTATGTAATTTCATTTCATATTTTGATTATATCCCCTACCTTTTTATTGTATATCGGCACCATTTCTTAGTTGTTTTTTTTGGATTGTAATATTTATATTTGGTTCCATATATGATTATTTATGATTATTGTTGTGTGGTTTTTTTATTTAAAAATGAATTTATAAAATTATTATAGAAGTTTATTTTGAAAATAAATTTGGTGTTTATTTAAAAAATGGGTTCTTATGGAATGTCTTGGAAAACCCCTACTTAACATAAGAAGGGGTGGTTTTATAAAAATGAATTTTCATGAATTTTTTATATAAAATGTATTTGAATTCCCTATTTTCTATTTATAATCAAACTAATATAAACTAAATCGTCTTTTGAATGGAAATGTAAAAAACTCATTAGTGGAATCTTATTGTGTGTGTTTTCCTCTCACTCTGTACACACCATTTGGTGTATGAAATCTTTGTCTTCCTTTTAGGTGACTTGGCTATGGTATGGTCATTATAGGCATTATATTTTTGGTTTGGACCACTGATGATCAGTTTTGGGAAATTGTGTGAGACCATGGGTCATGAGGAGGCTTTTTGGTAGTAGTTTAGTTTTAATTTTATTGTTGGTGCCATTATGAATCTATTTTTTAGACTTAGACATTTCTTTTGGATATGTATTTATGGATGCCTACTATATGTTCAGTTTATGCTTGGATTCTGTGCATGAGTTGTTTTATTATAAATTTTGTGATTTACTCTAATTCAATTATTTAAATTATATTATATCTATTTATTTTTATGCGATGGATGTCCAATGTATAGATGGGTCATTCTATACATTTGGGTGGATTCTAGGGTGGTTAATTTGATTTATAGGGAGAAATTGTTCCCAGGGTTTCATTCTTGATATCGAGCCACTTGTTTCTAGATCATGGGGATCTATAATTCCCTTTAGGACTTGTGATGAGCTGGATCTAATGATGTGTTAGGTCAACCCAGGTTGGTTCATTACAATAATATTTAGGAAGAATTAGTTATTAATTTATAAAAATTATGATTAATTATTAATTATTTGGAAATAATTAATGATACTTTGTTTTAATTATTAGTACTTATTAATAAGTAATAATAACTACTAATAACTAAATTTTTTTGTGAACTATTTTTTATCATTATCAAATCATGAATATAGGAGGCTACGTGATATGTACTTGTATAATATTTAGTTTCTTTCTACCAAGACTAT
Organism: Viscum album; assembly: GCA_963277665.1. Classification (NCBI taxonomy): domain Eukaryota; kingdom Viridiplantae; phylum Streptophyta; class Magnoliopsida; order Santalales; family Viscaceae; genus Viscum; species Viscum album. The sequence continues at coordinate 906,467,109 of OY728123.1, read as the reverse complement.
GATTTATTTTCCATTTATAAATTCAAAATGAGAGGTTAGTTGTGATGTATACTTACTAAGTTTTAAGAATTTATTGGAATTGAGATTGCTATTGAGTATTATTATAAGGGTAATGAGACTTTGGGCCAGGTTACACTAAATGAAGAACTTTGGTTCTGTCATAAAGGTGATCAACTAGATACCTATCTCACCATACTTGATCTTGATTAGTTTTACATTTTTTTATAATTATAATCCTTTTCATAAAAGGGTTTAATGTGCCTTATTCATGATATGATTTTGGATATGTGTTATTATGAATAAAATTTATTTTCAATGAGTAATAAAAATTGTCAATTTTTTAATAAGTTATAAAATAATACTCTTACACTGTATTAATTTGGTTGAAGTTATTAGATAAAAAATTAAACCTTTGGATACTTTAATACATGCATGTAAAACATGAAAAAATATAACAATGTAAAATTAATATTCCTCCTCCATGAAATTTTATGGACTAAAATTAATAATATTATATATATAATAATGTATTCTCACATCTACTTCCATAATAAATTTATTCAGAATGATCAAGGAGGTTCTTATCATAGCTAATGAGCAATAGTGGTGAATATTTGAGATTGAGTAACACTGGATGATTTTTATATAAAAATTCTTGATTGATTACAATTGAAACCTGGTTAAGAGATCCAATTAATTAGGTACATACATCTATAATATCATAATATATTATAGCATATATCACACCCATTTCATAATAATGAGGTATGGAAAAAAGCATCAACATTATTTATCTAATGGTATGATAATGGTTTAATGGAATTTTATATTTATATTTATGTTACTGATAAGTGATGTATTTATACATAACAACACAATTACATGAGAGTTGATAAACAATTACCCTCCAATGTTTTTTATGACATTTCATATCCTATGGAAGGAAAATCTTCATGAAGACTCTAGATATGGTGCATGGTCAATTTAATGATAGTGAAGTATTTGATGATGGAAAAAGAGGGGAATAAAATGATGAAGAGGAGGAGAAGGAAGAATAATCTAGTGATAATCTAATAGTTTTACATCAACAACAATGAAATATAAACAATCCACCCATCTTTTCATCATTATTAGAAGGATTAAATGGAAAATCTGGGAATATAATTGTATAATAAATATTTATATTGAGAAGATCATCATCTAAATCATAATTTAATATTTTTTTAGTTGTGTTATAACATATTTTCCTGACCATATAAGGTTTTAAGAGTGGTTATGATGGATCTATAGGGATAATCAAGTAATTTTTATGCGCTTGATGTGAATTCCTAATGATAAGTGGACTTTATATTGGAATTAATGGAAGAGGTATAAGAACATGACCAAAATACTGTCAAGTGTATTAATAGTGTATTTAAAAGGATATAAATTTACCTATAATTTTCCTATTTTAGGAGACATTCTATCATTATGTAAAGTACATTGTTTAGTGAGGAAGGTAGATTAAAAATTGGACCCATCAAGATATTTAGTATGGATGACACTTTCAATGAGACATTAATATAAACTTAGGATAAAATTCCTCATATTTAGTGTGGTTTTCAAATGAAAAGAAATTCAATTCCAATTGAAATTTTCATGGCCCCAATACTTGTATAACTGTATGGGAATCGGTGTTATTACTAAATCATAGGTACAATGACTATGGAAACATCCAACATTAGAGGAATCTATGTTTTCACATCATCACAACAAGCACATCAATAAACCTATCTTGGGAATCATAAGTGAATTTAATTTACTGTATCAAAATCATTTTCAACTATTACAGTACATATTGGATTAATATAAGGAAATTTTATCCATTAAACAATCTACTTTGATACCTAAAATTAGTAGGTTGTATCTATGAGGAAAAATAATGTTTAATCGCATCAAAAAAGTTGATGGATTAGCCTCAATAACAAGTTTTAAGACTAAGATATAATATATGTCGAGTAGAAGGTCATAACTAAAAGATATTTCCTAAAATTACAATACTCAATTCAAACTCTTAATGATATTGATTTATTAATTTAGGCCAACAATGATGCACCCATGTATATTAGTAGCAAATTTTTTTATTTGATGATAGTTTTCCATATCATAAATTTTATAACCAATAATATAGATAGATATTAACTCATTAACTTAGTGGAATATAACCCCCTTAACTAATATACCCCGACTTATATAGTTATAAACTCATAAGACATAAAATAATATATCAAAAACTCTAAGTCATAAATCCCTACACACCTATTAACATATACATCCTTTAATTCATAAACCCATCAACTAATACATCCTAATACAGAAATTTATTAGGTAATTTAAATTTATTCCATTTATATTCATAGATATAGAGGGTATTATGTTACTCACTAAGGAACAAACACATGTTTCACTTGATTTGATTAAGGGATTTTTTGTTTAACAAATTAAGACACACATATCTCATAATTATAATCATATGCTACCCCTCCATACTGTCATCTATATCTATATTTAGCTAATACTTACAATGTACCCCACACTATTTGACATTTTTGGATCTCCATCTAAGTATTTTTCTTATTGATAGATAAAGACTCAAGAGTTAAAAATTCCACCACCCCATGGGGGTGGTGAACATAACCTTAGGAGAAGTGAAATATATTTTGGGTATCTCTATTTAGGGTGTTTTAGTTATGAAAACCACCCATAGAGTCTGGTTTTAACTTGTATGAATACTATTTAGACTTGAAATCAAGGGAGATGATAGATAATTAGATTATATTCACCTATGGGATGAATTTTTAAATAATTCATAAAGATGGTCAAGGATGTTTATGAGAATATATTAATGATAAATGCACATGCATATATCATACAAATAATTGGAGGTAAATTGTGTGTTGATCACCCATGGATGTTTATTCACATGATTTATCTAGAATTACCATAGACCTTCAATCTGGATAGGGGATATAGTTGGGTATTTAATTGTTTATTGTATATGTATATAGTGTTTTTCATGGTATATTGATTAGAATACATAGATATTAGGGGATGTGTTATCCTCATTCAGATACGTTTATTGTATAACCTTCCTTGCCTTGCCTTTTCTATTTATGGTGCATATATTCCCATGTATATGTTCCATGTTAACCCATGTGGATGATGTTATATTTACATTTTTTATGTTACCTAATGTTAGTATGAATGATAATTTTTTTTATCAGCATTATTTTTCATATTAAATATTATAAGTGGAGTAAATAACACCATTATGTTATGATGCCGAGAAATATTTTGACACTGTATCAACTTTTGAAAAAAAGAAATTTTTTGATGGATTTTTTATCCATTTGAAAGGCATTTTATTTTTTTTCAAATTAAGTAGGATATGTGATTCTGAGGTAATGTATTGGAATATGATGAACCACAGGTTTGGTTAATGGTTGGAATTATTTTTAGTCATTAAAAGGGAAGAATACTGCATCCATGAAGCTATGTTAAATGTATTGGTGATATATGATGACAAGTAGTAATATGAAGATCATTATATACATGGTGAAGAAATAAGACCTTGGAAATACATAGGATAAGAGGAGAACATGGTGGCACATAAAATTGAGATTTTAAGTCTAGTGTGTTGGTGTATGTATATTTAAACATGAAATATCACATAATTCTTTATTGTGGAAATCACAATGAGTATGGATTTGTTTTCTTACAGTAAAAGCGTAGGGACATAGGTAAATTAACATGGAAAGTCTAATAATGGCTTAACAAATATGTATTTTTCTTGAAAAGTGAATATCTATTATTTTTAAGGATTATTTGAATGGGTTGAGTTATTTTTTCTAGTCTATTTAGGAATTTGGTAAATTACAGGAAATTGGATATGATATATCTCTCCACTACTTAGGTTTCTCTCTCCATCACTTCTAAAATTCTAAAGTTTTTCTTCTTCTCTACTCAGTGGTGCTACCCACTTTTGTATATTACTCTATGGTATTCTCCCCTGATACATCTATTTCTTTCATTGGTTCACAATTCTGGATCCTTATGTTTGTTTTCACTTCTTGGTCCCTCTTGTGTTGGTTTTTCCTATTCTTTGAGAAATGTCTTCTATTCATTACATTTTATGGTTTTTTTACAATATAATTTCTTTATTTCTTCTTATTTTCATTAGTACTATCCTCTTCCTCATTTTGTGCTTTTTTAAGGATAGTTACTCAATTTTTTATTTATTTCCTTGGTTTAGTTTGCCTCATATTGTAACTTCCAATATAAATCCAATCTAGGTTATCATCTATGTGCTGGTCACATCCCTATAACAATAGATATATTCCTTGTGAAACCTGATGTTTTTTCCTTATAAATTCCTTCACGACTTCTTACATTTTCACCCAACCATAGAGAAATGATTATTTTCCCTTTTTTACTTAGTGGTACCATGGTGTGTTTCTATTGTCACTATATAGGCTTTTCTAGTTTTGATGATTATGGAATCAAATTTTGGGTGGAATTTCCTCAATAGTGACATTTCATGGTCACGTTGTGAATGGAATATCCTATTATATAATAGTTTTCTTAATCCACTAACTCGATAATATTTTTTCCTATCAATGATGAATCTATCATTGATAGAGATTCTTTACATCTCGGGGGGGGGGGGTATTATTTTTCAAACTGATCAATACTGGATATTCTTAGTGATCCTTCTGTCCTGATTACTATCCCTACAGAGGAGGATTCATTCTTAGTCAACCAAGGCCCCATCCATGGTAGTATGTTAGGTTTATTTTCTAGTGATTCTTTCTTAGATTAGTTTTTCTATACCTCATTTGATCCTATGGTTTTGTGGTTCTTGATCTAGTATGTCTTCACTTCAGTCATGAAAATGATGGTGGAGTTGAAATCTAGTTGAAGCTCCATTTCTCTAAGGTAATTTTTGGATGGTGTAGTCTTTTTTAGTTTGGGATCTACCCCTATTTATTTTCTTCCCCTTGACTATCCTTGTAATATGATGGTATGAATGATGTATAATGCTATTTCTCCTACTATTCTTATTCAATTTTATTTGTTTTTGTTATAATGAAGTCTTACTCAATGATTTACCTAAAATAAAATAAAATAATCTTCACTAAGTAGTGATGGGGTTTTGGGTAGTTTCCTCTCTGATGGTGATGAGGTGGAAGTTTCTAGGGTTTTAGATTTTTTGGGCCTCCTCTCAACGTGATTAGTTATATTTTGGTATTTGGTCATTTTTCTTAATTTATGTTTCGTATTGTTTTTGTTACATTGGCTAGGACTTTGAATGGTGGTTAGGTATTTTTCCCATGATTCATTTTGGTTCCAAATAAATAATAAAATATAATTTTTACCACTCTAAAAAAATAAGACGAGATGGAGAGAGTAAATAATGAGAATGATTGAAGAAGTTTGGTAAAGTATATAAGTTTATTTGGTGAATATGATCAAACATTTTCATGGTTTGAGGGAATTTTATAGGTTTTGGTTATGATAGAAAGGAGATAAAATAAAATCTAAATATATTTGATTCCATTAGGAGGAACTAGGGTGTGGATCTATAAAACACATCATAATTTACAAACCACTATCGTATGGTCACCATTTTTAAATAAGTTGGTTTAGTATAATATCTTGACATCATGAGATAAAAAATAATTTTTATAGTGATCATCATATTTTTTAAAGGTTGGTAATACATCTTGTGGTCTCAAGAGGAGTGTGAAGCATTTCATTTGATATTTTTTTTGGGATTTTAGATAAAACCATGTTGTAATATTGATCATAGTTCTAATGGATGATTAAAAATGGGATTATTAGGGAAACCATGTCATAGTCACTTGTTGATGTTGAGTTTTGAGTTTGATGGAGTCATTAATAGAAATAATGAGTAAAGAAAAATGGGAATTATTTGAGGCCATTTTAACATGAAAATTGATCATGGTTATTATTATAGTGCATGCCATTTTAATATATAAATAAACTAAATATATCTAGAGTACATAAAAAACCATGAAATATTGAATGGTGAACCATATCATGGTGTATAGATGATACTATTTTCAATAAAAGGAAATGCAGAAGATTTTAGGAAAGTAGAGTAATGGAATCTTTGGTTTTCAGAGTAAAAATTTTTACCAAACAACGTACATCATACTATAGTGTTCCATATTTTGGATTATAAAAGGATAAAACTATTTGAAGATATGACCATATTTTTAATGATATAAACATTCAGTTCAAGTTTTTAGGATTTTAATCAACTAGATTAGATGGTTGGGACCACACCTATATATTTGTGACACATTTCATGTTTTTATAGAATTAAGATAGATATATTATATCACAATAATTTATTTAAGGCTTATGGATAGAGGAAAGTTATATTTATACCAATATTATTGAAACTGATATTATGATGAAGGAGGATAAGATTAAGAGTTAATATATATTACTTTTCTTGGTAGACATAGTTATTAAAAAATAAGTCTTATTATCCATGGATGAACATTGAAATATTTGATTAATTTAAAGAGAAGAAACAAAAAATTAATAAATTACTTTAACAAGGAATTGATCTAATATAGGTTCTTGATAGTGGTTGTGTTTTCTAATATGAATATATTTTGAGGATATTATATCAACTTCCTTAATAAAGATTTTTTTTTATCAAGACCCTAGATATGGAGGGAACATGTGCACTAAATCAATGCACTAGATTTGGATTAGTTGATGTAATCATATAAATTTTCTTCTATTTATTGTGAAGATACCAACACATCTAAAAACTAATCCATTCCCTCTTCAAACTAGTGCATGAAGAGGGAGGAAGAGTAAGTGTTACTTATAAGGTAAGGCACTATCCATAAAAATATTATAAATCTAGTGGGACTTAATGAGGAGTGACCTTGCCTAAGAACATGTATCCAATGAATAGTGCATGATAGTGGATTTTCGGTACATCGAAACAAGACCATGTGTATGGTAATTTAACATCGCTTAATAATGGTGAACCAATAACTAATACATGTGTCCTAATATAGATATAAGACCTGAATATGGTTGAGATTTAAATAATTTTTTTTTATTTCAACCTTAATTCACACCCTCTTAGGGTGTCTTAGGTCTCATTTAATAATATTATTGTCCCAAAAAATTGGTATCAAATCATAAAGGTTATGGATTGGATTTTAATATTTCAAATCTATTTTGATATATTTTCCCTATATAGATTTCAAATTAAATCATGCTATTTTTAATGGATCAAAATTTAAAATTTGGAATGAGATTATTTATTGTATATAGGATGAAGGAAATGAATTTAAAATAAATATTCATTGTAATTCTAATTTTAGAAGAAATAACAAAGGATTTCATGATGAAATGGTAATATAAATTTTGGTTGGTTCCATGATCAATAAGGTATTTAGGAAAAGTTTTTATTATGCTATTCTATTTGGTATTTTTTAAACTTTAAAGGAAATCTATGAAGAACCCATATTCTCACATGATCCTAGGTTATCCAAGATCTCTCTCTCACTCAATCTTAATGCTCATAACATATTGATTTTCTCCCTAAATCCTATATTGTAGCGATGAAATCACATATGGGAATCTTATCTCTCATATTCTATTTGGTATATTCTCTTTGCTTTTATTTTTTTATTTTCTTTCATACTAATTTACAGTGGTCCTATATTCTCTTTTCACACCCAGTTTGTTTTGGATTAAATCACTCATATCTATAGTGTGAGAGTTTTGGTTTGAATTTTTTCTCTTATTGTATTTGTGATTTTCATATTGTTGGAACTATCGATGACTATGTCAATGTTCTCTTATAACCTATAAAATTAACCCATCATGATTGACCCCACCCTTGGTCATGTTAAATGTCTTGTATTCTAGATTTTTGGATAGTAATGGTGGATGCATCTATTTTTGAGTTCCCATATCAGTGTTCCCTTATTCTAGTATAGACCTATATACATGTGATTATCATCCACCATTATTTCATCAACCATTATGAAAAACCTCACATCATTATAAAAAAACAGTGGTTGTGGATGATTGGTATGGGTTTGGTGGTAGTTATCGCTTTGTAGTTTTTCCTTTATTTATTTTTTAGTGTTCCTAGTTTCTCTCATGTCTGCTCTCCCAGGTTGGGTTATTCGTTCATGGCGGTGCCCCTTTTTTTATTTTATGGTTTTATTGGTCTAGTATTGTACCTAACCTTTCTCCTAGTTATCTCCTTCCCTTATATTGTTCTCTGATTCTATCTATATGATCTACTATTAGAGAAGCTACTTGGTAGGACCAATCAAGGGTTTCTACTAGAGAATGTATCATTTTACATGGGGGGAAACCATTCATTAGGTAGGCATAGTGTGGTATAATATTTTTTGATTTTTTGAATAAATCATGCATCGTGTGGTCTATTTCTTCAGTAGAGAGATGGTAAAAATCACTTATGTGTTTGGTGTCTTTCCTTGGGGTAATTCTGTCTTATTGGTGACAATTATTTTTTAATGTAAATATATTCTAGTGTTTTGATGTTTTTGGTTTCTATTTTTACCCTTAATATTAGTTTGTTTTTCTACTCTTACTAAATAGTTCAGGGATAGAGTTTGGTGGGGGTTTATTTTTTTACTAGCTATGTGTGGTGATCAATGTTAGACTATGAAGATGATGATTTATTTTCAAAGAGGTTCTAGTGACAAGAACTAGTTATTGATGAGGATGATGATGGTGAAAGTGGAAAAGCATGATGTTAGGTGGTAAAATAATTTGATATGTATGGTGAAAAGATATAGCCATCTCATTAATAACCTCAGTTGATTTCTCAGTGTTGTTTGCCTAAAATCACTCTCCCATTTTAATTATGAATCATTTGTGTTGTTTTCCAACTGCCATGGATAGCCTAACTAGAATTCTGGTGGGCCATGTTGTTTGTTTTATTTTACCAATTTGGTTTCTTGTAAGATTTTTCATTTAGTGGTTTATACCGATTCCTTATCAACATCAAAGAGGATTAATTTAAATTCAATAAAATTGAATTTTATTAAAAACCAAATATAAGTTCCATATATTAGAAAGAAAAAATAAAAATAAGGATATGAAAAATGAGACAAAGAGGGTGGGAAATCCGTTAGAGTTGAGAAGAACTAATTTTATTGAAAAATATGAATCTAGCTCACTTTTGTAAGTATCATGAAAATATTGAAATTTATAGTATCTAATAGATATGTAAAGGTACATTTAGTTTTTTGATAAAGAAGTGATTTTTTTCTAGTTTTCAATCAAGGGGTTCTCTAACAGCAACTATGAATAGATCCAATCCTTATAATTAAGGGTGGATCACCAAAAAGTCAACAATGGATTGAATTACACATTCATTTTAGATTTATGTGTGGTGAATATGAATCTAAAGTAAGAAGAGATGAATTTTAAAGAATTTTATGAAAGTACAAATGATAAGATGAATGATTAAAGGGATTATCTAGAATAATTTTCATATAAAGTGGAAGATAAAATTGAAAAGGGAAAATAATTAAAATGTAACATGATCTATATGAGGAGACATCTCAAAGAGATAATGAAATATAACCAATAACCTTTTTCCTAATGGAAGGTAATGGAAACCCAATTATAGTAAAATGATTTGGAGATAAAAGAGCTTAAAAAATTTTTAAATTACTTAAGGGATAAGATGAAACTAGTGACCACTTAGATGATAGACTCAACATGTGAATTTTAAAAATGCAATAATTAAAAATCTATAATTAAAAAGGTATTTGTTTCTAAATCTAATGAAAAAAAATTAAAAAGGTGAGTGTAAAAGTGATTCTACTTATATGGAGGCATATAACATAATGTGGACATATGGGTGGAATATATAAAGCTAATCAAGTCAAGAGATATTTCTATAAAATTTAATCCTAGGATGTAGTAAAAATGGAATTATTTTATTTAAATATAATTTATTTTTAATAACATTGAATATATAGAAATATATTAGAGAATGAGAGTTGATAAAGTTTCCAAGAGGAAAAAAATCATGATCTTGACAAAGGGAATTTGAGTAAAAAGGAATAAAAATCTATTATGCTGAAAAATATAACCATGGTTTTGAAGGAAAGTGAAAATTGAAGGTAGAAAACTGTGCACTAGGAACTAATGGTTGAATTTATATTGAAACCATCAAGGAAGTAAAATAAAAAAAAGGAATAAAAAGGATAGAGTGGAAGCATTGCACAAAAAAAGAGTAAATGTTTGAATAAAAACTTACCAAGGATAATAAAATGTGATCTAGTCTTACTAACTTAAAAATAAGATAGACACATGGCATGCCTATGTGGTTTCAAAAAATCCACCCTATAGAAAAAGAGGAAAACATGTGATATAACATTCTCATAGAGGAAGAAGACGATAGAAAGACGCCATAATGATGTATAAAAGAAGGAAACATGAATAAATGGGTTTTGTCTCACATTAAATTTGGATTCAAATATATATAAAATATTCATTGAATTTTATTATCAAACAGGGAGTAGAGAATTTATAATAATTCTTTTAATATGATATATAAGTACCCCTTACTTAATGTAGTTGATATGAGATTGTTATAGATTTGTTTATAATGCCAAATGGGGATAAAGATTTATACAAGGAGATGTGAATATATGAATCTGAATGAGATTTATTGCTTAATGTTGACAATAAAATCTAAAGTGTATAATGTTTCGACCAATAGATTGTGTATTGGACTTTTTTTAAATCTAAAGTGGATATGGGATTCAGAGATTATACATTGGATTTCAATGAACATAATGTTTGGGATCATTTGCAAGGGTCAAATAGGGAGACTATTGAATCTATAAATCTACATTGGATGCAATGATGATACATAATGAAAAGTAGTTAGATTAAGATCATATAATACATGGAAAATAAAGGATACCTTGTCAAGACATGAGCAAAAAAGAGAAGACAGTGACACATGGGATTGATACAAGAGGGTCACTATTAAGGAATATCAATATTGATAAATAGAATATCATAGAATCATCAATTGGGGACATGATAGTGACTATGAAGTTTTTGGAAAAAGAAAAGTGTAAGTACATATATAATATGTCATATAAATACTAAAGAATATATAAGATGAATATGAATTTAAGAGTGGATATCCATAATTTGGTTAAAATGGAAGTTTTAAATGGTTGGATCTATTTATTCTACACTATATAGGAATTAGGTAAAGTAATATAATAATTGAATTTGTTTTCCATAGGATGGAAATTCATTTGTTTAAGATGATCAAACCATGATGTGGTATGAGGGAATTTTATTGGCCATTATTATGAGATAAATGATATGTAAGAAAATTTGACGTTAATATATCCCATGTGGATAAACTAGGTTATGGTTTTATAAACTATTCCATATTTTTGAAACCAATATCATACTTATAATATTTTTTTAGAGAATTTGTTTTGAAAGAATATATAGATAATATGGGTTGACTAAATAAAATCATAACATTCATCAAGGTTTAAAATAAAGAGGAAGTAGATCATGGTGTCAAGTGGAGTGATGAATTTTTTATCTAGAGTTACCTTTGGAAATTTTAGGATCAAATTACATCACAATATAGATCATTGTTATAGAAGATGATTAAGAAATGAGGATATATGATTAAAAAACCTCACAATCACATGTTGTAGATGAGTTTATTTTTTATGGAGTCTCTAGATGAAATAAAAAGTGAAGAAAAATGGCCATGGTTCAAGATTAATTTTCTATAAAAAATAAAAGTTGTCATGGTTTAAATCATGATGTAGGATTTTTTACAAGATAGATCAACTAATAATATAAGGTATACAAAAATAAACATGATTAAGTGAAGGGAAAACTATGTCATGGTTTGTGAAATATTTTTTTTAAAAGTCAAACTATTGAGAAAATAAAACAAACCATGGTTTAGTGTGATACATCACTATTTATGAGAAAACTACATTGTTATTTTATTTGAATATATTTTCAATTTTTTTTGGGTTTTAGGGATTTGATTTGAATAAATTTGAAGGCTTAAATTACACTTAAATTAGTGTGACACATGACATGTTTTCAAAGGATCATGATGATTTTGTAGATCTTGAGAACTTTTTAAAAACATATAGAAAAAGGAAATTTAAATTTATCCTACAATGATATAATTATAATTGATGATAATAGAGAAACCGAGAGATACTTAGTAGGGAGAAAATTTATCGATAGATCTAGTTCATAAAAATGAAGGCTCATCATCCATGGAGGAACATTTTTATGTCTTGTTGATTGAAGGAGATGAAGATAGTGCATAATAAATATAATTCCCTTGATAAGAATTTGGTTAAATATAAATTATTTAAGAAGGAATTTTTTTCTACTATGGCAGTAATTATCAGATATCATATCAACTTCCCTACCAAGGATTTCACTCTATTTGATCCTTGAAGGAAGAGGAAAAACATATACTACATCAATTCATCACATTCAATTTTTTTGATGTAATCACAATAGTTTTATTATACCGATTTTTAAGAGAAATAAACATCTATAAAATGAACCATACCCTCTTTGAAGTAGTTTATATAGATTTAGGGAGATAAAACTTTCCTTGTGAGGCACTAGGCTATCCCTAAACATTTAGTAGAGGTAGTGAAACTTTGTGATGAGTGACCTAAAACCATGTATCCACTAAATAATTCATGATAATGGATTTTTGGTATGCATGAACATTTATACTAATAATAAAACACCTCATATGTTTTTGTAAGATTTATTATTTAATAATTTTCAAATGTTAAATAACTTTTCTTAGACACTTATACAATGTTAAAATAAATAATGACTTATATTTCCCATGCATAGAAGCTTTGGGGGGGGGGTGAATTGAAATTTTTTATAATATTATAAATCTCATCTCTTCAAGAAGTGGTAGTTTGTAAGGATTAAATGTGTTCCATTCTAAACTAAATAATATTAAAGAAAATAGTCAAATTTTATAATTAGTAAGTTAACTAACATTTTCAAATAAAAAAGAACTAAATTTAACAGCATAATGAAATACAGAAATAATTCAGAAGGCCCAAATACACTTTGAATTATAATAATTAAAATGGAATAAGAGTATATAAAAAGTAATATAAAAAATTATAACTAAGATATGTAGTTATAGAAAATATATCCATAAAATCCAAAAAAAAATTGATAAGTAATTGATATAAAAAATTTTATCCCAAAAACTATTTACATTTGACCCAAATTATCTGGAATATTGATACCCTGATTTGTAAGTACACCATGTTCTATAATGGAACCTTTTCTTTCATAAAATTAAAATTATAAAGTCTTATCTATAGACTTATTAAATTTGTAGATTAAAGATCAACCTCTTATACATTGATCTTTTTTTATCATAGAATATTGGAAAGACCAAGTCCTTATTCCCAGGACTTATTTGATATTACATTATTGGAAGTAAAATTATTCTAAATGGAATTATTAGTGATTTTAATTTGAAATCCTAAAAAATAGAAGCACTCTTCCCACTCTAGAAATATAAAAAAGGAAAATCAATATCATAGAGGTCATGACCAACTATCAAATTTCAATATAACACTATTTGGTCCTTATAGTATCTATCCTTTGTTTATAGCCATTGGTTGTAAAAAAATTCTGAAATATTCAGAAAACCTTATGTTACTCTAACCATTTAAGACTCGGATCAACATCATATTATATTTGTATTTGAGTTTGGTGATTTAGAATGAAGGTATTTTGGAATGTTTTTTGAATGAATGAATTCAAAAGTTATGTTATTCAAAAGGTAATATCCTATAAATATATACTTAAAAAACATCAAGTTAACTTAAGTTAAACATAACACATTTTATGATTTTTCAAAATAATTATCCAAAAGAATTTATTTAGGAAAATTAATAAACAAATAATTTATTTAACAAATGATATTATAATATGAAATTAAATAAAAATTATTCTAACAAATTTATATAAACATACTTATGAAAATTATCAGATGAATAAAAATAATAGTAAATAAAAATATTTCAATATTTAGTTATTCTTCTTCGTGGTGTTTCATAAAGCTAACACCACTAATTTTAATTATTGAAACAATTAAAAACATTAAAAATATTATAGATATTTTTAATTAATTAGATTAATGATATTTATAGAAGCTTGTAAGGTTATATATAATAATGTAATAGGGTAATGTGACCATTATATATCCATTGGATATAGAGTAATTGAGCATATATATATATATATTAATTCAATATATATATCTACAGATATGGAAATTATGAAAAAGTAATAACATTGAAAAATTTATATAAAATGGGAGTATATATGACATAAAGTAGTAAAATTATTCCATACAAGGATTATTTTCTTAGATTGGAAATGTAAAGACCTGGAAATTCCATGGAATTTTTTTCTTAAATAAATGGGAATTTTACGAGTTCGCAAAAAATTGACGGTGCATGATTTCGAGGCCCAGTGTGCCCGGAATCAATTTCTGAAGTTTTGTTCGAATACATTCAAAAAACGTACGAGCGGGTTTTTATAACTTTTGAACCGGTGCTCAGAATTGAAATCCAAGGACACTGTTGAACTCACAGTGCTGGTATTTTCTTAAGGATACTTTCACTTTGACGGCAGTGGGTTGGGAATAAATGTCAGTTTTTCGGTTTTCATGGAAAATAATAAAATAAAGTGAGCTTCAATTTATTTTTATTTGAGCCGCCATGTGGGTGTTTGGTGGTGGGTCCCACTAGATCTATAACCTCCTTGTGGAGGTTAGAAGTGGGGACCACCAGGCCATAACCATGAGAGGTTATGGTGGTGGGGACCCCCATGCCTCAACCTCCCATGTGGGGTTAATGTGGTGGGGACCACCCGAGACCACATAACCTCCCAATTTGAATAATAGGGGTGGGGACCACCGGACCCCTATTAATGGGAGGAGAGTAAAATCTCTCAACTCCTATCATTAATGAGGGGGAACCCCTTGACCTCATCTTCCATTTATGGTGCCACCACCTCCCCTTTAATTATTTGAGCCAACACATAATTTATTATTCCAAATCTGTAGAGACCCAAATCTTGACGTACATGGAATTTACATTACTTTTTCGAAATAGTTAATACATAACAAAAACAGACACCCAAGGACCGTAATAGTTTAGTGTCTTTGGAAACTTGGAACATAGACTTCTAATCATGTTGAAAGATCTTCAACATCTCCCATAAAGATCTTCCGCTTTTGTTTTCTTACCTAAAACCTTTCTTTATATCTTGGGGAAAGGAAAACATAAAAAGGGGTGAGCTCAAATTCCTAGTAAGGGTAAACATGGAGAACATAAAACAATCCATAAACATTAGAACGTAAAAACATGAACATAAAACATCAAAATCAGGAGTAATGACATAATTATTTTTGGTATATAAAGAATTGATCATAAAGGAACATTAATCATGATAAAATAGCATGGGAATAAAACATGGAATTTTGGAAACCATTAACCACATGATATTATTTCCATAGTAGCCAAGGCATTGCTGCCAAGACCATCATAGTGGACAAAGTCCATTACTGAATTGGGTTTACCTTCTGTTCAAGCCCTGTATTACTATACCAGATTTACTTGATGTTATAGCCATGTATATGTCATGAGATATAAATCTTTACCCGATTAATTGGAGGGATATATAGGTCCCACCCATCTCATAATGAAACCATTCTTACTTGTGCCATGATATAAACATAAATCATTCATCATAACCCAAAGAATAAAATGGGTTTCATAAACATCATCCCATCAAAACATAATCCATATAAAACAAATGGATATCATTTCATCATAAGAATAATCAAACCATGTAAATAATAGTGACATTATACTTGAAACATAATAATACAAAATAATGTCATCTTAGATGGAAAATAGTTTTGACAAAACACTTGAAATGAATTCTGGAGGAAAATATCCTTTCTTCTTCAAAATCATTTTCTTTTCACGAAATGCCATGAAATTTTAAAATAAAAGGATTTTGTAGAAAATAATCATGAAATCCTTTTAGAACAATATTCATGAAAATTAGGCATTATGAAACCATAAAAATCTGTTCATGTCGTATAAGTTAAAAAAACATTATCCTTGTACTTTTGCCAGAAAAGTCAAAAAGTACCACGTATGGTAAACAAAAGAAATCTTCCTTCCATAAAAAATTGAAAGTGAAAGAGGGGTAAAAATGACTTTAAATATACATGGAATAATATTAAAAACTTTATGAAAAACATTTTTATGTACATGGATGAAAAATATAACCCTAGTAAATACTTATGTATAAGCAATCTCAGATAAAAATGAGATTGCACAATTATCCCATACCTTATGTCCAATTTCTTCCATATGTGTCCGAGACTCCTGTATAGTGGGTTTAAACATAATATTAAATTGTAAAATAACCATAATAATATTTATGATATCATATATGATTCACTTATGACTTTATATTTCCTGTTCTTTTGTAAATTCCATGTTAAAGCAGCATTTTGGGTAAAATCGTTTCATTTATCGTACGTGTTTCAACTTCTTGTTCTTAATATTATTATTACTTATATCATGATTTAATTACTTACAGAATGTAAATAATGATTTATATATCATATATATTCAGTATATATATATATATAATATAGATAAATTAAACGAAATACACTGTTCATGGAGGCGGTAGGCCGTACGTAAGCATTAACGCTGTTTTCCTTTCCTTATTGACTTGAATGGAAGTAAGTATATGACATATATATATAAATAAATCCATTAGATTTATTATTTCATATATTTCATTATTATTCATTATATATACTTTATAATTATTCTTGAATGGTTAACATGGATAATGAATCTCATCGAGTCGTGGAGATGATAATCCGTACGTACGCACGAGCGATGATATCGCTCCCATAATTATTGAATGGAATTGGAGTGGATGATATAATATCTTAGAATTAGTATCATGTTATAATAATCATATATAGTTATTCTTTACACCATTATACCCATCCATGTAAGGTGGTGGTAGAAAAACATATTACACCACGACGTGGAGACGGTATTCCGTACGTACGCACGCGCAATGATTTCATTTTTCATAGGATGGATAGAAGGTGAACTAGGGTTGTTTAATATTTATTATAACATATAAGTATATAATTAATACTTATGTTATTACTTTATAATGAAACAACTAAAGAAGAGGAAGTAGAAGAAGAAAGAAACTTGAAAGATTCGGTAGAAGAGATTACCTCTTCTTCGACGTGCCTCTTTTAAAATTTCTCTTAGGGAACTAGAGTTGGTATTTTGAGAAGAAAAAAAACTCTATGATATAACTAGAAAGGTTGAGAAGAGAAATTTTCAGGGGTTTACTGAGCTTGAAGGCTCAAAATTGTGTAAAGAGGAGAGGGAGGAGGTTCCCTTTTATAAGGGTGGAGAGGGGATCCTTAGAAAAAACTTAAAATATTATTTTATAATAAATTCATATTCGGTTTATAATGACTCTAAAGTGACTTATCTCAAGGCTAGGGTGGGGATGGGTCTAAATCTTATAAACCAATAGGTTTTAGAAAAGTTTATGTTACCATTTTAACCTTATCATTTAGATTTAACTCTAAGTTAAATAATTTAACTTTTACCGTGTCTTCTTGTATTCTTACACTATATGGTTAATAAACATACTATAAACTACCAATCGAACCCCAATTGGTTCATTAAGGTCATATATATTATTACATAAGTCTTTTGGAATAGCCTTAGATTTTTTGGACCATTATATCAATTAATAATATAATATTTGTTTTAAAAACTCTTTTATGTCAATTTTGACACTATTTGGTATTTTGTTTTCTATAAATTCATAACAACATTATTACTTAGAAACAAATTCATATAACCAACCATAATATGTTATATTAACCTATAAAATTATTTTAATTCCTAAAAAGTCTCAAATTACATTTATTTGGGTATTTATAATATCAATTATGTTAATATTTCATTAATAAGGTAATTACTGCATCATCATTTTGTCATAAATAAATTAACTTATTTAATGTCTAAAAAATATAAATAAAATACCATTATAGATGAAATATTTTTATCTTTCTAATTAATATTTATAGTAGAATTTATCTTATGTATAACCCTATATTAAAAATGTTTTAATTATTAAACTTTGTTTTTAACTCTTTTAACTCTTCTTTGAATAAAATAATAATAAGTGTCCTAATCTCATCCAAGTGGACCAAAGAGGTTCAAATTTTATTCCTAAGGTTGTTTTTGGTTGAATTATACTTATCCAATAGAATTAGGACATGTTTTAGGGTAATAATAATATCATTTTTACCTTTAATTACCCAATTTACTTTTATCCATGGTAAATAAAAGTAAAAAGTTAATATTCACCAAAAGTTATATTTATCTTATTGAACCACATTTTACTACTTGATATTAACTGTGTCTCTCAGATATTCAAAATTCAACTAACATAAGTGGTAAAATTAAGTTTTATTTAAATTTGCAAATTCTCCTAGAATGTTGGTAAAAGACGGTAAAAAGTTCAATAAAATTTTTATATATTTAAAATTATTATAAAATGACTCCAATGAATTAAATTGAAATTATATAGGTATTATTTATCTATTTTTAAATAAAAGTTAAATAAAATAAATGATTATTTAAATAAAAAGTCAATTTTAACCAATAACTAAGTGTTTTCACTACTCATAAAAAATTAAAAGTTTTCTGAAAAATACCAAAAATTCACCCTAGGATAATTTCGATATTATGAATCCAAAAATGAAGTCCATTTTGAAAGATAAAATTTATAAAATTTCAAAAAGTGGGTATTACTATTCATAATGGTTAGTTTATATAATATTTTAATAACATATAGTTGTTTAGTGAAACGTGGTATTTTGTACAATGCAAGCTATCAAGGAAGGTTGTTCTTGTGTGTAATGCAAGACAATAATAGTGTTTCATATACTAAAAGATAATACAGTTTTGCATATAGCACAAGATAATCTTGGTGTAGTGTACAACACAAGACATCAAAAAAATTAAAAATAATATTTCTCATAAAATCTCGGGGGTGTTAGAAAATCCTACCCATTATTAATTGAGCCATCTCTTTTAATTAAATGCTAAAATTTTAATTTTAAACCCAACAATATAAATTAATAGACAATCAATTATTTGGAGGGGCTATCTATTCACTTTTTTCATCTGGGTGGAATATTGGGGAGAGGAGAGCTTGGGAGAATTAGAATTCTCTAACGAAGAACCCCATCCCCCAACGAAGAATGAAAAACGCGTTCTTCCATTTAGGAATTCCGAAAAGGAGCATCTTCGACTTCTTCCTCGGATTAAACCGACGTGGGAAATCTTCGACGACCGACTTCCCTCCTCATTGTCGTCAACGAACCGACACACGAGATCAGGATTGAAAGTGTGCGGCGGACGCGACGAACGACGATCTCCTCCGTCTTCTTCCCTGCGACCCCGTCGATGACCAATGATCAAGGTACGAGGTTAATTTCACTAATATTACCTTCCTCATTCTCTTCTTCGGTTGGAAAGGAATCGTTGCAGAGGTTGTGAAAAAATTTAAGATCAACTTTCTTATTTATTGATGAGCCAAATGTTACCACCCTTAACGAGGAGGGTGCGGGCCAAACCATCATGGCCCGACCCATCCGCCATTCTTGTTTGTGATGATCTATGACATGGCGATGTAACAACGAAGCGAAGTTGAATGCGATGAAGGCAACAGGAAAAGGCCATGCTTCCCATGGCCTCCACGAGCCACGCCGTGCCCCGGCCGCGCTGCACTCCATGCCGAACCGCAACCCTCCAGCCAATCCGCCCTAGCTGCACCGTCCACCGGCCGAACCGGCCGAGCCACCCCAGTCCGCACCGCCACCAAATTCCCCGGCCGCCCGCCGACCTACCCGTGCCACCCGGCTCCCGACCACCGCCGACCTTCCACGCGCCGCAGCCAAACCCTGCTGGCCCGAGCTACAACGAACCGCGCATGCCCGACCGCCTCCCGACCACCCGCTGGCTCGCCTTCTGGCCTGCCCGGCTGCCTCCCAGCTCCTGATCGCCCGGCCACCCGAGCCACCACCCGACCGAACCGGTTCCCTGGCTGCGCCGGCCTCCTGAGCCGGCCCACGGCCCCCCTCGCGATGCCTTAGCCAAACCGGACCAGTCGTGCCCTTCAGGCTGAGCCGCGCCGGGCCACACTCTCGCAGGCACTACGGGCTGAACCAGGCCCAAGCCCGGGCGGAACCACCCACGCTGCCTTCGGGGCTGGGCCCAGTGGGCCGGGTCGAACCTAACAAGATGGCCCACCCAATGGGCCGGGCCAGACCCAACAGGTCTGACCGGGTCGACCCAGGCCGGGTCGGCCCAGACGGGGTCAGACCGGGTCGGACCAGACCCAGGCCCACTACCAAGCCTTTACTTTCTTTGGCCAATCTTTGGCACCAGATGACCGTTTGATGAACCGTCAGTGGCAATGGTATTCTTCGAGCACGACGGTCTATTTGAGTATACCCCACTGGAGTTCAAGGTAAAGTTGAGATACAGTCAGGTTGGATCGTCCACGAATCTAACTAGGCCCTCGGGACTAAAAGGCTAATAAATAACTGACTAGGCGTCCGATTGACTCACTGTTTATTGTGTTGATACCCCAATGACGTGACAGACCTTTGAGATATTTAGACATGGGACTTCGTGATAGTTGGAGTATCGACCTGTAGCTCGTGGAGAAGATCCTCCTGGAGATGAGCGATCAGAGTGTGAAGACCTAGTAGCTGGCTGAGACCTGACGACTACTGACCGATTCAACTCGGAGTGATTCGACTAGCCCAGTGGGAAGCACCTTGTTGTTGCGGAAGACCCACAATGGGGAGCGTCTTGGTGTCACGGCAGACCCACAGTACTCAACAGGAGGAGTACCTCAATAGGCTATGAGGGGGAGCGCCTTGGTGACACGACAGACCCACAGTGGGGAGCACCTTGGTGACGCAGCAGACCCACGGTACTTGACAGGAGGAGTACCTCAGAAGTCTAAGGTTAATGGGAAGTGCCTTGGTGATGTGGAAGACCCACTGTACTCGATAGAGGATGAGTTCTCCAACAGCCAAAGTTTCGACAGCGTGACTAGGGATGTTACTTGATACTACCCCTAGAATAAAATCTTAGTTTGAGCTGAGTCAGTAACTATTGTGTTTACCTCATGATTGAGATGGATTACTTGATAACATAGGTATATGTATGGGCATATACCTAAGTAGGGTTATATATTGATTTCATACTTTGTGGTTTATCCTTGTAGTATTTGTGAGACCCTGAGGGTCTTGGGGTCCCTACTGAGTATCGTTATACTCACCCCTGCACGGGCTATGCTCACACCTCGTTGTATTGGATGCAGACGACAGACAGTGCTGATCGAGGCTGAGTGTACCAGGACTGGATGGTACCCAGAGGTGGACCACACAGTGTGATGGTACACAGATGAGATGGACAGACGTGGAGTGCAGTGGAGACTATCTGTACCTACCCTTCAGGTAGGATTTCCCGGTGGACGATCTAAGAGACATTTTCCTTTTTTTTTCAGTTTACTTGTTCTTTCAGTTTCCTTGTACTTTACAGTTGGGCTTGTATTTCCGCCCCCTTTTTAATTTTCAACACTCCTTTTGTATACAGTTTTATTTAGTGTTTTTTTCCCTGCTCATACCCAGTTGTGTGCGTTTTCAAGTTCTAAAGGTAATGCCTTACCATTTTAGGGATTTACGCCTTTCATGCTAGTCGCCAGCCCCTGGCCTATGGAAGACGGGCTTGGGGTAGTCACGACATTGGCCCCAGGGAATTGGTCGTGAGAAATTGGTATCAGAGGAGTCGGTTATACCACAGAACTTAGGAATCTGATCTTTTTTGTGAACCAATAATGTTAAGGGTACTGAGTGTGGTTTTCAATTCAAGGAGTCCAGTGTTTGTGCAGTGGCCGAAATATCCATACACCAGGACCCCATATACTGATTTCTGAATTAGTTCATGAAAACACTGATTGCGTGTGTGTTTTCAAAAGTTTTCTTTAAGTCAACTCAACCAGGTCATCCCACCAGGTATAATCTTTGACTGTGTCACATCTGTTTCTTTTATGATACCTCCCCGCAGATGACCAACTAGAGCCCTGGGAGCTGTATGCGTAGATATCCCACCGAGTGATGAGGCCTCAGTGCAGGTCCCTCTTCCAGCGGAGGCATCAGTGGTACCACTACTCGTTGGGCCACCGATGCCACCAACCACAATAGCAGACGATACACGCCGCTTGAGCGCGTTGCATGAGTTCCAGTGCCAGAGGCCGCCTAGGTTCAGGGGAGAGATAGACCCGCAGGTAGTTGAGGATTGAATGGAGGCTATGGTGAGAGCCTTCATACTGGTAGGGACACCATCCGACCTTATGGTGATCCTTGCCGTGAGTCTCCTTCAGGCAGCACCAGGTAGATGGTGGTGCCTGATTCTCTTGGTGCATGATGAGGTGACACCACTATGGGCAGACTTCGAGAGCCTATTTTGGGCGATGTTTGTCCCAACCACCGTATGTGCAGTGCAGATATAGGAGCTACTTCACCTGCAGCAAGACAACATGATCGTGGCACAATACTCAGTGAGGTTCACCGACCTCTCGCGCAACTATACAGATATGGTACGAGACCCATTCTTTAGGGCCCAAACCTTTGAGCAGGGGCTCGATCAAGATATTAGGGCTTCTATGATCTCCCTCAGCATCCCGATGCAGGTAGGGGTGTTGGAGAGAGCTCTCTTAGTGGAGAGTTTCCTTGCTGAGCACTCTCTAGCAGCGAGACCCACCACTAGTCGACATGCAGCAGAGTCTTCTGCAGCTTGTAGTAGACAGATCTCGCAGAGGTCCAAGAGGACCAGACCCATGGGTGGATGACCGCATGACTCAAGATCTGTTGTGCGGGGCACCCAGGGAAAAGACATACATGCTAGGAGCAGGAAATGTTTCACATGCGGTGGGCAGGGTCACATGGCTCGTGACTGTCTGACCCGCCATTCAGATGATCAGCAGACGGTCGAAGGAATACCCAGGCAGAAACATAGATTCGATCGAGGTGGTCCGCAGGGAGCAGGTGGACATGGCAGAGGATCTGGCCGTGCATCTGGCGGTGGACGACGTTTTGAGGTGTTACCACCACCACCACCAGGAGGTCCACCCCAACCGCAGGGAGCAGATGGACAGGTGAGAGCTCAGCTCTAGGAAGATGAGGCTTATGACATAGCGCTCCAGAGATTATTCAAGGTACGGTCTATGTATACTTCACCTTAGCTGCATTTATTTTAGACATAGGTGTCAGTCACTCTTTCATTTCCACTGCCCTCATTTGGAGCTCGGAGATTCTAATAGAGCTGTTGGCTCAATCCTTATGGATAGAGACTCCTACGGGAGCAGACTCGATGATTACTCACTAGTGCCGATAGTGTGAGCTTACTCTATGAGGTGAGAGCTTCGGCTGGAATCTCCTAGTAGCGACGTCGAGGCCTTACGATGTCATCTTGGGTATGGAATGGTTATCTACAGTCCATGCTCAGATCAACTGTATTAGGCGTAAAGTGCGGTGTGTCCACACGGATGGGACCAAGTTTACCTTCAATGGAAAGAAGGAAGCCTTTGCAGCATATGACAAACTTACTAGGAGGAGGGTGCAGCCGATAACTCATCAGTTGGACTGACTTACCCTCAGAGTAGTTGATGTGGAGAGTCTGAGCTATCTTGTAGTGGTGGACCAGTACACTGATTTTTTCCCTGACGATGTTCTAGGACTACATCCTCATAGAGAGGTGGACTTCTACATTGACCGGTACCCCGGGATGACACCGATATCTACACCAGCATATCGGATGTCTCTCGCGGAGTTTCACGAGCTGCGGGTACAGCTAGAGGACTTGCAAGTGAAGGGATTCATTCGGACCAGTGTTTCTCCCTGGGCAGCCCCAATTCTGTTCACCAAAAAGGCAGATGGGATCTTGAGGCTTTTTTTCGACTACCATCACCTAAAACAGGTGACCGAGAAGAACAAATACCCACTCCCAAGGAATGAAGACCTCTTTGATCAGTTGAAGGGAGCATGATGGTTCTTGAAGATAGACCTCAGATCAGGCTATCACCAGCTCAGAGTTCGAGATGAGGATGTGCAGAAGACAACTTTAAGATGTCGGTACAACCACTTAGAGTTCTTGGTTATGCCTTTCGGTGGAACCAAAACTCCAGCAGTGTTCATGGGACTCATGAACAGGATTTTCCAGCTTTACCTTGATCGCTTTGTCGTAGAATTCATCGACGAAATTATGATCTACTCTACTACTGAGGAGGAGCTTGCCTACCATTTGTAGGTAGTAATGGACACACTCTGAGAGTACCAGCTTTATGGTAAGCTCTTAAAGTGCCAGTTTTGGATCCGAGAGGTTCACTTCTTGGGACACATCATCTCGGAAGCTGGAGTTGCAGTGGATGCAATGAAGATTGAGGTGGTACTTGCTTGGGAGCCACCTAGGAGTGTGATGGAGGTACGCGGTTTCCTGGGTTTGGTTGGTTACTACCGGAGGTTCGTTCCAGACTTCTCCAAAGTTCTAGCACCACTATCCTCCTTGACGAAGAAGGGGAAACCCTTCATGTGGTCGAAGAGATTCTAGCAGAGCTTTCAAGAGCAGAGGTAGAGGTAGACTAGTGCCCCCATATTGAGGCTTCCAGAGGTAGGCGTAGGGTACATAATCTACTGGGAAGCATCAGGTACCATAATCGGGTGTGTCCTGATGCAGGAGCGAGTAGTGATCACGTATGGTTCTTGGCAGCTGAGAAAACATGAAAAGAACTATGCTACCCATGACCTGGAGTTAGCAGTAGTGGTCTTTGCTTTGAAGATGTGGTGACACTATCTGATGGGAGATCGTTTTACCGTGTACTCTGATCACAAGAGTCTCAGGTATATCTTCTCTCAAAAGGACCTGATCCTGAGATAGTGGCGATGGATTGAGTTCCTCTAGGACTATGAATTCGAGATAGTCTATACTCCTAGAAAGGGTAACTTTGTAGCAGATTCACTAAGCAAGAGATCTGATATACAATTGCTAGGTGTGGCGACAGAGTAGCTGGCCGCTTTGAAGATATCCTTTGTGGATAGAGATAGATCAGCTTTCCATCAGTCCCTTACAGTCACTCCCCCACTTCTTCATCAAGTCAGGGAGGCACAACATGGGGACACTGACTGCGAGACACGACAAGCTCAGATATCCACAGGGCAGAAACCTGAAGGATTTTATGAAGTTGGGGAGCACGTCATCCTCTTCAGAGGATATACTATGGTACTAGTGTCACTTCAGGAAGAATTGTTGAGGTAGTTCCACACATCCCCTTTATCGATACATCCATGAGTGGAGATGATATACCAGGACCTTCGACGACAACACTAGTGGCCAGGTATGAAGAAGGCAGTAGTGGAGTTTGTCTCTCGATGCCTCACTTGTCAGCAAGTGAAGGCGGAGCACCAGGTACCAACATTCTTGCTTCAACCTTTAGAGGTCCCAGAGTGGAAGTGGGGTGGGATATCCATGGACTTTGTGACAAGACTTCCATGTACATCCAGGGGTCATGACTCGATTTGGGTGATCGTTGATCGACTCACCAAGTCGGCCCACTTCCTACCGATCAAAGAGTAGGGTTCAGTAGAGATATTGGGATGCCTTTATGTGCAGATGATTGTGTGAATACATGGAGTACCTTCATCTATTGTCTCTGATCATGACGCACAGTTTACTTCCCGACTATCGAAGGGGTTGTAGGAGGCTTTCGGAACATAGCTTCGTTTGAGCACCGCCTTCTATCCTCAAACGGAGGGCAAGATTGAGTGGACCATTCCGACCCATGAGGACATGCTGCGTGCCTATGTCCTCGACTTCGGTCACAGCTGGGAGGATCATTTACCTTTGGTGGAGTCTGCATACAACAACAACTATCACTACACCATAGGGATGTCACCTTTTGAGGCATTATACAGACGACCTTACAGATCACCTTTGTGCTGGACTGACCCTGGGGAGTCAGCACCAGTGGGACCAGAGATGGTACGGGCTACCACAGAGAAATTTCAGATCATCCAGGAGCGGATGAAGACTGCACAGAGCAGACAAAAGTCATATGCTGATAGGAGACAGAGACCTTTGGAATTCGAGGATGGTGACCACGTCTTTCTACGGGTCTCTCCTCGATGAGGACTATAGTGATTTTGCCAAGGTGGAAAGTTATATCAGAGATTCATCGGACCTTTTCAAGTCCTCAGTAGAGTTGGCGAGGTGGCTTTCCGCTTAGCTCTTCCACCTCAGTTGCACTGGATGCACGACGTCTTCCACATATCTTAGCTGAGGAGATACGTGCACGACCCTTCTCACATCATCGACCATGTAGAGATAGACGTCAACGATGGGGAGACTTTCATAGAGGTTACAATGGAGATTGAGGATCTACAGGAGCGGGTCCTACATGGATGGTTGATCCCTATGGTGCATGTTCGCTGGCAGCACGGGAACCTAAAGGAGAGCACATGGGAGCGGGAGGCTCATATGCTTGCTTAGTACCCCCACTTGTTCCCCTAGTATGAGTTGTAGGTTACAAGGATGTAAATCCATGATATGGGGAGAATGTAAAGACCTGGAAATTGCATGGATTTTTTTCGTAAATTCATGGGAATTTTATGAGTCCGCGAAAATTGACGGCGCATGATTCTAGGGCCCAGTGTTCCCGTAATAAATTTTTGAAGTTTTGTTTGGGTACATTCAGTAAACGTATGAGAGGGTTTTTATAACTTTTGAACCGGAGTAAGAAATCGAAATCTGAGGACACCATTGAACTCACAGTAGTGGTATTCACTTAAGGAGACTTTCACTTCAACGAAAGTGGGTCAAGAATAAATGTTAGTTTTTGGGTTTTCGTGGAAAATAATCAAATAAAGTGAGCTTCAATTTATTTTTATTTGAGCCGCCATGTGGGTGTTTGGAGGTGGGTCCCATTAGATCTATAACCTTCTTATAGAGGTTGGAAGTGGGGACCACCAGGCCATAACCTCCCATGAGAGGTTATGGTGGTGGGGACCACCATGCCTCAACCTCCCATGTGGGGTTAATGTGGTGGGGAAAACCTGAGACCACATAACCTCCCATTTTGAATAATAGGGGTGGGGACCACCCGAACCCTATTAATGGGAGGAGAGGAAAATATCTCAACTCCCCTCATTAATGAGGGGGAACCCCTTGAACTCCTCTACCATTTATGGTGCCACCACCTCCCCTTTAATTATTTGAGCCAACATATAATTTATTATGCCAAATCCTAGCCATTAATTAATTGATCCATCTCTTTTAATTAAACACTACAATTTGAATTTTAAACCCAACAATCTAAATTAATAGACTATCTATTATTTGGAGGGGCTATCTATTCTCTTTTGGCATTTGGG
Source organism: Viscum album (assembly GCA_963277665.1). Lineage (NCBI taxonomy): Eukaryota > Viridiplantae > Streptophyta > Magnoliopsida > Santalales > Viscaceae > Viscum > Viscum album. The sequence goes on along the minus strand of OY728123.1, from coordinate 906,439,376 downwards.
TGGAATATTGGGGAGAGGAGAGCTTGGGAGAATTAGAATTCTCCAACGAAGAATCCCATCTCCCACGAAGAACGAAGAACACATTCTTCCAACACGGAATGTCGACAAGGAGAATCTTCGACTTCTTCCTCAGAGGAAACCGACGTGGGATGTCTTTGATGACCAAATTCCATCCTCATCATAATCAATGAACCGATGCACGAGGTTAGGATTGAAATTGTGTGGCGGACGCGATGAACGAAGATCTCCTCCATCTTCTTCCCCACGACTCTGTTGACGATCTACGATCAAGGTAGGGGTTAATTTGAGTAATATTACCTTCCTTATTCTCTTCTTCGGTTGGATAGAAATCATTGCGGAGGTTATGAAATAATTCAAGTTCATCTTTCTTACTTCATGATGAGCCAAATGTTACCACCCTTAACGCGGAGGGTGCGGGCCAAACCAACATGGCCCGACCCCTCTGCTGTTGTTGTTTGTGATGATCTTAAACATGTCGATGTAACAACGAAGTGGCGTTGAAGGTGACGAAGGGAACATGAAAAGGCTGCGCTTCCCGTGGCCTCCACGAGCCGCACTACCCCACGGCCGCGCTGCACTCCGGGCCGAACCACGGCCCTTCGGCCAAGCCGCCCTAACCGCGCCGTCCGCCGGCCGAACTGGCCGAGCCCCCCAGACCACACCGTCTCCGGCTTCCCCAGCCGCCCACCGGCCTGCCCGTGCCACCCAGATCCTAGCCGCCCGCTGGCCTGCCTGTGCCACCAAGCTCCCTGCCGCCGTCGGCCTTCCGCGCACCCCGGTTGAACCCCGCTGGCCTGCACCAGCCCGAGCCGCACCAAACCACGCCGGCCTAGAATCCTCCCAGCCGCCCGCTGGCCCGCCTACCGGCCTGCCCGGCCGCCTCCTGACCGCCCGCTGGACAAACTTCCGGCCTACCTGGCCTCCTCCCAGCCACCCGTTGGCCGGCCTGCCAGCCTGCCCGGTGGCCTCCTGGATCCCGGCCGCCCGGCCTCCCTAGCCGCCACCCGATCGAACTGGTGCCCTGACCGCACCAGCCTCCCGAGCCGGCCCACAACCCCCCCTCGCGACGCCCTGGCCGAACCGGCCCGGCCGCGCCCTCCTGGCCGAGCCGTGCCGGGCTGCACCCTTGGAGGCGCTTTGGGCCGAACCGGCCCCAAGCCTGGGCCGAACCGCCAACGCTGCCAGCTGGACTGGGCCCAGTGGGCCGGGCCGAACCTAACAGGCTGGCCTTCCCAATGGGTCGGGCCAGACCCAACAGGTCTGACTGGGTCGACCCAGACAGGGTCGGCCTAGATGGGGTCGGACCGGGTCGATCCGACCGGGTCGGACCGGACCTAGGCCCACTACCAATCCTTTACTTTCTGTGGCCATATCTTTTGCACCAGACGACCATTTGATGAACCGTCAGCGGTGCTAGTATTCTTCAAGCGTGATGGTCCCTTTGATTATACCCCACTAGAGTTCAGGGTAAAGTTGAGATATGGTCAGTTTGGATCGTGCACGAATCCAACTGGGCCCTCAAGACTAAAAGGCTAATAACTCAAAGGCCAGGCATCCGATTGACGCTCTGTCTGTTGCGTTAAGACCCCTATGATGTGCCAGACTTTTGAGATACTTCTATGTGGGACTTCGTGATAGTTCTAGTATCTACCTGTAGCTCATGGATCAGATCCTCTCGGAGATGGGTGAACATAGTGTGGAGACCTAGTAGCTGGATGAGACCAAACGATTACTGACTGATTCGACTCAGGGTGATTCGACTAGCCCTGTGGGAAGCACCTTAGTGTCATGGCATACCCACAGTGGGGAGTGCCTTGGTGTCACGAAAAACCCATGGTACTCGAAAGGAGGAGTAACTCAACAGGATACGAGGGGGAGAACCTTGGTGATGCGGGATACCCACGGTGGGGAGTGCCTTGGTGACGTAGCAGACCCACGGTACTCGACAGGAGGAGTACCTCAGTAGTCCATGGTTAGTGGGAAGCACCTTGGTGATGCGGCAGGCCCACTGTACTCGATAGAGGAGGAGTTCTCTAGCAACCAAGGTTTTGACAGTGTGACTGGGGATGTTACTTGATACTACCCCTAGAATAAAATTCTAGTTTGAGCGGAGTCAGTAACTTTTGTGTTTACCTCATGATTGAACTTGATAACTTAGGTATATGTATGGGCATATACCTAAGTAGGGTTATCTATTGATTTCATACTTTTTGGTTTATCCTTGTTGTATTTGTGAGACCTTGAGGGTCTTGAGGTCCCTACTGAGTATCATTATACTCACCCCTACATGGGCTATGCCCGCACCTCGTTGTGTTGGATGTAGACGATAGACAACGCTGACTGAGGCTGAGTGTACAAGGACTGGACGGAACCCGGAGGTGGGTCACACGATGTGACAGTACATGGAGGAGATAGACGGACGTGGAGTGTTGTGGAGGCTATCTATACCTACCCTTCACGTAGGATTTCTCGGTGGACGATCCAAGAGCCGTTTTTCCTTTTTTCAGTTTACTTGTACTTTCATTTTCATTGTACTTTACAGTTAGTCTTGTATTTCCATCCCCCTTTTTACTTTTCAGCACTCCTTTTGTATACAATTTTATTTAGTGTTTTGTTTCCAGCTCGTACCCTATTGTGTGCGTTTTCAAGTTATAAAGGCAATTCCTTCCCAATTTAGGGATTTACGCCTTTGGTTCTAGTCGCCAGCCCCTAGCCTTTGGAAGGCGGGCTTAGGGTAGTCACGGCAGAGGCCCCAGGGAACTGGTCATGATTAGAAAAGAGGTAGCATCACTATGGTTTTTCTTTGACCAAGCCTAAGATGAACTTAAACAAGTGCGACTTGTGTGAAATCACATGTGAGAGAAGTTTGAGCTCACAAAGATCACTATGAGACCCATGCTAGCTGAATCACTACCCAAGAAAACCATCATTTTATATATCCCTATTAATATCTTTGGAAAAATTTTAAGGGTTTTGTATGTATAAGTTAAGATAGTATCATTATGTAATTATTAATGTGATAAATTATATTTTTTATATATAATATATTTTATTATAAGTATTATTATAAATATAATGTATAAAAAATAAAGTAATATTCATTAATTGATTATATGTGTAAAAAATAATACTTAACATCTATAAAATAATTAATTAATATTAATAAATAAGTATATAATCTTTCATTTCATAATAATATATTTTTATTATAAAAAAATGTTTTTAAATGCAATATGTATTTTTATTTAAAATTTACACATATATGGAATTTGAATTAAAAAAAAATGATTTAATATTTTTAATTTTCATGTCAAAATTAATTTATAGGGCCACTTTTATTTTTTAGCAATAAAATAATTTATCAAAGTAAAAAGTGAGTTACGATGGTAAAAGGTAAAATGAGGTAAATGGTTAAAAAAAGTGTAAAGTAGAAAAATATAATTATTATCACTTAAATCTGTATATGTGGGAATACATGATCTATCTTCATTTTTTCTTATTTTTGTGCCACTTTCTTTTTAAAATCATTTTCCTTACACAATAAGGAACGAGTATTGGAAAAAATTCCATGAAAAATAATCAATAAAAGAAACACTCCTTTACCATCCCAAACAACAATACTCATTCAATTTCATCTCCAATATCTTTCTGTATCACCTAATTCAGATTCTTATATCATGTTTGTAAGCTTCTAATCCCAAGGTGTACTAAATTATTTAATATGTAGGAAGTCATTAAGAGATGAAGGGAGGTTTTCAAAGTTATTTAAGAGTTCCTCTTTATATTTTTCATTTATCTTCTCATACTCAGCCTTTTTAATTATAATTTTTCTATATAATATTATAAAATTAAAGTCATTATAATTTTTTTAAAAACAATATTACAATAATATAGTTGCACATCCTCACTTTATCATTCATTATAACATGTTCTTATTTAGGTTGGTTTAACCACAAACATGAACAATGCTACAAAATTATCATCATGGATGAATATTAAAGCATAAATACTGATAATATATGATATCAATGAAGAATTTATGTTTTGATTACAATTGTAGAATGGTATTTTATTAAAATTTATTCATTATTAAAATATATCTGTTTGGTTGAATAAATAATCACAAATAAATGAAGCATTAATTTTTATTTACAAATCATACACATATCTATCATGGAATGCTTGAAGAACTTTAGATATGACTATAAAATTATGATTAAAATACCTTAAATATTATGGGGGAGGTGAAGTCATGAACATCAAATGATTATTGAGACAACTATATTGAAGAAATTAAGGAATAAATGGAATTATTAATAGTTAGGGATTGATAATGAAAATGAATGACAACAAAATAAGTAATAAAAAATATAAATAAGTGAAATTAAGTAAAATAAATACAATATTGTTTTGAAATAAATTAATAAAAAACAAAAGTTGTTTATACATGGACTTATAGTTTTTTTGAGAAAGCATGAATCTAAGTTAAGGGTATTTTACTACTCAATCCATTTTCATTGAGTTATTATATTTCTTCTTTAACTTTATTATCACATGTTGTATATATTATATCCCTTTTACTATCTCATTTTTTTTACTTCCTATTATTTTATATGGTGTTTAAATTTCCTTATCTTACCTCATTCTTGATTAATTTATTCCTCATAAAATATAACATTTCAAAGGAAAACAGTCACTCTTTATTTTTGATTTTTATATTACCTATCCATATTATTTCATAAAAAAATATTATTTTTTTAAAAAATTAATTATGTATTTACTTATATATATATATATATACTTTTTCTGTTCAATTAGATTTTAAATATAATTTTATATCCCTTTAATTGATGTGGGTTACTCCAAACTATTAAAAAAATGCTAAAAAGTATTTTTTTAACTTTTAAACCATTTTCTATCTTTATCTCAGTGTTTCTTATAATTTATATTTAATTATTTTCAAATATAAATTATTGGGAAGTTTGATTATTAAAATAAAAATTTAATTTTTTTATTTCCTTTTGAAAAATGATTTTTAAAGTGACTTATATCTCTTTTTACAATAACATTACCAAAATACTGAGAAAACTATCATCATTATTTATATTCTATTTTCTTATATTTCATTATCCATTATTTATAACTATTATCCTTCATATATCATTCTCTAATCTCTATAATATTTGTTTGTTTTGAGTGATTGAATTTTTTTTATCACTATAACCAATTTTGGATTACTTATTTTTTGATATATCATAAAAATGTTATGTAAACAACTCTATTTCCATGCGATATTCATGTTATGATTTTGATGGATGTATAATTGTTTTCACGTGAAACACATATGAATGTGTATATCATTATGTAATAAGTAGGCCCAAAATTATATACCCCTCTAATGTATTTGGTAATTATTATATCTCATGAGATTTTATGTTATTGTACATGTAATGATATATAAATACACCATGATATGAGACTTTTTGACCCCATCATGTGATGATAAACTTAGCTGAGAGAAATGACATATGTTATGATTTTATGTGCTTATTAATGTTCACATTATTATTTTATTTCACCATCTTTCATGATTATTGATTCAAAATTTTGATACCATTGAATATGATATGATTTCATGGTTATCCTTTAATGTTTCTACATTTCTATGCCATGATCTATGATTATGATATCATGTCTCATGATTACTTATAATGATTCCATGATCGTGTTCCATTATATGACTTATTGAAATTGATTTACAGTTTACTGAGCATTTATGATCACCTTTTTCTTATGTTTTCCTTTTTTAGAGGAAATGAATAATAATATAATGCACGAATTTTATAAAGGGGAATAAATCATGAATAATGTTTTGAATGAACTCTACAAAATATTATGAAATAACATGGATTTATTATTGATCTTTGAAGATAAAAAACATTTAGGTTATTGGAGTGTGATTTAATTTTGAATTTTAATGTTTAAGCTTATATAATAATGAAAAATATATGCATGCTATGTCTGGGTTGTGTCAATTGATATCAAAGTAAGTATTAGTTAATTTTATAGATTAAGTTATAAATAACAAGAGGATAAAATCTATATAAACTGAGGTTGAACCAAAGGTGTCATAGGATAATAAATTTTAGAATTGATTTTTCACATTCATATGATTGTTTTCTCTTAATTTATTATATATTATTTTTTATTTCTCATATTAAACATTTTATTTCTGTAAACTTTTGGAACTAAGAGGAATTGGCTGAACAATGAATTTGATCGACAATTCAATCATTGTTACATTGAAAAACATAATGGGATGAGAGTTAGTGTGAAACATTACAAGGCTATATTTAGTCAACTTTATTAGGTTATCAATAACAAACTCAAACACATCAATCTCCTAAATATAAAAAATAAGGAAAACCAAGATAATGATTCTTTTATATGACTCTGACCACCATCCTTTAGTGGATCTTTAAATCCACCAACTTCTGAGAAATGGATAGACATATTAGAAAAGTTATTTTCTATTATTCAATGTTTGTGGTATGGAAATATAGTTTTATTTTTTTATAATTTTCAATATGAATTGGATAAATGGAGAATTTTTATCAAGAAAATACATAAAAAAGAGGAAATTAACTCTATAAAATAGGAGTTTAATAAAAAAATTCAAGGAATATTTTTTTTCAAAATTTGAATCAAAATAGAGTGATAATTCCTTGATATTATGAAAAAATGAGGAAAAATATATTGGTTTTTATGAATCTAATTTCATGACACTTTTAAAGTATTCCTCTAATTTTATCATTGATCCCATAATAAAAAATAAATTCTTTAGTTCCTTAAAACAAAGTCTTCAAAAAGCATTATAGATAAGAAACTCTGGTAGATATAAATATATTCTTCAATGTTCACTTAATATGGAAATGTAAATAATAAAATTTCATTATACTAATCTATTTTGTGATATGATGATGAAAACAAAGTTTTATGGAATCTGAAATGATAAATGTCATTGAGGAAAATTTTCCAAAATACCTATATATGGAAAATGTGGGATGAAACCCCATTGAAATTGGTTCAAAGGAATTGGAAAAAAATTCAAGTGAGGAAAATGAGGCCATTAAAATACTAATTATTTATGAGATATGAATTAACACATTGGTAGTGAAAAATTTTCACCCAAAGATTCACTAAAAATTAAGTGTTTCAACTATAAAGAGTTTGAGAATTATGTAAACCATTGTAGTAAATAAAAATGTTAATGAGGAAAATCAGCATCATAAACCTCAAAAACCAATGGATGAATGAATATCTTTCATAATCAATTCAACTAAATTAAACCATGAAAATGAAGTGTTAAAATGTACACTTTGTATCCACTTAAGATATGAAAATGTATTATTTGATAGTGGTTCCATATATTCTGTTGTATCATGAATGTTTGTTAAGGATATTAATTCACCACCTAAAATATATTATAATTATTTATTGATGAACAAACCTAGTGGTGTGATTATTTCATTCCAATTAGACAACTCTTATCAGATTGATATTTGTGGGAATACACTTTCTAAAAATTTTATTAACCCTCCTTTGGTATAATTTGATATGAAATTGGAAAATTATTATCTATATCTATATTGATACCACACCAATTTTTAGGTTAAGTAAATCTCATTATATTTTAAAAATCATCTCATGATCCTATATTAATGAAAGTAGGACACTCCCAATGGATACTAATTCCTTAATATAAGTTTTAACACCCAATAAATATAGATATTAGGAAAACATATTTGGGGATAAACTCAACATTTAGGATATTATAATTGTTTTTGAATATATTGATGTATTTCCCAAAGAGTTTCTCGGTCTTCCACTAGATCATGAGTTTGAGTTTTCAATTGGACTTGTACCTAATTTTATGCCTATATCAAAGAGTACTTATAGAATTAACCTTATTGAATTGAAATAATTTAATAATATAATATAATTTAATTTATACAATGTTTTTATAACTAAAAGTTTATTAACATGGGGTTCCCTATTCCTATTTATTAAGAAAAGTGATATGTCAATGCATATTTTTATTGATTATCATGAGCTTAAAAAGGTCATTATCAATAATAAGTATCTTCTACCTTTTACCAGTGACTTTTTTAATCAAATTCATAGAGATCAATACTTCCCAAACATGGATCTTTAATCTAGATATTTTCAACTAAGGATGAAAAGTGAATATATACCTAAGAAAACCATCCATATAGGCTACAAATAACATCAATTCACAGTGATGAATTTCAGACTTACAAATTTAATAACTATATTCATGTATTTGATGAATATAATATTTAGATATTATATAGTTAAATTTTTTATAATAATTATTAATGGAATTTGGATATATTCTAATAATAAGGAAAAATATGAAAAAAAATCAAGGATTGTGATTAAGACCTTATAAAAGGATAATTTGTATCCAAAATTCATTAAGTGTCAATTTTGGTAGTAAAAAATATCATTATTGGGGTATTTAATCATAAGTGATAGTATATAGGTTAATAATTCTATGATTAAGGCGATTTAAGGGTAATACATACCAAAAACTATAAAATAGATTTATAGTTTTCTTACTATGGATTAATACTATTGATTCTTTGTGGTAAATTTCTCATGATTTTCAAATCCACTAACCAAGATAACTATGAAGGGAGTTAAAATTTTATAGATAGAATGATGTGATGAAAACTTTAAAGATCTTAAGAAGAGGCTGGTCACTATACCTATACTTATACTATCCTATCATAGTGAAGGGTTTGTGATATAAGACGATACTTCAAATAATGTCTTCACTTGTGTTATTATGAAATATGATGAGGTAATAACGTAGGAATCAAATCAATTAAAGACCTATGAGAAGTTCTACCTAATGAATGAATAGTTTTTAATGATATTATTATTGGAATTAATGATAGATGTGTTATCTATATAGATATAAGTGTGATACATATACCAATCCAAAGATCTTAAAGTACATATTTACATAAAAGTAGATAACCCTACACTAAATTAGATGGTTTTATTTGATAAAGGATTATGAATGTTCAATACACTACCATCCTAGGATGGAAAAAATGAGCTTAATACTCCCAATAGAAATAATCATGTTACCTTGTCCATGATAAAGATAAGAAGATACCCAATCATTATGGATATAGAATTAATCAATGAAGAAACCAAATGGGAAGGGGTGGAACCCTAACTTTCTCAAATGTTTTCTCAATTATTCATATATGTAGAGATCATAGAGGCACACAAGGATGGTATGAAGCTACAAAATCAGGTGGAAAATATTTCAGAGTTTAATATTGACAAAGATAGAGTTATAAGATTTGGAACATGAATATATTTCCTACTAATGTCAAAACTAAATAAGGATAATTTGGATGATGTATATATATCATTATTTTCAATTCACTATTTATGTAAAAAATGATTTATAGAGATATTAAGGAGCAGTTTTAGAGGGATAACAAGAAGTGAGATAATACAAAGAATACATCATGATGTTTGGTATTCCTACACGTTAAGGCTATACATATAAAGTATAAAAGGATGATTCAACCATTTCACATACCCATATGGAAATGGTATAACATCACCATTTATTTTATCATAGGTCTTTCCAAAAACTCTACGGGAAACAATTACATTTGGTTTCTGGATGATCTCATAAATAATCATCTCCCTTTATTAAATTTAAAGAGGATTTTACACTCAATCAACTTTATAGGATATATATAAAGGAATTGGTAAGATTTCATAGAGTAACACTTTGTATTATACCTGATTGAGTTTCAAGGTTCATATCAATGTTTTGAGAAGTATTCAATAATAATTGGATATAAAATTAAACACTATCAATTCTTATCATCCTAAAGGAACTGGTGAGATTTCATAGAGTAACACTTTGTATTATACCTGATTGAGATTCAAGGTTCATATAAATGTTTTCAGAAGTATTCAATAATAATTGGATATAAAATTAAACATTATCAATTCTTATCATCCTCTAAATGATAGTAAATCTAAAATTATCATTTATAAATTGGAATATATGTTGAGATCATGATTGATGGAATTCAAAGGAGGTTATTATAAACATCTTCTACTGGTTTATTTATCATATAAAAATAGTGCCTTATCATGATTTCAAATGATACCATATGAATCCTTTTATGGAAATAGACACATAATTTTTATATTTTGGGATAAATTTTGAGAGAGAAATATGTATATATAAGATCTTTCTCAAGAAATTATAGATAACATTTAAACTATGAAATAGAATAAAGAGTTGTATTGATAATATACAATCACATATTGATTTTAATGATATAGAAGAATTATTCCTTTGAATACCACCATGAAACAAGGTTATGTGATTCCAGAAGAATGGAAATTTGAGCCCAAGTTATGTCAAACCATTTGAGACTCTTGACTATATAGTGAAAGTATATTATTTATTATCACTTCAACTGAATCCCCACAAATGTTTATCATGTAAAATGTATCACTTTTGAGGAAGTACGTGAATGATCTATCAAATGTACTCAACTCAAAGGTTGTACAATTTAAGCATGTTTTCTCTTATACAGAACAACTAGTGGATATATTTTATGATGAACCACATTTTTCATGTAAGTTTTTAGTATAATTATTTAGAAAAATATTTCATTGATAAATTATATAGGATCTCTTGAGGTTTAGTGTCTCAGACACTAGATACCTAATACATGAAGTACATAGATCACATAAAAAACATGGGATTTATTTAATTCTCTTGATGGAATCCTTTATAATTCTATCTTAAGTCACCTTACTTTATATGATTTTTCGTAAACATATATAAGAAATAAAGGGTAAGCATAAATCCCAATTAGGGGACAAATAAAGAAATTGTAAAGTAAGTGATCATCATGGATAAATCATGAGACATAACATAATATCATGATCATAAGTATGTGATGCGTAACATAAGAGCATGATCATAATTATATTAGGTATAACATAGAAATGTGGCTAAAATATAGAAATTATACCTTGATAATCACTTCACAAAGGTTTATCACCAAGGTTTTTTAAAACATATTACTAAGTTTATTCACCAAGTTATCTTGAAACATTACCAAGGAATGCTGCTAAGGTATTATAAATATGATACCTCTAGTTATTAATCTTTTACCTAGTGAATTAGAGTGATATTAGGGTGAACTATTCATATTTCTAAATTTATGCGTACCACATAGATTGTATATCATATAAATAATTTCAACTATAACTCATAGAGAATAAAAAATGGGGTTTGTATAAAATCATTGAGTTCATAAAAGTTTAATTATTTTTATATGAATAATCTTGAATGAAAATAGGTTTGTGTCTTAAAAATATAAAATTATGGCATATAAAGTCACAGAATGATTTTGACATCATAACAAGTATACAAAATGGATTTTGGAATGGGATTATTTAGAGATAATGGTAGTATCTAATTAATAGAAAATAATTTTAATAACAAAATAAAAATTATAAATGCATGAAAACAAAATAATTTTAATATAAAAATGCATAATACAATGGAAGTGCATGAATGAAAAGAAGGATAGAAGAATAGAACCCCTTACTTTAAGAACCACTTCTTAAGTTTAGAGGGGAGATTACTTGATATTTTAAGGTTTTATAAAATGGAATTAATCAGAGTATAAGATAGTAAGGGAAATTTTAATTATCTTGGGAGTGAATTAAATGAAATGGACATGAATGTATTTATATAAAAAATGATGATAAGTTTTTATTATTTTTCAAATATAACCATTGGAATTTTAGGTTTTAGAAATTATATTCTCTATGGGCCACCCATGGTTTTGGGTCATGGGTTTCAACATTAATAACATGTTTTTATCCATATTAAAATTTTATAACATAAGAATTTTTCTATAAATTAATTTGACCACAAATAGAACCTTTATTCATTAAAAATTATTTTAAAAAGTCAAAATGTTTTTTTACAATTTGGAATTTTTGTATATCTTAAAAAAATTATTTTAATACTTATAAGAAAATAAAATCATTATTTAAACATAGTTAAGGTCTTTAAAAACATAATATATATTATTACATCATTATTACATATTTATAAATTCATAAAATATACTAAAAACAAAAAACTGTACTATTACTATTCACTAAAAAACATATTTTAGAAAATTATCAATAATTCAACTATAAATAATTTTGATGTGATGATTCCAAATATTATTATTTTTATGAAATAAAGTTTTTAGGTATGATAAATAATTAATTTAAATAATTTTTTTTAAAATACTCTTTATAAATGGAAACACATTATTTATTCACTTAAAATAATTCTAAATTTTATAATATAATACATATTTATTCTTAAAGATTATATGGATATATAATAACATATTTAGAATATAATTATTATATATAATACTTTTTAATTTTCTTTTAGAAAAGTATTTAAGTATTACATTGAGTAATTTTACTATTCTAATGGTTATATAACAGTCACGTTGAAATAGTCATATCCTAATGATAAATTTTCCATTTACAACCAATATATGCTCCACCATTCTTATAATTCATCATTCAAAAATTCACATAAAATGGTTATTGATAATGTCTCCCATATTTCTAATACTTCTCTTTATTTTGATAATCTTTATGACTAGAGTGATATTCATGTGGTAATTCAAGCATATGAATTTTACCATTGTTTGAGAACTTTTCTTTAGTGTTTATATTAATTTACTATTACTATCTATTATGGTCAATATTTTTTTATGTTGTATATTGATTCGATGAAATGTAATAGTCTTTTTATTTTCTTTCGTAAAACATAATAAAAAAATCACTCTTAAACATGATTTATTTTACTAATAATAGAAATAAATTTCATGTCATTACATTCCCCTATTAAAAATTTTTCTTTAAAAAATTGTATCTTACCTCAAACTAAATGTTGATATTTTTCTTTAATAACTTCTTTAGGCTCCCATGTCACTTATTTGAACTTTTTATTACTATATAAGACTTTTATGAGTCGTATTATTTTGTTCGTCATCCCTTTTAACCTTTCATCTAGAATTTCGATTATACCTTATTTATGTGAAAGGTGAGGTTCCAATTTCATACTATTTATTTTGATTATATCTTTGTGTTTTAGCATGTATTTTATTAATAGGTACATGGACGTTGGATATATTTTGAGGTAGTGTTTTCCAATAAGGAACTACTCTAACAAACTCTAGAATCTAAAATAGTATAATACACCTTGAACTTAGTTTCCCATTATTTTAAAAATATCACGACTCATTTCCATGGTGATATCTTGAGGAATACACAACACCAATTTGAAATTCTAAGTCTTTCCTTTTATTGTTAGTATAACTTTTTATTAACTCTGAGAAGCCTTTATCTGTTTTTAAATAACTTGTATCTTCTCTATAGTAAATTTCTAAATGTATGGTCCCAACTGTATTCCTTATCTAACTTTATCCCCACCTGTTATATTTTTACACATTTTCCTACAAACTGCTTCATAAGGTTCCATTTGATTATCCAAGTGAAAATTTTTATTATAAGAGAATTAACTAAATGGAAGATATTAGTCAAAAATACCATGAAAATCAAGTGATATAGACCTTAACATGTATCCTAGTATTTGAATAGTCCTATCATATTTCCCATTAGTTTGAGGATTCTAGGATGTACCTAGGTTTACTTTTTAACTCATAGTCTTTTCATGGCTCCTTTAGAACTTAGAATTAAATTTTGGATTGCTGTAATTTTTTTACAATGATACTCCATGAAGTCTCACCACTTATTGAATATATAAATGATCATGGAATTTTAGGGATAAATCCTCTCATATAGAAAAAATAGTCAAATGTGAAAATATATCAATAGTTACCAATATGGAATTGTTTCCCTTGGATGTCTTAGGAAAGCCAGTAACAAAGACCAAAGCTTTGTTATCCCACTTCCATACTAGTATGGGTAGTGTTTTTAGTACTATATTATATTGCTTTCATTATTCCTTAAATTATTGACATATCGTACATCACTTGGTTAATATAAAATATTCCTCTTAATATTGTCACACCAATAATGACCGTGTAGATCTCTATACATTTTAGTGTTTCTTGGATGTATAGAGAATGAAGAATTTTGAGATTCATCCATTATATCTTTATTTGATTCAAAAATATATAGAATAAACAGACTTACACTAAACCTCATAACTTCTTATTGATCAACATATAACTCTTTAAGGTTCCCATTTTTTATAGATTATATGTTCTTTTGTAACATAGTGTCATCTATTTTTGATTTCTTGATTTTCTTTAGTAATGATGGCTGAAAAATAATTTGGTGAAGGAACAATGGTGTCACTTACATTATAAATTCTATTTCCATCTTTACCAAGTACTTGATCAATGTATCTACTTAAATCATCATCATTTCAAAAACACTAAGGTCATTATAACTTAATGCATTAATGATTTTTTTTCTTTTCCATAGTGACAATGAATAAAAAAATTGTAGTCTTTAAGAAGCTCCCATCATCAACTTTTGTTGTCTATGTATATATAACACTTCTCCCCATACTGATAATGTAACACCCGAGACTTTTATTAAAAATATTTTGTTTTTATGTTATATAAATCATCAAAGGAATCTTTCACTACACACAACACTAGCTTGGATTGCTTTACACGCAATCACGACCTTCCTCGATAGCTTGCATCGTACGCAATACCGAGTTTCACTAAACAACGATATGCTATTAAAATATTACTAAAACTAGCCGTTATTAATAGTAATACCCACTTTTTGAAATTTTTTAAATTTTATTTTTCAAAATGGACTTCATTTTTGGATTCGGAATATCGAAATTATCCTAGGGTGAAATTTTGGTATTTTTCTGAAAACCTTCAATTTTTGATGAATAGTGAAAACACAGGGTTACTATTTAAAAACCGACTTTTTATTTAAATATTTATTTATCTTATTTAAATTTATTTTAGGTCAAAATTGATACATAATACCTATATAAGTTCAATGCAATTCATTGGAGTCATTTTATAATAATTTTAGATATATAAAAATTTTTATTGAACTTTTCATCGTCTTTTACCCATCTCCAAGGAGAATTTGAAAATTTACATAAAACATAATTTTAATGCTTCTGTGAGTGGAATTTCGAAAATCCGAGAGACACGGTTAATATCAAGGACTAAAATGTGGTTCAATGAGATGAAAATAATTTTTGGTGAATAGTAAATTTTTACTTTTTTTTACCACGGTTAAAAGTAAATAGGGTAATTAAGGGTCAAAATGATATTATTATTACCCTAAAACATGTCCTAATTCTATTAGATAAGTGTAATTCGACCAAAAACAACCTTAGGAATAAAATATGACCATTTAGGCCCACATGGATTAGATTAGGACATTTAATATTAATTTATTTAAAGAAGGGTTAAAATTGTTAAAATCAAAGTTTAATATGTAAATAATTTTTAATAAAGGGTTATATATAAGATAAATTCGAATATAAATGTTCATTAGAAAGCTAAAAAGAGTTCCTAAAAAATGGTATTTTATTTATAATTTTTAGACATTAAACAATTTAATTTATGTATGACACAATGATGATGCGGTAATTATCTTATTAATGAAATATTGACATAATTGATGTTATAAATACCCAAATAAATGTAATTTGAGACTTTTTATGAATTAAAATAATTTTATATGTTAATATGAAATGTTAGTATTGATTTAAGTAACTTTTTTCTAACTAATCATTCTGTTATGATTTTCACAAAAATCAATTACCAAATAGTGTCAAAATTGACAAAAAATATTGTTTAAAAGAAATATTATATTATTAATTGTTATTTTATTCCAAAAAATCTAATATTCGGAAAAATTACTTATATAAGGTTATATATATTAATAATAAACAACTTGGGGTTCTTTTGTCTTGTTATAGTGAGTTTATTAACCTTATAATGTAAGAAAACAAGAAGACACAGTAAAAGTAAAATTATTTAACTTAAAGTTAAATCTAAATTACAAGGTTAAAATAGAAACCTAAACTTGTATAAATTCTATTTTATGAGAGTATTTCGACCCATACCCACCTTATCTTCGAAATAAATCAATTTGGAGCTATTAAAAACCGAATTTGACTTTATAATAAAATAATATTTTTAGTTTTTCCAAAGGTGCCCCTCTCCTCCCTTATAAAAGGGCACCTCCTCCCTCTCTTCCTCACACCACTTTGAGCCTTAAAGATCGGACAAACCCTGCCAAATTATCTTCTCCACTTCCCTAGAAACATCCTAAAGTTCCTTTTCTTCTTCAAAGACCAATTTTAGTGCCCTAAGAGGAGGTCTCAAAGAGGCGCTTTAAAGAAGAGGTAATGTTTGTTACCGATTCTTTCAACTTTATTTCTTCTTCCACTTCTTCTTCTTTAGTTGTTTCATTATGAAGTAATAACATCCGTATCACTCATATACTGATATGTTATTATAAGTATGAAACAACCCTATTTCACCATCTATCCATCATATGGAAAACGAAATCACCGCGCGTGCGTACGTACAAAATACCGTCTCCACGCCGTGGTGTAATCTATTTTCAACCACCACCTTACTTGGATGGGTATAATGGTGTAAATAATAACTATATATGATTATTTTAAAGTTATATTGATTCTGAAATAGTATAAATACACTCCAATACAATTCCACGTTCATGGGAACGATATCATCGCTCGTGCGTACGTACGGAATACCGTCTCCACGATGTGATGCGACTCGTTCTACATGATTTTCATTGAATAATGATTACATAAATGAATTGAGTGAATAAATATGATATATATTACAATAATACCATTATGTAAATTCTGTATCTATAACCTAAAAATAAGAATAATAATTTATTCGACAAAACACGCATAAGAACAAAAAGCAATAAACACCCGAATAATAAGTAACAATGAAATATTACTAATAAGAAGCTATGAATATGACCATATATGATATCATAAAAATAAGTATGATTCTGGAATAAGTTAATGACATTATTTAAATCATTATACAGGAGTTTTAGACACTTACGAAGCAAATCGGACATATGGTAAGGGAAAATCTCACAATCTCATTTTTATCCAAGATTTTTTATACTTTGGTATTTACTGGGGTGTGTTTTATCATCCTCATCCATGTTTTCTCAATATGTAATATTATTTCCATCATCCTACAATTGTTTAAATCCAATTTTACCCTTCGGTGAGTTTTTAGTAAAATATATGAAAGGAATCTTTTGTCATTTTTCGTACGAGGTACGTTTTGACTTTTACGACAAAAGTATGATAAGAATGTTTTTTTAACTTATACAGAATGAATGGATTTTTAGAACATTATTTCCATGAAGCTTCCTTTACAAGTTTTCAAGTTTATTTTTAATCAAATTCTTTTAGTTCAAAATTATATGACATGTTAAGAAAGGAAAATGTTTTTGAAGTAGAAAGGATATTTTCCTCAAGAATGGAATTCAAGTGTTTTGTCAAAATTATTTTCCATCTAAGATAATATAGGGTTCTGTTTCTATCCCTATTTTTACAGTAATTTGATTATGTTATATTGGAATTATTTTTATGATGTCCTTTTATCTTATATAGATTATGTTATGATGGCATGATGTTTAAGATTCCCATTTTTATTACATGGGTTATGCAATGATGTATGATTTATGATTTTGTTACACACCTAAGAATGGTATCATTATGAGATGGGTGGGACCTATATCTCCCTCTAATGCATTTGGTAAAGATTTATATCTCATTAGATAGACATGGATGGAACGACAGGTTAAACTGGTTCAGTGAAACATGACTGAAACGGGGAGTGAACTCGGTTCAGAAATGGACTTTGTTCGGTAAGATATTCTTGGCAATGAGTCTTGACTACTAAGAAATGATTCTCTATGATTATGTGTGTATGACACAAAGTTTCATGTTTTAGGTTATGATTATTGGGATTAAATTTCACTTCTATGATTTATCCCATGATATGAAATTATGATTTCTTTTGCAGGTTAAGATTTCCAAAATGTTATGATCTTATGAATATGATGTGATTGATTTTTCTTTTTTTTTACCCTTACTGAGCATTTGAGGTCATCCTTTTGTATGTTTTCTTTCCCTAGGTCAGGAAGAAGGTTATTAAGTAGTATATGCCAAAAGGGACTCTAGATATGATGAAATAAATGGGAGACAATGTAGATGCTTTATGAACCAGTTGTTTATGTTTCCCAGTTTCTAAAGACACTATACTTATACGGTCCTTTCCTAGTTTTGTTATATCTTGTAATAAGTGTGCTTCAATTCTGACGTAATAACAATGTATGTAAAGTATGGGTTGTTATAGTTGGTATCGGAGGAAAGGTATAGTCAACCTTTGGAAAATAGGAAGTGAAATCCTTAGTAAGAACCCTAAGGATATGTCTAAGCATAGAACACAATCTTAGTGTTTTGGAAATGGCCATGAACAACCTATGATAATACCTTAAGTGTGATATTTTATTCTTGATTATATGGTTTTCCTATTAGTTTTGCTCACACTTTTCTTCTTGGTTTTAGTCAATGACTGGAACCCGAAGGAACCATGTTAATGCGGAATGCGACAGGCAATGAAATGATTGTCCCCCTGAGAAACCAAACGTTATGGGAGATGGAATGAAAAATTTTGTAGCCATGCTCACACAACTTTATCAAGCTATGAATCATACAGGACTTCCAAACGAGCAAAGGAAGGAGCAACATTCTGTTGAATCCTTCATGAGGCAGCGTATACCTTCATTCAGCGGGTCTTCTGATCCATTAGTGGCTGAACAATGGAACAATACCACTAAATAGATATTTTCAGTTCTTCAATGTTCTGAACATGATAAATTCATCTTAGCAGTTTATTATTTGGAAGGTGATGCTGATCAATGGTGGAATGTTATTAAGAATACGAGGCAAAGGTATGAAATTGAGTCCATGGAATGGGACGAGTTCAAGAACTTATTTTTCAATAAGTACTTCCCTCGTATTCTCCGAACAAAGATGGAGAAGGAATTTATTGAACTAAAGCAAAAGGATGATGAATCTGTTGGTACCTACGAAGCAAATTTTACAGGACTTCCAAGGTACACTTCTGGGATTATTATCCAATTTGATAGTAAGATCGATTGATTATTTAGTAGCTTAAAACCAAGTCTTCGAAGGGAGTTAGACATAAGGGACATCAATAGCTACGAGGAAATTGTTCCATGTGCTCTCAAGGTTGAGATGGAGATTGGTGTAACCCATCAGTTACATGAGTTTGATAAGAAGAGTAAAATGGAATTCAAAGGAAAATATAAAGACCACACTGAAAAGAATATGAGTTTTCCCTTATGCTCAAAGTGTGGAAAGAAACATGGAGGAAATTGTATTAAGGGGACAAGAAAATGTTATAAGTGTGGAAAATAAGGTCATCGTGTAATTGAATGTCGAAATAATGGGAAGAATATGTATAATGATGCAAACAAAGTAAGGGATACGCAGAATGAACCTACTACACTTCAATGCTTCAAGTGCAAGGAGATGGGGCATTATGCCAATCAATGCCCAAATCCAAGGGTTGATGATGATGATCGACATCAACAAACTCTTAAGGCCAAAGACAAAGGAAAGTAACATGAAATTACTATCAGCGTTGTGGATTACGATAACGATGTGGTGAAAGGTACACTTACCATCCACTCTAAGGTAGAAAATGATTTATTTGATTCTGAATCCACCCACTCTTTCATTTCTGAAGATTTTTCTAAGGGTATCACTATATTACCTCAACAATTAGATGTTGAGTTAGCTGTGACAACCCCTAATGGTACAATAGTCGCATCAAATGTTTATAATTCTTCTATGATTGAAGTTTGTGGGAAAGTGCTTCCTCCAAATCTTGTGATCCTTAATATAGTGGAATTTGATGTGATTCTTGGCATGGATTGGCTTTCTCTATATAGATCTCATATCAATTTCCAAAGAAGGGAAGTCACATTTCATATTCCAGATCAATCTATGATTGTCTATCGATGCAAGGATGAACATAACCATCCAGTGGAAATTTATTCCATCTTAGGTGTCTTGATTCCACTAAATGACGGTTATTTATCTCAAATGGTTGGTGAGAAACTCATGATTAAGAACATGCCCATTGTACGAGAGTTTGATGATGTCTTTCCAGAGGAATTGCCGGGTCTTCCACCAAATCATGAAGTGGAGTTTTTAATAGAACTCGTACCGGGTGCTTTTCCTATTTCAAAGACACCTTATAGAATGGCCCCAATTGAGTTGAAGGAATTGAAGAAGCAACTCCAAGAGAATATTGATAAGGGATTCATAATACCTAGTGCGTCACCTTGGGGAGCACCTGTTCTGTTTGTTAAGAAGAAAGATGGATCTATGAGAATCTGCATTAATTATCGAGAACTTAACAAGATCACTATCAAGAACAAATATACTCTCCCACGCATTGATGACTTATTTGACCAACTACGCGAAGCTCAATACTTTTCCAAGATTGATCTTTATTCAGGGTATCATCAATTAAGGGTTAAAAAGGAGGATATACCAAAGACGACTTTCCGTACAAGGTATGGACACTATGAATTTATAGTGATGCCATTTGGTCTTACTAATGCCCCTTCTATCTTCATGGATCTGATGAATATAGTCTTTAGATACTATCTTGATCAGTTTTTGGTAGTCTTTATAGACGATATTCTTGTATATTCAAAGATCAAGGAAGAACATGAAGATCACTTGAGAATTATATTGAAGACCCTGAGAAAGGAGAAGCTTTATGCCAAATTTACCAAGTTTGAATTTTGGCTTCAAAAAGTTGCATTTTGGGTCACATAATCTCAAAAGAGAGGATATTTGTGGATCCAGAAAAAACAGAGGTTATCGAAAGATGGTTGAGA
Organism: Viscum album; assembly: GCA_963277665.1. Classification (NCBI taxonomy): domain Eukaryota; kingdom Viridiplantae; phylum Streptophyta; class Magnoliopsida; order Santalales; family Viscaceae; genus Viscum; species Viscum album. Next base: position 906,418,232 of record OY728123.1, on the reverse strand, counting down.
CCAACAACAGTAACCGAGATCCGAAGTTTTCTTGGTTTGGCTGGATATTATCGACATTTTGTGAAATATTTTTCACGATTATCTAATCCACTCACCAAGTTGACTTAGAAAGGAGTTAAGTTTGTTTGGACAGAGGAATGTGAAGAGAATTTCAAGGATTTGAAAAGAAGGTTATCCATTGCACCTGTGCTCACACTGCCTTGTAGTGGAGAAAGGTTTGTGATCTACAGTGATGCATCCCAGAAGGGGATGGGGTGTGTTCTTATGAAAAATAATATGGTGATAGCTTATTCCTCATGACAGTTGAAAATCCATGAGCAAAATTACCCAACTCATGTTGGGAGTTAGCTACGGTAATCATTGCATTAAAGATTTAGAGGCATTATCTTTATGGAGAAAGGTGTGATATTTATAATGATCATAAAAGTTTAAAGTATATTTTCACACAAAAGGAGATGAATATGCGCCAAAGAAGACGGTTGGAGCTGATTAAGGATTATGACTGCTCAATTCATTACCACCCTGGGAAAGCAAACAAGGTGGAAGATGCATTAAGTCGATAAGACCATGCTAGCTTATCCATGATGAGGATCACAAAAGATCCAATATTTATGGATTTACAAAGGATGGATCTTGGAATTATAATGAAATGGGAAAAATATTATCTTTCTCAAATGAATGTTTAACAATATATACATGTGAAGATTAAATAGGCGCAGAAAGAAGATGTAGAGTTACAAAAGAAGGTGAGAAATATTCCTGAATTCAACCTTGATTGTGATGGGATAATAAAGTTCAGGAATCGGGTTTGTGTTCCTCCCATCCCAGAATTAAAGAAGGATCTGCTGGATGAGGCTCATAGTTCTTCATTCTCTATTCATCCTGGAAGCACGAAGATGTATAGGGACCTGAAAGAGTACTTCTGGTGGGATGGAATGAAAAGAGATGTTGCTGAATATGACTCTCGATGCTTGGTTTGTCAGCAAGTTAAAGTTGAGAGACATAAGTCTAAGGGGATTTTACAACCATTACCCATACCCGAATGGAAATGGGAAAGCATCACTATGGACTTTTTCACCGGACTTCCTGAAACATCTAAAGGCAATAATGCTATCTGGGTTATAGTTGATCGTCTTACAAAGTCTGCACACTTCATTGCTATTAGAGAAGATTTCTCTATGGATCAGCTTGCCCGGATATATGTAAAGGAAGCGGTAAGATTGCATGGAGTACCACATTCTATTATATCAGATCGGGATCCGAGATTTACCTCAAAGTTCTGGCGAAGTCTTCACCATACTCTGGATACAGAGTTGAGTTTCAGCACTACTAATCATCCTCAGACAGACGGTCAGTCTGAGAGAATAATTCAAACTCTAGAAGATATGTTGAGAGCTTGCTCTATGGATTTCAAAGGTGGTTGGGATCAACACATACCTTTGGTGGAATTTTCTTATAATAATAACTTTCAATCCAGTATTCATATGGCTCCTTATGAATCTCTCTATGGAAAGAAATGCAGGACTCCAACTTGCTGGGATGAAGTTGGGGAAAGAAAGCTATTAGGACCTGATCTTGTTGATGAGTTGGCAGAAAAGGTCAGATCTATTCAGCAACACATTAGAGCATCTCAGAAACGACAAAAAATTTATGCCAACAACCAAAGAAAAGACCTAGAGTTTGAAGTGGGTGATAAAGTGTTCTTACGAATATCTCCTTGGAAGAGAGTAACGATATTTGGAAAGAAGAGAAAGCTGAGACCTAGGTATATCGGTCCTTTAGAAATACGGGATCGTGTTGGGAAGGTAGCTTACCGATTGGTGCTTCCACCAAATCTCTCTCAAGTTCACGATGTGTTCCATGTATCTCTCCTAAGGAAGTACATAACTGATCCTTCACATGTACTCAGCTCAGAAGTTGTACCGCTGGAGAAAGATCTTTCTTATGAAGAACAGTCGATAGAGATTCTTGATCGTAGTGAAAAATTCATATGGAACATGACCACTCGTTTGGTGAAAGTTTTATGGAGGAACCACAAATTTGAAGAACCTACATGGGAGCTTGAGGATATGATGAGGGAGAGGTATCCTCATATGTTTGTTACAAAGTGATGAATTTCGAGGGAAAAATTCATTTTAAGGGGGGTAGAATGTAACACCCGAGACTTTTATGAGAAATATTTTGTTTTTATGTTATATAAATCATCAAAGGAATCTTTTACTACACACAACACTATCTTGGCTTTCTTTACACTCAATCACGACCTTCCTCGATAGCTTGTGTCGTACACAATACCGAGTTTCACTAAACAACGATATGCTATTAAAATATTACTAAAACTAGCCGCTATGAATAGTAATACCCACTTTTTGAAATTTTGTAAATTTTATTTTTCAAAATGGACTTCATTTTTTGATTTTTAATATCGAAATTAGCCTAGGGTGAAATTTTGGTATTTTTCGGAAAAATTTCAATTTTTGATGAATAGTGAAAACACTGGGTTACTATTTAAAAACCGACTTTTTATTTAAATAATTATTTACCTTATTTAAATTTATTTTTGGTCAAAATTGATACATAATACCTATATAAGTTCAATGCAATTCATTAGAGTCATTTTATAATAATTTTAGATATATAAAAATTTTATTGAACTTTTCACCGTCTTTTACCCATCTCCTAGGAGAATTTGAAAATTACATAACACTTAACTTTACCACTTCTGTGAGGGGAATTTCAAAAATCCAAGAGAAATGGTTAATATCAAGGACTAAAATGTGGTTCAATGAGATGAAAATAATTTTTGGTGCATAGTAACTTTTAACTTTTTTTTACCACGGTTAAAAGTAAATAGGGTAATTAAGGGTAAAAATGATATTATTATTACCCTAACACATGTCCTAATTCTATTAGATAAGTTTAATTCTACCAAAAAAAACCTTAGGAATAAAATATGACCATTTAGGCCCACATGGATTAGATTAGGACATTTAATATTAATTTATTTAAAGAAGGGTTAAAATAGTTAAAATCAAAGTTTAATAAGTAAATAATTTTTAATATAGGGTTATACATAAGATAAATTCGACTATAAATATTAATTAGAAAGATAAAAATATTTCTTACATAATGGTATTTTAATTGTAATTTTTAGACATTAAAAAATTTAATCTATGTATGACACAATGATGATGCAGTAATTATCTTATTAATGAAATATTGACATAATTGATGTTATAAATACCCAAATAAATGTAATTTGAGACTTTTTATGAATTAAAATAATTTTCTATGTTAATATGAAATGTTATTATTGATTTAATTAACTTTTTTGAACTAATATTTCTGTTATTATTTTCAAAAAAATCAATTACCAAATAGTGTCAAAATTGACAAAAAATAGTTTTTAAAACAAATATTATATTATTAGTTGTTATTTTATTCCAAAAAATCTAAGGTTCGGAAAAATGACTTATATAAGGTTATATATATTAATAATAAACAACTTGGGGTTCTTTTGGCTTGTTATAGTGAGTTTATTTACCTTATAGTGTAAGAAAACATGAAGACACGGTAAAAGTAAAATTATTTAACTTAAAGTTAAATCTAAATGATAAGGTTAAAATAGAAACCTAAACTTGTATAAATTATATTGGATGAGAGTATTTCGACCCATCCCCACCTTATCTTCGAAATAAATCAATTTGGAGCTATTAAAAACTGAATATGACTTTATAATAAAATAATATTTTTAGTTTTTCCAAAGGTGCCCCTCTCCTCCCTTATAAAAGGGCACCTCATCCCTATCTTCCTCAAACCACTTTGAGCCTTCAATCTCAGACAAACCCTGCCAAATTATCTTCTCCACTTTCCTAGAAACATCTTAGAGGTCCTGGTCTTCTTCAAAGACCAATTTTAGTGCCCTAAGAGGAGGTCTCAAAGAGGCGCTTCAAAGAAGAGGTAATGTTTGTTACCGATTCTTTCAACTTTATTTATTCTTCCACGTTTTCTTCTTTAGTTGTTTCATTATGAAGTAATAACATCAGTATCACTCATATACTGATATGTTATTATAAGTATGAAACAACCCTATTTCACCCTCTATCCATCCTACGGAAAACGAAATCACCGCGCGTGCGTACGTACGGAATACTGTCTCCACGCCGTGGTGTAATCTATTTTCCACCACCACCTTACTTAGATGGGTATAATGGTGTAAATAATAACTATATATGATTATTTTAAATTGATATTTATTCTGAAATAGTATAAATACACTCCAATACAATTCCACGATCATGGGAACGATATCATCGCTCGTGCGTACGTACGGAATACTGTCTCTACGATGTGATGCGACTCGTTCTACATGATTTTCACTGCATAATGATTACATAAATGAATTGAGTGAATAAATATGATATAAATTACACTAATACCATTCTGGAAATGAGGTATCTATAACCTAAAAATAATAATAAGAATTTATTCGACAAAACACGCATAAGAATAGAAAGCAATAAACACCCGAATAACAAGTTACAATGAAATATTATTAATAAGAAGCTAAGAGTATGACCATATATGATATCATAAAAATAATTATGATTCTGGAATAAGTCAATGACATTATTTAAATCATTATATAGGAGGTTTGGACACTTACGAAGAAAATCGGACCCAAGGTAAGGGAAAATCTCACAATCTCATTTTTATCCGAGATTGTTTATACTTTGTTATTTACTGGGGTGTGTTTGATCATCCACATACATGTTTCCTCAATATGTAATATTATTTCCATCCACCTAAAATTGTTTAAATCCAATTTTACCCTTCAGTGAGTTTTTAGTAAAAGATATGAAAGGAATCTTTTGTCGTTTTTCGTACGAGGTACTTTTTGAATTTTCCGACAAAAGTACGAGAAGAATGTTTTTTTAAGTTATACGGAATGAATAGATTTTTAGAACATTATTTCCACGAAGCTTACTTTAAAATTTTTCAAGTTTATTTTTAATCAACTTCTTTTAGTTCAAAATTATATTACATGTTAAGAAAGGAAAATGTTTTTGAAGTAGAAAGAATATTTTCCTCAAGAATGGAATTCAAGTGTTTTATCAAAATTATTTTACATCTAGGATGACATAGGGTTATGTTTCTATCCCTATTTTTACATTCATTTGATTATGTTATGGTGGAATTATTTTTATGATATCCTTCTATCTTATATGGATTATGTTATGATGGTATGATGTTTAAGATTCCCATTTTTATTACATGGGTTATGCAATGATGTATGATTTTTGATTTTGTGGCACACATAAGAATGGTATCATTATGAGATGGGTGGGACCTATATCTCCCTCCAATTAATTGGGTAAAGATTTATATCTCATGAGATAGACATGGCTGGATTGGCAAGTTAAACCGGTTCAGTGAAACAGGACTGAAACGAGGAGTGAACTCGGTTCAGAAATGGACTTTGTCCCTTAAGATAGTCTTGGAAATGAGTCTTGAATACTAAGAAATGATTCTCTATGATTATGTGTGTATGCCACAATATTTCATGTTTTAAGTTATTATTATTGGGATTAAATTTCACTTCTATGATTTATCCCATGATATGAAATTGTGATTTCTTTTGCAGGTTATGATTTCAAAAATGTTATGATCTTATGAATATGATGTGATTGATTTTTCTTTTGTTTACCCTTACTGAGAATTTGAGCTCACCCTTTTGCATGTTTTCTTCCCCTTGGTCAGGAAGAAGGTTATTAAGTTGGATATTCCAAAAGGGACTCTAGATATGATGAAATAAATGGGAGACAATGTAGATGCTTTATGAACCAGTTGTTTATGTTTCCCAGTTTCTAAAGACACTATACCTATACGGTCCTTTCCTGGTTTTGTTATATGTTGTAATAAGTGTGCTTCAATTCTGAAGTAATAACAATGTATGTAAAGTATGGGTTGTTATAGATTATATCTCTATATCATTGATGAAAAAATATCTACAACTAACTTTAAATCATGGGTAGGATAATATTTCTCATGAGGCTTGAATAGTCATGCTGCATAAGCAATCACCTTTTCATATTTCTTGACCACACATCAATTTACTTTCAAGGATTCATTATTATAGATGAAAAATCCTTCTCTAATAGAGGTTTAAGTTAGCATAGGTGCACTAACCAACCTCTTCTTTAGTTCATTGAAACTTTATTCACACACTTTTTTCTAAATGAAATTAACTCCCATTCAAGTTAACTTAGTTAGTAGATTAGAAATATATGATTAGTTTTTCAAAAACCTTATATAGTATCCTACTAAACTAGATAAAATACGAATCTCAGTAACTTTTTTAGGATTTGGTCACTCCTATATAACCTTTCTCATCACTGAAGAAACTGATATCCCTTCATTGTTTAGAATGTGGCCCAATAATGCTACTTATTATAACCCTAACTCACATTTATTTAATTTATAAATAATAATCTCTTTACAAATAGTTTGTAATAAACCCCTTAGATGATTCTTATATTCTTTAATACTTTTTGAATATAATGGAATATCATTAATAAATACCACCTTATAATTTATCACGACATCCCCTAAATATTACATCACTAAAATCCATAAATATATCATGATAATTAGTCAATAAAATTTTTATAAAAACTAACTCATAATATTCATATCTTATTTTAATGAAAAACATTTTTATATCCCCTTTCATCACCCTCAACAGATGATACCCATATCATAAATCAATCTTGGAGAAGAACTGAGCCCAATGAATCTCGTCGAATAAATAATAAATCCTTGTAAGAGAGTAATTTTTATTTACTATGATCCCATTATGTTATTTACAATCAATGCATGTCCACAATAATCCATCATTATTATCCAAAAAGAGAATTCATTCTCTCTAAAGAGACACACTTGGTCAACTAAATATTTTCTCCAAAAGATCGTTTAACTATTTCTTAAACTCTTTTAACTCTATACATGTTATTCTACATGGTGTCTTAGATATTGGTTTGGATATAAGTTTGAATTCAATTGAAAATTATAAGTTTATATTTGGGGGAGTTTAATATAATTATTTGGGAAATATATTAATTTATTCATGAACAATGGGTAAATTTCCTATGCTTATACTTTCAGTTTCCTCCACTTATTCACAAATAATTACCATAAAAAGGAAACTATATGTGTTTCTTGACAAAAATAAGGCCGACATATCTATTATTTGAAAATAAATTCAGGTTTTCCATTTAAGACAATTAGAATTTAATTTCTTCTATAGGTTATCTTGACATTATCTATGAGATCTAATCCATCACATCTATTATATCAAGTTCCAATATTGGAATAAAAACTATGTTTAAAATGATATTATACTCATAAAATTTAATAATGGAATCTATATATACCTTGGATTCTTGAATATAACATCCAAAAGTTTTTATTGACAACTACACTCCTAGTAGTTCAAGGTTCAAATCAATGTTACTCATAATATAGAATGAAATAAAGGAATGTGTTAAACCAAAATCAAACATTATACTTGTTAGATTTTGGTGTAAAATGAGTATACCTGATACTACATTATTCAGTGCCTCAACATCATCATTTTACTACATGATTTTCTTATACAATATTTCATTTGTCACTTATATTTGGATGTTAAGTATTTACAGCTCCATGACTATATTTAGCTATATATCCAACCATTATACTCTTGTAACATTTTCCACTTGTAGAAATATCCCTGAATGTTTTATCCAACACTTTTTGTATATGGGTAATTGTAGTTTCTTCGCTTCTCTTTTATGGTGAAAATTATTCCCACAATTTGATCCATCCTTATTTTATTATAATTATGTCCATGAGACTATTATGTATCTACAACCTATATTTACACTTTGAGAGAACACTACACTATCTTCTCAGAACTTCCAAAGTCTCAAATGAGTAGATCTTTCAATAGATGAGGTCTTAGTCCACTAAAGAATCAATTAATATTTCCATTTGAATCAATGAAAAAAATTGAATAAAATCAAACAAGACTTATAAAATTCATTTTAGAACTTCCCATTCATCCATTCTCATTATCTTCAGCTATAAGAATTCCCTTTCCATTTTTTGTTTGGAGGGTATGTGAAAAATACTTTTTAAAATATTTTTTTAACTCTTACCACTCTATATATTTAACTTAATCCTTTGTATTTTTTTTAATTCGTTCCCATAACTGATTAACTTCTTACTATAATTACTTTACTACTAAAGTAGCTTTATCTTTCTCATAAGAATTAAGTACATAAAATATATTTTCTATTGTGTTTATCCATTGTTCTGCAATCAATGGATTTGAGGGCCCACTAAAAGCATGTTTCCATTGATACATGTGGTATTAAACTGCTAGTTGTACTTTCCTTGGTCAAGTAAGATGCTTCATATGGTTTAGGTTATTATTCAAAACCTAAGATAACTATTTCAATATCATTAGGAAGTTTTCAACTCAAACTTCCATCATATTTGGAAGCATATATTTGCATTGGTTTTATATTTTTTATTTACATAGGTCGTTCCATTTCCCATCATTTTTCAAAAAGATGAAAACATAAATGATAAAATTTATACATTAGGAATATTATGATAATAATTCTAATGGGGAGTTCAATCCAAAAATTTTATAATATCAAAATTCTTGGATCATATACTTTAATATTTTTTAATATAAAAAAATAATAAATAATCAAATTACTTATATATCCTTCAGAAAGGTTCGTAGAGAGAATGTGATCAACAAAAATATATCCCCTAGCAGCATCAAACTATGTGTGCATTTAGTCCCTCTTGTTATAAACTTAGCGAATATTGATTTAATACCCAACCAAAAAATTTGATGTTTATTACCCCTAGGTGAATCTGATCCAGTACCTGCATACACTTGTAGACAAGGATGCCAATTCTTGGAATCCAAACATTATATACTTTTTCAAATGTTTATGATATTTTCCTATATTTATAACTATCCATTAGGAATTCATTAATGTTTTCTAGCCACCATTTCTATAAATAACTAAACATTTCTTTGATACCAACTATACTGACCCACAATTTTCATATATGATTTTTAACCTACATACTTCACAAAATATTACATTGATAAATTCAATAGGATTTATTGAGGTTAAATATCATGGAAACTAGGTATATAATACATGTAGTAAATAGATCACATAAAAAACATAAAATTTATTTAATCCTCTAGAAAGAAACTTAAAATTCAATCCTTTGTCACCTCATTGCATAGGATTTCAGAGGGATATATATCAAAAGGAAAAGTTGAGCATAAAGACCAGTAAAGGGATAAATAAAGGAAATGGAAAGTAAGTGATTGTTGTTACGAACTAAAATTTTAATAAATATTTTACTTTAATAAATATTATATTAATATTTTGTTCTACATTTAACACCAAACTAAAAAAACAACGATATGTTAAAATAAAATTTGAGTGTTATAATATTATCATTAAATTAGCAGGTATAAAAGGAAGTAACCGTATTACCAAATCTATAAAGGAAATAAATGGAACCAATTAGTGGAAGTCTCCATATTGAAGCTCATTTATCTGAGGTTTGGAAAGATATAACATTTATATGGATTTTTTCTAAACCAATACAAACCTTGACTCGAAAAATTATGGTATGATCAAAATATCATGTGAGAGAAATTCAAGATCATGGAAATTTATAGGAGATTTATGCTATCAAAATCACCACACTCATTTTCCACCAGTGCATACCATATATATAAATCATATGAGAAGATCTTGAGGGGATATCTAATTAGAAATTATTATTATATAATTAGGTAATTATTAATATAATAATTTATTTATCACACGTATTTTACATATTTCACATTTTGACTTTTAAAGGAAAAAATGTTTATTTTTCTATAAAAATAGTTTTTCTTTATATTTCCCATTTAAAATATAAATTTATAAATTTTATAATTTAAATTTGATGAAATTAACATCTGTTTAAAAATAATCATGTCAATATAACCTTAGGGTGATTTTTTTATTTCCTTAAATAATTGAATTTTTAGATGAATAGTGAAAAATATAATTTTACCAAAGTTATTAATTTTACAACTTTATAAAAATGCCTAGAAGTTTATAAAACGTTTTAATTGGAATTTTTTTAATAATTAAAACTATACATTTTATAAATACTATATTGATTTTGGAAAACTTAAGATTAACATTTCAGGAACTTAAGTAATATTTTTCATTAAAATATGTTTCAAGTATTTTCTTTTAATTAATTAATATTTTTATAAAATTTGGTTTTGGATTTATTTGAATGTAGAGACCCTATTTTTTCCTTGTTATAATTTGGAATATTTCCACTTAAATGTTCAAAGATAGATTCTTAGATGATGTGTGATTCCGAGGCCCGATGTGCCTGAAATTAATTTTTTAAAAATATTAAATATATTTTATATTACACACACACTGTTTTTTAAAGAATATGAGATAATTCTTAAATAAAATTTTGGATCATAAATATGAGATCATAGTTGATTCTGGAATGTGATATTTACCCTAGGCATGACCTGAAATGGGTCGGTGCACGGTGTTTTGATAAAAGCAGCTGTGGGAAGGTGTGTTTAGATAAATAAATAAATATTTTTTTAAATTAATTAAAATAATTATAATTTCATCTATAAGTATTATATTTTAACGATTCTTCATGTTTATCAGCATAAACCTTGAGAGAATCATGAGGCATTCTTCCTCCTTCTATTGGTGAATCATGATCAGATGATGAGGAGAATCTGGATCCTAGAAGATTGAGATGAAACAAATGCAATGATTCCTCCTATTTATTGGTGAGTAGGTTCTTTTAAGAAGAATGATCCAAAACCAGGTAAGACTCATCAATTTGGGGATTATAATGTTATTTATTAAATTGTTTGAGTATGAACATCCCTTTCTTTGATCTGTTCCAATTTCTAGACTTTGCATGCGCTAGAGTACTAATTTTATTGATCATTCATTTTTTTCACCATGTATAACCTAAATTGTGTTCATTGTCTTATACTTCAGGGCCAATGATCATTTTACTTTGGTTTCTTATGCATTTCCCCCTTCGTTCTTTGCGTTAGTCATCATTGGACCATAGGGTCACAATTCGACATTTTCGGACGGGACCGTGCCCAATCAGACCCCCAGATTCAAGATATATTAACATGTGATGAACAAAACATTAAATTAGGGATGTATATAGAGGTATTTTAGGTTTCAAGTGACAAATTTTATGAAATAGGATATAAACCGGGGGAGGTATGACACAGGTTACCCGCATGGTGCGTGCAGGAAGCGATGAACCTAACAAAGATCAATTTCCAGTCACTAGATGGACAAGAACGATGAATATAGGTAAGATAATTTGATTTTGGGAGTCTTAGAGGTGGTGTAGGAGGTGTCATGGTGAGATATGTAATGCTAGAGAAAATCTGGAGTTTTTGTGAAAAACTTTACTATACGACGTGTAGTCCTATGAACACACGACATCTAGCCCCTACATCTACAACATAAGGGTTTAAATAGAATTATAAGTATCACACACCATGTGGGACCCCCATATTCCATGTGTACTATGTTTTTGAAACCTTGTGTGTACTCTGAGAGTTTATGGGAACAAACACATTCAGTCATACACTATGTATCGAAGTATATGGACATGGGAAGGATACATAGTCATGGAGAGGGAGCACGGGCAAGACCCTAGGTGGTTGAGTAATTACAAGTAATCCAACTAATCACCATGCATGGGCTATATCGGTAGTGAGTCATGTACCTACAGTGACATG